>CM060731.1:63338161-64653051 GCA_030704615.1 Takakia lepidozioides
ACCTCCACGTGTCCATTTTTAAAAATAATTTCCGTTTCCTCTTCCGTCATCCATTTTCCTGAAGTTATTTATGTGTCCACTTGTCACTGATTCTAATGGATCGTGTAACTTTAGTAGGCTGTGTTGAGCTGTGACAGGCTGTGTCTACTGTGTTACGCTGTGATAGGCTGTGATGCACTGTGGTAAGCTGGGACAACGTCCGGGGAGAACCGGCACCAGTTACATGCTAGCCGACTGAATTCTAGAATTTCCGAATGAAATATGAAACCTCAGGAAATGGATCCGAGGGAAAAAATGGCCGAAGTGGAAATCAACCGGGTGCCCTACTTTTAGGAAGGATATTCGCCTTTCCATTTCATTACAGACAGGAAATCTGCCTTAGTTGGCAAGGCCTGGACGGATTCCGGCCCTTCTTAATATTACAAAAAATGGAAATGGCCGTCGAAGTCCACCACATGGCAGAAATCCAACGTGCCAGGCGGGTTACATCCAAGGAGGGCGTTTAGGTTGAAAAAATATTGAACTCAAAGAGGGCGGGCCGCGGGCAAACCCTACTAAGTCTGGACGTTGCTCTCGCAGCCCCAGCCCCACGCCTGCTTGCACTCGCTGCCTGCTATCACAGCTCACCTGTCCACGCGGGTTTCAATTCTGGCCTCCATGTGGTTTGAAGGCATTGACAGGTCCAACTTCTATAAAGATACAATGTTCTTCACTTGTTTGAATTGCTTAAAACTGGTTGTGATTATTTATTATTATTATTATTTACTTATTGTTGTGCATTTGACACTTGTGTTGTCAACCGGTTGATATTTATAAGGGCCGGATTTATAGCTGAACACAAAATAAATCATTAGGAATATTACCGGTTGTAAAGAAATTATCTCGGAAATTGACCGGGTATAGTTACCACTAAGGGGCAGCAACCGACTGCCCAACCCACTTAGCCGATTGCTGCTGGGAATGAGCGGCTACTGGCTGGTTCAACTGAAATTATTTCCCGGACGCTGGGGGGGGGGGCAAATTAACCCCCTTTCATTTATGGGCCATGAGGCCTACAGGACGATCAACGCCCAGACTACCGTCACGAACAATCCCACACACCAGGCAGGGCAGCGGGTTTGAACCCAGATCCTCCAGGGCGACACGCGTGCACTTACCAGCTGAGCTACAAGCCAATGTGCTGATGGATTTTTTAGTTTTAAGCTAAAAACAGGGACAGAGGCCCTAGCAAATTTTATTTGGTATTATTTGGGGAGAAAAATTAAAACCCCGGTTACACCATAAGGCACACACACCGTAGTCATTGAAAGAGCGAACAAGACCCCTCAAAGCTATTTGAAGACCTGATCTGTTCTAGACCGAAGCTATAAGCTCCTAATATGACGTAGGCTAATTTGAAGTAACCAAGAGATCGTGGTGTAATTGAAGACTATCCCAAAAGAAGTGATACTATTGCACTTCGCATCGACCTCCTAGAATTAATCTATCTGTAGTGAAGCCGCAAGGCTTTTGTAGAAGCCTTAAGGTGAGCCTTCCAATTCATGTCACATTTGAACTCGAGGGGATGCGGTGGAGGGTGGAGCATAGAGCTCTCCAGGAGGGAGGGGGGAGCTCGGTCGAGACACAAAGATCTGGTGATGCACAGTAGCAAATGAGGCCATGATTGCCCCAAGAGGTTCAAAAGGCTTTGTGGATTGCTGCTGCTTTTTGCATATTGCGCTTGATGTATGTGCACAGTTTAGCCCAAGCTTTTCTCGATTCAATACCAAGATCTTGAAAGATTCCAGAGAGAAGAGAAGAGATAGAAGAGGTGTAACAACCAACATGTAGCCCAGTGGTAAGGGCATATACCCTCTTATGAGTGGTTGTGGGTTCAAACCACCGTGTTGGTTGTTACAAAGGTGTCCACCTTCTTACCGGAAGGCAGTAGCCCTTCTGGGTCAAGTGACACGTGACACCATAAGTTACGCTTGCTTCAACAACGCGTCCACCTTTTTTTTCTTTTCTTTTTATTTATTTATTTATTTTCTTAGAAGAGGTGTCTCCTGATAAGGTTTTAGTGCATCTAGCCTTCCATAGAAGCCAAAGTATTGTGCTACAGAGGGTTTCAAAGACAGAACAGTTGATGGATCTATGTTTGGTGGTTCGATCATACTTGAGAAGAATATTAGTAGAAGACAGAGGTCGTGGATTCCAGTGCCTATAGAAGTCCTTGACTGAAGGCCATATACTGGCTAGGGCATGACAGAAGATGAGACAACGTTCTATGGTCTCTATGATACCCGTAGAACAGCAAGCGCATAGGAGCGCATCTTGAAATTGTAACCACTGGCTTTAGAACTCGGTTCATGATTTGCCAAATGAATGCAGCCATCTCAAGTGGTTGGTCGCGATTTGATCCATACGGAGCTCCAAATGATGGCCCAGTTCTCATCTCTAAAGCCAAGGTGTTCCCATTTGGCCTCCCATTTGTTTTTCAGAGGCCGACTGATAGAGAGAGTTTTGTAACCTTTTTTTGTAGTATAAGATAAGAATGGCGTGATTGAGAGGGCTGGTTTGATGGACATACAACACAGTGAGTTGGCTGTTGACGATAGTAAGGGCCCAAAAGTTGTTTGCCGACAATTTAGGACCGGTAATTTGCAAGTTTAGAATCCAGTGTGGGTTTATGGACTGAACAAGGTCATTATATCCATGCGAGGCTCTAGCTTTACCGACCACTTTGGAAACCGAGTCTTGGCTCCTAATACCGTTGTTTTCCCAAGCTTGCGTATTTGGGAGATACCAAGCTTATCCCAGGCTGATCACCTTGAGGCTTGGCTGTGTTGGGAGGGAGTAGGATTGTTTGTGTTGAGGAAAAGCTGTTGTCACAGGGTGTAGAGTCTCCCCCAGGCTTGCCATATGGTATTCCACAAGGAGGAGCCTGCATTTTTTTTTATAACCCTCAGCTATCCATGGGATGGAGGGAAGCCAAGGTATTCGTTTCAAGGGAGATGCATGCGAATGGTGTCAACCACAAGGAATTTCCACCATCCTCCCTTTGGTCCCAGGAATCGAGGAATCCATTTCCCTAGAAGTGTCTTGATTTGGATTTCTGGGTCAAGGATGCCAATTCCTCCAATTTTCTGTGGAAGGCAGATTTGCTTCTAGGCCACATAGGGTCTTAATATGATATACCCTTATCCTTATATTTACCCTACATCAAGAAGGGTATATGTGTCGGGTAAAGAACCGGGGCAAGGGGTTCCCCAGTTTAAGCCCCCTATAGAGACGAGGGCGGAGCCTGAGTCTTAGGGGGCGAAAACTGGTGAAATCCCGCACCCCAGCCCATGACACACCCGCCAGCTTGGCGCTCCGCTGCAACGCACTCTAGGTCCCAACAAGTTAGGACTCACCAATATAAGCCCACGCAAAGAACAAGGGAAATATTTGAAGGGTTGTTTATGTTAAAATGAAGGGTATATCTAATCAGGGTATATAAGGTAACATAGCCATGTCGGTAGCATTCGACGGCGGCAGCATCCGAGGTGACATTTAGCGTGGAGGTACTTTTAGGGAATCTCACCATCTAGCAAAATCTAGTAGTTTTTTTTTTTCTGTGCAGAATAAGGGAGGGATTTTTTTGGGACATGAGACCAGTGCCTTACTACCTTTATGTGCTAGGTCTTCTCTCTTTTTGTTGTGGTGTTAGGGAGTCTTCGGCTCTAAGAAAGCTCCAATCACAGCTAAAAACAAATGTTACATATCTATCATTCCTAAAATACCGTATGACCCGAGAAAACATCTACATATATTTTTGGAATCTCGAGCCTCCTTCCTGAATTAAAGCCAAGATATTATGCAATATCTCATCAATTTTCTCTTTTACCATAGATTGTTTTTTTTGCTTTGTATTGGAAAACATCACAATCTTAAAAACCATTAAATTGTATATTGAGTTAAATAATTATCCATACCCATACCCTGGGGGTATATTTTGGCATATATATCCTTACCCGGGGGTTATATAGAAGTCTGAAAAGTTAATTTACCCATACCAGGAGGGTAAACAAAGTTTTGAGATTTCAATTTATCCACACCTGGAGGGTAAATGATTTGACAAAAATATTTACTTATACCCTAAGGGTATATTGAAATCAATATGCCCGCCCTCATTATTCGCACCATTTCGTTAATTAATACAGGTGGCCTTATTACATTGGCCCCCTCTTTTAACTCCTGGACCACGCTAATTCCTGGACCACTCTAGAATTAACCGGCCCCAATGAAACTGCTTTTTTAATTTTCTTTTTCTTTTTTAAAATTTTAAAGGGAAACTGCTTTACATATCATATTGGTATTGACTACTGACCGGTAAAAGTAGATTTTTGGGAACAATAACAATCCAATGGTGCGAGGTTCCAAAGGGCATCACCAGCCTGCCATACATCATGCCACACCATCACACTAGAAGCCAAACAATACAGTGGACAAGGAGACAAAAGGATTACTATAAGTTGACTTGGCAAAGAGGCAAGAAAGATGAAGTTCTGTGTGGAGGAAAAGCTGCTTTCCACAGCAAAAGCTTTGTAGCCTACACTGTGGGGTTTTCTGGGAAAAATGGTTGACAAGAAAGGGAGACGAGACGAGTTGGGTTGTGAGGGTAGAGTATGATAAGACTTGTGTGGTTGTTTTCCTGGTGCATCCCATCGAAGGATTTTTCTGGGTTCCTTGTGTTCGTTGCCATGTTTGGTGTTGAGATAGTTATTTCGTCTTCCCTGAGGGCAGACAAGAGTGTGCAGGGTTTTCAGGGTTATGCATCTCCAGCAGCGTGATTGCACTTTGACAACGTCGAGATAAAGTTGCCTGTCATCTGAGAGCGACTTGAATCTGTGGTCATTTTACTTAATTGTGATGGCTACTTGGCTGCTTGCAGTTCTATCCTCTAGTTTCACTTCTGGTTGATCGTATTGGTCCCTGCACATACCAGTGGCGTTGATTGTGGCCGCGAGAAACGTGTGGAATGTCAACCATGATGTCAAAAAGTCGTGGGTCACAAGAACAAGCAGACTATGGGCCATGAACACTGCAAAAATCGTAGGCTTGGTGGTGCTGAAGAGATTAGTCCTGCATTTTTCAAGGAGCAACAGGTAGAGGCTTCTGGAGATGTCTCCAACCACCGAAGTTCAGTCCATGGAGGAGAATTTGTGGCAGCCAATGCCTGAACATGTGATGGAGAAGGTGCTGGCATGCTTGCCTGCCCGCAACCTTATACAAGCCCGGTCTGTGTGTAAGACATGGAATGTCATGATTCCATCTCCTGTATTTGCAAAGATATGGGCTGATACGCCTCATGCAAAGGATGTGCATTTCCCTATGTTCATTTCAGTGAGGAGGGATGGACTATCTGCGGCCTACAGTGTTCTATCTGGAAAGTGGCATGCCATGCCACCACTTCCTTCAGAAATGAATGTTCGCGGATGGATGGTTCCAGTGGCTGGAGATGGAGGGCTCATCTGCTTCATGAATCTGAGTGATTCTCTCAACAGAAGATGTAGCTTTTTTGTCTGGAATCCAATGACAAAGAGCTGCAAGAAACTGTCTTGCCCTTGGACTCCTTGTTATGAAAAGCTGTCAGCACATATGGTGGTGGATCCCCTTACAAGACACTACAAGATTGTTGTCATTGGATCATATCGTGGTCACATGCTAGGAAGGAGAGCTGCAGTGTTTGATTCAGCTTTGTATGATTCATCATCAATTGCCTGGATGCCCACTAGTGATCTTCCTCCTGAGTTGGTCGAGCTGACATTTTGTGGGAGTGCCTTTTGTGATGGGGTCATTTACTGGATTGCTTGTTATGGCGCTGGTTTCAAGGGGTTGGTTGCATATGATTTGGCTGAAGGAACGTGGAAGGATCCTCGAAAGTTTCCAACTTTCCAGAATTACCTGTTCCTGTCAAGGAAAAACAGAAATGCATTCCACCATATAGTGGCAATCAAAGGTCAAGTGTATGTGGTTGAAGTAATTGGTGATCGTCATGGAGGAACTGTTGAGATACACAAGCTCAAATTGACAACAGAGATGTGGGCGCAGGTATCAAAACTGCCATATGATTATTCTACAGACGGCGAGATTATCAGCTGCTTTGCACATGATCCGTATGTTTATGTTATGTTCATCAAGAAGGTTTTGGTGTATGATGCATCAGAAGGCATGTGGCAGGAGCTGCCCAGCTTTCCTCCCAGTAATAACTCCACAGATTATCAAGAAGCCAGGATTTGTTTTGTGCCTAGCTTGCAGGATGCTCCTCTGTGACAAAGGAGATTTAACCTTCCTCTGGTGGTCAGGAGTTCTCCCCTCCCATGCATTTTTGTACAGGTCTAAAACTCTAACGTGCCATCTCTTGATGCAGTAGACTGAATGTTTGGTCAGCCTTTTAAACAACTGTGCCACATGAGAGTGTGTGCATGACTAAAACAGTATGTGCTTTTTTTCTTCTGGCATATCATCAATTTCGGGGGATTCAGAGGTTTAGCATCAATGTGGTGCAATATGGGCTACTATTTCTTCAAGCTATCAAAACATCTTGCAAGCATTTGCACTTACTTCAAGAGTGCAGACCAGTCTGGTGCTCTGGTCTGGCAAGGTATTTCAAAGTGTTCTCTGTCAAGGAAACACTCATGCAGGGTATTCATTAGTATAAATATAGTGCCGAGATTGCACAAGCAAAGGCACTCAGTTCCTTACATCAGGTGTATGAATTATGCAGCCAAACAAAGACAATCCCAGCAAGGCTCAGACCCAAACATGAGGGTTCATCTTAGAGGACAGGGTCAGAAATTTACTGCACAAAACTGTGGATGACAGGAGCCAGTTGGAGGGCTGTGTACTGAACACTGGCCACTGTACACTACTGGAACATTTACTTCACATGAACCCAGGAGGCCAATGCTTTCTAAGATTGGGGGAACAATGACACTGAATATCATATCTCCGGCTGTGCTTCACACTATCTTTGTCGGCAGCTAACCCTACCCCCCCCCCCCCCCCCCCCCCCTTTCCTAAAATTGGCTATTTCCTAGAGCTTTCAGCTTGTTTCACATCAGCAGCTCAAGTAGTTATTGAGAACATGGGAGTACTAGCAGTATCGGCGATCGATCGTTGCATGAAACTAAGCACAATTGTTTACTATACAAGCTCCCCAATCTGGTCTCAAACTGTAGGCAGTTGTGTTCTGAAATGGGTGGAGTAGGTGGACTCAGTCCCCCAACCTTTGAATTCCAACATGCACAAACCCATGTTCTAGTATGAGGGAGTCATGCAAATTCAGCCGCATCGATCAGTAAGAGAATCCCCAACTACGATTACAATCACGATGTGAACTTTCCAGTGGCCACCATGGGACTGGATCTTGGTGGGTTAAGGCTAGCTTTCGACGACATTCCTGCAAGCTAGTCAAGGGCTCTATCTGAAGCAGCACCATGACAAACATACAAACATGTCATAATTTATGTTGCTGAACAAAGTTTTGCACATGGCTGCCTCTCTAATGAAGCTCATTATGAATCATGTTCAGTTCCATCTTCAAGCTTTGGAGAAGCTCTACCACCCACACCACAATAATGACAGCACTCTGCTTTCCTTCCACTATCACCAGAGCCAGTCAAAATCCCCCATTCACACATTACCTGCTCCGGTCAAGTGCAATTATGGCCACCTATGCTGCGTAAACCCCACCATCATTTCCTGTGGATATGCCACATGAAATGCCCTCAATAGTACATCATGGTCAATATTCTCAGGAAATGGTAGATGAACTGAGTAGCTACACAGATCAATGAATGAAGCCAGACACTCACCTTTCCAGAATAACATCGCTTCACCAGTAATCCCCACAAGAACAAACCCCATCTTCAAAGTGGTGAAAGCGGTTAGCATCCCGTACAACAATTGCTCGGCCAACAATCTTTGAGATGAACTTGGTGGAGGTGTGGCAGTCACCACACACCCGAAGATTCTTGATGAGACGAAGAGGCGTCCTAGGGTATGTGCTGATCAGCCCAAAAGCAATGGCCAGCTTCTCACTGTGGTGGCAAAGAGAAAATTCCTTTTGCACCTCCTCCACATCATGCAATACAAAGCGCGTGTCAGGCACATACCCCACCTCCTTCATCAGCCCAGACAATTTTCTCAGTTCAGCATGAATTTCCTCAATTTTGGGATGCAAATTGTCATCTACAACGAAGGAGTGCATCCTGTTGCCAACCTCAATGCAGCAGCGACCTGGCTCCTTCCTAACCCCTCTGACCTTCATCATTTTTCTCACCTTTGCACTATCGTCCCACCTGCCAGCTGCAGCATAGATGTTCGATAGCAACACGTAAGTCGCGGCATCCTGTTCATCCCACTTGAGAATAGACGTTGCCGCATGTTCAGCCATCTCCACATTGCCATGGATCCTGCAGGCACCAAGCAAGGCTTTCCACACCACAACATCTGGTTTGATTGGCATTTTATTAATGAGGTCCTCTGCCTCATCCAATTGCCCCGCTCTTCCAAGAAGGTCCACCATGCAGCCAAAGTGCTTTACTGTTGGAGTGACACCATGATCTTGACTTAGGGAAATGAAGTAGCGTCTTCCTTCATCCAGTAGGCCAGCGTGGCTGCATGCAGAGAGAACACATATAAAGGCGATACTGTCCGGCTTCAGGCCTTCCACTTGCATTCCTTCAAATAGTTGCAGGGCCTCCCTATGACAACCATGCTGGGCATATCCTGCGATCATTGCGTTCCAGCACACCACATTTCGTTCAGCCATATTGTCAAACACTCCCTTTGCCTCCTCGATGCACCCACATTTGGCATACATGTCCACGAGCGCAGTGTTCAGAATAACATCTGGTACAATTCCAGCTTTCATGATGTCACCATGGACCTCTTTGCCCTTTTCCAGGGCTGCCAGGCTCGCACACACATTGCAAACGCAAACAAACGTGATGTGGTTGGGCTCCACCCCTTCCTGCATCATTTGCTCATAGGTCTCCAAAGCCTCCATCCCACACCCCTGCTGTGCATATCCTGCAATCATCGCGCTCCACGACACCACATCTCGCTCAGCCATACTGTTGAACACTCCCTTTGCATCCTCGATGCTCCCACATTTGGCATACATGTCCACGAGGGTATTGCTCAGAATAACATCTGGTTCAATTCCAGCTTTGACGATGTCACCATGGACCTCTTTGCCCTTTTCCAGGGCTGCCAGCCTCCCACACGCATTGCAAAGGCAAACAAACGTGATGCGGTCAGGCTTCACCCCTTCCCGCATCATTTGCTCATAGGTCTCCAAAGCCTCCATCCCGCGTCCCTGCTGTGCATATCCTGCAAGCATCCCGTTCCATGACACTACATCTCGTTCAGGCATATTGTCGAACACTCCCTTTGCATCCTCGATGCTCCCACATTTGGCATACATGTTCATCAGAGCAGTGTTCAGAACAACATCTGGTACAATTCCAGCTTTGACGATGTCGCCATGGACCTCTTTGCCCTTTCCCAGGGCTGCCAGGCTCACACACGCATTGCAAAGGCAAACAAACGTGATGCGGTCAGGCTTCACCCCTTCCCACATCATTTGCTCATAGGTCTCCAAAGCCTCCATCCCAAGCCCCCGGTGTGCACATCCTGCAATCAAAGCGTTCCACGACACTACATCTCGTTCAGCCATACTGTTGAACACTGCCTTTGCATCATCAATGCACCCGCATTTGGCATACATGTCCACTAGGGTATTGTTCAGAATGACATCTGGCACAATTCCAGCTTTCATGATTTCACCATGTACCTCTCTGCCCTTCTCCAGGGCTGCCAGCCTCCCACACGCATTGCAAATGCAAACAAAGGTGACGTGGTCAGGCTTCACCCCTTCCCGCATCATTTGCTCATAGGTCTCCAAAGCCTCCATCCCATCCCCGTGCTGTGCATATCCTGCAATCATCGAATTCCACGACACCACATTCCGTTCCACCATATTATCGAACAGTCCCTTTGCATCTTCGATGCTCCCACATTTCGCATACATGTCCACGAGGGTACTGTTCAGAATGATATCTGGTACAATTCCAGCTTTCATGATGTCACCATGGACCTCTTTGCCCTTTTCCAGGGCTTCCAGGCTCGCACACGCTTTGCAAACAAAAACAAACGTGATGTGGTCCGGCTTCACCGCTTGCCACATCATTTGCTCATAGGTCTCCAAAGCCTCCATCCCGCGCCCCTGCTGTGCATATCCTGCGATCATCGCGCTCCACGACACCACATTTCGCTCAGGCATATTGTCGAACACTCCCTTTGCATCCTCGATGCACCCACATTTGGCATACATGTCCACGAGGGTACTGTTCAGAATGACATCTGGTATGATTCCAGCTTTGATGATGTCACCATGGACCTTTTTGGCCTTTTCCAGGGCTGCCAGGCTCGCACATGCATTGCAAACGCAAACAAACGTGATGTGGTTGGGCTTCACCCCTTCCCGCATCATTTGCTCATAGGTCTCTAGAGTATTCCTGCCACACCCATGCTTGTTCAATCCTGCCATCATTATGTTCCATGTGATCAAGCTTCGTTGGGGCATTCTGTTGAACACTTGGTGAGCATCCATGATGCTCCCACACTTAACATACATGTTGAGAAGGTTGTTGTGTAGAAAAACGTTTGGCTTGAATCCACTCTGGATAATGTGAGCGTGGACCTGCCTTCCAGCTTCCAGGCCTTTCAGCTTGATGCACTTCTGCAAGAGACAGACGTAAGTATCTGAATCTGCTGACACACCTCCTTGGTTTAAAGTCTGTAGAGCCTCTTTCAGTTGCCCTGCCTCACCAAGCATCCTCACATGCCCAGAAGTGCCGGAAGAGGCATTGTGGACTCCCTCACTTGGTCCTCTTTTGGAAGCTGTGGTCATGGTTGAGGTGCCTGAATTTATCAACTGTGCCACTGCTGCTGCTGATGATGCTTCCAGTTGACAATCTACCCATGCAGGTATCTTGTAGCTATCGATCCACAAGGAATCATAGGTAATTTTGTGCTTGAAAACTGGCCCTCTTGGATGAATCTGGACCCACACTCTATCACTGCCTCTGCACAAATCATGCATACATCCTCGCCTTGCTGATAGCAGCTGACAATGGCAGCGTAGATGTCTTCTAGCAAATACCCCAACCCTACTCATCAAACACTGGTTCCTTTGCTGAATTGCTCCCTGGACTTTAAAAATGAGCTGGGGAGGGAGAGGATGACAATGTCCAGCAAAGCTTGCATCTTGTTGGCTGCTTCTCTCTGTGATCTAGCAGGCATTCCCCTTTTTGCCTCGATTGTCCCACCATTGAGTGGGGTCGGGAAAATATGTATTCCACAGCTTCTCCCCATCTGTTTTTGGATACTTTCCTGCTGCCACATTGGCAGTAACATGTGAAAACCACTCCGAACCATCATAGATCCACCTACCAAGCTTACTTGCAGAGTTCAACATGAATAATTAGGGACGATTCTGATAGGAAGGCGAAACAGGCTGGAATGTGTTGAAGAAGCTATCCTCACCACATTGTCTTTGACCTTGTGTCATGAAAGCGGCCAGCTTTTCTTTCAACCATGGAGGATTCAACCCACCATCAACCTAAAAGGACCTCTTGTGTGTGCTGCCTTGTGTCTGTAGTCTGGTGATCGAATTGGTCTGTGAGGGGAACCACCATGGTGCACCTGAGCAGCCATAAATTTAAACACAGCCTCCTGAGACCACGCTGACCCTCCCAAGTACCCTTATAACCATCAGGAGAAGTACCAAATCATGATAATAAGGAAAGAGCCCACACTTGCAGGATGGACAAACTTCTTCACATTGAAGATTGAGAAAGTCACACCTTGAGATTACATTTTGTCCCACCATTTAGTAGCATCTTTAAAAAACTCGTGCCAGCTCTGCTCCATGCTCCACAGTAGACCTTTGTGCCCGAAAACCCCACAGCATCAACATGTTGACAAGTTCCCTTATGGAGGAGTGCTAGTGAGCTTTCGACAACATTCATGCAAGCCACTTTGGGCGCCATTGGACTCTACACATTGAGGAACATTCGAACATGTCCAAACTTACACATATGCTAAACCAGCTTACGTCTATATTCTGGAGATTTCGAGAGGTCTATGAAAACGACCAGGGAGAAGCTGAGAAACTACAGTCCCAACCCTCCCAAGTACCTTGCAAACTCCAGGGAAAAGAGCTTGTGCATCCTACTAACATGCCCTGCTCAGGAAGAACAACCTCGATACGGACAGTAAATAAAGTTTTCGCAGAGCAAAGCGAGATTCTGCCTTCCCTCAACAACATTACAATCCAGTCCACACAATACCATCATACCATAGTTCAGTCGAACTTCCTTTCTCATCCTACATGAAGAAAGCTCACCTTGTCAAGGCTACTGTCCCACCATTGTGAAGCAAATTTAACGAACTCCTCCCAGCGCTGTTCCATGCTGCACCGTTGACCTACACGCGAAATATACCAATTATCGGCCTTGCCTAACGATCCCGTGCGCTTTCTTGCTTCATTGCCCAGAGTACATAAGGTTCTGCTGAAGACAAGTCCGAGCCTGGATCCGAAAGCGCATACATACAACACTGCGACCCCAGAAAAGGAAACGGGAAGTGTTTGGTATCATCACCTGACTTGAATGGCATCCCCGAAGGCCTACGCAAGGGACTCCGTCGTCTGCACATTGCCAAGAGGGATGCTTCACAGCCCATTTGTACAAACCAGTGTTGGTCTGGTATGGGTATCAGACCCGGGTCTGGTCCCTTGGTACATACCAGGGTTGATACCATCGTTGATACTAGGCTGGTATTCGTTTTCTCATACCAGCCACAATACCTGTACCCCCCTGCGGTCTTTCTCACTTACTCTGGTATGTGTACTATACTAATTTATGTGTACATATATGTACTTATTTATATTTATTTTTTGTTTATTGTACTTGTTTTCACTTGATAGGTACGTTCAGACTGACGATTAAGTTGGGGGATAAAGTACCTCCGGGTCTATCTGTGTTCACATGTGTCCATGTCAGTAAGTTGACTGCTGATTGGATGTCGTCGTGGCAGGTGACATGGCAGAAAGTTATGCACGAAGTTAGGCCACTGATATTGCTATTTATTTGCAAGATCAATCTTTGAATAATTGTAGATGTTTGGGTTTGATATTGGTCGTATCTTATTCATTCAAATTTCAACCTAATAAGTTATTTATTTCTTACTGCGATTCATGGAAGGATGATTTTCATCTAAGTGTGATTTTTCTCATCATCTTCTTGTCCCGCCATCGCGTGTCTATGCTACAGCGGAAGTTGGAGCTTCTCTCATCGTGTGCTTCTTCCTTGATACCAGGCGTGTGTATTGCTTCATTCTCCGCTAGAGATTGCATCAGCAAGTACACTAACGACATTGAATGAATATGCTTTTCATGTTGAAAATTGGTTGAGTTTGCAAATCAGTTGAAATTCATGCAATTCATTTTCATTCTGATCACTGATGTGTTTAGCTCTTGTGATTGCAGGTATGGCTTCATCTGTGCAAAATTCAGATGATGTTGGCGGTGCTGGAAAAGCAAACAGAGGGAAAGGGAAAGAAAAACGAGCAAGACAACCAAACTGGGAGTATGCCGAGATCATGGCACTCATCAACGCGAAGCACATGGAATATATTTGGTTGAAAAATACAATTGATACCAGGTCGAATACAGTTAATATAGTTTCGAGGGGCCGCATTACGATATGATGTTGCAAGGAAAGTGATTATGCAAGATGCTGCAAACGACGCAAAGGAGAGCGATGCTACATGATGACGATGGAGGCAGTTTATGTCATCCATAGCAATTAGGGTAAATACATGTGGTATGTTATGAACAGAGGTAAGAGAGAATATAAATAGGTAAAATTATTTGTTAACATATGCATATGTGTGAACGAAAATAGAATAAGTTTCATGTGTAAGTATAACTCGAATATAAGAAGGTCAAAGAAATTTATTTGCCATGAAAATATTCACTCTTAAGTTGGTAGACATTTGGATGCTACTTATGAGTCTGAATGTACCTGATATGTGATAAACTTGAAAGTCAAGATGGCTTTGGAATGATACCAGAATTGATCTCATACCAGCTGGTATTGTGGTCATGATACTCATACTCATACCAGTATCTGGGAAAAAATACATCCACCATTATATAGACCAGTCTGGTATGTCCTAAACCTGATACCAGACCAACACTGGTACAAACCAAGTTCGGTTGTGAACCCTGTTAGCTTTGCAAAAACTGGAAAAAGGTGTCAAATTTGAACATTGACAGTTCATATATATGTACATATATGACATCCCGCTTGAGGTTCATTTCTAAGTTCACGTCCGTCTCCTTGCCCATCCAGGAGGTCAATAAGATACCAAGGACTCTGCTTAATGTGCTCTATTTTGTGACAGCATGTAGTGAAGATTGCTTGCTGAATTGGCTGTTTTGTAAGGATGGCGGTTTTCCCAGGTTTCCCCCTCTGAACTTGATTGAAAATTGTTCATGCATGCATCTACTTAGTCTCGGTGTTGTACATAGTAGCACAAGAGTTCGGAATTTTCCAACGGGCATAACATCAGGGCATCACATACAAGATGACTCATTATCGCCTGTGCCGGCGTTGCTCTGACAGAAGAACTTATGTGCCATCTTTGAGTTATAAATAGAGCCATTGAGAGCTGTTGCTACCATTCCACAGATATTCTCTTGGTATTTGATCAAATACCTCAATTTCCAAGCTATCTTTCTATAAACTTTCTGAAGTAAACTGACAACAGGTGGTATTCTCACTTGTACTGCATAGTTGTAAGCTGTCCGAGTTGTGCGAGCTATGCAATGTAGAGAAACAGATGGAACAGTGTTTTGGGTGAAACGCCGCATCCAATTCATGCCGCACCAATCAATAGCAGAATACCCAAATACCATTCAAATCACTATGTGACTTTCACGTGGCCACCTCGGGATGCAGGGCTGTAAAAACTAAAAATCAATAACCTTGCTGCAACCATGCTGTTGAACAGAGGAGCGGATGTGGATTTTGATCCACAAAGGGGGAAACAAGTCGTTAGACAAGGCTTCCATCTTGGTGGGCTAAGGCTAGCTTTCCACAACATTCATGCAAAGTTAGTCAAGGGCTCTATTTGAAGCAGCATCATATACAAACATGTCCAAATTAAGATGCTGAACAAACTCCTGCACAAGGCTGCCCCTCTAATCAAGATCATTATGATCCGTTTTCACGTCATCTTCAAGCTTCGAAGAAGCTCCACCATCCACACCATAATAATGACAGCACTCTGATTTCCTTCCACTATCACCAGAGCCAGTCAAAATCCCCCATTCACTCATTACCTGCTCCAGTCAGTTGCAATTATAGGCTGACTTCCCATGCTGGGTAGACTCCACTACCATTACCTGTGATATGCCACAGGAAATGACCTAAACGGTACATCATGGTCAATATTCTCAGAAGATGGTGGATGGACTGAGTACCTACACAGATCAATGAATGAAGACACACCTTTCCAGAATACCATCATTTCACCAGTAATCCCCACAAGAACAAACCCCATCTTCAAAGTGGTGAAAGCGGTTAGCGTCCCGTACAATAATTGCTCGGCCAACCATCTTTGAGATGAACTTGGTGGAGGTGTGGCAGTCACCACACACCCGAAGATTCGTGATGAGACGAAGAGGCGTCCTAGGGGCTGTGCTAATCAGCCCAAAACCAATGGCCAGCTTTTCACTGTGGTGGTGGCAAAGAGAAAATTCCTTTTGCTCCAATACAAAGTGCCTGTCAGGCACATACCCCGCCTCCTTCATCTGCCCAGTCAATCTTCTCAGCTCAGCGCGGATTTCCTCCATTTTTGGATGCAATTTGTCATCTACAACGAAGGTGTGCACCCTATTGCCAACCTCAATGCAGCAGCGACCTGGATCCTTTCCAACCCCTCTGACTTTCATCATTTTTCTCACCTTTGCACCATCATCCCACCTGCCAGCTGCGGCATAGATGTTTAATAGCAACACATAAGTCGCAGCGTCCTGTTCATCCCACTTGAGAATAGATGTTGCTGCACGTTCAGCCATCTCCAAATTGCAATGGATTCTGCAAGCACCGAGCAAGGCCCTCCAAACCACAGCATCTGGTTTGATTGGCATTCTGTTAATGAAGTCCTCTGCTTCATCCAATCGCCCCGCACGGCCAAGAAGGTCCACCATGGAGCCAAAGTGCTCTACAGCTGGAATGATGCCATGATCTTGACTCATGGAGTCAAAGTAGTATTTGCCTTCATCCACTAGGCCAGCATGGCTACATGCAGAGAGAACAGATAGAAAAGTGATGCTGTTCAGCTTCAAGCCGTCCACTTGCATTTCTTCCATTAGTTCCAGGGCCTCCATATCATAACCATGCTGGGCATATCCTGCGATCATCGCGTTCCAGGATGCCACATCTCGTTCAGCCATATTCTCAAACACTCCCTTTGCATCCTTGATGCACCCACATTTGGCATACATGTCCACGAGCGCAGTGTTCAGAATGACATCTGATACAATTCCAGCTTTCACAATGTCACCATGGACCTTTGTGCCCTTTTCCAGGGCTGTCAGGCTCGCACAGGCATTGCAAATACAAACAAATGTGATACGGTCGGGCTTCACCCCTTCCTGCATCATTTGCTCATAGGTCTCCAAAGCCTCCATCCCGTGCCCATGCTGCGCATATCCTGCCATCATCGCGTTCCAGGATGCCACATCTCGTACAGCCATATTGTCAAACACTGCCTGTGCATCCTCGATACTGCTGCATTTGGCATACATGTCCACCAGGGCAGTGTTCAGAATGACATCTGGTACAATTCCAGCTTTAACGATGTCACCATGGACCTTTTTGCCTCTTTCCAGGGCTGCCAGGCTCGCACATGCATTGCAAACACAAATGAATGTGACGTGGTCGAGCTTGACCCCTTCCCGCCTCATTTGCTCATAGATCTCCAAAGCCTCCATCCTGCGCCCCTGCTGTGCATATCCTGCAATCATAGCACTCCAGGACACCACGTCGCGGTCAGCCATATTGTCAAACACTCCCTTTGCATCCTCGATACTCCCGCATTTGGCATACATGTCCACCAGTGCAGTATTCAGAATGACATCTGCTACAATTCCCGCTTTCACAATGTCACCATGGACCTCTTTGCCCTTTTCCAGGGCTTCCAGGTTTGCACATGCATTGCAAACGCAAATGAACGTGACCCGGTTGGGCTTCACCCCTTCCCGCATCATATCCTCATAGGTCTCCAAAGCCTCCATCCCACACCCATGCTGTGCATACCCTGCAATCATAGCACTCCAGGACACCACATCGCGTTCGACCATATGGTCGAATACTCCCTTTGCATCCTCGATCCACCCACATTTGGCATACATGTCCACCAGGGCAGTGTTCAGAATGACATCTGGTACAATTCCAGCTTTCACGATGTCACCATGGACCTCTTTGGCCTTTTCCGGGGCTGCCAGGCTTGCACACGCATTGCAAACGGCAATGAACGTGACCCGGTCGGGCTTCACCCCTTCCCGTATCATTTGCGCATATGTCTCCATCGCATTCCTACCACACCCATGCTTGGTAAATCCTGCAATCATTATATTCCACGTGATCAAACGTCGCTTATGCATTCTGTTGAACACTTGGCAAGCATCTATAATGCTCCCGCATTTAACATACATGTTGAGAAGGGTGTTGTGTAGAAAAACGTTTGGCGTGAATCCACTTTCAATAATGTGAGCATGCACCTGCTTTCCAGCTTCCAGGCATTTCAGCTTGATGCACTTATGCAAGAGACAGACGTAAGTATCTGAATCTGCAGAAATGTCTCCTTGGTTTAAAGTCTGTAAAGCCTCTTTCAGTCGCCCTGCCTCACATAGCATCCTCACATGCCCAGATGTGCCAGAAGAGGCATTGTGGACTCCCTCTCTTGGTCCTCTTTCAGAAGCTTTGGTCATCGTTGAGGTGCCTGATTTTATCAACTGTGCCGCTGTCGCTGCTGCCTCCAGTTGACCACCTACCCATGCAGGCTTGCTGTAGCTATCGATCCACAGGGAAACGTAGGTAATTTTGTGCTTGAAATCCGGCCCTCTTGGATGAATCTGGACCCACACTCTATCCCTGCTTCCTTCAGCTTTCCATGCCTAACACAAATCATGTATAGAACCTCACCTTGCTGCTAGCAGCTGACAATGTCAGCTTAGATTTGTTCAAGCAAACACCCCAACCCTACTTATCACACACTAGTTCCTGTGCTGAATTGCTCCCAAGACTTTTAAAAATGTGCTGGGGAGAGAGAGAGGATGACAATTTCCAACAAAGCTTTTTATGCATGTTGTTGTCTGCTTCTCTCTGTAATCTAGTAGGCATTCACCTTTTTGCCTGTATTGTCCCACCATTGACTGGGGTCGGAAAAATGTTCCTTCCAAAGCTTCTGTTCCTCTCTGTTGTCTGTTTTTGGATATTTTCCTGTTGCCACATTAGCAATAACATGTCAAAATCACTCCAAACAACCATAGATCCACCCAACGAGCTATTGCAGAATTCAACGAGAGAAATTAGGACCGCCTGTGATAAGGGCAAAACAGGATGAAATGTGTTGAAGGTGCCCTCACCACATTGTCCTTGACCTTGTGTCATGAAAGCAGTTAGCTTTTCTTTCACCCATGGAGGATTCAACCGACCATCAACACAAAAGGACCTCTTGTGTGTGCTGCTTGTGTCTATAGTTGGGTGATCGCGGATGGGTCTGTGAGAACCACCAGAGTGCATCTGAGCAGCCATAGATTTTAAACACGGCATCCTAAGACCAAGCTGACCTGCCAAGAACATTGTAAACACCAGGAAATTTACCAAATCGAGATACTGACCACATTTGCAGGATGGACACACTTCTTCACATTTGCTCCATGCTCCACGGTACACCTTTGTGCCAGAAAATCCAAACAGCATCAACATTTTTGACAAGTTCCTTGATGGAGGAGTGCTAATGAGCTTTCAAGAACATTCACGCCAGTCACTTTGAGCTCCATTGGATTCTACAGAATGAGAAACATTCGAGCAAGTCCAAAACTCATACAAATGCTAAACAAGCTTCTGTCTGCAGTCTGAGATGTTGGAGTGGTCTGTGAAAACGACCAGGGAGAAGCCACAGTCTCAACCCTCCCAAGTACCTTGCAAACTCCAGGGGAAAGACCTTGCGCATCCTACTTTCAACAACCTTTCTACGGACTGTGAAAGCAGTTTTGCAGAGGAAAGCCAGATTCTGACTTCACCCAACAACTAGGGGTACAATGCAATCCACACTGCATGATCCTCCCAGACTTAAGTCAAACTTCCTCAGACTCCTTCACATCCTACATGAAGAAAGCTCACCTTATCAAAGATTCTGTCCCACCATTGTGAAGGCTCTTTACAGAACTTCTGCCAGTGCGGTTCCATGCTCCAGCGTTGACCTACATGCCAGATATACCAATTATCGGCCTTGTCCAACGATCCCGCGCGCATTCTCGCTTCTTTGCCCAGAGTACATTCGTTTCTGCTGAATTGCGCAAAAGACAATTCCGAGCCTGGATCCGGTGGCGCGTACATACAACACAGCGACCCCAGAAAAGGAAACCGCGAAGTGTTTCGTGTTATTACCTAATTTGAATGGTATCCCTGAGGGCACCATAGCCACTATTCCCAAGGGGGATGCCGCTTTCAGCCCCACATCCCAGCCCTTTAATCCACTGCACGACGCGAGGCCTCTCGCATGACCGAAGAGAGAGGATAGGCCCTTGGATATGGAGTGGGCATGCGCGTGTAGGAGAACGCGGGAAGACGCTGCCATAGCCGCAGGTGACTAAGAAAGAGGCAGAAAGATATAGTGTGGCCCGTATACTTGCGACCCTCATTGCAAGACACGATTGCAACAACAGCAGCAGGATCGTCTATACACCATCATCCAGCTTCAAGGATCACGTATAGGTGTGAACTATCATTTGCTGCCGCACTTTTTCCGTCTCTTTCCTTCTGACCTTCCCAAGGACACATCGTCTCTCTCTCTCTCTCTCTCGTCCCCCAAACGTCACCAAAGGCGAGCTGCCCGCTCTCGTAGCCTTATCACTGTACTTCCGAGCACACCTTCAAAATTACCTCTGTGTCATCTCCTCGCCGTCGCCTGAGCAAGTAATCTCTGCTTGCCTTCTACCTCTTCTCACCAGTATCACCATCAACACCACCTTGATCTGCACACACACACTGGAATCGTGACAAGGATTACTGTATGTTGTGGTGCCTTCCTTCTTTAGGGCCAAAGTTTTAGAGTTTACTTATTGCAATAACCACACTCACAGCTCGCAGACAGACACAGCTTTTGTTATGTTTTGTTTTGTTTTTGAAAACATGAGGATAATAATTGACAAAACGGAGGGCTGGCGATGGCGGTGGCGGTTGCGGTGGCGGTGACCTCCAAACGCGCAGAGGGAATTTTGGTCTCTTCGTCTCTCTCGTCTCAGGCAAGATCTGCTGTCACTCTTCCTCCTGAATGTGGCTTGCATTGGGGCTTGTGTTTAAGTTACCTTGTGAACTCTGGTTCATTTTGATCCTTCCAAGCCTACCTTAGAAGCCACTAGCTAATGCTGAGACATCCTCTACGTCTCCACGGCCAAAGCCGACAGACTGCCATCGAAAGCTCTGATCGACCTACTTGAGTCATCACCATTCTTGTGTTGTGAAGTGTTCTGACCCTTCCAAGTTCCCGCGCGCAACCTTCAACCCAGCCCCGATCACCCTGGTGGTACTGACTGGCTTTACTTGCCCTAACATTTAAACCTGCTAATGGAAGCCCATCTCCAACACCAATAGGTTCTGGAGGTAGGGATAAATATAACCCTCAATCCGTGGCTCTCACAGTTATTGTGTATGCGATTCAACCTGCTTGCATTAAGACTTGCTAGTGTTTGTTATTTTCCCCAAGTAGTCCAATTTAGTAGAAATTCAGATTCAGGATTCAGATTGAGGAATGGTTCAGGAAGAAGCCCAATTGTTTTCGTCAAAGATCAATTCAAAGGGATGCAGATATCAAAGGTCAGGCATGCAAAATTTGGTGTTAATGATCCAGCATGCAGCAGACGATCCAGAGCCAGACAAAAAGAATGAAGTTCAACTTTGTTTTAGTGAAGATTAACAGCTAAAGACAAATTGGTTTCAGAACTAGAGCATTGCAGTGAAAAAACCAGTAGACACATTCACAAATCTGCAGAAAAAAAATCCATGCATTTAGGTCCATGCATCAGCAGTTGACTCTTGACACCTCTGGACACCACCTTTTAAAAAATAGGCTTTCACATAAACCCAGAGGAACACATATGGAAGAAATGAGAAATCTGTGACACCCCCCACTTGGTGCCTGCTAGCTTGTTTGAGAAATGCAAGTCAACTTGAAAGCAAGAATATCAGCCTTCAGAAGATGAAGTCATTCGTCTAATAAATATCACATGCATTGTACAAACCTAGTTTATGTGGTTTGAATGTGTGCGGGATTTGTCTCTGCAGACTTTCCACATACCTCTTGACAAGTGATCAAACCTCTACAGTTAGTCACACCTGATGCTTCGTACTTTACATGACCAGTTTCCTTGATTTATAAGTCGATGGCTGGTCTTCCATATCTGGACCAAAGTTGTATGTGTACACAGGGGAAGGCACCGGTAACCAGCTAAACATTGCAGTGGCGATGCCAACAAGCTTAGAGATAACAGGAGAAAAGTAGCAAAGAGGCCATATGCTTTCCAACCGCAGTTGCACTGACTCTGCCACTGTTTCCGTGAATTTGTGGGCGTAGCCAGGCCCCGGGAGGACAACAGCAAAGCATCCCTTGGGCACCCTGACGCGATCAAAGTAATCTTGGGATATTAGCATGCTAACCTTCTGCTCCAATTCTTCAACCCTCTGCCGCAGCGCCTCTTCCGCGGTAAAAACCCTCCCCAACATCTCCTCATATTCGGGTACACAAGCGATATAGCTTTTAGGACCGTCAAGCTCCTTGTAACTGCTACCACCCTCAGCGCCAATCAATGCTTTGTTATGGCCAGCAATGATGGTTCCACTTGTGGCAGGTTCAAGTTGTAATCTCGCTGGCAACGCTTCATCTCCTGAGAATTTGCTCCCTGTTGCAGGGCTGCCATGAGTTAGCTCCCAGGGGGAAGATGACGATGAGACAAAAGAGCCTACCTCGCTCGCCCTATCAGAAATGACCTTTGATTGGCCTGCTGGATCTTTTGTGTTTGACTCCAATTTTGATAATGCTTCTACTACACCTTCATACTCATCCAGGTCTTCATCTAATTCTCCTTGCTGGGCTTCTCTGGACGCCGCCCAAACGTTGGATTCCACCCAGTCATTTAAAGCAACCCTTGGTTCCGCCATGTGTAACCTGCTGACCTTGGCGAAATGCACCTATCAAACAACAAACACATATATAAATTGCAGCACAGAGTTGGCCACTCAGATTCTCCTGACAAGCAGTAGACGGAAGCCTAGCCACTCTGTTGAGTGAAGATCAACAAGAGTAAAAAAAAAGACATTGAACGAGTATTCAGTCGAAAGAAGTTGCCAATTACCGTGCAAATTGAAGTCCTACGCAAAGGCGGGCCGGGAAAGAGAAGAGCGAAGGAGAAGGGAACCACTAACGACAAAACCCTGACGCGATCGTCCTGACTGTGAAAGTAATAAACCCCTATTATCTTTGAGCATATTTTCATTTCCAATCTCATAAGATCTTTAACAGCGTCATGGAAACTGCAACTGCGTAAGATCCGGGGCCCGGTATGTACAATATGCGAGAAAATTCGATGACTTGTAACATTCGGATGACACAGCAGAAACCACCCCCACCTTCAGTATCGCATAAGAACGATGTATTTCTGAATCAATCGATCTTCATTGCTTGAAGCGCAAGCATTCAGAGTGAGCCAGGTAATCACCACGGCCAAGAGGAACAAGTCGTCAAAGCTCTAGTCCTCACAAATCTCAGACTCGCTTCCAGCAAGGAAAAACACTCCACAGATCCCACGGACGCTCTCAAACGCAACCAGACCAAAAAATAAGTAGAACGGCTCTTCTCACACCACAATCCGACCGAACCAAGATGCCACAATCCACAGAACAAGACCAGGAACTCAAACTAAAAAGCTCCCCCGAAAGATCGAGGAAAAGTAATAGTCCGAACACAATTGCTGGACGAAGATTCCGATGGACAATTCAACAGCCCTAATCCAGGACCTCCAAGCAAAGCATCCTCGCGTTGCGTTGCGTTGCGTGAACGTTTGCAAGGCACTCGTGTGTCTCCCTTGCGGCCCGACGCACATGGCAGTTGCAGTTGCCGCGGCTCTCTCGCTGACCGCGCGGTGAGCCTCGGCGGCCAGCTTTCCACCGCCACGGTCCCTATCCCACGTCAACGGCGTGATCTGTTGCGGATAGGATATCGCCTCGCCACATTTGTTGCTTGGCAGCCTAGCCACACTCTGCTCGTGTGACGAAATTACGAATTGTTTATTTGTTTTTTTAACCCCTAATGGACGAGGCTGGTTTGGTGGGCCCACTTCAAAACAGAACATATGTACAGTCGGCCCTCTTTAAATGTTATGCATGGAAAGTAAGGAAAACATAACATTTACAGATGTATAACAACTAACCCTAAAGGAGGGAAAAATATCCTACCCTAACAATTATAACCACTAGATGGAAAGTAACATATTAAAATTAAAATAAGAAAAAAGGTTTGTATTCAGCTTTATATTGAACAACAACCTCAAGACAGTACTCTTTTGCATTCAAAATGTTGATCAATTCAAAAGGAATTGCACGTCGCTAGGACATCATTAACTTCTGAAAATAATTCTGCGGACTCTTGTGGAATTAAAATTTCCTCTTCGTCGTGCTCCTCGACTTCTTCCGCTGGACCAACCATGTCCCAAATCTCATTATTGTTTGGTTGAAATGGCTCGTTCAAACTGAGCCTCAAAATTAAGAACTCCCATGCATCCATGGTCGGAGTCTCAACACCATGAAGGACAGAAAGCTCAGCGAACTGCAAAAATCCATCAATTTCATCCAACTCTACATTTGTACTTTATCCGGAAGCATCACCAATCTCCGTTCCGGACAGCCCATTCAGGTTCGGCATTTGAAACAAACCACAATGCCTCCAACAATGCCTAATGGTATCACAACTTAAATGGATGCGCCATGCTTGCTCAACCATCTAGACAGCTTGGTACACATCAACCGTGGGAGCTCTATCAGCCATTAAACTCTCAATTTGATGATGAATAAAATACTTTTTGTAATGAGCTTTGAAACATCTTATGATTCCTGCATCCATAGGTTGCCACTTAGTGGTTGTATTGGGAGGCAACATCAGTATGGTTGTGATCCTAATTGGAGGTTCCAAATCCCACCAACTAATTGGAGGTGTAACAAATATAGAGGGTGGTTCTACACCATAGAGTATGACTTTCCTAACATTTAACAAATAACACTCTTTGACTCTTTCCTAGTGTAATATTCTACAGAGTATAAAATGTAACAATAAAAGAGATATAACACATACATACGGAGGTAACATTTAAAGAGGGTCTACTATACCCCCACGGATGAGGGTATATCTTTCAGGAAACATACATCCACAGGGATGAGCTGTGTGAAAGGCAGGCTAGTACCTACTTCATCCACTACTGCATTTTTTTTTTCTTTTTTTTCTTTTTTTTTTCCCGAAAAGAAACCTGGGAGCGACTGCTCACAAGTCAGGCCCTTGAGGAGGGGGAAAAATTAACCCCTTTCAGATAAGCCATTAGGCACACAAGTGGAAACGTCACCACCAGACCAACCCGTCACGAACGATCCACACACCAAACAGGGCAGCAGGTTTGAACCCCGAACCACCAGGGCGACACATTGTGCACTTACCAGCTGATGTGCAAAACAAAACAAAATTGCAGACTCATTTGACCGTGTCATTAGGAAGATTATAACAATATTCCAAGCCCAAAATGTGTAGTATACTCCAATTTGAAAGTGAAAAAGCACCAAATGATTTTTCCTTGCTACACCCCACCCACATTCGAATTATGAGGCACCTAAAACATTTTGCCCCAAAATTTCAGAGCAGAATTCCAAAA
The DNA here is from genome assembly GCA_030704615.1 of Takakia lepidozioides. Taxonomy (NCBI): domain Eukaryota; kingdom Viridiplantae; phylum Streptophyta; class Takakiopsida; order Takakiales; family Takakiaceae; genus Takakia; species Takakia lepidozioides. The sequence goes on from CM060731.1 coordinate 63,363,468, forward strand.
TCTGGATAAGGTTATGGAACCACAATTGCTATGGTGGAATTGTTCCGTTTCGGGTTGAGTCATCCATTAGGGGTTAAGGAGAATTTGTTTTTAAGGGGAAATACCCGGGATTGACCGCTCACAAATCAGGCCTTATAGTGAGAGGAGAAAATAACCTCTTTCATAGTAACCTCGCCATGGAACAACAGGGGAAAAAATAACCTCTATGGGGTGCCGTGAAGGTTGATCGCGGAAGGCTTGCTTCGTGACACAGGGCGGGAGAGAGGAATAGCACAAGATAAAGGAGGGGAAGAAGAAGGGTATACCAACAAGGCAAAGGCTGGCAATCAAAAAAACGGGAGCACTGCACAACAGGCAGCCATCCTAAAAGCGAACCATAAAAATCAACCTACAATTCTCAATGAATGGCAAAAGAGTGGCAGGGAAGTAACAAGAGGCAAGGACATGCAAGGAATGCCAACTATGAGGAAAGAACATGAACTACCAGGTGAGGGACCAAAGAGCCTGCACAAGAACAATTCATAAGGCACCGAAGCTGCAAGAGCCCATATAGCAACTACGGAAAAATTGTCAAATGAGAGGTGGATCTTAGATTTGCCCATCTGAGGTTGGGTAGCGAGTGAGCATGCTCAGGTGAGCACAAGCGAATATACCGCATATTCCTAAGATGCCTTCCGAATATTCTTCAGCAAAACGAAAATTGAGAAACTAAAAAATTTACGAAACTATTTTTAACTGCTCACATAGGCCCGCACAGCAACACTTAAGAAACAAGTAACCCTTATACATGATAAACATGTTACCCTATAGGCGTGGGATTTCCTCACGCAATGCTCACCTGATACTAGGCCATTTCCATGATAGACGTGAGAAAAAGGCGCTGAGACCTTAACCCCTAATGGACGATTCGGGTCGCGTCAGAAATCAGAAATTGTGGCAAATCGTTGGATGACCTCGGATGAAAAAACTTTCTGAATGAAAGTTGTGCGTCATGATGTCATGCTCCTGCATGTCTGTATGGCACCCTAAAATAATAAAAGCACTGACATCAGTAATTTTTTTAGTGTGCAAAGTACCCAATTCAGGGCCCTCCAACAGCTTTGACCTACCGACGTGGTAGGATATGGGTGGTTGTACCAATGAAAATTCATTTTGCATGCAGATAGGTTAGAAAATTCATCTATGCATGTAGATAGGTTAGAATGCTTCCAAAAAATTTGTGGCAGTGAGTTTCCACACAAGGAACAATATGACCAGAGGAATTCACCTTGTGATGAAAATTTGGACACATTTGAGGCAGATTTGGGATCAATTGTAATGGATGGTCTTTTTTAACCAACAATTTTCCCATACAAAGTAACCCCATGTGGTTTTGGAATTTGGTTCTGGAATTTTGGCCCAAGGTGCTCTACATGCCAGGCAATTAAAATCTGGGTATGATGTATCAATGAAAATTCATTTTGCCAGGCCAATTGCTTGGTCAAACCATTTTTTCACTCCAAAACTAGAGCACAGTAAAAAAATTATAGCTTGCATTTTTGTTATAATCTTCGTAATGACACGGTGAAATCAACTGAAATTTTTACAGTAGGTTCCTGAAGTAGGTAGGATTTCATATGGTTCATCCCCTGGATGTTTGTCGAATGTCAGATATGCCCTCAAACATGAGGGCATGTTCCGTTTTGGAATGGGCCCACCAAAAACGGGCTCGTCCTTTAGGGGTTAAAGGTTGTCACGTCCCATCGATAATTACCAAAAACGGGCTCGTCCTTTAGGGGTTAAAGGTTGTCACGTCCCATCGATAATTTATCGAGACGAAACTCTCACTCTCGAAACTGCCATTTAATTTCAATTTCTCAAAGCGAAATTAAAATTTTCACTCCCGAAACTACTTTTTTTTATTTTTTTTATTTAGAACGGGGGCAAAGGCCAAGCTGACAGAACTTTATTAAGATTATTAGGGTGGAGAGCAGTGTCATACTCGATCTCAGCTCTCAATGGTATGTCTCTGCCACTGTTTACATAGAGTGGTTAAGTCTCGGCTGAATATTCAACAATCAGAAGATTGGAGGGGGGGAGAGTTTCATGCTCGTAGGCCTTCCCTTTCCTGTTAGTTTTTTCATTTCCCAAGAACCTCACTGGGCTACTCATTAGCAACTATTGACCTTTTCGTCTGCAATCCTATCAGCTCTGGTTTGGTGTATGTCTATATATATATATTAAGTTGGTTCCTTATGATATATGTTGGTACGTCAAAAAGGTCACTAGTCTTTGCATTGCAAACAATAGTTGCTTGGCATGTTGGATGCCTGACTTGCAGAGTATCAATATGGTGGTGCTCGAGATATGTAGTCAAGTTAAATGGATTTTTTGTGGACTTTTTCTCATTTACCGTCAAATTCCAGTTGATGAAAGCTCACCCTCCAAAGAATGCAGTACCTTTGATCTGTGGAGGCTTGGCCACACGCAGATTCAAATGCCTACATTATTTCAGTGCATCAAAATTTTAGTATTTTAATATCTCAATCAAGATTTTCAGCAAGTTATATCAGTCAGATTTTCAGCTAAGTATTTGAGTAATTCAGCCAGATTTTCAGCCAGTTTTTTAGCGAGTATTTCAGTATTCAGTGAGATTTCAAGCAAGTATTTGTTATTTCAGCTAGTTCTTCAACAAGTATTTTAGTATTTCAGTTAATATTTCAACAAGCATCTCAATATTTTAATAATTAGTAAATCTGAAGATCAGTTTTGTAATATCATACATCAATAAAGTTCTGCCGGGGATAGAGCCTCTTTCCCGCCTTTATAAATAAATAAATATTTTTTCTTTTTATGCAGAATATGCTAAAAGTGTTTTAGAAAATATAGTTGAATGTGTGCTTACTTTATTTCAATATGGCATTTTAAGGAAATCTTCTACTTAGACTTTTAGGGTGGAGCCATTACGCGACCAGCCGCTTGTTTGAAGTTGAAACAGACAGATTGGAATTTTTTATTTTGATTTTTGAACATTTTTTGTGCAATTTAAACTGTCACCACCCACCCACTCCAAATCTCTGTAAGCCCTTTGCCAATAAGTTGTCCAATCATTAATCCTCTTCATGTACTCATAAATATAAAAGGTGTCCTCCAACTGGCCTATAGAAAACATTGCCTAATGTATCTCTTGTGCAAATGAGACACACTTGTAGTTCCCAAATTCTGTTAGGTACAAAAATTTGCAAGTGCCCACGAATAATAGTATTAATCATTCTGGAGGCACAATGATTAGTTGGTTGAGGACAAGGTCGGACAAACCAAAAATGGTGGTGTTACTATTCAGATGGGGTACAAGCAAAAAGAGGCAAATTACCAAGACTCATGTTCGTATGTATGGTGAACCCACTCAATCAATCCTATGTAATCTCACCAGGGTACATCACAGAAGGTCACTCTAGGTCACTCTACTCACAAAAGCTATGCCCAATTCCGGGGTGCCACACCCGGACTTCCCAACCACCGCACCATGCATCTCTATACAGATTTCATACTCATTCAGCTTTACTCAACACTTGTACACCATCGTTTCTACTCCAACCATCTTGCCAGTCCACCCCACCGTCAAATCCCTAGCCTTGGGCCATCTTCATGCTCACGAGCTTGCTTCACTTAACCTGCAACTGTCAGTTCGGCGATATTCTAGCAGTCTCTCTCGTCACTCCAAACTGGTTGGCAGGTCGAGCTTCGTTCCTGGCACCTAACAAGGGGCTCAAGAGATATGATGTTTATAGATGGCCTGCTTGGGCCCACAGAGGGAGAGCCATCGGTTTCGGCCAATAGGCTTGAAAAAACATGGCCCATTTACCTAAGCCATGGACATACTCTCTCCATTGGCAAGTGGACCGTTGATCTTTCTCCATCCCTTTGGCAGTATGTACTCCCACGGATAATGGAGAGTGGCTGCGAGCTCAATCTCGGAGCATCCCTTAGGTGGCACCATGGAGTCATGGAGGGTAGTAATCACAAACGGGTTTGAAGAAAATGCTGGCAGGGGTCCCCTTGAACAAGTTGACTGGCCAGCAATGTCGTTTCCAGGAGAGCGTTGGCTACAACACTCTACAAGCATAAAACAAGTATTACAATTAAAATATCCATCACCTTAAATTGTCTATTTCCCTGCTCTGTATAAATCGGGCTTAGAGTATATAGTCCCAAGTGTATGGCAAACAAAATCTGATGACCCTCTATTACCCCCTTAGATCTCTAGGGTTTAAAGGTCAGCAGATGTAAAGGGTGATTCAAGCATTTGGTAAATAGGCACATTAGCAATGAGATGATCAAAAGGGCGTACCAAATACCAACCTGGGAAATCACATCTTCTAGATGTGCAATGCTGATCCCGCAATATCCTTGAAGAACTTGTTTGGAGGCCATATCTATCCAATTAATGTATGATGAACATGTCAAATCTCCGCACACAAACCTTCCAACCTTCCAGTTGATCTAGGGAACAAGAAGAGGATTCCTCGGGACAGCAACAAATGAAAAGAAAGGGAAGGAGTGGAAATGAAATGAAATGAAATGGTACTTAATAACATCCGCAGGAAAGAAAGAACTTCATGACGTCCACAGGAAGCTCAGAGAGCTTATGGAAAAGGGAAGACAACAACTTATAACATCTACTAGAAGCCCAAGAGCATATAGGACTAAAACGCATAACATGTCGACAAGAGAATTTTCCAACTTCATCCCTGGTGCAATTCCAGTCTTCTCAATTTCGGCATGGACCTCTTTGCCCTTTTCCAGGGCTCCTAGGGTGGCAGAAGCATTCAGGATGAATGTGACCTAGTTGGGTATCACCCCTTCCAGTATCATTTGCTCATAGATCTCCATAGCCTCCCTACCATACCCATGTTGAGCATATCCCGTGATCATGGCGTTCCAAGATATTGTCAAACACCTTGCGCGCTTCCTTAACACTTTTACATTTAGCATACATCACAGTAAGGGCAGTCTCCATAATGATATCTGACCCAATTCTAGCTTTGATGATGTCAGCATGTACCTCTTAATACTTTCCTGTTGCCACATTGGTAACATTTCAAAATCCCCACCATACCATAGATCCACCAACGAGCTAACTTGCAGAATTCAACATGAAAATTTAGGGACGACACTGATAAGAGGGGAAAACAGGCTGAAATGTGTTGAAGAAGGTACTTCATTAGCAGTGCTTGTTCTATAAATCGTGCTGCTGCCGGCTGGTGTTTCCTTCCGCGCTCAAGCACACGGGACGTCATCAGCCCTTCCCCGCTCCAAGACACCCGGCTAGTTTCGGGCATCTCAGGCAGATTCCATAAACTTTGAGATGATGACATGGCGATGATGACGTGGCACTATGGTACCCTATTCCTGCTCTACGCTAAACTAGCTTCCGACATTCGGTCGTCGCTAGAATTCATCAGGCCAAGCCCTCAAACTGCATTGGACGACCTAGGTTCTGGTTCATGTCTACGGACATGTGGATCTTGGTCTGAGACTCCGGCTAATGGTCCTGCCGTTTCTGGGATGCTTCGGTCCCTTTCTTCTCCTACTTTACGAAGATGGGGTGTGAAATGATCGCTCATGAGATTTTTAAAATTTGAAAGGGAGCTCTCTTTAAAATGGTGTCTGTCCAAGTTACAGTGTGTCTCCCACTTTTATCACGAGTGATACACCGTGTTACAGACCACATTGCTCATTTTGTGCCTATGACAAGCAGCCAGCTCTCCAACGACAGGGATGAATTGTTTCTGCCAACTCCTTGGACCTTGTCACTTGCAGTCCATGCGAAGATGCTCCGGTGGTGACAAATGAATTTTTGGACTTCCAATCAAAGTCCTGCTCTGCGACTACTGTGGATGCAATTGCCAAGGAGGCCGTGCATGCAGGTGATAGCGCGTTCCTCACGTTTAGGACCAACCCACCCTCGCCGATTTCGAGCAGAAAGTTGCTGATAATTTTGCCTGGCTTATTTACAGCCGCCGCATGCACCCTGCCCACCCTGACATTGCTTTCGACACTTGCAAACTTGGGCAGAACCTGTGATGCTGTGCAACCATGTCAGCCTCGTTTTCTCAAAACATACACCAAGGCCAGGATCTGCAGATCTTATGTACCTTATAGACTTGTGAAGAATTAAGGCCAGCATGTGGCCAATCAGTTATTATACATGCATCAACTTGGGTAATATACTAGGGAGGATAGCAAGATACCTCTGAGCTTCACCAACAAAGGCAACAGTGTTGATATCCCGCCACACCTCAGGACTGAAGCACTATTTCCAGGTTGCCAAAAATTAGCAGCTTCCAGAGTCCAATGTTTACTTATCATGAAATAATCTTGCATCCTAGTAAGCATCTGTGACCGAAATTCCATCTAATCTAGGCGAGGGAAATATAACAAGCATTTCGATGATCTCTCTAGAATACTAGCGCGCAACTGTGCTCAAACACACAGAGACCACACCAAGGCAAAAGAAATCCACGTATCTTTCGAAGCACGTAAACACACAGCACAGGATTCGAATCGTTACGCCCAACCCAGCGGCTAGATAACCCACAGCTCACTTCTACGACTCAAGTAGGTGCACCTCGCCACACTGAAAAATGAAGAAGAGCTTAAGAGCGATAAGCAATGCAACATTTGGCAGATGCACAGGTCCAGGTTCGTTCCGACCTTTGTGGGCCACAGGAAACGGAGGGATTCAAGCTTCGAGAGGAAGGAGTACAACGAAGTGCAGATCCAGTTGGCGTTTGGATTCAGTGACACATTGCTGCACTTTCACCTAGCTGACATCCCTGGCCTTGCTTGCTGTGGTTGACCCATAATGTAGGCTCAGCTTTGAAACAAGGTCTTCCTCAGAAATTTCTGAAGGTAAAGTCACTCAACGGTTTCGAGCATTTTTTGAATCGTGTTAGCTGACTCGGCGTTGGGAGCGTTGGGAGGTTGCGGGGTTGATATGCAGGGTGACCCTGAAAGCAGCTGTAATGCACTGGCAGGATGGGATTGATCAAATTTACCTCATCAAAGGTCAGTCAGACTGACCTGAAATGTTATGCGACCATAGCCTTGGAGGTTTTTATTGCTTCCCAAATACACTACACCTCTACTACGAGCGTTACATTCACGGCTATTTCATCACTCACATCCCTAATCCTCAATAAACGTAAGATTGAAAGTGGCCAGCTAGCCACTGTGTGACAGGTTATAGTTCGGATAGAGCCCACCCCTCAAAGGGGGCAGTACCCGGGCAACGACGCAATGGCGTGAGCGTTGCACGTGAGCGTGCGAGCGTACGCTCACGCAGGAGTGACGTGGCGTGAGCCTGCACACATGCTGACGTGGCGTGAGCGTCATGTCAGCATGCTGATGTGGCGGTAAATGATGACATGGCACTGTCCGTCAACTGCCATGTCAGCATTAACATGCGCCACCTATAACCGTGGATGGTCCTATGACCGTGGAATTAATGCAGGGAATCTTGCCTAAATAGAATCAAGACGAGCGTTGAGGCCTACAATTACAGCATCCAACATTGTGCAATTACAAATGCTTGTTTCACTTTTACAATTACGAAGACGACAAAATATCCTCACAAAGTGTGCGCCATAAAGGCTGCCACGAGAAGACTTCCTCCCTCCTCAAATAACAATGAGAGTTATGATCATCTTCAAAAGATGATTGTAGTGCATAGCGACAGCAAGACATGTAGACTTCGAACGGTGCAATGACAAATGTGCACTACCTAAAAGTTGTCACTCAGAGCTCACTCCGTATAATTGGAGGCCATATCATTGCACAGCCGACAAATTGATGTGAATTACACATTTCAAATCATGGTCATCCACATACCACATTACATAGTTCATGCTACCCATGTGTTGTATCCCGCTGCAAAAGAGTATCGACCTCGTTGAAACTCATAGTGGCCTGGTGAATGAAGTTGTCACGTTTGGGATCGCAAACCATCCTCCTCAAAAATATGAAATACAAATGTTTGCAGGGTATGAATTTACCTCTCTTGCCCAAACTGGTTGATAGCATATTCACAAAATCAGGACATGTGCAATTGGGGAAATTGGAAACCGTGATGTCGTAGGTACTTGAGGAGTTGCGTTCATGTATATATAAATCTAGGGTCCTTGACAAACTTGGGGTCATAATGTGGGTCTGTTTGCCTTAATGAAGTGGGAAACTGAAGAAGAAGCTGCCGCTAAATATGAACAGACATAGATGAAAACTAGAGGTCATTCCATCTCACTCCGAGTGGAATACTCAAGCTCATCACTAACACCATTCATGAGCTCTCGGCCCTTTCCCACGATGGGAGAAGTGGGAAACTGCAGGAGAAGCTGCCTCATGAACAGATATCAATCCATCTGTCTGTGCGGAATAGGCAAGCTCATCACGTGGAAGGTGCACTTGGAAGGCATCCAGAAGTAGCTGTAGTGAGGGCAGAGAGCGAGAGGGCATAAGTATATAGCTGCAGCCGCATCAGCGTTGCTCAACGTTCTGCTGCACTGGCTGCTCTGTGTGCGAGAGTGCATGCGTCAGGCTCCAGAGGTCCAGACAAGGATTTGTTTGTCAAGTGAGTAAGTACATGCCGGGAATGTTTCTTTGCTGAGATGAGTGTGTGTGAAAGAGTAGCTGCACAATTGGAAGAGGAAGGTACCCGTTTGATGTGAGGATGACTGTAGGTGACAGACGAGCATAATCTGCTCTGAACCTGTACAGCAGCTCCGATTGTGAAGTATGGGGGTTATGATATGATAACGGATGGGGGGGTGACCCTTTGTATAATGATGGCTGAAATCTCAAAGTGAATGTGACGGCTATGTCTTGCTCTGGACTTGGTTTGAAGGTTTGACGTATGTGTGTAGAGGCACCAAGGTCTTGGATCGGCGCGCGAAGCATGGCGTCGAAGATACAGCTGTACACGTGGCCTACACCAAATGGCATGAAGGTGTGCTTTCCCTTTATTTCTGTCCATTTTCTGCAAATGGTCTTATAGTACTTATGCGGTGAGAACCTGGAGTACTCTAATTGGGGCTGCTTGTCAAGAGGGGGAAGAGCTGATGTACTCATTGACTATTTAGTGAAGGGCCCTTGATAGCAAAGTACCTGCGGGATATCAACCCCTGGGTATGCCACCGGGGTATGGAGGGATTGTACTCCCCAAACTTTGCTTGCCCCTTCGCCTTCTGGGCCCCAGATTGGACACTGCTGGAGAAGGAAGGAGGTTACAAATTGAAGGAAATAAACAAATGTTGGGGTCTTCGTTGCGTGGAGGCAGGTGGGCATTGCGTTTGAGGAGATGGGGTTGCCCTATCAGGTCCACCCTATCAACATAGCCACGAATGAACAATTTAGCCCGGAGTTCATTGCAATCAATCCGAATTCCAAGATTCCTGCCATTGTTGACCCCGATGGTCCAGGTTGACTTTCCCCTCACGTTCACCTAATTCCTATGAGTCTGCAGTTTTGGTGTCTCGTGTTCTCCTGTTTGTGAAGTTCTACTCTGTTGGCATTCACATGTTGTTGTGAGCTGGTATTCTCTTGAGTTGAGGTTGTCTCATCCTGTAGTTAGCCTGCCATTCCTCAATGCTGCACATTATTGCGCTCCAGTACACCCAAATTGCAAATTAGGATTATACTCTTATCAGTCAAGACTCTGAATCCGCAAGTCTTGACCTTGCTGGATAAATCTGACTTAGAGACTGTAGTGTCCAAAGCCATGTCTGTTACCAGAAAATTGTCCGATGAAAATGAAGTTAGGCAGAAAACTTCCTTGAACCTGTTTCCAGTCTGTGACATGGGGGAGGATACCATGGATGACCTCAAGGGCCTACTCACTCTCGGCACCAGACTGAAATTTAAACTCAGGGCAGGAAGCCTGCCTTTTGAGCAGTAAACAGAAGCAGAGAGAAAAGGGAGAGTGCAATTGCCCGTTGTGTGGGCAACCCGAAGACAATGTTCATTTTCTGATTCACTGTACTCACCAGAGAGAAGCTCTCCTCCAATCTATCAAGAGAATTGTGCCTGTACCTATGTTTACCAACTTTGAAAGTCTCGAGGTTGAGCCAAAAGCCCAGGCCTTTCTGAGGCCTGGTTACTGGACTGACCACACACAGCAGATTGATGCTTGTGTGAAAGGATTTCTAGAGGATATCTGGAAAACCCGAATCAATGTTCTTTATGAAGGTAAGTCTTACTACCGACCTCAGCCCCTGACTGAGGTAGGTTCTGTCCTTTTATGTTCCGTTCAAACTGGACGCGGGGTCAATGGCCACAAGGCTACGGCAAACAACATCTTTTGAGTACATTCTTATCAGTCAAGAATGGTTTTTCTAGAGAAAATAGGCATCCAGTTTTGAGGCCCTTGAATTTGAGCACCCATGTTATTGCTAAACTGCACTGTTGGAAGCAGATGGAAAACCTATCAGTATTTTTGAGAGCGGAGCAATTCTACTGTATTTGGCGGAAAAAACTGGCAAGTTTCTGTCACACGACCCCCGTCTGAAGTGGGAGACCATTAAGTGGGTATTCTTCCAGATGGCTGGTGTTGGGCCAATGTTTGGTCAGGTGTGCACTCTCTCCTGCATCCTCACCCTTTCTGCTCCTTTCTCTTCTCTTCTCTTCCTAGTTGTCCTCTTCTTGCTGATTGATGTGTTCCTAGGCTAAAGTCTGGTGGACAATATACATCACTTTCAAGAGGGAGGGTTACCACCTACTGGTTCATCATCTCGAGGCATTTGCATTTGATGTCATTATTGGATGTCTGATAAGAGACTACTAACTCAGAGAGAACGCGAATCTCAACCAATTAAGATCACACCTTCTGTGCCTCACCCATGGGCCCCTTGTGGCCCCATGGGACAGTATAAGGTTTTTTTCTTTCATTCCCTGGACCCTGAAGTCATGTCAGTTTATACACTGGGCTGAACTCCAAGGCTGGTTAAAGGTGGGTTAATATCCCCCAAGAAGTCATTTCAAGTATGTCTTAGCCAGGAAGTCCAGGAGTGATCCGAGTACCTTCTGTCCCTCACAATGTGGTGTCAACCTTCGCTCTGTTTGTCCATTGAATATCTCAAGAGAATAAAATCTGATACATGCTTCCTTTGGTTGGGGTCAATTTCAGTTTGGGCATTTTTTCAAGTATGCCAAAGATAAGTGCAAGGATCCGTACCCAGTGGAGCGTTACAAAAATGAATCAAAACGCCTCCTTGGAGTCTTGGAGAAGAGGTTAACAGGTCGGGAGTTTCTGATTGATGGAGGCTATTCAATTGCGGACATGGCAACATTCCCATGGGTATATGGTCTGTCAGAGTTTTACCATGCCGAGGAGGTACTGGAGCTACATAAGTTCCCAAATGTTCTTGCATGGGTAGCACGGTGCAAGGCACGGCCAGCTACTGCCAAGGGATTGACTGTGGGCAAGCCTCAGTAGTTTTCTGACCAAAGCCTGTGCTGAAGCCCACAAATTTGGCCTTTTGGCTTCATGTTGTCTGAGATGAAAATGGGAGCTTAAGTTGAGTAGTTCATTGCCAGCAGCAGTAGCAAGTTGAGGAAAGTTTGTGAAAGCTTATCTCACACTATGTTATTTTGCAGTACAATACAACCAATCCAGGGCCACTGTCCCCTGTTCTGTAAAAATAAATAAATAAAATTGGCTTATGTTATCTGAGGTTGGATAGTGTATGAGTGTCGTGAGTCTGCTTACGAGAGCATACAGGCATGTTCTATATATTCTCCAAAGAGCTTAAGAAATACTACGAAACTATTCAGAAATGAATGAAAACTGTGCTCACACGACAAACATTATGAAACTATTCGAAAACCAATGGAAATTGTGCTCACACGACAAACATTACGAAACTATTCGAAAACCAATGAAAACTGAGAAACATTACGAAACTATTCAAAAACAAATGAAAACTGCTCACACCATAAACATTACAAAATTGTTCGAAATCGAATGAAAACTGTACTCACACGAGAAACATAACAAACAGGATTTTTGGTGCTGTCTTTTCGGGAGGAATTGGCATGGGGGCTGCACTTCATTGCTGACTGCAAAGGTTCTCTGGCATACTATGGTTCCAATGAGTTGGATAAGCAACACTTATACCACATAAGAGTGATGGACAACCAAGTGAATGTCAACCCACTTCCCCAGCTAGGGCAGGAAATTCAATGGGCTTGTCACATTTCAGTTTCCTGGTTCCAGGCCTATTTGCCCCCGTAGAAGACCTCCAATTCGATCCGGGGGAATTGAGTTGGATGGACCATAAACACTCCCCCTTCTTTGCCCATACAGTAAAGATGGGATACTCCATTCTAGATCCATTCTGGCAAAATGTACATCAAAGTGGGGAACATACAACTTCTCTCAGGAAAATTGGAACTCAAGTTGGAAAGATATCTGGAGGAAAGATTGGGCAGCGAGAATCTCGGCTTTTCTATGGAAGCTTGCACATAGGATGCTGCCAGTGAGACAAGCAACAGACCAGGATTCCCCATCCTGCCCTATCTGCCAATTGGACCCAAAATCTATTGTACACTGTCTGACCTCATGTGCACTCTCTAGCAGGGTTTGGCGGGCGGTTCGGAGCTTCTACGCTCACTGGAACACCTTCCCTGCTCCTTCGCCCCCTTCCCTCCTGCTTTTAAATTGCTTGCCTGGGCATCCGCAAAGCACTTGCCTTGTGTGGGCCACCCTTAGAGCACATACATTATGGAACTTGTGGAAAGCAAGATGTGCATGGGTGTATGAGGGAAAGCACCCCAGGGGCAGACCAATTCTCTTTCAAACTTATTTTGATCTGCTTGCTGAGGGGAGGAAATCATGGGGGGTTGTTTGTGTAGCTATTCCCAGAACTTCAGAGCAACGGGGGAGGAAGCTGCTCAAAAATTTCCTGAACACCTGGGGTAAAAGCAACATGATCGGAACTAGTCTACCCAACTCACATTTTCAATGGCGAGATTCCGTACCAACTCAATGGGAAGTCCCCTAGTGAAGGGGAGGAGTTAGACTTCAACTGACGACATAAAAGAACCAAAGATGCAAAGTCCAAAACACACTTGAAGTTCTAGCTTCACTCCTACCGCCTGCCAAGCCTTCTGCTGCTCATGCTGCTCACACTTGTTGACCTGCAGCTGTTCTTGGCCGCTTAAAACCCCTCTTAAGTGGCTTTGGCCCTCACTAGCAGCAATCTCCTTGTTAAATCTTGTCTACACATCTCATTTCTATCCTAAAGTGCATCCCCTTAGTCCCCTCCCTCACCGACCTGCCTCTACTATTTCTCTCGCTTTGCTCAGCTAGCTGGTTTGCTAGAGACACGGGGAAGTTTCCCCAGTCAGCCTTCATAGCCCCAAAAACAGTGGTTATATTTTCCACTGATGTCTATTTCCTTTATTAATTTGATTAAAAGGGCCTCCATCCCCTTTCTTTTTTTTATTTTTAAAAACATAATATTTCGATTATTTTTTATTTTATTTTTGAAACTATTCAAAAACGAATGAAAATTGTGCTCACACGACAAACATTACGAAACTATTCGAAAACGAATGAAAACTGTGCTCGCACGATAAACGTTACGAAACCCTAAACCCTAAACAACACTGGTCATTTCCAGTGCCGGACTGGTATGTCCATTTTCTAATACCAGACTGGTACTGGTATGAAGGGTCCCACCCATTTTTACATATCAGGCTGGTATAGTTATCTATACAGGTATGAGCAACTTGGGTATGAATTTGGTATGAGTAGTTCCAGTGACGACATAGTCGGAACTGGTTGGCGATAATAGGCTCGCCCGTCGTCGGCGTTGGTTTCGTTACGGTGCCAATTTCCGAGGTATGTATGTCAAATCCGCGCACTTGCATCCCAGAACATCTGAGCCTTGAAGCTAAGGACTTCATTTCTCTGTGTTTACGTGTGAAAAGCCTGAGGAACGACCAACAACATCAGAGCTTTTCGAGCATCCATTTGTGGCCAAGCACCCCCAACGCTGGAGGATGTCGTGTCTGTTGCCGGATCATCTGTTGCAGTACTTGAATCAGCCAAGCCCAAATTTATCACTAGACCACAGCCGCTCCAATATGTTAAGTGGAATGAGATCCAATTGATGTGTGCTTGTGGACCTCTCAGCTTTTTCTGCCGATCCCCTTCTCCCTCTCTTTCTCTTTTCAAACTCCTTGTGGGTAGAGCACCATTGATCTCTTCGATTCTCGTTGACTAGTCACTGGCTGGACATGGTCTGGAGGCAGGAATTGCACCCATGATGACACATTTGGGCATGTACCCTGCCATACTCATTATCCCTGTATGTATAGAGTTCCAGCCTGCTGTGGTGTATTCCACATTCTTAAGTACTGCTCAAGTGTCAGGCTTTTGTTTTGCATATGCTGATGTGGTCATATCATATGTTTCTTAATCCACCTATGTCAATGTGTGCAACCTATGTTTGAAATCATCAGAGTTGACATTGACATGGGTCGGTATATAGTGTATGGAGCACTCTTACTCAAGTTGCTTGCTTTCGTTCTGTAACAATCTTTTTGTGCTTCTCATCTGCTGAGGTTGATTAGGTGGGATCTTCAGCAGTTACACCTGTCTAATAGTCAAGGGGTATATTGATTAGCAGTTGCTTGGTTATAGTGACATTTGACAATGTGGAAACAGTATCAGTGCTCATACTCATGGTTGCCATGGTTTTCCAGATAGCTTTCTTAGTGGCATGTGGGCCAGATGGACCTCCAAGCAAATTCAAATTGCCCCAGCTTGTGAAAGCTTCTCCTGAAATAGATCCCAAGTGTTTATCACAATTTGCAATTGGTCAACAGAAGCCAAGTATCCAAGTGTCTGAAGATGGCAACATGAACATGCATGCGTTCCCTCGGAGAAAGTGGATAGCCATTGTGGAGTTGATAGTGTGGTCGGCTATCTCATGGTTGTGCATTTTAGGATTGTGCAGCCTCGCACTACAGGAGCATGGGAGCCTTCATGACATGTGATCAAAGTGAGTTCCGTAACATTCCATTCTCTAGACAATCTGGTATTTATTGTTATTGTTGTGCCGGCTTATCTTTCTTTGATCTGACTGTTATTTGGACTACTACAATCCACTATAATCCACTATTGTGACGCAGCCACAGCTTGAGAAGAAGAGGCGATACCCACTTCATCTATTCTTCCATGCAAGTTTGGCCTCAAATTTCTCTATGATAAGCAGAGGGAGCATTTCATCCGTTCAGAGGTTGTAAGGGTCGTATGCCCAATGCACTGGTGCCCTCTTGAAGCCTATAACAATAATAAAAAAAAGCCTAGCCCTTTCAACAAGCTTCATGTCTTGCACCACTGCATATAGAGAAACATCACCAGTCATGTAGAAGCTCTTGGAACATTACTCACTTGAGATTACAAGCACAATCGGCGTGTCTGTTTTTTTAGCCATGAAAAGAGTACCTTTAATGGCATCTATTTTCTGTACCTACTAATGACCAGTTCTTACTAACTTCATGCTTTTGGGCTGATTAGCACACCCCTTGGGACACTTATTTGTATTATCAAGAACCGTCGCGTGTGGGGGGACTTCCACTTCACAACCAAGTTTATCTCAAAGATTGTTGGGCGAGCAGTTGTTGTAAGGGATGCCAGCTGCTTTCACCATTTTCAAGGTGGGGGAGCAGCAAAAGGAATTTTCTCTTTGCCTCCACAGTGAGAAGCTGGCCATTGGTTTTGGGCTAATAAGCATAACACCTGGGACGCCTCTCCATCTCATCAAGAATCTTCGGGTGTGTGGTGACTGCCATGCCTCCACCAAATTCATCTAAAAGATTGTTGACCGAGCAATTGTTGTACGGGACACTAACCGCTTTCACCATTTCGAAGATGGGGTTTGTTCTTGTGGGGATTACTGGTGAGAAGATGTTTTTCTGGAAAGGTGCGAGTGTCTTGCTTCATTCATTGATCTGTGCAGCTACTCAATTCATCCACCATTTCCTGAGAATATTGACCGTGATGCACTGTTGAGGGCATTAATGTGTTGCATCCACAGGAAATTACCCAGCATAAGTGGTATCACAGCTCTGACTTTGTTTCAACAAAAACACCAGTTGTATCCAACCAGTTCTCAATTTCTATACCTTGAAGCCACGTACAGTTGATCTCATTCCAAAAGCTCAAAGGAGGGAGCTGTCCACTTGATTATTTCAACAGGGAAAAATCAACTCTAGCGTAAGACACTCCTCTGCTCACCATCACAGGGATTCATGTCAGTTCAAGCCCAGTATAAACCTGACTATAACTCTATTTACAGTTTGAACACTCTAGGTAGAGAAGGCATCACGTTCAGAACTCACCACTCATCTCTAAACACTATTTTAATTAATTTTTGACTAAACTTAATATATATTTGTATTAAAATTAATTGAAATATTAATAATATCATGGTGTAATGTGTGATTGAACTTTGTGAAATTTCAGATGATGTCATACTTGTTTCAAAATGTGTCATATAAGAGGTCCATTTGACATTGAAGTGCTCAATGTGAATTGGCAGTATTGAACAATTCATTGAACGTCCACTTGGAAGTCGAATAAAGTAAAATTCCATTGCAGGATCATGATAAACAAATGGGTCGCATCGAACATGGCCAAACTCGTACTCTACCATACTCGATACAACTTGCTAGTAATTTTATTGATTCAAGAATCTTCATATGAAGCACAATGTTCACATACCACACCATTGGAATGAATCATGTTTTGGATCTAACAAGGCAGTAAAATATTAGAATAGCATGAAACATTCGGAAGAGGTACAAGGGTAGTACAATAAGGTTTGGGGTGTAATTAGAGAGAAGTGTAATAAGGTTTGGGTTTACAGTAAGGGTAAGGGTTTAGGGTTTGGATTTAGGGTACAAAAAGATAAACAAATATGATGGACTCACATTCGGTAGAATTAAGAAATGGTTGAGGAATTTGCTATCCCTGTAATCATTCTATCATACCTTATCCAACAAAAGAAAATATTAAAATAGCATGAAACATTGAGAAGCGGTAACATGGTAGTACAATAAGGTTTGGAGTGTAACTAGGGTAGTACACTAAAGTTATTGGTTTATGGTAAGATTAATGGTTTAGGGGTGATGGTAAAGGTAGGGTTTTCGGTTTGGGTTTAAGAACACTATTGGACAAACAAATATGGAAGACTCACAGTTGCTAGAACTTGGTGAGTGTTAGTAGGATAAATAAAATAAAATAAAATGGAGAAACAAATATTATGGAAGAGTCATTGGGCCGGAGAAGTATTTAGATTGAGGATTCGTCTTGGAACCTGGTATTAAGATACATATGGTTATGGTATGGATACTTAATTCCCATTTGCAGGGGAAGGGTAAGGGTTTAGACGTAACAATGGCGTAGGGTTTTGTTTAGGGTTCTCGACGAGGGTTTAGGGTTTGGGTTGAAGGCAGAAATGGTGAGCATACATGTCGGAAGACCCGCACTCGCTACAACTTAGTGTTGTTAGTAAGGTAGTAGTACGCAAAATAAAAATGAAGAACCTAATATTATGAAAGTGTAGTCATTGCATCGGACAAGTATTTAAATAAAAGACTCGTCATTGGAACCTAGTATTAAGATACATAGAAAGCAAAGTTCGATAAAAAATGTAAGTGCATGTCAATCCAAACCAAAGGCAAAACCTTGCGCAAGGTGAAGGGCGAAGAGATTTGAATAACCATAAATAGTTATGGTTATGGTATGGATACTTCATTCCCAGTTGCAGGGGAAGGGTAAGGGTTTAGACGTAACAATGGCGTAGGGTTTTCCTTAGGGTTTTCGACGAGGGTTTAGGGCTTGGGTTGAAGGCAGAAATGGTGAGCATACATGCCGGAAGACTCGCACTCGCTATAACTTAGTGTGTGTTAGTATGGTACAAAATGGAAATTTGTTTACATTGAAGAGATTTGGATAACTAAAATGGTTATGGTTATGGTATGGATAGTTGATTCTCATTTGCAAAGGGAAGGGAAAAGGTTATGGGGTATTGGGTTAAGAGTAAATGTTTAGGGTTTTCTAGTAAGGGTTTAGGGTAAGGGTTTAGGGTTTTTGTTTAAGTTACAAAATAGACAAACACTTATGGAAAACTCCAGACTTCGCTAGAACTTAGTGTTGTTAATAGGGTACTAGTAAGCAAAAAAAAATGAAGAACCTAATTATGGACAAGTATTTAAATGAAAGACTCGTCGTTGGAACCTGGACCTAGTATTAAGATGTAACATAGAAAGCAAATTGTAACATGCCTAAATGCATGTCAATCCAAAACAAAGGAAAAAGCTAGTGCAAATATGAAGGGAGAAGACATTTCAATAACCATAATGGTTATGGTTATGGCTACGGTTATGGTATGAATAGTTCATGGGCCATTTGCAGAAAAGGGTAAGGGTTAGGGGTAATGCTAACATGAAAAGCAAGGTATTATAAATCCTAAATCCTAAATTGCCAAAAAAAAAAAAAAAAAAAAAAAAAACATTATGAGATTTGGAAAGAAAATGGCGTTATATAACGACTTTTGGGAAGCGCCTGGATCTCATGGGAGAAAATGGATCTGAAGAAGACATGAGAGAGGATAAAAAGTCAGACCACCAAATAAAAACTATGAGAAATAAAAATTGCTTAAAATTTGAACAACGGAAAAGGACATGTGAAATTCCCTCTTAAACCAGGGCCAAAGATGAGAAATATGAAAATGAAATGAAATGAAAATTTGGTGGAGAAAAGTCGTAGAGCTTAGAGGGAAAATGGAGGAAAACCTCAAAGAAAAAACTTCAGAACTGGCAAATTGAAAAATATGTCAACAACGATTGAGTAAGGCTCCTCCTAGTGGGAGACTTCAATGGGAGAATTGGTTATGCGAAAAGCAAGTCCAATGTTTCAGAGAAGGACTAGAAATAGGCTATTTTCTTCCGTTGTTAAAAACCTCTTTGACCGAATTTGAAGTCTCCAGTGGTCGTGCCCGCCCATTTTGTTCTTGTGATCTATATGTTATGTAGGCGAAACTCTCCCACAGGGTATTTTTTGTTGACCAGGACGTACAGCAGGCCAAAATCCAGCAAACCAGAAACAAAGGACGAGAACGTCCACTGGACATTCGAGGTTCAGTGCGACATAAGAATATTGCAAAAATGATCCCCCGACGCAAACAAGAAGGGCCATATAAAGAAGAAAAATTTTATTTCTTAAATCGAAGTACTGGAGTTGACCTCAACAATATATCCTATTCCTTGTCGTATTTTTCCATGGAGGCATTGTCCACACAACATTGTTCACGTGGATCCATTGAGGAGGATCTGTCGAGTTATACTCCCAAAGTTTTGACCAGCAGTCCCTGTACCTTTCCAAGTCTGTTAGGTTACCACCTTTTCTCGGTCTCCACCACTCCACCTTCACCTTCTTAAAATTAGGATCATCTCTTTCGCGGATCACGTCAGATATTGCCACCCCCATCTAGACCGGGCACGTACTTGGGTCATGAGGGCGAACGAGCACAAAGAACCATTTCTCAATATCCTTGAACGGATTCAAGGATATTCTTGGTCGCTCACACCTCGGGCCACAGTAAGGTTCTAGGATTTCATCATTTTCTTCCACATCTGGCACTATATGTGGATGGATTCCATCTCTGTGATGATTCTTAGACCAATTTGTTTTCGGCCAGAATCCCTCAAGAAGCTGAATACGCTCGGGAGCTTCTGGAATTGGCTTATCCAGCTCGGCGAGAATATTTCCCCAGTACTGGTCGTATTGTTCCATTTGACCTTTGTAATGATCGTCAAGCATCAATCCTTTCGTCCAAAAATCCCTGTATTTTTTTATTCCATTCTTAATAAATGACTGTTTTTCGGAGGAGTCGCCCCCGACTCCCCAGATTGGTCTCATTGGAACGGCGTCTGGGTCTCCTTCAGGGAGCTTGGGAGTCCCGTCAGGATTGGACTTCCACATCTTCACGTTATTGTTTGTTGGAAGCCAATCCGAATCAGTAGCGGACTTCTTGTACTTCATGACGGGCCAGCCCTCGGCATCATTAAAAAAACGGAAGACGTACATCTCCGAAATCCCGACCAACGCCTCCTTTCCATCCAGAATACAGCCCTTGACAAATTCTTGAAGTCGGGAACCTCCTGAATAATCAACTACGGATCTTGCGAGGTCATGAATGACCTCATCAAATCCGAAAGAATGTAGGTGCTTCGTTCCTTCAGCTTCTTCGAAAGGTAGCTGAAGAACCCGTCGATGTCCTCATGGGTGTGTCCGACCATTAAGAACCCTAGTTGGATTTCTTCAAAAACATCTTTGGCGGTCAGGAGGGATACAAAAGCAAGCATCCATCTATTCTTATTGTCCTTCGCGGAGTTTTCCATTTGCAAGTACAGTCTTCTCGGAAGTGGACGAGCACCACGTTTGTCTTCCGGCCTACAGGGTTTCAGAGCATCCAAACATCTCGATTTACCTCTTAAAAGTGATTCGAAAAACTCGTTTTGAAGTCGGTAATCGAAAATGTTCCTGGACTCGCGACAAGTTGGCTTCTCCAGCTGGCGAGCTTCCAATGAGGGGTTTTTACAACCTGCAGAGTGGGCCCATGGTGGCCGAACAAGCAATGACAAAGGGGGCTCAAACAGTGTGCATTGCCGCAAAGAACCAATTGTAAAGTTTGAATTTCCCTTCCAGAACTCAAGAGAATACTGTCTGTAAGCTCCATCACTGTGTCCATGCGTGACCATTCCCGTTAGTGAAACTGGAAGCTGACCCAATCCAGAAATCATCTTGTTTGGAGTCTTTAGCCTTGGAACAGCTGTTTTCCTATGATCCATTTTGTCGTGAATAATACAGAGAAACTCCTCCGGAATCATAACAGACTCATTCCTCTAGCTATGGTACATTCTTCTGCACGACTCTTGGTGCCTCAAATGTTTATCAAGAGCTCATTTGTGTGTCACCTGTTCCGCACTTCTCTTGACAGACTTTCTGATAAGGTCCTTTAATATCTCACACTCCGTGCACTTCGCAAATATACTCCCAGTTTTACGAACCTCCACGTTAGAAAATATCCGACGCCGGATGCGGCTAACAGCCAACTGCGAGACTCCTTCCAACCCGAATAGTCTGTTGGACTGTTACAATAAGGCAGGGTCAAGAAAGGAACGTCCACTGGACAGTGGAGGTTCAGGAAACTAGAACCACAGTCGAAAGAGACAAAATCAAGGGGATGATTATCCAAATTGAATCAGAAAAGACTTCCAGGAAAGAAATTGAAGAATGGAGATTTCATACCTCGTTGGACTCGTCTCGTATTCGCTTCCAGTTCATTTCAGGTGGTAAGACTCTCAAAGTATCCCTCCTTCCCTCCCTAATGCATCTTGTCTTATGGGGCATGAGGTCAATATTTCCGTTGATAATGGACATAATGTTACCCTATGCCTGAAGTGTCCTTGGGCGTGGCCTCTTCACTCCACGGTTCCCATGGAGACTTGACAACCAACCCTGTTTACTCAACTTTTTGTACTCCATGTATGTGGACCTGCCAATTCCATGAATTTTTCACCAAGCAGTCTCACAAACATCCACACCCTCAATCGTAACGTATGCCCTGCGACAGGTCCCTTCCAGCATGTGAAGTCGTTTTGAAACATTTAGTCCGTGTTCTCTCCTCTCATCGACAGTGAATCCCCAAAACGAAGTACGGATAGCCAAGGTTTTTCGCCAATCAAAATATTGACAGTAGTGAAGTCTGCAGCAAGGTTTGCTGCTCACGGACCGGACTTCCTCCAGAGTAAGATTCTTCATTCTTTTTTTGGAGTGTTCCAAATCTCAATCCCTCTTCTTCCTCGTAAAATGCCGATACGCCGCTTTCTTCACACCCGCCTCGTGATCCTCGTACAAGATGCCGTCGGAGGATCTAATAAAATTCTCCACATCATTTGAGAGTAGTCTCCCACTTTCCAAAAATCGTGTTTTTGTTAAAGGCCATTTTACAAGAGACATCAAAGATCCAGAACCTCCAGAAAGTATTCTGGTGACAAGAACTCCAACATCGTCCTTTCCCAGTTTGTCATTGAGGATCACCTTGTCCGGATTGCAGGCTTGAATCCTCCCCTCGAACAATGCACCCCCATCATCACCCAACAGTACGCACTGCAAGTTTCTCCAGTTGTTTCTTCCGAGTCCTCCCCTCGGATTCCCGGAACTCTTCGATGGTCTGTGGTTTGATTCATCCTCGTCGACGTCAGAATTCTCGGCAGTATCCCTTGTCTCTAGCATAAAATCAGGATTCATGTCAGGCCCTCCTTGATACTCGTTATTCTCCGCATGAACTTCGCCAACATTCCACACCACCGGGGTCCCAATTGCCTCCTTCAAGGTGTCAGCATCCATATGTCCATAAGGAAGAGGACATAATGAGTGTGCTTCATCATAGGAGATGAGAACCACTGAAATGGTTGATGAAGATAATTGGTGTCCATGAAGGTCCCAACACCGGAGACATTAAGGCAGTCCCCAGTGGCTACTGGAGATGAAGACCCGGGAAGAGTAAGAAACACTCTTTGACCCATCTCTAAGCTCATGATCACCAGAACCTCCACTGCACACGTGAGGTTCAAGAAACTGAAAACCCCTCCGTGACGACCTTACTTACAGTAATAAGCAGTATGAGTTAAGATTATATTCAGAGATGAATCAATACAATAAAAGGAAATACACTCGCGTATGAACGTTTCAGAGAAGTAGAATAGAAATGGAATTACTGTCTGGTCTGGAACATGTCATATGAAGATTGTGTCTAACTATATAACCTCCACTGTACAGTGGAGGTTGGATGAGATAATAATGAAAAAAGTCGGATGGATGAATACTAGTGGATGAACATGGTTACGTGGATGAATAATGGTAATGACGGATGAATGTGAGCATTGACGCGACTGTCTAGTGGAGGTCCACAACTTGAGGTATGACGAAATACAGAAATTGAAGAGTATTGGACTGTAACTTCTAAACATGCAGATGAGAAATAAGTAGATTTTCCTGTAGAGTATCGAAAACACACAGATGTCATAACATTTTCTACGGGAGAAAATGCAGTTCACACGAGAGATTATGGAAATTCAGAGAGGTACACCTATGATGGCCACAGAGGTACAGGATGCTCAGAGAGGTGCACTATGGGAAGTGAGGTGGGAGATGACCAGAGAGGTGCGGGAAACACAATCTGCAAGTGAGAGATATGGAGATAGAAATTTGAACAGTTTGTACTCAGACCTTATATAGAGGTGGAAACCAGATTGCCCGCTGGAACTCCTCCAATGGGATAGTGCAATAGATTGTCTTGCGGATCAATTTCCGTCGCCGCTGATATCCGATATGGCCACAATCGAACGGTTCTGGATGGTGCAGGAGTGCACTCTTTGACCGATTTCGGAAAAGAGTGTCATTTACTGGTAGATCCCTATGTAACAATTATGATGCCAGAACGATAACGGTGGTTCAATGGTTTCGCACTCGTGCTTATCAAGTAGTACGTATTTCACATTCAATGTTGTCCAAGTGGATGAAGGCCTGACGCCGATGACAAGCGTTTCATGAATTCGTGCAGCTATGACACTCGGCCGAGAATGCGGCAGGCGTAAATGAGTGACAGAGGAAATATTCCAAGCCTTAATCCGCCGAATGTAGACATGGTCAGGAGCAATAATTCCCAGCGGCAAAACGCCGCAGGAGGATCTGACTTGTACATTTCATTTATCGTCACGTGTGGGATGTGGGAAATATCACGTGGGGTTATAATTGATGATCTTGTGCAAAGGATCATTAACGTCATATTTTCTCGTTCATTCATCTGTTTATTTATTCATTTCATCTAATCATTCGTAAAATGGATGGACAGAATGGAAATGATGAATGGGATGATATTTGCATGGATGTTAGATGGAACACGCGCGACCGTTCGATTTCGAAAGGACGCAATGGTTCAGATCCTTTGCAACGGCACCATATAAGGGGTGTGGTCGTTCAGCCCACCCTTTCGCCACTCCATTGTGTACGCGGAAGCGCTGCGGAAGTAGTATGACCGACTAGCGCTAGAAAACAGAGAGTTTTGAAGGGGAGAGAGCGTGAAGAGCAGAGAGCGTGTTGTGCAGGGTTCCATGGGAGCTGAGAGAAGAGAGCGTGCAGTTCAGTGCAGCGTGAGAGTGCAGTGGAGGAAAGGAAGCATTCAGCGGAGTCAAGTGCAGACAGGAGACGGGAGGGAATGTTGATTTGCTTTTGTTTTTGTTTTGCTGCTGCTATTGTTGGTCAGCATCGCCCACGTCGCTGTTGGTTTGCTTCTCTTTCTCACTCACTTTCGTTCCAGAGGTTATAGAGCACCATTTGTTTCTTGCATGTCACGTTTCGTGAGTGTGTTGTCTTGTCTGTTGCGGAGCATCTCATTTCAATTCATGTGGTTCCAAAGCTGTTTCAATTAGTTTGAATTGATTAAAGCTGTTTAGGTGTTTCAATGCATTGCTGCTTCTCTGCTGGTGGTTTGCATGGTGGTTTGTAAGGGTGGTTGGTATGGGTGGTTTGTGGTCCTGGTTTACTGGTGCTGCTGGATTATTAGGGTTATGGATTAGGGTTATGGCGGGTTAGGATCATGGTTTTTTGCGATTGTTTTTCCGAATTTCCGACATTTGAAAACGGGTTTTTCTTCGGGCCTAGGCTACTCTAGTAGACTAGTCTCCGTAGACCACTAGACCTCTAGTAGACCTCCATAAACTCTGGCAGGACAAACCACACGAACCTCGCCTGCCCAGTGGAGGTTCCTACGTGTTTCTATGCCAAGGCACAACATGAGGATGTATTGAGATAGACTTATGTCGGTGCCTCCCCTGCGTTGATTTTTTGTTTTGTCAGTATAAAAAGAAGGGGCGTAGGGGTGCACACGGTGGCCAAAGATGGTTCTGAGACCGTCGTCGACATCTGTAAGAGGCCAAGGAGACAGAATCCAGTAAGCATCAACGAAGCAGAAAACCAAGACGCATCACTGGTTGTATCGAAAACAAAAACCTTCCAGAAGAGATCTGAGAATGAAATATCAGATGTGGGCTCTGACGTGCGAACCTTCATAAATCCGGGCACTGACGAATCAATGTTCGAGGGACTTATTTGACGGGAGACAACGGAAGAAACAGAGGAAGAGAAAGATGAAAGTGATGAGTGCAATCTTCAGTGTGATTCAGATAATGACATTTATGTAGGAGATAGTGAATAGTACCCGGGATCTGTCCTTCCGTCCACTCCCGGATACAGTCCTCACTCTCCTCAGTATGCAGTATCTGTCCTTGTAAATTCTCTAGAATATGTCCCTGCAGATTCTCCTCAGTACGTCCCTGGACATTCTCCAGAATACATCTCTGGAGATTCTCCGACATATACCCCTAGAGAGTACTCCCCTAAAACCTTGAGGATGATTCGAGAGACCTCCTCTAGTTATTATAGATATAAGAAAATGAAAAGATGAACCTCATCTTACAAAAGAATATCGAGTTCTTGTAGATATTGGGTATTCGTTATTCGAACAATTTTGAGACTGCATGATGTATTGAATGGCGAGACGAGCCTTCTCTGAATAAATGTTTTTTTCTTCTTATGAGTGATATCTTTTTTTCTCCTGAATTGGATTCTTTTATCTGTCAGCTATGAGCATGTGAAGTGGTGAACCTCCACTGGACAGTGGAGGTTACTGTCCTGGGAATTTTGTATGGTTGTTATGATATGCGTCTGACGACAGAGGTGGTTTGTTCTGTGCATAGCAACATCACCCCCAGGGATTGTATTGTTGGAATGTGCAAACCTATCTGTGGTTCTTTTGTTTCTCGAAAATCTCTGAATTTCAAGAATGATCACCTGGCAATTTTTGAGCTCAACCCGGAGATCACAGAATGGGGCATTGTACCCGTTGGCACACCTCCGGACCATAAGTTCCGGTTCCAATACAAGATTGGTGCAGAGGTCGCCGAGCTCAAATATGCAGATGTGGTCGACGTAGAGCTGGAGATGGAGGTAAATTTCCGATGCTGGTAATGTTCATAATGGAAGATGGTAGATTTCCCATAACATTTGGCTTCAAACTGGAGGTACAAATTCTAAGGAAGGCCATGATGAGAGAGTCCATCAGGGCGGGGTTCACATATTGCGACGAGGGTATTCAATTTATAGATGAAGGATTTTGCATGGCTTGGGGTATTTTCTTGGATGTGCTTTACCTAAAGGGTAAGGAGATTGAAAAGACCTGGGAGGAGGAGGCTGCAAGAGGGAGGCCAAAGAAGGGAAAACGGAAATCCATTGACGCCGGTGGTGATGAGAATGAAGTCGGGACATCAGGGGGAATGAAGAAACAAAAGGAGGAGACGGATCCCGAGTTCATGACAAATAACAAGAAACCCAAGGCTGCAAACATATTCGACAAAGAGAAGTGTGAGAAGATGCAGGAGAGGCTGGAGCAAGACTACAAGGACATGTTTCCTTTTGGGTTTGAGGCGACCCAGGACGTCAAAGTTTCCATGATGGAGCTTGCTCCCAGGGATAAGGTGTACAGGCCCCTAAATGTGAAGCACAAAGACGAAGTCAAAGCGCGTCTTTACCAGCTCCGGGTGTTCGACTCCAAACATCCAGTTTATTTGATTCTCGTAAACCCCGAGAAGCCTATGGAGGTTTCTAATTCGAAACCTCGAAACTGGAACGAGGTGGAAAATTCCAGATTCTTCGTCATCGGTGGACAACACACGATCATTGCTGCCAAGGTATATTTCTCAACAAATTCCAATTTTTGTAACAACATGAACCTCCACTGGACAGTGGAGGTTCATGAACTTTAACCAACATGCTTGTTAGGTCGATATCATTTCTGACCTTATTCAATTTTGTCGCAGGAACTTGTGCAAGACGTAGACGACGACAATCTTAAGAAGTACTACACTGACTGGCCCTCAAAGATTATATGGTCAAAGGATCTGATGAGGCTCGTGAAGGTATCTAAGCTCCTAAATGACCCGAATAAGGTGCAGAAATTTGACACAACATTTCCCGAGAAAGTTGCACATGCCCGAAATTTCTTCGAGCTGAGGGGGAGGCCGAAAAAGTACAACGATCACACAACGAAGTCGGAGACTAGACAATGGAAGGTAAATGATTCATTGTGTTTTCTGTTCCTTTTGCTAGAGAACCAAATATTTTCAAGCTCGGATTTAATGTGACGAACGGAGACCGCATTGCGAAGCACCGCATTACGAAACATGATACACTACAAAAATAGCCTCATAAGGGAGGGTGCTACAATGAACGAGCGGGATGGTTCAACATTCGGAAATTTGACATGATGGGGTCTTTTGTAATGTGTCTTGTTTGGTAATGAGGTGCTTGTCCAGCTCTTATTTTCCCAATCTATTTATGTTCTCCATTTGTAACAGTTCTGCAAATGTGCCGCAAAAATACTTGAAACATCATATGATCATGAAAACGTGATGTGGCGGAGAACGCTTCCAAAACTTTTCATGCTCATTGGGTTTTTCAAGGATTTTCTAGGTACACTCTTGGAACTGTTCCTGCTAGAGAACATGAACAGATTGGACAAATTTGACTTGGAGGAGCACCGCATTCCGAAGCAAGAGCCACTACAGAAAGAGCTTCAAATTACAAGGCACAACAAGATGGACGGAGATGAATTGGCAATCGAATCATCATTTGGAGTATAGTATAATTGACATGATAGTTGTGACTATTGTTTCATCTCAAAAATTAATATCAAATATCGAATGAAATGTCTAACTTTCGCTCTGATTATTTTCGCATGAATTTATGCAAGCATGTCAACTCGTACTGGAGATGAGTAGCGTGAAGGAGGCCATGGTTCTGGTTCTCTGTGACGTATGGAACCTGTGGGAGGACGTTTTCAAACAGTGGGAACAAGGGAAGCTTATTGATATTTTCGGGATTCAGTGCAAGGGTGAACAGCTACCGCTGTATAAAACCGCTATCGCGAAACTGCAAGGACTTAATAGCAGGCAGTTGAAAAGAGTGGCGGAGAAAATCCTAAACAGAGACATTTGCATTCGGGGAACGAAATTCAAGGGCGCGGACAAATCCAAAAACACAATAAGCACGTATATTGACCAAATGAAATTGCGACGGTTTATTATCGACGATGTAATGGAAGTCTTAGGGTGGCCTCGGAGGAGCAAACAAAACCCGGAACCGTATACCAAACAGGAGTGGCGTGATGTGAAAAAAAAATAAAACTTCAACAAAGCTGAGTTTGAAACTTTTCGAGATCGGATCGGGAACGACTACATTGTAAGCAAACAGAAGATGAATATGGAGACGTAGCCAATGACTGCTGCCTTCAAGAAGTATGTCTTGTCGTGCAAGCAGACCTTCGAGGATAACCAGAACGCCCTAGCGATTCTACGCACGAGCTTCAGGTCCATTACACATAGTTGGGGGGAAACCAAAAATTTGCTGATACCAGATCACGGTTGGGACTTGCACCGAAGAAACGGTTCGACGACATATCCATGGTGTTTGTCAATACAGTTTGTGATGATGACTCTGTCGTCTTCGAGGCAAATGACTACTCCAATATCCTGGATGCTTTTGTGGCTCGGAAGCTAATGTCCAGTGCATTTGTGTTTTTCTCGACACAAGAATCATCGGGAAATCTTGTGTCATACATCCGGAATGGTCCTGGATCAAAATCGTTTATTATCCGACAGGGTTATTACATTCCCGGCGAGTTTGAATCACCTTACAAGAGCTGCACGACTATTTTCTCCCGAACGGTCCTCTGCCTCGACTACGTATTTCCGGCAATAGATGAGGAGATGGTGAATCCGGACGATCACATTCAAACTGTTTTGTTAACGCCGGACCCAATTAATCCCGTTATCCAAAGACCAGTTGTAGACCCGACCTCGCAGGAGAAGGAGTGCAGGACTTACACTCATGAGCTGAGGGCGGACATCTACGATTACCTAGTTTTTTTTTTTTGCAGGGACGGAATGTCTTGTGAGAACATGGAAATCGTCAACGGAGACCAGGGGCAGATGCGGCTAATGTGGGAAAGAGAAAGAGAGGGCCAGGAAAAATACCGGTTGGATAATCTAGGTAGTACTCCAAATACTCAAGAACGCGTTGCACCAGAAGATGTACACAATCTGGACAACTCTTCCTCCAATTCCGATAACACCACGAATAAGAATCCGGCTTCTCCAGGGGAACAAGAAACGACATCGACGGAGTTAGTTGAAACCCTTGGTCAAGGCTTCAAACCTGTGGAAGGTGACGAGCCATTGATTATGTCACCGGATCTCGTTAACAATCGTCGTGAGCTGGTGTCCCAGAATGTCACCCAGGAAGTGGTTCTGGATGTAGGTAACGAATGACAATTAGTGAATTTTTATTCGTACACACTTCTGAATACAATATGACAATATTGTAATTATACATAATCCCAATTTTTTTCCATATCCGTTTTTCTGGACTTCCGAATAAAACATATTTCCACCCGGACACATATTTCCGTTCGCACACCTTTGTGGACAACCACTAACCGATATGGATAACTTTTCTTGTAGATCCAAGAATCCCAATCGGAGGAAATGACGCACACAAGAAAAGGCTCAAAGGAGACTCAAACGGTGAAGAGACACGTGGATCTGACAGTGAGGGCCATGTCACCTGAGCCGGTTCCGCAAGTAACCTCCACTGTCCAGTGGACGTTGCTATCTGTAGGGAATGAGTCGGAGAATCCTCCTACTCGCTGGGAGGGAGAAGAGACAGAGCAGCACAAGCACGTAATCCAACAACAGATCCTGATTCGGGTAAAACATTTTCTTTATTCTTATTTCATATTATTGGTCTTTCAGTCTCATCTTCGGTATTACTCAATTCAGTAATTTTGTCGGATCAATTTGGACCATCATAATCCTCATCCGTGGGATTCTTTAATTTCCTGTAGATTCGTGAAACGACGTCTGAGGAGATCAAATACACGAGGACCGACTCCATCGACACTGAGACGGTGAAGAGAAGAATGGATCGAACAATCACTGTCGCTCTATCTGAGCCGGTCATACAAGTTACCTCCACTGGACAGTCGAGGTTGCCATTTGGTGCCACAGAGAAGGATGATAACGTTTGCCGTAGAGATGGGAAAGAGGAAGAGCAGCCTGCCCAGGTATCTCAGGAGCCGCCCCAAAAAATGGTAATGATTTCAACTCCATTCTTTTGTTTGTCTACATTGGGATTTCTGAAATTGAAATTAATAATGAACTCTTCTGTTATTCCACAAGACAACATGCATTACCCTCCAGTCGACTATTCCCTTTCTGTCAATCCAAACGATCTGCATTCCTTCCTTGGGGACCGAACGGGTGTCGGCCAGGATACTACGTCCTGGTTCTGGACATCGGTTACCTTTGTGAGGTTTTCCTAAAGGATGGAAAGAAAACCCCTCCTGCCACCCAGCCTTGTATCTCCGCAGGGAAATTCAAGTTAGCTACGCGAAACGGTCTTGACGAATTCGTTAAGTGGGCCGTCAAAATGTTTGTCGTTTGTTTTTGGAACACTGGACCTGAAATGAACGTCGAGACTATCGCCAAGGCCGTGTTCGGGAAGTACTATTCCTAGGTCAGAACTTACAGCAGTGAGAATTCCGTCATGCATAGATCGACATTCAACGAAAAATGGCCCAAAGCTCCCAAAAATCCCATCTACTTTAAACGTCTTTACGACATTTTCGCTGAGGAAGACCCGACAGCTTACAAATCCAATACTCTCCTCATCGACACTGTAGACAATATGTACAACACACACGTGAAAGATATGGTACTTTCATTTTGACTCATTTTTCAGATGAATGCTTGACGCACATTCTGGGCAATCCTACTTGAACCCGTTAGGACATACCATCTTCCTTCCAAAATATAACGCGCGCGTGGACCCTGATAGAGATAAATTTATACTGGAAGAGCTCAAGCCTCACCTTAACATGTTCAGGTTATCGGGGATGGATGTCATGTCATTCAACGAGCTACATCCTTTCGGCATTACGAAGGATTTCTTTGAGGACGACCCAGCGGTCAAATTTCTTAGAGACTTTGATTATAGGTGGCAGAAGTTCCTTAGCAATCACGAGTTGCGTGCCACTACATTGGGACATAAAATATTTTCATTGAGTTTGGTGATCATCGGCTGTCCAGTGGACGTTCTGGTTCACTTGCCCGGTGTCGGTTTTTCCAATGCATTGTACTGTTCCCTTTTATCATCCTAAGTATGAATGACTCTCTGGCAGATTGGAGCTCCTGTTTCTCCTCCTGCGCAAAGGTTGCGTTTGATTATTTTTGACGTGAATGGAGTCTTGTGCAAAATCTTGAAGCACCAGAAGAGCTACAATGTCCCCCGGTTTTCAGAATCGGACTACAGAATTCCAGCTCTTGTCGGATTCTGACTTGTCTTTAGACGGGAGAAATATTGCGAAGTGTAGATAGAGTTGCACAAACACTTCCGGTTAGGGATTTGGAGCTCTATGATATACAAGAACTTGCAGCCCATCCTAGATTTTTTGCTTCGTGGTCTACCTCAACCGGCCTTCGTTATGTCTCAAGAGGATTGTATTTCATGTCCTACTTCGGTTCACCCTCAATTCAAATCAGGATTGGACCCTCCTCATTTGTTTTTGAAGCCACTGGTCAAGGTCTGGTAGAGTTTTGGTGGACAATATACCAAGAGTAACACTCTGCTCATTGATGACACCGCCATGAAGTGTGTGTTGAACCCGCCCGACTCATGTCTTATTCTCAAACCGTTCCAAACCGTGGAGACTGATGGTTGCTATCTTCTCAAGGTTCTTCAGACCTATTTGCTTGGAATGAGGAAACATCCCACTGTTTCAAGCTATCTTAAGAAAAAAATGATAGGGTTGAGTTTTTTTCCAAATGTTTTAAACTATCCCAAGTTTAGCCCACTCTGGGATTTTATTGAGGACAACGGTTTTAAGAGTATCAGATATGATGCTTTAACATAAATTATTTTTTATCAATCTCATCTCACTCGAGCTATTGAATATCTTCATGGTTTCTGTTTTTCATTTCCTTGTAAGACTCCGATACAGGCCTTCATACGGGGACATTACTATATCTAGTGACCTCCACTGTTCAGTGGAGGTTCACATTCGCGCACTCCCGGATTTATGATTATGTCTCTTTGGCAGGTTCAAGGAGATGCTGACGACATCATCGGTTCCTCAAGTCCCGTAAATGAATCCTCCGGATCAGCAGTGAGTCGGAGTATTGAAGGCTTTCCGAGGGTTCACGATGGTGCTCAAATTGAGGGTGGATCTTCTGTCAGACCCTTGTCCTCCCAGGAAGCTGGCGACACTCTTCTCCTCTCGGGTCTTCCTGGGTGTAAAGTCCAAGGTGCAGGTGAAGAACACAAATATCCCGGAAACTTTATCGACCTTTCCCAACATTCCTCACCCTCCCTGTTCAGTACGCAGGGTCTGGTCTATCCAACTCGCAGGGCAATCGTCGGGGACTCGGCTACGGCTCCACTGCACCTGCTTCCGTCTCTTCCTCGCATATCTTCCCAGCACGAGGGTTGGACAGCCCAAATCTGCAAGAGTTAGACGACTTAAACTCATTTCTCGCTCCTTGCTCATTCTCCTAGTTTCACTTAGTTTGGGGTCTGATATTCATCTATCGCTCCAGGTAAGAAAATCTGCAGATTATGACCTTCCTGTCAAACGACGTCTGCATTGGAATGCAGTTCCAAGGTAAAGTATTCATTCGTTGCGTTTTCATTCCATCCAGGATGTCGAGTGCTCAAGGGATAATTTTCTGTGCTTGCCTGTTGTTGCCCCTCCACTCCTCCCGTCATTCAATGGAAAAACATCTCCAACATCGACATAACGTGACCCTGAACTGCTTGCACAATGTTCTGCACCAAAGAGGCGAAAAAGAGCCCCCGAGCCATTTCCTTCCTCTGCAGGAAATCTTTCCAACGGACAAAAGGCTGACAAGAAAAAAAGAGTGGACGCCAAACACTTGAGGACTCCCTCGGATGTTGTGGCGCCTCGTCAATCCAAGCCCGCGGGAATCCACTGTTCTTCTGCAAGACATTCCAATAAGGCTTCAATGGTACATTTCAAAACAATTTCTCCACTTTCGTTTGCAGTTTGTTTTGTTGTCCCAAACTAACTCCGTAACTTTTATACAAGCGAGTATGGAGCTGCATAACTTCTTGAATGCGCCTCCCGACAAGGTGCGTCCACTAACCTCCACTTGACAGCTGACGTTCATCTTTTCGTGATCTCGAACTCTTCGATATATGGTCTACTCTTGGTCCTTTACAGTAGTCCATTGTCAGGACACTTATGTCTCCGAAAACGTAGAGGTCACTCTGAAACTAAGAAACACTACATCGTGTTGTTTCTGACGGCGGGAACACTTAAATTGCGCAGGATGGCATCATCCATCAACCTTCATTTGCCACATCAGGGAAGAGGAAACGGATGTTGTTAATATTGAGTGTCAACGGACTCCTCTGCTACAGGCCACCTCCAACCGGCGGTGAACTGTTTAAGGAGAGATTTCGTTTCAAGAAAGTTATAGTTTATGTTCCCGACAAACCTTTTGTGGTTCCCCGGCCCGGAGTCTTGGAGTTTCTCAACCTTGCATTCATGCATTTTCACGTGGCGATCTGGTCATGTGCTGAAAGAGATGTTCTTTGTAGGATGCTCGAGTGCTTAGTTCCTACGAAAATTGCGAAGAAGTTTTGCTTCATCTGGTCAGCTGAGGATTGCAAAGACACTATAGGTTACATCATGCCTCGGATGAAATATCTAGTTAAGGATGTTCGCACTGTTCTTGCCAAGTACCCTGGTACACCCTTTGCAACGTAGGGACAAATACTCCTTGTCGATGATGAGCCATCAAAGGGCCTCCGAAACCCACCAAATACTGGATTCTTCCATATTTCATACAAGCCATCACCAAAGGGCTTGGTTGACCTGGATGATATGACAAAAGTTGTGTGGCCATATATATTGAAAATGGCTGCAGCTTCAACAGTCGTAGATTACATCAGCGAGAGCCCTGCCAAGTGTTCTCGTAAGCCTATTGGTCGCGACCATGCCTATTGGGCTTGGTATGGAAGATATGTTGATCCTCGTGTTTGGATCCCATAACAAAAGGAACCTGATTACCTTGGTATGT
Organism: Takakia lepidozioides; assembly: GCA_030704615.1. Lineage (NCBI taxonomy): Eukaryota > Viridiplantae > Streptophyta > Takakiopsida > Takakiales > Takakiaceae > Takakia > Takakia lepidozioides. Next base: position 63,397,794 of record CM060731.1, read on the forward strand.
ACTTATCCCACTGTTTGTTGTTTATAGAGAATTTGATCTTGAAAGTGTCTTCCACTTGCACTTTGACTTCATCATTTTTTCTACAAATGTTCCACATTTCAGCTGACATTTGTCATATGAAAAATTGTTTTGCCCAGTCACATTCAAGGACCGAATTCGAAAAGAAGAAGAAGAGCTTCATGATTGGCAAGAATGGCGGGCTTCCCGGCAGGCTTCAAGGGCATCAAGAGATTCAACAAGTAGAGTTCCAAGTAATATTTTCGGATAATAATGTTACTACTAGGTTCGAGTTCTCCGAAAGTATTTCCGTTTCCTCTGGTGCGGAGACTGTTGCAAGTGGTTGTGGTAACCGGAGGCATCTTCGAACACATGCCTTGACTGCGAGCCGTTTGGGATGAGGCTCTGTAATATTAATGGGTTAGTGTAAGCCGTTATATGGCTTCGAGCCGCTGGATAACATTAAGTCCAACGGATGTACAGTTGACGTTACATTATGTGTGACTGCAACGCCAAAGTTGCAATCTCTAATAAAATATGAATGTTTATCAACAATGTATGGAGACTTATTCTTTCATGTCATCTTTTTCATCACATGCCATGATTGTTCTATGTTTGGTTTTGTATGTCATCTGATATGGCAACCATTTTGTGCAAAAAGTTTTACATATCTGACCTCACATCATGGTGTAATTTATTGCATCTCCCATGATTTTTTTCATGAACGTCAACTTGGCAGTGGATGTTCTTCTAGAACCACAATACATACTTATATTGTCTCCAAAAACTGTTTGGATGATTATTGTTCATGGTTATATTGTGCATAAAATAGCCAAAAATATATCGCTTTATTTCAATAATAAATTTTGTTTATTCATATTTCTCATATTATTTCTGGACCGAACAAAAGTCCAGAATTAGTTAAAATAGTGTTTCTACCTTATCTATTCCCAACAGCACAGTACCGGATTACTCCTCCGGTCCACCCAACCGCCACACCATGCTATATTCTCATCTCCTCTATGCATATATGTGAGAAATTTCGCCAAGATCGCGGGGCCGCTGTCAGACCTTCTGTGTAAATCCAAAGTCTGGGTATGGAAAACCTTTTGTGGCCAAGCTTTTGCCGAGTTGAAGCAGCGGACGGCGGAAGCTCCAGTCCTCAAAATCCCGGAGTTCGACCATCTATTTGAGATTCATACGGATGCATCGGACTTCGCAATAGGGGGTGTACTCATGCAGGATGAACGTCCAGTGGCTTACAAAAATAAGAAACTGAATGAAGTGGAGCGACGGTGGCCTACGCATGAGAAGGAAATGAAGGCGGAGGTGCATTGCCTTGAGCTTTGGCACCACTATGTTGGTTCCAACCCGGTGAAGGTGTTCACGAACAATGTCACGGTGAAGTATTTTGCCACACAGCCTAAGTTGTCCACAAAACAACTTAGGTGGCAAGATACTTTGGCGGTGTTTGACGTGGATATCTAGTACAAACCGGGACGGGACAATGTGGTGGCCAATGCTTTAAGTAGAAAACAGCAGCTCATGTTGGTGTACAGGGGCGAGACAGCGCTCCAAAGGAAGATCCGGAAGGCTTACCGGAAGGATGAGATGGCGAAGTCCGTGATGCGGGACTTGAGGATGGGGGTTAAATCACAGTTCCACTTGCAAAATGGACTGCTCCAGTATAAGCAAAAGCGTCTTTACGTGCCGAAGGGAGGGATCAGAGATAGTCTCTTGAGAGAATGAGGAACATCAAACGTCAACCTCGTCGCCAATTGTGGTTCTCTTTTAGCAGAACGCACCTCAATAGAGGCCCCCACATCACTTGTCGGGAGTCCCAGCTTCCGTGCCGTTGCCGGTGTCATGAAGGAGTGTGACGCTCATGTGTCCACCAACAACGACACGTTAGTTCCGGAAATTATCCACTCACGAATAATAACTGACTCCCTTTACGCAGGGCGCCAGTTTTCTGATACAACTCACAAGAGTAGTTGCCTATCTTGCAAGTCTTGGCGACCACTGCTTCCACCAAGCGGCTGATGGAATCTTCCGACAGCTCTGTGGTCGCCTGAGTCATGTTCAATTGTCGGGGTTTTGTGCACTTCTTAGCCATGTGCCCGGGCTCCCCGCAATTAAAGCACACTCCATCGAAGGTCGCCTTTTATCCGCCATAAGCTGTCGCACCTGATTTTCCTTTCGGAGCACCGAGTGTCGTTTTGGCGTGTGAAGGCCCTCCCTTCGATTTCCACGTGCCATTGTTGCCACGTGGCCTATCCCACTTCTTTTCCGGTCGAAATGAGTCACCCTCCTGCCGGGTCTTCTTGTGGTTCAGCTCCGTACGGCCTTGTCTTTCGCCCCTAGAGACATCCAAGAAACTTTCAGCCCTCTCAATTGCCTCGTTCAAAGTCTTAGGTGGCTTCTTCTCCAACTTCCGCCTGGCCCGTGGGGCCAATCCCGCCACAAAGTTGAAGACCATTTCTGGTTCTGCCATGTCCGCGACTTCGAGCAACAACACATTGAAAGCCTGAACATATCCCCGAATGTCATCCGTTTGCTTCAAATTCCTCATCTTGTCCTGGGCGAGCCAGGACGCGTTGAGGGGCACAAACTATCTCTTCATCAGTTCCTTGAACCCACTCCAGTTCAAGGTTTCCGGGTTTGGACCTCGGTCATGAAGGCGTTTCTGCCACCATTGTTGAGCATAGCCCCTCAAATAGGTGGGAGCCACTTCCACCCGATCCTCGTCACTCAACTTGGCCGCCCGGAAGTACTGCTCTAGCTCCAAGAGCCAAGTGTTGAGTGCCTTCCGATTTCGGACGCCCTCGAAGGTGCCGGGTTCCTTAGGCTTCACCTTAGACTTTGCCTTAGTGGAAGTGACATTAGCCGCCTTCAACACGTCTTTCAACGTCCCGCCAAACTGCGCCAACAACCCTTCCCAAAAGGCTGCTGGCATGGGAGACATCTGTTGGTCCGTCGGAGCTCTTAGGGATTCCTCGGGCTCCGACTCCTCAGATTCCTCCCGTTCTTGAGCGGCTTTGCTTTCAAAAGCATGCATCGCTTCCTCAAATGGCCGCTTCGGTGACACGTCGCCCCCATCGGGCTCATCAAGATCATCATCTTTCGGGCCGTTCCGCTTTGGCTTTGGTTTGCCCGACCCCATGATGAGGCTGATCCCAAGGACGATCGCGTACTGAACTCTAAGCTCTGATACCAAGTGTCGCACACCTCACTTCGGTAAGCTTCCCTTCAAGTCATAGTTACTCGCTTTGATGCGCGCGCCTAACTCCCAACCTGGCCGCCGGGCCAACTCGGAGCTTCGATTGCTCACCGGGACATAACAGTCCCCCTTTACTCTTCCAAAAGACCCTCCACCAATTTGGTCCTAGTGGAAATTCCCTTGGGTAGATGGCAGTCCGAAATAGCTCCCCACTCCTTGGTCGCTTTCCGGCTCGCTCGCTTACTCACTAGTTTTTGGTCACCAACGGGCTTGCACCGTTCTTGGGGTTACTACTCCCTATATATACTTCTGTGACTATCTGCGGGGGTTTCACAAACAACCATGCCATTTTATGGCGAACTACCACGAAGACCCTCGATTCCCGGTGATGAGTCGCGGTGAGTCTTGGCCCACCCACCACGGCCCCATTGGACTGTGATGAGTCCCAAGACTCCCCACGACTCCCACCACAAGGTCTCCGCCCCATGGTGAGTCCTATGCCACCCCCACTAAGTCCCACTAAGCTACCGCCACCCCCACCGCAACCCGGTGTGCGGGGCTCCACCTAGTGAGCGCCTCCGCCTCCTTGAGTGCCTTGGGCACTCAAGGGTGCTTCAGCCCCCACATCTATTGTTGCCACTGCCCCCACCATAGGGGCAGCCCCACTCGTGTCCCGACCTCCTGCCCTCAAGGCAAATGGCCGCGACAATATGCACCTAACAAGTGGGAAGTAAGCCCATAATTGCACTTGACTGAAGGACGGATTCTGACTGATTCTGATTCTAGCGGAAGGAGATCAGAGTGCTATCCCAATTCTGGTGTGGGTGGTGGAGCTTCTCCAGAGCTTGAAAATGGGAGTGCATACAATTTGTAATGTGATTAGAGGGGCAGCCCTGTGCGTAAGTTAGTTCAGCATCTTAAAGTTGGACATGTTTCCTGTAGTGCTGCTTCAGATAGAGCCCTGACTAACTTGCATGGATGCTGTCGAAAACTAGCCTTAACCCACCAGGATCCAATCCCATGGCGGCTGCTTGAAAGTTCACATAGTAATTGTAATGGTATTTGGGTATTCTGTTACTGATTGATGCAACATGACTCCACTAGACTGCATGGAGTTCAAGGTTGGGGTACAGTCCACCTACTCCACCTACTTCAGAACACAATTGCTGTAGTTTGAGACCAGATTTGGGAGTATGTATCAAACAATGGTCCATAAACTCATGCAACAGTCACTGATCCTGCTTGTACATGGAAGCAGGTGTTGGTCGATGGCATGACTCCAGTGTTCTCAATAACTCCTTGAGCTGCTGATCGCAAACATGCCGAAAGCTCTTCTAAATTCCACTTTCAAGAAAAGTGAACGTCTTTTTCTCTTGCTTCCAGCAGCCGTCCAATATCTCATATTTGGACCCAAAATCTTGTGAAGGAAGCTCTTGTTGGTTCAATTAACTAGACTAAGGGATATGTGAATATGAGTGGAAGAAAACATAAAATAAAATAAAATCACTAAAAGTGCCTGCCGTAACGTGTTTTTTTTTCTGGCGAATAATCGCCAGATTTCGACCTGGAAAATGGGTCAGCTACTTTTACTAAGGAATTCTGGGTTTTACCAGGGTCCTGCTCCCTTTCCTTAAATAAAAAATATAAAAAAACTTCTGGGATTAAAAATCAAGAAAATCGCCAGAAAGCGCCAAAGGATAAATACCAGGAGCCAGGTTTGTCCTACGTGGACCTGTTAAAATATGACACCTGTAATATAGCCTCTTTTCCAGCTCTGTCACCTCGTTATTCTCGCCACATGGGCGTTGGGTAGAATCTACATGTCGCCCTGCCTGCGATTTTGGAAAAGTGAAAAACAACACAATGCCGTTCACCATAAACCGTCCAATAAATAAATAATCCTCGCAGGGGCTATTCCTTGAGGTAAAAAACAGTGAGAAGATTGAACCGGCCAATGGGGACGGAGGGCATCCATGTTCGAATGTGTGAAATATGAGGACATGTGTAGAGGCTAGCATAGATAATAATAATATTTGACGCCTTTGGAAGGAAGCATAAATTATGTGGTCTCTTCACCCCAAAAGGTTACTACCTTTCCGCTATGAAGGTGACACCTTTGAGACACCAAGGGTGGATTGAACTCACAACCACTTCCGAGGTGGTATGTGCCCATTACCACTAGGCTACAACTTGGTTGTGGGCTAGCCTAGAAATAGGATGGGGCTGACAAAGTATGGCTGGACAATGGGGAAGTGGCATACGATGCACCCAGAATGAACAAACATATGTGGGCACATATTCTCTATTGGACTCAATTTCATTATTCTACAAGTTCAGCACACGGTCATTTTAGTCATAAAATCTCTGCCTACAATCCAAAACCCGCATTTTAAATATGTGCTTCACTTTTCAGCCCAATCAGTCTTAACCCTTAAGTTCCAAAGCGACCTGAATCGGGGTCACCTTGAATTTGAGGTTCGACCTAATTTTTGCAGATCTAATCTGATGGGGCCCACTCCTGAAGCTTTAATGACAAGGGATTTGTCTCGAGTACGATGCAAGAAACAAAACTAAAAAAAAACAAAAGCTGCGACCTACAAAAAATATCTTAGATCTCATTTTTACGTTTTGGGCTTGAAAAGGGCTTGTTGACCGCTGACGTGGCAGTAAAACAAGCCCAAAACAGATTGCACTCCAAAGGCCATTTTGGGCAGAAAATTAGCAATTTTGGAAAAAGCACTTCACCTTGTGGTGTGTGAGCATTACATACACACATCCACCATTGGCTTTCAAAATTTTTGTAGAAAAAAAAGTACTTCATTTGGAGGCACATTTTCTCTTGTCAATTTTGAGATTTCAACCCCCATGTAATTGCATGCATAGCAAGCATAGGTGAAAAAATCAGTTGGACCTGCAATTTAGTGGGGTCATAGCCACTCCACTATTGATTTGGAAATGGTGGGTCTTAGGGCAAGCAAAATTGAATAAAGCTAGGTTTTGATTTGGTCAAACCAATTTCTTTCTCACTTTTTCTTTGGGACCTGATATTTGAGGTCTGGGCCAACGCTATAATCTCACAATTTCCACGGTGGACTTGGCTCATTTTTTGGTATGTCATGCATAAATGAGCTGCGCCCACTACTATAGGATGGAATCTCTGGATGATTTTTGGTAGGTTTCTAGGGGCAATTTACCGCAGCTGGGTACCCAAAATTGATAAAAAGTCAAAAAAGGGCTTGGGAACTTAAGGGTTAACTCTTTAGCCTCAATAGTCTCTACAGACAAACATTTGATAAAGCCCTTTGTGACATGATATTTTTAAACAATTTTGTATATTTGTAAATATTTTATAAAGTTTTTATTCCCTTCCTTTCCCTCTCCACCTTATATTTCAGAAATTTTTGCTATATTCTTTCTTCATTAATAAAAACTTAGTGAATTTATTTCCCTCACCCATTCTAATAGCAATTATATCGGCTCTCATATGCGCTATGTTAAAATCATAAATCTTATAACTTTTCTGTTCTATCTCTCTCCTCCATTCAACACTCAGTTACTATTTGTCACTGGTAGTGCGGGGCATCGCCAAGCCCTAGTTGTACTTTGGGCTGTATATGAGTATGGTATTTGAGTATGAGTATGAGTATGAGTATGAGTATTGGTATTGCCCTTTCTCTGTAGTCATACTGAGGGGATATGAGCACTGGTATGGTATTTCTACAGCTCACCATACATACAAATAAATGTCATTTAGCACATAGCTAATTGTAATCAAGCCATGAAACACTAGGCAAAGGTAACCCAAAGTAGCGCGAAACAGCAAATGAAGTTTGAATTGCAACATGGAGCCTTGAATTAACCAAATTGTAATACAGCGTATAACTAGCTGCACTAATATATATTCATACCTACCTCCATTCGCCATGAACTCACCGCAATACTGGTATCGGGACCATTCTATGCCTCCGTATACCCAGACTGGTATCGTATGTGTGGCTAAAGACATACTCCCCCCAGTACGTGTATCACATGGGTACACTGGTATGTTCTTCAATATATATATTCATACCTGTATTCCACACCTAGGTTCAACCAGGTATACCAGTCCAACGCTGGCCTTTCCATCGTTGGTGCATCGTGTTAGTGCTACGAAGGCCATCGCTCACATGCGGAGCGGATGGGAGAGCCAATAATCGAGTCCCTACATTCTGTATGCTGTGAAGGGGCGGAAAGACTTACATCATGCAACGGATTAGTGGGCCAAACTGTGGAGGTCAAATGCGTATCCAGCTTGGCAAATTCTGGCGCCAAAGTTTTGGCAGTGATGGATATGATGCCTCACCAGCTTGCAGGGATGCAGGAGAAAGGTATAGGCATGTAGCTAGACATGGAAATTCACTAAACCGAATGTGCTATTTTCGCCTTTTTTATAACGACATCAGACCGCCTAACGTAGGCACCATCAAACTGTCTCTACCCAGAGTAGGAAGAGCATTAGTGTCTCCTTAAAGGTGAGTCCTTTCGTATAAGCTCATAGATCCATCAAACCACTCAGAGCGGAAACAAGAGTAGTATGTGTACACAATCAACACATGTAAGGTTCTTCATATTGCCATACCAAGCAGCCCTTCAAAGTATGTAAGGAGTCTGGGGTCTTGGTTGAAGTCATAGTTCAGCAGTAAGGTGTCAGCTGTTGCCTGCTCCTCTTTCATGTCCAGGCTTTCTAACCTTATAGGCCTGCTGCTTTAGGTCAAGATCCAAACTAAACCCTAGTGAGTCATCCCCTTATCCTCCGTTCTAGAAAAAACTATCTGAACGGAATAAAGGGATCTGGCAATTCTCGAGTGTTGTTAGCCACATTCAAGAAAAGAAAGAGAAAAAGAGGGAGAGAGGTAAAAATCCTCAAGCCTTTCATTTTGAGGTTTCCTAATTCTGAGACAAGGCATTGGCTACAGTAGATCAGCCAAGAGAGCAATGTACATCAACTGGATCATGTAGAAGGTGTACACATATACCCTAGTGTGTTGCTGCTACAGGGCCTAGTACAAGATATCATGGTTGGCCATCAAATGTCTACCAGCAGAAATGTACGAGCAACTCACAAAACAGTTTCTCAATCACCACGACAGGATTAAGTAATCCAAGAATAGTCCTAGCCATGTATTCAAGGATAGAAAGGGAGAGAAAGTATGAAGGATAAGACAAATCTTGAGTGTTGTTACAAAGAACACAGCCACATTCAAGGGAGAGAGAGAGAGAGAGAGAGAGAGAGAGAGAGAGAGAGAGAGAGAGAGAGAGAGAGAGAGAGAGAGAGTTAACTTGGAAAACCAAACTAGCATTGCTCAGTAAGACCTAGATCATTAGGAGCTGCTTATATTTAATATCTAGCACTCATCAAGTGAGATGAGACAATGAAAAACAGGCAAAGTTTTCATGTTCTTGCAACACTTGCACACAGGCCAAGCAATGGGCATAGGACGGCTCTGGCAGCAATTCTTCTCAGACCCTTCACAGTGGTGGGACAACAGGTTCCACAAGGTGAGGCTATCTTCATTTAGGATGTGAAGAGATGTTATGATGGTTTGTGACTGAAGCTGGCATGATGTAGTTTGGTTGGATTGCATCTTCAGTTGCTCAGATTATGAAGTAAATATCTGCATGTTCTCACTATATTATTTGTCCTGCCTTTCAAGCCTTGGGTGTGTCTAGTGAAAAATCTCAATGTTGGTATAAAGAAAGTTGTTCTTCCTTGTTGGCAGGACATGAAGCAGGATAATCAAGTTTATTCCCTCTTATATGAAAGATGCTTTGGTGGCTTTAGCCGGGTCTATGCGAGGCTGTGGTTGAAGCTGTGCCTGCTCAGCTGCCCACTGGTGGTTTTCACAGAGAAGTCCAAGCTCACCGGACTTCAGACATAAGCGCACAAAGGAGGCCCTTTGGATGGAGAGTTGGTCAAACCCTCCCTGGGTGAAAGCAGAGCTGGCTGCCATGGTACAACGTCAAGCACAATGTGGTGATGTGAGGACACTATGTAAGGCAGGGAGACTGAAAGAGGCCCTGTGTATTTTAAACCAAGTAGACACTTTTGCAGACTCCAATACATATGCTTGTCTCTTGCAGGTTTGCATCAACAGGCAAGGCCTAGCAGAGGGAAAGCAGGTGCATGCTCACATCATCCAAAGTGGGTTCAAGCCAAACATCTTTCTACTCAACACCCTTGTAAACATGTATGCAAAGTGCGGGAGTGTGGTGGCTGCACGCCAAGTGTTTGATGAAATGCCTGAACATGATATGGTTACGTGGAATATAATGATAGCAGGATATGCAAAGCATGGATGTGGTAGGGATGCCATTGGGATCTATGAGCAAATGATACAGGAAGGGGTGTTACCCGACAGGGTCACATTTATTTGTGTTCTCAAAGCATGTGCTAGTCAGGCAGCCCTGGAAAAGGGCATAACGGTCCACTCTGATATGCTCAAATCTGGAATTGAGATAGACATCACTCTAGAGAATACCCTTGTCGACATGTATGCCAAATGTGGGAGCTTAAGGATATCGCGTCAGGTGTTCGACAATATGGCTAAGCGAGATGTGGTGTCATGGAATGCAATGGTCACAGGATATGTTCTGAATGGTTGTGAGAGGGAGGCTTTCGAGATGTATGAGCAAATGATCCAGGAAGAAGTGACACCCAATGAGGTCACTTTCATTTGCCTTCTCAAGGTGTGTGCCAGTGTGGCAGCCCTGACTAAGGGCATAAAGGTTCACGCTGCCATCATCAAAGCTGGAATTACACCAGATATCATTTTGGAAAGTACCCTTGTTGACATGTATGCAAAATGCGGGAGCATAACTGATGCGCGTCGAGTGTTTGACACAATGGCTAGACGAGACGTAGTGTCTTGGAATGTGATGATAGCAGGATATGGTCAGCATGGATGCACTAGGGAGAGCCTCGAACTATTTGAAGAAATGCAACAGGAAGGCTTGAAGCCGACTGTGGCCTCATGGAACGCGATGATCACAGGATACGCCCAGCATGGAGCTGGTAGGGATGCTTTGGAGATGTATGGGAAAATGATACAAGAAGGGGTGACGCCTGACAGTGTCACATACATTTCTGTCCTCAATGCATGTGCCAGCCTGGCAGCACTGGAGGAGGGAAAAGTGGTCCATGCTGACATTATCAAAGCTGGAATTGCACGGGATGTCATACTGGATACTGCCCTTGCTGACATGTATGCTAAATGCGGGAGCATGAAGGATGCACGCCAAGTGTTTGACAATATGGGTCAACGAAATGTGGTCTCATGGAACGCAATGATTGCAGGATATTTTCAACATGGGTGTGCTAGGGACGCCCCGCAACTATTGAAACAAATGCAACAGGAAGGCCTGAAGCCGGATGTGGTCTCATGGAATGCCATGATCGCAGGATATGCTCAGCATGGGTGTGAAGGGGAGGCTTTGGCAACATATGGGCAAATGATCGGGGAGGGGGTGGCACCGGACAAGGTCACATTTATTTGCATTCTCAATGCGTGTGCCAGCCTGGCAGCCCTGGAGAAGGGCCGAGAGGTCCATGCTGACGTCATCAGATGTGGAGTTGTGGCGGATGTCATTCTGGAGACTGCCCTTGCTGATATGTATGCCAAATGCGGGAGCATGAAGGATGCACGTCAAGTGTTTGACAATATGAGACAACAAAATGTGGTCACATGGAGTGCGATGATTGCTGGGTATGCTCGGCATGGGGGTGGTAGGGAGGCCCTCCAACTATTTGAACAAATGCAACAGGGAGGCTTGAAGCCAAATGGTATCACCTTTATATGTGTCCTCTCTGCATGTAGCCATATGGGTCTAGTGAATGAAGGGTATTACTACTTTAATTCCATGATCCAAGATCATGGCCTTACCCCTACAGTGGAGCATTTTGGCTGCATGGTAGACCTTCTTGGTCGTGCAGGGCGGTTGGAGGAGGCGGAGGAATTCATTAACGAAATGTCAATTGAACCAGATACTTCAGTGTGGGGGGCCTTACTTGGTGCATGCAGAATTCATGGCAATGTGGCGGTAGCTGAACGTGCAACAAAATGCCTTCTCAAGTTGGATCCAGGGCAAGCTGCAACATATGTACTACTATCGAACATCTATGCCGCTGCTGGCAGGTGGTATGACACAGCAAAGGTGAGAAAAATGATGGAGGTCAGAGGTGTCAGAAAGGTGCCGGGGCACAGCTGCATTGATGTGAAAAAACAGGTCCATACATTCGTTGTAGATGACAAAATGCACCCACAAATTGAGGAAATTCATGCTGAGCTGAAGAGATTGTCTGGGCCACTGAAGAAAGCTGGGTATGTGCCTGACACTCGCTTCATATTGCATGATGTGGAGGAGGATCAAAAAGGGTTTTGTCTTTGCTACCACAGTGAGAAGCTGGCCATTGCCTTTGGGCTGATCAGCACACCCCCTGGGACAACTCTCCGCATCATCAAGAACCTTCGGATGTGTGGTGACTGCCACACGGCCACCAAGTTCATCACAATGGTTGTTGGGCGAGCAGTCGTTGTTCGGGATGCCAACCGCTTTCACCACTTCCAAGATGGGGGTTGTTCCTGCGGAGATTACTGGTGAAACAAAGCAACATGCATAAAAAACTTTGCCTCAAACCTGGCCTGGGGAGAGAGGTGATAATATTGCTTCTGTGACCCCCCAGTGAAGTCAGTGAATACCTTTTTGGAGAGGTTGTCAGCAAGGTACACAATGTATGGTTAGCAGGGGCATTCTCCTCTTGGTGTCAAAATGGCGGGGCTTCCAACCCAGCTTTACCATCATCTACTCTATAACACGAAACAACACTCTTGATTCATCAAGAAAACCCCAGCAAGTCCAGCAATGTTTCATCCTAATCTACACCAAATCACCAAATCATTATTTGGAGCTTTTAGCTCCCTATAACCCACATGTGACTTAACCTACTTCATCCTGTGGCGCTTCAAGGAGTTGTTGTTTGTGTCCAAATTCTAACAACCCTATCTCTAGAGGCCGATCATGTTTTCCATCCCTCAGACAGTGTGTGATACTCTCCCCCTTAGTCAAAAGTTTAAAGCTACATGGATAAAGAGGGCCTTGTCTTGAACCATAGATATTCCTCTCAAATATTTATGAGTACAATCCTTGTCGAACAAGATGTAGAACAAGCAAAGATCCATCCTGAGGCACCAACCTCTGCATGGGACTGACTGCTGAGACTCCACGAAAGAGTTGAGAGTGATATCTTCTTTGAATAAGCTCAAGTTGTTCACTAGCCTATGTCTCGCGCCATTATCATTCCAGCCTCTCAGCCTGAAAATGGAGTTTTTCATCATATATAGTCAAAAGGTGAAGTAGCTTCTTCTCTGTCTTCTTACTTGTACAAAAGATTGATGTGGTGTCCCACCTTTTAGTAGGGACTCAGTAGACACCATAAACAGATTACATACCAAAGGCATTCAGAAGGAAACATGAGGGCAAGTAGTGGAAATCTATCATAAAGTTTCCCTCTTGGGGTGCTTGTGCAGCACATAGTGAAGGAAACATGGCAGCCTTGAGAGGGAACTTTGTGAGCCGTGAGGCAAACAGACAAGAGCCCCAACCCCAAGGCAGACGATCGTCCCACAGGCATAGTTGGATGAATATGAGAAACGAAAAAATCAAGTCTATTGAGTCGAGGAGGAGCGAGGGAGAGCGATGGCAGCGAGCTCGGCCGCCTCGGTGCAGGCGCAGGGAGGGGCCATGCCCACGGTCTTGTCTTCTCTTTGCACTCAAGGGGATGGAAGCAGCACGTCATGCAGCAGAGGAGCTGGGCAGGCTGTGGAGGGAGCATCGACATCCACCTTGGCAATGCCTTGTCCCAAACCTCTGAGAGAGGTGGCTATGACTCCTCCCCAGTCTCCAGGGGTAGCCAAGAGAGGTATGGGCGGGAAAATTCGCTCCTTTTTCATTGTTTTTCCTCTTTCAGGTCTGTAAACTACTTGTGTAGGAGTGATCCAAGCTTCATACTGCCTTGACCCATCTTGCATATTCCGCAACCCGCTTGATCGCAAATGTTCATACGTAAGTTTTACCGCACCGTTGTCCTTCATCCATGTTCTCCTTCACTGTCTGCTGATTTCGGAATTTTTGGATGTGCTTATCTTTTTTCTCTTCATTGTATCCGTGTTCGAAGAATTGCTTGCACTGCAAGTATCAAGAGGTGCAAGCATTTTATACCACTTCTTCATGTAGAAGGCAATCATGATGTGAAGGAAACAATTGCCAGTCATACTGAGGGATGGATCTCTCATTGACAATTCCCTGGGAATGTTGGCTATGACAGGGCATAGTCCCGGAGCCCAGTTGTGGGGCCACCAATATATGGAACTCGGTCCGCAAACGCCATAGTGCTCGTCCACAGCTATCGACAATCTGGTTGCCGGGAATTATGTATTGATTTAAGGACTGGTATTGACATCGCGCTAGGAAAGTTTTGTGCTGATTAATGCCTTGAGAGAGGGAGTGTGAAATACGGACATCTATCGAAAGCCTACACTAGCCTTCCTCAACGAGACCTAAGTCAATTAGAAGCTGTTAAAGGCCCATGTTCAGCAGTAGGGATCTTAATAAAGACCGATGCAAATTTTGTGTATTTCCTGCATGCAGGACAAATAAACAGTAAAGAACGACTCTGGCTGGAGTTCTTCTCAGATCCGTCACAGTTGTGGGACAACAGGTTTGATAAGGTGAGGCCACCTTCATTTTTTTGGGAGGGATGTGGCTTAAGCTGCCATGATGGTGTTGTCTGGAGATGTTTTGCGGACTGGATTGTATCTCCAGCCCCTTCAATTGTTTCCAATTTTTTTCGTGGTTGGGAAAAAGCGGCAGAAGCATTCTTTTCTGTTGCCATCATTAATTTGTTCATTGTTCCTCCTGTTACTTGAAAGATGCTTCGATTCTGGTGGTCGTAGCGGTCTATGTGAGGTTCTGGTGGAAACCACGCCTGCTCATCTGCCCACTTCTGGTTTTCACAGAGAAGTCCAACATCGCCAGACTTCCGATGTAAGTGCACAAATGAAGCCCTTTGGATTGGTTGCCGCTGGAACCCTTCCTGGCTGAAAGCAGTGCTAGCTGCCAGGACACAAGGTGGAGAAAAATTGGATAAAATAGTCAGCGAGTCTTCAAGCACTTGTGGGCATGTGAGGACACTATGTAAGACAGGACGATTGAAAGAGGCGCTGCACATTTTGCACAAACAGGGGATTTCTGCGGACTCCCATACGTATGTCTGTCTGTTACAGGAGTGTATGAAAATTAATAACCTTGAGATGGGTAACCAGGTGCATGTCCACATTAGACATTTTGGATTCAGACCTGCCATTATTGTACTCAACACCCTTGTCAACATGTATGCCAAATGCGGCAGCGTGGTGTCTGCACGCCAAGTGTTTGACAAAATGCCTGAACGAGATGTCTTTACATGGACCATAATGATAGCAGGATACGTGAAGCATGGATGTGGTGGGGAGGCTCTTGACATGTATCAGCAAATGATACAGGAAGGTGTCAAACCCAACAATGTCACATTCATCAGTGTTATCAAGGCATGTGCCAGCCTAGGAGCCCTGGAAAAGGGCAAGAGGGTCCATTCTGACATCATGAAAGCTGGCATTGTGTCGTGTATCAATTTGGAGAATACCCTTGTTCACATGTATGCCAAGTGTGGGAGTGTGAGGGATGCACGTCAAGTGTTTGACAGTATGGCTAAACGAGATGTGATCTCATGGAATGCAATGATCACAGGATATGCTCAACATGGGTGTGGTATGGAGGCTTTGATGATTTATGACCAAATGACATGGGGAGGGGTGACACCCAACATTGTCACGTTCATTTGCATTCTCAATGCATGTGGCAGCATTGTTGCCCTCCAAAAGGGGAAAGAGATCCATACAGATATCATCAAAGCTCGAATTACACCAGATAAAATTCTAGAAACTGCCCTTGCTGTCATGTATGCCAAATGTGGAAACATGAAGGATGCGCGTGAAGTGTTTGAGAATATGGCTGAATGCGATGTGGTCTCATGGAGTGCTATGATTGCAGGGTATGCTGAACTTGGGTGCAGTATGGAGGCTTTTGAGATGTATGACCAAATGATACAGAAAGGGGTGATGCCTGACAAGGTCACGTTCATTTGTGTTCTCAATGCGTGTGCCAACTTGGCAGCCTTGGAAAAGGGCAAGGAGATCCATGCTGAGATAATCAAAGCTGGAATTGCCCCATATATCAATTTGGGGAATGCTATTATTCACATGTATGCTAAATGTGGGAACATGAATGATGCGCGTCAAGTGTTTGACAGTATGGCTGAACGAGATGTGGTCTCATGGAATGCAATGATTGGAGGCTATGCTCAGCATGGTGGGTTTGGTATGGAGGCTTTAGAGATGTATGAAGGAATGATCCGGGAAGGAGTGACCCCCAACAAGGTCACATTCATTTGCATTCTCTCTGCATGTGCCAGCCTTGCAGCCCTGAAAAAGGGCAAAGAGGTCCATGCTGACATCATTAAAGCTGGTATCGAGCCAGATATTAATTTGGAGAATACCCTTGTGAGCACGTATGCCAAATGTGGGAGTGTAAAGGATGCGAATCAAGTGTTTGACTGTATGGTTGAACAGGATGTGGTCTCATGGAATGCCATGATTGCAGGATATGGTCAGCATGGATGTGGTAGGGAGGCCCTTCAACTTTTTGAACAGATGCAACAGGAAGGCTTGGAGCCAGATAGTGTCACCTTCATCTGTCTTCTCTCTGCATGTAGCCATGTGGGTCTAGTGGATGAAGGCCATCACTACTTTGATTCAATGAGTCAAGATCATGGGGTCACTCCTACGGCAGAGCATTTTTGCTGCATGGTGGACCTTCTTGGCCGTGCAGGACTATTGGACGAGGCAGAGGATGTAATTAACAAAATGCCAATCAAACCAGATGCGGCGGTGTGGGGAGCCTTGCTTGGTGCCTGCAGGATCCATGAGAATGTTGAGGTAGGAGAACGTGTGGCAAAATGCCTTCGTGAGTGGGATCCACATGATGCTGCATCTTATGTGCTGCTATCAAACATCTATGCTGCTGTTGGCAGGTGGGATGATACAGCGAAGTTGAGGAAAATGATGCAGGACGAAGGTGTCAGAAAGGAGCCAGGGCAAAGCTGTATTGAGGTGGACAGCCAGGTGCACACATTTGTTGGAGAGGATGAATTGCATCCACAAATTGAGGATATCCATGCTGAACTGAAGAAATTGTCTTGGCAGATGAAGGAGGCTGGGTATGTGCCTGACACACATTTTGTCTTGGGTGATGTGGAGGAGGAACAAAAGGGTTTTTTCCTTTGCCACAACAGTGAGAAGCTGGCCATTGCTTTTGGACTGATCAGCACACCCCCTGGGACTTGTATCCGTGTCATGAAAAATGTTCGGGTGTGTTGTGACTGCCACAGCACCACAAAGTTCATCTCAAAGATAGTTGGCCGGGTTATTGTTGTACGGGATGCCAACCGCTTTCACCACTTCCAAGACGGGCTTTGTTCTTGTGGGGATTACTGGTGAGACAAGCAACGTAAATGACAGACTGCCGCCTTCAAACATTTCTGTGAAACGGTAAATTGATATATCCTATTTCTCATAAGCATAGAGGAAAGTTGAAAGAAGTTCAGCAGCAGTGAAGTCATTTGATACTTTGTTGCAGAGCAGTTGTCAAGAGATCTTGCATGGTATGCATGCTGAAAAATTTGAAGTCAGTGATTTATCAATAGTTCGGTGAGCAATTGTTGTACAGGAAGCCAACTGTTTCAGTACTTCGAAGAGGGAATCGGTTGTTGTGGGGATTACCAGTAGTATTATCATATCCAACATTGGCATGAAGAAAATCCTAGACTTGAAAGTTGTGTATCCAAGAAGGTTGAACAAGGGGATTCTGAAAGATTGTGGAAACACAGGCTTCAGTTACTTCAGAAATGACACAGGGAGGGTTGATGTACTGTGCTATCACTCAGCTAATGATGAACTTGGCATAGGGTGAAAACTGTGAGCATGATCAAGAATCGAAGATAAACTTACCCACGATTTTAGCTTCTAACGCATTTATTTCAGTGTGGCAAAGGGTCCTAGTCACGATTAATGTTTGAAATCTTTATTATAGTTGGAGATGCTGAAAAGAGGGTTGAGAGTCTGAGATGAAAGTAAAATGCATGTGGTATGTCAACTAACCTCTACGTTCTCTACTAGACTCCTTTTTCAGCATGATATCGACATCTGTGTGCAAACTGAGAACTCAAAGATTTCTGTGAGGGCATCTTGGATTTATGGCTTTCCCAGTCCATGTGGCAGCTGCACGCAGTAGTGGATCTAAAGATCCGCGCTTCTTCATCAGCTTCAAGGCCTGCTTCCGCCAACCCTGGTGCAAGGTTTGGAAGGCCTGGGATGTTGTCAGTGGCATCCCCAGCACCTGAGGCATCACAGTGTAAATGAAATACCACATGCCAGTGAGGGTTAATCAGTACAGGTGTAGTTGTCACTGACAATGTAAGTTCTTCAAAAGCCTGTTGACATTCAGCTGTCTATGCAAACATTGCAGACATCTCCAACCAAGATCAAAATTAGGGGAGAAGTGATGTAGTGCTACATGATGCTGGAGTGTGTAGACAGACAAGTGCCCAAATTCGGGTAGGGGGAGCATGTGGAGCTAAGGAGAGAGATCACCACAAGGACATGACAAAGAGCATGGAATCCATGGATCAACTGCAGTCACACGTGTAAGTTGGCTTCAAGACCTATGGGGGTGTGAGCCCTCACCGGCGGTACTTGTTGCGCCTAGCTTTGTATGTGGGCATCAACGCCTGTCTGTACTCATTTCCTCTCTCTCCATCCATCATGGGTCATGGTTCACCACAGTGAACAACAACCACATCCACACTGCCTTCAGCCTCCCTGTCACCTTTCATAGCAAGGTGGGTGCATGTCAACCAAGTACAATCTTTTTCTTGGCCCTCTCTCACTCCAAAATCCTCTGTTCTTCTTTAGTGCACCACCAATTTCCAGAATTCTACCTATTTCTCCACTATTGAGCTTTATGTCGCCGGCTGCTGGAACTTGTGTGCTGACATTTGTTGATTCTGAGGGCGCAAGATTAAGGGACAAGGCTGCCAGACTGACTCAACAGCGAATGTGAGGGGGCTGACATGGAGTAAGGGATGCAGCATTGAACCGGCCTCCATAGAGCACCTTCTCTCATATCAGTCCTTCCCAGGATGCATTAAAGATATTGTCTGGCTGTCAATGTTCAACCCAAGACAATTCAGTGTGGTATTGCAAAATATTCCTCACAGCACGTGCCATCTGCGAACTTGAGCTCTTGCTCACCTCAGCAGAAATGTGGCAGGGGAAAAGAGAATGTATTCATAAGACATTGTTTGCCGTAGCATGCAGGGGAGAAGAGAGAGTGTACGATTATCGTAGCTTGTGGCCATGGATCCTGAGCCCAGTTTGGGTGGAACAAATGATTTCCTCTAGAATGCCCTTCACACAAGCATCAATCTGCCATGTGTGAGCGGCCCAGCAATTATATCCCAAAGGGCCGAGAAAATGAATACCGTCTTCAGGCTGCCTGCATGTGAAATCAAAGGTCCACCGAGAAACCCCATTGTCCGTTTAATGAAATTGGAGTCCAAACAATTCGAATCCTCTTCTTGTGCTTGGCACTGAGAAGCATCAGCTGCATTTGTCAGACACTTCATGAGAGCCACAAGGGTGAATGTGAGAAATCGCACACTTTAGCACTGGCTGCAAATATTGGGGTAATGCCCCCACATGCGCATGGCAATCTGGACACCAAGGGGTGAATCCTTGTGGGAAACTCATAGCTTTGGTGCTGGCCAAGGCATTGCACCTGCACTCTGTTAATAACAGTAAGGCAATGACAATCTCCATTTCCTCTCTGCATCTGTTTATTGCTCAGAGGGAGACTCGCCATCCTTAGTCTAGACCCTTCAGATCATCCTTTTTGGTGGCATCACCCACCTTTTACCCAAAACCCTCGCTCTGGCATCTTCAATGGGCTGATTAATGAAAACATTGACGAGCAGTTGGGAGAGGGCATATTGTGAAGATATGAGCAAGCCACGGCTTGTGGCGTGCATGGATACTCTCTACCTTATCGAATTTTCATGGGCTAGCCTGAGGCCTGACATTTCACATGTGATCGTGAACTTTTGCATCACCCCGATTCAGCAAGGAGGCAGTCGTAGTAGAAATGTTCAATTTTCATTAGTGTATACGGAGCCAGGTTCACCCTATGTAACAATATGCAACTCATTCACATTAGTCTCTTTGCCATCTTGTTCTAAGCACAATCCCTCGTAACCCATAAGAATCGTGTATTCAGGCTCTTGGTTCAACAGCTTCGTGCTCTGCACCTCCCTGAAAAATGCCATGTTAGTCATCATTACATGCTATATATACTTACATTACAGACGGTTTTTTACAAAACAGTTACACAAAGAGTACTTTACTAAAAAAAGAAATAAACATAGAAGAACTCACAAATTAAAAGCCATGACACTGCAGAAATGCTTACCTTACACCAGCTTGATCATTTATGAAGCTCCTCGACTAATGCACCAGGTGTCTTTGCATCGGTAACACCGATATTTATGTTGCAATTTGTAAGGTTCCCCGAAAACTGGTGCCCTATTATCTTGACAACTGCGAAGTAACGACTTGCAGCCTTCCATCTATCTATAGAAGCCATTGAGATTCAGTGCAATATCGCAGTCACAATAAGATGAGAATTACCTTTAAGGAATATCTGAAATGATCTCCGTACAGTGCTGCTACATCTTAATATGAAAGAACGACGAGTGAGTCTCCATTCCCTACGAGTAGTGTAGCATCAAACACATAAGAAAAAACACAAAAATGCACTTGAAAGGAAACAGAGACGAACTGACTCTTGCCCCATTACTTGCAATTAGCTGCTACATGTGCGAATACCTGAAACGATCTGATTACAATGTTACAAACTACATCTTGAAATGAAAGCGCCACGAATGAGCAGCCTAACCTTAGCCTAACACATCATTCAACAAAAACACAGAAATGCACTTGAATAGAAATAGAGACGACAGATTCTTGTCCCATTACATGCAATTAGCTACAGATACCATGAAATATCTGAAACGATCTCAGTAGAGTGCTACAAAGCCAAAGAAATTACATCTTGAAATGAAAGAGCTACGAGTCTCGCTCCATTTCATGCGAGCATTGTAGCCTAGTCTACGACTACCCCATTGCCTGCAATTAGTTACATGTAAACCATCATGAATAGACATAGATCACTATAGAACTCGAGCTTCTCGAGCTCGAGAAGCTTATGTAGAAGCCATTGCGGCGCGACAAGAAAGGTTAGGGATGGAAGATCGATGGTTAGGGATTGAAGATTGATGTTTGCCGAAAAATCGATCGCATGAAAACTGATCAGGAAAATTGAACAGTTCTACTACGCAGCGGAACTGGGTTCCTGGGCAACCGGCGAACTCATGCCAGTTCCACTATACGTAACCCTTTCCCGGTAACCCAGCTCTCGCATGATGTCGGTAAGACGGATGTCGTTGCCCGAGAAGCTTTCGAAAACAGCTGGCAATGCTCAGCAAGAGATGAGTGTATCTGGGTGACATGTGGAGAGATTCTCTTGCACGGTACAACGTCAAGAATGATACTCAAGGGAAACAGCATATCATACATAATATTGGCGTCTCTGATCCATCTCACTGGCTCAAGCTCCGCTACCTTCCCAACGCAAATTTTGCACCGAGTTTGACTGCTGCTCCTTGACATGAACTATATATATTCATATGTATAGCTTTCTGATCATGTTCAAGGAAGATTTGAGTTGTATAACTTGCTGCCATTTGCTGGTTTATGTCTGCTAGATCTCAAAAAGTAGACACTACGCATCCTGTGAATGTTATGACTCTCACTTTGGTGGGTTTCCCAAACTGTCCGAAGTAGGGGAACAATATAGAACTCATTTCACTGTACACCAGCTCAATACAACAACTGCGTAGTTGGAGCTGATTGATCTTTCTTGCATGTGAAGTAAAACTTCTCATTGAGAGAAGAAATTTTCTTGCAGTAGCCTTGTGGCATAGAGAGAGAGAGTGTGTGAGTGTGTATGTGTGTGTGAGAGATATAGAGGTTATAGAGGTGGTCATGGTCCCGTGGATTCCTGTCCAAGTTTATACCTGCAAAACATTTACACTGAAAATCATCATACTTCTCTCATAATCAGCCGTGACTCCTACATATCAATTGCGTCATACCTAGAAGCTGCCTAAACTCTATCTTCATCCTCTCCATTTCAGTGGAGCTCACGTACTAAAACAGAATCCATCGCCACCTCATTGCCAGACTCACCGTGTAACACCATCACGTCGAAGCTTATTGTGATGAGGTCTCATGCAGGTATGTAATAAGCCCCAGGATCAATGCAACTCTGTTCGGAAGAAGGAATATTCCAGTTGCAGCGTTAACAAACTGTCAGCCTTACAGTTTCCTTTTGTTTATCATTCACTTGAATGGATGGATTGAGCGGATGAATACTCTAACTATAATTGCCTGAGCCTGGACTCATCTTGTCATTTATCTCCCACAAGTTTTCGTGCAATGAACCGTTCTCTCGCGTCTCACAAGGCTGCCAGGGAAGATCAGCTGCGCACAGAATCTGAGATGGTCAAGAGCAAGTCGAGCAAATCCAAGAACAAAGCAGGAGCATCACCAAAGCTCACGTGTGCTAGAGGACAGGACATGCTGAGCTACCTGGTGAGCTCTTGGCTGCGTTCTACGGGGTGGGGGACTTGAATTCGCCACCTCCCGTGAACCCGTAAGGGCTTCACAAACCAAAAAAACAAAAAACAATAAGGGTCCTTTGGACCCACCCACGCCAATTTTTTCATTTTTTCAGAACGTTCTAAGTACGGATTCTAAGCTCTCAAAGCTCGTAGAACCAGGCACATAGGACGTTTCATGCTACATGTGCGATAAACTCTTTCCCGTCATGCCGGGAAGCATTCGAGTCTCAGGTGTTAATTCAAAGTTCCTCACAATGGTTGCACACTCTTGACTCTGTGAATTAGCATTTAGGAACCTAACTGTACCTTCTTCCATACACCTTAATTGGACCAGCATCTGGCTGTCTCGCTGGAACCTGATCTGTTTGTGCCATATTTGGAGAGGCTTTGATCTCTTCCGCCTGCTGGGTCACTGACTTAGCCCGATGTCTATCCATTTACGTTGACCTGCGTTTGGCGATCTTGCATACAGAAGAAAGTTGCTCAGATACTCTGGAAGCACGGGGTAATGGACTGTCAAAAGTCTGGCAGAGTGCAAACCGAAATTTCAATCGATCGATGCGTGAGGCTTAGACAATTGAGTAGGAATTGAGACAGGTGCACATCAAACAGAAACGAACTGAATTGATGGTGTTTCGACGGAGGTTGAGATGACCACGAAACGATCCGATTTATTTTTGTCCGAATTTTTGGCCACATGCTCTTTAGCTTGTGACAACTGAATTTTCATTCCTTCATATCCATGTTCTCCTGATTGGTGGCAAGGCCTTTTGGTGCTACTTGGAATGATTCTTAGTAACTGCGCTGTAACCCTTGAGACAGCTTCTATTTCCCGCTGTCCAGCTTCACATACTTTATTGTTGGCAGTTCATATTTACATCCTGCCTTCATTTGCATGGAGGCATCTACAAACTAAGATGTTACTAGAAATATGGAATGAATCTTCTTAGGAGGACGAACTAGAGACATGATTTGAATAGATCATGCCGTGCGGGCAAGAACTAGATTTGTAGGAAACCTGTATGTGCAAATCTCTCTTCTCTCTTGTTTGTGGACGGAGGAACTGTCCCACTAAAATGCCAAAAAGATGCTGATAGAGCACACCATCTCTATCAAAGGGGCTGTATTCTAGATTTTGCGATAGTCCAGTCACCCAAATGACAAACTCTCATTTGACCCTGTTGTGCTATTTCACTTGCCAAGTAATCTGCTCACCTTTGGAGGTGCTTCCAAAGGAAACTTCACTAGCCAGGTTGGCAGTAAAATGGGATCTGTAACTATGTGAAGACAGTAAATTTGTGAAGAAGCGAAAGTTAAAGAGTGTTAAACGTTCGTTGTTTATATACCTTTCACAGTAACATGGTTGCCAGCTGTCCAAGTTAAAGGCCTATTTGCACAAGCAAGAAAGGGTGTACATGGAAGTGGTGGGGCAAACATGTAAAAGTCAAACCCTTTTCATTTCAACAGGAATGGGTCCACATAGAAGTGTGCCCTGAGTCTTATTATGGAATTACGAGAAATACAGTTGTGGTTGGGATCAAGCAGTGATGCAAAATCTGCAGGACACAGGGGAATCCTCCTCTCAAGTCTCTGTCAGATGGACTATCTGCAAAACTATGTGAGGCAGAAAGAAAGGAGGATCTAATGTGTATTGCACAATGTGTAAAACGAGCTGGGCAGCAGTCTTTTCTAGAATCTGCGATATTCTCTTTAGATTTCTGGCTTACCTTATCAAGTGATAAACTTGGGATGTACCTCATCAACAAAATGTAGGCCATTGTCAGGTAAAACTGCACATCAGCATTTTTGGGGAATATATTGCCAGTCTCAGAGTATTAGCAGAATTTGATCACCAAAACTTCACACTGGAGAGCTGACTGGTGATTCTTGTAGCTATTGATCCACAGGGAATCAGAAGTAATCTTGTGTTTGAAATCCGGCCCTCTTGGATGAATCTGGACCTCTATCCCTGGTCCTTCAGCTATCCCTGCCTGTGTAAAAATCATGAATACAACCTCAGCCTTGCTGCTAGCAGTTGACACTGACGGCGTAAAGTTCTTCCAGCAAACACCCCAACCCTACTTATTACAGTAGTTCTAATTCTGAATTGCATCTGCTTCTCTCTGTAGTCCAACAGGCATTCACCTTTTTGTCTCCATTGTCCCACCATTGACTGGGGTCGGAGAAGTGTTCATTCCAAAGCTTCTCCTCATCTCTGTTATCTGTTTTTGGATACTTTCCTGCTGCCACACATCGGCAGTAACTTGTCAAAGTCACTCCAAACCACCACAGATCTACCCAACGAGCTAACTTACAGAATTCAATATGCATCTCAGGGCCGAGTCTGATGAGAGGGAAAAACAGGCAGAAATAGGTTGAAGAAGAAGGTTCCCTCACCACATTGTCCTTGACCTTGTGTCATGACCCATGCAGGATTTAACCGAGTCTGATGAGAGGGAAAAACAGGCAGAAATAGTTTGAAGAAGAAGGTTCCCTCACCACATTGTCCTTGACCTTGTGTCATGACCCATGCAGGATTTAACCGGATCCACCCAATGAACTAACTTACAGAATTCAATATGCATCTCAGGGCCGAGTCTGATGAGAGGGCAAAACAGGCAGAAATAGGTTCAAGAAGGTGCCTCACCACATTGTCCTTGACCTTGTGTCATGACCCATGCAGGATTAAACCGACCATCAACCCAGAAGGACCTCTTGTGTGTGCTGCTTGTGTCTGTAGTCAGGTAATGTCGGATTGGTCTGTGAGAACCACCGCGGTGCAGCTGAGCAGGCAGAGATTGAAACACAGTCTGCTAAGACCAAGCTGACTCTCCCAAGAACCTTGTAAACATCAGGAACAATACCAAATGATGGTACTTCTTCACATCGTACATTAAGAAAAAGCCACACCTTTTTGTCCCACCATCGTGTCCACACAACCATGAACTCTGCAGGCAGCAAGCCATACTCAACTGTGGGGTTAGTTACTTCAGAAGTTGGTCAAACATTCAAAGAGCAGTAAGATTGCATCATTCTCGTAGGCAACCACAAGAGAGGCCTAAAAAACCATCCATAACACGGTTCAGTGCAGTGGATGCAAATGCTTCTTTCCTATCAAGCAGAGCTGCCATTGCCAATTGGGGGTCATCAAACACGCTGTAAATACGCTCATAGAATTCGGCTTGTGAAGTCTCTGATATCGTCGCATCAATTTCTTCAAACTTTCGGGTCAAAATTTCTGAAGCCACTGGAGAAAGCCCATTTAATATTAAAGCTTCAAATGTTCGAGGAAAGTCTGTCACCATAACAAGCAGTAGGCGGTGCAGAGCTAAAGGGTCCAGAGAGGAGAAGATCTGGGCTATCAAGTCCTCTTTCCCCACTGCCTCCTTGCCTTCTGCCCCTAAGGAAACATCCACATCACTGGGATTGTGGCCCGGGGGATCTTGTGTCGAATTTTCATTCATAACTTGAGCAGTCCCCAAAGGTTTGGATCTATCTGCTGTGCTCTCTGTGACAGCGGAGACACAAAGGACCAGAGTCCTGAGGTACTCTATCTCTGAAGCTGTCAGTGTCTCCATCGTCATCCTTCTCTGATTCCCAGTTGTCTCAAATGAACCAGAACACTGATCTGAACAATCAAGGGGCAAGCTGTTCAGACAATTGGTCTCGTGGACAGCATTCAAACAAACTACTGCTGATTGTGTTCCAACACTAGCGACCTGGCTGTCTTCATCCCTAATCACATCCTCTGCTTTTAAGCTATTCGAACCTTTTCCTTTCCGTCGTCCCTTCCTTTTCGATCTTACAACAGTCCCAGACACCTGGCCATCCAAAATCTTCTTGCACGTCTTAACAGTCCTTGTACCAGAAGCAGCCCTCTCCATTATGGGAAAACTTGGAGAACCTCCTGGCCTTTGAAGCCTACTCATATCACTGCCTTCAGCATCACTGCCTTCCCGATCATTCATACATCTAGCCTTCACCTTGTAGTCATTACAAAGAGCAGCTGTTGGATTACGACAAAGATCCTTCTTACCCCTGTCCCCACATTGTTCGAGGACCAGATTTTCCACTTTCCAGACGCTAGTCCCCTCGGTTTTGTCTGGCGGTCTTGCAGCTCCAGCTTTCCACTCCCTGTCCGATGCGACGCCTGCAGAGGTTGATACCTCGTCGATCATCTTCTCCTTCTCGGAATCCACAAGGTTGACAAGCACGCGGCGCAATAAGTAGGCGTCCATGTGGGTGCCCAGTTTTGACGAGAGATTGGACACCCACCACAGGTTGACTGCCATCGTCACTCCCTCACTGTCTACTTGGTGATACCAGCCTTCAGGCATGAACAAAGCATCGCCAGCATCGACTGTTACCGACCGGCAATGCCGCGAGGCACCTTCGAAGCGGGGATACTTCCCGAGCTCAGGTTGCACGAAATCCACAGCACTGTGATTAGAGGCTTCCCCATATATAGGCATAGGGTAGAGAAAGGGTGCAGCTGATGGTGGCCACAGAGTCACTTGCTTGCGCCCCGCAACCACACACAGAAGGTTATGGTAGGGGTCATAGTGGGTGCTCGACCGAGAGCCATTCACACTCATCCATAGATTTATGTTCGAAACAGTAGTCCCCAAAAATCTTGGAACTGATACATCCCGCATCAGCACTTCTAAAGGAGGCTTTGCTTTGCTATCCTGGGTAAATATCCCAACCTGTGCGAGATAAAGCTGGAATTCAAGGGAACCTTCACCAACAGCAACTGGGCTGCTTACCTCTGGCTCTCTCATCTCCGTACTCGTCCTTCCCACTCCCACATTCACGTCCGAGCATTCGAGGTTCCTCAGCCCTTTCAATCCCTCACAATCCTCCTGCAAATCCGAAACATGATTCCTGCCCAATGTCAAGCTTTTTGCTGCAAGATCCACAAATGCACCAAATGAGATCGGTACTCGCTCATGCCCTCGAATGTCACCATAAAAATTCGAGCCTGATTTGGTGGCCATCACCTGCACCTTCTCTAACCCCGCCACATCCTTGAGATACTGCAGGCCACCCTTGCCTGGATCCCACAACTCGCATGCAGGCCACTCCTTGACTGCCCCCACCAGCAGAACAGGCACGTTCCGATCTTCAAATTGTGAAGCAAACTCCGCTGCTGAGGGAATGTCTCCCACACAATCTACTACTGCCAATCCATCCATCTCCATCTTCTCCATCTTCTCCATCTTCCAAACCAGACTCTCAGATTCTCTAGTCTCTACACAAGAATCTGACAAGAACCCATCGTGTCGCGGGTGTCGGGCGGCTAAAGTGGCCCGGAAGAGGGCCGGGTCGGTTCGCTCGTGTGTACGAGCAACAAACAAACAACT
This sequence comes from Takakia lepidozioides, assembly GCA_030704615.1. Lineage (NCBI taxonomy): Eukaryota > Viridiplantae > Streptophyta > Takakiopsida > Takakiales > Takakiaceae > Takakia > Takakia lepidozioides. Next base: position 63,425,299 of record CM060731.1, read on the forward strand.
CTCTTCTAGAACTGGGTCAGTCGAGATGCAGTGTTGTTGTGTAGAGATTGTTGTAGAGCACCATCTCATGAAGACATCAGCAATGCAGTCAGTGCATTGCTGTGTGTAGGGATTTTGTGTCCAGATGGAAGCGACGAAAGGAGGAGGAGGAGATCTTAGGGGAAGATCACAGAAACTATCCCTCATGTAGTCTGTTGCTAAAGCACCCGGGAAAAATGGCAACGTCTCATGGCAGATTTCAAGGGCATGTCGCATCGGGGGCTAACATCAGAAGCATCTACTGGCATGGAAATCAAAGCTTCTCCTCAACTCCACTGCTTTCTAGGGTATTTATTTTTTCAAGCATCCGGCGGTGTCAAGTTCGTGGTAGTTCATGTAATCCGGTAGCCAGCTTGAGTGGGGCTGGTAGCAGTTGTGCCTGTTCAAGGAATTTTCCTTCGAGGAGAGAGAAGCCGGTAAGTTCGCGTGAGAAATGGAACGGTCTGGAGACTATGTACTGCGAGAATGGGAAGAACTTGAGCAAGGTGGTAGCTTCAGCTGCATTTACTTCTACAGAGGTGGGAGCAGATGAGGACGGTGCTTCTACATCCCTTCCACCTCCTGAGGCTTGGGAGGAGCCAGACTCTAGATCAATGCTGGCGGGGTGGAGGCCACCTCGGTATGTCTGGAGAGCCATTGCATCAGTAATTATTGCAGGCCAGGTAATCTGATGTTCTTATCAATGTGTCAGTCTTGAACTTCGTCTTCTAGCAAATACATCCATGCAGCCTGAACAATGAACTGAAGCGGTTTGAGATTGTGGTGATGTGTGACGTGAAAAGTGGGACTGTGGTCACGCTGAAATGCTCCTTGTTGTTTCTGGCAGGTAGTGATTAGAGTACTAAGAGGTAGAGTCCATGTGCGGAACTTGATGCAACAACTTGACAGCGTTGGGCTGGGCTCTCTCGGTGTCAGTCTCCTAACAGCTTCTTTTGTTGGAATGGTGTTCACAATTCAGGTATGCTAGCTTCCTCTTTTGGTCTTGTTCATTTCATTGAAGACATAGAGCTTGTAGAAGTTGGTAGATCATGCTTGTTGTTTTGTTGAATCGTTGAAATAGCTTGGACAGACCTGAAAGGGGGTCCTACAGAGGACAAAGTCACGAGTGGTATCAGGGAAGTTTGAGCAAGATGAGCGTATTGCACAGCTGTTGTTAGTAATGGAGAGCTGTGCCATGCATTTCGAGAGTGGTAGACTGCAAGTGGATTGCAGGAGGTATGTCAGCGTTGTATGGGAAGTATATGGTCATGAAAATAACCAAAAGGGAAATTTAATTACTTGCCAAACCTTCCCAATACTAGTTAACCTTCAAGCAATTCTACATGACCTCAGAGAGGAATGGCTGAAATTGAATATTTTTGCATGCAGTTTGTTAGGGAATTTGCAAGGCTTGGACTCACAAGATCTGTGGGGGGTGTACTGGCCCTGGCTTTGGCAAGGGAGCTCTCTCCGGTAGTCACTGCCATTATCTTGGCTGGCCGAGTTGGCAGTGCATTTGCTGCTGAGCTTGGGACCATGCAGGTACTTTGTCCTTGTTTCACCTCCTCCCAAAGATACTGTTGATACTGGTGATGTTGTTGACACTGATCTCTTCACCTAAACAGAAATTCTTTTACCCGCACGCATGAAGTTGCTTAGTAGTTTGTCTTTGTGGATCTTAGAAACGTTGTTCAGAGTCTTCAACACTAGAAAAACCTCTGTCTCTCTCTCTCTCTCTCCTCTGCTCAGACAACAAGGTAAGCCACCCTCGTTGCATCTGAATGCTGGGATAGTACATTTCCCTGCCTTTCCTTTGTCTGTCGGGTTAACACTCCACATCCAGCTTCATGAGGACAGGATTCTGGGAGGAATGAGCCCTGAAGGTTACATCATAGACTGCAGCCACATTTACAGCATTACTTGTTGTCCTGTTCCTACTACATGGCCAGAAGGCATGAAATTCATAGCCCCAATCCCAAGTTGGTGAATCACGTGATGATCCGTAGGTGTACTGGCTTGTACCTTAAAGCTTATGGCATTGTGGGAGGGCAAATTAATGTTGCTGGTTGTTGGGAGCACGTGCCAGGTGTCAGAGCAAACGGATACATTGCGAGTCCTCAGAACAGATCCAGTGGATTATCTTGTAACCCCACGGGTAATTGCTTGCTGTATAGCACTTCCCATCTTGACCATCATTTGTTTCACAGTAGGCATGGCTGCAAGCGTGCTGCTTGCAGATTCGGTGTATAATGTGAGCTCCAACATCATCCTTGAGTCAGCAGCAAGGGCATTGCAGCCGTGGGATCTCATCAGCACCATGATCAAGGCCACAGTCTTTGGGGGCATCATTTCCATTATTAGCTGTGCATGGGGAGTCACCACCAATGGTGGGGCCAAGGGGGTTGGTGAATCAACCACATCTGCAGTTGTGATTTCTCTGGTTTGCATCTTCATTGCTGATTTCATTATGTCCTGGCTCTTCTTCCAAGGTGCTGGGGATGCTTTGAAGGCTGCCATGGGATAATCGTGTAAAAGTGGACTTATACAAAGTTCCCACAGCTGTTAAGTTCCCACAGCTGTTTCTATGGTCCTGTGCCGTTGTGCAAGAAGAGTACAGTGAGTGCTTTCAAAGTGAGAAACAGAGGATTTACTGATTGCATGTTTGGATCTACGACGAAGGATAGTTCAAATTGAGCAAAAGTGAAAGACCTTTCATCAAAACAAGGTGGGTCATAAATATTTGTCATCAGACGTGATGTAGTATTTGGCACTTGCAATGGAGTAAGCATCTTGAGGGGCCTGTGCATAAATCACACATCAAAATGGTCTACTTTATATGTTCACATAAGCTCTTTATTTTTTCAGTCTACCCTAATTGTGATGGTTTCAGTTCAGCTGCCGATGGCATTGATGGCTATTCAGGGTTGTCAGGGTAGACAAGTGGAGGTACTCACTGCTGCATTCTCTCTTGTGGACATCATCGGCATCCTTGCAGCCTTGGCTGTCCATTGGTACTGTGTTCTGGATTTTTTATTTTGGACACGCATACATTCCTTCACTTATCTTGTTTTTCTTCCTGTCCTTAACAGATCTTCTCAGCTCTGACACCTAAGTTTAAATTCTGCAGTTAGGAATGTAGGCACCTCCCTGCAATCATTCAGTTTCAAATGTTAAATGAAGGGTCAAAGTCACAAAGGGACCCAAAGAACAAAAAGCTCAACTAGTCAAGAGGCATACTGGGTTCTTTGCTCCGTGTGCCATGGTATCTTGGTCTAAAATCTGTCACCTGTTTTGTTTCTATTCATTTGAGATGCCTAAGGAACCGTTGTGGATGGGACCTCTATGTTATCACTTGACTCCTTTATGATAAATTAAAGTTGCATTCTTTGGGATGTTGTTAGTTGGTGATCAGGTGAGCAGACCAAAATTTTGGTGTGCATAAAATCAAAGTGAGTATTATGGTAGCGTATTTAGGAATTTCAGACGCAATAATTTATGTTCTCACATTAATTTATACATGTGGACATGTGTTGGCCCGGCCTTCTTGATGTGATGCCGCAAAGTTCACACTGTCTTTGTGATATAGGAAGTAATTTTAGGCTGGCTGAAATGCTGGTCAATGTTGCCCACCTTGACCCAGTGAGGCTATAGGCCCGGCCTATTTTTTACAGACATACGATTGCAAGTTTGTGGTTCCCGGAGGACCCAATTTCCTTAGGTGTCCCCCATCAGGCGAAGTGTAGCCAGGCTTGCAACACATTGCCAGCAGCTCTTCTAAACGGTAGCTGGAGTCAAAAGACCCAGGCAGTAACGAGGGTGGGCTACAGCGCACAGAAGACAGTAATACAGTTGATGATGTGCCTTACAACTTGGATTAGCACCCATAAATTAGGAATGGGTAACTATGATCCCATATCTAGATGTAGATAACATGACAACGGAACAGAGTCTACCAACGACATGTACATATGAACTGCTTGCATGGGGGTACCAGACAAGACTTTACTGGTTTTGAGGTCCAAACAAGATAATAACCTGTGAGATGATGGAGCATGAGGTTCCTGCTCGTCAGGAAAACCTGTGTTTAGAGTTTGTGGTACATGAGGACAGGCAGTAACTTCAACTTGTGTGTGTTCAGAGCTACATGTAGGCACTGGAGAATGTTACCTCAAATCCTGTGGTGACTATATGCCACCCAAGGTTTGCCATAATCATTCTGCCCCAAATGTAAAAAGGGGTCTCAGATCATTCATTTGTATGACATTCATCCCGTGTATTCGAACATTGTGATTCCAAAATATCATAAGCTATTGATATGGCAACTTTGAGTGTCTTCCCATGGGTCCATATTAGGATTCTTATTTTGCAGTAGATGTGGTTTGTACTACAGAGTTGTCTTATTGTAGCTTCTCATCTCGTTGATTCTTGACCATTCTACTGGCAAATTATTTCTGTGCTTGACTCTAGTTGTGTCATTTGGCCCTGTTTCGGATAGTTTTCCCAGGGTCATGGATCTTGGTAGCTTTAGAGCAAGAACTCTGTGACAGTCTTCCTATTATGATACCATATGATCAAAATCATCAAAGGTTTTCTGGTTCTCCATACAACATAACAGGGAGATTTTTTCAACCCCTCCGGTAAGGTCAGATATCAACAAATTGCCACAGATAGTGAGCTCTTCCCCCAGAGCAGCGAGAAATTGATATTCTCCTTCGACATTGCTGACTGTGGCTTGTTGTTGGAGACCTTCGCGAACTTTGGAGGGATTAGAGTAGAGGCCACATCATTGCCGAATTGCTCCATTGCTACTAATCTCCTCTTGCTGCGTTTTAATGTAGCCCTTCACATCATCTGCAGTCCCTGACAGTATGATTCTGCCATTCTCCATGTAGATTGCACCGTCAGCATATTCCAGCTCCTCCAAGCGATGTGTGACCCACAGCGCCGTCACCCCTTGTGCCTCTCCCACCACTTTCCGCACCGCTTCCAATACCCCCGTCTGCACATTCCACATCTTCGTAAGTACACTGTCTGCCTCAAGAATGTGGTTTTCCATTCAATCTGAGTAAAGAAAAGAACCAGACAGGTCACTCCACAGAAGAAGTGCACTATTCCTTGCTCGTTCCTTCGAAAGAAAAGCTCACCGTAGTCTGTATTGAAGGTCCCATGACACACTACAATCTGCTGTAGGATTCACCCCTGGCAGAATAGAAGAAAGAGAGTATGTAGTCACAAGCAGTTGCTTGCCGTAGCCTTGTGGCCATAGACCCCGTGCCAGTTTGGGAGGAACAATACGGAACAGACACTACCTTTGTGAGGGGCTCACTCCAGGAGTGGGACTTACCTTAATCAATTGGTTCAGGCTTTCCAGATTTCCTCTAGAAAGCTCTTCATACAAGCATCAATGTGCTGTATGTGAGCTGCCCAGCAACTAGACCCCAACAGGGCCAGTTGGTTAACAGAGGTGCAGTGACAATGTTCTTGATGGTCCTGAAGAGGATCGCTGTCTGATGAGAATACCCTGGACATTGTTTCAGAAAATGGATAAAGTGGACACATTTTCCACTGCCATTTGCCCAGCATCAGACAGGCAGCCCATCCTCACAAGTATTGTACAAACCTGATCTGACTCATCCAAGAAAGTAGTGAGCTCATCCAGCAACAGTACTCGGCTTGCCTCCGCCAATGCACCCGCAATCGCTACCCTTTGCTTTTGCCCGCCACTTAGAGTTTGTATGGGTCTCTGCAGTAAGAGAACGCAGATGGTCAGGTTTACCTGCTGCATTGGAGCTCTTATTTATCTTCATGTACAATATAGCAGTTGCCATCGCAGTTACCATGTTTGACTGTGACAGTTGAGCAGGCTGTAAACTTCCGAGCACAGTTCCTGCAATATACTAACCCTATACAACCCAGTCGGTCGGGGGGCTTACACCACCTCTATGTGTAACGGCAAGAGCATTGCAGAGCACTTGCACACAATGAAAAGAGGTTTTAGGGGGGCACATAGTTAGTGGGAGGAGAGAATGCAAACCTGGGCATATTCACTCATCCCAACTGCCCCCAGTGAGTTGACCACCCGTGTCGTAACTTCATCCTCAGGCAAATCAAAACGACCCAGCCCAAAGGCCACATCAGCCGCTGCAGTTGGCATCACCACCTGCAAGCAAACAGATGGCATATTCACTGCTTCCAGAAATATGAATATGAAAGGTTGAATGGTTAGAGAGATGATGTGAGCATTAGGCTTTGCTTGCCATAGACCCTTGCCCAGGTTGGATGTAGAAGAAAAAAGGTGAAAGGAGCGCAAGCAGGGGAAAGGGGGCAGCAGAATGGGGATCACTACAATTACTGAAGGCTCACTCCAGTGTATACATATACAGAGAGCGAATGTACTCGTCGTGGAGCCTATTGTGGGGTTTGCCCCCCCAGGGTTTAGCTTATCCCCGCAACTCAGCTGCATGTATTAACTTATCTTCCTGCAACTGCCATTAAGGCGCTCACAGTGGCACTTGTCCACATGCAAACTCGACAGCCCGGTTGCAGGGTTATCGATTTTAGTTTCGTAGCCCTGCGTTTACCACAGAAAGATTGGAGAAGGCATGTGCAATCAAAGATGACATGCCTGTCTCTGGATTGTATGCGGGCTGAAGAGAGAGAGAGTGAATGTACTCATGCATTCCCTGCGAACATTGGCTTGCCATAACCTTACGGCTATTGAAGAGCGAGAATGCATGAGACATTCATAAGACATTCCTGTAGCCTTGCGGCCATATACCTTGTGCCCACTTTGGGCGGAACAAGAGCAAACAGACCACTACCTTCGTGATGTGCTCACTCCGGTAGTGGGATTTGAAGAGAGCGAGCTTGGTACCAAATGTACAGCAAGATCTTGAGGCTCCCAAAGCCTAATGTGGCATTTTCACTCAGTACGTTATGAATTTCTGGCCATGCAGGTTTGATTTGAGGGGCTGAGACAGAGAAATATATGTGGGAGGAAGGGGTACCTGATGGTCAGGATTCTGGAACACAAAACTTCGAGGCCCACCCACATACATGCGCCCCCGATTCGGCCTCAGAAGCCCTGCCAAAGCCTGGATTCCAATGAAACTCTACTCAGCCTCCTACTAATTCCACCACCATGAAGTCAAAAAGACTTCCAAGAACTTTATCTCTGAAATTCCTGTCGTCTACTTGAAAGGGTTACCTCAAGACAACCAACATAGCATCCACCATGGATGTACCGAAACCTACAAATAGGTCTACTTGTCATTCACCAAATATGGAAAGCAAGAGAGGAAAGGGCCTAAAGGAAGAAAGGCCAACAGTGATGTTTGTGGACACTGGCCTTGAGAAGCGTGGATTTCCCACAGCCATTGGGGCCCAACAGCATCCATAGCTGTCCTTGTGGTATTCGCAATGAGCAATCCTTCAGCACCACAACCTCACCTTTGTCACCATTCACGCTCAAGCTCAATCTGCGGACCTCAATTGCTGCAGGGGCAGCTTCCACCCCTCCACCGACTCCAAGCCCTGCTTAAATTGCCCACCCACACATGGACATCAGTTGCAAGAACAAGCTTTTCCCTTGCACTCTTGGGTACCATCTCCTCCCTTCTTACTACCTGACTCCCGTAGGGTTTGTGTCCGATGCACACCAATTTCTCTCTATCAGCTCCACGTTTGTGATACAATGCCAAGTACATAAGCACCTCCGTGGGACTCACAAGCATGGATCAAGCCGTTTCTTTGATCTGCAATTGTGATACAAATGGGTTCCGGACTAGCCTTCCAGCTCCTAATTTGTCTCGATTTCATTCTGACTTTCATATCAAAGAAACCCAGATTGGAATTACGGCTTGAAGAGATATTTGTGGCCGTAGCGCTGGAAATGCGAGAGGCACCTGCTACAACTGATCTCTTGATTGAAGGTCGGTCGAATGTAGCATGGAGGACGCAAGCTCTACGGGAGTATGACTCCCCCACTATCCTCCTCCCCATCTGTAAAATGCCAGAAGTCGAATTCGTCCCGAGGAGATTATACCTCATGTCACAAAACAGTGGACTAACTTTCGTCTCTTGGGCTCTGGCCCATTTCAACCTCGAGTTAACATAATCAGACGAGAAGCTGATGGGGATCACAGGGAATGGATAACGAAAAGGAGAGGGCACTGGGCAAGATGTTTCCAAACAGCTGCTGTGATTTCTTTGGCATAAAGACGAGAAGGGTTGGCAGGCATGAAGCATTGCACGGGGATATGAAAGAGAAGGGGACACAGAGACCAGTGCAAAAGAGGAGAGCCCCTTCCAGGTGAACAAAAACCTCAACGTGGGCTTATGAACTCTGCAACTAGGCTTACGTATGAGACAGCATCCTAATAAGGATCTAATCTTCAAATCTCTCTTTCCTCTCTACTGTCTTCCTTCTTCCCTTCATGAATCTGCCCCGAATCGTCACACTCCCAGATCTAGCATCGCAAAACTTCTACATACGATCTCTCAGGAAATTGTACTAACTCCAACAGCCTGCGATTCACACTAGCATCGAATCTGGAGTTCGTAGTTCATACGGACAATCGGAATATTTTATCCATATATGCAAATGAATGAAATACCTGGATGAATAATTTTATGCATTCGTGACAGGTTGTGCTGAGTAGGGTTTTTCTATTTGAGTTAAGTTGGGCATCATGTAGTTCTCTGGCAAAGCACAGAACCCTCATCCAAAGCTAACTTATTGGCACTGAATTTACAAGCTTCGTTGAACCCTAGAGGTTTAATTACAATATCATGTCCAAACCTAAAAAGATTTAACAGCTAACCCACTTGCTACATAGAGTTCATTCCCCCAGTTTTTGGAACATGCTATAATGCTGCTTCTTGGGTGGACACTTGATTTGTGCGATATCTTCCAGTTCCGGTTGTTCCAAGCTTTGGGGAACCAAGAGCCTCAAGTTCCAGATATGACAAGATATATCCTACAGTTAAGGATACTTGGAAAACTGTATAGAACCAGCAGCTCTCATCAAATATCCAACAAATTTTTGAAAGGATGTTTGATTTATTATTTTCGAACGCCTACCCGTGGTTCCATACTCCCCAATTTCTTCTGTTACATCTCCGCTTCTGTATCTGGCGGATATTAGGTCCCAGATCAAAGATCCTCCCAACCCCAGTCTAGTAAATACACGTGATGTTGATGTTGATTTTATTGTTGATGTGTCTGGAAAACCACTGTGGATATTCACAGAGCGAAAAGGAAATGGGACCGATCCAGGGTAGGGGAGATAGCAGCGGCAAGAATCAAAGGCAGGCAACAAAGCCTCTCAAGGACAGTTACTTGCAAAAACCTTAAGGAATGAATGTTGCATAGATCAAGAGACCCATACTTTGTGGTCGACTGTAGGCAATAGCTAGGTGCTCTAAGCTCATTGCCCACTGCATCAAACGCCAGTCCATGACACACAGTATGAAGATGATTCCTCACTTCAACCCCCTAAAAAGCTTCGGTGCAACCTGCAATGTCCACACGCCATTGCGATGTCAGACACCCAAGAGATAACATACAGCAAAGGAACTCCTGCTCAGATGGATCTCAGACCAAGAGAGGCTTGCAACTCTCTTGGTGTGCTTCACAGTAACACTACATTGCAGAAATTCATTTATTGAGGAAATCAATTGACTTGGGGGGGCTTCAAAGAAAATATGCTTGGGTTTAGCTTCTTATGGGCTTAGATTCAAAGGCTTAAAATGTCTCTAGGTACTCCTGCCAGTTCCTTGCCACACACTTGGAGCACATGTTGCCTTCTTCCTAGTGTTGGCTGGCAGGTCTCGAATCTTCTAGCTCTTCAAGTTCTGAACTATGAACACCCTAAATTAGTTCCTCGAGATCAGTAGGTGAGGGTTACAGTAGCCAGTATGACTAAATTGGCTAGCACTAGGGTGATCATCTCTGCTTGCTGACCAAGTTGGAGAGCATGCTAGATGCTACTGGGGATTCCAAAACAACTGACATAACTTGTGGTAATAAATAACCGTGTCAGAGAGAGAGAGACAGGGAGGGAGAGAGGGAAAAGAGAACATACACATTTGTCAATGCAACCCCAGTAATCAAAATATTGGCCAGTGCAATGTTTTTGGCCATCATCGACCTCGACCCGCTTGGCACATGCCTACCATAGCAGACCACCAACAAGAAAAACAGTTCAATAAAATATAGGCCTCTGCACTCGGAGGGCCTGAACTCAAGCAAAGCTTCTCCAAACTCAGAGAGTCTACTCCCATGAGAGGCTCCAAAGATCCAGTCATCTAGCGTTACATAACCTAACTGCATATGTCAAACAGCAACACTGACCATTGCACAAGTCAATATGTTTCAGGAACCTTTGCTTCTATTGTTACACCAAACTTCTCTGTTGCTGCAGCTAGAATTGCAAGCACAGCCACATTTGAGGGCTGAAGAGGAAATTGCGGAATCAACACTATTTTAAGTTGGTAAGATGTCCATCCCAACGCTAAAATGAAGACTCACTCCTGAGAAATTGGATCAGCTATGCTGCAGTGCACGGACGCTTTTGGCTGAATTCCGTGCACCAGCGGATTAGAGTCCAATGATCCATATGCCCTCCAAGGGTATGCCATAGCCAACCTTCACTAGGAGGGTTCAGTAGACATCTTTATCTCACACCCAAAAACAGAATACGAAACACATTTCCAAATAAGAAGAGGCACCAAAAAGGCTGTGTTTGGGAGTCCAGGGCCAAAAGGCTCTGGCAGCTACAATCAAATTAACAAGCACGTACCTGTCTCCTTCACAGAGACACACACAATCAAGAAAGAGCAAGAGCACACCTCGTATGACAGCCATTGCTTGACGCATCTTGGCTTGCATGACTCCTCAATCTCAGGTTTCGGATCAACTGGCTCTTCTTCCTCTACCTCCACTTCTTCGTCTACCTCTTCTTCTACTACAACCTTTTCTTCCTCAGCTCCACCCTCTTCAGGAGTTTCTTCCGCATCCGCCACCTCGCCACTTTCGACGGGAGAATCGTCAGCAGGAGCATCCTCAACCGGCTCTTGGGCGTCGTCAGACCTGCCATCAGCGTGCAAACAAGAGAACTAATGCGAAAAATCCGTGATGAAGCCAAAATACAGTCGATAAGGACACTGATCTACCAGTAAATGCTAAGGATTCAAAGTTACGAGATACTTTATAGCAGCAATCAAGCTATCATATAACGGCACCAGCGCGCTCTCGGGTAACATGTGTGCGTCAGTAGGAAAAGTCGCGATCCACATGCAGTGCTCAAAGGAAACACCTTCCACGATCACGATAACAGACATTGCCCACATTGTCAACAAGTAATTTATAGAAAAATCTGTGGGCATAACTTCAAGTTCTGATCGCTGACATCAAATACTTCACACGGAGCTTCACATCCTCGCCGGTGAAATTTTTTCCTAACCCCGGACGAAAATGTACGAAGATCCGTAAGGAAATCAAGTAGAAGCCCGGATCACTTACATGATTGTGGAGTGGAGAAGATCAGCAATGCGCCGGTAAGTAGCTCCGCCCAAAGCTTGCTTGCTAGAAGAAGCACACAGCTGGGGCAGCACGCGACTTTGACCTAACTCACCTCGTGGGTGGCTTCGGGTTCCGCGTTTCAAGTCTCAGTCGTGTTTATGATAAACTACAACGAAATTTTCCGACTAAAACATTCCAATTAGGACTGAATTACGTCGCATCGTCGTAGAAATTCCGGAGTCGCTGCTCATGCAAAGAGAAAAATCTCCAATACCTATGATTCTCAGCTGGGCCCTTCATGTTTTCCAAGGAACATCTTTATAGAATGCTGCTTTGAGGAGAGAATGGAGTGGAATCTATGAGATACGAGTTGCATCCAGTAGAGCAAGATTGTTTTCTACTTTTGATCCGAGGAGTAGCATTGGTCTTTGATATTCACGAGAAGATGACAATCCCAGGGAATGGAGATGATAAGAGACCAGGCGTGCAATTCGACCCTGCTGTGGAAGAGATGGAGGTGGAAGCGTATAAGCGCCTCTATCCTCTGCAATACTATGAACGTTACTTGGATGCTGCTGTCCGCCCTGATGGTCGACCCCTCGGCCGAGCCCGCCCCACTTCTCTTGCACTTGGTATTGACTTGGATCATCACGTAGTTAGTTTTCTGCATTTTCTTGGGGGTTCTTTTGCGGGGAAATCAGCATTTCATCATATGTTGAGGCGAGCGTTCTGTCAAGCACAAGCGGGAGTGATGCACTTGAAAATCCAAAACCCTAATTCTCCAGGGACATTTAAGAAACTATGTGCGTTGCATTAGTTTAGATCTCTGTATGATTGTCTTTCTGAGGCAGCCTGTTTACTGTCACTTTCGCTCCATCTCAAATCGAGTGAAGAGGGGGGCTTGGGAGGATTGGCATCGCTGCAGGCGCAGTGCCGACTGCAGATGGATCGGCATTGGTCAAGCTTGGCAACACGGTGAGGCGAGGCTATCTCTGTCACCCTTTACTGCCCTCTACTTCCTTCGAAATCCTTCGCGCGTAAAGTCTTACGCTGGAATCTCTGTAGCCCCCGGTTGGTTAAAACCCAGTGAGCAGATGGTGTTCATGGTTCCCCCTTGATGTTTCAGGTCTACTTCCATCAGGAGGGGAGCACCTTCTAAAGGCTCCTTGCGATGTGTCTGTGCAAATCTTTTTCCTGATTTTACCTCTGAAGTATCAGGAGCATCCAAGTGCTAAAGTTTCGAAGCGATGCCCCAGCCAAGGGCCTGGGAGCTGTGATCTCCAACACAACCCAAGAGTGGTCACCATTGTAGCTATAGTGCCCCCAACCAGAGGTGAAAGTTAAGGAGTTGATGAAGAGGTCAATAGAAATAGTTTTGGTTGTCCTTTCATGTAACCCATGTTGTCTATGCAGCCCTGCACCTGTGTACTTGTCAAAAGACATTCAAATTCTGAAGGGTACCGATCATGTACATCCATCTCTGGCCGAATGGTCAATCTGTTGGGGTTTAGGACACCGCACATTGTATCCTTATCATGCTCTGGTAAATGCAATGGGTGTTGGCAGACCATGTTAGCAGGAGTAAAGCTGGAGGTGATGGTGCCATCAGCAGAGACTCCAGATCAAGGCCATATTGGTAGGCCTCTATCTGGTTCTGAAATTCTCTAAAACTCTGGTTCTGAAACTTTTTGGTGGTGCTTGTATTTGTTAATATTTTTGAAGCATGTTGAGGATTGGGATTATTTTGGAAACATGCAGCGGTGGACTTCCAGATGCCACCCATTTGCTGCCCCCTTGTTAGGCCTGGCAGGCCTGCTGAAGCTGCTTCTGCTGTCTCGGAACAGCTGTCCAACGCGCTGGCCAGGTTTGTTTATGCTGCTTGCCTTGCTCGTGTGTCTTCACATCATATGAAAGGTGTAGACACTGAAACTGAGGAAGGTGGAGGAAGAGAGATGTATTCAGGCATTGGCTATAGTGGTGATAATACATAAAAGGATGAAGGGATATATACTCATTGATCAAGTGATGGATTTTGCTGTATTCGTTTGACTGTTATTTTTGCTGGATACTGACCCTGCAGGAGTCGGTTCTGGAGTGTATGTCCAATTGGGTTCAGTCAAGAGGGAGGAGAAATAGGGAGATATAGAGAGACTACCTTCATGCACCTATTTGCACCTAGTATACTCTATTTTTTAACTTGGTAGTCAGTGTTGTCTTTCAAGCGTTATGTTTGTGGGGAATCTTAAGTGACAGTGTTGCTGGTGTGACAGCTCTGAGTTGGTGGATCTGCGAGAGTTGTGCATTGCACCTGGCAAGGCAGCATGGATGGCTTATCTGGTACATCCTCGTTTCAGCTTGTACAGTGACAGTCATTACAAATAATTCTTTTTCTCAGTAAGTTCTCTAATGCAGTCATTCGTAGGTCTAATTCTTCATTTTTCTGCAAGAGGCTTACTGTCCAGTTGCCAAACCAGTTTTCCCTAGTGATATGTAAAGACATTGGCTAGGTTAACTATGGAAGGTATTGTTAGCTCTTAGGCAACAGTTGCTTATCAGCTCTTTTTTGGGATCAACTTAAAACATTTTACATTTTCTAACATATGCTTGTTGCTCCGGGGACTGCAGGATGTGTACTGTTTGGATGCAGATGGATCCCTACTGGATGCAGCACTACTGGCCTCTGTTGCTGCTCTAGCCCACTGTATGTCAACAGGTTTCCTCTAATCTTTGTTCATTATTTTGTGTTTTCAAGTGGGCTTCCTTTGATTGGGTCTGTTATTGCACGTCAGATGTTGGTTCTGCTCTCTTTGAAAGAATCGTTGCCTTCCTGCAAACTTTAAAGCCACAATATGGCATGCCAGTGCAATGAATGTCTTTCTTTCCCCTGTCTTGGGTTGATACCCTTTCAGGGCATGTGAATATCTGCACTGGAAGGGGCTACAGCTAGAGATGTAGAGATGTAGTTACAAACAGATCATTGTGGAGGAAAACCTACATGGTACATCTGGTTGACAGGAGTCACACATCACTGAGGAATGTTTACATCGTAACTGACAAGGATGCCAGTTAGACCAATGTTTTCAAAACATGTGTTGTACGTGGGGTTGATGTGGCTGCCACAAAAATTGCAGTGCAATTGCCGGCTGTGTCGGTCTCTGAAGAAGGCCGTGTTGTCCCGTCAGCTCCATCTCCAGACAGCAGAGCCCCTCAGCAAGGAGGGCCAGAAAACTTGGAAATGAAAGAAGAAAAATGGACATCCAGGTTGAAACAGCGCCTGCAATTGAAGGCACCCCCACCCATTGCACTAACTTGTGCCATACATAAAAAGCATCTGCTGGCAGATCCATCCACTGAGGAAGAGACAGTATTGCAAACAGTCCTTACTGTGATTGTTGACTCGTCTGGGAAGCTTATCTCCTTCTACAAGCCTGGAGGTGCAGTTCCTGCCACTACTTCCACCGTTCAGGCAAGTCACTCAGCTCCAGCTCTAGATCTTCCAGTCGTCAGTGTTATCTCTGTTTGCTTGGGGGCTCTTGTTTGAGGGTATCGTGCGGGGGGAACAGCCCCCAAAAACCTACGGTCTTCTGCTGTACAGACCATTTCCAGCAATCGTTGATGAAGAATTCCACATCTTGATTTGACCCAGTAGTTGTTTCTAATTGCAGGATTGCATTGCTTTGGCCAAAAGGAGAGCAAGAGAAGTACAGCAAATACTGGAGGATGTGCTTGTTGAGGAAGCTAGCAGTCCTAGCGAAATGCAAACAGAGTAGATAATTAGTAGCACATGTGGAAAGTTTTGGGTCTTTCACGTCTGCTAATCTTTGCTCATCCAGAGCTTACCACTGTGAAACCAGTAGAGAGGGTAAGGTTTGGCACTTGAGATGAAATTCCCAGCAGGCTTTTTTGGTACGTCAAATTGTGACAAGCTGATGTGAAGATTGTACTTTCCCTGTCATTTCCGCTGTATGATGATTTTGTGATAGTCAGTGGTTTTGTCTTTTCTTACTAAATGGTTATACATGGTTCTTCTTGAACCTATTTCTGCCTGTTTTGCCCTCTCATCAGACTCGGCCCTGAGATGCATATTGAATTCTGTAAGTTAGTTCGTTGGGTGGATCCGGTTAAATCCTGCATGGGTCATGACACAAGGTCAAGGACAATGTGGTGAGGGAACCTTCTTCTTCAAACTATTTCTGCCTGTTTTTCCCTCTCATCAGACTCGGTTAAATCCTGCATGGGTCATGACACAAGGTCAAGGACAATGTGGTGAGGGAACCTTCTTCTTCAACCTATTTCTGCCTGTTTTTCCCTCTCATCAGACTCGGCCCTGAGATGCATATTGAATTCTGTAAGTTAGCTCGTTGGGTAGATCTGTGGTGGTTTGGAGTGACTTTGACAAGTTACTGCCGATGTGTGGCAGCAGGAAAGTATCCAAAAACAGATAACAGAGATGAGGAGAAGCTTTGGAATGAACACTTCTCCGACCCCAGTCAATGGTGGGACAATGGAGACAAAAAGGTGAATGCCTGTTGGACTACAGAGAGAAGCAGATGCAATTCAGAATTAGAACTACTGTAATAAGTAGGGTTGGGGTGTTTGCTGGAAGAACTTTACGCCGTCAGTGTCAACTGCTAGCAGCAAGGCTGAGGTTGTATTCATGATTTTTACACAGGCAGGGATAGCTGAAGGACCAGGGATAGAGGTCCAGATTCATCCAAGAGGGCCGGATTTCAAACACAAGATTACTTCTGATTCCCTGTGGATCAATAGCTACAAGAATCACCAGTCAGCTCTCCAGTGTGAAGTTTTGGTGATCAAATTCTGCTAATACTCTGAGACTGGCAATATATTCCCCAAAAATGCTGATGTGCAGTTTTACCTGACAATGGCCTACATTTTGTTGATGAGGTACATCCCAAGTTTATCACTTGATAAGGTAAGCCAGAAATCTAAAGAGAATATCGCAGATTCTAGAAAAGACTGCTGCCCAGCTCGTTTTACACATTGTGCAATACACATTAGATCCTCCTTTCTTTCTGCCTCACATAGTTTTGCAGCACTCTTTACATCAGCAAGTGACAGCCATTATTCAAAAGGCTTTGACCAGATTAGCAATAGCAGGCGATCACTTCAAATTATTCGATAGCAAAAGGACCTGGCGCTGTGTAAACATTATGATCACAAGCAGTTATCCTAGCTCAAAACTTAACATGAATGTGAATCTTCAAGGAGAGTTGAAACCAACTTGAACCAAAGTAAACAAACCGAAGATGGTCCATCTGACAGAGACTTGAGAGGAGGATTCCCCTGTGTCCTGCAGATTTTGCATCACTGCTTGATCCCAACCACAACTGTATTTCTCGTAATTCCATAATAAGACTCAGGGCACACTTCTATGTGGACCCATTCCTGTTGAAATGAAAAGGGTTTGACTTTTGCATGTTTGCCCCACCACTTCCATGTACACCCTTTCTTGCTTGTGCAAATAGGCCTTTAACTTGGACAGCTGGCAACCATGTTACTGTGAAAGGTATATAAACAACGAACGTTTAACACTCTTTAACTTTCGCTTCTTCACAAATTTACTGTCTTCACATAGTTACAGATCCCATTTTACTGCCAACCTGGCTAGTGAAGTTTCCTTTGGAAGCACCTCCAAAGGTGAGCAGATTACTTGGCAAGTGAAATAGCACAACAGGGTCAAATGAGAGTTTGTCATTTGGGTGACTGGACTATCACAAAATCTAGAATACAGCCCCTTTGATAGAGATGGTGTGCTCTATCAGCATCTTTTTGGCATTTTAGTGGGACAGTTCCTCCGTCCACAAACAAGAGAGAAGAGAGATTTGCACATACAGGTTTCCTACAAATCTAGTTCTTGCCCGCACGGCATGATCTATTCAAATCATGTCTCTAGTTCGTCCCCCTAAGAAGATTCATTCCATATTTCTAGTAACATCTTAGTTTGTAGATGCCTCCATGCAAATGAAGGCAGGATGTAAATATGAACTGCCAACAATAAAGTATGTGAAGCTGGACAGCGGGAAATAGAAGCTGTCTCAAGGGTTACAGAGCAGTTACTAAGAATCATTCCAGGTAGCACCAAAAGGCCTGGCCACCAATCAGGAGAACATGGATATGAAGGAATGAAAATTCAGTTGTCACAAGCTAAAGAGCATGTGGCCAAAAATTCGGACAAAAATAAATCGGATCGTTTCGTGGTCATCTCAACCTCCGTCGAAACACCATCAATTCAGTTCGTTTCTGTTTGATGTGCACCTGTCTCAATTCCTACTCAATTGTCTAAGCCTCACGCATCGATCGATTGAAATTTCGGTTTGCACTCTGCCAGACTTTTGACAGTCCATTACCCCGTGCTTCCAGAGTATCTGAGCAACTTTCTTCTGTATGCAAGATCGCCAAACGCAGGTCAACGTAAATGGATAGACATCGGGCTAAGTCAGTGACCCAGCAGGCGGAAGAGATCAAAGCCTCTCCAAATATGGCACAAACAGATCAGGTTCCAGCGAGACAGCCAGATGCTGGTCCAATTAAGGTGTATGGAAGAAGGTACAGTTAGGTTCCTAAATGCTAATTCACAGAGTCAAGAGTGTGCAACCATTGTGAGGAACTTTGAATTAACACCTGAGACTCGAATGCTTCCCGGCATGACGGGAAAGAGTTTATCGCACATGTAGCATGAAACGTCCTATGTGCCTGGTTCTACGAGCTTTGAGAGCTTAGAATCCGTACTTAGAACGTTCTGAAAAAATGAAAAAATTGGCGTGGGTGGGTCCAAAGGACCCTTATTGTTTTTTGTTTTTTTTGTTTGTGAAGCCCTTACGGGGTCACGGGAGGTGGCGAATTCAAGTCCCCCACCCCGTAGAACGCAGCCAAGAGCTCACCAGGTAGCTCAGCATGTCCTGTCCTCTAGCACACGTGAGCTTTGGTGATGCTCCTGCTTTGTTCTTGGATTTGCTCGACTTGCTCTTGACCATCTCAGATTCTGTGCGCAGCTGATCTTCCCTGGCAGCCTTGTGAGACGCGAGAGAACGGTTCATTGCACGAAAACTTGTGGGAGATAATTGACAAGATGAGTCCAGGCTCAGGCAATTTATAGTTAGAGTATTCATCCGCTCAATCCATCCATTCAAGTGAATGATAAACAAAAGGAAACTGTAAACTGTAGGCGGAGAGCTGGTTAATGATGCAACTGGAATATTCTTTCGAACAGAGTTGCACTGGTCCTGGGGATTATTAGAGACCTACATCAGACCTCAACACAATCATAAGCTTGGATGTGATGTTGTTACACGGTGAGTCTGGCAGTGAGGTAGCGATGGGATTTTTTTTTTTTTGTACGTGAGTTCCACTGAAATGGAGAGGATGAAGATAGAGTTTAGGCACGCAATTGATACGTAGGAGTCACGGCTGATTATGAGAGAAGTCAGTCACACCGGAGTAGGGAATCTCACTGAGAGAGTCTGATTTTGGTGGAATCTGCAGGATCCAACGTATCTATTTGACCCAAGCAATGAGACAGCGGGTAGCTTTGTGCCCGCTCAAATTTTGTGCTCAAATTTTGTACGATGCAATTCATGGGCGACATCACAATGCTTCAGGCGCAATTGTGTTACTCTGTATCATCTGGGGATCTTTCCTCTTTGGTGGCCTTTCCATCACCCCAGTGCGGCTCGTGTTCTAAGTGTCTTCTGACTATGAAAACCAGTAGTTCGTTCGACTTTGCTCAATTTATCATGGCAGGTATATATATGCACTGTCACGTGATGGAGGAGTCCCGTTCTCAAGGCTCTGGCGCAAAGTTCACCCACGTTTTAAAGTCCCAGCCAATGCAGTCTGGTTTTGTGTGTCCTTCGCCATTCTTATGGGTTTTCCTATACTCAAGATCAAAGTCACTGCTATAACCTCAATTTGCACTATTGGGTGGGTGGGCGGCTATGCTGTTCCAATTTTCTGTCGGATGGTGATGCGCTCAGAGGATTTCAAACCAGGTCCCTTCTACCTCGGCAAAGCCCGTCGCGGGATTTTCCATCCTTTGTTTGGATTTGCTACACATGCATTGTCTTCCTTCTTCCCACCCAATACCCTATATATCAAACTTTCCACCTTCAATTATGCACCCCGGCTCTTGGGTTTGTTTTGACAATCATAATATTGGGTTGGTGGATATTTGATGCCCGACGGTGGTTTAAAGGTCCTGTCCGGGAGATTTTTGATTGCAGATCCTTCCATTTGGTCCTCTATAGTCAAGATGGGATTATAGAGATTGTGGGAGTAGCTTGCCGTCCTTGCCCCCTTTCTAAAACTTCGACATTGCCTCACCCACGTCAGTATTCATGATATTCAGACATTGTTTTTGGTGCCCTATTAAAACCTCTTAATTGAAAAGAGATAGATACAAATCTCACTCCAAACAAAACGCAACTTACCAGGCATTAGTGCTCCCCGGTAGTGTCACATAGTTAAATGTGGCTTCGAATACATATTGAATCGCAATACATATTGAACCTTTTTAAATTCACAAAAGTTACATTATATAGAACTTTTAAATACCGGGCCATGTAATTCGCAGGTGGTATAGGACATTTAGTAAGAGTGAACCCCCCCCCACCCCCCGAGACTGGGGTATCGAGTTATTATTCTTGGCACTGTTCATGCACAAGAAGCCCGGAATAGGTTGATTTGAGTGAGCAGCACACAGTTAGTTGTATTTGCTTCAGGTGGACACCAAAAAATTAAGTCAGATTCAAAAAGTGAGGAAGTCAAAGAAGGGTAAGAACAAGCAACCAGCTCAAATATGAGTACAATTGAGCATAGACCCCAAAGACGGATATGTATTAGAAGGGGTTTCTCAGTATCTCAGTATGTGAGGGATGTAGTTCTCATTGACCACATGGCTGAGGGCATTCTGGGTTCAATTCAATCCTTCAACCTTCCATCAATGCTTGGGTCCAGAGCAGTAGGCTCTGTGAATTCAACTGACGTTAAACACACTGTAACCTTAATTTATAATCTTCAAAAGAGATCCCATCTTTAAAGCCAACCTGGCTAGCGAAATTTCCTTTGGAAGCACCTCCAAAGGTGAACAGATACTTGGCAAGTGAAATAGTACCGGTCAAATGAGAGTTTGTCATTTGGGGGACTGGACTACATATCACAATTTCTACGAAAATACAGCCCCTTTGATATAAGAGATCATGGTGTGCTCTATCAGCATCTTTTGGCATTTTAGCAGTGGGACACTTCCTCCGTCCACAAACAAAAGAGAAGAGAGATTTGCACATACAGGTCTTTAAACCAAACCAATGCATGCCCTTCTCTTGTCTTAATTTATTGAGCCATGGCATTGACGTAGTTTCGATGCACAAGAGGACTGGGTCCTTCGTGCAGGGGTTCTGCACCTGACAGACTAAGGATGTGTCCGACATGTCTCTAGTTATTCAGGTTCAGTCACTGTGACTGCAAAGACACTGTGGACTAATTCAGAGTCTCTACAGCTGACTTTCCCGCAAATCTAGTTCTTGCCCGCACCGCACATGTGATCTATCAAATTAATCATGTCTTAGTTCGTCCCTACTTAGAAGATTCATTCCATTTCTAGTAACATCTTAGTTTGTACATGCCTCCATGGAAATGAAGGCCGGATATAAATATGTTGCCAACAATAAAGTGTGTGAAGCTAATAAGACCCAAGACCAATGCAACTCTGTTGGGAAGAAAGAATATTCCAGTTGCATCATTAACCAGCTGTCCGCCTTACAGTTTCCTTTTGTTTATCATTCACTTCAATGGATGGATTGAGCGGATCGAACTATAAATGGCCTGAGCCTGGACTCATCTTTGTTAATTATCTCTCACAAAAAGCTCGTAGAAGCAGGCACACAGGAGGAGGGGAGGTTTCATGTTACATGTGCGAGGAACTCTTTCTCGTCATGCGGGAAGCATTCTGAGTCTCAGGTGCTTCAAAGTTCCTCACAATCATGGTTGCACACTCTTGAGTCTGTGAATTAGCATTTAGGAACCAAACTGTACCTTCTTCCATTAATTGGACCAGCAGATGGCTGTCTCGCTGGAACCTGATCTGTTTGTGCCATATTTGGAGAGGCTTTGATCTCTTCCGCCTGCTGTTCACTGACTTAGCCCCATGTCTATGCATTTACGTTGACCTACGTTTGGCGATTTTGCATACAGAAGTTGCTCAGATACTCTGGAAGCACCAGGTAATGGACTGTCAAAAAGTCTGGCAGAGAGAGGCCAGAGATTGTGAAAGTGCAAACCGAAATTTCAATCGATAGATGCGTGAGGCTTAAACAATTGAGTAGGTATTGAGACAGGTGCATGTCAAATAGAAACTAAGAGGTTGAGGCAATGGTGGGAGAATCAAGGCGAGAAGGAGACAAGAAGATGCAGATTTATTTTTGTGTGGAGTGAACCCTATTACCAATGAACCCAGATGAGGTGGACATCACATCCAGACATGACCGCAACATACTCATTCGGAGAGAGCTTATGGAATTACATGTCAAGAGAACTTGGATGCTACCCAATCTCACGACAAAGCTCCACTTCTATCGAGAGACATTCCTGGTGCTCCGCGATGATAGAATCTTGAGACCAAATTACCTTTCAGCACCCTTATCTCCTTCCCTCTTGAGGGCATTGGGGCGGTTCAGGGTGGGTTCCCACAACCTACGGATAGAGACTGGCAGATGGGAAAACCTGCAACGGGAGGACCGCCTATGTCCAGCTTGCATAGGGCGCAGCAAGGAAATTGAAACTGAAGAACACTTCTTCTTCTACTGCCCTCTATACTACGAGATCCGTGGGAGATTTCACTGTTTATTCAGTGGAACCCAAACTCTCACTGATGTCTTTCACTATGAGGATCAAAAATGCGTGGCAGCCTACTTACACGAGGCCTTCACCCTTAGACAATCGCTAGAACATTAATTGTGGTTTTTGGATTTGTTCCTCTCTCATGTTTTCTTCCATTTTGTCCCATAAGCTCTACGAGCTTTCCGCGGACGTTATAAAGCACCATTTCATTTCATTTCATTCTGTCCGAATTTTTTGGCCACATGCTCTTTAGCTTGTGACAACTGAATTTTCATTCCTTCATGTCCATGTTCTCCTGATTGGTGGCAAGGCCTTTTGTGCTACCTGGAATGATTTCTTAGTAACTGCTCTGTAACCCCTGAGACAGCTTCTATTTTCAGCTGTCACACTCACTCACGTTCCTGACAGTATGTTAGAAACGCTAGTTTTGTGGTACATAGATTTGTTTTAAGACGAGCCCTCTGGCTGCGGCTGTCGAGGGGGCTGGTTAGCCATGAGACGCCCTGGCGTGTCACACGTGCCGGCAGAGACCAATTTCTTCTAGAATCCCCTCAGCAAGCATGGCAACCAGGAATGATCCTAGAGACCTGGTCACCGTTGAGAAGTTCAACGGAGAAAATTTCCAGCTGTGGAAATTTCATATGAGTGTCATGCTTCGTGCCAAAAGGCTTCTAGAAATTATTACTGGAGAGGCCACAAAGGAGAATGCTGAAGATGAAGATGAATGGACTGACAAAGATAATGTTTGTCAATCTATTATTGTTCTGCTGTTCATACTAAGTTTATGCGTCATTTGATGACGACTTGCAAGACCGCTCACCAGATGTGGCGACGTCTCTGCACTGTATACGAGCAAAACGCTGCTGAGAACCTGCAAGTGCTTCAGCATAAGTTCTATGAATACCCCATGAAAGCTGATGACAACGTTGCTGATCACATCAGCACCATTGAAGTTATGGCAAACCAATTGACTGATCTTGGAGAGCCCATTTCTGAAAAGGCCGTCATCACCAAGATTATGGGAACTCTGCCATCGAGTTTCAGGCATTTGGCATCTGCATGGGATAGTGTCCCCGTCGGTCGATCAGCAGACCATTGAAAGTCTCACTCTTCGGTTGCTTAAGGAGGAGAGTCGAAACAACGCTCACGCTATTCTAGATGAAAGCATTGACAAGGCTTTCTTTTCAAATCGACCAGGGACAAGTGTGCAGAGACAAACTGTTGAAGAGAGGAAGGAGCGTGCGGAGCGCATTGCTGAACTTAAAAAAAAAGGCCAGGTGCAACTATTGCCGTACGAAGGGGCATTGGGCGAAGGAGTGCCCGAAAAGGAAGGAAGATGAGAAGAAAAAGAGCGAGGCAAATGTCATCGTTGCAGAAGATCCTGATAGCAGTGCCTTCGTCACAACTACTTACATGCCCAACTCTGATGTCACCTGGTACGCAGATGGCGGCGCTACTGAGCATATGACAGATAAGTTAGCGTGGTTCAGCAAATTGGAGGAAGTGCCCCCCTGAAAATGGCCTGTTATGATCGCTGATGATCGAAGGCTTTGGGTCTGTGGTGTAGGCGATATCAACATCCAATGCCTAGTTGATGGCAATTGGGAGAAGAGGACCATGTCACAAGTTCTTTACGTGCCACAGCTCAAAAAAAATTTGTTTTCAGTCGGTCGAGCAGCTGACAAAGGATTTGTGACAACCTACAAATGGGAGGCATGTTTTCTAACAAGCCATGATGGGCAAGGGAAAGTTGTGCTCACTGGAGTTCGATCAGACAAGTTGTATGAACTCCAGCTCAAAGTAGTGAAACCTACAGCCGAAGCAAATGTTGCTGCAACAAGTCCCGATTCGAATGCCAGTGAGAGAACACAAACTGCCAAAAGCTTAACCATTTGGCATGAGCGTTTTGGGCATGTGAATGCAAACATGATCTTGCAGATGGCGAAACCAACGTGGTCATTGGGTTGCAACTTGCGAGGACCAAAAGTGCAGACTCGCCAAGTTTTTGTGAAGGATGTGCTCTTGGAAAAAACCAAAGGCAACCATTCCCTGTTCGCTCACCTGTTCTCCGAGCACAGAAGGCAGACGACTTTTTTCACACTGTGCAGGTCCATGAGTGTCAACTCATTTGGAGGGGCCCGGTATTTTGTCCGTTTTAAGGACGATTTTTTTGGGTACCGATTTGTTTATTGCATCCGCAACAAATCCGAAATGTTTGATGTCTTCAAGCGACTTGAAACAACAGTTATGAGAGAGACAGGAAATCGAATTACCAAGCTCCGCAGTGATCGAGGTGGGGAATATTTGAGCAATCCATTCTCCAAATATTTGAACGATGTTGGAATTTGCCATGAGACAACAGCCCCATACTCCCCGGAGCAAAATGGAAGAGCTGAGCGGGAAAATAGAACTCTGGTTGAGTCCATGCGAAGCATGTTTCATGCCAAAAGACTAAGCTTGCAGTATTGGGGGAAGGCAGCCCAGACCGCCGCAGCTTATGTGCTCAATCGCTCAGGATCAAGAGTGCACAACGGCGTTACTCCATATGAATTATGGACCGGTCAAAAACCAACAGTTGATCACCTGCGCGTTTTTGGAAGTACCGCATATATGCATATCCCCAAAGAACAGAGAAAGAAGCTTGATTCTAAGAGCCTGAAGACAATTTTTGTTGGATACTGCTTGCACTCAAAGGCCTATCGTCTCTGGGACGTTAAGAGACGGCGAATCGTGATCAGCCGTGACATCCTTTTTGATGAACTTTCATCACCCCAGGAGTCAACGAACAAAGCTGAATTGTGGGGCGCCCCATTATTTGACGTTGTACCCCAGCCTACATTTATCGACCTGCACACCGGTAATGTAGCGCACGAGCCTAGTCCACTTGCTCAGGTTGCTGCTATAACTGAACAACAAGAGGATCTACTTGCTCAAGATACTGCACATGTTTTTGCTACAGGCGAGCAAGATCCTCCTAATCAACAAGCTGATGTTGACCATTCTATTGAGCATCCAACTAAGCAACACACTGCAAGGCCACAGAGGCTTCGAGGACCACCTCAGAAACTCCAAGACTTCTATGTGAGCTCTTTTGCAGGTATTGTAGAGAGCGATGACATACCAGAGGAACCTCACACCTTTACAGAAGCTATGAACGGCTCTCTCTCACACGAGTGGAAAAAGGCAATGAGCGAAGAGTTTCACTCCCTGATCACAAATGAGACGTGGGTTTTGACAGACTTACCACCTGGTCGCAAAGCTATTCCCTGTAAGTGGGTATATAGAATCAAGACAACCTATACGGGAGAAATTGCTAAGTACAAGGCTAGGGTTGTGGCTAAGGGATACAGTCAACAGTATGGTGTTGATTATGAGCAAACATTTTCTCCAGTTGTCAAGTACGAGTCCATGCGCGTCGTGCTCTCCATTGCTGCTCAACAGGATATGCATATTGTGCAGTTTGACATCAAAACGGCTTTTCTATACGGGGAGCTAGAGGAAGATATATACATGCTGCAGCCCAAAGGCTTTATTGCACCTGGAGAAGAAGGCAAGGTTTGTCATCTACATAAGAGCCTCTACGAGCTGAAGCAATCGTCGAGGGTATGGAACCAGAAATTTCACAACTTCCTCAATTCATATGATTTGCACCCCACAAAGGCCGATCCTTGTGTCTACTCCACTAGGCACCCACCCCTCCTCATTACAACGCTTTTTGTTGATGATGGTTTGGGATGTTGCATACAGTCAGACAAGCTCCAAGGTATGATATCACACATGGAACGGGAATTTCAAGTTTCTACATCTAGTGCTGATATCTACGTGGGTCTGCACATCATGAGAGATCGTGCCCACAAGCTCTTATGGATTGATCAATCCCTCTACGTCAAGACAATTCTGAAACGATTTGGCTTTGACCATTGCACTCCTATCGCCACTCCAGCGGACCCAAACATTCGGCTTGATGACACCTCAGATATTCTTGAGGACTCAGACCCATCTTTCCCCTATGCAGAAGCAGTTGGGAGCTTGCAATTTGCTCAAATGGGTAACCGTCCGGACATAACTTATGCAGTTAACACAGTGGCCAAGTTCTCCTCCAAACCACGAAGGTCCCACTACCTTGCAGACAAACGGATTTTCAGATATCTGTCTGGCACTATTAAGTTGGCTTTATGCTATGATGGGAACACTGGCACAAATCTCATACAGGCTTATGCGGATGCTGATTACGCGGGGGATGTTACATATCGCAAATCAAGAAGTGGTTGTGTCATACTTCTGAACCAAGGTCCTATCATTTGGTGTAGTCGCAAACAAGCCTGTGTTGCTAGCTCCACTACGGAGGCTGAATATATGGCTGCTAGCATGGCAACGAAGGAAGTAGTTTGGTTACGTCGTTTACTGACCAACCTTGGATTTCATCAGCCGCAACCAACCAAACTCTTCAGCGACAATCAAAGTTCCATTCGGCTCGTGCATAATCATGAATTCCAGAGGAGGACAAAGCATATTGACGTCCAGTACCATTTCATCATAGAGCATCAGCTTCTTGGTACCATCAATGTTCTTTACGTTGCTACTACAGAGCAACTCGCAGATTTATTCATTAAAGTGTTCCCTGCTGATCGATTTCATAAACTTTGCATGCTACTTGGCCTGGCTATCTTGCCCGCAGCGGAAGCATTGGGAGGTTGATCACTTTTTGGCATCTAGACTTGAGAGCTCGTTTTGTCTGCAGACAATACTCAGTGGGAGTGTAGAAAGTATCTAGTTACCGTGGCTAGTGTGCACTTAGGACCGTAGGATATGTACTTCAAAATACTGCAAATCGGCCCTACTCATTAGTTAGCACTCTCTCCCACGATCTCCAGTTACTCATCGCTACGATCTACACTTACTCATAGCTAAGCACCGATATCTTCTTTTCCCTCTAGTATGCCGTTACTTAATCATTCTTCGAGGGTTGCATACTCGTTGCATATTTAGTGTCACACCCTGTAGGGTAGTTGTATCTCAATTCCATGGAGAGCGCATGAGGCTTGCTAGATCTGTGACTTAGTTATGAGTAAAGATCTTCTAGCATCTCTTGACTAACTCAAGTATGTCCTAAGTCGGTGTTTTCAATACAATGCCCGGGTGGGCAAAGGGCTCCATCATGACGATATCATTGGGCCTTTTGGTGAGGACGAGCTGAATTCTAATGGCAGACGGTTAATTAACTGTCTGCAAGAACTTCAGCTTTTGACCTTGAATAACAGGACAAGAGGTGACCAAGTGCAGTGGACTCGTGAGAAATCCCAAAATGGGGAGCGTTCCATTGTGGACTATATCATAATGGACAAAAATTTGTTTCCCCAGTGTGCCAATGTGTTGATCGACAGAACTGATATTGGTACCTCTGACCACTTCCTGGTTTGGACTGAGATCAAAAGGTGGTTTCCCACCACCAAGAGATCTGTGAAACGTTCGATTCGGAAGTGGCGCATAGAAAAATTCCATAACGAGGAGGTCAAGGCTGAGTACGTCCAGGCCTTGCAAGAGGCTCTCCCTCACTTTGTCCAATCGCTCCAAGAACTTCAGTCTCGCTCTGACAACGCAAGAAATGAAGTCGAAAGAGCAGTGGACTCTTGGGAGAGTTTCGTTTCCTCCGTGGCTGACAAGATCATTGGGAGGAAACAAATTGTCTGCGGTAGAGCTGTTAAATGGTGGACCAATGAGATCAAACTCAAGATAGTTGAGAGACGAGCCCTCTATAAAGAGTGCTGCAATTTGAAAACCAGCAGAGAATTGTGGGTGAGGTACTACCAGCTTCGTAAAGATATCAATCAGCTTGTTAGGTCTCAGAAGAAATTATACTGGATGAGTTATACAGTGAAATAAACTCAAACCACCATGGTGGTAATGACAAGAAATTCTGGTTGGCCCTTCAACGTTTGTACAAGCCTAAAAACGGTCAGCAAGTACAAGCGCTGAAGACTACTAAAGGTGCAGTGGTGACTTCATCGGTTGACATTGTCAAAACCTTTGAAAATCACTACAGTATCCTTGGCAGAACTTCTAGGTCTAACAGTGAGGGGTCTTCTGCTGAATGGAGGGACACAGTTGGAAAAACTGTTCCTATGATTCAAAACAGCCCTGATGAACTGGAGTATATTTCAATGGCTTATAACGCTCCCATTAGTTCTTCTGAGATTGTGGAAGCAATTGAACATTTAAATGGATATAAAGCTGGTGGACCTGATGGTATTGTCAACGAGCTTATCAAGCACGGTGGCGATCCCATGGTAGAGGCCCTAGTTCTCCTCGTTAACCTTATCTGGAAGACTGAAATGATCCCCTTTCGCTGGCGACAGGGGGTCATTGTCAATCTATACAAGAAGGGTGACAGAGAAGAACCGGGGAACTACCGTGGCATCACGCTCCTCAATGCTGTTGGCAAGACATTCTGCAGAGTTATAAGTACTCGTCTCGAGGTTGATCTGGAGTCTAGAGGTTGTTTCCACGAAGGCCAAGCTGGCTTTCGGCGAAACAGGGGCTGTGTGGATCATATCTTCACTCTAAGCCAGATTATTCAGGGAAGGAAAAAAGAAGGGAAACCCACTTATGTTTTTTTCCTGGATGTCAAAAAGGCTTATGACACAGTGTGGAGAGATGGCCTATGGTTCCGCCTCTGGTCTTGTGGGATCAAGGGAAAGATGTGGAGAGTTGTCCACAACTTGTATGCTCACACCAAAAGCTGTGTCACTGTTAACGGACAGCATCAATCAACTCCTCGAGGATGTGGAAAGTGAGGGATTTGGGTTAAGGGTGGGTGATACCACCATACCAGCCCTTATGTTTGCGGATGACTTCGCAGGCATAGGGGAGACTCCAACCAATCTCCAGGAGTTGATTGATTGCGCGAAGAGATACTTTGATCTTTGGGGGCTAGAGGCTAATGTCAGCAAATGTGCAGTGGTAGCATTCAACGACAGAGGAGAGGGAGGAAGTGATCTTAAGTGGCAGTGGGGTAGCCAAGAGATCCCGGCCCTCCCTTCCTACACTTACCTGGGCGTTGAGTTTTCCTCCAATTGTAATTGGGATGCACATATCCGGAAAGTTGTTCAAACTGGCAAGGGCAAAGCTCTGGGGCTCACTAAATTTTTCCACTGCAGAGGGGTCAACTCTGAGGTTAAGAAAACCATGCTTTGTCGCGTTATTAGACCTGCCTTGGAGTACGGATCTGCTATATGGGTTGATAACTCCAACCAGGCTAAGTCTCTAGAATCCTGTCAAGTGGGGGTGCTTAAGGAGTGTATGTCAGCATGCTCCAAAACAGCCAATGTGGCTGTTCGGGGTGAGTTTGGCATTCCATCCTTAAGCTCCCGACGAGATGAATTCAAGGTCAGATGGTGGGGTCAGCTGCAACATATGCCCAACACCAGATATCCTAAGTCAATCGACTCTATTCTTGGAAACAGGACCGCCCTGTCAAACAGGCTAAGTCCTGTAAGAAGAGAGTAGAAGAGATTCTCAAGGACCTGGACCTGGATCCGCAAGTCTTGACCCTGCTGGATAAATCTGACTTAGAGGCTGTAGTGTCCGAAGCCATGTCTGTTGCCATGAGATTGTCTGATGAAAATGAAGTTAGGCAGAAAACTTCCCTGAACTTGTTTCCAGTCAGTGACATGGGGGAGGACATCTTGGATGACCTCAAGGGTCTACCCACTCTCGGCACTAGACTGAAATTTAAACTCAGGGCAGGAAGCCTACCTTTGAACAGCAAACAGAAGCAGAGAGGAAAGGGAGAGTGCAATTGCCCGTTGTGTGGGCAATCTGAAGACAATATTCATTTTCTGATACACTGTCCGGGGTTCTCTCACCAAAGAGACGCTCTCTTCAACTCTATCAAGGGAATTGTGCCTGTACCCCTGTTTACCAACTTTGAAAGTCTCGAGGCTGAGCCAAAAGCCCAGGCCCTCCTGAGGCCTAGATTTTGGGCAAATCACACACAGCAGATTGATGCTTGTGTGAAGGGATTTCTAGAGGATATCTGGAAAACCCGGATTAATTCTTTATATGAAGGTAAGTCTTACTACCAACGTCAGCCCCTGACTTCTGTTCCTTTTGTTCCCGCTCAAACTGGGCGCGGGGTCAATGGCCACAAGGCTACGGCAAACAACGTCTTATGAGTACAATCTCTCTCCAGCACCTTGGTGTTGTAACTGGGATGCTCATATACGAAAAGTGGTTCAAACAGCTAAACACAAAGCTTTGGGTCTCATTCAAATTTTCCAATGCAGAGGATAAAATACTGAAGTTAAAAAGACCATGCTTTGCAACGTTATGATGCCTAGACTTGGAGTACACATCTGAGGGCAACTTCAGCCATGTTAAATCCATTCAGCTTTTGGTGCTCAAAGAGAGCTTGTCAGTGTGCTCTAGAACAGCTAACGTGGCTGTTCGGAGTTTGGCGTGACTCTAGACGTCATTTAAGACTTTATGGTCGGTTGAATTGCATGCAGAAGCATTGGAGCCAAACTGCACCATGTGTACTGCAAGCTGCAATCAATACATGAATTTAAACATTATACACAGGTCTCATACTTACCTCCATATTCAAGTTGCTGGAATTGGGGATATAAACAGTTTGTGTGTCCATCAAATGTGCAACAACTTCACAATACAACCATGAGAAACCCAGGGCTACAAATTATGGACTAGGGTGGCCATTCTGGAGTAGAGAGGAAGCCTCTTACCACGGCTCAGTGAAGAGACTCCATATACACCATTAACACTGCATCCATACATTCCTATCAAGACTTGGTACAATCACAGCGTGAATTCAAAGACTAGCTTTGCAGCATTTAGCATATAAACAACTAGACTTCCAGGAGGTTATAGTCATCATGCTGGTTATCAGTGATGTGAGTCGTGACAACCCTCTGACAAGGAAACTAACAAAATTTCTTAGAACTCTCAGTGAGAAGCTTTACTTCACATGCAAGGAAGATCCATCAACTCCAACTACGCAGTTGTTGTATTGAGTCAACTGGTGTACAGTGAAATGAGTTCTATATTGTACCCCTACTTAGGACAGTTTGGGAAACCCACCAAAGTGACAGTCATATAACATTCACAGCATGCGTAGGGTCTACTTCATGAGATCTAGCTACAGACATCTAAACCTACAAATGGCAGCAAGTTATACAACTCAAATCTTCCTTGAACATGATCAGAAAGCTGTACATATGAATATATATGTTCATGTCAAGGAGCAGCAGTCAAACTCGGTGCAAAATTTGCGTTGGGAAGGTACCGGAGCTTGAGCCACTGAGATGGATCAGAGACGGCAATATTATGTATGATATGCTGTTTCCCTTGAGTATCATTCTTGACGTTGTACCACAAGAGAGTCTCTCCACAAGTCACCCAAATACACTCATCTCTTGCTGAGCATTGCCAGTTGATTTCGAAAGCTTCTCGGGCAACGACATCCGTCTTACCGACATCATGCGATAACTGGGTTACCGGAAAAGGGTTACGACTGCCTCCTTGCAGCTGAATCGGGGTGATGCAAAAGTTCACGATCACATGTGAAATGTCATGCCTTAGGCTCGCCCATGAAAATTCGATAAGGTAGAGAGTATCCATGCACGCCACAAGCCATGGCTTGCTCATATCTTTACAATAACTCTTGAGCTTGGATCTTACAAGAAAGATAAATGACACTCCTTTTTCGATGTCGAATGCGTTCAACGTCATTAAGTCTCGTCGACCGTGACTTAGCTGCTGGAAATAATAGAAGCTCCCATTGCATACCACACAATCAAGCGGTGCGCCTAGCTCATGTGGAAATTTATGCACCATCCAAGTTTGTGTTTTAGAATAGAAAACTTGGAGGAAACTCGGGCCCAAGACAAAAAAATTGTATGTACCAGACAGGTGATCAACATACATGGTTGCAGGGCCTCTTTCATCCACCACTTGATCAGGCAACTGCTTCCAACTCCTGGTCAGTGGATTACAAACATACAATTGCTGGGTTTCCTGGTCAATGCCTTGACTACATAATATTAGGCCCCCAGCTGCATTAAGAACGGTACTCTTCACTCCATTCGGAAGGAATGGCAAAGGAGACAGAACTATTTGCCATTTCTTTGATGCGTGATGCATTCCCCAACCCACTTCACTCTCACCAGGAGAGATCGCTCCGTGCTGTAGACCAAAACAAAGGGGAAAGAACCAATCTGTCACCGCCCACCTTCACACGCATTTGAAGAAAGGAAGGTTTCACGAGGTCAAAGCGACTCCATGTAGTGCACACAGCTTGGGATGTAAGAAGATCGCGCACCGGGAGATGAGCAAGCACAATCTCTACAATCTCTTCAGGTAGACGCCTGAAATCTCCGTCTTCACCTTCCGTTTGCTCTCTTTGCAACTTGCCGACTCTTGCCCATTTGTAACTAGGATTCTTTAAGTTGAAAAAGGCTCTCTAGAGAGACTTGTAATTAGCAGTTTTCCACTCAAGGGAGATGAAAAGGACACGAGTGTATGCAGGTGAGCGAGGCAACCTGAGATATATAGTGCGCAGTGAACTCTCGCCGAGACTGCAAGAAGGCAGCCGTCTCTTGTTCCGAGACAGCAAACCACTCAAGGGAGATTAAAGATACATGAGTGTGTGCAGCCAGGCAACTGGAGATATATAGTGCAGTGATCTCGCCGAGACTGCAAGGAAGGCGGCCGACTCGATAGCAAAAGCGAAAACAAAGATAGCAAAAAAGAAAACAAAAGCGTAGAAAGGTAGAAACGAGAACCCTTGAAAACTTTTCCTAGTTTTTCTTTTTCTTTTTCTTTTTCCCCCCTAGTGCTATATTCATGGGGTAGAAAATTAAAAGGAAAAGAAAGAAAAAAGGTTTTTCTTTTTCTTCTTTTTTTCCTAGTAATTTTCTTTTAACCTAGGAAAGGCTATTTTGTACCAATGCAGTGTCAGCCTCTTATGCATCTGAAAATGAAATTGACTCCAAATGACATCAACCCCTTACCTTGCAGTGAAGAAAAGCTGAAGCCTTGCTGGTTTACTGATGAATATGAATGGCCACCAGGAGAGCAGGTCCCAGTACAAAAGGATGCAGGCCTCTCCTTGACTCGTCATTGTGCCAAAAGAGCCAGTTTCACTGGACAACTAAAGGTTGCAATAGATACCTTCAGACAGTCAATAAAGGCGAGCTATATGAACAACGACTCTCCTACAATCCCTACTGCTTGTAAAGTATGGTTCTGTCAGAGAACTAAGCCTACACTGCCTTTATTGATGTGCATAAAAGATAATATCAGATGCATATGAGACAAATCACTTCCAAAGTTTCTTTAGAGACATATTTTTATCTGTCTCCTTTTTCATAACTTTGGCCACAGCCATCTCAAAGTCCTCCTGGGTCACATGTACCCGTCGCTCCCGCAATGCAAACATGCCTGCCTCTGTGCAGACAGCCTACAAACCGCACCAGCAAGTAAAATAAGTCAAAGTTTGAAAAATGCTTACAATTACTCGTGACAGTAACAAGATTCATGATAACAGAGAAAGGACATGGTAAAAGAAAACTTGATTAAATTAAAGAACTATATAGCCCAAAACAGCTTATGGATCTAATCTGCTTCCTGAACAAAGAACGGATAATATGGATAATAATCAAACCATCACAGTATCGAGACAAGAAACATGGAAGTTATACCTTCAGCTCAGCACCTGACGCACCACCCATCTTTTCCGCAATCTTCTTAAGATCGATGCCTCGCATCAAATTCATCCTTCTTGAGTGGATTTTGAGAATGTCCAGTCGTGACTGTTTTCCCATCGACCAACAACAGTGTCAGACTTGCGTAACATTTTGACGTGACCTTCATTTCAAAGTCAAAACACATGTACAAACATAGCCCAGAACATGAACAGAACATGGTAAAAGCATATAAACCGACACATAGCTAATTACCTCTTCACTTGGATTGGGGAACTCAATTTTGCGGTCAATACGCCCTGGGCGAAGAAGGGCTTGATCAAGGATGTCAATGCGATTTGTTGCCATCAACACCTGGTAGTGAAGAGAAGCAAAAGTAGAAAGTCAATGTGTTGATATCAAATTTAAGGACTAGAAAAGAGACTGAACAAGGAGAAAGCCATACTGATCACATCAAGCAGGATGTAGCCTTGTGGCCTACCTAGCAAGAATGTACTCATAAGACGTTGTTTGCCGTAGCCTTGCAGCCATTAGACTCCGCCCCCAGTTTGGGCAGAAGAAAAGGGAACAGCACTGCCTTTGTGAGGTGCTCACTCCAGTAGTGGGATTTACCGTGATATAAACAATTTGTTCACCCATGCATCAATCTGTTGTGCATAATCTTAGACCCAAGAGGGCCAGGGCTTTAGGTTCAGCCTCGACACTTATGACCTAGCACACAGAATGTAGTCATGAGACGTTATTGTCCATAGGCCTGTGGCCATTGACCCCACGCCCAGTTTGGGCAGAACAAGAGGGAACAAACACTACCTGTGTGAGGGGCTCACTCCAGTAGTGGGACTTACCTTAACATAAACAACTGGTTCCAGCTTTCCAGATTTCCTCTAGAAAGCCCTTCACACAAGCATCAATCTGCTGTGTGAGCTGCCCAGCAATTAGACCCCAACAGGCCAGGGCTTTAGGCTCAGCCTCAAGATTTTGAAAGTTGGCGGACAGAGAGGTGCAGGGACTACCCAGACATTTGATCAGAAAACGGCTATTGTCTCCAGGCCGCCCACACATCGGGCATTGATGATCTCTCTTTCCTCTCTGCATGTGTTTATTGTTGAAAGGTAGGCTCCCCGCCCTGAGTTCAAATTTCAGTCTAGTGCTGAGGATAGGTAGGCCCTTCAGGTAATTCTTAAGATCCTCACCCATTTGACCTAGCACAGAGAGAATGTACTCATAAGACGTTGTTTGCCGTAGCCTTGTGGCCATTGACCCCGCGCCCAGTTTGAGCGGAAACCAAAGGGACAGAACCTACCTCTGTCAGGGGCTGACATTGGTAGCAAGACTTACCTTTATAAATAGACTTAATTCGGGTTTTCCAGATATCCTCTAGAAATCCCTTCACACAAGCATCAATCTGCTGTGTGTGATTTGCCCAAAAACTAGGCCTCAGAAGGGCCTGGGCTTTTGGCTCAGCCTCGAGACTTTCAAAGTTGGTGAACAGAGGTACAGGCACAATTCTCTTGATAGATTGGAGGAGAGCTTCTCTCTGGTGAGAGTACCCCGGACAGTGAATCAGAGAGAGAAAGAGATTGTACTCATAAGACGTTGTTTGCCATAGCCTTGTGGCCATTGACCCCGCGCCCAGTTTGAGCGGGAACAAAAGGGACAGAACCTACCTCTGTCAGGGGCTGACGTTGGTAGTAAGACTTACCTCCATATAAAGAATTAATCCGGGTTTTCCAGATATCCTCTAGAAATACCGTCACACAAGCATCAATCTGCTGTGTGTGATTTGCCCAAAAACTAGGCCTCAGGAGGGCCTGGGCTTTTGGCTCAGCCTCGAGACTTTCAAAGTTGGTAAACAGGGGTACAGGCACAATTCCCTTAATAGAGTTGAAGAGAGCGTCTCTTTGGTGAGAGAACCCCGGACAGTGTATCAGAAAATGAATACTGTCTTCAGATTGCCCACACAGCGGGCAATTGCACTCTCCCTTTCCTCTCTGCTTCTGTTTGCTGTTCAAAGGTAGGCTTCCTGCCCTGAGTTTAAATTTCAGTCTAGTGCCGAGAGTGGGTAGACCCTTGAGGTCATCCAAGATGTCCTCCCCCATGTCACAGACTGGAAACAAGTTCAGGGAAGTTTTCTGCCTAACTTCATTTTCATCAGACAATCTCATGGCAACAGACATGGCTGAGGACACTACAGCCTCTAAGTCAGATTTATCCAGCAGGGTCAAGACTTGCGGATCCAGGTCCAGGTCCTTGAGGATCTCTTCTACTCTCTTCTGCCAGGACTTAGCCTGTTTGACAGGGCGGTCCTGTTTCCAAGATATAGAGTCGATTGACTTAGGATATCTGGTGTTGGGCATATGTTGCAGCTGACCCCACCATCTGACCTTGAATTCATCTCGTCGGGAGCTTAAGGACGGAATGCCAAACTGACCCCGAACAGCCACATTGGCTGTTTTGGAGCATGCTGACATACACTCCTTAAGCACCCACACTTGACAGGATTCTAGAGACTTAGCCTGGTTGGAGTTATCAACCCATATAGCAGATCCGTACTCCAAGGCAGGTCTAATAACGCGACAAAGCATGGTTTTCTTAACCTCAGAGTTGACCCCTCTGCAGTGGAAAAATTTAGTGAGCCCCAGAGCTTTGCCCTTGCCAGTTTGAACAACTTTCCGGATATGTGCATCCCAATTACAATTGGAGGAGAACTCAACGCCCAGGTAAGCGTAGGAAGGGAGGACCGGGATCTCTTGGTTACCCCACTGCCACTTAAGATCACTTCCTCCCTCTCCTCTGTCGTTGAATGCTACCACTGCACATTTGCTGACATTAGCCTCTAGCCCCCAAAGATCAAAGTATCTCTTCGCGCAATCAATCAACTCCTGGAGATTGGTTGGAGTCTCCCCTATGCCTGCGAAGTCATCCGCAAACATAAGGGCTGGTATGGTGGTATCACCCACCCTTAACCCAAATCCCTCACTTTCCACATCCTCGAGGAGTTGATTGATGAAAACATTGAAGAGCAGAGGGGAGAGTACATCCTTGAGCTACACCTTGGTCTATGTCAAAGAAGTTGGACTTCTGTCCGTTAACAGTGACACAGCTTTGGTGTGAGCATACAAGTTGTGGACAACTCTCCACATCTTTCCCTTGATCCCACAAGACCAGAGGCGGAACCATAGGCCATCTCTCCACACTGTGTCATAAGCCTTTTTGACATCCAGGAAAAAGACACAAGTGGGTTTCCCATCTTTTTTCCTGGATAATCTGGCTTAGAGTGAAGATATGATCCACACAGCCCCTGTTTCGCTGAAAGCCAGCTTGGCCTTCGTGGAAACAACCTCTAGACTCCAGATCAACCTCGAGACGAGTACTTATAACTCTGCAGAATGTCTTGCCAACAGCATTGAGGAGCGTGATGCCACGGTAGTTCCCCGGTTCTTCTCTGTCACCCTTCTTGTATAGATTGACAATGACCCCCTGTCGCCAGCAAAAGGGGATCATTTCAGTCTTCCAGATAAGGTTAAAGAGGAGAACTAGGGCCTCTACCATGGGATCGCCACCGTGCTTGATAAGCTCGTTGACAATACCATCAGGTCCACCAGCTTTATATCCATTTAAATGTTCAATTGCTTCCACAATCTCAGAAGAACTAATGGGAGCGTTATAAGCCATTGAAATATACTCCAGTTCATCATGGCTGTTTTGAATCATAGGAACAGTTTTTCCAACTGTGTCCCTCCATTCAGCAGAAGACCCCTCACTGTTAGACCTAGAAGTTCTGCCAAGGATACTGTAGTGAGTTTCAAAGGTTTTGACAATGTCAACCGATGAAGTCACCACTGCACCTTTAGTAGTCTTCAGCGCTTGTACTTGCTGACCGTTTTTCGGCTTGTACAAACGTTGAAGGGCCAACCAGAATTTCTTGTCATTACCACCATGGTGGTTTGAGTTTATTTCACTGTATAACTTGTCCCAGTATAATTTCTTCTGAGACCTAACAAGCTGATTGATATCTTTACGGAGCTGGTAGTACCTCGCCCACAATTCTCTGTTGGTTTTCAAATTGCAGCACTCTTTATAGAGGGCTCGTCTCTCCGCTATCTTGAGTTTAATCTCATTAGTCCACCAATTAACTGCTCTACCGCAGACAATTAGTTTCCTCCCAATGATCTTGTCAGCCACGGAGGAAACGAAACTCTCCCAAGAGTCCACTGCTCTCTCGACTTCTTTTCTTGCGTTAACAGAGCGTGACTGAAGTTCTTGGAGCGATTGGACAAAATGAGGGAGAGAGCCTTGACCTCCTCATTGTGGAATTTTTCTACGCGCCACTTCCGAATCGAACGTTTCACAGATCTCTTGGTGGTGGGAAAACACCTTTTGATCTCAGTCCAAACCAGGAAGTGGTCAGAGGTACCAATATCAGTTCTGTCGATCAACACATTGGCACACTGGGGGAACAAAATTTTGTCCATTAGAGAGAGAAAGAGAGAGACAGAGAGAGAGGTGACCTTGATCTTATTTGAGGCTTCAAACCCATCAAGCTGGTTTAGGAGCTCCAGCATAGTCCGTTGGACCTCACTGTCCCCATTGCCATTGCCAGACTCCATGCGGGCTGACCCTATGCTGTCAATCTCATCCATGAAAATGATTGAAGGCGCATGCTCCCTGTGTCAGGCAACACAGATTCGTAAAGCCATTAAGTGCTTAGGATCTGTACCTCACAAGGTGTGGATGGTCTCCTGAGCACTCAAGGAGCAGAATAGATAAAGGTATAGCTGCTGCAGCATTTCTGTAGTGTTGTTCAGGTGCACCTCAGTTGTACTAGAAGCAAAGGAGGAAGCAACAATAGAATGCGCTGTTACCTAGCCATGACGAACAACTCGCGAACCATGCGAGAACCCTCTCCAATGTACTTCTGCACAAGCTCTGACCCCGAGACTCGAATAAAAGTACAGTCCGTGTGATGTGCCACTGCCCTAGCAAGCAATGTCTTCCCTGTCCCAGGAGGCCCATACAGCAAAACACCCTGGTTGCCGGCAAAGCAGATATCTGTTAGTACACCAGCATTTTTACACATTACCTGTCAAACAAGCTGAAGAAAGAAAAGAGATTACCTGTACAAAATTTCATATGACCTCAGAAACAAAATGCTGGTGGATGAGGCTGGAAAAGTGACTGCCAGGACCATTGCTATGTGAAGGTGTTAAGGACATTTGTCTCCATGTAAAGCTACAGAATGGACATCCACATTGCCCTCAACACAGTAAGGGAGTGACAAGACAAAAGGGGAAATAGAGGTTGTACCTTAGGTTGAGCAATACCCAAGCTCTCAAAAAGCTCTGGATGCTTGATCGGCAGCTCTATCACCTACACTCAGACAAATACTCCATTGTTAGTGAGACCCCTTGCGAAACAGAGAAACTTGTTAAACAAAATAAAGACTAGTCGGACCATCAACGACACAAGCCCATACCCTCAACAACCTCCAAACCCTAAAATTCAACACCTCAAACCTAAGAATGACAGAGCAAGCAGCAATCTTCAGGAGTGTGTGTGAAAGCATTGTAGATACAACTCATCCCACATGCCCATACACATCCTATGCATCTCTCTTACCCCAACACCTCCCCCGCCCTCCTACCTCTCACCCTTGACGCCCTCTCTGTTGCTCTTTTTCCTTTGATTTGTTCCATCTTCATCAACCCTATATGTGTGTCAGACTACTGCTCACCTCTTTAATCTCCTTTATCTGCTGGTCCAGCCCTCCAATCATGTCGTAAGTGGAGTCAGGTACTTTTTCAACCTTCATTAGATTGACCAGGGGGTCGACCTTGCTAGGGAGGATTAGGTGCAAAACATAGCTGTCGTTGCGGAGCGCAACCCGTGTGGATGGTGTGATCTTGTTGATGTCAATGTTCTTGTCCAAGTCCACCACGTATTTTCCTTCTGGATGCACCTGAACCCCACCACCTCACTCAGAATGAGTCATAATACTCTATAACCCTCAAAACCCCTAAGGTCGAAACGCAGTACAT
This sequence comes from Takakia lepidozioides, assembly GCA_030704615.1. Lineage (NCBI taxonomy): Eukaryota > Viridiplantae > Streptophyta > Takakiopsida > Takakiales > Takakiaceae > Takakia > Takakia lepidozioides. Next base: position 63,465,456 of record CM060731.1, read on the forward strand.
GCTTGTTACTAGGGTGTGACAATCTGAATTAGGTAAGGACATTGGGCTATGCCCTCTCTTCCCTCACATTTTTTAATGAAGCTTCTCACAACCTCAGTTATGTATCGACCCACAAAACGTCACAGGGGAGGGATTCTCGCCCTCTAGTGGAAAACAGTGTCCAAGTCAAGAACATCAAGGCAGGGAAAGGAACTAGATGAATACCTTGACAAGAACTTTGGTTTTACCCATGACCTTGACAACCTCCCCCACATACGACCCTGGTTCTTGTAACAGCTGAAGCTCCTCCCTCAGCATCCTCACTGACCCATCATTCCCGTCGATGAGAAGAGGAGCAAAGAGAAATTAGTTCCATAACAAATCCACGGCCCACTCATTGACCTAATTCATTGCAGTGCTGTTTGGGACCTGGCTCACCAACCCTCTATTGTAAAATTGAGATAATTAAATCCTCGGCACCTTTGGAATTTAGGTCATTGCGCTGCGCTTCGAGGCGGTGCAAGTTGTGGGTCTTCACACGAAGTTGCAGCAACAAGTCGTGGATATGTGACAAGTAGTAATGCCGAAGGCCATCCCCGGACCTCGGCAGCCTGTTGGGTGCCTCTTCTGCTCGCCCCATAACTTCTGAAAGCAAACCGAGTCTCAGAGCCTGCCACAAATCTGCGGCCACACAAGCAAAGGCAGACAGATAAGACACTAGACCTGGGGTTGGAAAACGAGAGAGACGATACCGAGGACCGCGACGAATAGATGAATGCGAGATGAACAATGAGCAGATGAACTACCGCTTAGGACGATCATCCATACGAATTGTTCATCCATTTTCCCAGTCTCATCCGTTACCCATATTCAGAATGCTATTTCATGGATGAAAATTAAATGATCTTTATGTACGAAATCAGTTCACGATTTCATCTATGATCTATGGTCTGACTCTAATTAATCAGTAACCATCATTCTCGTACAAATAATGCATACCTGACAAAACAGGCTTTGCCTTTTTCTTTTTTCTTTTTTTTTTGAGAAATGGGACTGAGGCCCTGCTCGAGGCCCTGCTTTGCCTTCGGACTCTGAATACCCATAACTATGGTCATCTTGTTTGTTTTTTTTTTTTTAATATTAAATTATAATGGGGTATTTTTCTTTTTTTAACTGGGGCAGATGCCCGACTGCAACTTTTTTTTTTTTAAGAAAAAGGTTGTGAGCTGTCGCTCCCAGGTGTGTTTCCATTCTTAAAAAAAAAAGAAAAAAAAAAGGGATGAAGCCCTTTAATCCATACTAAAGAGATGTCCTGGAAAGAATAACCAGGACAGGAGACCATAAGGCCTACACCTATGGATAGATCGGGTACTGCGACTTTATTTGGAATTACTAGGAATTTTAGTCCTTTTTTAAAAGAGAAAAGTCATTTATAAATTAATTATCTAGTAGCCTAAAAATAAAAATAAAAGTAGCCTAGGTGAGGTGAGGTGAGGTGGAAGGGGTACAAAGGCCCTACATCAAAATTATTGTGACAAAGACTGAGCTCTAGACTTGTGGATCATCCACTAGAACCCTGGTTCTCTCAATCGGGTCCACATTTGCAGCTAATCACTACTATGGTTAATCGTAATTTACTGTTCTGATACTGGTTTTACAACAACTCTAAGTTGTGCTAGTGACAGATTTAAGGGTAAGAAATTAGAGCCGCTTCTGCATTGGGAAGCACCACAAAAAATGTGGATGTGTGAAGCGTTGCTGAAGTTAATACAAGTCTTATGATATGCCATAGTCGGATGATATGGTCTACTTTGTTCCGTTGGATGTCAATTTCTTGACTCGATGTGATCACAGGGGTTCAACATGTGGCCAAATTTCCAATTGCAGAGGGTGCATTTCTGGCTATCCACAAGGACTCGATCTTCCAGACTGATGAGGCAGGAGTAAAGATGTTGTCATTAGAGGTACCTTTTTTTGCAATTCTGGCCGGCCTCACTAAATGTGCTTTGGCGAGGCCCAAATACGGCGGCCCGACAAAATGCTGCCAAATATAGGCGGCCAAGCTCTATAGCCACATGTACATTTTGGTGGCAAAACCGGTGTCGCTCGTTGTGCCACTCGCATTTTTATGGCAAAACAAACATCGTCGCCAAAAGCGAGGACGGTAGCCAAGGCTGTCGTAGCGCCGGGAAGCGCTACGAACCCTATCCCAACCGCCGCAACCACCTCGCTACGGCGAAACTGGCGTGCTGATTGGAGAAGTCCGTGGAATCGTCCTCCGGATGGGCAGGGTTGGTATGGTTGGATTCCGAGGGGCAGGCCACTTGGCAGGCCTATACGTAGAAGCTAGCTTCTAGGGCAGCAGTTATGTGTGAAACCCTTGGGATAGGGTTTGCGATTCATTTGGTTGCACCTAATACTTTGATAATGCGTGGCAGTGCAGGCCCCACCGTCCTTGAGCAGGCACCAGCCTCATTAAGTAGAGCCAGGGAGAGGCTGAGAGACTGACGAGTGCTTGGGAAAAGGCAGCATGAAGTGTGAATCAACAAGAGGTTTGAGAGGGCCAGAGAATTATGGCATTTTAGTAGCTCTGGATGCTGCTCAAACAAGGGGAGGTGGGACGGACTTGTGCTTGCTTGTAGGAAGGACAGGGAGAAGAGGAGGGCAGATACGACAGATTCAAGGAAGTGAGCTGAGAAATGAGCCAAGGTGTGTGTGTGTGTGAGACAGGAGAGAGAGAAAGAAGAAACTAGAAAGTAGATTACGTCCGAAGAGCAGCATTAAGGGGCCCAGTTGTGGATTGCCAATACAGTTAAAATACTGGCATCCTTCAGAGAAAGGGAGAAAAGAGGGCTCAGATAAAAGGTAGTGTATTTTTGGGGGTGCGGGGAGGACGATAGAAAGAGATTGCCAAATCTGAAAGGGAAGGAAATTCCAGAGAGAGAGAGAATGTACTGATAAGACGTTGTTTGTTTGCCGTAGCCTTGTGGCCATTGACCCACGCGCAGAGTTTGAACGGAACTCCAGAGAGAGAGAGAGAGAGAGGGGCTATGGATGGCTCTAATGGAGTGGAAACGAAGGTGGTTGAGAGCTCATTTAAGGACAAGGAAGATCGCGGAGTGTGGAAGACATTATGCCGCTCGATCTCGGTTATATCTAGCAATGGGCACTCAGGGATAGCTGCGGCCAGGATGAAGCAACGCTCTGTGACCCTCGGAGGCCTACGCGTTGAGCGGGTACCGGAAGATAATGAAGAGACTCTGCTGGATAGGATGCGAGCATCTGTGATTGAGCTCGACCCTCTTTCCAAGGCAACCCTTTCTTACCCTCACGCAAGGCTCACTGGGTGCGGAGGACCTTGCATTTCACTGCAACATAGCTTAGGCCGAGTATTGCCAGCTGGAAAGTTAGCAACTTAAGATTGCAGTTGTACTTGACGGGGTGGGAGAAAGACAGTCAGACAGACAGTTTACAACCCAGTCATTCTATTGAGGTCTACACATTCAATTTAAGCATAGAACGTGAGCAACAGATGCAGAATGTTTGTGAGCAAGCTCATTGCTTAAGCAGTCGCCACCTCGCTATCTTTTTTGATACACGGCGTTTTACACTTGTTGTCACCATTGAATGCAGGACATAGATGATGCAACACTCAAGAGATTTTTGCAAGCCCGCTCATGGAAGGTTGACAAGGCCTCTAATATGTGTGTGGCTCATCAAAGGTGGCGGCGCTCATATGTACCTCTGGGTTATATTCCTGAAGAGCAAGTTATGAGTGAACTGCAATGCCAGAAATTATTCATGGCAGGCCGTGACAAGAAGGGCCGGCCGGTACCTGTGGCCATTGGGGCCAAGCACGATTCTTACGGTCGGGACCTCGAGGAATTCAAACGTCTGTCTTCTGCACATTCTTCTGTGCCTTTCTGCTGCTGAAGTTTTCTGTAGATCCTCCATGAGTTTTACAAGTGAGTTTTTCCCTGCAGGTGTGCATTCCTACACGATACGAGCCGGTAGTGCGCACCTGCTATAGCCTATTTTCATCTTGAAATCCTCTTCAATACGATATATAGAGATTTATGCTAGTGAAGATCATAACGCAGGTTATGCTAGAAAAAGTGTTTGTTGCTTCTCAGGGTCCTAGTTGACAAATATCTGTACCAAGCAGACCAACGAGCAATTGTCTCACAGAAAATAGTGACCATCAGAAAGCTCCTGATATTGGACAGTCATTCAGAAACATACAATGGAGTTAAGACTGATCCACCAAGTTCAGAACAAAGCAGTAGAGGTAGGATTGATTTCCATTGCGCTCAGTGACTGACTATTCAAAATCAGGGCTTACCCTAGACTTACGACACGTCTAGTAAACTAACACACCTGTAAGTTTTTGCCAGTGTTGAGGAGTAATTAGTGAAGACCGATGCTCACAGCCAGGATTTGAAGGGAAGCTTGGGTAATATGCTTCTTATTTATAAGACATTCTGGCAGAATCCTGCTGACAAGTATGGAGAGGGAAGTGTTGTGCTCCAGCAACTTCGATCATTCTGAATGTGTGGCTTGTCTGGCAGGTTTTACAGTGCATGTCTTTGACAAAATAATAGCCAGGTAGCCTCTCAAAGTTATTTACACATTCAGGGGTTTACTTGGCTCATGTCCTTGTCAAATGCTCTGTATCTGACCGACATATTGCAGGAGGCATTACGCATCTGTCAGCTTGATGTGACATTAGGTTTTAAACAGCTTTGATAATTTGGACCTGGCATGTACATGAGCAGCATGCCTTTGGGAGAGGAGAAGTTTACCATCATCATGGACTTGCAAGGCGTAGGCTATCGCAACCTTGATCCCCGTGGCATGAGTACAGTGTTTGAGTCCTTGCAGGTATGTGTTTCAGCTAATTTGATTCAGAAGTCCTCCGCTTGACATACAGAGGAATCTGATGCTCATCTTCTATTGAAGATTACTGACTATGTTCTCCTCTACACAAGTGTTATTCTCAGTATTGTTCAATCTCTCATTGCCAGGAGACATAGGACAATGTACCTGCTCTATTGATTCTGTAACTTGATCTAGCATGGTGGGGAAAGGGTTCAAAGGTGGCACAAACTCTTGAGTTGCTATTCCATGATTTTGTTCCCCTTCCCTGTCCTAATTGTTCCCCTATCACCTTCTATTAGAACTTTCTAGACTATCTAAAGGAATGCGGTCCGTTGTTTGACGGGAATCTTGTTGAATCCCAATGAATGGGTCTGGGCTGGGGACAGGCATACTACCCAGAGCGGCTAGGCACAGCTTTTCTTGTTCACATACCCCTTGTGTTCTGGGGGATATGGCGGATGATGTCTCCATTTATTGACAATGCTACCAAAGAAAAGGTATTTTGAAGAGTTTTCAACTTTGAATGCATCTTTCAAATGTTCAGTCATTTTGAGTTGTTCATACTGATCCAAAAACTTTCTGGCTTAGCTCCACAAGAGAAATTTTGGACTTTGAGTGAATATACCACAAGTTCATTATGGGATTTTGTCAACCTGACAGATGGTATTCGTAGAAGACAAGGTACTCCAGGCAACATTGTTGGGGGCCATAGACAATGAGCAGCTGCCAGAAATATATGGGGGCAAGGGGGCATTGGTGCCCTTTGAAGACTTCTCAATACCAAATTGGCCTCCCAAGTCGGCAGCAGTGGATTCTGTTTTAAAAGAGACTTCAAAGTGAACAGTAATCTACCAACTGAAGAAGCTAACATCCTGTTAAGGGAAATTACCTCTCTGCTGACTGGGGATGATCTCTTCATTGGCATTTCATGTATGAAAGCAATTTCTTGGTTAAGGAAGTCAACACACCCCTTGAAAGATTGCCCTGGAATTTATTATGTCTATCCTCTCCTTGGTGTCTTGCTAATAACAGATCAGTGATAATTGACCAAACCACATGTCTTCTGCATCACCTGTGCTGCTGGAGTTGGTCCACCGGTTCACTGTCTGAGCATGTGCTTGTGTTCTTCAACCCTTAACATTTCAAGGCATTGATCAGCACAAATTCTGCAGCGTGTTCAACAAATGTGTTTGAGTCTTCTACAAAGCAAAATCAAGCCACATCTTGGTGCCAGGGCCCTTCACGATTCTTTACAGAACCTCTCTTTGCAGAAACTGATTAATCTACATCAGCTCAGCTTGTATCAAATTTCTTTCGAAATCAGGAGTTTGTTGAACTTGCAGTGGATCGCCGATACAGCAAGACCGCAACTCCCTCAAATGTCCATATCTTGTGTTCAGGATTGCAGAGAGAGTGCGAGACGAGCTACATTAATAACGCGCACCCTCTCCCTAATTACCACAGACATCACTGGACCGTCATAAAGGCAGCCCGCCATAACTCTCCTGGCCTGCACTTTCGCTTTCTTGAGCAGGCAAGCCCAGTGGAGGCTGTTTGTGCTTAACCAGCCTGATCCTGAGTTCAATGTTCAATCCGTAACCATGGGCTGGCGTCCTCTTCTGTTGGATGCACCACAAGACATTTGGAAAGGCAGAGTAGCTCAAGTCTGAGGACAGCTGCCATTCTCGAGCTTGCGTCTCAAATGGAGCGTACGTGAGCTGCCGGCTGTCAATGCAAAATTTCGTAGGTAGTACGGTTGGTTTTGTCAGTCTGGCAGCGTAGGATAAGCAATGCAGCTTAAGAAGGAATGAGGTGGAGCTTCAAAGAGTCTGCAGCGAGAGAGATTGTTGCGACGCCAGGCGACAGCCGAAATGGCCGATGCCGTGGATGTGGATGTGTCGAATGCAGAGCAGAAAGAACAGGATCAAATGGAGCGGGAGGATGGAGGCATCCAAGATCCCGGACTTGAAGGAAGTTTGCAAGGATCTACTGCTCCCGGTGAAAATGGCTCCACGGCTGATGAAAGTATGTACACTGCACTCCTTAGGTTCAGATTTGGCCCGCAGGATTATGGCCTTGGTTTTCCTTCTAGCCTATCGGTATACGAAGCACTTGGGAAGTTGGGATCAACCATAGCATAACTCAAGGTTATGTGAAGGCGCTGCAATTCTGGTAGCTCGTTCAGTACTTAGCAAATTTGCATAATCAGCTAAGATAGCTTTCAACCTGTTGAAATGACACAAGACTGGATTGGAAGCTGGAACTCTGATGAAGGGATTTGTAGACTCTTGGATGTGCGTGCTTGCGCTTCCATAGACTGGTGTGTGTGAGGAGAGAGATAGGAAAGAAAGAAAGAGTTTCTCACTTGCGCAGGAGAGAAGCTGTGTTTTGCCGAATCCAAGGGAATGCAATTAAGTGCACAGCTATACTTTCGATATTTTCACTGGTGAACATTTGTTTATTGAGCATTGCCCCAAATTGTTCTCGTTGTTTCTGCAGCAATGCCTAGGGGACAAGGCTTGCCTTTGAAAGTTCTCAGAGGGTGGAACCAGCTTAATATCAAAACAAAGCAGATGGTGCCCCTCACTGAACTTTCCTTTCTGGCTTGCTGTTTGACACCAGACCATGTCCTAACTTTGCAGCTATCTAGCGCCTGGATCTGTCTGAGGAGATTAAGGGCCCCTAGTGTCCCTCCCAAATTAGGCTCCTCACAAGTTCACTTACAGCTATGTAGCCAGTGTCTGATAGTGAGAAGGTTATTCCAAGATTGTTCCTGGAGGGTCAGTTCTTAGACCGAGGTCTCTTAGTTTTGTGGAAGGATCAAGTATATGTCCTATTTTTCTGACTATTGACAGCCCATGAAGAATTCAGCAAAGGTGGACGGCAAGTCAGTCACTTCTCTTGAGTTGATGTCAGCTCTCTCCTTTTTTGCAGAAACAGTTGCTGTGGCCGGGGAAGATGAGAAATTGTTGCAGCAGATGAGGACATCCATTGCAGAGCTTGATCCCCTTTCCAAGGTCATTTTATATGTCTTTTCCTTTTAGATGGAGAGTATAGGATAAGTGTCACGATTGCAGAGGATAGATTTCAAAATTTGTGCAGTGGTTTGCTTTCAATCCGTGCTTCCCATTGGAATCACTCTTGGTAGAATTGCAGACTCTAAATGGAAGCCATTTCGCATGTGCTATTGCAAAGTGACTAATGCAGGATGTAGATGATGCAACACTGAGGCGGTTTCTGAGGGCTCGGTCAAGGAAGGTGGACAAAGCAGTCAAAATGTTTGTCAGTCATCAGAGATGGCGGCGCTCATTTGTGCCACTTGGCTACATTCCAGAAGAACAGGTAACCTGAATAGGAATCTACCACTTAAACAACACAACAATAGCACATTTGTGAAGGAAGTGGTCGAACATACTAGCTGGGCTAAGATCATTTGTTTGAAGTGTAACCACTAGATCAATAATGTTCCTGCCAATCCTTGGAAAATAGACCCAAGTACAGATGTGTAGTCCTGACAAGTTGTATGGGTGCAACAAATGTCCCCTAGCAAGTTCCCTTTGATGAGTCTTCTTCTCACTAAAATAGCGCTAATGAAAAGCCTCCCAGATCTGTCTTGAAGGCCATTTTGTGGTTAAATTAATTCATTCAGCTTCCAGATTTGAGCTGATCACCATACACTCAATTTGCAGCAGAAATTATGTAAAGACCCTTTTGGGACCCACTCTAACACTTGAATGCTGAAACCAGAGAATGTACAAAGTTGGCTGTCTCCACAGGGGGACAAGTCCATGTGTACCTGACAATGCAGTCCCACTCAAATGCTTGGAGTGTCCTCATTATTATCAAACCGCCGAAACTTATGATCTCATGTCCTTGGGTGTGCAGGTAAAGAATGAGTTGGAAGCTAAGAAAGTGTATGTGCAAGGGTATGACAAGACAGGGAAATCCATAGGGGTCATTATGGCAGCTAAACATGATGCCTACAAGCGCAACTTGGATGAGTTCAAAAGTATGTTCAAAGCTTTCCTTCTGGACTTTAGTTTCCTTTCCTTTCGTTGACTGTTTTAGAGCACAATATTCCCTGTAATTGTGGCAAAATTCTCACATTCAAAACTGCATGTATTGAGCTGAGTGCACTGGGGGTTTGGCAGGTTATATCGTGTTCAACTTTGACAAGATAATTGCCAGGTGGGCTCTATCTGCGTCATGAGGTGGTCTTTTTCCAAAGAAACATGTCTGTACATGCTGTCCTGTTCTTTCAACAGTCTTTTAGAGTAGTTTGGGTTTTTGCCCACTCTCCATGATACTCTACATTGGTTTAGAAGTGTTTTGGATCTTGGGACTGGCAGCCACTTGCATATCCGAATATTTCAATCCATCAAGGACAGCAAGTATGCGCTGCCGTTGCTTATACTTGGGTGAATGAGCAGCGCCAGGCCAGGAGAGGAGAAGTTTACTGTCATCCTGGACCTCCAAAGCTTGAAATATAGAAACCTCGACCCTCGTGGCTGGATCTCGATTTTCGACTTTTTGCAGGTTTGGATTTAAATTTTGTTTAGTCTGGCTGGCTGTATCTCTCATCCACTCAAAGTGAATTAGAGATGATGATGGCATGTGAGTACTCGACATGTTCTTCTTCTTCTTCGTCCATGGATTGGCGCGAGACAGTCACCAAGTCTGTACTGCAATTCTCAGTTTACAGCTTCAAGATGAATCCATGTTCGTTGTTTTGTTTGAATACGTGTGTATTTTGTCCTAGCTTCTTTTTCTTGTCCGTGATTTTCTTTTCTTTGCTGTTAGTTTCTAGTTTTAGCTTGATGAGATTGTTCATTGGTAACTGATGTCTTGAGTTCAATGATTTATAGATGCTTTCAATCTGAACTTTCTTCTGATATCCCTCTTTACTGTGGATCAGATCTTGTCAGTACTTCTTTTTTACTATCTTTAATTGTAAGTATGGAGATATCTCGATACTTATAAGGGTATCTCTTCAGGACCAATAATTGCTATGCACTTTGCAGATGGGCATGTGGAAGAGAGATGCTGGCTTGTAATTTTATGCTGACTTCCAATTATTCACCTCCTCTTTTTAGGGGATCTGCCATCATCTGACCATGCTTTGCTTTCAGCAGTATGGGCCTTAGTGCCACAAAATCTGATCCTGATGAAATACTTTAAAGGTCTGCAGACCCAAGCGGTTGTGATAGCCAATTTCGTGTGGATGTAGACAAGGTTTGAGATGACTGTTTCTCTTCCAGTGTGTAGTTTGGCATTTTACTCCAGCAGAGCAAATCTGTGAAGAGTAGGCAACGCCACTTAGCAAGATGAAGTTTCTTGTGTTGCCTAGAACCTGGAGCATAATGGGAAACTGTTTGTGGCAGGCACACTTCCCAGAGCGGCTGGGAAGACTGTTCATTGTGCACGTGCCCTACATATTCCATGGTGCATGGAAGCTGGTGACTCCCTTCATTGACAAGGCCACCAAGGCCAAGGTATTTCAGCTTGACCTGTCCTCATGATAGGTTGAAGTTTTTTATTAGTAGCCAGACACCTTTACTTGCCCAACATTTTGTCACATCTGTTTCCAGCTCCATAGGTGTAGTAGCAGAGCGGGAAACAAACTCCTTTCTGGTATGAAGCCCATACCAGCGCTACAATTCTCAATTCCTTGTAGCCAGAGTGCCTTGGCTGTGCGTTAGGCCTAGTTCAGGTTTTCTCGTGTATCCGATGTCAACTCAATCCAGGCTGGTTAGTTATTCCTTAAAGAGTATATTGTCATAGCAGGAAATCGGCAATGGCTACGTCTTCTGATATAACATAGTTTTGCTGTCCAAAGCTCAATTCCTTATAGCCAGATTGTCGTGGCAGTGCACTGAGTGTCTTGTTCAGGTTGTCTCATATATCCTAATCTCAATCCAGTTGTATAGCATGGGGACAATGCCCTAAGTGTATATTGTTATATAGCCAACATCTGCAGGAAGTGCTAGGTAATTTTGCTGCATGTTGTCATAGCCAACATCTGCAGGAAATGGCAATGGCTACATCTGCTAATCTGAGAGTCGTGCTGTCCAAAGTTATTATTGCTATGTAATTTTGCTGTCCCAAGTTCCCAGTGCTGTGCTGAATTAGTGGTCACCAAGCTTCAGTATGATGTCTCCAAAAGGCCATTTCAACTTTATGAGTTCAAAATTTGCTTCAATACACATTCCATGATACAGTGTTTGCTGGCAGATAATGTTTGTAGATAACCAGGCACTGGAGACAACTCTGTTGAAGGAAATAGACAGGGATCAACTCCCAGATATTTATGGTGGTACATTAGCACTGGTGCCAATTCAAGATACCCCCACCCCAAATTGGCCTTGCGAAAATGCTGAGTCTACTGCTACTCCAGCAGATGCTTGAACTGTATCTTCTTGCTGCTTCATTCATTATCAGTAGGTAATCTTACCAGCACAGGCTACAAATTCCATCGCGCTATTTGTCTATCTTTGCTGCCCTGAAGCTTTTCTGGGGTATTGCACTGTTTAGTTATTTGAAAGTCCATTGTAAGATGCTTATGATACATGCCAAGGTCATGGGTTCTCTCTTGTGTATGCTTCAAACTAAGGCAAACATTTTTTAAGATTGTTGGTTTACTAGATCTTAGGAATGACAACTTTTAACTAAAAATATATAACTAATCCTGGAGAACGTCACATCCAAGAGTGATCTTCTATCTCCCATAGCCATGTTCGAGTATAAGGAGGTTCAACTTGGTACAATGCATTGTCTCAATTTAGAATGTGGATTTTGAGTTGTGGATGTGCCATTTCAAGTGTTATAATCCCCGCTGTGCGTCCTCCACATGGAAGCTTTCTTGCTGCATGATTGTACATACCAGTGTTGGGTGGGCGGTATGCAGGGTCCAGCTGGTTATCATTAAAGGACCGACCCAGCTGGCACGTATTTGTAATACTAGGGTCAAGAATTGGACCTCGGTATTGGCACTTCCACTTCCTAGATCGGATCAACACCCTACCTCTATTGTACCCTAGCAATATTCATAGTAGGAGCAAATTAGCACGGAGGACACTAGGAGTAAGGTAAAGAACTTAATCCACTCGTGTGCCATCTGAAGGTACTTTCGCCAGAATCCAGCACCTCAGGGGTACAAAGAGTGTAACTCCACTCGGTTGAACTCACACTTGGTCTCGACATTTGACCAAGTATTAAATGGACTAAGAGAAGTTACACAAGCCACTACTTCGGGGTTACACAGGCTGGGGTGACAGTACCAAGGCTTACAATAGCCCCCCATCAAGATTCGAACCTACCCTCAAGGATCAAGAATTGAACCCTCGCCGCCTATGCTGCAATCGCTTTACCCACGCGCCGCATAACACCCAGTTGGATTCTTAAGTTTTTAATAGTGAAACCGAGCTAAGAGGGGTGGGGAGGATTTGACAGGGGCCCTGCGGCACACCCGGTCATGTAACCCACTCTAACCCCCCAAGTGGAGTTACACTCCCCATCGTGTAACCCTCTTTCACCCTGACTAGAGTTACCTCCCTTCAGTTCCATGTCACTCTCAAGCGAGGGTGGGGAGGAGTTGCCATAATAATAATAATATAGAAGTCTCCCCCGAAGGGAGCGTAAATTTGGTGTCTCTTCACCACAAGGGCTACTGCCTTCCAGCTGAAAGGTGCACACCTTCATGACATCAAACCGTGGTTTGACAACCACATCCAATGCGGCATGTGCCCATTACCACTGGGCTACATGCTGGTTGTCAAGAGTTGCCTCTTCTGCCACATCATGGTTTTTGCTTCTAAGTTGCCCAAACTGACAGAAAATAACCAAAAGCAACATAACCTCCTGCACGAACATGAATCATCACCTTCTACACAAGGTTTCCGTTTCTTTCTTGATCTATGTCATTGCAAACCCTCTCTCCCAATCGCACCCAGATCCCAAGCTCTTCATAAGCTCTTAATCCATTTTCTGAGGTTCATTAACCCGAGGAGTATGAATGAAGGCCAATTACTAAGGTTCATTACCGGTACTTCCTCCTTGACGTGTGTTTGTAAAATGGAAACAACACTATCCAAAACTTCTGTCATAATGCTAGTTTAAGGCATTTGTGTAGAAGGATCAAAGCTTTGTAAACAGCTGAAGAGTATTTTATTTTGCAAATCTCTGATTTTGTTGCACGCTTGTGTCTCTCAACTTAATCTTCCCATCTTCCATCCTCAAAACCCTTTCATTTGAGTAAGCACTTAGCAACTTCTTCTATTGCTTTTTTATATGACAAGGGAAGGCAAAAGTAAAATAATCATACATCAGAAAGCTTTGTAAAAGCCATGGATGTATCAGCATGGTTGAGGTCCTTGATGTGGGAGACAACAACTTCATTAATGAACCTCTACCAGACTAAGATGGTACTTTTTTTTTATCAATGTCCGAACACCCTTTATACAGCAAAGGATTGCTGAGATTGAGGGGGGGTTAGCACTCTACCATGCATGCATTGACGTACACCCTAAACCATTAAAAAAAATACTCACTCCTAAGTTGATTAATGAAAATTTGTCCTTTGAGCCCATGGCTCAACTAGCACATTCTGGACATGACAATTAAAAAAGCCTTGTGACTTTGTGGGGTATTTTGTCTTTTAGCCCCTCAGCAAAAGTAAAAACAGAAATGATTTATCCGTTTTGAACCGGGATCACAACAACCTTGTGACAATGATCCACAAGGTTGAGAGGGGAAACTATTTGCAGAAAAGTAAGAGTAATGTCATTGATATGTAATTTACTCATTTGTAGTAATCAAGTTTTGTGCTGCCACGTCTTACTACCGCTAGTTCTGGTGGATATGATGCACAGAGACTCGATTCGAAATTTATCAGCACGAAATTATGTGCTTGTTTAACTCTCCATATTATATTCTTATATGATTAGGTTGGACAATACGCATTTACTGATTGTGGACAAACAGTACACAAACAGTAAAAAGTAGAGGGTGTAAAAAGTATCCAAGGTGAAATTATGAAGGAATTTAATTGCACATTGAGAAGGCCATTCCCATTTAGCCATACAAATCTCCAGAAAAGGTGAGACTAATGATTGTGGGTCCGGTGCAAAGTGTAAGATTTTAATTCTAGCAGTATGGTATCTGAATATGAGCACTTGGAAAAGAGATCCTTGAAATCGCGCTCTCACAAATCCACACAACTCATATATGATTCTAATTCATGGGGTCGCCGAGCGCACTAGTGAGTTGCAACACATTCAAATAATGATCATGAGAATCAAAGTAAGTCAGTTTGTTATCGCATTCACACACCGTTGATTTGTTATAGCTGAAGTATAAGAATAGATTATAAATCTGATGTGCAATAAAGTACTTAATGTCAACCATTGCAAGTGAACACAATAACACAATAAATTGAACAAGAGTTTTAGAAAATAGTTTTATGTGATCTGGAACGATCCCTAAAGGATCATTCTGCCTTGGAAGCAGGGGCGAGGTCGGGAGGCCGAGACATAGCTGACGAGGTGGACAGATTCCCACAGGGATCGTTCCTCGGCGTTAAGGGCGAGTTGATGTAGATCTGGCCTTTCAATCTTGAAATGTGGCGACATCTTCTACACAAAATCTATATTATAGAATAGGTAGGCCATAATATCGAGTAGGCAGGCATGGAAGTGTGAGTTCAGGGAAGCTACACCATGAGCCTGCGCACGTGAGCCTATGAGCCCATGCTCACGATTGACCAAGCTTGGGCTCGTAAGCCCAAGCTCACACTTAGTGGGTCAAATGTGAGCTTGGGCGTCACGCTTAGTGGTCGTGAGCGCATAATGGTGCGGTATCAGAAATGGGGCCTATATCCGAGAATAAATGCAGCCTATTCCCACGAGAATACCAGCAGTGTCATTTGGAAAATTGGAATCGTATAGGTGCATTCATTATGTGCCTGTAATCAGGTGTGATGATTTATGTGGGCGTTGACGACCACATAATTCCTAGACCTCACAAAGCATCATGTTGGAGTATGTTTTTGCAGTATGTTTTTATTATTTTTCGAAATAATTTGAAAATATTTTCTTTTTATTTTGTCATTGGAGGACTTGTGGGAGGTCCACGAATTATGTGGACGTCAACACCTACATAAGTCCTCACATTTTATGTTTAAAAAACAAATTTGAAAATTTTGGGTTTTTTTTTTTTTCTTGTCATTGGAGGCTTGCGAGAGGTCCATGAATTATGTGGGGATCAAAGCCCACATAGTTCTCACATTTTAGATTAAAAAAATGTTTTTGAGAATTTTATTTTATTTTATTTATTTTTCGGTCATTGGAGGGCTTGCGGGAGGTCCACGAATTATGTGGGCGTTAACACCCACATTTGTTTTTTTTTGTTTTTTTTTTTTGGGATCGTTGGAGGGCTTGCGGGAGATCCACGAATTATGTAGGCGTCAACACCCACATAAGGTTTTTTTTTTGTGGATGTCATTGGAGAATTTGCGGGAGGTCCATGAATTATGTGGGTGTCAATACCCCCATAAGTTCTCACATTATCTTTTTTTTTTAAATCATTTTATTGTGTTATTAGAGGACTTGCGGGAGGTCCATGAATTATGTGGGCGTCAACACCCACATAAGAGGCAATGAAGGCAAAGTAATAGGACATCCAAAATCAACAGGACACTATGTGCAGTATCTCATTGTTCGACAGTATAAACTCATCGTAGCTAAGAGTGTCCAAAGTTGAACTCACGTGAGCACAAACTCGGGTTTCGTCAGCAAATTTGGTTTTTTTTATTTTTTTATTTTTTTCCCTCAATCTCTTGTCCAAAATTGAACTCATGTATAGCACAAACTTGGTTTCGTCAGCAAAATTCGTTTTTGTGATTACATTTTTTTCGCTTGACAAACTGCTGTAACCGATGCGCTCATTCAATAGTGGGATAATGTTAGAGGACTGTCGGGGACTTAGACACTTATACGGGATCTGTAGGGTACCCTTAATTTTTGCACAGACTGAGACCAACAGGAGCCTTAGGGGTGACAGCAGCGCACTGCAGAGGGGGGTTACACAGCCCGTCACAGTCGTCACAGCCGACACAGCCAACACAGCCGTCACAGTGGTCACAGCCGATACAGCCAACACAGCCCGTCACAGCCGACACAGCCGACACAGCCCGGCACAGCCACACAGCCAGTCACAGCCCGACACAGCCAAACACAGTCGCACAGCCAGTCACAGCCCGTCACAGTTTCACACAGCCAGTCACAGCTTGACACAACTGTCACGATCATAGGGAACGAAGAGTAGGACAGGGAACGACTGTGGGGAACAACACCTGCGAAGGGAACATGTTAGTTCACAAACACGGTTAGTGAGGGAAACGGTTAGAACCGCGGAAATGAAGATAAAGGGAGAAACGGGGAATTGAGGGGGGATTCGGAGGAGGACTTCTTGGTGATAGAGGAGAGGGGATCGGGCAGAGATGGAGAACGGAAGTGAAGATAGAGAGATGATGAGTAGATGCTTGATATATGCAAGGCTGTAATGATATTGTAGAGTAGATTAGAGTCACAATGGCTTCGGCCTGATACCTGATAAATCATAATCGGATACTTTTACGATACAATCACACTGTGTAGAGAGATCTGAGTGAAGCTGTGGAATGAATGGATGAGTTGATGGAATCCAATAGATTGATAAAGCAAACTGATACTTAATTATCAATGGTAAGATAGTTAACATGAATACCAAAAGGGAAACAAATAGGAAACACCCCCATGATACACTAGCTGTAGGTCATGACTGATTGTTCTGCGCGGGCTGAGTACTTAGAGATTTCCAACTCTTCAATCTTGGAGTTTCCGCCTCGAATAGCGAAGGGATGGGTGAGTAAAAGCCGCGCAACATTTGGCGACCATACTGGGGACCTGGGACATGAACAACCAGATGTGACAGGCATCTGGTGGGATCATGGTGGTTGGACCATTAAAGAATTTGAAGTGAATCAAATTCCCTGTGGAACGAAGGAAGAAAGATTGTCCAAACAATTCTTTCAAAGGTTCTTGGAATTGCCAGACGGTTGTAAAGAAAATATTCTTAAACGAGTGCATGATGCTGATCCAGAATGGGGTCTGGAGAAAGGAGTGATAAAGATTTATCAGGTAGCCTGTAAAGGAAGAGCACGTTGGTTACCAACATTGGTTTATGTGATAGCATTGCTATCCATTAAACGAGTAGAGTTTGAAGGCTGGGAAGAAAGAAAGGTGAATGTTTATACTCATATGCATGAAGAGCTTGTACTGGTAAAGAATTGGATTCCAAAGGATATTTTGTGGATCAAACTCACACCAAGAACAGCTTTTCAGACTTGTTTGCCATATGGTTATATGGTAACGGAGACTTCAAGTATAGCCAAGGGTGCATTGAAGCTTGAAAGAAACCCAGGCATATACGAGAGATATTACAGAAGAGAGTTTTGGTTATTGCCACATTAAAAGAAATGAAAGACATGGGACATGAGTGATGAAAGAGAAGCTAGACGACAGAGATATTCAGCAAAAAGAGAAAGCTATCTGAAAGCTAATTATCCATATCTTTGGGAGAGAGGAATAGACATAGGGGAATCATCTGGACCTCTCACACCATTAAGATCAAAGAGTGCATCACCTATACCGGAAGAACTAGAGTTGGATGCCACTCCTGTTTCTTTGCAAGAAAGATTAAGGGAATTGGTACAGGAAGAAGATCAATCACGAGGTGAAAGATCTGAGGTACATCCTTGGATAAAAGACTTGACAGAAATCTTTGATAAGAGTTGGCATGGAACACCAAAAGCAGGAACTCCAGTTTCTGAAGCAGAAGGTGAAGAAGGAGAAGAGGATGTGGCAGAGCCAACGGAGAGTTCAGACTCTCCAACACCATTACAGTTGAGTTACATGAGTGAAGAAGAAACCCAAGGGCAGAACTTGGAGGATGAAAACAGAGAGAAGAAATTAGAAGAGGAAGAATATGAAGAAGTAGACCCAACAGCTGAGGTTGAGACTACAACCAGGACATCCCAACCCGTTGGACCTGGATCAAGTAGAGCACTTGGATCACAGGCCAACGAAGGTGTCGGCTCAGGGGGATCAGGCGGGCTGCCTGGATCTGGCTCTGGGGGACAGGGAGTGTGGGAAGTAGTGCAACTGAAGCTGGGAATACTATGAATATCGTGGGGCCAGAAGCAAGGAGTGCTCAAGGGCCACCACTTGGTGGAAGATCCACCACAAAAACAACAGGTCCAAAGGACCAGCACCAGCAAGGGTGCCAGCACCTGTCAGTGGGCAGAAGGTAGGGCCACAGATGGCGTTACAACCAACACGGGCAAAACCACCCTTTCCAATATATTCAGGAAAAGGGGATCCCGATGTACACATTAGCCAATTTGAGCACATGTGTATAGTGAACAATGAGAATGGCGATGATGCCAAGATGAGACTGTTTCCTTGTTCACTTATCAAGAAAGCAAGTGAATGGTATGCAAGATTCCCTGATAATCATTTCCTAACCTGGAATGGCTTGAATACAGCATTTCGAAATAGGTTCAGGACAAGTAAAACTGAGGATGAAGTGTATGGAAGTTTACAACAGCTGAAGCAGAAGAAGCATGAAACTGTTGAAGAGTATATGGAGAAGATGGAATTGATGATGAAAAAGCTGGCTGCAGTACCAGCGCCCGGTTTACAGAAGACTTGGTTTGTGAGTGGATTAAGACCAGAGTTGCAAAAGAAAGTGGATATGTTACCCCATAATACAGTGGAGGAGGCATTTGAAACTGCGAACAGAATTGAGCAATTGGGAATGCTCAGGAGAGAGAAAAAAGAAGATGAGGACTCTGAGGATGAGTCAGATGAAGAAGAAGAGCAAGAACTAAAAAGAAAGAGTAAGAGAAAGGAGAAGTTGAAGAGGGATAACTATGAAAAAAAATTGGAAGAAATCTTGAAGAAGTATGCCACAGAGGCTGCAACACATTGGAGGAAGGGTGTATGGTGTGCAAAGTGCCAGAATGAAGGCCATACCACCACAGAATGCCACATGAAGGAGAAACACTGTACTATCTGTAAAATGGATAACCATTCTACTGAGAATTGTTACTACAACAGAAGGACAGCTGCAAGAGAACCTGGGCAAGTAAGGGTGCATCAGGTGCAGCCCCAGCCAAGAAGAAACAATGATCAGGACCACTATGGTAGGTCTGGTGGTTATAACAATGGCATGGAAGGGAGAGGTAATTCAAGAGGGAATTACCAAGGAAATTCCAGAGGCAACTATCAGGGTAATCCAAGGGGGAATTACCAGCCCGGGAATCAGGATTATAGAAATAATCCAAGAACAGACCAAGGGCGAGGACCCAATGGTGAAGAGCTATGTTACTATTGTAATCAGCCAGGACATCGCAAGGCAGCCTGTTCATTCTGGATAAGACACCAGAATGAGATGAGAGCTCCTGTGAATGAGGGCCCAGTGGTGGCAGCTCACATGGTTAGGCCATGTGTTGTACCAGAAGTAAGTACAATGATAGTAACAAGAAGTAAAGCCAAACTAATACCTCCAGTAGAAGAGGAAGAAGATGAGACTGGAAGTGGCAATGATATGCCTGAAGATGAAGAGACTTGGAAAGATGAGAAGGAACTGCACAAGGAAGTGGCAGATACTATAAGGGAAATGCAAAAGAGTACTGATATTCCTGTGGCAGATTCCTCTGATTCGGATGGAGAAAAAGAAGGGAGTGAGGAAGAAAGGAAAAAAGAAGATGCAGACATGCAAAGTAATGAAGAGACTTTGGCTGCAAGTAATATGTCAGACCAAAGCAGAAATTACCATTGGACAGCTATTAGCTGTGGCACCTTATTGTAGGCACAGGCTGTATCAAGCAATCAATCGAATTGCCCAAGAGACAGGAAACACAGACCTGAACAGCAAGGTGACCAGTTATAATGTGAAGCCGGAAGGGCGAGAAACAGTCATGGACTTTGATGATTCTATGCCAGTAATCCAATTGAGAATTGGAAGCACAGAACTAACTGATGTACTGATAGATGGTGGTTCTGGAGTAAATATCATGACAGACCAATTAAGGAAGAAGCTTGGTCTAAGTAACATGAAACCAGCCCCATTTACAGTAACAATGGCAGATCAAAGAAGTGTGCAGCCATTGGGATTAATAAGAGGAGTTAAGATACAGATACAGAAAATGATCTTTATGATCACAGTAACTGTATTAAAAATGGATGAAGTCATGGAGGCTTACTCCTTATTATTGGGACGTCCGTGGCTGAAACAGGCCAGGGTATTCCATGACTGGAATTCTCAGTTACTAACCGTGCATAATGGGATACACGAGATACAAATTACCACAAAGAAATCTAGTAGATTACCTGCTACAAGAAGACCTCGAGGAGTCAGAGAGTATGACTGGAGAGGAGGACTGGATGAGGAGCAGGAAGCTACCCTATTTGCTGCACACCCAGAGTGGGAGCAGGTTGCAGAGATGCGGCTGGAAAGCCTAAGTTGTTTGAGAGGTATCTGCTGTGGTGTAGTGACAGCCACACCAACTGAAGAGGAAACCAGCATTTACCCATCACATTTCTATGAAGAAAGAGTAGGAGAAATAGAAATCCTAGAAGAACCAGCCACTGTGAGCTTACAGGATGAAGTGGTGACTGGTTGGACAATCACAGCTGATGAGCAGGTGAGAGAAGTAAATGTGGGAACTAAAGAGGAACCGAGGATGGTGAAAGTAGGAGCTCATTTGGAGCCGGAATTCTTCGAAGAAGCTAAAAGCTTGTTCATCAAATACAGAGATGTATTTGCTTAGAGCTATGAGGATCTAAAAGGGATACCACCTGAAGTCTGTCAGCATAAGATTGAACTGGAACCAGGGTCAGTACCAATCAAGCAGGCGAGGTATAGAATGAATCCCAACTACGCACAGAAGGTTGGAGAAGAGATAAAGAAGTTGGCTGAGGCTAAGTTTATATACCCAATAGAGTATACAACTTGGTTGTCACCCATTGTTATAGTTCCAAGAAGAATGGCAAACTAAGAGTATGTGTGAACTATAAGAAGCTGAATGCTTGTACGAAGAAAGATCCTTTCCCTTTGCCATTCACAGAAGCAGTATTAGACACTGTGGCAGGCCATGAGATGTACTCATTCATGGATGGCTTCAGTGGTTATAATCAAGTGCAAGTGGCAGAAGAAGACCAAGGGAAAACAGCTTTCATCACAGACTGGGGGGCTTATGCATACAAAGTCATGCCCTTTGGACTTTGTAATGCACCAGCGACCTTTCAGAGAGTGATAAGTGAATCTTTTCATGAGTATCTGGATGATTTCATGCAGGTATTCTTGGATGATTTCAGTGTGTACAGCTCTAAGAGTGAGCACTTGCATAAATTGGAGTTATGTTTGGCCAGATGCAGGATGAGAGGTCTGGGCCTGAATCCAGAGAAGTGTACTTTCTGTGTGAAATCAGGGGTGCTTCTGGGACACATTGTGTGTAAGAAGGGACTCCTTGTGGATCCAGAAAGACAGAGTCATCAAAGCTCCCACCACCAGTGAATGTTAAAAGTCTACGGAGATTCCTTGGGCAAACCAGTTATACAGGAGATTTGTCAAAAGGTATGCAACAAATAGCAGCACCATGAGCAAACTACTGAAGAAAGAAGAAAGATGCAGTGTTTGCCTGGACAGCTGAATGTCAACAGGCATTTGAGGAACTTACACTGTCAGTAACAACTACACCTGTGCTGAGTTAACCCTCACTGGCATGTAGTATTCCATGTTTCACTGCGATGCATCAGGAGAAGCGTTGGGAGCGGTGTTAGCCCAGAATGTACAGGGAATATAGATTCACCTGTGTACTATGCTAGCCGGTTGATGAACAGTGCTGAGAGGAACTATAGCACAACGGAAAGAGAAGCATTGGCAATGATCTATGCAGTGAAGAAATTCAGGCATTACCTGTTGGGCAAGAAGTTTATGTTCTATGTGGATCACCAGGCTCTGATATACCTGGTAAACAAACCTCTGATAAGCGGAAGAATAGCAAGATGGTTGATAATCTTGCAGAGTTTGAGTTCGAGGTTGTTTACAAGCCTGGAAGACTGCATCTTGTGGCGGATCATTTGTCACGATTGTCAACAGGAGAACCAGCCACAGGAATAGATGATCAATTACCAGATGCGAGTCTCTTTGCAGTGGAGGTGCAGGGAAGTGCAGATGACTGGTTAGATTGGCAGTGGCCAATCAGATACTACCTTGCTCATGGTCAGTGCCCACCTAGTTATGGTAAGGAGCAGAGGAAGAGAATCGCTATCAAAGCTTTACCTTATATATGGTAGGAAGCAGAATGTATAAGTTAGGACCTGATGGAGTACTAAAACGATGCTTGTACCACCATGAAGTAAATAAAGTTTTGGCGGAAGTTCATAAAGGAGTGGCTGGAGGTCATTTTGGAGAAGAGACTACCAGTAGAAAGATACTACTCGCAGGATACTGGTGGCCTACTTTGTTCAAAGATGTACACGAGTATTGTCAGAAGTGTGATGAATGTCAGAGGCTAGGACCTTTGCAGAGATCTGGAAGGATGGCCTTGCATCCTACAATGCCTACGGAACCATTTCAGAAATGGGGACTAGACTTTGTTGGACCAATTAACCCACCATCCAAGAATACACGAAACAGGTACATAATTACAGCCACTGATTATACTACAAAGTGGGTGGAAGCTAAAGCTTTGAGGGACAACACAGCCAAGTCCACAGCAAGGTTCCTGTACGAGAACATACTTACACGATTTGGCTGTCCCTTAGAATTTATCAGTGATCAAGGAAGTCACTTCATGAATGAGACCATTGAGTTGTTGACTAAAGAGTTTATGATTGTGCATAGAAAGAGTACAACATATTACCCACAGGGTAATGGGCAGGCAGAGGCTACCAACAAAATACTATGTACTATCTTGGCTAAGATAGTCAATGCAAACAGAACGGATTGGGATACAAAGCTGCTGACAGCTTTGTGGTCATACAGGACTTCATATAAAGTCACCACTAAGTATACACCATTCCAATTAGTTTATGGTATGGAAGCCTTACTTCCAGTGGAATTCCTGTTACCTACCATGAGAACGGAGTGGGGAAAAAGAATGGAATTGCAAGACTCCATCAAGGTCAGGAAACATGAATTATACCATGTGGAAGAAGTACGTGCTGATGCAGCTGATAATATGACCAGAATTCAGATGAAGCGAAAGGAACAGTTTGATGAAGGCAAGTTAAAGACTTTTAAGACGGGGGATTTGGTTCTATGGTTGCAGAAGAAAGGAAAGATTCAAGCTTCTAAGCTTAAATCACCGTGGAAAGGACCTTATGTCATACAAAAGATGTATGATAACAACACCGCCATGTTACAAACCATTAACAAAGAAATGCTGGAAGAGTCAATGCAAATAAGTTGAAGGGGTACAGTGGTATCCATGACAAACCCCTGCAGCATGATTTGCATGTTGAACCGCAAGAGCAGTCACGGGCTGCACCAGTGTTACGAACGGAGTATGGAGCACTTGTCGCTAGGCCCAGCATATATGACCAGGGTGGGCAAAACAAACGTGACACAGCCTATCACAGCCCACACGGCGCACACAGCCTATCACAGCCCATCACGACGTGACACACACAGCCTATCACAGCCCATCACAACGTGACATAGCCTATCACAGCCCAGCACGGCGCAACACAGCCTATCACAACCTACCACACGTGTCATAGCCTCATCAGCCTATCACAGCTTACCACAGTGCATCACAGCCTATCACAGCGTAACACAGTATGACACAGCCTGTCACAGCTCAACACAGCCTACTAAAGTTACACGATCCATAGAATCAGTGACAAGTGGACGCATAATAACTTCAGGAAAATGGCTGACGGAAGAGGAAACGGAAATTACTTTAAAAATAGACACGTGGAGGTCAGGGCGCGACACACACAGCCAAGAAGGAAGTGCAAGAACAGGTGTCAAAAAGAAAGAGGACAAGAACGGCCGTCAAAAGGGATGAAAGGCGGGCCCATTAATGAGTACGGAAAAAGGGAAACGGAACGAACGGCAAGTACAGAAAAGCGGAATTCTTGTCACATGTGTGATCCTAGTGGACTATCCAACAGGGAAAGTCCACTAAAGAAGATAAAATCTAAAATCCAGTCACAGCGGATACAGCCAATAGAAAACCAGAGAAAGGATCAAGAAAATGGAGGGAAATTGAGCGCAAGAGGCGGCGTCGTTCTGAGTAACGGGCGTCTCGACAGGACAGACCATCAATGCTATACCTTGGAAACTATGGAGGAACTAACAGACTATACGCTCGCAATATTACTTACGCAGTGGCATAGACACGAAAGGACAGAGCAGAGCTTTTCTCTTGAGCGATGCTTGCAAGCCCCGCAGGCTTACAAGAAATTACCCATAGCTTTCTGCGGCAACCATACGTTTATGCTTTGTGCACTACAGGCATTCCTGCAGTTGTTACAGCCAAAACAGTTCTGTGAGTCTAAAATGAAGAGAGTGAGAGGAATGGAGGAAATCAGGGTGAAGAGCACCACAATTCTGCAGAAACAAACGATTGCTACCCCACAGGCGATACAGATACTGGAGGAGCTGAGATTGCAAGGATTGCAAAGCCTAGATTGGACACTACACCATAGACAGTACATGTTACAATTTTTGCAGAACTTTGAGCCAAGGACAGGAACAACAACGGTGAAGGGAGTTGAATTAATGATTACTCCCCTATACCTCCAGCAATTGTTTCGATTGCCAGCAGGTCAGGTGCATGTGGAGGAACACAGGGCAAGACTGCAAATAGGGGACTTATTCCAAGAAGGGAGTTTCTTTAAAACTCAGGGTTATGCTTGTACCAAGGCTGTGTACCCAGGGTTAAAAGAGGTAGGCCAGGTATTGAACGTTCTGATTGCATTGAAACAGAACCAACAGTATTTGAGCAGATCCTTCACGGGGAAATACTCAAAGGCCTGAAGGGACAAGAGGTACAATGGGCGGACATAATGTACAACGCACTGGTAGAGGAGATGAAAAGATTACAAGGTACTACCGCAAAGTCTCCTATAATAGTGTCTGGCCCAATCATTGCTCAAATAATCCTTGATTCTGGCATACTTAATGCGCAAGAAAGAAAGGAAATGGGAGTGTTTGAGCCAGCAACAACTGCAATGGAAGAGCAAGGCTCTTCACACAGTGAGGGTGGACTAGCAGGGCAACCTGAGACTAAGAGGCAGAGACGGGGAAAGACTGTGGTGGCGGATCCACTGGCTTCACGGATTCCGCATGATAATGTTTCCCAAGCTCATGGCCAGGAAGGGGCACAGCAGCACAGAGAAATGCTATTACTGGAAGCAGGACCTTCAGAGAGGGAGGAGGAAGTTACTTCTGCATCACAACCATCACAGCCACCTGAACGACTTGTCACAAGGTCACAAGTTATCCATGCAGCTCAACCAGAAATAATTGATTTGGAAAGTGAAGGGTTAGATATTCCAACTACAGAACAGATAGTGGCAGAAATAGAGAAGGGGGACCTTCTCTATGAATATTCTGGTCTGGTCAAGGAGACAGAAATCCCAGAGGTGCAACAGTTGCCCAAGGGAAATCCTGAGGTGCATATAATACACACACCTGTGTCGGAGGTACCACAGGCAGAAGGTCATGACACTGTAGCACCGGTGATAGATGAAGTAGTTCAAGAAGAAAATCCGGTGGGACAATGGCCTGAATGGTTAGTGAGACATCACACTGTTGAAGATCAGGAGGAACAGCAGCAACCTCACCATGATGACCCTCAACAGGCAATGCTAATGAGTTCCATAGGCAGGACACTTAATTTGTTGGGGACTTATGTCAAATCCCATGTTCCAATTACCCAATTGACAGCCTTGAGAGATGAACTCAGGAAGGAGTTTGAGGCTCGACTTGCCACTGAGTGTGCAAACAAGGTCGATGAAGAGGTCACTCTCAAGATGAAGCAGGACTTGGGAAATACAGAAATGGCTTTGCAATTGGCCAAGGAACAATTGATTGAGGCAGGCCTCGCGCAAGACCAGTTGCACGAAGCACATAAGCAACAGCTATACCAAATGCAGGTGCAGCATGAAAGCAAGTTGCAAGAACTGAATGCACTACATACGGAGTTGCAGACAGTGCATAACAGGATGACGATACAATGTGCTACATTTACAACTATGCTTGACCAATCTACAAAAGAAATAAACAGTCAAGCGGAAAAATGTACGAAGGCAGAAGAAGAGAATGTTGAGCAAATGAAGCTCATTGTCGATATGAAGAATACAATCTGTCGCAATGAAGATACTTTCAAGCAATACAGGCAGATTGAAGCTGATCAAGAGAAGCACATCGTGGAGTTGCAACAAACCATCATGGCCAATAGAAATGAAATTGCGGTCAATAACAAGGCTTGGAAGGAAGCCAATAATCTACTTGCTGCTTATGCGCAATTGGTTGAACCTCAGGCGAAGCGCATGGAGGCTTTACAACAGCAGTTGGAATTGTACAAGCTAAGAGAGGAGCAAACTCTCAGGGGAACCACAAGCAACTTGGTAGATAACAGCCTTATGCAGGTCTGGTTAGCACAAGGGCCAGTAGAGGGCAAAGCACCACGGAAGCTCACCCAAAGCGAGATGAATGAGCTCAGGCTGCAGGTGCAGAACATTGCCACAACTACTATAGACAATGTCTATAGTAGGATAGCAGAGTTACAAGAGGATGTAGACGGACTCCAGACTCAAGTGGAAGACCTCACTTCAAACATCGACAAAGAGTCTATATCCCTCAGGAACAGCTAATGGCTTCTTATTTACAAGCCAGAACTTTGGCTTTTCAGTCTTCACAGGAGGTGCAGGAGATGCCGATGATACAAGAGCCAGTACCACCACCACCACAACAAGTCACTGTACCAGTAGCTGAACCTGTGGTTACTACAACCACACCACAGCCACCACAGCCACCACAGCCGGAGGTATGGGGCAATGCCGCTTTTAACCCACCTAAAACTCCAGCTGCAAGGGAGTACAGTAGGGCTATGATTATGCCCTTCAACCAAATTCCCATCATGTTGGATTTGGCTTGGAAAGAATTTAGTCCTCCGCAGTCATTCGCACATTACTACCAAATCATGCGTATTTGGCTGCCAGTGGCAACTAGGACTAAAGTTCTTCCGAACAATCGACATATTGAAGATCATCACTTTGCACAATACTGGCACGAGGCAGGTACCATGTTGAGGGAATTGATTGCTTTCCAGGTTGTACATGAACTCATTTATACCAAGACCAAGGAGATAGCAAGTATTGTCATGGGGTGCGGGTTATACTACGCTGCTTGTTTTCTGGTACGTTACCACATTGAGCAACAAAAGATGCAAACACGCTTTCTGAGTTATTCCAGTGGAGATCATTGGGTATTACCTTCGGTGCCACCTCATATGTACCTATATGACCCAAAAGTTATGATGCAAAAGGATTCTCAAATTCGTTCATGGTTTCAAGCGGCCTGGAACCATTTGTCAACACAGAAATTCGGCATTGATGACATTTTCTATAAGGGACATGTGGCATGGAAGTACTTGCACGCTGCACCAGTAATTGGTACCCCACTCACCTGGACAGACAAGGAGCTCAGTGTCTACACCAATTTTGCTGTTCAGCGGTTACACCAAGTTGTAAAATACAAACTTCCAGACATGGTAGGACAGCATTGTATGCCCCAGATGATTCCACAAAAAGTTCGAAAATTAAAACACCTGAGAGGCGATGAGGATTCTGATACAACTGTTTCTTCACCGAATTCTTTTGACATGGGAGAAGACTATGCAATTCAGATGGCAGAGAAGAAGCGACGGGGGTCTCCTATGCCGGAAAGGTTACCTCGATATCAGCCTCCAGAGGGCCTCACTTATCCAGGTAGTGATCAACCATCTCCGTCAACCAGAGACAGACCTTGGGCTCGTACACACAGTCCGCCACGAAACTCTCAACGTCAAGAAGGTGCTCACTCACAAAGGTTTGCTAGTCGAAATCAGTAAACCGTGAGGACACGGCTTTTTGAGGGGGGAAGGGATAATGTTAGAGGACTGTCGGGGACTTAGACACTTATACGGGATCTGTAGGGTACCCTTAATTTTTGCACAGACTGAGACCAACAGGAGCCTTATGGGTGACAGCAGCGCACTGCAGAGGGGGGTTACACAGCCCGTCACAGTCGTCACAGCCGACACAGCCAACACAGCCGTCACAGTGGTCACAGCCGATACAGCCAACACAGCCCGTCACAGCCGACACAGCCGACACAGCCCGGCACAGCCACACAGCCAGTCACAGCCCGACACAGCCAAACACAGTCGCACAGCCAGTCACAGCCCGTCACAGTTTCACACAGCCAGTCACAGCTTGACACAACTGTCACGATCATAGGGAACGAAGAGTAGGACAGGGAACGACTGTGGGGAACAACACCTGCGAAGGGAACATGTTAGTTCACAAACACGGTTAGTGAGGGAAACGGTTAGAACCGCGGAAATGAAGATAAAGGGAGAAACGGGGAATTGAGGGGGATTCGGAGGAGGACTTCTTGGTGATAGAGGAGAGGGGATCGGGCAGAGATGGAGAACGGAAGTGAAGATAGAGAGATGATGAGTAGATGCTTGATATATGCAAGGCTGTAATGATATTGTAGAGTAGATTAGAGTCACAATGGCTTCGGCCTGATACCTGATAAATCATAATCGGATACTTTTACGATACAATCACACTGTGTAGAGAGATCTGAGTGAAGCTGTGGAATGAATGGATGAGTTGATGGAATCCAATAGATTGATAAAGCAAACTGATACTTAATTATCAATGGTAAGATAGTTAACATGAATACCAAAAGGGAAACAAATAGGAAACACCCCCATGATACACTAGCTGTAGGTCATGACTGATTGTTCTGCGCGGGCTGAGTACTTAGAGATTTCCAACTCTTCAATCTTGGAGTTTCCGCCTCGAATAGCGAAGGGATGGGTGAGTAAAAGCCGCGCGACAGATAAGTATAGGCACGGAAATGCACGGAAATAGGTTCACTAGACAATGCAGTGAATCACGTCGTAGTGGTGTGGATTTAGCCCTCAAATTAGCTTATGCTCTCGTCTTTGTTTGTTTGGCCTCCTCTTGCTACTCCAACATTTTAGATACATATGATTATCCTTTTGTTTGTGCACTTTTCATAAATGCGGCTCTCTGTTCGCGCTCACAATCACACTTTTTTTTTCATAGAATATGAATGATGGTCTAAAATATCGATTATGGAGATAATCAAGGTATTGGTGGTGGTAGCATTGTTCGAATATATGGGTATTAGGGTTAGAGCAGACAATGTGGATGCGCTTCCAGGTTGGATGGGGGAAACATATGTTGTAAAAAAACTATTGCGAGAGAAATTAAGGTCCAAAGAAGTGGAAGTACATCCTTCTATGAAACTTATCTCCATAGAAGAAAGTTCCAGAGGATTAGATGAGATTGTCAAAGTAGATCCTTCCGCAGTGGTTCAGTTGTCTTCGAGACCTCGAGTTTTTTTGTACAAAGGATTCATGACGACCGCAGAGTGTGATCATCTAATTTATCTTTCTAGAGAAAAACTGGAAGAGTCCACAGACAACGAGTCCGGTGAAAGTGTGGCGAGTGAGCTTCGTACTAGCTCAGGCATGTTCGTGCTCAAGGGGCAAGACGAAATTAGAAGAAAGGATTGCTACCTGGACCTTCTTGCCAAGTGAAAATGGGGAGGCAACTCAGGTGTTGAGATACAAACTCGGGCAAAAATACGAGCCTCACCATGACTATTTTTACGACAAGGTAAACCAAGCCGCTGGCGGCCACCGAACGGCGACAATTCTAATGTACCTCTCCAATGTCATCAAGGGTGGGGAAACCGTTTTCCTGGAATCAGAGAGCGATGGCGGCCCCAAAGACGATACATGGTCTTCAAGCGCTAAGCGAGGTGTGGCTGTCAAACCTAAAAAAGGTGATGCTCTACTTTTCTTCAGCTTACTTCCTTTGGGTTCACCGGATTTGTCGAGCTTACATGCAGGGTGTCATGTCCTCGAAGGAGAGAAGTGGTCGGCCACCAAATGGATACATGTCACCTTCGAGCGAACAAGGCCTAAGGCCGGTAGCTGCGAAAACGAGAACGAGCAGTGCAAAGGCTGGGCCGCACGCAGCGAGTGCCTCAAGAATAGTGCATGCTCGGTACCCCACAGTGGCCCGGCGCTTGCCGCAAGGCCTGCAAACTTTGCTAACTAAGTCAAGGCGTTGTCTTGTCTTGTTCAATCATTCTCTTTCTTCTTATCGACAAATCAGATGTCAAAAATCATCACATATTGAGCAAGAATACCAGAAGTATTCAACCTTGGAAAGGCATTAGAGTGGATATCATAAATGCTCCCAATAGCATAAAGATTACTCGTTTTAAAACCTGTGTCTTGGTTTGGCATTGGATGGGGTGAATCCTTATGTCGCAAAATCTACGAGTTGGTCAACGTGGCCCATCCGTATGCATATAGAACATGATTTTCAAATACTACAACAATGTTGAAATATCTTCCGTTTGGATGGTCAATTAACCATCATTGGAAGCCCAATTTTGGTGAGATCAAAATTCTGTTATATGAATGAGTTTTATTGGTTATTGAGACAACCATGTAATTTAAAAAAACCAAAAAATTATTTTTAGGGGGAAAACAAATCCCCACAATAACCATAGGGCATAGCACTGAGAGCATGCCACTTATTGTAATTTTCAATACCTCAAAAAAACATCCATCCTATATAGTATAGTTATACTCAACAACTCACAAGAAAGAAACGTCTTGATGGCAAAGCAAATGATTCTCATAGACAAACATAACAAAGAATAATTATTATTAGTAAACATAAAAGGTTCACAATGAGTAACAATAGAAATAATGTAAGAACTTAATGCACGCATGCCATTTGATGGCTCCTCCGGCAGCCCCCTATCAAATCCTCCTCATCCCCTCTCACCCTGGATTCATTATTATATTCTAGTGACAGCTAAAGGTGGGAAACTAATTTTAGTGTAGAGCAAGGAATAGGGTGCCATAGTGCCACGTTATGGTCGACACACCATCGTCGTCAGCCACGTCATCACCATAAAATTTTCAAACTGCCTGAACATAAACTGATTCATGAAAATCATTTCTTACATCATTGTCAGTCAAGCCATTGTCGTCTACCACATCATTGTTGTCATTTTTTAGGCTGCCCAAAAAAAACTGATTTATGGAAATTCTTTTTTCTATAAGTTTCTTTTTTTCTTTTGTTTTCTTCACGTATTCTATGTAAATGTTACAACACTTCTAAATATTAATTATGATAAAACACTATACAGAAATCAATGGTATGTCCAGTTTTTGAAACCCTCATAAGGTTTTGTGTCTCAATTTACTAATATATTACAATACTATATATTTATTTATTTTATATTTTTATTTATTTATTAAGATAACAGGGGCTGTGGCCCTGGATGTGGTTTTATTGAGGAATTATTTGGAAGGAAAAAAATTAAAACCTTCAGAGTGCCACAAGGCTGCCATAAGGTTGTTCGCACGGAGGTCATGCTAGATAATTGAGAGCAGTAACCGAGAGCTAAGTACGTGCTATAGCCAACTCCCGAAGCCCAAGGCCTATAGCCTAGAGATATTGAGTGACCACTACGAGGCAGTGCCACCATCGTGAGTGTGATTCAAACCAAGTCTAAATAGAACAAAGGCTTATAGCCCAAATCAGGCACAAGAGGGCCTTTAGCCTAAAAAGTTGAGATACCACCACGAGGCAGTGTCTCCACCGTGAGTCAGATGCAACGCAGCAAGTCTAGACTGTGTAATTGAGAGGTAGGTGAGAGTAGCCCTAGGGAGATAGAGGAGAGGGAAAGATAGAACAGAACGGCAAGCAGCCAAGAGAGGCGTGGAGGGATTGGAAGGGGGAGGGGGTAGGCAGAGGAGAACTGTAAGCAAGAAGGGGAAGTCAACGGTGGAAGTGGAGCCTCGCTGCTGAAGCTGATCGAACGTGTTTCCAGTTGATCTCCGATCTGTCGAATTCAGGAGAAGCCGAAGAGGGGGTTTCTGTGTCCCTCCCACGAAGGCGGAATTATGGCTACCAAAATACAGGTGAGGTCACTGGAGTATGTGCAAATGAGCCCATTGTTGCCCCAGGTGGCCTTGAATGTGTAGATGAGGGCAGGCAGACGCTCTGGTTTCCTGGCCGCCACTGCACACAGAGATGCCCAAGCCTTCTTAGCTGCTATTGTTAGATAAAAAAAAACTAGAGACAGTATATGTGTGGCCGAGGTCTCTCCTTTGTTTATGGCCCATGCACAACGGCTTTTCCACAAATTCCAGAGAACCGACCATCTTAGAGCCTCAAAAACCGGACAGTCCGAAGCTTTGGATTTTTGCCTCTGGTTGTAGTTAAGAAGGATTGCCAGAGATCCGAAGGCCACGGTTTCCCAAGACCTGTAGAAGCCTTTAGCCAAAGGCCAAGCAAAAGGGGCCAGACAATGGAGAAGACAGTGCTCAAGGGTTTCAATAGTCTGGTTGGCACAACATTGGCAGAGGAGTGCCTCATTGAAACTTAGAAATTGGCCCACCTTGAGAACCCTATTTGCAACTTGTCATAAAAAAGCACTGATCTTAGCTGGTTTAGTTTTTTCCCAAATAAGGGACCAGATCCCTTTCCAGTCTTCCTGATTGAAGTTCTCATGACTCCATCTATCCTCCCATTTAGTGGTTAAGGGCTTGGCATTGAGCATAGCCTTGTAGCCCTTTTTGGCCGAGTAGGAAAGCAGGAGGTGTAGCTCCTCTTGAAAAGCCCACTTCCATTCAGCTGGGTCCAGCTGCAGCAATGCAAGACTTGAGTTCCCAAAGAGTATGAAATTTTCCTTACTGAGCCAGGTAAGCGTGTCCATTCCTATGGGCACTGATGGATTGAAGGGCTTATCTGGGGTGGACCAATGGCAAATCCGTGCCGGGCTGGTATTTGTGGATTGGAGTGAGATGGCATCTTGGCTGGTTAGAGAGAGCCGTCCCGAGAGATCGTCTGCCTGGAACAACGATTGCAGCCTACAGTGTCCATTTTTTGACGTAAATGCGTCATTTTTCCTGTACATAGTTTGTTGGTTTTGATCTACAATCTTATATTTCTATGAAATTTCTTAAAAGGGACTCACAACATTGTACCTATCTACATGTAGTATCTACATTCTCAGACTTGCCCCCAAAAACCGTTATCTCTACAAGTGATGGACTTTATGAAAAGTCCATAAGCTTTTGTTACAGTCCATACAAAACTTGTTATGGACTCATTATCTATTAGATTTTGTAACATAATTGGAATAAGGGACTTGGCCCTCCCTTGCTATTATGATAAAGAATCTAGTGTGAGATTTTTTTAATATTTTTACTCATTAAATTAAATTTTATGTACTTTATCAACCTACCAATAACAGCCATTTTCATAAAGTCCTTTACAATATGAAAACCAAAACACCCCATGAGTTGTCTTCATTAAATACAACTATTTATTATAGATGAAGGGTGGCCCAAGGTCAAATTTTCAAAAACATGTACTTTTGTGATTATGGTCAAGTTTGGATTACGTCACCGACAACACGTGACGACATATATCCTCCATAACATCTTTATTTTTCCCATTTGAAATGACAGTATCCCAACAATAGACGTTCCACATGATATAATGCAAGTGAATCCATGTTTTGGGTTTTTTTTCACGATTTTTGTTTTTTTATCTTATGTACTTTTATGTAGGCCACATCTTCAACTTTTTTGTCCACTCTTCGTTGCAACTACCCGGAAGTAGAACCCCTTGAGCGAGTCCTGGCCAACTTCTGAGACATATAGAATTTGTAGGGACTTAGAGTTATGGACAACCCACTGGTTTGGCCGAAGAGGACCAGGGCCAGCTTTGAGAATCAATTCCCAGGAGTCTGGAATGAATCGAATAATGATAGAGATACCAGATCTAAGACGGTTGGCTCCTAAGGCCATGTAGAGAGATTGAGGGGTGCTCTCCCACAAGTCGTTGACAGTGGAGATTCCCCTAGTTTCCCAAGCAACCCATCTTTTGGCTGAAGCGCGGTCCTCCATAGAGGGGTTTGGATTGTTGAGGAACAAGTGTTGCCTAAGGGTTTCTTGAAAAGTGGTGGGCTCTTGTTTCCTCAAGAATGGCCTTAGGCTATTCCAGGACTTCCAAATTGTAGACCAAAGAGGGGAGCCTATGGACTTGTGATTAAAACCTTGAAGGAGCCAGCGGCTTGACTGTTGCCATTGAACCTGCTGCAGAGGGGTAGAGGAGGATATAGTGGAAGAGACCATGAGCTTCCACCAGCCTCCTTCTGGACCAATGAATCTTGGAATCCATTTCCCTAGAAGAGCCTTGATTTGCGTAGCTGGATCAAGAACACCTAGACCTCCCATCTTTTTGGGGAGACATATTTGGGCCCAAGACACTTGAGGTCTTTTGTTTTGTGAGGAGGAAGAGCCCCCCCAGATAAAGTTCCTAATCAGTCTTCTGACTTCTTTGATAATTTTGGATTCAGGACCCCAGGTGGAAGCAAAGTACCAAATACTTGCTAGTATGATTTGATTAGCCACTAGTGCCCTACCTGTGATAGAAAGGTGGCATGATCCCCAGTATGCAAGGTGGCGCTTCAGTTTTTGAATCGTTGGCTCCATCCTCTGTTCCTCAGTCAGGTTGATGCCGAATGTGCGTCCCAGTAGTGTGGTGGGCTCCCCTTTTTTAAGCCATTGCAGGCCAAGATGCAGCTGCCCCCAGGTAGGAGAGGTACCAATGGTTGATTTTGAGGTGTCTCCTAGAAGTAAGGCTTTGGTCTTGGCCCAGTTGACCCTGAACCCAAAGACACTACAGAATTGGGCGAGCGTGGATTCTGCAGCTGCTAAGGAGGAGCAGCCTGCCTGAAGAAGTAGGAAGTGTCATCAACGAACATGGAATCCTTGATTTCCTTCTAGCGGTTGTCTCTGGGGCATTGTGGTTTTAGACCTTTCACCTGAGGGTTGTTGTCTACCATGTGTCCGAGTGCATCAGCCACGAACAAGAAGAAAAAGGGGGCCAGAGGGCAACCTTGCCTCACAGACCTCTGGAGAGGAAAGGGTTTCGATAGATGCCCATTGATCATGACCCTGTTGGTAGCCCATTGTAGCAGAATATGAACCCATTGACAGAAGCCTGGAGGGATGCCAGATTTGCGAAGCACTGCCATGAGAAAGGGCCAGTCGACCTTGTCGAAAGCTTTCTCAAAGTCTAGGAGCCAAAGGGCCAAAGACTGGCCAGTATTGCAAGCAAAGTTGTTAGCCTCCTGAGCTAACAACACGTTGTCCAGGATGTATCTACCCTTGACATAGCCAGCCTGCCCTGATCTAATCATGGAAGGTAGTAGGGCTTTGGATGCGGAGGGCTAGGGTTTGAACAATAATTTTATAGGCCACGTTGAGTAAGGTGATAGGTCTATTATTACTGAGGTTAGCCCTATCTCCTTTCTTGAAGAGCAAGGTGATTACTCCCTGAGTCATGGAAGCAGGCATGAAGCCTTTGGCTTTGATGTCGTTCGCCATATCACAGAAGTCTTTGGAGATGGTTGGCCACAAGGATTTGTAAAAATTCTACTGGCATCCCATCGATGCCAGGAGTTTTGTTGTTGTTCATTGCCTTGAGAGCCATCTCCAGCTCTTTTGGGGAGGGTAGAGAACGTCCTTTGGGTCAGCCTGGAAAAGAGAAGCAAAGTGTCTGAAGGCTGAGGCCCCCATTTGCTAGGGGTTGGAAGTTGCGACCCCTGGGATCTCTGTATAAAGCTGCAAGATGGTTTGGCTATCTCTACGGAGTTTCAACTTCTGGAAGAAGTACTTGGTCATCTTCTCACCCTTGGTAGACCAATTTATTCCCGCTTGCATCTTCATTTTGTTTTCTTGAAAGAGGAGGTAGCTATCCATGTTTTGGCGCGCTTCCAAGTAAGTTTGGTAAGTATGGGCATCGCAAGACTTGGATTCCAGCTTCTTTTGGCAAATGCCAAGGCATTTTTTAAGAGCCAGAGTCTTTCTTTTCTTTGCTGTGGCTAAGTCCCTACTGAGGTCTTGACTGACTTTGCAAGTAGCTGCCAACTTGGCTTGGAATCTAAGTATGGGGCACAGGTACTGGTTTGCTGAGGATAGCCAGGTAGATTTTAGGCTATCAGTAAAAGAGGAGAACTTGAGGTGGGAGGAATTGAGCCGGAAGATCCCTTTATCGCTGGGATGGGAATTGGGCAGTTTGAGAGAAGCTGAGACTAGGGCATGATCAAAACGCATGGGAATAGGGTCCTGAGGGTCCAAGAAGGTAACAGGGGAGAAAGAGACAGAGGTATAGAATCTATCAAGCCTAGCCATACTGAGATCAGTGATATCTCTGTTGTTTGTCCATGTGAAGAAGGGGTTGGAGCCTGCTGGGTCGTTGGGAGGTCCTTCCATTTCAGCCAGGCTGTGGGTCTGGGTTAGACAGTGCCAAGATTGTTCTTCCTCAAGGCTCATGTGAATTGTGCCCTTGCCTATCATATCCCTTGCACTCTCTACCATATTGAAGTCTCCTGCAATTACCCATTTAGTGATATCTTTTTGGTCAGTCATGAGAAGGGATATCTTGTGCCAGCAGCTCATTCTAGGGAGTCATTAAAAGCGTGAATATGAAGCCTATGGGATTTGTGTTATTCGGGAACATGAGAGAACAGAATTGGGTCCTTCCCGTTTTTTAATGTGAACGAACAAGACGAGGGTGCTTGGCTGCTTTGGGAGGGGATTACCCGCCCTGTCAAGAGGGATGTATCTGACTGAGCTCTGAAGGGAGGTATGGATTGAAAGAGGAGAGGGAAGGGGTGTGGATCCAAGACCTAGGATTAAATTGAGCCGATGCGGGGGCGGAGGGTAGGGGATTGAGGGTAGAATTTTCCAGTCTTTGCTTCGCATTGGAAAGGAAAGGGAGTCGGATGGTATACACAGGATCTTACAATACTTGCTTGTGATGTGATCAACCGAGAAGCAGAGTAGAGAAATTGACTGAGAGGGAGGAAGCAGACTTACAAGATTGGATGGTGAAGGGAAGGGTGCAGGTGTCGGGGAGGGCAGCAACGATGGTACTTGGAGGGTGGGCCTTGATAGGTGCTGGGAGTCTACTGGCGAATTCTGCGTGAAGAATTGTGAGATCTACAGGTCCGAGGAGCTGGAGGTGGAGAATGAGCCAATGGGATCGTAAGATGGCCTTCGATGCGCCTGCGGTCGATATCATCATTCTGATCTTCAACCTCCAAGTCAAGAGCGGCCTTGAGAATGGAGAATGCGTTGCCAAGGGTGCCTTTGGCTCTTGTTAAGGCCTTGCTTGGAGTGCAAGGACCATCAAAGTGATCTGGCTCAGCCCAGACTCCCGGTAGAGTAGAATCGCTGGTATTTAGGAGGTTTGCGTCCATGAGAGCCATGATGTAGGTGTTGGGAGTGAGTTCTTTTAGCAAAGCTGGGAAGGTCTCGATGTAGGAACCCCAAGTGACTGGAGAGTGAGGGGGCTGAGAGTAGAGGGGAAGGTTGTTTTTTAGGTAAGTCTGAATTTTGCTGCATAATGTAGGAATGGGTGAACTGTCCATGGGGGTCTTGGATAGGAAAGATTGTATATCATGAACCGAGATCCAGATGGAGTCAAAGCTCATGTTGTCCCTTGCAGTGACCTGCAGAAATGCCAAATTGGGCTTCCTCTTGAAGATCATTGGGGTGAGGCAAGTGGTGACTGGATCCCCTGTGGATGTAAGCTGTGAGCAACCTCTGAGAGGCAGTGAGGGGAAAGTGTCGAGAGTAGCATAGATTCTTGTAATCGTTGAATTGTAGGCCACCAGGGAGGGACGGAGTCGGAGCAGGGTCCACAGGAGTCCTCTTGTGGATATTGGGGCAGGCTTTCCCCTTGCTTTTTGCTTGCTCCATTTCCAGGAGATTATTCCAGGTATTGGAAGCGGGGTGGGTCCCGAGGGAAAAGGTGTTGGGGAAAGTGCCTTGAGAATGTTGGAAGAGGAAGAACCTTGGATGCTTGCTGCCCCGAAGTCCTGGCTGCTGGGTCCCTTGCCTTTATGTGATCTAGAAGCCGATGCTGAGGTTGCTTCCACTACTATGGGGTCCAGGATTGTTCTCCTTTTCTTGGCCGGAGGGGAGGTGGAAATCTGATTAACTGCGGAGTCCTAATGTTGGAAGCTAAAGGCATGGACGGGCTGCATGTTGGCATTATTCAGAGGGGGTGGGTGACTGAGAGAAATGTCTCGGCTGTTGAGGTGAACTTGAGGGTTGGGAATAGTGGCAGGGTCTGACTTTTGAATAAGCAATGAGTTTCTAGGCTCCTCCTGAGTGTTGAGCATTGTTTTCCTTTTGGATTGAGGGCATTGTTTCTTGCGGTGCCCTGATTTGCCACAACAATAACAGGCTGAAGCCGACGTGTCTTCTGACACTTTGACTGAGAAATAGTTGCCTTGATTGTCAATAGGAAGCCTTATGAATGTTGGTAGGATCTTGTCAATAGGCATGAGCACCACTATTTTTGCAAACCCATTTTCGTGGACCTTTGAGGAAATGGTTGCTCCCCTCTAATCTGGGTGCAGTCTCAAGAATGACACATTCATGCTGGGGTCAAATACAGCCAAGCAACCCAGAAATGCTCCAAAAAAGTTTCCAATCGCAGGAAGGCTGAACATGTATTGATCAGGAATATAAGGAAGCGAAATGATCCTAGGGCCCCATATCTTGCCGTTCCTGTTACCCATGCATTTGGACCAGGGAAAGATATTGACGTTGAGTCCATGCAGCTGGGGGTTGAACGCTCGGGCCTTGTCCACCGCCTCTGTGGAGTCAAAGAGGATGGAGAAGAATCATTGACCTCTCGCATGGCAAAAATGATTCTGCAGCTCACCCGATCCTCCAAAATGGCGAATTGCCCAGTCTCTTGCTTGGTTCCTGGTCACTCATTTGCCTGGAAAATGTAGAAGAACCCCTTTGCTCTCTGAGCAACATCAGATTATATCTGGCCTAATTCCAAGGGAACTAGCGGTCATCTTCAGTCATCGCGAGTTGCAGGGTTTTTGAGTCACTGAGAGATTCTCCTGAAGTCTCTGTTGGCGAGCTGACAGGAAGAGGTGGCCGGAAGCTTGAGGTCCCTGCTGCTTGTACACCATGGTTTGTGGGCAGAGAGGGGAGACCCAGAGAGTTGGGGTGAGGGGGACGAGATACCTCAGGGGGGCCATGCGAGATGAGGCCCATGGAGAGGTTTTGGATGCACAATGAAGAATCCAGTCCCTGTAGAGGGGTGAAGGCAACGGGGGTCTACAAACTTTGAGGGTCCCGACCTGGAGGGAGCTGAATTGAAGGCTTTGTTGAGAAGAGGCGCCATGGACGGATTGGAGAGATTGAGGATGGAGAGAGAGGCGAAGTGAAGAAAGCGTGCTGGCTGGTCAGTGAGAAAGGAATCGCAAGAACGCAGTCCAGCTGAACGAGCTGAAGTGAGCTCTCAATCCCAACTAAGAGGAGGAGGAGAGTGCACCAGAGGTCAAGAACTTGAAGCTGATCAGCTGCAGGCGCGATAGCAGCTGGAAGGCCGGGGGGATGAATTTAGTGATGACGGCTGTTTGGAGGCTTAAGCCAGGGAGTGGCAGTGAACATGATTTAGATGGCAGAGAGATGATTGGTTAGGAAGTTTTGACAGGGATTATGGGATTAGGGGCTTGTGAGGTTGGCGGCTGTGCTTTAAGGAGAGTTATTAGAGGTGACATGAGGAGGGATCACCAAGCATGCCACAAGGATGAATAAGGACGGGTTCATCTGAACAGTGGCTCAAAACTGAAGCCTATGGAGGGATGTTTAGTATAGCACAAAGGAAATGATAAGTCAAATGATGCATGCGGTACAATGCAGGGCACTTAGGACGAGTGAGTGGTGATTGGAAAGATGGGGAGGTTGCCACGATTCGCAGGGTAGGGTTGCTGGGGGAGAGGCTTCAGAGGAGGCCAACAGAGCTCTGTCACACACCGCAAACCGCGGAGCTCCTCCTCCGCCTCCATCCTTCCGTCTACCAGCCATATTAAATTTCCATTGGTCATTCACACTATATATATCTATATATATATGGTGATAGCTAATGAAATGTCAAAACTACTAATATTAAATTTTCTATACTCTGACAATTAATTATGTAGATCTATTGC
The DNA here is from genome assembly GCA_030704615.1 of Takakia lepidozioides. NCBI lineage: Eukaryota > Viridiplantae > Streptophyta > Takakiopsida > Takakiales > Takakiaceae > Takakia > Takakia lepidozioides. Next base: position 63,505,740 of record CM060731.1, read on the forward strand.
ATTATGATCATACATCAACAAATTCAAACAATTTCATATTGAAAATGAAATAAATATCAACACCATTAATATATCCCAAAAAAATATTGCCAAAAGGCAAAACAGCGCATAAAATGGAGAACCTTACGAATAATGTATGAAGTTAATGCACGCATGTGATATCTGACAAGACGGTAAGCCGGTTTCCGGCATATCGAACCTTCCCCACCCCTCTTAAAGAATGGAATGCATGACACTAGAATAAAGTTACATCTTAGATGCAATGACACGGAAATGAGAGTCACTCCACTGAGTGTAACTCCTACTTGGACTTACATCTGGTCTTGAAATTTAATTAAGTCCAAATTATATTATAGCCTAGGTATAAAATGTATTATGATGAATTATACAAGACAAGGGGTGACACAAACCATAAAAGCCAAAAGGTCGCACTACCACCCGTCAAGAATCAAACCTTGCACCTCATCGCCTCCATTACCATCATCTTATCAATATACTACTTACCACTGTCTAGCAATCTCTTGCATTCCAAAGTATAGGAATGCAATATTGTAAGCATAGGCTTCTAGTTGGTGAGCCTATGAGCTTGGACATAACACCATGGGCTCACATGATGAACAATCACAGGATAAATATGTATAACCGTCGAAATAAGTTTAACTCATCTCCACAAATTATATGTTTTTATGATATGTCATAACACCACAATTATGATGTTTAAAAAAAAAAACCATCTAAACACAAAGTACTCAACAATGTGTAACAATTTGAAAATCAGAGAACAATAAAATACGATGCATGTTCGAGTTCAAGCGTTTGTGTCGCTAGAACTAACTCTTGTTACAGCTCGCCAATGAACTATTGTTGTTTTGATGTCGTTGTTTTCTGAAACTATATATACGTAATTTTAGAAAATTTAAAAATACAAATGTCCCATTTATAGCGTGATGAGAACCAAAAATAAATAATAAATAAAATAAAATAAAAAAACAATCGCATGTCATTCATCGTGGAATTCAACAGTTCGCCAACAAACTGTTGATTTTTCAGTATCTTCCATTTACAACATATGTGTTGCATTAGCCAAGCCTACATTATTTTTCAAATGTTTTTTAAATCTTTAAAACGGACAATACAAAACTTGTACAACGTGGTCGCATCATATATTCACCAAATATTAACGATTCATTTCACAATTGTTTCATTGCAAATAAATCAACGGGAATAAGGGTCATACATATATATCAGGTCCGGATTTTATTTGGAACGTCTGTCAGAATATTGGGCTTACGATTCGCTAATCATGAAATATTCCCAAATTAGTGTCTATGTGTGAGCCTACAAACAACGACTATGTAGTTGTGTCGTTGTCTAAAATATTGGGAATGAGACCCATCAAAAAAGCCCCACACTGCCTAAATCCGACGATAGTACCTTCAGATCATATGCCTGCGTTAAACTCTTATATATATATATATATATAAGGGATTGTAGCCCTGATTATTTTTATTATATTTTTGGTTGGCCGATTTGGGATTATTCGGGGGAAAAAATTAAAACCCCTATTTTCGCCATAAGGCACACACACCGTTATCAGTGAAGTTAGAAACCGTACCCTCATTGAGGTAAACTGAGCCAAAGAGGCCCCGAACATGACCCCTCGGAGAGGGAAGTGTTAACTATGGTTACCAAAAACGAGAACCCTAGGATTTATGTTACTACCCCGGAGGAAGAAACATGAACCAGAAGTCACACATGAATACAGAGAGTAATGGCACCAGCGTGAGTTAGTGCATTGCCTAGGGATTGGTAATGCTATTACACCTGCCTAAACTGAAGACGGGAGGCTTTAGAAGAGCCCTTAAGATGTTTCCAGTTTATCTCTCGATCGAACTCAGACGACACTGTGGAGTGTGTTGCGAATTCCTCTCTAGCTGGGTGGGGGCAGGTCTGGCCAGACAAATGTGTTTGGATTTGCGTTGCTGCAGATGAGGCCTCGATTACCCTAGGTGGTGCGGAATTTATCATGGGAAGCCCATGCGATCTCTGGTTACCGTTGGATCTGTGCACAATGCGTGGCCCAAGCCTTCCTGGATTCTGTTCCAAGGTCATAGAAAACATATGTGAGAAGAGCTGAAACTGTAGAAGTTTGTCCTGAGAAAGTTCTAGAGCATCTTGCTTTCTAGAGGTGCCAAAGTGTGCTGCCTCTAAGTGTTTCGAAAACAGGGCAATGAATAGCTTTCTTTTTTGTTGTTGCGTCATAGTTTAGAAGCAGGATCGTGGGAGAGAGAGGAATGTGGTTCCAACAGGAGTAAAAGTTTTTGATAAGTGGCCAAATGATGGCTGCTGCTTGGCACGAGATGAGACAATGTTCGAGGCTTTCCATGATTCCTGATGAGCAGCAGGAGCAAAGGAGGGCGTCCTGAAATTGTAACCATTCGCCCACCTTGAGCACTCTGTTAGCAACTTGCCAGAGGAACGCTTGGATTTTGGCAGGCCTGGACATTAGCCACATAGAGCCCCAGATTGCGGACCAGTTCTCATCTCTAAATCCCAGGTGCCCCCCATCTTGACTCCCACTTTGCTTTTAGTGAAATTGGCAGGGACAAAGCCTTGTAACCTTTTTTGGTGGTGTACGAAAAGAAGGGTTCTGGTTGTCTTCCAAACTCCCAAGACCATTCGGAAGGATCAAATTGCAGCTCAACAAGGGGCTTGCCAAGAATCCAGATAAATGTGGCAGAGGCAAGCCAGGCTGAGTGAGAAAGACCTGGGGGGGTTGGGGATCCATTTCTTTCGGAGAAGTAGACCAATAGCAAACTCTGACTGGTGTAAGAGGGTTGGGGGGTAGGATGACAGGTTCTTGTGAATGAAGATGGAGGGTTAGAGTGAGAGGGTCAATGTGGAAAGCGTAGGCGACGTGGTTGCTTGAGGTGGAATGGTTAACAAATAGGATGGTAAGAAGGTTGTTGTGAATGGTAAGCGCCCAGTAGTTGTGTGATGGAAAAATAGGTCCAGTGTTCAGATGCCCAATCCATGTTTGGTCAATGTTCTGAATAAGGTTTGAGTACGACTTGCTTGCTCTAGCCTTTCCCACTGTTGAAGCAATGAGATCCTGCGATTTGACTCCATTGCCCTGCCACAGGTTACCCATTTGGGAGATACCCAGGTTGTCCCATGTTGACCAGCGGCTTGCCTCTTTTCGTTGGGAAGGGCTTGGCTTGTTGGTATTAAGGAAAAGGTATTGATGAAGGATCTCGAAGTAGTTAGAGGGTTCATGTTTTTTGAGAAAGCCTCGCAGCCTCCCCCAAGCCTGCCAGATAGAGTTCCATAGACTGGATCCCACTTTTTTGAAGTTGAAACCGTTGACAATCCATCGAAATGATGGTGCCCAAGAGGCATTTTTTAAAGGGGAGGCCATTAGAATATTGTCTGCCACGATGAACTTCCACCAACCTCCCTCGGGGCCCATGAACCGAGGTATCCATTTACCTAGAAGGGCTACAATCTGTTTTTCAGGGTCGATGATGCCCAACCCTCCCTGTTTTTTGGGGAGACATATTTGGCTCCACGACACTTGGGGTCTTTTACCCTGTGATGACGATTCAGCCCCCCAGATGAAATTACGCAGCAGTTTTTTAACCTGTTGGATTTGGGTCGAATAGGTCTCTCGATCCCCAAAAAGCCAATTTCCTCTTCAGCTTGTTCAAAATAGGTGTAAATCTCTGCTCGTCAGTGAGGTCAAGTCCGAATGTATAGCCTAGCAGGGTTGTGGATTGGCCTGGTTGCAGCCATTTGAGGCCTAGATTGACCCCCCATGTAGGAGCGATACCTAGGTTGTTGTTTGAGAGGTCCCCTACTATAAGAGCACAAGTTTTGTTCCAATTCACCTTGAATCCAGACGCTGAGCAAAATAGTTGCAGGCATTCCGCTGCTTTGTCAAGGTTCTGAGTTTCTGCCTGAAGAATGAGAAAGGTATCATCGACAAACATAGAATCAAGAACCTGAGTAGGTTGTTGAGTGATGTAGTTATTGACTCTCAGTCCAGTCAGATGAGCTTTATGTTGAAGAGTGTAACCAAGGCTGTCTGCCACCACTAGAAATAAGAACGGGGATAGTGGGCAGCCTTGACGAACTGATCTAAGGAGGGAGAAGGGTTTGGATAAAACCCCATTGGTGATGACCCTGCTGGTGGAAGTGGATAGAAGGATCCTGACCCACTGACAAAACGATTGCGGGAAGCCTATTTTGGCCAGTGCTGCAAGAAGAAAAGACCATTCGACCCTGTCGAATGCCTTTTCAAAGTCCAAGAGCACCAGTGCAATAGCTTGTTTCGTTTGCTTTGCATATTGAGGGATCTCCTGGGCCAACAGTAAATTATCCATTATGTATCTGCCTTTGATAAATCCCGTTTGATTCGGTCTGATAAGGGAGGGCAACAGGGGCTGCAAGCGAAGGGCGAGAGCTTTGGCAATGATCTTGTATGCCACATTCAGCAATGTGATAGGTCTGTAATTAGAGAGGTTTGTCCTATCTCCCTTCTTATACAACAATGTAATGACTCCTTGGGACATTGCAGGTGGCATTGCCTGACAATGAAACAAGTAGTTAGCCATAAGGGTGAAGTCCCCTGAAATCTCTGACCAAAGCTCTTTGTAGAACTCTGCAGTGATGTCGTCCATGCCTGGGGCTTTATTGTTTTTAAGCTTGAGAAGCGCTTCTTCCAGTTCATAGTCTGTGAATTCTCCCTCCAATGTTTGCGCCTTATGCCTAGTTAGGATAGAGGGAGTGTGGGCCAGGCAGTCCTTCTGCAGCTGGGAAGGCTCCAGGCTGATGTGAGTGCTATGGTATAGATTCCCAAAGTGAGTGGCTGCCAATTTAGCCAGTTCCTTGGGGTGTGAAACCAGATTCCCTGAAACTTGATCGATCAATTCCGTGATGTTTTGGACCACCCTGCGAAGCTTGGTTTTTTCAAAGAAATATTTGCTCATTTTCTCTCCCTTGGTGGACCAGTTCACTCCTGACCCCCATGATGATCCAACTGTCAATGTTGGGCTGAGCCGTCATTTTGTCCGAGAGTGGACCAAAATTGGCTCCTGTCAGAAGAAATATTTGGCGCATAAATGTTAACCAGACCCAACATGCCTGTGTTGTTTGGGAGCTTTAGGGCACAAAATTGGAGGCGTCGAAGGATCCAAGATTCTTCAGCTACGAGCAAAGGTTGCAGAGAGGGCGAGAGAAGGATGGAGGTGCCACCTCGGCTGCCCTGAGAGGTTGTTTTCCAAAGGGCATTGGCCCTTGGCCACAGGTGATCCGTAAGTAGATTGATTTTTGGTTGGTTCAATTTGTTTCCTTGTAGAAAGACTATTGAGTCTTTCTGCAGGAATGGATTGAGCCAAGATTTAATCTTGACTCTCTTGAGAGCAGCTGGGTCCATTCCCAGCTCTCTGATATTCCATGAATGAAGGTCAATTAACATCTGTGAGGCTGAGAAGGCTGGGGCTGGGAGCCCCAATTGATGGCCTTGGAGGATCAAAGTAGAACTTAACACGTCGATCTTTGGGATGGAGAGATTTGACCCAGGAGTAATTGGCTTGGGCTTTGCGGTTTGTCCTCTTAATTTCCACAAACAACGCAGAAAGGTTTTGTTTGGCCTCTTGAGTGAGGGGAGTATTGACATGAGAGAATTGGTCACTTGAAACAGGGTCAATTGACAGGGAGATAATATCAGCCTGTTCCGGATAAAAAGTACTTTTGAGGATGGAGGTGAGCAGAGGATGTGGTTCTGGAGTGTCTGGTAACGACACGACTGGACCAGCTTGAAGATCTGAAGGAACAATGACGGACGAGAGAGTCTGTCGAGCCGATTTTCTTGCAGAAGATGGTTTTTCCAGACATAATAACCAACATCTGCAAGGATCAGAAGAGAGTGTTTGGAAGAAAATGCATGGCGAGGTGCAGGGGAGAACCTGGATTTGTGGGTTTGTTGACTCAGAGACGCAGAGAGGGGTATCGTGTCCTACTTGAGTCATAATGTTGTTGAAGCTGTTGCTGGGTTGAGGGGAGATATGCAGCTCACTCGTCGTGGCAGCCAGGGCTTCATCTTGTATGTGTTGAGCCTAAAGGTCTGCGAGAGGCTCTTCATCTGAGGAAGGTCCCGATGATGGTGGTTTGATACCCGCCAGATGGTCCCTCGTTCTTTGAAGTTCCATTCTACGTGTGTCATCGTCAATCTCTGCTTCGATTATTGCCCCTAGGATCTGGAATGCATTGATAAGGGTGTCCTGATTTCTGATTTGGAGTTTGTGACCTCCGCATTCAGTGTCAAGACCGAGTTCATGAACCCATAGATCACCCATGGGGGGGTCAAGATGGTAGATGTCCGCCTCCTCCAACATCGCCAGTACATGAGTAGATGGCTTACAACTTAGCCCTGGATGCTCTTCCAGGTATGCCCCCCAATAGATTTTGGAGGTTTCTATCAAAAGGTAGTGTGGCTGGTATGCCCTAAAGAACTCTTGGATTTTGTTTTTGATCATAGAATCAGGGCATCCATTGGGAGGACAGGTTCTCATGAAGTGTCTTACATCTTCCGTGGTAATCCATAGTGATTCAACACATTCCCAGTCATCCGAGGTGATGAGGATTGATGGAGAGTTCCCTTGCCTGAAGATGATTGGAGTGATGCATACTGCAAATGGCTCGCCAAAGGTTTGCAGGGCCGAACAGCCTTTTAAGTCCAACCTTGGAAAGGAGGTTTGTTTAAGACAGATCTTTGCAAAGGTCGGATTATTGGCGATTCCGGTAAGAATTTTGGGTGATTGTACCATCATTGAAGGATGGCCTTCTGGGGCAGAAGGGGAAGATCGATTCTGCACTTTGGTTTTGCCTTTGTCCTTGTGCCCTTCGTGTGATTGTGGGTGCTTGTGCCTGCTTCCAGATACATCGGATCCATGACGTTTCCACGAGGTTTTGAATATGTTTTTTTTTTAATGAACTGCAGGTGATCAGCAGGGGTGGCAGCTGGTTGCTGAACTTGAGGATGCTGTCTTGGAAGCTAGGTTCTGTTGTTGAAGTGGTGAACAGGAGCAGTGCTGCCTTGTGGAGAAGACACAGAGTTGGTGGATTTGGGACGTGTGATGGGTGACGTTTCCTCTTTCTTGTAGGGCAATTAACCTTAATATGCCCCATTTGTCCACAGTTGAAGCACTCTGATGAGGAGCAGTCTTCAATGAGGCGAATAGTGTAGTAATTCCCGTTGTCATCTATAGGGAGTCTGACATATTCTGGGAGGATGTCTTCATTTGGCATAGTAAGGACCATTTTTGCAGAGCCTGTCTCATATAGCCTGGTCATTCCTTTCCATGCTGGATCTTGCCCCAAGTATGTTGTGTCCATCTGTGGGTCAAAAACTGCCAAACAGCCTACATATAACCCAAAAAGCTTGGCAATGTCTGGCAGGTTAACAAGGTACTAGTGACCGTGGTTCCAGGATGGTTTACGTCCAACCCGAGCCCTCATCCTTGCTTCCAGAAAGCTCTACAACTAGGTGGTCAGGGATAAATGGCAGTGAAACTATTCTTGGTCCCCAGAGTTTCCCATTCCTATTGCCCAGGTTGGAATTCCATGGGAAAATATTAACATTAAAACCTTTTGTATGGGGGTTGAATTTGAGTGCTTGAGCTGCTGCCTGTTCTGTTTCAAATACGATGGAGTAGAACCCCCGCCCTTTGGAGTGGTAGAATTGTTGCTTAATCTCTCCTGTACCTCCCAGGTGTCTTGTCGCCCAGTCCCTGACGTGTTCTCTGTTCACCTTCTTGCCTGGAAAATGCAGTAAGATACCGTGCTCCTCCATTCTTTCCACTCTATTGTAAAGCTCTGGAAGGTTAATGTCCGCCAGTGGGAAGTCCTTGTTCATAGCTACCTGTCTCCTCAGCGTAGTCTTCGGCTGTTGGAGATGGGGGAGGGCCTCCAAGCAATGCAGGATCTAGCCTCGACATTTTTAGAAGGGGCAGGGGAGGGGATGGAGTGTCAACATAAGAGGATGAAGGCCTGGGGGATGGGTGTCTCATTACTTCAGCCCCTCCAGCATACCTTGATAGCGCTTGATGAGCCAGAAAGAACCCTGTACCCGATGAGAGAGCGAAGCTCCTGTGCTGCCTCTGCGCAAGGGCGGAGGGGTGACGAATCCCTGCACTATCCTTCGATGTAGGAGCGACATATCCGCTTGGACCCATAATGCAGAGGAAAGGAAATGATCGTACTGAAAGCAAAACACCAGCAAACAGAAGAGAAGAACGCAAAACGAAAGCGCAAAGAGGCGAGGAACGAGTACGTAGAGGATTTAGCTAAGAAAGGAAAGAGAGGGAGAGAGGGAGAGAGTGGGGACAAATGTCAGAAAGCCATGAGGTAAAAGTGGCGGCGAACTAGCTGGCCAGACTATTCATTAGCCGTCATTCCTAGGAGATGACTGGGTAGGGGCGCCGCTTGCACGAGACTGGGATTAAAGGAGGAAGGATGAAGATTTCACGAAAAGACAGAAATCATGAAAAGATGATGCAGTCTTGAGAAAATAGCATTGAACATATGAGAATAGCCTATTGAGCTGCAGCTTGAATCGTGGAGAATGTTTCACATAAGGTGATAACCATGAAGCTAAGGATCTAGTCTGTAAGTCGTGAAAGGGAAGGAGAAATCGTGAGAGACGAAGAGACCGTTGGGGGTCTCTCCGGAGCGCCATCCTTAAAAAAAAGGAGCGCCATCTTATATTCTTCCTATAAACTTCCGCATAAAATCTAAATTCAATCAAATGAGATAAACGTTGAAGTTTTTGTAAAATTTTGAACAGTGTTCGTACAAGTAGTCACTAGGAGTGCGGAGCAACGCGTCGCTCTAGTACTTAAGAATACAAGAGGGTCTCAAGCAGTGGTGAATAGCTTAATGGTAGAGTGATGGCACTGGAGGTAGCGAGGTGCCGGGTGCCATTCAAGATGGCTGGCTGAGGTTACCCACGTCCATGTTATTCCGTGTTAGTGTCACCCATAGTCAATGGAGTTACACTCCCCTGTAACCAGCTGTAATTCCAACTAGAGTTACACTCCCTTCAGCTCCATGTCACTCAAGAGAGGGTGGGGAAGAATTGACATGCCGGAAACATGCATACTCTCATGTTAGAGGTTGCACTTGTGTATTAAGTTCTTACATTATTCCTACTGCTCCGTTCACAATCAGTCTGTTGCATTCTGATTCCAAATCTTTGTCATGCTTAACCCTCAATTAAAACGCATGTCCTCATTAAAGAAAACATTATCTGCACCTTAGTGGAGTTCAAAACTGTGTTTTTATTCAACTTGAAATGCATATTGGCACGAAGTGCTTTCAAGGGCTTGAATCCGGGCTTTGACAATGCTCTGTGTCACTCTTCCTATCTGGCGACCTTGCCTAGATGGTGGCAGGGTTGAAATTAATATATCCCATTGTGGTGGAATTGTTGGGAGGGGAAAGACATTGCTGATGTTATTTCTGCTCAATGGTCATCCTGTAGAACTAACCTCTTTCCAAGTAACTTTGTGCGTGTCACAAGAAAATCTCGAGGTATCTTTTCTCTGGAGTCTGGACGTTATTTATTTGGGTGAAGATTTAAGAAAGTAATTAAGTAACACATGATTGTCGCTCTAGATGGTGGAGAGCCTCAAAACCATGGTGGGGATGGTACTTGCTGGAAGTTTTTCTCTGGAGAGCTGGGGCCAAGGTTCTTGTCTCAGTACAAGAAATTAGCTAACTCATTACCTTGGACATGAGAAATTACACATACACATCAATATATGAAGCAAGGTAGTCTGTTATCTTATTTTGTTTTATTCTGTTTTGTAGCATTGAGATCTCTCAAACCAAGGGCCCCAGCCCTGGTGCTTGGTACCCTTGGAAAGCCCTCAGATGAGGAAGGGTGCACCGACTTGGTCTCATAATTTTTGGACCTGCGGTCTGGGAGATGTCAAATTTCAAGTACTTTTGGTCGCTGGAAATTCGTGAAAGAAAGCAAAGTGGGCTTTCCTAGGACAGTGATTGCACACTTGGGCCAATGGCACAGGCTACCCTAGTTAACTATTAAACATAACTGGTGCCACAAAACCAAGCATAAAGCATAAATGGTCTAGATGTTGCAAGAGTGGGACGAAAAAGTTCCAAGGAAAGGATGCTGAACAGAGATTTGGTAAACCAAGAGGAAGTGGAAAGAAATGGGCATTTGAGCTCTACCTTAATCCTTTGCTTCATGTCCATACTTATCACGCTCTGTCTTATCAACAAGCTCCGGAACCTCTTCCAGTATTCGTTTTTTGGTCTTGTGTGACATCTTTTCGGTGACATGGACTGTGTGAGTTGGTTCAATTGCAACAACCCCCAAATTATCTTCTTGGCTTTCATCATGCTCAGGCAAAACCCGAGAAGTAGGTGGTCTGGAGCTCTCCCAGACAGCATAGCCATCACCATATGTTGCCAATTTCCATTCCCTTTCATCCGGTAACAATGCCCCCATTTCCATCCTGCCGGCAAACCATGTTTCATTACTGATTGTGGACCACAAATAAGTTACTAAAGAACAACAAAGCAAAAAGAGTACCATTTTCAACACACTGCTACGATCAACGCTTTCAGACCAGTGCAAATCCATCCTCCATTCGTCAAGAAGTGATGATGAAGAGAGAGAGACACATGCAGAGAGACTCTTGGGGTCAAGGAGTTTTAAAAACATATAAACAGAGATTGGCTTGTTGAGTTCACTGTACAGTCCTGCTTTGCAAGTTCTCTCTCTGACACATACACACAGAAGAATAACTCAGGCAAGACAAAAGAGTTTCCCCATACTTATAAGATCAAAGATTACCAAGGTCTTACACCAATGTCCTTTCTGGGGAGAGGACTTTTGGGGAAGGTGACAAGTGATATATCAATGGAAGGTAAACAAAGGTTGGCTTGATGAACAATGTACACTTCAGCTTCATGGGTGGTCATGTGTCTATATTACACACACATAACAAAAGCCCTTTTCCTGTCAACAATGCGCCAGGTGTAGGCTTACCGAGGTCCAAGCTTGACAATAAGCCGGTCTGCAACAGTGGCCACATAAATGTCATCTTCTGCGATATGTATGCTGAGTTTACTTTCGGAAGTAATGAAGTTCCGCCTTCGGACTTCTACAAGCTCGCGAATCTGGCCTTTTATTTTCCATTCAAAATAGTGGTCGTAAAACTGGACAGGTAGAAAAAAGAGCATGCTAGTGAGAAAAAGTTACATATCTGAATGGAACAGTCATTGTCTCAGTTTATTAATAAGTCTTCTTGATATCCATAGCCACAACACTCACCACAAATGGAATATTACTTCTGGACATTGGCATGATCTTGCCCTTCCAAAGCAAATCACAGGGTTTGAACCAAAGTAGTAGCCCCAAATTGCCACAGCATTCATCCAGGATAGACCAAAGTCTGGTTGCAGGGGCTAATGATTTTAAGGGTGAGCATTGACATCAAACTAGAGAGACATTGTTGATTTCATCAGTGCTACCGTCATTTGGCACTGATATAGCACATGGTGTAAGGCCACAGGAGATAGAGTGTTAATGCTTAGGCTGCTACAGCTGCCATGCTTGACAAAACAATGTTGATTACAGAATGACACCTTAGCCCCCAGTTTGCCATGGAAGTCACAATGCTAGAGAGAAAAAGAAGAAAGACAGACTTGAGCATTGCAGGAGGCTGTTATGGGCCTTCGGCACACAGTAGAACTACAAAGAGAGAAAAAGAGACTAAGAAAGAAGGTTTTCATGAAGTCCAAGAGGTCCTGAGGGAGAGAGAGGCATACGATACAGGGAATGCCTGGGTGGGTAATGATGTAGGCATAGCCCATTGCAACTTTATCATCTGGAAAGTTCCAGTGGCGTTGTGTGGACCCTGTGTCATGGTTGTCTAGGAAAGTCACTGCTCGTTGTGGCCACCAACCTGTTAATCATAAGAATTTAAGTTGAACAAGAATTCAGAGATTAAATTATTGAGTATTCTCAGTAAAACATTAGCTACGATATACCCTTGCGGACACGGTTCTTGTAGGATAACACCTGCTCCGAGCTAGTTGTGGGGTTTTGACATACTAGGGTATGGAAATTAACAACATACCTCCATAGCACTCTAACACATCCCATAGCATTTAAAGGCTGTCAATGAAAATATACAAGACTGTCGCGTTTGTGCGAGGTAGCATAGTCTGCTACTTGAACAGCTGTGGCACACCATGGAGTTCTAACCTGTGCCGTATTGATGGATCAGGGTAGAAGTTAGTCCTCTAAATGTGCCACAAAAGGGCATGATTGAATTGTAAGATGCAGTTGAGGACCAAAAGAACAAGCCAACAATGACATACAGAAGAAGGGAGCCACTGTGGTTTGCAGAGGGGGCATACCAATGAGGCCAGGGGCCTTCCCATTAGCATCTTGAAGGCGCCATAGTTCACCCTGTACAGCAGCTTGCAATACTCCTTTTGTGGTGAAGTCAAAAGCGCAGCACCGGCCCCCAGTTCCATCAATCCAGTCACATAGTTTCTGTCGATGTGGGTCTGTTAACACTCACCCAATTTAGGCATACTTGTCTCTCTCATAGAAAAATCTAATCAAGAGTTGTTCAGACAACAAACCAAAAAAAGAAACTTTTTTTTCAAGGTGGTTAAGTATGCCTCTCACCCTCTCTTTCAAAGAAAACAGCAACTCTGGCTACAGCTTATCCTATGCCCATAATCCCCAGAGCATGACATCCTCCCAGAGCTAGTTGTTCTAATAGAGGAAGAAAGACGTTGTATAACATCCACAGACGATCACGGAGGATGAGAAAGAAGAGACACATAACATCCGCAGGAGCCCCACAGCACCTACAGAAAAACATAATAGACAGACAGAAACCAAAGAACAAATCAAACCCAAAACATTGCAGAGAGAAACAGCACCCTGGTTTGCATCAGGGTTGGTGCCTGTATATGACATTGTTGTCCAAACCTCCCCGACTGCAAACGTTGGGCTAGTGCGCTCGCAATACCTGCCTTTAAAGCAGCACCCTCTCATTTGTAAGCAGTTGGAACTATATTAGAAAACAACCAACCACAAAAGAGACAGAAAGGTTGGTAAATTTCTTTTTCAATCAATAACCTTGGTGTATATTTCACAGCCAGCTTTGGCAGCCAATGACATTCCACATTCCAGCCTCTCTAATGCATCTAGTATGCACGGTTACTTTCAATACCATGTTTTGCTGACCACATGAGGCTACATGAGAACTACACAAATACCACATTACTAAGGCTCAATAACATAGTAACTAGTTGATCACATTTATAGGGTTTAAGTGAAGATGTGGGAGGACATTGACTTACAGGCCACTATATTTGGGTGCAAAGCCCTTGGCAAAATCAAAGCGCCACCCATCAAATCCTATCTCTGCTCGCAGCCAGTTCATCCAGTCGGTAAGCTCATCTTGAACTTGCTTGTTGGTATGGTCCAGGTCAGGGGCTGCACCATATTTCTCTCCAGTGTCATGGTGCCCTTTGCCCCCACTATCATAGGTGTCATCGTCAACCACCTGCGTACATTTGCCCCCACTATCATAAGTGTCATCGTCAACCACTTTGACCTTTGTACACGAGCTTCTGGAATTCAACTAACAGAGGTGCAATGACGGTTTCTTATGCCCACAGTATGGACATGTGGGCTCTTCTTTTCAAGGAGAGAGAAAGAATCTTGATTGATATATGGGACCGGGAAAAACAGAGAAGCACTAGAAAACCCAGCTTACAGTTTACAGTCCTAATAACTAAGTGCCTCTGCCAAGGATGAGCAGACTCTGATGAGATAGTAGCAACACCCGCTACGGGAGAGAGGGAGAGAGGGGTCTGCCTCAGAGATATGCCATGCAATTTGGTACCATGCCAATATCATTCCTTTCATTTGTACTAATGACTTCCCCGAAGACTAAAGGAAGGTCGATGATGATACTAGTCCCATTCTCTGCAAATGGATCTCTAAGCCCTACCTTATCTTCTGTTTCTGTTTCTACATGGAAGGTAATGGAAGTATTAATCCTCTCACATCACTAACTCGACCGTTCCCACGAAGAGGTACTTTAGGATAACTTTCTCTTGCAGTAGCCGCTTGGATATCAAATATAGCCTGTGACAATTTCACACATATTCTTCCACTTCTTAAACTGGATTCCAGAAGTCTAGCTATAGCTGGAAAAAATCCATCATGTTTATGGTGAAAATCAGTTTATGCATTGAAACTGAAGATAAATTAGATATAACTTTGATTTAAATCGATGTTCTAATACATCACAAAAGTCGAATATATAAAAGCAGAGCGTGCAGGAGAAATAGCTTTAGGTGCAGCTGGTCTCCTTCAGGTGATTCAAAAACTCTCCAACGAAGTAACTACTTCAAAACCAAAATAGATAAAAGCATGGCCCAGGAGCGGTATTCTTCTTCTCCAATTTGACTTGTAGTCAAGTCCAAATTCTGGAACATCTTCAACAAAACTTGACCACAAGTTGGAATGGTTTGTAAATCTTGAATCTCTGAAGTGGCTAGTTATAAAACCGAGTGGCCAAACCTCTGAAGAGATTTCCAGTTTGCAGTCTACTTGCAATTTTACCTTTATACTACATATACACCTATTTACAGTAAGGAAAAAAAACATGTTATCAGGCATACATCCATATAAGTATTGAGTGATCTCCATACTTCCGATTAAAGGTAGCCAAAAAAGAAGTACTGAGAAAATCTGATCTAAGTTTAGAAGGATTTTCAGAAGAGAAAACCAGAGACAAACAGCAAAGAGAAGAAAAACAGAAGCAAGGACAAAATAGACACGGATACGAACAAAACAACAAACACGGATTCATCTTGAACCCGTAAACTGAGAATTGTGGTATAGTGACTGTCTCTCACTAATCCATGGACCAAGCATGTGGAAATTTAATTGAGGGCACCAGTGCTTATGGGCCCCACCCCAGTAGGTTTTGAGGACAAGTCCATGTGCACTTGTGTGATTCTGTTGATACAGAGCGAGGACACAGCTATTGGACCAAGATGCTGGACTTATGATTTGACCAAACAAGTAGTACATATGCATGTGTGCATATGTGTGTGTGTGTTGGGCAGAGGGTTGAGGCAATGAGTATGAAGGACAGCTTACCGCCCAAGGACCCCAGGCCAATCTCTTGTCCTTGACACCGCCCTCAAACACATTCCAGTGGCCAGCAGAATCCTGCTTGTTCCCACTGCGGTGGTTGATCACAATATCAGCAACAGCACAAATCCCATGGGTGTGCAAGGTGTCTATGAGATCTCGCAACTGTGTACCTTTGCCAAATCTTGACGCATCCAGATTGTAGAGTTGCCCTGGTAAATAGCCTGTATACGAGCCACATGAGTAAGACCGGTCTTGCAAGGGATGAGAGAGCTGTACAAATAGGAGGAATATGCTGCTACTGCAACAGGGCTAGCTTTGCATGCACAGGTCCGGTGGAACAACCCATCCTAATCTGGTGAGGATCTAATATTGTAGTTGTTTTCTTACAGCAAGTAATGGTCCAAGTTCTACTCTAGCTAGTCCGAAAAAGAAGTACAGCATTAAATGAGGTGAATCATGCTTTTGATAACCAAAACCTACTGACCACTAGTAGAGATCCTATCAACACCATTGATAATGGTGAGGCTGAGAGAGAATACCATTCTTATCCACCGACTGGGAGACAGGAGGAAGCCAGACATCTGTGACACCCAGTTCAGCCAGGTCCTCTACCTTACTCTGGAAATTCAGCCACCAAGGATATTGTTTAGGAGATTCCCAATTGAACCCCTGCATTCCAGCACACCAAATCATTACAGTTGATATGTCAGGACAAACCCTACCATTCAAGAGATGATTGAAATTGCAAGGCCACCAATGAGACGAGTTTGCCATCACCTTCTCAATTGAAAGGCATCTTCTCAAGAATATGAGAGAAGAGAGAAAGAAAGAAATTTTCTGTCCATGTGGAGAGCCCAAAGGATTCATGGGACAAAGTAGTACTATGCGAGGGAGATGAGTGGATTGACCACTCACTAAGAATGGTAACTATGATGTACAACTGATGCCATGGACCACACAAAATACAAACCCTTCCCAAGCTGGTCCTGGGATTTCCACCCACAATGATGAAAACCTAAAACAAAGGGTGTCAGTGTGCCCTCAGCCAACGATGATCAGGAGATTGATTCTTTTTAGAGATGAGATTGACATCATCTGAGGAAGCATAACTGTCCAGCACTGCTACTGTGCCTCTACCTTCATACAGAGGTGACACATGACTTGAATACATCGCCAATTTGCACTATAGCATGAAAAACAGACTGGGAGGAAGGCACGAATAAAGAAACACCCACACATGAATACAAGTTGAGAAACACTGAAAGGCGTTTGAATTTACTAAGAGGGAAACTTGTGGCCTATTAAGGCCTCTCTTGACATACCCCAACAATAAAACCCATGACAGTTGATACCAATCAAGTTCCCATTACTTTCCAATAGACAGCAACATAGACATACAGAGACACACAATTAAAGCAAAACCTGAAACAGAAGAACCTCCGAAGTGTCAGCCGGTGTCGGCCGTGCTGGCCTAACCTTTCCCCCTGCATGGTATTCGAAGTGCCTCATATGTAACTCCTTATCATGAAACCTTCCGTGTCCATGATTTCCAACAGCTTGAGCCCAAACCACTCGCTTTCTTTGCACAGATCCTCTCTGAGCATATGTAGCAAAACCCAGTTTTCTTGAAATCCCACCTTTAGTTACTATAGTTTCTATAGGGTTGAATGGAAACGTACACTCGGACTAATCCAGCCAAATTACCCACACATAAATTTCACCCTGGCGTGTGACAAATTAGCCAGACTAATTGCTGGCTGAAGGTCATGAAGAAAACTGCTGAACCATAAACAATATCACCCACCCACATTGTTTAAAGACCTCCAGACTATTGTGACACAACTGGTACATGGTAAAGCTATGAACTGAAAGAATTTCAAATTTGAGATTGCTTCCAATGTGCAGGGCATGGCAGTGTAGCAATTACCCGTGGGTTCACAAGATAATCCACTGGATTTGTTCTTAGGACTTGCCATCTATCCAATTGCCCTGACACCTGTGCTCCCGACAACCAGCCAAAACATGCTTGAATTTCCTTTAGTCATGCAAGCAAGCACCAAGTTCACCACAAACCAACCAACACATGGTTGACCAATTACATATTGGAGCACAGCATGCATCCGCAAAAATTTCACCCTTGTAGTCATAAACCAAATGCATGGTGTGGATAGGATAGACAGAAATGCTGAAACTGGGAACAATGGCTATCATGCACAATTGAGGGCTTTGTCCTAACAGAGAATCCTGCCCTCCGACAACTGGATGTGGGTTTTGACACATCAGGGAAACCTAAAGGAGGGAGAATGTTCCATAAACCCTGCACTCGGATTGAATATAGCAGGAAACAGGAAGCGAGAGCGAAGGAGGACAACAGGCCAGATAGTTGTGGAAGGCTTGCTCCAGTAGTGGGACATTCTCCCCAGGATTAGGGTCGAGGAGGGTGGTTTTCAGCTATGTCGAGCTTCTTGAATACAATGAGAGGAAGGTGAGAGAAATCTTTAGGATTGCTGATGGTTGGATACTCTGGCAAAATGTCTCTGTTCGGAAAAGAGAAACTAGCTGAAACTTTCATGCTCAACTTCTTGCATCCATGGTGCAAAAATTCTATTAAGGGGAAGAGCATTGAGGTGTCAGCAATATCAATGCAGCATAATTAGTGACCAGAACTGTGCAACCTGTCTTTGTGAGGAAGCAAGCTAAGAGGAATAAAAGTACCTGCATGGTCCCCAGCTCAGCAACCAATGCACTGCCAACTCGCCCAGCCAAAAGGATGGCAGTTACTATCAGGGAGAGCTCCCTTGCCAAATCCAGGGCCAACACCCCCTTGGACCCTGTGAGTCCACACTCCTGAACAAACTGCAAGCAAACGTATACTTCTTCAGTCATTTCTACCTTCAATGGAAACCTCTGGGTTGTCAATCTGTGACTGCTAATCTCACTCTTGGCATTGAAGTCTTCTTCTCAACCAGATACAAGCTTTAACCACTCCAATCACTAGCTGATGGAACCATTTCATTACCCTCACACATGACACCCATATTTTTTCAACCTGGAATAGGCTGCAAACAGGACCAGGCTCTTTCCCAATAAGTCGGCAAGACGACTGTCCCAGAATCTGTGAAAAAGGGAGAGGTAAGCAAATCCAAGCAACTTCACAAAGGAAGGGTACTTCGCTGGAAATGGGGGAAGTGCAAAAAATTCACGACTATGACTTTTCTGGTGTGTGTGACAGACACACATGGTGGGGAACCAGCTGAAGCATGTGAGGCCTGATGCTTCGGATAACAAAAACATCAAAGCATATGGTTCTGCACTATGGAGGAAGGTCCCTCTCGGTACTTGTCTTCAGGATATAGATTCACCGAAACAAAACATATCATTATCGGATAGCACTGTACCGGCAATCTGTCTTGAGCATTATGTCTTGCCATTTTTATTTAACCATCTGTCCTTCTATTACTGCCTGCAATCCAAGATCAGTATCACAGATTACCTGGCCTGCAATTATTACTGCAGAAATGGCTCGCCACAAATACGGCGGCTTCCAGGCCGCCAGCATTGATCTGTCCTTCCGAGAATCACAAGATGGAGCGCATATGGAGCCACCGTCCTCGTCTGCTCCCAGTTCTGTAGATGTTATTGCTACTGAAGCTATCACCTTGCTCAAATCCTTACAATTCTCAGAGTCCCTTGTTTCCAGAGCCTTCCATTTTGGAGACAGATATACCGCCTTCTCCCTCCTCGAAGGACACTCTCTCGAACTGGTGCAACTGCTAGCAGACCGATTTAAACTGGCTACCACACTACATGAGATACGAGGAATTAGGAAATGGATGCTAGGGAATTGCAACGATCTCGAAGTATAGTTTTGAATTTGCTGCAAGGACATGCTTCTAATGCTCCGCCAGTAAGGGGGAGCCATCACCTGACCGGTAGTCCCTGATACAACATGCTCTTGAAATCTGACATGAATTGTTGCCATTGTTCCCGGATGCTCTAGAACCAAACTACATGACGGATAGTGTTTTTAATTTTGGCCTAAGATTTATCCCTCCTCCTCCTCCTCCTCCTCCTTCCTGCATCCAAGCTTGGATATGAAATCCCTACACAGAGCAAGACTGAATCTCGATGGTAACCTAATCTCTGCAACCCACACACGCTGAAACAGAGACGGACCGACGGACGGACGGACGGACGGACGGTATTTAGCAGATGCACAAGATCGAAAACATAGTCCCGCCATCTGATGGATGAGATATATTCATCCAACCAAACTGCACTCGGCTTACTTCATCCAGATCTCCTCCTGGTTAGCAAGCTTCTTCCCGCCAATTCGATCCTCTCTCCACCACACTGGAGCTGCTGCTTCAATTGTTTGTAAGTAGATGGCTCAATCGGCTGCGCTGTAGGCAGGATTTGAAGGTGAAAGCCACAAGTAAGCTGTCAGAGTCCAGAGCGGAAAGCAAATCTGCTGTTGTATATGCGCTTTCAGAGGTTTCTGGTTGATCGACAGTTGTTTTGGTCCTGGTGAGTGGGACGTCTTATCTAAATGCTGTCAGTGATGATTTGGCAGTATATCTGTCTGGAATCGGAAGGAATGTTGATCTTTGGCGTCCGCTGCGTGAATGGTAGTGAGAAAACAACGTCGGTGTTTGGCAGTTCTTCAACTGGTGGTGGCTACTGAGATAACTTTGAGTATGTGAAAGATGAATACTCGATTGACTGCATAGGTTGCAAAGAATATTAAACATCCACAGAGCTTGGATTGATGATGTGCAGTGCACAGCTTGTGCACAGCGTGCAGGGAACAGTGAGGTGACTCTGTTCACCCACTAGACTGAACACAAGGACCACAACCACCTTCGATGGTGCCAAGTAATTTACGACCAGCACTCTCTGAGGCCCTCAACTAACTTATGCAAGACTCTGCTAAATGAAGAAAGATGCACTCGCGAAGCCTTCTTTCAGGCGAAGCAGAACAAGAAAGAAGGGTTGCTGGGCTGATTTGAGGATCTCCCTCCATTTTGTTTGGCCTGCTCAGGGCCACCTATTCTTTGACCTGGGCGCAAGGACATGTCCTACAAGGAATTCCTCTCGGAACATGAGAAAGGCATGAAGACGTCCAAAAAGTAGAAACATGACCCCGACACTTACAAGGAACCCAGATGTACGGTGTCTGCGTAACACAAACTAAACCGAGTCAATTTAAATACTTGGGCCAACTTCTAATGGAAATCGGCAAAAGTATCTTCAGCTGAAGATAATGCACAGGCTCTAAAGTTACAAGCCTCGATCATAGTGTCCAGCTTACATCAACAGACCGAATATCAATTCATGCAGCGAAGGAACCATCATCCATGTCTAAATGCGTCGGGGTGTCATTAAGTGCCTCATCCTGGTGCAGGCAGTTGCTCGGGAAGGTATAAGCAGTTCCGTACACAATTTTCGGGTGAATTGAAAAAGTACGTCAGAGTGTACAAGCTTGGCACGTCTTTAAGACCAAGACCTGGAGTTATAATACATGCCAGCGAAGAGGTGAGTGCATGATTGAACCCCCACCCAATCTGCACTTCTGTTGCCACGCTTTTCCGCAGTAAACAAAGTTCAAAAGGCTACCAACAGACAAAAATAAGGCCTATACACCTCTCTTTGGGCAATCCCGAATCAGCTAGACGTTCGACAGGCCTCGGTCTGTGAACGCATGCTCACAGATAGCTATTGTGGGCGAGGGAGTCAGTAGATCTAGCGGTATAGAAAGCATATAGATGCACAGGGATAGGCATGAATATCCAGGGCCAGCCAGAATTAGGAGAGTAAATTTGGGAGACGCAACTACTACACGAAAGTGTAGACCATCTCACATACACTTCCAAAATAGGGAAGGGTATGTCAGGTTGGCGGACAACCGTTTTCCAGGGCTCGTATCTATCAAAACAACTTGGAGGTTATCTGTAGGCATAACTAAACAAACAAACTACTTCTCACCTATTCTAGGCTTGGGAAACATGGCAGAGTGTTTCTATCCGGAACCACCGATGTAAACCTTTCTATCGCTTTCCCTCCGCAGGGCTCCTCCATTGCATATCCCAAAGTTATGCCAAGTTTCAATTGCAAGCAGAATATACTATCAAAGACGGCATCAACCATCACAGAGACATAATCAAATCATGGTGGAACTTCTTGTTTATTGCTCATTCAAAAATAAATGGCAATTCTGTGTAAGACTTTTTCATACATCGAGGAGTGGTCAATGCAACCACGGTAAGCATCTACAGGTCTCTTTGTACAGCATTCACAAAATCTGAGCACTAATATCAAAACTGTGTCACCAGGCGCTTGTACATGTACACGAGCAGCACCTAGCCTCAGACTAAATAGATGCAGCATAAATCCTTTACAGAGCCATGCCTGCTTCGACTAAGGGCGCGATGGTAGGGTAGGCTGCAGAAGAATCCAGCAGAAAGTCAAGGTTGCCGACGGGCATCATCCACTCCTCTCCAGCGGATATGTCACTGAACCCTGCGTAATCACCTCGTCCCTCCTCTAGGGCCCAGCTCACAGTCTCATGCAGATTATCTAATGCTTCCGAGGGCGCCGCTGTAGGACATGGCAGTGTGGTATCATCATACGACCAATTTTCCTTTGAGAATTCTGCACCTCCTCTCTCAGAGCTTGGGCTCGGGGCTATCCCAAGTTCATCGTCTGAGGCCTCCAGGAGATAGCCAATGTCGACATGAGAGCCGTCAGCAGTGTTATCGTCGACAAGGGTCGAAAGCTCATCATGATATCTGTCACCAAGTGTCGAGCCATCCCCTGTCAGACTACTTCCACTAGAGCATCCCACAGACAAATCAGCACTGCTGAAACCATGAGTACTCCAAATCTCCTCCCCCCAACTTGTGAAGACGGCTCCGGCAAGCGCCTCCTCCGCTGATGAAGGAACATTAGAAATAGAGGCGTAGTCGCCAGACTCAGAAACACCTAATTCCTCCTCAAGGCTTCGAAGCACCCTCGCAGCGTCCTCCTTGCTCAGGGCAGAGCAGTCGGACCCTGCAGGCTCGTCTCCAGCCAAAGATTGTTCCAGACCCTTCAAAATACTGTTGGCTCCAGCCAGAGCTTGCTCCTCTGTCACCCCTGACAAGCTCTCGAAGCTAGAGGTGCTTTCGTCTGCCGCCATGTTGCAGCCTTCCAATGAAGAAACAGGAGCACAAATACCTTCGCACTGTCGTTTGCTCGAGGGAGCGGAACCGTCATCAACCTCTCCAGGATTGTCACAAGGAGGAAATTCTTCCTCCCTCGCCCGTTTCAGGCCATGCTCCATTTCATTCTGAGCCATTCCAGTTTGAAGCAAAAGCAAACCAAGCGACTCCAAAAGAGTACAGAAAAGCAACGGGGAGCACAAAACCTCCAAATCAAAGAGCGGGAGAAACCGTGGAGAAGGAACTCGGGCACACGCAGATGGCCAACAAGCTAGAGGGTAAAACAGACTGAAGGATTCGGGAGAGAGTGGAGAGGAGAAGCTCAAGGCGCACTGAGATTCAAAGCTTTGGGGAGGCAAGACAAGTTGGGTTGGAGGCAGCAAAGCGCAACGACAAGATATTCAAAGTGAGGCAGAATGGGGCGAGAGAGACAGGGGAGAGCTGAGCAGGGACAGGCAGCATATATAGGGAGGGGTAGAACGGCGCGCCAGGCGGGCAACTGCAATGGCGAAACGCAATCGCCAGGGCACTTGCGCCGCGCCAGAGCGGCAGCCCGGCTTGGCGAGCGATGGCGATGGGCAGCAGTTACGGCCCTTGCCCTGCCCCGTCCTTTTTCGTGTCACGTTACTGCGCCCGCCCACCGTCCCTGCCGCTTCCCGGCATCGCGGTTCGCCACCGTTATTTCCCCCCCTGCTTTCCCGGCGAACCGGAAACCCGCCTTTATGACTCCACTTCAAACCTTTACTATTTACTGGCAGTAAAGAATCGGGATGGGATGGGATGGGATTCACCCCATTAGCGTCAAACAACAACTTAGGGTTCCATTCCTGTCCGACACGCCCGCGGCAGTCATACCAACCCATCCCTCTAATCTCTCGCTTATCGCGCAAAGCCACATCCACTTTAACCCAAAGCTAGCCGCATTATCTCATCGATTTCTGGGCCGATTACTCGCCCGAATTATGGAGTTGTGCATGCGGGGGTGCGGGAGGGCCACACCAAAATGATGCAGAGGGCCACGTAAGCGTACCAGCATGGATGGGCAGTCCTGCGCACCGTATTCGGCGTCGGTAGCAACCATCACATTTGCGTATGCCGAATGCTGCCCTGTCGATCATCATGCGACGCTCCACCGGCGCACCAACGGCCCCACACGCTTACCCATTACGGACGGGTCTCGATCTACCACCCTAATTACGCACCCTAATGACGACCGCGCATTAGTGAGAGTGGGGTAGTAAAAGGGAAGGCCCTTCACGCGTGCGGCGTGAGCTTACATACCCGCAAGCTGCGATTTCCGAATCGGGCGGCGGGGATGCATCCCAGAGATCGAAGGGCTGCGCAGTGGAGTACGTGGAGTGAGGAGCGAATAAAGCACAGTTTCACACGGGAAAGAAAACCGATTCAGTTCCGCGCGCGGGTGGAACGGTTTAGGAGGGACGCCGGGCTGTCCCGGGTTCGAACCCCGTCCGGACTGCGCCACGACGCCGTTCATATTCTCGATAAATTAGGTTTCATTAAGGGCAGGCAGGTGGGTACGCGCGGGATGAATGCGAGGGATGAACGGATGGCGCGCAACCGACGCCGTCCGTCAACTGTAATGGTGCACCGGTACGCCAGCGAAGGCGACCCCCGCTGAAGCGCTGCCCGCGATAACGCGGGGTTGCGGCGTCTGTCTCTCGCTCCCAACCCTAAACATAGCTAATAATATCGGGCAACTGGTGATGGGCCTCTGGACCCGATGGCGACAAGCGGCCACTTATGTGTGGCACGAGCCTGTTTTTGTTTTGGTTTATCGTAGCCGTCGAAAAGCATGGGACGTGCGGACCGGGGTTAAATCCGGGTTAGTTGACACAAATAATTGAAAGGCTTGGCGACGAGGCAGCGCCAATCGCTGTGCGCGGCCGCGGCTTGTGTGCGCCAGTAGGGCTCACCCACGGCAAGCCTGATTGGCGATAGTATATCCAGCGGTGGCGAAACAGCTGGCGTCTGACCGTACCAGCAAAGTAACTGAGATTAGGAGGTGGGTAGATGGAGCCTTGCAGTTATCGCGACAGCGGGGTGATAAGTTACCGTTCGCGTTGCCCTAAAATTAGGTCGGGGAGGAATTGGGCGCAGAAGGTTCGGGAATGTGCGCGCGATGCCGGATTTTGGAGTCAGAATCCGGACTTTGGTGGCAGGCTGGGCAGTTACTCCGGTCGTGCTCTGCTTGCGACCGGGGTACCGGCGGTCACCGGTGGCGCCACGCGGGCGGGCGCCATTGCGTGGGTGGCGAGCGAGAAGGGCACCCAGATCCCGTGAAACTTGCGACTGACAGCGCAGGCGCGGCGCGGCAGAGCGCATGTGACCGCGCAGTGCGTGAGTTGCTGACCGCTTCTTTGTCTGCCGCTTATGACTTTGCAGCTGCAGCGTCAAGTTCACGACACGTCCTGTTCGGTGAGAGGGGTAAAACAATGAACACCCGTGCTTTGACTAGCAACTCCAAAACAAATATCGGAATCTACTTCCTTCGCCCTTTCTTTTCTCCCAAATATCGAATTTGTCAAATGACAGGTGACGATTGACGAATGGCTGACAGATAGATGACAAAACCAGTCCATCCTCATCCATTCACCAGTTTACGGCTCAGTCCCTTTATTTTCACTCTTTATGGTGGTACCCAACTGTCATTTGAGTCGTATAACCATGTTTCAATCTGCTACCCCGCATAAGTCTAACAATAACATTTTGAACTAAAAAACCACTGTATCGGGTCAGAAATAAGTGTCTACTAGCGTGAACAGGCGAGCCTACTAACATGAATTATAGGTGAGTCTAACAAGGTAAGAAAATATTACTATTTCTTTTTTCTTTTCTTTTTACTAGAAAGGGGACAGAGGCCCTTTTAATCAAATTAAATACAGGCGATTACAAAATGGTGGAACTAATTCGTAAATTCTCCAAATGGGTTCCCAATTACATTGCCCGTACAGGGAAAATAATGCACCAACAGTCAGTATCTCAGTTGGTCAAATGCACTGAGTTCCACCCAGATGGTGTCGGGGTCAAATCTTGCTACTGACGAGTGTTACTCATTCGCCTCCATGGCGCATAAATGAAAGAGGTTATTTTCTCCTCTCACTACAAAGGGGCCTGATTTGTGAGCTGTCGCTCCCAGGTGTTTCCCTTTAAATAATATTAATAATAATGCCTCAAAGGAAGGAAAAAAATGTTTTTTTAATCCTTATTGGGTAAGGTTAACTTAAGGTAAGGTTACTTGCCGACCAAGAATAAAAATATCTCTACGCTCTCCCAAATAAATTGATTAACTAACTCGTCTCTTGTATTAAATTGATGAGACGAGATGCTGACGGGGGAAATGGTGCATGGGAGTGGGGACGAGCAACAAATATCACGCCAAAGCAAAGAACCGATCAACATCGGGGTCAGTGAAAGTGTCCAACGGGTTGCCAAAGCGACTTGCAGTGGCCGGTGGCAGGGCCGCAGCTGACCGGGCGTGGCAGGTGATGACCGGGGAATCCGGTCAATCCAACGCGGATCCGCGGACGCCAAACGGCCGGTGCCGTGCGACCGCGCCACCGCCCTGCGACCCGCCAAAATTCGCATCGGGCGATGTGCGCCCGGCCTGCGATGCGGCGAAACTAGACTACAGGGCTGGGCGAAACTCTGACGCAGCATAAAGCGCATGCGTGGCGGCGGTAACCGCTCGCCACGCTGCCCCCGGCGAGGCGCGGGGCAAGCGCGCGCGCGGGCGTCGTCCCCGGGCGCGGTAAAGGGGTGCCACATCGGTCGTGGTAACGACGCCTCGATTTGGATGATCGGAGAATCGTGGCCACCGGCAGCATGTCAACGGCCGGTGGCCGTTTCGCGAAAGCGTGCGGGCCGCGCCATCCTTGTGCCGGTGCGCAGATAGTGTTTCGCCACTCCGTCGTGCCAACGGTTGTGCGCGTGATGAATGAAATCACTCATCATCCACTCCACCTACCACGTAACTGCACCAGTGCGATGCGACAAGCAGGAGTATGCAAGTTCGTGTTTGTTGCATGGTGGACATGGGGTGGTTTCCGACTGTTTAAGACGATGCAAAACTTGAGGATGGTGCCATCGTAGTCCCAGTCATGGAAGGTATAATGAGCTCGGAAAGGAATAATGCAATCAATCCGAGCATGCCAAAGTGATGGACAGAGAAAGTTATGGGATGCCAGAGTTAGGAGATCTCGAGTCAGGCTATTATTTGGATATTATACTGACCCCCATTTCAGCTGTGCGCAGAACCTTCCAGTTCACAAGACTTCCAATAAAAGTCGTGACAGACAGTCAGATAAATGCAGCGCAAACAGGTTGAGATTGATGGATAGGGAGCTGCACTGAATCCACGGTGGGTGGAGCTGCGCCATCTGTTACCAGCAATTGCGTGCGAGCCTACTGGAGTCTGCAGTGTGGGTTGCGGGTGCACGCAGCAGGTGCGGCGAAGTGGGTGGACCGCTGCGGCTTGTATGTAGACGGTGCGTGAAGCCCCTCTAACGTCATTCCACGTTTGCTTACTCGCATATCGATCGGGTGGGTCCCCGAGACTGAGCTTATCGTCACTACACAATGGCACGTACACCTTGACGCTTTTTGGTATGTGACAATCAACTGACCTCCACCCCACAGTTGGCACCTTCTTTGCAATGTGATGCAGCACATTTTTGTCGCCCAGAATGAAGATGTGAATCCCGAGAAGAATCAAATCGAAGGGCTACCGCCTTTTCTAAAAAATCAAACTACACAATATAAAATCCACTTCTTGAGTTAGAATTGCCTTAGTAGAATACAGATAAAAAAGAATCGGCATCGGCACATGCATGAGGAAGGAAGGTTTGTTTTTGTGTTTTGAAGTCTTCTGAACATATCTTCCTGTGAATTAAACTAAAGTTGGAGATAAAGTGAAGTATGAGTAGAATCTGTGAACTTCCAGAGACAGGAGACCCAGAGACAGCGGCAGTTGTCATACTAGCTAGCCTCCTTCCAGGCAACCGGTGCACAAAGCTGACCCGACCAGGCTGATGCGTATTTATAAATTCATTACGTTGAACATTTTATAGCACTTTCAAAGGTGGGTCCAGCATGCGTTGGACAAATAATTCTAGAGAGACTGTGTGGGCGGCCCAACTATGTGAAAAATGCGTGCATGGCAAGCCGGACCACCCGCATTGCTCCTTGCTAGATTCGAGGCTCAGACCGCTTCGCCCTAACTAGTGAAAAGCAAACCGCACCTGGGTGGGATTGATCAAAACGCGCGAGCGTGCCCACGTGGCCCTGCCAGCCGCAGTCCCGCCCTTCTCCACGGACCTACTTATCGTCGGCGATATTCTCACTATCCGCGCCACACATTATATTTCACTTATTTATCCTTTATTATTATCCTATTATTTATCCCTTATTATTATTCCTTTTTATTTAATTTTTAATTTTTTCCTTATTATCATCCTATTATTTATCACTTATTTAGCCTTTACTAGGGTGGACTAGTGACCATCTAGCGAGAGGGCTGGCGGGACGTCATCGATGATTCCGAGCAAGGGTCGGAGGGCAGCTTGCTTATTGTCGGGGTTGGTTTCGAGTAGTGAACAGAGATCTGCAAGTAGACAGAAAGTCCTCCGACTACTTTACTCGGAGGAAACAATGATCGGCCGAAGCTCGCAAGCCTTGTATGCCACCCGAGAGATTGACCGAGGACTTTTCAGAACAATGTGGGGGATTTTGCCTCTCGACACTTCGGTGGGAAGTACAAGACTAAATTTGTTGAAATTCGGTTGATCAATTACTAGAGCTAGATTTTGTGCGATCCTAGCGGTTGTCATAGTGCAATGCGATACTATGTGAGCACAACAGCAATACAGATTACACTATTCTCTTTGGTTTGGATCGTCGGGCTTATGATTCTATGCTTGTTTTTCATCTCCAAATTTGGACGCACAGTGCCCATGTATACAAGTCAAGCCCTTGGTTGAATGTTTTCAACGTACGCCGCAAGTTCCCAAGATTTTGGGATACCTTCGTGACTTGTTCTCCGACATCAGCCCAATATTGGAGACGTTTCCGTCACATCACCGGCGCCTCATTATCCTTGTCCCGGTCCCGGATATGGATCCTTCTTCTACCACGATGGATGCAATGTCAAATACACACAACCCCAAAGTTGAAACATTCATCCATGGTCAAAATGGATGCAATGTCAAATACCCACAACCCCAAAGTTCACACATTCATCCATGGTCAAAAGAAGACGTACAACAGACGCCGTCACGGGGGTCAAATCCCGTGGCGCACATAAAATAAAATAAAAGGGAGCCGCGGCATTGATGGCAAGTAAATGCAGCAGAAACAGCGACAGTGTCACGCCACGTAGTTCGCCGGAAGTAGGCCACATCTGGGCCGGGAAAGTCCAGCACACGACACGTGGTAGTACTACCTCCCGCGCGGCAACCGCAGCAGTTCCCCGTCGCGGCCCGCGGGTGTCCGGCAGATATTCTGCCGTTAGACTATCGTATCGCACGTCCCAAGTTCAAACGCGGCACGTTTATCTCTCTTTTGCACCGCTTCGCTCATTTGTGACATCTGGATGGATGGATGGGAAAGTTTCTATGGATGCACTTGATGAGCCTGCATGGATGACATTAGTTTGGAGTAAATTATTTTTCAAACTATAGTGGGTTATTGGAATTCATCAGTTCGTATGGATGCACTTGATGAGCCTGCATGGATGACATTAGTTTGGAGTAAATTATTTTTCAAACTATAGTGGGTTATTGGAATTCTTACAGCGAACTGATGAATAAATTCTTAGCAGAGAAGATGTAGGAAAACAATTTGTGACACTATAATTGTGTTGGGACAACATCACAAACCAAAGAAAAAAGAAAAAAGAAAAAAGAAACCAAAGTCTTGAAGTAAACTGTAGATGAGGAAATATACAATCATCGATGAGACTCTTGTCACCAATAACGTCATGTCAAACATCAACAGTTATAAACCTATTGGTTCCAAGTCATTTTTTTCTATGCATATCAACCATCTATGCAAGTCCCTTGACAAGGACTCTTTATTCGTATATCCTGAATGTGCTTAACAAACCATGAAATGGGGCTTCGAGGGGAGATACCGGTAGCCATGAACTCTCCCCTGAAAGGTAACTACTTACATTTGTCGTTTGTGGATTAGGATCTACGCTTGAAAAATGCTATTCACCAATAATACATGGTGTAGACTTTATCATCCGTGACAAGTTTGCATCAACATATATCTCAGTTTGTAGGTTTTTTTAATAAAAACAAATGTAGGAAAACAAAAACAAATGTAAATTTATGCGGTAGCAGCATTAATCCATGTTTGCGAATATGGTAAATTCATCCAATTGTATATAGTAATCATCTCCCCAAAAAAGCAAGCTGAGTGTGCAACAACACAACAGCCTATCCATTCCCACATCACTGTGCATTGAAGCCATGACTTCACTTTTCTATTAAAGAGCCACGTTATTATAACAATATCTCACTGCTCAGTATGCAAAATACCCTTCAAATAATTCCAATAAAGTTTCCAGGGCCAGACCCCTGTTTCAATATATATATATGCAAAACAAGGGTCCCAGGTTTGCATGGGCCCTGTCCATTGGAGGATGGTCCAGGAATTTAAAAAGGGGGATATATATAGTAAGCTACACATGGATTTGAAGAAAAAAGGGGATAAGAAAAAATACTGTAGGAAGGCGACAGCTATTAAGTTAAATGGGGATGGTTCAGGCGCCAAATTGGGATAAGCAGAGTACAGGTGTCAAGCTGGTTTCCAGGGGTGACATGTAAGGCTTGATATTTGCAAGATGCTAATAACACAGCCTATTTTTTCTTTTTTCTTCAAAGGATTTCTATACATGCTAGAGCCCATCCCCAAAAGGGAGGAGTTAGTACCCGCAAGGCGAACAGGCTCTTATTTATGTGAACTTTGGCCAAAGTAATGTCACTCTATTCTTTTTCTTTTTCTTTAAAAAAAAAGGAAAACACCTGCCACCGACAGCTCACAAATCAGGCCCCTTAATTACCTCTTCCACAGTAACCTCGCTGTTAAGACTTGCTCATGAAGAACATACTTAGTGTTGGACTGGTATACCTGGTTTAACCTAGGTAAGGAATACAGGTATGAATATATATTTTGAAGAACATACCAAGTCGGGTATGAAAGAACCAGTGTACCCATGTGATACACGTACTGGGGGGAGTATGTCTTTAGGATTCCCCGCACACATACCATACCAGTCTGGGTATATGGAGGAATAGCATGGTCCCGATACCAGTATTGCGGTGAGTTCATGGCGAATGGAGGTAGGGATGAGTATATGTTAGTGCAGCTAGTTATACGCTGTATTACAATTTGGTTAATTCAAGGCTCCATGTTGCAATTCAAACTTCATTTGCTGTTTCGCGCTACTTTGGGTTACCTTTGCCTAGTGTTTCATGGCTTGGATTAAAATTAGCTATGTGCTAAATGACATTTATTTTTATGTATGGTGAGCTGTAGAAATACCATACCAGTGCTCATACCCCCCAGTATCACTACAGAGAAAGGGCGATACCAGTACCATACTCATATACAGCCCAAAGTACAACTACTCATACCATATTCATACCCAAGTTGCTCATACCTGTATAGATACCTGTACCAGCCTGGTATGATAAAGGGGTGGGACCCTTCATACCAGTCGGGTATTAAAAAATGGACATACCAGTCCAACACTGGAACATACCACACCCCACAATGTAGCAGGATTTGAACCCAGATTCATCTGGGTGGCACTCAGTGCACCATCCAACTCAGGTACAGACGGATGGTGTCTCTTTTCTTCTTCTAACTTACTACCATAGAGTCCTTCGTCCAGCGTTTATTAATTCAAATTTTGCTTGTCTGAAAAATTCAGAAAAATAATGACCTCAATGTGGAAGCGATAAAAAATTTCGCGTTAGGGCTATCCTCTAGATGATATAAAATAATTACCTCCCTAGAGGTAATTTTAATGTACGTGACCAACTTGTTCAAAAATTGTAAAAATCTCAGTTAAGGTGCCAGACCTAATTTCTCTGAAATAATTAAATATTCGGCAGCAATGCGCCGGAAGGACTCTACGGTAATTGAGTTTTAGGAAAAGTTGAGTATGAACATGATCACAAATTTGTGAAGATCCTCAATTGATGGTCTTTACGGTGGCCACTGCGAGGTTTATTAACTTATAGCTCATTGTAACGCATTTGAGACCTTGCCATATTCTCCCCAACGCACCTTGCAAAGCTGGAGTCAAACCCGCAACATATTGTAAAATATCTGTCCACATGGGCGGCGATCTTTCAGATTCATTTTCACTGTATGCACAACATTTGAAGCATAGTAAGTAATCGGTGCGCAAATGTATGTATGACACATTTCTCTTCCCTTCACTCCGTCATGGGCCCACTCAAGCCAGGCAGGTTCGGTGCCCAGGGTTAGGGCACGAGGAACGCGAGACAGATATGACACTTAACTACTGATTATCTCCACTAATTGGGCAGAGTAATAAAGGAAGATCTGAAATGATGAGTCCATGTTCCACAGTCTGGAGCGAGGCTGACCCGGACTTTGACCGGCTTTTTGTAAAGTAAAGTTGAAGGTGTGTGTGAGTAACGAGATATGCATTTCTTCAAGTTGCCTGACTCACCTGCGGCCGCATTCAGGAGCCCAGCATTCATGCTCTGCATTTATGGCACACCTTGGGTGAGGAAAAGGTGGCCCGAGTTTTGAGTTTTCTTTGCCCCACTTTCTTGCTTTGAGGAAGGGCCCACTTGTGGTGCCACACGGAGCACACCTGGCAATTTACAGGGGCACAGTTATCCTCACTATAGCATATCACAAGGCTTTTTTAGGATGGTGCAAATTTAGGGTTAGGGATAGTTGATTTGGGAGGTGTATTCAATTTGATGGGATGTTGATATATTTAAAATCAGTACTGTTCATATCACACCCTCATTTATATCATAAATTATCCGTATTTACAATAAATTACTATAAACTCTTATAATATTTGTAAAGAAGCTCACATTGACCAGGTTCATATGTACTTGTCTATAAGCCTGATGCTGTAATGTGTGGAATGGGTTGGTGAACTGCTATTGTCACATGCTGTTTGAACAAATCGCAATGGGGAACATTAAGAAGATTTGTGGGCTACAATTCCCCACTTAGTTTTTTTTTTTTTTTTAAACATAAAATAACATCACTCCTAGAGTCAAATTATGACTAAGGAAGTCAAGGGAGCAGAGATCCTCAAATATGCTTGTTTGAAGGATTGACTTGGGTAGTCTTCAATTTAGAAAAGACTTTTGTGAGTGGGCTACGAAGAATGGGACAAAGTGAGGAGACAAAAATGTGAGTAATTTGGGCAAGTTTTGTGCAAATTGGGAATAGCAACTTTATTGTCATTCCCGCCTAAATTCTCCCTACTAAGAACTTCTAGAATATGCGAACATAAACTAACCCTCCATCGACATATTATTGACCTAGTGAAAATCTTTGTCGGATGATTGACAATTTCTCAGATTCAAATTTCATGACAAACCAGAGAAGTTCAACAAATGGACGGAAAGAATTCAAACAACAACCCTTCCGTTTCGCATGATGACTAGTGTGTGTTGAATCTCAACCACACGAAGCAAAGAAGGCATGTGCCTTGGGACCCCAAAACTCTTTCATGGTGCGTCGTTCTTCCTGATACAAAGTCTTTTTCACCTCATTATACAACTTTATCATCCACACCGCCACCTACAGACATCATCCACACCTAACAAAGTTAGCATCAATAGTTAGTTCTGAATTTACACGGCTCAAGTACAGCACGGCTCTCACAACCCACGCCTCACTTTTTATTCTGCTATCGCCAGGAATCGCCAACCCTTGCCCTGCCCGGCTAAACCTGGCTATACTCTAATATTAGACACTATCTGGCAGCTTTATTGCAGTGGCAGATATACTCGCACGCACAGTGGCGACACGCAACAACCCGAGTGGCGATACCTGGCTATACCACGTCGTGAGCAGGGCTAAACAGAATCGCTGTTCTGGTACGACGGGGGTACAGTCCAACAGCGCTACGGCCAACTCCGACGGAACTGTGACGGTCTGACGTACCCACCTGCTGCCCTACCCCCTCCCTCACCGGTTTCGCCACTGGCCGCTACCTGGCACGGGGTTTAGCCGTGAATAGCCGCATGGTGGATTTCAGAATCTGGAACGTGAAGTACGTAGCCACGTGGCGTACGACGTGCAGCGTGACGTGGCGGGGTGACTGTCTGTCACAAACAGGACACGAACGAACAGAAGTTGACATCCATCCTTTAACTTCATCCTTGTCATCCTTCATCCAAGTCGTCATCCATCCTTCAACCTCTTCCAAGGCCAAGCGGTCCATTCGCATGCCACCTTCCACGCCCTCGAGTTCATTTGGCACGTGGACCATCAGCGACAATTAGGCCCAACCCAACCCTAATTTTGAGCTTGTATACAACTCTTGCCTTCTCTCTCTCTCTCTCTAGTATGAAACTAATTGCACATCAGCTGGTAGCTCAGCTGGTAAGTGCCGCCCTGGTGGTTCGGGGTTCAAACCCGCTGCCCTGCGTGGTGTGTGTGACCGGTTGGTCTGGTGGTGACGTTTCCCACCTGTGTGCCTAATGGCTTATCTGAAAGGGGGTTAATTTTCCCCCCTCCTCAAGGGCCTGAATTGTGAGAAGTGGCTCTTTTTCATAAATTTTAAAAAACAAAAAAACAAAAAAAAGATTAAGGTAAGCCCTCATCGCGGTGCATGTCCTAATTGTGGTGCACCAATGTACTCCTATGGAGCGCCCATGCTTGGAAGGTGTCACAGCATACTTAGACGCAGAGTTGGCCAATAAACTTATCCAAAGAGGAATGAACCAGTGTTGTAGGGGTAAATAGATTTTTGCTTACCCTATAGGTAAGGGTAAATAGAAATAGAGGATTATTTATCCTCCGGGTAAGGATAAATTATTTATATGTTCATTTGTTTATCTTACAGGCAACAGTAAATTATTTATATGTCCATTTATTTATCCTACGTGTAAAGGATAAAGGCATATTTTTGACCGGGTAAAGAGAAATGATTTATCCTTTCAATACCTACCAGATAAATAAAGGATATATTGAAGGGATTTTTTTTTGGTTTGTTATGCTCAACTCAAAAATATAAATAATTAAATAAGGTAATCAATTTTTTGGTCTATTTTTTGGTTTAGTATGAGGCTGATTGTATCATATGTTGTGAATAATATGAGGGATGATCATGAGCGTGTTTCTTCACACCAAACATAATAATCAAACAAGGCCAAATAAGACCATGTGCCTCGTCCACGAAACTAGTGCCTCCTAGATCAAGGTTGAGTTGATAGAATTGGAAACTCCCCGCCCATACACTCTAAACAAAGTGACTCTTGATACAAACCTAGAGCTTTTCATAGAGATGAAGCCCTTATATGGTACGGAGGACCATGGTATGCCCCCCTTATATGGTGCACAATATTGGTACGCCGTTGGAGATTGGAGATGGTGATAGAGGGAGGATGTTTGCACAAGGGATCCTTGAGTGAAGGCCCTCGGACTTAGGGATGAAGAGTTTTGTTATTTACCTTGTTGCTATTTATCCTCCAATAATTTATATTTACACACAAGTAAAGGGTATATGGAAATTATTTACCCTTCAGACGTGTAAGGGTAAGGGTATCTCAGATTATTTATCCGTCTTTAGGGTAAGTGTAAGTGTAAATGAAATGAGCCAATCCCGGTAAATGATTTACTCGCACAACACTGGAATGAACCACTTAACCCTTGTTTTATACTCAATTTATCTTAAGTAAACATTGTTCTAACTACAAAATGATGGGGCACCTAACGAGCTTTCCAATGGTATCTTTATAGATTGGTAGGTACCAAAACTGCAATTTAACGGTGCCCTATTACGGTGACACGTGAAAAACTCATATTATTCCAAGTAAGATGAGGTCTATTGAAAATTGTTCTAAGTACAAAAAATGGGCATGTATCTTTAAATTCCCCGACCGCACTGGTGGCTAACTAGCCACTAATAGCTGTGGCTGGTTAAACTATTATTACTTAGCCGAGGCTACAGGTCGACCCCACACAGTAGCTAAAGTAAGCCAAGGTTAGGGAAGGTTAAGGTACTCGTTGCCCACTAACGTTGTCCTCGCGTGCTGTACATTGACAGAGTGGTGTAGGGATGTACTTCTGAAATTTCCTCCTGCTGCCCCACAGGGCTAAATTTAATACGTGGGGAGAGGAGGAGTTGAAAGTGGGGCAAATAGGCAGGGTAGTTTAGCCAACCCTAATCTTAGCCACGGCTAAATTTCCTAGTGCGGAGCTAAATAGACATAGCCGTGGCTAAACTCCACTTAGCCATGGCTAAATCAGGCAGTGCGGCTGGGATGAACCATAAAGATATTAGGGTAGAAGTACCGGTTACCACTCCACAAGTTAATGTGAATAACTTTTTGTACATTTAGCTTTTGAGGTCATGTAATACCTTCATAGAATGGGGTTTATAGAGGACAAATTTCTTTTGTTGAAATTTTAATGAGATTTTACCTTTTTATGAGGAAATCTTCATCCTATTTTGATGCACCATGTTTGTAATGTGTTGCACTTTGATCCTTGGAGCATGGTATTATAGGTTCATTTTGCATTTTTTTGGGATAGAGCCCCCTAAGTAGTAAGTAAAGTAGTTATTAATAGATACTAGTAAGTAGTAAGGAGAAGGGCCTTCTGCTCCCTTATATTCCATGCACTTCAAAGCTATCACATTGCCTACATCCAACATCCTCAACAAGAGGAAGATTGAGAGTGGCCAGCTTGCGGCTACATAACTGGTCACTTGGTCCAATCTTGAAAAGGGCAGTACTACAAGGGGAAGAGGCTGTTATTTACGTTAGCTCCGGCTGGCATTGTTTATATATATATATATAACAATTTTTATATATATGCGGCCCACCCCGGCAAGCCTTCCATAAGGCCGCTCAAACCCCACACGTGCCAATTTGGGGTAGTCACAGTAGAGCTATCTACGTCTACCAGCCATTGACCATGTCCATCCTCTCACAACCTCTCTCACTGCAATTTGGTTGGTTCTTCCCACTTCTTTGCCGTCCACCTACCCCCTTTCCTCTCTCTACAAGTCCGACATTGCATCCCCCTTTGGCTGACATCTTTCATGTTTTGGAACACGGGCCCTTCCTTGTCACCTATGGTTGGGGACCACCTTGCGGATATCTGCTAACCACCTGTCCACATTGCAAGATTTGTCTTTGAATTAGAAAATTGTAATAGGGTGCAGACGAGTGAAATATCAACTTCCAGCTAGTGACATTGCGGCCAATGTCGGAATGTATATATATCTATTAGTCAATAGTTGAGGTGGAGGCTTTAGAATCGTGACATCATCCCAGGACTACGGGGAATCATTTCAAAATCTACCCACAAAAGTTTGAATAAATTGAATAATGCAACATAACTTGTTGTGCGCACAATCATACATGAAACATGAAGTGCAAGCCATGGCTTTATGGTTTTGTTTGTAACGTAGCTGAGGCGATGCACACACAATATCCCGTGAACTGCACTCCAACATTCCCCACGAATAATTTGACCTCCTCGCGCACGTAGCTACCTTACCTACAATACTTCCCTACGCATATAAAAGAAAATATGTGATGCTGCAGTAAGGACAAAAAAAAATTAAAAGACAAATGAAGAATATATGCTGAAAGCACATTATAAAAAGAAGAGCACATGTCTCCGTACACAAATGCAAAGATACTACGTACAAATATGGACAAGTCTCGACACTGAAAACGTGAATCTTGCATAGGTTTACCTACGTGTTTCACAACCCGCCCTATTCCCCTAATTCTCGAAATATTATATAAATATGTGGGGCAGATTAGTAGTATCTGCAAGGGGAGTACCACCTTACTTTATGGGCAGAGGAGGTTGATTGACAATGGTTGATTGACAATAATTTTGGTAAGAGCTTTGGGTAGCATATTATTCCGGTATTGAGGAGAATTACCCACCAATTCTTGCCATGGTGATTCAGCACAACAACGGCTGCCATTTTTATATGCTGAATCGCGTGGGAACTCCGAGGATCCTTTAGCGGATCTTTCAGGGCGCTGGTATGAAACAAACTAGATAAAGTATTTTTCCAAAAGTTTGTTATTTTCGTTCCCCAGGCCTTTGCCCTCAATATCTAAAAAAAGGTCTAGATCATGGAACTTTTCGCGGACAATGAGATTGGGGGATGGCCATGAGTGCAAACTGCATTACCTATGGATCACATATTCATTGGCCACGATGGCTCACCCAATGGTAGGTAGTGCCATCAGTTTTTTATTTTTAAATTGTGATGATTTCCTGCCAATGTATTATTCTTTTATATATAATTTTTTGTATGGTTCACCGAATTGG
This sequence comes from Takakia lepidozioides, assembly GCA_030704615.1. Lineage (NCBI taxonomy): Eukaryota > Viridiplantae > Streptophyta > Takakiopsida > Takakiales > Takakiaceae > Takakia > Takakia lepidozioides. The sequence continues at coordinate 63,543,720 of CM060731.1, forward strand.
TTTCAAATGGGAACACACTAGACATAGGATGGGAGTTGAATGGGTGCGTGCGAGCTGACCTGTGTGGACACCGGGGCTTGGCAGAGACCGGACGCCCTTGGCGGGGCCCGCAATCAAATCCCCACCCCCTCAGCCTCGCCCTTGTGCCTGTATTTATGGAATAGAAGCCTAAAGTGGTTGTTTGAATTTAACCCTAAATGCCCACCAAGCTTGGCAAAACGGGCTTCTGGGCCTATTTCATTGTAAATTGTTCTTTCAGATCTACTTCAATTTTTATGAAATTGATGCCATAGAATGGTCCATGTCGTGGATTGCCAGAATTGGGCAACTGATTGCCCTGATTTTGGGTTAATACTTAAGTGTCAAACTGACCCAAAACGGGTCGGTCAGGTTTCTTGAACCATCCAGCTCTTACTGGGATTAACTCCGATTTGGGTCAATTTTGGCTCATTAGGTAGAAGAAAAGTTTTACACTAAATAACATCGGCCAATCTTCAATCTATATACATATACATAGAGTATGATCTCCAACTTTTCTGGCATGTTTTTGCGAGTCATCTTGCTAGAGTTGTTTGCATGGCAACCGCGGCCATGATAAGAAAAGATTTTCCAGCCGTCCTAAGGATGGCTAGCCCCACACGCATCCCAATATCCCATGAATGCGCAGTAGCTTGCATGGCAGCCACTCCAGGGGCTGTAGGTAGGCTTGGTCTGAAGCACATGGAGGGTTGTGGATGTTCAGCACCCTAGGATAATGTAAAGGATCCGGGGGGCAAGCTAGCCATAAAAGGTGTGGGGTGGGTAGAGGACATGGGCTGGTGAAAAGAGGGGTGGCACCAAACCTGAGCAACAAGAGGAAGATTGAGAGTGGCTAGCCTGCCACTACGTAACTGGTCACAATTACATAGAGCCTGGGGTAGTACTACAAGGGGAAGAGACTACAAGGGGAAGAGACTGTTATTTATGTTAGCTCCGGCTGGCGTTATATATATATATATATATATATGTGGGCGGCGGCCCTATCCCATCAAGCTTTCCATAAGGCCGCTCAAACCCCACAGGTGCCAATTTGGGGTAGTAAAGTAAAGGTGTCTACCCTCTATCAGCCATTGACCCTCTGGATCCTCTCGCAACCCCTCTCACTGCAATTTGCTCGGTTCTTCCCATCACTTTGCCTTGCCACCCACCCTCTTCCCATCCATCACCTTTTCCTCTCTCTATAGGTCCAATGTCGGCTCCCCCTTGGCTACTTTGTATATGCACATTTCTTTGACCTTCGGACCTAGCCCAATAATCGAGCAAGATAGTATAGGCCTTCTCCCTTCTCACATACATATAGATGAAGTGACAATGAGGTTGAAGAGATCCAGGCAGGTAGAATACGTGTCATGTGTGGGGAGAGTTTTATGTCACGAAGGTGTTTGTGGTGAGGCGTCTTCCCATTGGTGGGAGATGGTGGGATTGAGGCGACCGCTAAATTCCAACCCCCAAGTTTCCAATCAGGGACATCTCTCATGTTTTGGAACAGGGGGGATGGGGCCCTTCTGTGTCCCCTATGGTTAGGGACCACCTTGCGGATGTATCCTAAACACTTGTCCACTTGTAAGATTTGTCTTTGAATTAGAAAATCGTAAAGGTTGCGCATGAGTGTGAAATATCAACTTCCGGCTAGTGACCTCGGCCAATGTCGGAATGTATATATATCTATTAGTCAATAGTTGAGGTGGAGGCTTTGGAATCGTGACATCATCCCAGGACTACCCGAAATCATTTCAGAATCTACCCACAAACGTTTGAATAAATTGCATAATGCAACGGAACTTGTTGTGCGCACAATCATACATGAAACATAAAGTGCAAGCCATGGCTTCATGGTTTTGTTTTTAACGTAGCTGGGGCGATGCACACACAATATCCCGTGAACTGCACTCCAGCATTCCGCACGAATAATTTGACCTCCTCGCGCGGGTAGCTACCTTACCTCACTTCCCTCCGCCTATACAAGAAAATACATGACGCTGCAGCAAGGACAAAATATTTTGAAAGACAAATGTAGAATATATGTTAAAAGCGCATTATAAAAATGAGACAACATGTCAAAATATACAAATGTGAAGATACTACGTACAAATATGGACAGCTGTCGACATTGAAAACATGAATTTTGTGTAGGTTTACCTATTGAAGCATGTCCTATGCATACGGTGATGTACCACACATAAAATACAATCATATGTTCTACGCACCTACTCTACACAATCACGTGTTTCACAACTTGCCCTTTCCCCTAATTCACGAAATATTATATAAACATGTGGGGCATATTAGTGGTATCTCCGGGCAAGGGGAGTACCACCTTACTTTAGAGGCGGAGGAGGTTGACCGACAACAATTTTGGTAAGAGCTTTGGGTGAGTTTAGCATATTATTCCAATATTGAGGAGAATTACCCTCCAATTCTTGCCATGGCCGAATCAGCATGCACAACAAGGGATGCCATTTTTGCATGCTGAATTGCAAGGGAACTGTGGGGATCCTTTAGCGGATCTTTTAGAACAACAAACTAGATAAATTAATATTTCCAAAAGCTTGTCATTTTCATTCCCGAGGCCTTTGCCCTCAATATCTAAAAAGAAGTCTAGATCATGGAACTTTTCGTCCACAATGAGATTGGGGGATGGCCATGAGTGCATTACCTATGGATCACAGATTCATTGGCCACGATGGCCTACCCAATACTGCCATCAGTTTTTTTTTTTTAATATTGTGATGATTTCTTGCCAATGTATTGTTCTTTTATATGTCATTCATTTTATTTTATTTTAAAGAGGGATTGTAGCCCTTTAACTTTATTGAATGGTAAGAAAAAAGTAACCTTACAAAGCCATAGGGCTGAGAAAGAAGACATTGCTCCAGGCACTAAGCATAAGAAGGTGAGGGAGGGAGAAATTAGTAGGAAGAGAGCAGATCATAAGGAGATAGCAGACAACGCACAACCTGATAGCACAGATAGAATGCTAAGAAGAAGCAAATCATAGAAGATTACATAATGCTCCCTCTCTTGCATTTGGGAGCATCAAAAGATAGCTGAGCCTTGGACTTGCCCTTCCTAAAACTACGTCTATGCCCAATTAACCTCCGAATCTTCAGCATTTTTTGGGGATGGCCTGGCACTAACCGAGCCGCCAGCAGATAGGGAGTTCGTCTCTCCATTCGATTGTCGAGTCCGAAGACCTCCAAGAGATGATTCGCCCTTCCCCCCAAAGAACTATCAGAAGAAGAGAGCGTGCAATTGGATTCTTATGCCATTGCCGCATTGCCGAATAGCTGCAGACAACACAACCCAAGCCCCTCAGACAAAACGTCTGAGTATAGGTTCACTTTGATAGAGCAGAGAACACCTTGTTTTCCAGATATGTCAGAGGGCAATTCCCCTTATGGTCTCCCACACCGAACAAGAAGAGTAAGAGATACCACCATTAAAGTTTAAAAGCGGGGCAGCTTCAAAGAAGAGTAATGAGGCGTTCCAATTGGAGTAGAAAATGCAATGCGTCTCCAAATTGCAGTTTTAAATGCAAAGGGAGAATTTACCAAGCAATGCTCAATGCTTTCTAAGTGATCGAGATCGCAAGAGATACAGTGAAACGGAGAATCAGCAAAGAAGGCCCCAACTGGGATTCTATTTACTAGCCTCCACAGAAAGGCTGATATTTTAGATGATCCATGTTTCCTCCAAGTGTCGGCCCACACCGATTTCCAAGAGATAGGATGACCAGGGACATGGGCCCGTCTATCAACCCACTTTCGATCGAAAATGTTGTATAGGCATCAATAGGTTATAGCCCAACTTCACGGTATAACCAAAGAGGTGATCGTGTTTTTTGTTCAATCCAAATCCACTCTCCGGGATCAAATTGAAGCATTCTAATAGGAGCAAAGAGAAACCAAATGAAGTTGCATTGAGCACAGTGCCGAATGTCAAGGGGAGGAACATGGCTCGATTTCCAAATATGATACAGAAGACCCTAATTATGTAATTCTTTTTATGGTTCACCAAATTGGTTTCAAATGCAGCAATTGCTGTTTTAATACTATTATTTTCTATCGAGGTTTAAATATAAAATGTTTTGATTTTATATTTTATATCGATTTTTTTATTCTTTTCCTCAGGGAGTATTGTCACTATCGAACGGTTTTCATTTTATACTTTAAATATTTATAATTTTTGTTTCAATAAAATCAAGACCGCCAGATTCAACCTCCCAGTTGTGTAATTGGGGTGGAGCCATTACGTGAGTAGCCACTTGATTCATTTTGATTGCAAATATATTTCATGCGGAAACAATAGGAATATTGTAAGAACTAAATGGAGGCATGCAATCTGACGGTACTTTCGTCGAATTCACATAATGTTGGCTCCTTGAGCTTTGTTGATTAAAAAAATGGTTACTCGATTGGTTTCTGGTAGAAATGGTTATTGGTTATGTAACCCTCCCATGTTGCCCCGGGTACGGCCATTATAATTTGTTTATCGTCCAAACGGAAGGTAGTAGCCCTTCAGGGTGGAATTACACCATTAGTTCCGTGCGGTTTGAGAAGAGTTTTTTTCCCCTTCCTTCCTTCTTATAGGATTCAATATTTATTTATATTCTAAAAATAATTAAAACTACATCGGATCTTACTATACACCATATAATTTTTTTAATTAAGAGTTATTATGAATTTCAAAATCAAAACATATTCAATCAATTAATGATACTGTTTGTACTATAGAAAGAAAATCCAGCTAGAGCTGACATAACTAAGAGGCCCTTCATTTTATGGATATGTTTGCTATCAATGATTTGTTCTATGAAAGTTTCTATAATTAACAAGTAAAATTAAAATATTTAAACATAGAGACTAAATAGATGCATACATCTAATATCTATCATAGACTTTGTTGATGTGTATATATAATATGTTAATATATCTATATTTTTAATTTTCCAAAATATGAAAAAGACAAAAGTCCAATATTAAGAGTTTTGACATTTCATTAGGTGTTGTAATTATCACTTCTATAATATATGTATGTAATTCGTAATATATTAATAAACTGAAATGTGCTCACCACTCTTTGGGTTTCAAAAACTATGCAAACCAATTATTTCTGTTTGTAATTAATATTTAGAAGTGATGTAACATTTACATTGAATACGTGAATCTTCAGAAGAAAGAAAGAAAATAACGTTAGAGCATATTTGACAATAAAATTACTCTCATAATCCAAACGTAGTTTGGAACTTTTTTCTTTTCTTTTGAGCTTTGTTTTGTTTTGTTTTGGGCAACTTAAGAAATGACGACGATGACGTCCTACGAAACGGGGCGATGGTGGTGTGGCACTATGGCACCCTTTTCCTGTTCTGATTCTCATAATTCAGTTTTTTCCGCATACAGCCCAAAGATGACCATGATGATGTGGCTGACGATGACGTGTCCTATGAAACGTGGCGACAATTGTGTGGCACAGTGGTGGTGTGGCACTATGGTAGCCTATTCCTGTTCTAATTCCCACAATTCAGTTTTTTCTTTCCGGGTAGTAAGAAATGACGACGATGATGTGGCTGACAATAACTAGTCTCTTACTGAGACTTTTATGGAATATATAATCCATTCCCACCTGCCCATCTTTTTGAAAACAAAACCAAAAAACAGTTAATTAATCTACAAACCACTTTCCAATGAGTCAAGGTCAACTTTGACTACATGCGTACATCCTAATTTTTGAACAACAAAAAAGTAGGTCAATAGGCATGGAACATGAGTGAAGTATGAGTGAGTGATGATGGCGGCAATCTACTGTTTATCTCGTTCAGATTTCGGTTGCATAAAATTCCCACATTGGATGTGTAGCTCTAAGTTGCCCATTGATCACTCCATTATAAATGAGTTGGACTTGGCATCCATGACTTTCAACGAGAACCTTCACCTTATAATCTTTCAACCACCCACACCAACTACCTAGACTAATGGATATGGTCTTCTAAGGCCACGGCCGCACTAGCCGGGGCTAAATAGCCAAATTGTGGTTAGTTAACCATGTCTACAGGGCGGCCGCACTAGTGTTTGAAGAGAGGGTTCTTGATCCCTCTGTAGACTTGTATTTCTCTTGTCAACTAGTACAATCAATCCACTTAGGTCTGGATTTTTGTAATTTTAGCCCCAATGAATCATGAGGGCCTATGAGGCAGAGCCATGAGGTGGGGCCATGAACGGGGTTATTACTACTCTCCTCTACAATGTGCTAAAAACGAACTTGGTACGTCCATAAACCCACCACCCACCCGGTTTCCACATGAGAATGTTCTTAGAGTAAGGGTAGAGCCACATGACGCACGGTTTAAAGCCTATGCAAACCATTTGAAAAGATCTGAAAAAAAAAACATTTTGAAATTTGAAGGGTACATATGAATAATGATCTTGCTTGATGCACTAAGGACTAGATAGATTTTGTTTTGTGGAATTTTGTATGCATCGTAACTGACTCCAGTAAATGATTGGCTGTCAAAGAGACCATTTTTTTAAGGTTCTGAAAGATCAAGAATGACTGTATCTTTATCTTGAGAGTATTGCCATTGTCACTAATTGGTGTTGATATTGTATGGTGTTTTCCAAGGCAAACTCACCTCTAAGCATCCTAAGCTGTTGGCCTAGAAATTTGGTGATGGCTTAGCAAGGCTGTATTGTCCAATTTTTGTCGTGACAAGACCCCCCTACATCTCTCTTTGATTTCCAGCATACTTAGTGGTTCTCGTATACATCATCACCTAGTTTCTTTGCTTCTAGCTTTGAGATAACTAGATGATTTACAAGAGTACTATCATGTCATTGTGAATCACAGGGCTCATTGACAAGAAAGAACCTGCATGGATTTGTGAGCTATAGGAAAATGATCATATGATCTACCCTTGCGTCCAATTCCCGCTGTCCAAGCTGCCTTTGGCTTACATCAAGTTCACTAAGGAGTTTCATAACCTTGTCTAGACCTTGGACAATATGGCCATACTGGAGAACTCAGAAACGGTGAGAATGTTGTCTTACGACTGGATGAATAATGAAACTGGCTCTGATTACAAACAGAATAGGAAAGTACTCTGACAGACTACATGAGTATTACAAAAATATGAATGAGATACTTGAGCAAGATGCATAAGACCTAGCACAATGGGATAAAGCCACAGTTGGGCGGGTACACGGGTTAGAGCCGGTTCTCAACCTGGGACCCATGAACCTACCTCTCCGATTATGTAAAATGGAGAAAACCCTCATTGGACCCTATTTGGCCCAATCGCTTGGGTGGTGGGACCTATTTAATACCTTGAACCACATGTAATAAGTGTGACCCCTACCTGCTTTGCACCCGGCCCATGCCCTTTCAAGTATGGTGAAACCCCATTATACACTAACACATTAATATTTAACTCTAAAAATAGCGTTAAATCGTTTTTGAAAATAGAGATGAAATCATAGTTAGTATGTAATGGTCAATAGTATGTTAGGGTATTATCATTCTAGAAGTTTGTGTTGACGGCATGATTCAGCTTTATCCTTACTACCATCAAAGAGCCGTCATGCGTAGATTGTGTTGCCGCCAAATGGTGAAATACGAGGAAGCAATGTAAAGACTATTGACATGCAGGTAAGCTCTTCGATTTCACTGTCAATTTTTGGCATGCGACTCCACGGTCTATGTATTTGTAGATCAGTTGGTATAGACATCAAAATGAGGATTCAAAGCTCATGTGTTACTGAGTACATTACAAGTGATGCAACTTATAATTTGCTTGAATACATAGGATGAGAGACCATTCCAACTCTTGATGGCAAGGAGGGAACAAATGGAGTTGATGAAGGACAAAACGCAACCTTGTGACAGCCATTCTTTTAGTGGCGAATAATCGCCAGATTTCGACCTCGCGTGGGACTTGGCGACAGGGGTAAAGGGAAATCAGGCTGAAAAATCATCACTTTTCGCCAAAACCTGATCTGATGGGCCCACCATTCGCTAGAGGGGCAGCCACAGGGAGGCACATGGCGCCATATTGAGTGAAGACAGTTCACAGCAGAGGAGCCAGATCCCAAGTGCATGACATCGCCGCATTCCGAGTGCGCGGGAGGACGTGGAGCCAGCTATGTTGCCCATTTTTGTACATATATATATATGGGTAAGTATAGTATAATCTGGATAGATAGATTTTGTAGTGGTATCACTATAACATGTGTATGGGTAGCTTAGTAGTAGAGATCTTCCTTCCTAGCCATTCGACTTGTTGTTCAAATCCTAACACCTCAACGTTTTTTTGATAGCAACCTGGTTTGGATGATAAAGTTCTTAAATATGAAAAAGGTGGCCGCGGAGGAGGGCAAAAGGGTGACTGCAGAGGAGGATGATAATCAAAAGGGTGGCAGAGGGTTACAAAAACGGAATGAGAATGTCATTTATGCATTGTTTTTGGGATGAAAGGACACATGTCAGCAAGTTTAGGGGACCCAAAAAAAAAAAAAAAAAATCCTAAAACACACATCTTCTTCCTTCTTTCATTTTTTTCCTCTCCTCTCTTTAGGCCTTAGGGTTGCTTGCAAGTTGCAGAGCGTGCTTTCGCATGCACTTTATGTTAGTATCAGTAATCACTCAAGGCTGCGATTGAAGAGAGCAAACATTTGATACTTCTTATCTATGTGCCATGTAGCATTAGGCAGGGCCAGGGTTCAAATATGCCACTTAGTGTAGATTGAATGAAATGCAATATAAGCCAATTTAAGGTTTTCTACTTATGAATGGTGGTTTAAATTTTTTGGTGGTATTTGGCATAATTTCTGCCTAGTCTCCAATGATGCCTAAACCCTCCTGGGTTATTCGCCTCAACAAGTTTACTAGGTTTTAGGTTCATTCGCCCAATACCCATTCAAAATCTCATATTATCGCCAGCCATTTCCACTACGCATTTTGTACAAGCGCCAGACATGCTCCTCTAAGGTTCTAATGGATGCCACTTGTGCTACAATGTAAATACCTTAAAAGAAACGCTGCCTTGTGATGATAGATGAAGGAACGTACAACTTGCACAGCTGCATTTGAATCAACGTTTTTGGGTCCCGTACAGTAGAACAGCTGTAAAGTGGGCATTCTACATTATTAACAATAAATCAGCTGTAGATCACGATCGAGCTAAAAAAACTGTGGTGCCTAACATGTCCTGGAGATCATCGAGCACATAGTACCTCAAGTAGCTCAAATGAGAGAATGACATTATCCTAGCACGGGCCAGACGCAGTCCCAGACCTACAATAAAGAGCATGATATCACATCGTTGAAGAAACATGTACAACAAGAACATGGTGAGGCTTTTAACAAGTACAAAGCTATTTAAAAGATGGAGAAACAATATACGATATCAAGTTGTGAAAATAGTAAGAAAATGAAAGCTCCACCTCCAGGCTCTATCTCTACCATTTTTTGGTCTAGCAACCCATACAAAGAAAATGACTGTGCTCAGCAGATCGTTTTGTACATAATTAAGGGTTTCAGACCTAAGTGTCCACCGTAGAAAACCCTTGGCTCAAAAGAATCGTTATGCGACAATGTCCATGAGTGGTATTTCCATCTCGTTGCCTTGGTTGGTGAGGTCATTCCTCGAATGGTCTCTGCTACAATGGAGAAGTATGTGTTGTCAGCACTAGCTTGTTGTGCAACTGTCACAACATAATTCGATTTGTGGATGTCCAGGGGAGGCGTTGATACATTTGCTCTTGTGATAAATTTCATAGATGAGGCATAGGTGCCTTGCCCATTTGTCCTATTTGAGGAACACGACACAACACACTACAAGAAAAGGGGGGCCTTTGCGACGCCCGGGCCACGCCGCAGCGTCGGGAAAACGCCCACTTCCGGCACGGGGCAGGTGCCGAATTTGCAACGCCCGGCCGTCGCCCGGTAGTCAAATGGGCGTCGCCAAAAAGACGTCGCAAAAATGCGACGTATGGGGTCACGAGCCCCCGCCCCAACTCCCGCGACTGCCGGACGTCGCTTTTCTGGCCGTCCGCGCCGATGGCAGGGGCCTCCTTCCAACGACGTCTCGCCGTCGCTGCCCTCCAGCCAACGGCATTAGTGGGGGCGATGGCGTGGCGTCGCACCCCTTTTTTTTCTAACCTGCCCGGGAGTCCCATCCTAAAACCCAAAAACACGTGGCGTAAGCCGGATGGTACGCCAAACGACTATTGGGCGTGGCAAAAAAAAAACAGCGAGCGCAGGAATCAGGCTCCGCCACACCCGGGCGTGGGTTTTCGCAATGCTCTGGCGTCGCTTGCTTTATATTTAATCAAAAAAATAAAAGACGTGGCGCAGGCAGGGTGGCGGGCTCCGCGACGTGCTTGCGACCCCCGAACCAAAAAACATGACTAGTCCTAGTCCATGTAGGTCCCAGTGTCAGCCTACTGAACCTTTGTGAGCTTTTCAGCTCATTTCCTGTAAATATATTTCCATCTTTCCATCTTCCATCTTATTCATGTGTCGCACCGTCCTCACCTTCGATTCATGTTTGCTCAATTGTGTACCTGCTAAATCAGAGAAATGGAAGCTGTAAGGTCTCTCATCCCCAAAAACAAAACCAGGCAAAAAAACAAAAACCACCCCCAATTCATCCCCAAAATCAACCCCCAACACCCCCCCACCAGGCTGGCCTTGCGACTGCAGGACGTCGCAATTGGCGACTTGTTTTTTGGGCGGGGGTCGCAAGCCGCGACGATCGGGTGTTGCAAATCCCATTTGCGGGTGGCAACGCCCGACACCCCCATCCTCAGAGGAGGACTCAGAGCTATCCGATGAGCCTGATGACTCCGCGCCCTTTGCCAGAGCACCTAAAGGAGGCGGCGTTCCCCTAAGTCCCACAGAGTTCTCATCCAATCCCTAGCCATGACCCCCAACCTCATCCATACTAGTGCCCTGTAGCGCACTCATCCCCTCCGTGTTGGCCATGTTCTTCATGAGGGATTGTCAACCATGCTCCTTGGCGTAGTTGTACTCTACCGGAGATGGCTTCCTCTCAAACGCGCATTGCTACACATGCCACAAGTTAAAGTCAGTTCTTCACGATGATGGAGCTAGAAAGAAGACATAACAAAGTCCATAGGGAAGTACGACTTACAAATCGCAAGATAAAACCCTTGGATCCGCCGGCGCCCCACTTGTGTGTGGATTCATGCTTGTCAAGGCGGATTGTTGTTGCTTCGCGTGCCCGCTCAAATTTGGCCTTGTTTGCCGCATCATTCTCTCCCACAATGAGTGCATCCCACGATACCTATGTCCCCCCCCCCCCCAAAAAAACAATTAGAGAATTACACACATATGTTGCATCGAATCCTCCTCATTAATGCACATGCGACAAATGGAAGGTGAAATGATTCAGGATTTGCCAACCTGTGTAATTCCATAAGGTGGTTTGGGTATGGCCCCCTTTTCCATTGCCCTCCGAATGATCTGTCTGGCACGGTACCTCCTGTCCTTCAAGTTTCTCCCCACTATCTCCATCACCCTTGTGTCACTCCAATTGCCCGAAAACCAATGGTCTAACTCACGGGCATACGCCCGCTTCGCACCAAAGTGCCGATCAGTCCACTCAATGTGCAAAGGGAACCACCTCAATGCGAGTTCGAAGGTTGGCTTTTTCATAGCCTCCCAGAACGCACCGCAGGGGTCACCATGGCGATTCACCTCCACCGGTGGCACCACGATCTTTGCCAACTCCACTACTTGTATCGCCAAAGCCATGTTCTTCTTCCCACCCTCTCCCTTCTTTGTAGCCTCCTTCCCCTGCTCCTTTGTTACCCCACTGCCCTCCCCCGCATGCACACTCACCCCTTCCTCTCCATGGGACTTCTTCTTCTTCTTCTTCTTCTTTTCCTTCCCCTTCTCCATGACCATCTCCTTCCCCTTCCCCGCTACTTCCTCTCTCTCCTTCTCCCTCTCCCTTCTCTCTCTCTCCTCGGCAGCCCCTTCATTGATGGTAAAAGGGATCTCGGGAGGTCGAAGCCTCTTCTTCTTACCTTTGGTGTTCGGGTCCTTCATGAACACCACGTGCTCTCCCTCATTGGCAACCTCACCGGACTACACCAATGAGGTCAGCCATGTTGCTGCCTCCTGAAAACAAATAACCCCTCCAAATTCAAAAAAAAAAACAAACAACAAAGAAAATCATGCATGCAAAGGAAAGGATAAAACATGGAACAAGGTGCGACAGTTGTACCTTTGCAAGCTTGTCAGACTCGCCCCCAGTGTCACCCGATGTGGCAGGAGTCCCCATTGCCGGATGTGCCCGCGCTATCCCCTCCCGGAGCGCCACTAGAAGTAGATTCCAGATGTGGAGCATATAGCCGGCGGCGGCGCCCCGTAGTCCAGGCCCTTCTTTGCTGACCGCTCATGCTCAGGGGGCGGTGTCGCTGATCGGCTAGGCCGCTCCAAACCAGCCCATACCTCCTCCTCCTCCCCCCCCCAAATGCGTAGCAGGGTAGAAGCCCTCACCCGGCTTGACTACTTCGAGGTGCTTCGCTATCTCAGCCACTTCATTGGCCCTCCTCGTCTCCTCCTCCCTCATCGACAACATTAGGCTAGCAATGGAGGCTTTCAAAGGCCCTTGAACCTGACGTTGGGCCTTGGCAAGTGCAACCTTTGCTGCGGTGGGGGTGACATCCAAAAGTTGCCCATACCGGGCCCCTGAACGGGTGATGTGCTTGCCAAGGTACATTTCACCCGTCTTGGTGGCCGGGGCTGTGCTCAACTGAGCATCCGGCTCAGCAAACAACCTCCCGAATAGGAGAGCTGGCTGAGCCGTTCCCTGGCGCATCCAAGATGTGGACAAGAGGGGGGGTACTGGCCTGGGGGGCAGACGAGCCCTCCGGCTGCGGCTGTCGACGGGGCTGGTTAACCATGAGACGCCCTGGCGCGTCACACGTGCCGGCAAAGCAAACGGATTGTCAGCCCCTTTCTTTGGGGGAAGGGACTTCTTCCCTTTCCCCATAAGCTGGCACCTATCATGCAAACCCACAAGTTGGCCTCATTAGGAAACAACCTCTACATTCCAGATCAAAAACAAAAAAAACCAAGCATGTCAGGGGCTGAGAGCGGCAAGTGATCAGGGTCTCGGGGGGGGGGATGATTGAGCACCACCAGCAGCTGCTGAGCACCATGGGCTCATCCCCCCCCCCCCCATTTTTTTGTTTTTGGTTTCCTGGTCTCTCCCTCTCTCCCTCTCTCCCTCTCTACTGGGAATTGGCAGTTTGCTATCAGTGTGGATTTTTTGTTCCTCTATCAGGCTTTTTCATCCATACAAGATGAGCCACTAGGATGGACACTGAATTACCTCTAGGATGGTTCTTTTGGCCTTTTCATTCCTCCTCTATTGACTCTCATCCATACCGGATGAGTCACCATGGAAGAAAAGAATTACCTCTATGGAGGTTGCCAATAGCATCCTGTTTTTCCATCCGTACCGGATGAAAAACTACCAGGGTAATAATTTTTCATTCCTCTTTTATTGACTCTTGTTATCCATACCGGATGGTCTGGAAAGGAATGATAGAATTACCTAGATGGAGGTAAGGCGCTGCCACGGATGATATTCCCTAGTTTTTCATCCTGACACATGTGAGCTGTCTATGGATGATGTGATTATGACCTGGAATTGATCTTTACTACCCCTAATTATGATTAATTACGGTGGAAACCCTAACCCCTACCCCAAAACCTATTTTTTACCTTGCTACGGATGAAATCCGTCAGGGTTTATGGACTCGTCCTACCATTTTTCATCCGCGGATGAAAAATCGGGGGACAACCCTATGTCGTCTCTCCTGCTGTCAGAAGCACACGATGTGCTTCTGAGCTCGCGAGGAGAATGTTATGGCGGGTGTGCTTCGGTGGCTGCCCCGTTTGTGGTGTCGTATCCATGCTGGACGAGCGCCTGGGGGGGCGCGAAGGCGGCGCCTTGTCTCTCTTGCAACGGGAAACACCGCTATGAAAGCAGTGGCATCTTCCCTCCTCTGGCTTTTTCTGTGCTTAGCAAGGATGCTTATGATGGGAAGTTCTCTCCCTCTTTTCTAGTGCCTTGCGTTTGTGCCTGCTTTGCTTCATTGCTTGTGTGCTTTGTGGAGGCGGCTTGTTGCGGGTGGTGATGGCGCATAACCCTCTTCCCCAATCGCTTAAGGTGCCTTTGGAGTTCAGGGATTCTCATGTTCTTATCTCTTTCTCTTGCTTTTGAGTTTCTTAGTTGACATCGATGACAAGTGTGAGGGTCTGTGATTCACCTGGGGTTCCACAATCCTCACTAACCTGTTGGTTTTTGTGGGGGCTTGTGATGGGACCAGGTGAGGATCCTCACCTACTTTGAAGCTTCTTGAGCATGCAGATTGGGATATGGGCTGAGAAGACCTGTGGGTTTTTGCGCCGTGAGGTGGCTGCTGCCTGCAACCTCGATTTCAACCCAACTGCTCCTGGTTTGGCATGCTACAGCCTGGTTTTTGGCCTTTGTCGTTCTGTCGTCGATGCGCAGCTCGGCCTGACTGGCCTGTCTCCTGAGGCTTGCATACAAACCATACCCTACCTCTTGATCTTTGACAGTAGGGCCAGTGGATTATTGAGCTAGGTTGTAAGTTCTTTTGGCCAAAGAGGATCTGGTTTTAGGTGGTATGTTTTTGGCGGTTTTGGGTCTCTATGGACATGGTGGCCTTGAAGGGTATGGCGGCAGCCTGATAAGGCACCGACCTGCTCCTTTTCGGGCCTGTTTCTGTTGAGTATTGGATCACAATGAGGTGTTCTTTGCATGCTTTAGCATGGAACTCTTGAAGGATGAGGATGGTAAGCTGCAATGGGATCCTACCTATAGTTTTGGCTTTGTCATGACATCAGGCCTATGACCTGCAATCTGGTTTTTTATATGCAAAAGAGGCTGGATCTCGGCCGTTCAAGCTGCTTGTATGTACAAGTCTTGAACCTGCAATTTGACAGGCTGAGTTCACATTCCCTTGACACCTTGTATGATCACATGTCTCGGGGTGAATACAAATGATATGGAATTTATTTCATCATGCCCAAGTAGGACTACTTGGTGGCATATTGTGATTCTGACAAATTGCAGGCTGGTCCTTATGCCTTGGCTGATGCATGACCTGCCATAATTAATGGCTGAAAATGTAAGATGTTGCAACCTGTGGGTCATATCCAAGATGTATGTGTGAAAACGTGTCTTGAAATGGTAATAGGGCAAGCTGGACCATGGTACCTTGCCCTTTGCATGACCTCAGCATTTTTATTCTCCTTCAATACATGACCTGCTGGTAAGGTATGTGTGCAGGCTGAACCAAGAGGCCTTGCAACCTGCACAGGGGCAGCAATATCTCATCTTGTCCCACACATGAACACATGATTCATTGGCCAAGATGGCCGGATCTTGGGTGTTCAAGATGCTTGCATCCCCTACATGAACAAACCCCGCCCTCCCACCTTGTTTTATCATGACTGATTGGGTGATGTCATTTCATGGGAAGCTATGACAAGAATGGAAATGTTAGATGGTGCCCTGTTTTGGGTTGTTTATGTCTTTAATTGACAATGACCCTAGTGGGTCTTCTCCATGTCTTGACATGACATAAATATCTTCCCTCCCTTTTTTTTTTGCTGCTCACAAAAATAAACAAACCACAAAGGAGAGAGGGTGCAGAAAAAGTTAAAAAGAGTAGCCTTGTAGCCATTGACCCCACGCCCAGTTTGAGCGGAAACAAAAGGGACAGAACTTGCCTCGTCAGGGGCTGACGTTGGTAGTAAGACTTACCTTCATATATAGAATTAATCCGGGTTTTCCAGATATCCTCTAGAAATCCCTTCACACAAGCATCAATCTGCTGTGTGTGATTTGCCCAATAACTAGGCCTCAGGAGGGCCTGGGCTTTTGGCTCAGCCTCGAGACTTTCAAAGTTGGTAAACAGAGGTACATGCACAATTCCCTTGATAGATTTGAAGAGAGTGTCTCTTTGGTGAGCGAACTCCGGACAGTGTATCAGAAAATGAGTATTGTCTTTAGATTGCCCACACAACGGACAATTGCACTCTCCCTTTCCTCTCTGCTTCTGTTTGTTGTTCAAAGGTAGGCTTCCTGCCCTGAGTTTAAATTTCAGTCTAGTGCCGAGAGTGGGTAGACCCTTGAGGTCATCCAAGATGTCCTCCCCCATGTCATTGATTGGAAACAAGTTCAGGGAAGTTTTTGTGACTAACTTCATTTTCATCTAACAATCTCATCGCAACAAACATGGCTTTGGACACTACAGCCTCTAAGTCAGATTTATCAACCTATATTGCAGATCCGTACTCCAAGGCAGGTCTAATAATGCGACAAAGCATAGTTTTCTTAACCTCAGAGTTGACACCTCTGCAGAAAAAGTTAAGAAGAGAGAGGAAAAAAAAAAATGAACCCTAATCACCAAAAGCACCTTGAGCGATCGGGGAAGGTAACTTTGCGCCGTCGCCACCAGCAAGCCATCTCCAGCACAGCTAAGGAGAAGTGAAGCATACAAGCATCCATGCTAGGTTTAAGAAGGGAGAGAGGGATATATACTTCCCCACACAAGCGCCGCTGCGAAACATAAATTGATTCGAAATTGATTCGATGGCTCAACGGATGGTTGGCCATCGAGATGATTTTGGTTCGCTTTGAGACTTGGCCAGTATGTTCAATGTGCCACGGAAGAGGCCCCAGAGTAATATGAGATCAACCGAAATTCGTTCAATGGGCCCACGGATGGTTGCCCATCCAAATGATTTTCGTTCGCTTTGAGACTTGGCCATTGTGTTCAATGTACCCTCTGATAGGTCCCAGTGTAATATGAGATCAATCGAAATTCGTTCGATGGGCCAATGAGGCGTTCAGTTGTCATCTGGTTTTTGTTCATTGCGAAAAACAAATCCTGCAATGCGTGCACGGCTATTGCACCCATTGAACGGATGTGGTTGAAGCCCCTCTTTTGCCCGCATGTGCTCGAACATGTGTGCGACACGTGTGCGGAGACACAACAGACGAATAAATCATTTTCCTCCCCATCGACACCAAGCCATTCCATAATGCAATTGAATTTAAATTGATTTTAAGCCAATAAATAGGTTTGCACTGCCTTTCATTGGGGGTTCTGGCACGTATCGATTTTGTTTTTGGCTCAATTTTGTCTTGCGGCTTCCAGCATCCCACCACTACTCCCCCGCCAAAATTTGGACCGATCAAAAAATGCCCCCCGAAAAGAATGTTCTCTTCGTTCACTATTGCAAAACTCTCTATGAAGATTGCGTGAAGTTGAACACAAATCAAGTTTGGAGTGCAAAACAGGGAAGAAAACTGTGGTTTTGGGTCCAAATGAATTATGTTCGCTCCCAAATTTGGCACGCACGTTGCATATGGCTACATTATACGCCCCATTCAAAAAACGGAATGAAGAAAACCGTGAGCACGCGAAAACACAGCCCAACAGGTCCCAAAGCAAATAGCAGATCTAGCGGAATACATTCAACGGGTGAACGGATGGTTGCCCATCCAAATCATTTTTGTTTGCTTCCAAACTTTGCCAGTACGTTCGAGACACCCTCTCACAGGTCCCGGACTAATATCAGATCAATCGAAATTGATTCGATGGCTCAACGGATGGTTGGCCATCGAGATGATTTTGGTTCGCTTTGAGACTTGGCCAGTATGTTCAATGTGCCACGGAAGAGGCCCCAGAGTAATATGAGATCAACCGAAATTCGTTCAATGGGCCCACGGATGGTTGCCCATCCAAATGATTTTCGTTCGCTTTGAGACTTGGCCATTGTGTTCAATGTACCCTCTGATAGGTCCCAGTGTAATATGAGATCAATCGAAATTCGTTCGATGGGCCAATGAGGCGTTCAGTTGTCATCTGGTTTTTGTTCATTGCGAAAAACAAATCCTGCAATGCGTGCACGGCTATTGCACCCATTGAACGGATGTGGTTGAAGCCCCTCTTTTGCCCGCATGTGCTCGAACATGTGTGCGACACGTGTGCGGAGACACAACAGACGAATAAATCATTTTCCTCCCCATCGACACCAAGCCATTCCATAATGCAATTGAATTTAAATTGATTTTAAGCCAATAAATAGGTTTGCACTGCCTTTCATTGGGGGTTCTGGCACGTATCGATTTTGTTTTTGGCTCAATTTTGTTCTGCGGCTTCCAGCATCCCACCACTACTCCCCCACCAAAATTTGGACCGATCAAAAAATGCCCCCCGAAAAGAATGTTCTCTTCGTTCACTATTGCAAAACTCTCTATGAAGATTGCGTGAAGTTGAACACAAATCAAGTTTGGAGTGCAAAACAGGGAAGAAAACTGTGGTTTTGGGTCCAAATGAATTATGTTCGCTCCCAAATTTGGCACGCACGTTGCATATGGCTACATTATACGCCCCATTCAAAAAACGGAATGAAGAAAACCGTGAGCACGCGAAAACACAGCCCAACAGGTCCAAAGCAAATAGCAGATCTAGCGGAATACATTCAACGGGTGAACGGATGGTTGCCCATCCAAATCATTTTTGTTTGCTTCCAAACTTTGCCAGTACGTTCGAGACACCCTCTCACAGGTCCCGGACTAATATCAGATCAATCGAAATTGATTCGATGGCTCAACGGATGGTTGGCCATCGAGATGATTTTGGTTCGCTTTGAGACTTGGCCAGTATGTTCAATGTGCCACGGAAGAGGCCCCAGAGTAATATGAGATCAACCGAAATTCGTTCAATGGGCCCACGGATGGTTGCCCATCCAAATGATTTTCGTTCGCTTTGAGACTTGGCCATTGTGTTCAATGTACCCTCTGATAGGTCCCAGTGTAATATGAGATCAATCGAAATTCGTTCGATGGGCCAATGAGGCGTTCAGTTGTCATCTGGTTTTTGTTCATTGCGAAAAACAAATCCTGCAATGCGTGCACGGCTATTGCACCCATTGAACGGATGTGGTTGAAGCCCCTCTTTTGCCCGCATGTGCTCGAACATGGTGCGACACGTGTGCGGAGACACAACAGACGAATAAATCATTTTCCTCCCCATCGACACCAAGCCATTCCATAATGCAATTGAATTTAAATTGATTTTAAGCCAATAAATAGGTTTGCACTGCCTTTCATTGGGGGTTCTGGCACGTATCGATTTTGTTTTTGGCTCAATTTTGTTCTGCGGCTTCCAGCATCCCACCACTACTCCCCCACCAAAATTTGGACCGATCAAAAAATGCCCCCCGAAAAGAATGTTCTCTTCGTTCACTATTGCAAAACTCTCTATGAAGATTGCGTGAAGTTGAACACAAATCAAGTTTGGAGTGCAAAACAGGGAAGAAAACTGTGGTTTTGGGTCCAAATGAATTATGTTCGCTCCCAAATTTGGCACGCACGTTGCATATGGCTACATTATACGCCCCATTCAAAAAACGGAATGAAGAAAACCGTGAGCACGCGAAAACACAGCCCAACAGGTCCCAAAGCAAATAGCAGATCTAGCGGAATACATTCAACGGGTGAACGGATGGTTGCCCATCCAAATCATTTTTGTTTGCTTCCAAACTTTGCCAGTACGTTCGAGACACCCTCTCACAGGTCCCGGACTAATATCAGATCAATCGAAATTGATTCGATGGCTCAACGGATGGTTGGCCATCGAGATGATTTTGGTTCGCTTTGAGACTTGGCCAGTATGTTCAATGTGCCACGGAAGAGGCCCCAGAGTAATATGAGATCAACCGAAATTCGTTCAATGGGCCCACGGATGGTTGCCCATCCAAATGATTTTCGTTCGCTTTGAGACTTGGCCATTGTGTTCAATGTACCCTCTGATAGGTCCCAGTGTAATATGAGATCAATCGAAATTCGTTCGATGGGCCAATGAGGCGTTCAGTTGTCATCTGGTTTTTGTTCATTGCGAAAAACAAATCCTGCAATGCGTGCACGGCTATTGCACCCATTGAACGGATGTGGTTGAAGCCCCTCTTTTGCCCGCATGTGCTCGAACATGTGTGCGACACGTGTGCGGAGACACAACAGACGAATAAATCATTTTCCTCCCCATCGACACCAAGCCATTCCATAATGCAATTGAATTTAAATTGATTTTAAGCCAATAAATAGGTTTGCACTGCCTTTCATTGGGGGTTCTGGCACGTATCGATTTTGTTTTTGGCTCAATTTTGTTCTGCGGCTTCCAGCATCCCACCACTACTCCCCCGCCAAAATTTGGACCGATCAAAAAATGCCCCCCGAAAAGAATGTTCTCTTCGTTCACTATTGCAAAACTCTCTATGAAGATTGCGTGAAGTTGAACACAAATCAAGTTTGGAGTGCAAAACAGGGAAGAAAACTGTGGTTTTGGGTCCAAATGAATTATGTTCGCTCCCAAATTTGGCACGCACGTTGCATATGGCTACATTATACGCCCCATTCAAAAAACGGAATGAAGAAAACCGTGAGCACGCGAAAACACAGCCCAACAGGTCCCAAAGCAAATAGCAGATCTAGCGGAATACATTCAACGGGTGAACGGATGGTTGCCCATCCAAATCATTTTTGTTTGCTTCCAAACTTTGCCAGTACGTTCGAGACACCCTCTCACAGGTCCCGGACTAATATCAGATCAATCGAAATTGATTCGATGGCTCAACGGATGGTTGGCCATCGAGATGATTTTGGTTCGCTTTGAGACTTGGCCAGTATGTTCAATGTGCCACGGAAGAGGCCCCAGAGTAATATGAGATCAACCGAAATTCGTTCAATGGGCCCACGGATGGTTGCCCATCCAAATGATTTTCGTTCGCTTTGAGACTTGGCCATTGTGTTCAATGTACCCTCTGATAGGTCCCAGTGTAATATGAGATCAATCGAAATTCGTTCGATGGGCCAATGAGGCGTTCAGTTGTCATCTGGTTTTTGTTCATTGCGAAAAACAAATCCTGCAATGCGTGCACGGCTATTGCACCCATTGAACGGATGTGGTTGAAGCCCCTCTTTTGCCCGCATGTGCTCGAACATGTGTGCGACACGTGTGCGGAGACACAACAGACGAATAAATCATTTTCCTCCCCATCGACACCAAGCCATTCCATAATGCAATTGAATTTAAATTGATTTTAAGCCAATAAATAGGTTTGCACTGCCTTTCATTGGGGGTTCTGGCACGTATCGATTTTGTTTTTGGCTCAATTTTGTTCTGCGGCTTCCAGCATCCCACCACTACTCCCCCGCCAAAATTTGGACCGATCAAAAAATGCCCCCCGAAAAGAATGTTCTCTTCGTTCACTATTGCAAAACTCTCTATGAAGATTGCGTGAAGTTGAACACAAATCAAGTTTGGAGTGCAAAACAGGGAAGAAAACTGTGGTTTTGGGTCCAAATGAATTATGTTCGCTCCCAAATTTGGCACGCACGTTGCATATGGCTACATTATACGCCCCATTCAAAAAAACGGAATGAAGAAACCGTGAGCACGCGAAAACACAGCCCAACAGGTCCCAAAGCAAATAGCAGATCTAGCGGAATACATTCAACGGGTGAACGGATGGTTGCCCATCCAAATCATTTTTGTTTGCTTCCAAACTTTGCCAGTACGTTCGAGACACCCTCTCACAGGTCCCGGACTAATATCAGATCAATCGAAATTGATTCGATGGCTCAACGGATGGTTGGCCATCGAGATGATTTGGTTCGCTTTGAGACTTGGCCAGTATGTTCAATGTGCCACGGAAGAGGCCCCAGAGTAATATGAGATCAACCGAAATTCGTTCAATGGGCCCACGGATGGTTGCCCATCCAAATGATTTTCGTTCGCTTTGAGACTTGGCCATTGTGTTCAATGTACCCTCTGATAGGTCCCAGTGTAATATGAGATCAATCGAAATTCGTTCGATGGGCCAATGAGGCGTTCAGTTGTCATCTGGTTTTTGTTCATTGCGAAAAACAAATCCTGCAATGCGTGCACGGCTATTGCACCCATTGAACGGATGTGGTTGAAGCCCCTCTTTTGCCCGCATGTGCTCGAACATGTGTGCGACACGTGTGCGGAGACACAACAGACGAATAAATCATTTTCCTCCCATCGACACCAAGCCATTCCATAATGCAATTGAATTTAAATTGATTTTAAGCCAATAAATAGGTTTGCACTGCCTTTCATTGGGGGTTCTGGCACGTATCGATTTTGTTTTTGGCTCAATTTTGTTCTGCGGCTTCCAGCATCCCACCACTACTCCCCGCCAAAATTTGGACCGATCAAAAAATGCCCCCGAAAAGAATGTTCTCTTCGTTCACTATTGCAAAACTCTCTATGAAGATTGCGTGAAGTTGAACACAAATCAAGTTTGGAGTGCAAAACAGGGAAGAAAACTGTGGTTTTGGGTCCAAATGAATTATGTTCGCTCCCAAATTTGGCACGCACGTTGCATATGGCTACATTATACGCCCCATTCAAAAAACGGAATGAAGAAAACCGTGAGCACGCGAAAACACAGCCCAACAGGTCCCAAAGCAAATAGCAGATCTAGCGGAATACATTCAACGGGTGAACGGATGGTTGCCCATCCAAATCATTTTTGTTTGCTTCCAAACTTTGCCAGTACGTTCGAGACACCCTCTCACAGGTCCGGGACTAATATCAGATCAATCGAAATTGATTCGATGGCTCAACGGATGGTTGGCCATCGAGATGATTTTGGTTCGCTTTGAGACTTGGCCAGTATGTTCAATGTGCCACGGAAGAGGCCCCAGAGTAATATGAGATCAACCGAAATTCGTTCAATGGGCCCACGGATGGTTGCCCATCCAAATGATTTTCGTTCGCTTTGAGACTTGGCCATTGTGTTCAATGTACCCTCTGATAGGTCCCAGTGTAATATGAGATCAATCGAAATTCGTTCGATGGGCCAATGAGGCGTTCAGTTGTCATCTGGTTTTTGTTCATTGCGAAAAACAAATCCTGCAATGCGTGCACGGCTATTGCACCCATTGAACGGATGTGGTTGAAGCCCCTCTTTTGCCCGCATGTGCTCGAACATGTGTGCGACACGTGTGCGGAGACACAACAGACGAATAAATCATTTTCCTCCCCATCGACACCAAGCCATTCCATAATGCAATTGAATTTAAATTGATTTTAAGCCAATAAATAGGTTTGCACTGCCTTTCATTGGGGGTTCTGGCACGTATCGATTTTGTTTTTGGCTCAATTTTGTTCTGCGGCTTCCAGCATCCCACCACTACTCCCCCGCCAAAATTTGGACCGATCAAAAAATGCCCCCCGAAAAGAATGTTCTCTTCGTTCACTATTGCAAAACTCTCTATGAAGATTGCGTGAAGTTGAACACAAATCAAGTTTGGAGTGCAAAACAGGGAAGAAAACTGTGGTTTTGGGTCCAAATGAATTATGTTCGCTCCCAAATTTGGCACGCACGTTGCATATGGCTACATTATACGCCCCATTCAAAAAACGGAATGAAGAAAACCGTGAGCACGCGAAAACACAGCCCAACAGGTCCCAAAGCAAATAGCAGATCTAGCGGAATACATTCAACGGGTGAACGGATGGTTGCCCATCCAAATCATTTTTGTTTGCTTCCAAACTTTGCCAGTACGTTCGAGACACCCTCTCACAGGTCCCGGACTAATATCAGATCAATCGAAATTGATTCGATGGCTCAACGGATGGTTGGCCATCGAGATGATTTTGGTTCGCTTTGAGACTTGGCCAGTATGTTCAATGTGCCACGGAAGAGGCCCCAGAGTAATATGAGATCAACCGAAATTCGTTCAATGGGCCCACGGATGGTTGCCCATCCAAATGATTTTCGTTCGCTTTGAGACTTGGCCATTGTGTTCAATGTACCCTCTGATAGGTCCCAGTGTAATATGAGATCAATCGAAATTCGTTCGATGGGCCAATGAGGCGTTCAGTTGTCATCTGGTTTTTGTTCATTGCGAAAAAACAAATCCTGCAATGCGTGCACGGCTATTGCACCCATTGAACGGATGTGGTTGAAGCCCCTCTTTTGCCCGCATGTGCTCGAACATGTGTGCGACACGTGTGCGGAGACACAACAGACGAATAAATCATTTTCCTCCCCATCGACACCAAGCCATTCCATAATGCAATTGAATTTAAATTGATTTTAAGCCAATAAATAGGTTTGCACTGCCTTTCATTGGGGGTTCTGGCACGTATCGATTTTGTTTTTGGCTCAATTTTGTTCTGCGGCTTCCAGCATCCCACCACTACTCCCCCGCCAAAATTTGGACCGATCAAAAAATGCCCCCCGAAAAGAATGTTCTCTTCGTTCACTATTGCAAAACTCTCTATGAAGATTGCGTGAAGTTGAACACAAATCAAGTTTGGAGTGCAAAACAGGGAAGAAAACTGTGGTTTTGGGTCCAAATGAATTATGTTCGCTCCCAAATTTGGCACGCACGTTGCATATGGCTACATTATACGCCCCATTCAAAAAACGGAATGAAGAAAACCGTGAGCACGCGAAAACACAGCCCAACAGGTCCCAAAGCAAATAGCAGATCTAGCGGAATACATTCAACGGGTGAACGGATGGTTGCCCATCCAAATCATTTTGTTTGCTTCCAAACTTTGCCAGTACGTTCGAGACACCCTCTCACAGGTCCCGGACTAATATCAGATCAATCGAAATTGATTCGATGGCTCAACGGATGGTTGGCCATCGAGATGATTTTGGTTCGCTTTGAGACTTGGCCAGTATGTTCAATGTGCCACGGAAGAGGCCCCAGAGTAATATGAGATCAACCGAAATTCGTTCAATGGGCCCACGGATGGTTGCCCATCCAAATGATTTTCGTTCGCTTTGAGACTTGGCCATTGTGTTCAATGTACCCTCTGATAGGTCCCAGTGTAATATGAGATCAATCGAAATTCGTTCGATGGGCCAATGAGGCGTTCAGTTGTCATCTGGTTTTTGTTCATTGCGAAAAACAAATCCTGCAATGCGTGCACGGCTATTGCACCCATTGAACGGATGTGGTTGAAGCCCCTCTTTTGCCCGCATGTGCTCGAACATGTGTGCGACACGTGTGCGGAGACACAACAGACGAATAAATCATTTTCCTCCCCATCGACACCAAGCCATTCCATAATGCAATTGAATTTAAATTGATTTTAAGCCAATAAATAGGTTTGCACTGCCTTTCATTGGGGGTTCTGGCACGTATCGATTTTGTTTTTGGCTCAATTTTGTTCTGCGGCTTCCAGCATCCCACCACTACTCCCCCGCCAAAATTTGGACCGATCAAAAAATGCCCCCGAAAAGAAGTTCTCTTCGTTCACTATTGCAAAACTCTCTATGAAGATTGCGTGAAGTTGAACACAAATCAAGTTTGGAGTGCAAAACAGGGAAGAAAACTGTGGTTTTGGGTCCAAATGAATTATGTTCGCTCCCAAATTTGGCACGCACGTTGCATATGGCTACATTATACGCCCCATTCAAAAAACGGAATGAAGAAAACCGTGAGCACGCGAAAAACACAGCCCAACAGGTCCCAAAGCAAATAGCAGATCTAGCGGAATACATTCAACGGGTGAACGGATGGTTGCCCATCCAAATCATTTTTGTTTGCTTCCAAACTTTGCCAGTACGTTCGAGACACCCTCTCACAGGTCCCGGACTAATATCAGATCAATCGAAATTGATTCGAGGCTCAACGGATGGTTGGCCATCGAGATGATTTTGGTTCGCTTTGAGACTTGGCCAGTATGTTCAATGTGCCACGGAAGAGGCCCAGAGTAATATGAGATCAACCGAAATTCGTTCAATGGGCCCACGGATGGTTGCCCATCCAAATGATTTTCGTTCGCTTTGAGACTTGGCCATTGTGTTCAATGTACCCTCTGATAGGTCCCAGTGTAATATGAGATCAATCGAAATTCGTTCGATGGGCCAATGAGGCGTTCAGTTGTCATCTGGTTTTTGTTCATTGCGAAAAACAAATCCTGCAATGCGTGCACGGCTATTGCACCCATTGAACGGATGTGGTTGAAGCCCCTCTTTGCCCGCATGTGCTCGAACATGTGTGCGACACGTGTGCGGAGACACACAGACGAATAATAAATCATTTTCCTCCCCATCGACACCAAGCCATTCCATAATGCAATTGAATTTAAATTGATTTTAAGCCAATAAATAGGTTTGCACTGCTTTCATTGGGGGTTCTGGCACGTATCGATTTTGTTTTTGGCTCAATTTTGTTCTGCGGCTTCCAGCATCCCACCACTACTCCCCCGCCAAAATTTGGACCGATCAAAAAATGCCCCCCGAAAAGAATGTTCTCTTCGTTCACTATTGCAAAAACTCTCTATGAAGATTGCGTGAAGTTGAAACACAAATCAAGTTTGGAGTGCAAAACAGGAAGAAAACTGTGGTTTTGGGTCAAATGAATTATGTTCGCTCCCAAATTTGGCACAACGTTGCATATGGCTACATTATACGCCCCATTCAAAAAACGGAATGAAGAAAAACCGTGAGCACGCGAAAAACACAGCCCAACAGGTCCCAAAAGCAAATAGCAGATCTAGCGGAATACATTCAACGGTGTGAACGGATGGTTGCCCATCCAAATCATTTTTGTTTGCTTCCAAACTTTGCCAGTACGTTCGAGACACCCTCTCACAGGTCCCGGAACTAATATCAGATCAATCGAAATTGATTCGATGGCTCAACGGATGGTGGCCATCGAGATGATTTTGGTTCGCTTTGAGACTTGGCAGTATGTTCAATGTGCCACGGAAGAGGCCCCAGAGTAATATGAGATCAACCGAAATTCGTTCAATGGGCCCACGGATGGTTGCCCATCCAAATGATTTTCGTTCGCTTTGAGACTTGGCCATTGTTCAATGTACCCTCTGATAGGTCCCAGTGTAATATGAGATCAATCGAAATTCGTTCGATGGGCCATGAGGCGTTCAGTTGTCATCTGGTTTTGTTCATTGCGAAAAACAAATCCTGCAATGCGTGCCGGCTATTGCAACCCATTGAACGGATGTGGTTGAAGCCCTCTTTTGCCCGCATGTGCTCGAACATGTGGTGCGACACGGGCGGAGACACAACAGACGAATAAATCATTTCCTCCCCATCGACACCAAGCCATTCCATAATGCAATTGAATTTAAATTGATTTTAAGCCAATAAATAGGTTTGCACTGCCTTCATTGGGGGTCTGGCACGTATCGATTTTGTTTTTGGCTCAATTTGTTCTGCGGCTTCCAGCATCCCACCACTACTCCCCGCCAAATTTGGACGATCAAAAAAATGCCCCCCGAAAGAAAAGAATGTCTTTCGTTCACTATTGCAAAACTCTCTATGAAGATTGCGTGAAGTTGAACACAAATCAATTGGGAGTGCAAAACAGGGAAGAAAAACTGTGGTTGGGGTCCAAATGAATTATGCTCCCATTTGGCACGCACGTTGCATATGGCTACATTATACGCCCCATTCAAAAAACGGAATGAAGAAAAACCGTGAGGCACGGAGAACACAAAGCCCAACAGGTCCCAAAAGCAAATAGCAGATCTAGCGGAATACATTCAACGGGTGAACGGATGGTTGCCCATCCAAATCATTTTTGTTTGCTTCCAAACTTTGCCAGTACGTTCGAGACACCCCTCTCACAGGTCCCGGACTAATATCAGATCAATCGAAATTGATTCGATGGCTCAACGGATGGTTGGCCATCGAGATGATTTTGGTTCGCTTTGAGACTTGGCCAGTATGTTCAATGTGCCACGGAAGAGGCCCCAGAGTAATATGAGATCAACCGAAATTCGTTCAATGGGCCACGGATGGTTGCCCATCCAAATGATTTTCGTTCGCTTTGAGACTTGGCCATTGTGTTCAATGTACCCTCTGATAGGTCCCAGTGTAATATGAGATCAATCGAAATTCGTTCGATGGGCCAATGAGGCGTTCAGTTGTCATCTGGTTTTTGTTCATTGCGAAAAAACAAATCCTGCAATGCGTGCACGGCTATTGCACCCATTGAACGGATGTGGTTGAAGCCCCTCTTTTGCCCGCATGTGCTCGAACATGTGTGCGACACGTGTGCGGAGACACAACAGACGAATAAATCATTTCCCTCCCCATCGACACCAAGCCATTCCATAATGCAATTGAATTTAAATTGATTTTAAGCCAATAAATAGGTTTGCACTGCCTTTCATTGGGGGTTCTGGCACGTATCGATTTTGTTTTTTGGCTCAATTTTGTTCTGCGGCTTCCAGCATCCCACCACTACTCCCCCCGCCAAAATTTGGACCGATCAAAAAATGCCCCCCGAAAAGAATGTTCTCTTCGTCACTATTGCAAAACTCTCTATGAAGATTGCGTGAAGTTGAACACAAATCAAGTTTGGAGTGCAAAACAGGGAAGAAAACTGTGGTTTTGGGTCCAAATGAATTATGTTCGCTCCCAAATTTGGCACGCACGTTGCATATGGCTACATTATACGCCCCATTCAAAAAACGGAATGAAGAAAACCGTGAGCACGCGAAAACACAGCCCAACAGGTCCCAAGCAAATAGCAGATCTAGCGGAATACATTCAACGGGTGAACGGATGGTTGCCCATCCAATCATTTTTGTTTGCTTCCAAACTTTGCCAGTACGTTCGAGACACCCTCTCACAGGTCCCGGACTAATATCAGATCAATCGAAATTGATTCGATGGCTCAACGGATGGTTGGCCATCGAGATGATTTTGGTTCGCTTTGAGACTTGGCCAGTATGTTCAATGTGCCACGGAAGAGGCCCCAGAGTAATATGAGATCAACCGAAATTCGTTCAATGGGCCCACGGATGGTTGCCCATCCAAATGATTTTCGTTCGCTTTGAGACTTGGCCATTGTGTTCAATGTACCCTCTGATAGGTCCCAGTGTAATATGAGATCAATCGAAATTCGTTCGATGGGCCAATGAGGCGTTCAGTTGTCATCTGGTTTTTGTTCATTGCGAAAAACAAATCCTGCAATGCGTGCACGGCTATTGCACCCATTGAACGGATGTGGTTGAAGCCCCTCTTTTGCCCGCATGCTCGAACATGTGTGCGACACGTGTGCGGAGACACAACAGACGAATAAATCATTTTCCTCCCCATCGACACCAAGCCATTCCATAATGCAATTGAATTTAAATTGATTTTAAGCCAATAAATAGGTTTGCACTGCCTTTCATTGGGGGTTCTGGCACGTATCGATTTTGTTTTTGGCTCAATTTTGTTCTGCGGCTTCCAGCATCCCACCACTACTCCCCCGCCAAAATTTGGACCGATCAAAAAATGCCCCCAAAAAAGAATGTTCTCTTCGTTCACTATTGCAAAACTCTCTATGAAGATTGCGTGAAGTTGAACACAAATCAAGTTTGAGTGCAAAACAGGGAAGAAAACTGTGGTTTTGGGTCCAAATGAATTATGTTCGCTCCCAAATTTGGCACGCACGTTGCATATGGCTACATTATACGCCCCATTCAAAAAACGGAATGAAGAAAACCGTGAGCACGCGAAACACAGCCCAACAGGTCCCAAAGCAAATAGCAGATCTAGCGGAATACATTCAACGGGTGAACGGATGGTTGCCCATCCAAATCATTTTTGTTTGCTTCCAAACTTTGCCAGTACGTTCGAGACACCCTCTCACAGGTCCCGGACTAATATCAGATCAATCGAAATTGATTCGATGGCTCAACGGATGGTTGGCCATCGAGATGATTTTGGTTCGCTTTGAGACTTGGCCAGTATGTTCAATGTGCCACGGAAGAGGCCCCAGAGTAATATGAGATCAACCGAAATTCGTTCAATGGGCCCACGGATGGTTGCCCATCCAAATGATTTTCGTTCGCTTTGAGACTTGGCCATTGTGTTCAATGTACCCTCTGATAGGTCCCAGTGTAATATGAGATCAATCGAAATTCGTTCGATGGGCCAATGAGGCGTTCAGTTGTCATCTGGTTTTTGTTCATTGCGAAAAACAAATCCTGCAATGCGTGCACGGCTATTGCACCCATTGAACGGATGTGGTTGAAGCCCCTCTTTTGCCCGCATGTGCTCGAACATGTGTGCGACACGTGTGCGGAGACACAACAGACGAATAAATCATTTTCCTCCCCATCGACACCAAGCCATTCCATAATGCAATTGAATTTAAATTGATTTTAAGCCAATAAATAGGTTTGCACTGCCTTTCATTGGGGGTTCTGGCACGTATCGATTTTGTTTTTGGCTCAATTTTGTTCTGCGGCTTCCAGCATCCCACCACTACTCCCCCGCCAAAATTTGGACCGATCAAAAAATGCCCCCGAAAAGAATGTTCTCTTCGTTCACTATTGCAAAACTCTCTATGAAGATTGCGTGAAGTTGAACACAAATCAAGTTTGGAGTGCAAAACAGGGAAGAAAACTGTGGTTTTGGGTCCAAATGAATTATGTTCGCTCCCAAATTTGGCACGCACGTTGCATATGGCTACATTATACGCCCCATTCAAAAAACGGAATGAAGAAAACCGTGAGCACGCGAAAACACAGCCCAACAGGTCCCAAAGCAAATAGCAGATCTAGCGGAATACATTCAACGGGTGAACGGATGGTTGCCCATCCAAATCATTTTTGTTTGCTTCCAAACTTTGCCAGTACGTTCGAGACACCCTCTCACAGGTCCCGGACTAATATCAGATCAATCGAAATTGATTCGATGGCTCAACGGATGGTTGGCCATCGAGATGATTTTGGTTCGCTTTGAGACTTGGCCAGTATGTTCAATGTGCCACGGAAGAGGCCCCAGAGTAATATGAGATCAACCGAAATTCGTTCAATGGGCCCACGGATGGTTGCCCATCCAAATGATTTTCGTTCGCTTTGAGACTTGGCCATTGTGTTCAATGTACCCTCTGATAGGTCCCAGTGTAATATGAGATCAATCGAAATTCGTTCGATGGGCCAATGAGGCGTTCAGTTGTCATCTGGTTTTTGTTCATTGCGAAAAACAAATCCTGCAATGCGTGCACGGCTATTGCACCCATTGAACGGATGTGGTTGAAGCCCCTCTTTTGCCCGCATGTGCTCGAACATGTGTGCGACACGTGTGCGGAGACACAACAGACGAATAAATCATTTTCCTCCCCATCGACACCAAGCCATTCCATAATGCAATTGAATTTAAATTGATTTTAAGCCAATAAATAGGTTTGCACTGCCTTTCATTGGGGTTCTGGCACGTATCGATTTTGTTTTTGGCTCAATTTTGTTCTGCGGCTTCCAGCATCCCACCACTACTCCCCCGCCAAAATTTGGACCGATCAAAAAATGCCCCCCGAAAAGAATGTTCTCTTCGTTCACTATTGCAAAACTCTCTATGAAGATTGCGTGAAGTTGAACACAAATCAAGTTTGGAGTGCAAAACAGGGAAGAAAACTGTGGTTTTGGGTCCAAATGAATTATGTTCGCTCCAAATTTGGCACGCACGTTGCATATGGCTACATTATACGCCCCATTCAAAAAACGGAATGAAGAAACCGTGAGCACGCGAAAACACAGCCAACAGGTCCCAAAGCAATAGCAGATCTAGCGGAATACATTCAACGGGTGAACGGATGGTTGCCCATCCAAATCATTTTTGTTTGCTTCCAAACTTTGCCAGTACGTTCGAGACACCCTCTCACAGGTCCCGGACTAATATCAGATCAATCGAAATTGATTCGATGGCTCAACGGATGGTTGGCCATCGAGATGATTTTGGTTCGCTTTGAGACTTGGCCAGTATGTTCAATGTGCCACGGAAGAGGCCCCAGAGTAATATGAGATCAACCGAAATTCGTTCAATGGGCCCACGGATGGTTGCCCATCCAAATGATTTTCGTTCGCTTTGAGACTTGGCCATTGTGTTCAATGTACCCTCTGATAGGTCCCAATGTAATATGAGATCAATCGTTAACGCGTAATCATGAATCATCCAGAAGGGGAACTTTTTCTTCACCCTTTGAACCATTTAACATTGATAGGATACTTGTCCAATAACTTTAAGAGGGCATATACATGACACTCGCAAAGTTTCAAATGAGTCCAAAATCATTTGGCAGGGGAATGATTGGTTCACCCATAGCTAATTTAAGGGGCAAAAATTGCCATTTATGGGGCTCGAATTGCCAATTTCAGGGGCTAGACTTGCAATTTGAGGGGTTGAAACTGCCATTCCAGGGGCTTCAATTGCCAATTTCAGGGGCTGCACTAGCAATTGCCATTTCACAGGCTACAGTTGCGGGAATTGTCATTTCAGGGGCTAGAAGTGCAATTTGAGGGGTTGGAATTAAATTTCAGGGGCTTCAATTGCAATTTGAGGGGTTGGAATTGACAATTTCAAGGGTTCAAATTACAATTTGAGGGGCGGCCGGGGTTGGTCATTTTAGGGACTGGCATTACCAATTTTAAGGGCTTGAATTGCATTTTGAATTGTAATTCAAGGGTTACAATGGGCCATTGGGGGGCTAGAATTACCAAAGCATGACATCCAAAGCAATATAAAATAATTTGATAGCGGAATGATTGGTTCACCCTTTCAACCATTTTTTATTCACGTCATACTTGTCCGGTACTTGTAGGAGGGCATGTGGCTCACACTTGCAAAGCTTCAAAGCAATGTAAAATCATTTGATAGTGGAACAATTGGTTCACCCTTTCAACCATACTCTACTGACCTCATACTTGTCCGGTACCTTTAAAATGACATGTGAAAGACACTTGCAAAGCTTTAAAGCACTCCAAAATCATTTGATATGTTCATGATTGATTCACCCTTTCAACCATTTTAGATTGATTTGAAACTTGTGAAAGACCTGTAAGAGGGCATGTACAAGACACTTGCAAAGTTTCAAATCATTTGGTAGGGGGACGATTGGTTCACCCTTTAAACCATTTTAGACTGATGTCATACTTCTCAAAGACGTGTAAGAGGGCATGTAGAAGACACTTGCAAAAGTTTCGGAGCAATAAAATATCATTTCATCGGGGAAGTTTCCGTTCACCCTTTCATCCAATTTTGAATTGAACTGGATTTTTACTAAATAAAATGATTTAAAGGGCATAGGATTGTGGGGCGCAATGAGTGTGGGGCGCAATGATTTTGTTTTTGGCTTGATTTTGTTATGTGAGTTGAACCCTCACACCACCACGTCCTTGCCAAAAATTGTACCAAAGAAAAATGTTTGGAAAAAAACGTTCATTCTTTGCTCTATGCTTACTATTGCAGAACTCTCTATGAAGAGTGCATGAAGTTGAAGATAACTTCACCTTAGAGTCCAAATGAGGGAATAAAATGTGTTTTGGATGCAGATGATGTCTGTTCATGGTGATATTTTACATGCAACTCTTCATATTGTTATCAAGCATATGGCTTCAGAATGAAATTAAAAACAATTCATGTGCATGCGAAAGATTGTTTCTCCTTATGAATTTGAATAACCGATTCAAACAACTTTGTTGAAGTTCAACTTTGGTCCATATGTGCTTAAGTACGTACAAATCACGTACACAAAGTCGCAAGCGAAGAAATAATCATTTGGGCGTGGGTCTAAATATGCCCTAACTGTGGGGTGTCTCACATGTGGTCCACACCCCAGGCAAGAACGGTGTGAAAACAGCCATGACCGTGGCAGGGGTTGGCTTAGTTTACATGGCATGTTACACACATGTGTGAAATGGGACCATACAATTATTTCCACTGATTGTGGTGTATGGGTTTAGTTAGTACTCCGCTGCAAATGGAATAAATCATGAACTTCAGAAATCTGCCCTCGGAAAGACGAAGAGGTGGTCGTCGCACTTTGCAATGTAAACCGAATGCAATGCAAGCTTAACAGTCCTCATATTATGATTGAAGGGAGTCAAATTAAGTGTGACCATATCAGTGCAGGGACATAAATATTAATCATTCAACATTGTAAAATGAAAACAGGGTAGAGCTAGTACATGGTACCTTTAAAACTTGTTGCAGAGTGCAAAAGGTTTAAAGATCAAAGTGCAAAGGTTTAATTTTTTTCAAAAGTTGCTTGTAGGGTTTGCAAGAGGTTAATTTTAAAAAAGTTGCCCATCCCGGTAGCTGTGAACAGAGGGTTGGGACTTAGAGCGAGCGAGCAGGAAGGAGAGAGAGAGGGCTGGGACTTAGAGCAGCGAGCGGAGGGAGGGCAAACATGGGAGGCCCGCAGTTGGAGCAACCTTCGCATCTGAAAAGCAAGCAACCCGACAAACGCTAGGGTATGTGGGCGAGGACTAGGTGTCGGCTGAGAGCTCGCCGTTCTGGGGAGAGTCAGCTTGGACTTAGGTCGAGGACAATGTGGTGAGGGCACCTTCTTCTTCGACCTATTTCAGCCTGTTTTGCGCTCTCATCAAACTCAGCCTTAAATTTGTAGCACGGAGCAGAGCTGGCATGAGTTTTTAAAGATCCTTCACGATGGTGGGACAACCGCAATCGCAAGGTGTGGCTTTTTCTTAATGTACGACGTGAAGAAGTTTGTCCATCCTGCAAATGTCCTGTTAGTACCGTGCTTTGGTATCCTTCCTGATGTTTACAAGGTTCTTGGAAGAGTCAGCTTGGTCTTAGCAGGCCGTGCTTCAATTTCTGCCCGTTCAGCTGCACCGTGGTGGTTCTCATAGACCAATCAGACATTACCTGACTACAGACACAAGCAGCACACACAAGAGGTTCTCTTAGGTTCATGGTCAGTCAAATCCTCCATGGGGGCCAAGGGTCGAGGACAATGTGGTGAGGGCACCTTCTTCTTTGACCTATTTCAGCCTGTTTTTCCCTCCCATCAGACTCGGTTGATAGAACTAGGCAGTGGTAATAGAGGCACCTTCTTCAATACATTTCAGCCTGTTTTCCTTGTTATCAGAGTTGTCCCTAATTTTCATGTTGAATTCTGCAAGTTAGCTCTTGGTGGATCTATGGTACCGGGGTTTTTGAAGTGATTTGACATGTTACTGCCTATGTGGCAACAGGAAAGTATTGAAAACAGATAACAGAAACTAAGAGAAGCTCTAGAATGAAGGAGCAGGATAGAGTGTGGGTTGAAATTCATCGAAGCAGGCTGGATTTCAAGCTCCAGATCACCTATGATTCCCTGTGGAAGGATAGCTACAAGAAACTTGCATGGGTAGATGGTCAATTGGAAGCCGCGGCAGCAACGGCACAAATGATCAAATCAGGCACCTCAACCATGACCACAACTTCTAGAAGAGGATCAAGAGAGGGAGTCCACAGTGCCTATTCTGGCACTTCTGGGCATGTCAAGATGCTTTGTGAGGTAGGCAGACTGAATGAGGCTCTACAGACTTTAAACCAATGAGGAATTTCAGCAGATTTAGATAAGTATGTTTGTCTCTTGCTTAAGTGCATCAAGAGGAAAGGTTTGGAAGCTGGAAAGCAGGTGCACACTCACATTATGATCCAAAGTGGACTCACGCCAACTGTTTTTCTCCTCAACACCCTTGTCAACCTGTATGTTAAGTGCGGGAGCATCATGAATGCTCACCAAGTTTTCAACAGAATGCCTCAACGATCTTTGATATCATGGAATACAATGCTGGAAGGATTTACCACGCGTGGGTGTTTGTGTTTGCAGAAGCGTGTGCAAGCTTGGGACCTCTGGAAAATGGGGGAAAGGGGGCACCTTCTTCAATAGCACAGCGGCTACAAGTGGGTAGATGGTCAATTGGAAACAGCAGCGGCAGCAGCACATTGATAGAACAAGGCACTAGCTAGGATCAATAGCTACAAGAAACCTGCATGGGTAGATGGTCAACTAAAGGCAGCAGCTGCAATGTCACAGTTGATAAAATCAAGCACCTCAACCAAGACCACAACTTTTGGAAGAGGATCAAGAGAGGGAGTCCACAAGCCTCTTCTGGCACTTCTGAAGATGCCTTGTGAGGCACGCAGACTGAAAGAGGCTCTACAAACTTTAATTTAAACCAAAGAGGCATTTCAGCAGATTCAGAAACGCATGTCTGTCTCTTGCATAAGTGCATCAAGGTGAAAGGCCTGGAAGTTGGAAAGTAGGTGCACACTCACATTATCCAAAGTGGATTCACGCCAAATGTTTTTCTCCTCCACACCCTTGTCAACATGTATGTTAAGTGCGGGAGCATCATGGATGCTCACCAAGTGTTCAACAGAATGCCTCAACGATCTTTGATCACGTGGAATATCATGTTGGCAGGATTTACCAAGCTTGGGTGTGGTAAGAGTTGGGTGTTTCCTAGAACAAATCTAGGCTGTCATCGTCAGCTGCTAGCAGCAAGGCAAGGATGTATGCTTGATTTGTGCAGAGGCATGGATAGCTGAAGGAGCAGAAATATAGTGTGGGTCCAGACTCAGGTGTTTCCGCCTTGGCAGGTTGCTCAGTGACCTTCCTTGATAGCTTTGGAGTATAGTGAATGTCTCACAATGCAATGTTGGTTGGTGCATCTTATGCAGGAACTTGGAAAACAAACAAATGTCGCTTTTTGGAGCTTTAGGCTGAACCTCTGTGCTGGGTTGCATTGTGCAGCCTGGCCTCTGCCTCAGACTCAGACTCAGATCTTTGATCTCAGACTCAGACTCAGACTCTTTGATGTCAGACTGAAGTGTATTTGGGCACTGAAGCACTTATGTAATTTTGAATTATCGTTGCATCTGCTCATTCTATCTGTTGTTTTGGCCATGCTTAGTCAGTTCTTCATGTCATGAGCAGGTTGTTGCCGTGTTGGAATTGTGTTTAGGTGTCTTTAGATCGTGATACTGACCACAAGCAACCTACGGTGAACTGTGGTATCCTCCACATTTATGTGGAATGTCCTACAACGTAGGTCGTAGTATATTTCACACCCGCTATGGTCTTCTCCACAGTTATGTGGAATGACCTACAGTATAGGCAGTAAAATACTCCACACCCACACCAAGAGTTGCTCCAAAATACGCCACGTGTTGCCCTGACAAAAATACACGTGGTGCCCATACCGTTGCCCAGATGTCGTCAAGCCATGGTGATAGGCTGTCGCATAATTTTCCCGTAGGTGTGGACAAGTCCACACCCTTTGTATGTCTAGGATCCACGTGGCGGTGTTCGCCAAAGCACACATCGCCCGTGGAAAAAGCCATTCACCCCGTGAAAAAACCCACCTCTGGATTCAGCCACCCGTGGACTTTTCCACAGGGCCACCCGAGAGCCAGGCCGTCCACGGGGTGTCCGAAAGCATTAGTCGTTTCTTACACCCACGACAGGTGTGGATTGCGGCTGATTCCACAGCAAAAAGTGTGGAAAAAGCCGTGGAAATAGCCGGTTTCTCTTCTAGTGGATTATCCCATATGATGGACCCAGGTGCCATGGCCAAGTAACAAACCATTAAAACATTATGGTACGAGACAAACACAATTGAAAACAACATTTATTCAAACATGATGTAGCGTCAGAGGTCTACAAGTTTCTATCCATCTTCCAACAATTTTTGGGCTTAGGCCAATTGAATAACCCCGTCATGAAACACTTCACAACCTTTTCTAGTTTGTACCGCAACTCTATTGTGTCTACACACAAGTTTTCCAAAGCGGAAGCAAAACAGGTTCCAGTAGACATATCGTTGAACAGGCTTGCATCGAACGTGTTACCCCCATTTATTGCCTGGGCTATCTTCCCAATTGCAAAGGTCTCTAATGGCACGGTTAGAGGGGGCATACGAGGTGTGCCATCTGACTGGTTGTTGGCTACATTATGAACAATTGCAATTTCAGGTGCAATCCATCATCTATGTGCGAGAGTCTTTATCATATTGTCTCTGCTCTCGAGAATGTACAACGTGGTTTTTGGGTCATCCGTCGTGGAGGCCATCCCCCAATCGCATACCCCGATGTACACATCTTCAGACCCTTGTGGAAAATGCAACAAGATGTTGTTGGGGGACATGTTGTTGTGCAAGAGGTGGTGATTATGGACGTTGAGCATGATGTGCAAAAGCGCCCATGCCAATTGGGTGCGATTCTGTCGGAATCGAACTAGTCGTGATTGACCTCCTGCATTTCTGCTCCGTCCCCCGTCGTTCCATTAACTCCATTGTTATCCCGACCATTCCCCCAATTTCCTGTCAATACTCAACCATGATCGTATGGTCCCCCCATTCCACCAATGTGTGTAACTTTCATTTCGACGTGGATGCAACGCAAAATATTTTATGACGCCGAAATGATGGAACTTTACAACCAACGCCTCATTGTTATGTTGGACTTTGGCAAGCTCAACATTTGTTTCCCTGGGCGTTTTCCCTGCTAGCTCCCAAGATGGAGGAATGAATTGATCCCCAACAATTCTAACCTTCCGAATTGTACCATACCCTCCCTGTTTGGGCGCGTCGAGTTGTTGTACCTGTGCGTTTGTGGATGTATCTCACGTTCAATGCGCATCCGCAGACAGAGGCCCTGCCCATGGGAGTGGTTGGTTTTGTACGTCATTTGGCGTGGGCCTTTGCCATGTCAGACCACCAATCCACAAGCACAAAGAACTCCTCCTCCGAAGTTGGCATGCGACCTTCAGCTACAGGTGTTCTCGTAACACACTTGTCCATGGTTGCCTCAATTCTATGTGGCATCATGGGCCCGGTCCCTCACCATTTCGTGAACTGGAAACTTTCGCCCTGTCCTCTCCCATTCATCCCCGGCAAAGCCTCCCTCATTCTCATCTCCATATTGTGACTGGAATCTAAGGAACCCCTCATTCCCATGTCGGACATATAAAAGATTCAAACGCATTAGTCATTGTCCTTCAAATAATCCAGAGTACCCAAAGCAAACTCTCCCGCAGTCCACGAAAAAAAGGCAAAAACTCTCCCCCACACAAATCCACTTTCTCCCCCCCCCCCCCCACGCGTAGTCCACTTTCTCCCCACCGAAGTAACTCCAAGAAGCCCCAGAACCACACTCACAGAGAGAGAAAAAAGTGGGTTGGGAATGAGGGGTAGGCCCTTATATACTGCTTGGAGAGGCTTGACGTGCGACCGCCTCTGCTGCCCATTCACGCCTCACCACGTGTCCAGGGAGCGGTCGTACCTAATAACAAAAAAGAAAAAGTCTGCGACCACCATCGGCCGGTGGTCGTACCCATTTAAAAAATAATTAAAAATGTGCGACCATCCCCTGCTCGTGGTCGCACCCATTTAAAAAAATAATTAAAAATGTGCGACCATACCCCGCTGGTGGTCGCACCTATTTAAAAAAAAATGGAAAAAGTTGCGACCACCACTTGCTGGTGGTCGCACTTATTTAAAAAAAATGAAAAAGTTGCAATCACCACCTGCTGGTGGTCGCACCCAATTTAAAAAAAAGAAAAAATGTACGACCACCCTCTGCTTGTGGTCGCACTTATTAAAAAAAATGAAAATGCTGCGACCACCACCTGCTGGTGGTCACATCCATTTAAAAAATAAGAAAAAATGTGCAACCACCCCCTTTTGGTGGTCGCATCTATTAAAAAAAAATAAAAATTTGTCCGACCAACCTTTGCTGACCGTCGCATGATTGACAATATAAATCATAATATATGAATTTTACAGATAATTAAAGAAGTCCACGTAATGAGGCCACATCGGTTGTCACGTCGGTTTTCATAGTAAATAGTCAATAGTAAAGTAAAAAATAAACATATTTATGTACAGTAACGTCGGTTTATGACGTGACGTGACGCACTTCCGTCGCTGACGTGTCAACGCCACGTCACGTCCAAATTTGCAACTAGGCATTTCATGCAACTTCGAACGTACGTCTCCACCTCGTCTCGCATCCACGGCCAATAAAATGTTCGTTTTAGTTGTTCGAATATTTTTTCAATTCCAACATGTTCTGCTATCATCGTATCATGAGCTTCAAACAAGACTTCTGGCTTCAATGTAGGTTCATCAGGGATCCAAAGTTTACCTTCCTTGAATACCAACCCTTGAACTTCTGTCACTTTGTCCTTCTTCTTAATGTCCACGATCTCCCCATCGTCTTTAGAAGCCATCGTTATCTTGTTCCACCAATCGGGTTGAATGTTGATTTCTGTCAATGTGTTCATGCGCGACATCTTTGTCATTGCATCTGCCAATTGTCGTTTTCCCTCCACATAGACGATCTTCATGTTAAATTGTTGTCGCCACTCCGCCACTTCCGCCCAACGATTTGTCTCTTTGATAGACTTTCTGTGTCTCCAAGATCTTTCTGTGTCTCCAAGTACACCAACGGTTTATGGTCTGTCTCCACTATGAACTCTTTGTCTCCAAGATAGTTTGTCTCTTTGATAGATCTTTTCTGTGTCTCCAAGTACACCAACGGTTTTTGGTCTGTCTCCACTATGAACTCTTTGTCTCCAAGATAGTGTTTCCAATGTTTTGTACCCAAAACAATAGCCAATTCTTCTCGTTCGGTTGTATGATAATTTTGTTTCGCAGGTAACAATTTGCGAGAAAAATATGTCACTGGGTGTCATCCGTCTTCCCATTCTTGTTGTAACACCTCACCCACTGCTGAGCCTGACGCATCTACCGAGAGCTTGATTAGTCTTGTCGGATCATACCATTTCAAGATCGGGGCATGAAACAATGCATCATTAAACGCCTAAAATGCT
Source organism: Takakia lepidozioides (assembly GCA_030704615.1). Taxonomy (NCBI): domain Eukaryota; kingdom Viridiplantae; phylum Streptophyta; class Takakiopsida; order Takakiales; family Takakiaceae; genus Takakia; species Takakia lepidozioides. Next base: position 63,584,470 of record CM060731.1, read on the forward strand.
AACTCCTCTTCTGTACCCCACTTCCATTTAATTCCTTTGCCCCAAATATTTGTCAATGGTTGGGCAATCTTTGAGAATGCCCGTACAAATCGTCTAGTGCGGAAAACGGTCTTATATACATCTTCATCAGCGACTCAAATTTGGTTGTATCCACTCCTCAAATCAAAGCTTCGTAAAGTATTTTGCTCCTCGCAGTTGATCAAATAGATCGTCCATGCGTGGTAACGAGTACTTGTTCTTCAGTGTGTACTGGTTGAGTGCTCGATAATCAATGCACATGCACATTGCTCCATCTTTTTTCTTCACAAACAACACCGGCTCTCCATACGGGGATACACTTCGTCTTATAAAGCCTTTTGATAGTAGGTCCTCGACTTGAGCCTTACATTCTTCCAACTCGTTTGGTGCTAATCGATAAGGGACTTTACAAGAAGGAGTACTACTTGGAACAACCTCAATCTTATGATCTACTTTTCTTTTTGGCGGAAGCCGTGCTGGTAGGTCATCTGGAAAAACATCTTTGAACTCTTTCAATACACTCTGTAATTCTATAAGGACCTCACTCATCTTTTTTCGGATTTTCCACGTCTCTTATTAAACCTACAAATAATACGTCTTTCTTACATATAGCTGTAGTACCTATAACAAATGATGGTAGGTTTCGATATGGTGTCCTCACTCGATTTCCCCATATTTTTCAATTCTGGGTTTTGATTATCTTTCGACGCCAATCAACATCAGGGTTGTGAGATTCCATCCAAGTCATGCCTAATATTACATCATATCGAGCCAGTCTGACCACTCGTCATTCTAAGGTTTCTCTATATTTACCGATCGACAACTCTATGTTTTTAGGTAGTGTCTCAATGGCCTCTGTATGTTCATTTGACATTTCTATTTTTTCTCTTTCATCCTTTTCTAAGAGGAGTCATAGTTTCAAGGTAACCTTTCTAGATAAGAAGTTTTCTATTGCCCCAAGGTCTATTAACACTCTCAGAGGTTCCATCTGCCACAATTAACTGTGTCTCTTTCTTGCCCGCATGATTGATTTTGCCTCTTCCCCTCGCCTTTCCACTTTTTTGTAGAACCAGTAAGACCGCGAGGTGTACTTACTGGTTGTCCTCGTTTTCCTGCTCATTGTGATGTTCATTATTTTCTCATCTCCTTAAACTGTTAAGAGGTCTTCAATAAGTTTGTCGATTGTACCTTCCACTTCGGCAGTTGGCCGTAAGATGTCCGTATTTTTCACAGTTGTAACATTGTCTAGTTTCCCTTTGTCCTTCTGTTCGTGAGAATGTTGAGGAGGTCATATCCTTGTCATTCAATTTCATTTGCCGTTGTGTATTATCTTCCCCATATCTGATTCCCGGCCTATTTCTTTGAGAGTATTGGAAGTTATCCCGTCTTCGAAGATTTCCAAGCACCATAGGCGTTGTCCGTATTGGTTCAATGGAACGTGTATACCTTAGTCATATCTTGGTAGCGTCATTTCAATCTTTTGGGCCAATGAAATTGCTTCGTGGACATCAACCGGGTTGCGTAAAATTACTTCTCCTTCAATTTTCTTCTTCAATCCTTTTTTGAAGTTGTCTAAAGCTTCTGCAGGACTCATGTCTTCGATTTGGACCTGAAGATTCAAAAAATCTTCAATGTAATTTTGCACACTTCCGCGTTGTTCCAAATTCCATAATTTCATTCGAGCAGCTGTAACAGCATCTACTGCCTTGAATTGTTGGAGCAGTCCCGCTTTCAAGGTGCTCCATAGTAAAGGTTCTCCTTTTGCAATGTGTCTTCTCTCCCATATCTGTAACCATGTTGAAGCTTTGTCGAGTAGAAAAGATCGTATGAACATTCCGTGGTCCAAATCGCTTGATGTAGGAAAATATGACAGATGTACCTCCATTCGATAAATCCATCCTTCTAGCACTTCCATGGTGCGACTTTCTTTATACGGCTCGACCTTGTACGTCTTGTTCATCTTTTGGAGTAACGTATCCTACCCATCAGCAATCAGTCCCGGGGCGGTTGATTGTCTCACTTGTTTAAGCTTCTCAATCAACATATTGTTTTGTTGTTGGGTCGTGATAAGAACAATCTGCAATTCGTGTAAGCGCTCCATTATCCACACCGTCTGATCATTGGCTTGATGAGTAGTGTGTGCGTTGTCCACCATTTCTTCATTGTCCGCCATCTTGCTCCACTACTCCTTCCTTCGTGATGTTTGTCTTCTAAAATTGATGTATACTATCTCTATTCTTTTATCCTAATACAGTATGTAAATAGTGCAATCCCAAACCATCCCGTACGTGACTATTGGTATTACAAAATGGATGTTTGAACTCATGACAAGGACTGAACTCATGACTTATACTCCAAATTCTGCAACTAAAATCTTACAAGATGATGTTTGTCGATGGTGCGCACATTGATACTAAATACATTTGGCGGTAGAAAATTAGGCGGAAAATGTCTACCTCGATCCATGAACTATGTATATACATATATGTATACCTTCCAATTTTTAATTATAGGAAAGACGACAGGTCGTGGGTTTTGTAATGCTTCTTGATATTGTTCATCGTCAAATCTTTGTACTATCATATCTCTAATTTCTACCTTACGACGACATATAATTTCAAACTCACACTCCGAAGGAAAATCACGGAAATGGGGTTGATTTAAGTCCATAAAAAAATTTATACTATCGTTATGACGCACCATCACTACAATCTATTCAACACTTAAAAATATTAACAACAAAAATCTCTAAAAAAAACATCTTAAACGAATCCTCCTAAAGAAGGTATTCACTCCCCACTTTAAGAAAGACTAGGCTCTGATACCATTGTAACACCCAAGATCTACACAAACTAGAATAGAAGTACTTCTCGATTTTTTCCCAAAACAACTCGATGCCTTCTAGGCTTTCATTGCATGTTTATATACCCTTCACAATATGATTATTTTAAAGGTTTGACTTGTGTCATGAAGGTGTCCTCCTTCCTATTGGAAGGTGGTAGCCCATCAAGGTCAAGTGACACCATAAGTTACGCTCCCTTCTGGAGGCGTCCTATATATATACATTTTCATGTATCACCACCAAAGTGGTACCAATCACTGATGTGTATCTAACCACTCACAAAGAGACCACCGGCCGAGTGGTTCCAATTTTTTGAAGTGTATTTAACCACTCACTCTCCACCACTTTCCAAGTGGTACCACTCACTGAGGTGTCTTTAACCACTCTAGATCTACGTACGCTGTCCCAGTCCACGTGGAATATTAGATTTATTCATTAATCTATATTTCCAGATAATAAATCATAAATAAAAATATTAGTACACGTGGAGTAGCAAGTGGTTTCAACCACTTCAACCACTAACGGTCTACCACTGTACCTATCCACGTGGTATATTATATTTATTAACAACAATATATTATCAAATGATAAATTCAAAATAAAAAAATACAATATTACACGTGGAGTACTAAGTGGCTGGAACCACTCCATCTGATGCCCCCGTGGCATTTCATCGGGATTAACCACCGGCTAGTGGTTACCATTACTGAGCAGTGGTTTATAGAGTGGTAAAAGACAGGAGTGGTTAAAGGGGCCAGTGGTTATTCCGCGTTTTCCTTCTAGTGATTCCAGTGGAATATATAAGATCACAAATGTAAGGGCAGCAATCAAGGTGTTAAGATTGGTACCTTTGTTCCTCACAATATGCAATACATTTGTGTACTATTAAATAAAATGACCCGAAGAGGCTTCCACCTACAATGCTACGGTTACTCTTGTCACTACAGCAAATGGGGAGGGGTTTGCGACGCCAGCCGCGCCTAACTGGGGAGAATCTAGAAGGTTCTAGATGGAGGAGGAAAGTTCCCTAGAAGTTTCGAAAATAACTAGAAATGTTCTTAAGATGTTTGACTTAAAGAAGTTTGACTTGAGGCTCTCAAGTCAAACCTATAAGATATTTATATTATGGAGAGTAGGTCAAATATTTGATAAAGTCATAGTGTGGAGAATATGTCAAACCTAGGAAGGTTGACTTTATAAAGTTTTGACTTGACGGTGGTTTGAACCCACAACCACATCCAACGTGATATGTGCCCATTACCACTGGGCTACATGCTGGTTGTCGAAAATGTTTAAGTGGTTTGTGCACCTGCGATAGACTTTGAAAAAACAGACAAGTGTCCAAATCATTGTGGGATGATGCTATTGAATAGATGGTTTCAAACGTTAAACTTTATTCTGAATTTGAGTCACAGTATTCACTCTCTAAAGCACTTTCCTCAACTGGAATAGTCGTAGGCTGTACAAATGACGCTTGAATGGTAGCCAACATAGCCAGCTCTTCTCTATTTAGAGCCGTGGCACCATCTAATGACCTAGGTATGGGCTGATATGATAAGGTAGACGGTTAATTAACTGAGCCTTACTTTGGGTCTTTCCAGAGTTTGCCAGTATGTCACGTTTCTTGGGGCATAAAGGAGGTGAGCGTAAAAGAGACGCAAGCTACACTACAAAAAACTATTACTTGGACCAAGAAGTCCAGGAAAAGAAAGTAAATTGTTCTCTTTTCTCCTAGATAATGATTTCAATACTTGGTCACTTATTCAATTTTGATAATGAGCAAATTTTTGTAAGCTCCACTTACTATATAGTCATTAATGCAACTTACTTGATGTAATATGTTAGGCTAATTCATTAGTCATGACTATGTTTGTTACAGGCAAGAATGGATTAAAGCTTGCATTGATGCCGGCATCCACCTAAGAAAGCTGAAAACACCACTAAAAACCCGGTTTGCTTCTAAGGTCATTCTTTTTAAAGAAACATTTGGAGTTCAAAGATGCGATCAATTTATGTTATTCTAAGAAAAACTATGCATTACATCTCGAGTACCAAGTATGAAAACTCAGGTTGTTGTGAAAAAAAACAGTGATACCTTCACCCTCGTAGTACACATATGCATAATGGGTCAGAGTAGAAGTTACTGGTTCTTGTCTGACGCACTTGCCACTGCCTTAACCTTGTGTGTTCAGATGCACAATTCTTTTGTAGAGAAGGGCTTGACCAATGTCATTTTGGAAGCAACAATTTTGATTCAGAGTTGGTGGTTTTATAGGCACAGATGATGAATGAGGTTATTAATTACCCTTGCACCATTTCGAAAATTTGCCATTACATTATCAATTATTCACACTCACAATATTTTAGCACTAATGCTCGACCCACGGCATAAGGGTTTATGTTTGCAGATTGATTATGTAGCAGAGAGAGGGCAATGACCTTGGTAGAAGAGTATGGTCCACCAAGGTTCTTCTACCCTTTTTGGCGACAACTTTTAAGTGGTTGAATCTAAATTTGCAAGCAAACAATGGTCATGTTCTTGGCCCCATTAATATAGCCATCAGTTTTGATATAGACAATTCTTTGTTTGGGTCCGTAGCCACAAGTGATGAGCCAATTATTGCCCATGTAAATTCCGAGTTATCTTTGTTTCAAGGTCTTCCAGTTAAACCAGATAAGTGTATCAAACTGTTGGTATGGTGGAAGAACTCAAATGAGACATTTGCTCATGTTGGGTTCATTGCAAGTCCAATCATGGGAATGCCAAGAAGTCAAATTGAATGTGAATGCATCTTTAGCATAGCAGATGTGATCACAAGTCTACGCCGATGTCGCTTGGGAGTAAATGTGTTTTTCACTTTAGAAGACAACATAATTACTGATAATGAGGATCTGATTATGCAAATGGGTTTGAAGATGAGTTTGACGAGTATGACCTAGGTTTTGTACAGGTTTTGGTCAATTATAGTTTAATCCTCTTTGCATGTTCGACATATATAGGTGTGGGTTTGAGGGGTAGGTAGTTGGACATTGACATATATGTAGAATTATATGCTAAAGTCCAAATGAATGAAAATTTAGAGAGTTGAATCTAGGATTATTTGAGGTTTGAGAGAAGTGAATAGAGCATTTCAGAAATGGCATATTTATAGAGGTTCGAGGAGAATTTTAGGTGTATTTAGAATTGATTCTTACACATGTTCAAAGGGCGTGTAAAATATATTGGCATTGTCATGCGCATGCATATCGCTACACAACTACATCGCTGTCCAAAACCACACAATACATGTGCATACCACACACTAGTATACCACTAGTCCAGCCACTAGTCCAACCACTGGGCTGCCACTATACAGTCTTTAGTCCACCACAATCGGCCCTCTAGCTGGTGCTTAGGTCCCTCTAAGTCCAGATAACCACAAGATGTGATAGTGACCATAGCCTCACTAAGTCCTCCACCACTGTCCCTACTACACTCAAACTCGATAGATCAAGAGGCCGGGTACAAGAGTAGCCCCATCGTTAGTGGCCGTCTTGCAACCTGTGAACTTGAGCCTGAGATCTCGTGTATTGACTCCCATGAGCTTGGCCTTGCATGTCTTGTTAGCTGCCACTGGTCATATCCACTACAGGACTCTACCCAAGCAGTGTGGACATAACCAATCTCCATCATGAACCTTCTCAAGAGGTGATGTCAAACATCCTATGTGCCAACCTCTTGAACATCGATCACATACCAGCATAGTGACTGCCCCTTTAGCAGACCCACACAACATGCACCTCAAACCTGCAGGTACCACTGCCAAGTTTGGGTCAATCCTGCCATCAACATTGGGAAGGTGACATAGAGCACAATTACGCACATGGTCCTTCGAAGTCATGCCATCCCGACCCTCCAAGATCAGGACTCCTGAGGGCAATACATCTCGAACCCTCAGAATAACACACCTTGCAGTCACATCTAGGTGTCCATTTTGCAAGCTATACTTGCGCAAACCCCTCTTCACCATCTGAACAACTCTCTCTGCCAAGCCATCGGCCTCATGATGATTCCGAGAGGTGGTACGGTGGTCTATCAAAGCTTTATCACACAAAGTCTGAAACTCCCCCAAGAACTCTCTCCCCTGGTCCGTAACGCAGACTGATCTACGGAAAGACAAGCCATGATGGTTATGTATGTTGGTTGTCTTAGTTCGAACCAAGGGTGTCCGTCGTGCTTCGAGGAAATGGGATATGTCAGACTTCTCATGTGGCTGCCAATCTGGCAGCAGAAAAGTATCCAAAAACAAATCACAGAGACAAGGAGAAGCTTTGGAAGGATTTTTTTTTTTCAACTCCAGGCAATGGTGGGAGAATCAAGGCGAAAAGGGGAATGTCTATTAGATTGTAGAGAAGGAGACAAGAAGATGCAATGCAAAGCTTTGTTGAAATGGTCATCCTCTCTCTGGAGCCCAGCACATTTTCAAAGTCTTGGGAGCAATTCAGCATCGGAACTAATGCATGATAAGTAGGGCGGGGGTGGTTGCTGGAACAATTAATCTAGGGTGTCAGTGTTAGGGATAGCTGATGTAGCAAGGATAGAGTGTGGGTCCAAATTTATCTAAGAAGGTTGGATTTCAAGCACACAATCACCTCTGATTCCCTGTGGATCGATAGCTACAACAAACCTGCATGGATAGATGGTCCACTCGACGCAGCGGCGGCAGCGGGACAGTTCATAAAATTAGGCACCTTGACCATGATGACCACACTTTCCGAAAGAGCACCAAGAGAGGGAGTCTGCAACGCCACTTCTGGCACTTCTAGGCATGTGAGGATACTCTGTGAGGCAGGGCCACTCAAAGAGGCTCTATAGACTTTACACCAAAGTGGCATGTCAGCAGATTCAGATACTTATGTCCATCCTTTGCATAAGTGCATCAGGATGAAAGGCCTGGAGGCTGGAAAGCAGGTACACACTCACATTATCCAATGGGGATGGCAGAAACTTCCAGCAATCTTGTTCCTGAGTTCTTCAAAGATCCTTTAGAATGGTGGGACTGTAGCATAGTTGACAAGGTGAGCTTTCTTCATGTAGGATGATGACGGAGTTTGACCGAACTCTGGTAAGATTGTATTGTGTGGACTGGATTGTACCCCTAGTTCTTGAATCATGTTAGAATCTAGCTTTGCCCTGCAAAAACTGCATTTACTGTCCATATTGAGGTTGTTCTTCATGAGCAGGGCATGAAAGTAGGATTTGCAAGGTCTTTTCCCTGGAGTTTGCATTGTACTTAGGAGGGTTGAGACTGTCTACTCAGCTGATCCTTGGTCGATTTCACAAACCACTTCAAAATCTCTTGACTACTGATGTAAGCTGGTTTAGCATCTGTATAAGTAAGTTGGACATGTTAATATGTTCCTCATTGTGTAGAGTCCAATGGAGGCCAAAGTGACTTGCATGAATGTTGTTAAGATTCACTCCTCTGTAAAGAAAATTGTCAAAATGTTGATGTTGTCGATTTTCCGGCACAAAGGTCTACTGTGGAGCATGGAGCAGAGCTAGCATGAATTTTTGATAGATCGAGTGGGACTTCATGTATGTCCTGAAGAAGTTTGTCCATCCTGCAAATGTGCGGGAGGGTCAGGTTGGTCTTAGGATGCCGAGTTCAAATCTATGGCTTCTAAGCTGCACCATGCTGATTCTATACATGATTAGTGCAGATCTGGCAGGGATAGCTGAAGGAGCAGGGATAAAGTGTGGGTCCACTCCTGCAGCTATTCCTGCCTGATCTCACCCTCCGCTGACATGAATGCCAAATGTGGGCGCAAGGCTTCAGGATCAGCCGCAAGATCTTTAAAGTTGGTGAACAGAGGTGTAGGGACAATTCTTGATCCTCTTGAAGAGGGTCACTCTCTGGTGAGAATAATCCGGACAATGTATCACAATTTTGTCTTCTAACCATTTATTCTCTAACTAGAAGACTTTAGTATTTTATTTGCCTACTACCCTGAAATCTAGACTCGGGGTGGGAAGCCCACCTTTGAACAAAAAAACAGATAGAGAGAATAAGGGCCCCAGGTTTGTGTCAGCTGTGAAGATTGGACAATGGTCCAAGAATTAGAACCGGCCCACCAAGAACAGGGAAAACCCAATTAAGGCTAAGAAGACGGTGCCCAAAACTAGACACCCCATTTATGGGGAGATTAATTAATGGATGGTCCAGTTAGAGTCCAAGTGTCAAGTGGTGGGAGTAGGGGTGATTAGGGTATGACATGTGTCCCGGGTGGGAGCCTCAAAGGGATCGGGCACTCCATGGCCGCGTGAGGGGGATCGGGCCCACCGGCCTGAAAGGCCATATAAGGGAGGTGAATGCCCTCCTCTTTACTACTCTAGTAGAGAGAGAGAGAGAGGACTCTAGCGGAAGCCGACGTACTTGAGAGCCACTCTACTCTAGTATCTATTAGTAAGTACCTTACTTGCTACTTATTGGTGGGCTCTTAGGCCCTCCAGAAAAATGCAAAAGAGGGCATAAACCATACCTATATTGATTAATAGAATAGTACTATAGCTGAATAAAATAAAACCCCCATGTCCCAAATTCTGGCAGGGGCAATTCCTAAAGGTCGAAAAAAGGGAGAGGATTAGAACGACCAATGGGGAGCGAGAGCGCGCTTGTTGGAATGGGTGAAATGTGAGGCCAAGTGTATAGGCTAGCATAGAAATAGGAGGCAGGCCTTCCTTAGGCCTTCCTTTTAGTTCTAGAGCTTTCCAGAAATAGGATGAGGCCCTGGGGCCTTAAGGCCTTGCTTGTACAGGCTAGCAGAGAAGTAGGAAGGTGGGCCCTCCTTCTAGTTCTAGAGCTTTCCACAAGCATGATGAGGCGGTGGGCTTCTTTGAGAAGGCTCCACGGCCTTGAGACACTATATAAAGAGTAAGGGCTGCGTTTTCCTGGGTTTCTTCCGCCTCCACCTCACATTGGTGGGCTCGGCAAGGAGGGGCACACTTAGGAAATGTATATTTGGAACCTAACCTATCTCAAATGAATAGAAATAACCTGGGTTGGAACCCATGAATATAGTAAAGACAATACCATATGTATTCACGGATTGGAGCTTCACTAATTGTACTTGTAAGAAGTTCACACTTCTTTTCATTTTTCATTTTAATTTCATATGACATGGTTGTGTGAAAGGTCAAAAATCTGTCAACCTGTCATGTGAAAGGCATTTTCTCAAAGTTGTTTGTCATAGTGAAAGTCAAAAGAAAAATTAACCGGCCACAAAAAATGTAGGGCTACTGTCAAAAAACAACACTGGTGGGCTGTTTCTAATTCCTGGACCATTGTCCAATCTTCCCACATGAGACAAACCTAGGGCCCTTATTCTCTCTTTCAGTTTTTTTTGTTCAAAGGTGGGCTACCCACCCCAAGTCTAGATTTCACTAATTCACATCGGACATATAGCGACATAAGTTTTCAAGTTATTTAACAGTTTGGAAAAAATGATTGTAACGTTACATTAATGACAATTTTTTTATTTGCCTGAAATCTACACCAACAGTCAGTAGCTCAGTTGGTAAAGTGCACTGAGTGCCATCCGGATGACCCTGGGGTCAAATCCTGCTACTTGACAGGTGTGGAAAGCTCTTCTCCCCCTTCCCTGCGCAGTGTCGCATCGGAAAACCTTACGGCGAGGTTACTGAGAGGTTATTTTCTCCTCTCTCTATCAAGGGGCCTGATTTGTGAGCTGTCGCTCCCAGGTGTTTCCCTTAAAAAAAAAAAAAAAAAAAAAAAAAAAAAAAAACAATCTACACTCGGGGTGACAAAAAATCAAAAAAAGAGAGAGAGAGGATGAGGCCCCATGTTTGTGTCAGGTGTGAAGAAACGCCCCCCAGAACAGGGAAAACCCCAATTAAGGCTAAGAAGAGGGTGCGCAAAACTAGACACCCCATTTATGGGGAGATTAATTCATGGATGGTCCCTGTGGGAAGTTAGAGTATTGGTATGACATGTGTCGGGGGTGAGCGGCCTTCTCAAAGGCTCCACGGCCCTCCATGGGGTCAGGCCCACCGCCTTGAAAGGCTATACCGTCCCTGGACAACCGTTTAGGCATTTTTGCGCCTAATAATAAATTCAATCAATCAGCAAATTAGGCACTTTTTGAAAACCATTTCTCACATTAGGACGTTGTCCGAGGACGGTATAAGGGAGGGAGGTGAATGCCCTCCTCTTTATTACTCTAGTATCTATTAATAAGTACCTACTTACTACTTATTGGTGGGCTCTGTCAGCATGCCCCCAGAAAAATGCAAAAGAGGACATAAACCATAGAACACTACCTATAGCTGGAATAGTCCTCCTCGGTTGCAGGACTACCTATTGGCTGCTGGGTCTATTGCCCTAGATTTATGCTCCCTGGTCTTCTGGTTCTTAGCAGTTGTTTTTTCTTCAGGGAACCATGGTAGGTTGTTTGCTGCCTGGCGTGGTTGCTCTGGGAGGATCCCCTCGATTGTTTTGCCATGGCCCTCGTGAGGTTATTTTCAATGTTGGGCGGTTATTTAAATTTCTCTCTACTACCCGGCAGTTACCTATCCGGCTATATATATATATGACCGGCGGAGGTGAAAAAATGAAATAATCGGTCCAGTTAGGAACCGGCGGAGGTCAAGCATTAAAATAACCAAGCAAAGAACTTTTTAAAGAACCTCCAAATGAAAACCGCCGGTTATTTGAGATTTTTGCAAGTAATTGCAACCGCAGGTTATATCTAGCCATACAAAATTGAGGTTGGGTAGCGCATGAGCATGCTCACGTGAGCACAAGGGCAGAATTTGCACGAAATTTCCACTGCAAAACGAATTTGACGAAACTAAAAACTATGCGAAAACTAACACATAGAGAACACGTAGCCCCTATACCCGATGAGCATGTTACCCTAATAGGCATGGCGTTTCTCCATAACATGCACGAGAGAGTGTGTGGTGAGGCTTCAACTGAAATTGCAGGTCCTCGCCCATAGCTAATTTCTCACGGAAGGAATATGTACCACACAACCTGATAATTTCGCAAGGCGAAACTTTGTACCAACCGGCCTAACAAGAAATCAACTGTAGTAGAAAGTATGAGAAGGTCAGTATTAAAGTCCGCATCACCAAGCCCATATCACCAAAGTATTTCTCAAAGACTAGTAAGAGTTTCTCAAAGCGAAACCCACTTCTGCAGAGTATGTCTCAAATACCAGTAAGAGTTTCTCAATGCGAAACCCACTGTTGCATAGGTTTGTGCCCATATCACCACATCTTCCTCAATGTGAAAATCGTCGCTGTAGGTTCTTGGCTACTCTACTAAAGTTTTCGCCTCGCGGAATTGGCGCAGATGTACCATATATATATGCACCGGTCCTCTATACCCATTTATGGTTTTATTCTGTTTTGGAAACATATAACTCCTATAACCGAGGTTAGAAAAACATAAAACTCCCATGACCGTGGGTTGTGCTCACGCTGTGCTCATGCGATACCAACCCCCTACAAAATTTAATAACTGCAACCGCAGGTTAGTAGTTTCCTAAAATTTGAAGCAACCGGAACCGCCGGTTATGAAAAAAATCAAATAACCGCCCAACACTGGTTATTTTCTCCTCGTTCTATTTTTCATTTGAGTAACAGGAACACCCTCCATATTTTTTGCAACGAGGGCGGAGCCCCCGAGTGGTTATGGGCGATTCCCAATGAAGCACCACGCCTTGGTTCCACCCCGTGGCAGAGGGCTCATACAAGGGAAGCACCTTGCCATGGTTCTTTACCTAGCGTAAAGAATTTTTCAAAAGTACACGTGGCAGAAGATAGTGGGCCGTACATGAATAAGGTTACGTTTCGTAAGCACCTTGCCGCGTTACATGTATAAGCCACTAGTGCTTAGGGTAAGCCAGTGACATGGTGCTGTATTCCAGGAAATAAGACCACCCAAAATACAAAGGGTTTTTAAAAAAAAAATCTTTAACTAATAGACATTGAAATTGCGCCAAAACTTTGAAGCCAACCACAACAAGGAATAGGGGATTGTTCAGATTATCCTTTGATCCCAGGGCCTGACTAGGTCCTGTCAAAATACACATCTAGGCTAAATATGGCCAGACATTTGAAAGCATTGCAGAATATTAGTTCTAGAAAAAAGCAACCACTTGTCGTTACCTGAGGCTTTTTTTCTCTTTTTAATTTTACAATAAGATGAAAAATTCACTATCAAGGGGCCTGATTTGTGAGTTGTCGCTCCCAAGTGTTTCTCTCTCTATATATATTCCTTGGTGATATGAGCCACTAACTTGCTAAGACACACCATTATAAAACAGGTGAACTAGGAGGCAACTAATGTTTTATCCAACTATGTTATCCATTGTCATTTCTTTTCATTATTAAATATAATGATAATAATGTAGGTCTCTCATCCATGCATGAATATATTGTTCAAAGACATGAGGAAAATGTGGGTAAAGAACCAGTGCAAGGTGCTTGACTTGTTTGAAGCCTAGCGACCCAGGAAAGAATCTTACTAGGTATCAACATTTATATATATCTCCACTTTTTAATAATCCATTTAGGGCTCCATTCTTTTTTATTTTATTTTATTTTATTTTTAGAAAGGGAATCACCTGGGAGCGACAGCTCACAAATCAGCTCACAAATTAATAGTGAGAGGAGAAAATAACCTCTTTCACAGTAACCCGCCATGAGGCACCACCCAAGAACCATACCACACTTGTCAGTAGCAAGATTTGACCCCATAATTGTCTGGGTCGCACTCAGTGCACTTAACCAACTGAGCTACTGACTGTTGGTTCCCTTTCCCCAATACAATAAAATAAAACTAGGGCTTCGCGTTGCTCCGCACTACTAGCGACGAATTCTGAGAATTACATTCAATTTGCACAAAAAAGGGTGGGTCTCCGTATTTTATTGTTTGAGGGGGAGTTGAACCCCCTCTTTCTGTATTTTCCCCTTGTTTAACATTTGTTTCATCCAGACCAGAAGTCCATTCTTTATATCCTTTCCATCGCTCATCATTTAGTTTCTCAACATTTTTTATTTATTTTTATTTATTTTTCTTTTGGAAAGGGGATGAAGCCCCAGTCTTTTATTAATAACGGGGACAAAATAAACCCTTGTGGGGCCATAAGGCGATGGTGAGGGACGAACCCAGAGTTCTTTTAATGGAGAGAGAACCATCCGAGAGGATGAATGATAAATCCTACAATTGAGAGCTATACGAGGAAAAGTCACGAGCGATAAAAAAAGCTCGCGAGATGCGAACTCCTGAGTGAGGGCCAGGATTAGAATCGAAGCCAGCAAGCTCAGACTAAGACCTACCATGGCGATCAAGAGAGGAGCAATCAAGAACCGAGCGAAAAACATAGCAGAGCTGCCAGGATAGGCAGGGAGCCTCAAAAAGCAACAAGAAAAGAGATTTGGAAGACAACATAGGAGGCAGGGTAAAAAGACATAGCCAGGGAACCAGAGAGGAGACCAAGAGCGAGGCGACAAAGCAGAGGAAGGACGAACAATAATAGCTATAGCGGCTACCTACATTTCGAAGCTAAGCCGAGTCGAGCTTTTGCCCTTGAGGTGTTTCCAGTTGATTTCCCTATCAAACTTCGGTGAGTCATGGAAGCGTAATAATTGCCCCTTGCCAAGAGACTGGTGGGCTCCGGGCCCAGATGACGCTTGACGACGTAGAGCAGCTGCATAAGATGTTGTCCTTCCCCCAGGAGCATTTGAATTTGCTGAAGAGCTGATATTCAGCCTCTGGATCCCTGCAGATGTCTACAATCATTTTCGCCCATGCCTTCCTACCCTCAATTTGCACTTCATTGATTGTAGACAAAACAACAAAGAGACATGTTTTTTCCCTGCTTAGAGTCTAATAACATCTAACTTTCCAGATGTTCCATAGAGAAATGGATCTGAATGCTTCAAAAACTGGACAATGACTGTGAATGCTGAAGAATGCCATCGTAGTTAAGAAGTTTTGTGGGTTGCGGATAGGGTTCCAGGTTTCCAGATGTGCATGATAGAGGAAAGGCGTGGCCATGTTTTCGATGGGATACTGCAGCGGAGAAGACAGTGTTCCAGAGTTTCTGTTATCCCCATATTGCAACATTTGCATATCAATGCCTCTAAGAAGGCCAACCAGGCACCCACTTTGAGTACCCTGTCGGCTACCTGCCAAAGGAAGGCTGCCACTTTGGCCGGTCTTGTCTTAACCCAAATGTTGGCCCATATCAGGTTCCATCTAGCATGATTCAGGCTGTAGCCTGCCCATTTAGAGGCCAATTTGCCATGAAATTGCTCAGGTTTAAGTAACGAACGGTATGCAGCCCTGGCCGAGTAATTGAAGAACGAAGGGCAGGTGGTTCCAAAGTTCCATGACCATTCTTTTGGGTCCACCATTACTGAACACAAACAAGAGATAAGACTAGAGGTACAAGACTAGACAAGAAGTCAAGGTCGGCGTGGCCGTATGCACGATGAGTAAATATGAATCAAGACGGTCTTTATAACAATGAACAAGAGTACAAGATATTGGAACACGACTTGAATACTCGAATGCTGAAAACTGGACTGGAGTACCAGATACTGGAAACTGGGCTAGAGTACTGGGAACTGGAACAAGAATAGTTTGAATTGGTATTGGCGAGACTGAAAAATGTCCAGTATCGCCTCTTATATGTACTGGCTACTAAGAAGTCTCCTAAGAAGCTTCCCTTATGGAGGTTTCTTGATGGAGAAGCTTCATTAAATAAAAGAGGTATCTTGATGGAGAAGTTTCCTCCAAAAGAAGCTTCAAGAGCAGTTTCCCAAGTTACTCTTGGTAATTTGATAAACTTCCGATAATATGGTAAGTAATGGTAAATCACGGTAAGTCATGATAACTTCCGGTAACATGGTAACTTGGTAACTTCTGGTATTTACTCCTGGTAAATTCCTCTGGGCTATGTCCGTGACATCACCCCTACCTCTAGCACCGTGTTCCTCGAGGAGCGGTAAAGCTTCCCTTATGGAGGTTTCTTGATGGAGAAGCTTCATTAAATAAAAGAGGTATCTTGATGGAGAAGTTTCCTCCAAAGGAAGCTTCAAGATCAGTTTCCCAAGTTACTCTTGGTAATTTGATAAACTTCCGGTAATATGGTAAGTAATGGTAAATCACGGTAAGTCATGATAACTTTCGGTAACATGGTAACTTGGTAACTTCTGGTATTTACTCCTGGTAAGTTCCTCTGGGCTATGTCCGTGACATCACCCCGTCCTCTAGCACCGTGTTCCTCGAGGAGCGGTAAAATCTTGGACTTGCTTAGAGTTGGAGAAAATCCAAAATTCGGCGAATGGTACTTCCCAAGTATTCGGCTCTTCGTTCTTGACTCAAATGATTTATAGGTCCCTGCAACCATCGATAGTGTCCAACACCTTGAACTTGGGACCACGAAGTGATTTGAACATTCTGATTTTCGAAGCTGCATTCAAACATGATTTCGTTGCCCTCTGGGTCCGAAGCCTCAACCTCCAATAGAATTATCAGACTTCGAGTAGGCTCCACTTGCCGTCGTACGGGGTCCAGACGAGGAAGTACGCGTCGCATTGGTGGCCCATTGTCTCGAGAGCGTCGGCGTGATGTTAAAGGTTGTGAGAGTCGGAACGGCTGATCTGGTAGTTGTCACGGACATAGCCCAGATGAACTTATCAGGAGTAAATACCAGAAGTTACCGAATTACCATGTTACCGGAAGTTACCACAACTTATCATAATTTACCATGATCTACTATGATTTACCATTACTTACCAACTTATTGGGAGTTTACCAAATTACCAAGAGTAACTTGGGAAACTGCTGTTTATATGAATTGTGGTCCTCGATCAGATACGATGTCTTTCGGGAGTCTATGAATGCGGTAGATATTATTGAGGAAGAGTCTTGTAGTTTCATCGCCGGTAACCATCTTATTACATGGATGAAATGTGTCATCTTCGTAAAACGATCTACAATAACAACGATTGAATCGGTGGTCTTGGAAATTGGAAGGTCCGTAATAAAGTCCATAGACACGGGCGACCATGGGCCCTTGGACATTAGTAATGGTTGAAGAAGGCCGTAAGGTCGATGTCGTGGTCCCTTCGCTCTAGCACACGTGTCGCAAGATTTTATAAATTCTTTCACGAGTTTCCACATCTGCGGCCACCAATAGTCCTTTATATCAATTCCATTGTTTTGTTGAAGTCGAAATGTCCTACAGCCGGAAGATCATGACATATTTGAAGAATTCGAAGTCATGTAGGTCCTAGAGATACATAGAGAAGTTCCTTGAAATAAAGTAAGCCATATTTGAATTCGAAGTCGTTTGTAACATGTGGGTTGTCTCGAGGTCAATTTAGTTGACTTCGTAGTGTCGTGGCAAATTGGTCACTCTTCAATGCTTCCTGAATCTCCTTTATGATCTCTACATTGTCATAGGTGGACATAGATAGCATATTCAATTGGAGATTTGCTGGTTTCAAGATGATCGATTTCTGTTGGTCAAAAGCTGCATCCCCTTCTTTTGGCACAAGATACGATCATCGAGAAAGAGCATGTGGTTTTCCTTGAAGATGTCTGGGACGGTAGGTAATAACAAAATCAAACCTTGCTAGTGACATACTCCATCTCGCTTGACGTCGATTCAAAACACGAGCACTCATAAAATACTCAAGGTTTTTGTGATCGGTATAGACAGTGACCTGATGTTTAGCTCCCTCCAATAGATGACGCCACTCCTCAAAAACATCGATAATCGCTAGAAATTCTTTGTCATGGATTTCATAATTGATCTCCTCAGCGGAAAATTTGCGAGAACGACCAATAGGGTGAAGTCGGCCATCTGCACCGTGTTGAGAGAGTACCGCGCCAAGTGCAAAGTACGATGCATCTGCTTCCAAAAAGAATGGTTTAGATGAGTCTGCATGTACTAGTATTGGAGCCGTTGTAAATGCCTGCTTCAGCCTTTCAAATGCTTGGTCAGCCTTCTCGTCCCATACAAATTTGTCCTTCCATGTGAGTCGTGTCAATGGTGCAGAAATTTTGGAGTAGTCATTGATGAACATTCTATAGAAATTTGTAAATCCTAGAAAACATTGTACATCTTGGACTGAAGTTGGTTTAATCCACTCGATGATGGTTTGTATTTTCTTCTGATCCATAAAGACTCATTTGTCGTAAATAATGTAGCCCATAAATTCGACTTCAGATTAGTGGAAAATACATTTTTCCAACTTGGCATATAATCATTTTTCCCTCAATTTATCAAGGACAAGGCGTACATGACGACCATGTTCTTTTTCATTCTGTAAAAATATCAAAATGTCGTCCAAATAGATGACTACAAAGTCATCTAAAAATTCTCGAAAGACGTCATTCATCATGTGTTGAAAAATTGTTGGAGCATTTGTAAGACCGAAAGGCCTAACACTGTATTCGAAATGTCCGTACCTTGTGCGAAAGCAGTCTTCCATTCGACTTTTTCTCTTATTCGTACAAGGTTGTAAACTCATTTCAAGTCGATCTTTGTGAAAAAATTTGCTCGTCCAAGTTGTTCGAGGAGTCCGGAAATCAACGGTAGTGGTTAACGATTTTTTATAGTGACTTTGTTGAACCCACGATAGTCCACACACATGTGTAACGATCCGTCCTTCTTCTTCACAAATAAGATAGGTGCTACCGCGGATGATTTTGAATGTCGAATGAAATTCTTTAACAAATTTTCATCAATGTATTCGCGTAAAGCAGCCAGCTCCGTCTGAGATAAATTGTAGATCGGGCCGAATGGTGGTTGAGCTCATTCTCAATTGCACAATCATAATGTCGATGTTCTGGCAACATGTCTGTATTTTTCTTCTCGAAGACATCCTTGAAATCTTGATATTGAGTGGGTAATGTCGAAGTACCTTGGTCTGTTGTGGTTTTGATCGGAGTCGCATAAAGTGCAAATGTCGCGTCTTTCTTCGTAGCTCTCATGAAGGCTCTAGCTCCAAGAAACAGGGGTTGAATACCTTTGGTACTTTTGCATTTTTATCTTGCCAAAAATTTTCGTGATCGCCAGTCGATGTCACGATTATGAAGTACAAACCAGGGAAGTCCAAGGATCACAAGATTCGTTGGAGACTGGATGACAAAACAATCTGTGATGCTTGATTTTTAAGCTTCACTTCAAGGGGTCGAGTTTCATGGTCAATATTTCCTAATGCTAACGGTCGTCCATCGATGACTTCAACAGGGGCCGAGAATTTCTTTCTTACGAGCGTTAAATTGTGTTGTTTCGCAAAGTCTTTGTCAATAAAACACGCTAAAGCACCTGAGTCCAAAAGTGCTTCTACGGAGATATCTCGATTTTGCATCCTGATTTTTACTGGAACTGTGAAACAAGGTACAGGGTCTGGAGGTAGAAATAGATTTTTTTTTTCTTGAGGAATTTGGGGTGTCAAGCCGCATGGTCTCTACTGTGAGTGGACATCTTCGTTTTCCGACCTCCTCACTTGAGTGGTGCCCCGAGCTTTGAATCTTTTCTTGTTGGGGCAGTTTAATGCTATGTGATCATCTTCTCCGCAATAAAGGCATAATTCATTCGAGCGTCGTCTTTGTTTTTCTTGTGGCATCAATGGCTTGAATCGGACAGCATCAATTTGCATAGGATCATTACCGGATGTATGATGGATCGTTGTGTTTGGTGTCGTAGTAACAGCGGCATGGTGCGTCATCGACCATCCAAATCGCTTCTCTAGATGTCTTTCGAACAAACGATTATCGCATGCAATGACTTGGGTGATGAATTCGCTCGGTGTACTCACGTTTGACATTGTCAGCAATAAATCAAGAAAGGAAATTGAGTATGAAGTCGACGAAGTCCTAGACTCGCATCAAGTATAAACGTCTTGAGTATTTCGTACATTGGAAAGGCTGTGACATCAGCGAACAAACGTGGAAACCTTCATCCAACGTCGCCAATGCGTCTGACAAAGTCCAAGAGTTTCATCAACGATATCCAGCTAAGCCCCGAGCTACACGTCAATAAGACGTCACAACGATGATGTCAGCCAAGTTAGCTTCAAGCTAAGGAGGGAGGAGCACCACACATCAGTATATATAGCTACACTTCCAGCACTCTTGCATCTTGTTGGCAACATGGGGTCACATGAACCAGATACATTGGAGCTGTCGCTTACCCAACTACTGTCGAGGACGAGAACATGACTGAACACAAACAAGATATAAGACTAGAGGTACAATGCTAGACAAGAAGTTAAGGTCGGCATGGCCGAATGCACGATGAGTAAATAGGAATCAAGACGATCTTTACAACAATGAACAAGAGTACAAGATATTGAAACACGACTTGAATACTGGAATGCTGGACACTGGATTGGAGTTTCAGATACTAGAAACTGTGCTAGAGTACTGGGAACTGGAAACAAGAGTAGCTTGAACTAGTGTTGGCGAGACTGAAGAGTGTCCAGTCTCGCCTCCTATATATACTGGTTACTAAGAAGCTTCTCTACGGAGGTTTCTTGCTGGAGAAGTTTCCAAGATTAAACAAAGGTATCTTGATGGAGAAGTTTCCTTAAACAAATGAGGTATCTTGATGGAGAAATTTCTTCCAAATGCAGATTCCTAAGCAGTTTCCCAAGTTACTCTTGGTAATTTGGTAAACTCCCGGTAATTTGGTAACTAATGGTAACTTATGATAAATCATGGTAGATCATGGTATATCACTGTAACTTTCGCTAATATGGTAACTTAGTAACTTCTGATATTTACTCAAGGTAAGTTCCTCTGGGCTATGTCCGTGACATCACCCCCTCCTCTAGCGCCGAGTTCCTCGAGGAGCGGTAAAATCTTGGACTTGCTTAGAGCTGGAGAAAATCCAAAATCCGGCGAATGGTATTTGCCAAGTATTCGGCTCTCCGTTCTTGACTCAAATGATTTACAGGTCCCTCCAACCATCGATAGTGTCCAACACCTTGAACTTAGGACCACGCAGTGATTTGAGCATTCTGATTCTTGAAACTGCCTTCAAACATGATTTCGTTGCCATCTGGGTCCGAAGCCTCAACCTCCAACAGAATTATCAGACTTCGAGTAGGCTCCACTTGCCGTCATATGGGGTCCAGACGAGGAAGTACGCGTCGCATTGGTGGCCCATCGTCTCGAGAGCGTCGGCGTGATGTTGAAGGTCGTGAGAGTCGGAACGGCTGATCTGGTAGTTGGGTAAGCAACAGCTCTAATGTATCTGGTTCATGTGACTCAATGCTGCCAATACAAGATGCGAGAGTGCTGGAAGTGTAGCTATATATATTGATGTGTGATGTTCCTTCTTCCTTAGCGTGTATCAGGTACACTGAATGTGGAATCTTCACCTTCAAGCTAACTTGGTTGGCATCATCGTTGTGACGTCTTATTGACGTGTAGCTCGGGGCTTAGCTGGATATCGTTGATGAAACTCTTGGACTTTGTCAGATGTATTGGCGAGGTAGGATGAAGGTTCTCACGTTCGTTCGCTGATGTCGTAGCCTTTCCAATGTACGAAATACTCAAGACGTTTATGCTTGATGCGAGAGTATAGGACTTCGTTGACTTCATACTCAATTTCCTGATTGATTTCGATTGGTGGAGGTGGTACGGAGACTCTCCTTGGAATATTCGATGGATGATACAACTCCAATAATGAAACATGAAAGACTGGATGGATGCGCATACTTCGTGGGAGTTCAAGCCGAAAACTGACCGAATTTATTTGTCGAATAATTTTGAATGGGCCCAGGCGTTGATAATCCAACTTCCTTGATGGTTGCGAGGTGTGTATGTCCCGTCGAAGAAGCCACACACGATCTCCGACCTTGAACTGGGGTTGGAGTTGGCGACGTTGATCTGCATACTCCTTGTATTGTTTTTGAGCTTCTGCGAGGTGGGATGTAAGCTCCTTGTGAATCGTAGCAAGATGAGTAGCAAGGTTTTCTGCAACAGGGCTTCCAAGAGTCTTCATGTGGAAAGGGTTTGCTCGAGGATGATGACCATAATTGAAGAAAAATGAAGTTTGTTAGGTCGAAGAATGTATAGTGTTGTTGTAGGCAAACTCAGCCAATGACAGAAGGTCTGTCCAATTATCGTGGTGATAATTTATCGTACAACGAAGATACTGCTCCAAAATCTGGTTTACACGTTCGGTTTGACCATCAGTCTGTGGATGATTACCTGTTAAGAGGTTGATCTTAGTATCCAATATGTGAAATAATCCCCTCCAAAAATTTGATATGAATTGTGGTCCTCGATCAGATACGATGTCATTTGGGAGTCTATGAATGCGGTAGATATTATTGATGAAGAGTCTTGCAGTTTCCTCGCCGGTAACCATCTTATTACATAGAATGAAATGTATCATCTTCGTAAACGATCTACAATAACAAGGATTGAATCGGTGGTCTTGGAGATTGGAAGGTTCGTTATAAAGTCCATAGACACGGACGACCATGGACCCTTGGGAATGGGTAATGGTTGAAGAAGGCCATAAGGTCGATGTCGTGGTCCCTTCGCTCTAGCACACGTGTCGCAAGATTTTATAAATTCTTTCACGAGTTTCCACATCTGCGGCCACCAATAGTCCCTGGATATCGGAAGTTACCATGATTGATAACGGCTATGCTACGAGGGACAGACAACGAGGGTCACAACGAGACATATCGGGTAGTGATGGACGTACACTACCTGAGCCACGGGCAGAGACGGCTAAGTACGCGGTACTTAGCCAATGACAGGACAAGGGTACATTACCACGAGAGCAGTAGTGGGTAGTGTAGTAACCGTGAGTCGTGAACCACGATATCACACGATATCACACGTTAGCATCGGCTTTAACCAATAGAAGGAGTAGTGGACCGTTTACCACTATGGCTCACGACCACTGCAACGAGCCACTTTTAGCAAACCTTTTAGGTTGCGTAGGCAATTAGGCAAACGGTCATTAACGACCGCAGACTGTAACGGCTCTTTTGAACATAATATAAAAAGGCTGCACGCAACTTAGAGGGTGTGCAGTATGAGTATCAAGGATCAGTGTGTACTTCTATGATGATGTGACGAGCTCTGAAGTAAAGCCATGCTATTCAAAGTATCTCTATGTAGAGTGAATGTGAGATGGAGAGAATATGCATTATGACAGAACGTGAGATGGTGAGAATGTGTGTCATCTCAGAATAGTACTTGTTTTCTCTTGATTACCATTTGCTTGTATGAACCAAGAGGCTTCAGTCCTTTCGACTAAGATCTTTTATGCTAAAGAGACTGTAGATTGGGCTTAATCAATAGGATTAAGTAGCCTGCAGGGATATGGCTTCATCCGACGTTCAAGGTTTAGCTATCCTTAAAACGATTACTTCGTAATCGTTTCTGAAAGCATACCGTCGGACAACCTCTGTTGCATGTCTTAGGAAATGGGCAGTAGTGTTAATAGCCTGTTTTGTCTAAGTCATAAACCAGCGGTTAACATTTGGCGACCATACTGGGGACTAACGGTATGTTGAATTCAAGGGTACTCGAAGAAGGATGGTTACTCAGTGATTTCTTGAAATCACGACAGAACGAGTCAACAAAAGCAAAGGAATGGAAAACATTCCTAGAAAAATTTCATGGTTTACCAAGAGCAATACAACAGAAAATCTTTCTTTTAGTCGCGAAAGAAGATAACAAATGGGGATTGAAGGGAGGAGTGATCAGTATTACACGAGCACCTTGGGAGTGTAGGATTAGAAGTGAAGAGTGGTTGTCTCGTCTAGCTCTATTGATTACTCTAATCCCAATCAGAAAAGTTTGCTACACTAGTTATATTTTCAGAGAAGGATGTTCAAATTATGAATATTGTCACATAATCATAGAAGCAGTGGAGTACTGGATAAGACTTATTGCAAGTCAGATACACTGAGAAAGACAGATGGTATTATTGTGCCCATTAAAACTTTGGTGATCAATCAGTAAAAAAGGAAAATTAAGTTGTAATACGGATTCTGGCAAGATAAGATAAATCTTGGAGAAAGGGTAGAGACCACTATAAATTTTCTTTACTGACATACCAAGACTGATTAAAGGGTGCCGAAAAGGAATTCTGCATATAATGTGGGAATGAATGAGGAATTCAAAGAAAAAGCTAAGCAAGACAGAGCTGAACAAATAGAGAAATATGCTGCAGAAAGGGAAGCTCGGTTAAGAGAAGAGTTCCCAGAATTACAGAACTTGAAAATTATTCAAGGTGAGACATCAAGACAAATTAACAATGATAAACCAGAAGATCAGGAAATCAGATCGGTGGGAAGTGGGGACACTACACCAGAAGAAGTTGCCAGTATGTACTTGATGAATGGTTACCACAAGAAAGATCTGAAGGACCTTCTACAGTAACAAGTCCAAATCAAGGTTTTGCTGAAATATTAGAAGAAAGATTTGAGAACATTCTGAGTGAAGAAGGTGAAAGAAGTGAAAGCACTTCTCCAGAAAGGATAACCAGAACTGCACTCAAAGCTTTTAAAGATTCATTAAGCTTAGTAGGGACAGCAGCTGGAACACGACTATCATTGGGACAAGGACCTCCTAGCTTTGAATCATTGTTTTGAAGACAAACACCAACACCACCACAGCCAGCAGTAGCGGGACCATCCCAGTTTGGACAACCAGTTGCACTAGCAGCGCCAGTTGCACCAGCTGCACCGATGGCTTTAGCAACAAGCAAAACCAGACCACCATTTCCTTTATATGATGGGAAATCTGATCCAGATATCCATCTTAATCAATTTGAAAACATGTGCACCATTTACAATGAAGCAACTGACCAAGAGAAGATCCGACTATTTCCTTGTTCAATGGCCCGGAAAGGCATTGAATGGTTGGCAACCTTCCAAGCCA
This sequence comes from Takakia lepidozioides, assembly GCA_030704615.1. NCBI lineage: Eukaryota > Viridiplantae > Streptophyta > Takakiopsida > Takakiales > Takakiaceae > Takakia > Takakia lepidozioides. The sequence continues at coordinate 63,609,277 of CM060731.1, forward strand.
ATCACTTTGCGAATTGGGCGGATATGAGAGCCACGTTTCAAGAAAGATATAGATCCAACAAATCCACGTCTGAAATCTTCACAGGATTACAGAACCTAAGACAGAAAAAGAAAGAATTGGTAGTCGACTACCTGGAGAGAATGAAGACTCTGATCAGGAAATTACCTCAAGCACCAGGGGATGATTTGCAAAAATCATGGTTCATCAATGGACTTCGTCCTGAATACGTAACCATGGTTACAGTCATGCCTAACAACACTTTGGCTGAAGCAGTAGGGACTGCAAAGGAGTTGGAATTGGGATTCCATCAGAGCAGAAGCAAAGATTCCAAGGATCCCTTGGAAGAAGAAGACTCTGATGATGAAGAAAAGCCCAAGCAAAAGAAGAAAGAAGTGATTGACAAAACCACTTTGGATCAGAAGATAGCAGAGGCTATCAAGAATTTTAAAGATGAAGGGCCACGAAAGACAACATGGTGTCACAAATGCGGGACTGCAGGACACTTGGCAACGGAATGCCACATGAAAGACAAATATTGTGATATTTGTCATATGAACAATCATAATACCAGCCATTGTATTTACAACCAACGGGCCAAGAAGACTGAGTACACACGAGAGGTGGGGGTACACCAAGTCCAAATCCGACGGGGAGGATCGGACGAACCAAGACGATATAATATGGGTAATCGTTATCAGAGGCCACGAAATGAATATCCACCAAGGGATAGGGAACATTAACCTAGAAACAGAGAAAACACGAGATGCCACTACTGCAAGAAAGAGGGACACTGGCGACATGAATGCCAGTTGCGAATCAAGCATGAGGCAGAAGTGGGAAATATGGAAGCCGGACCAAGTGTAGCCGTAAGTGTGGTAACCCCTGTAGTGGATACCCTTGCGGTAACCTGAACCGAGGCCAAGAAACAGAAACCTCCAAACAAGGAGATTGAAGAAGAACGGAAACAATATCCAGAAAGTGCAGCATGGCAGGAGGAAAAGAGCTTACACCAAGAAGTAAAGCCATAGCTCAAATGCAAGAGGGAACCCATATACCTTCTGGAGAGCCAACTCCAAATAAGCAAATCAGACCAACGGTGAAGACCATGAATACAACCACGGAAACAGAATTGGCCGAAGTAATCTGCCAGACCAAGACCCAAATTACCATTGGACAATTATTAAAAATTGCTCCACACTGCAAGAAAACTTTATTTCGGGCAATCGAGGCATTGACCCCCACACCAAAACAAAAACCAACATCAGAGGTTTACACAATTAAACCCACAACTATACGACAAACTCCAGATTACGACGAAGCAATACCCATAATACAAGTACGTATTGGACGGAAGATGGTAATGAATGTACTCATCGATGGAGGATCCGGAGTGAATATCATGACAGAAAAGATGAAGAAGTCATTAGGATTGGGGCACATGGAACCTGCTCCATTCACGGTACAAATGGCTGATCAACGAAAAGTGCAGCCATTGGGGATCATCAGACGACTTGCAATGGCAGTAGCAGGACTAGTATACGAAATATCAGTAACCATTCTCAGAATGGAGGATGTGGCAGAGGGATATTCACTACTACTTGGCCGACCATGGTTAACACAAGCCCAATCACACCACGATTGGGGAAGTCAGACTCTCACAATAAAAAAGGGAGCAGAACAAGTCACCATCACAACGAAGCAACGAGGTACCATTCCACGAGAGAAACGACCTTGCATAGTGGAAGAATATTTGGTCCAGTGGACTGTCGGATGAAGAAGAAGCCACAGTATACGCAACACATCCACAGTTGGAACCTATTGAACAACTGGTGGTCAAGCATACCACAACAGTAGGATGTCACATGGTGAACACCCAAGGAGAACCAAATACTTCGAGAACTGAAGATCTAGAGGAAGAAGCGATGGACACACCTCAACACCCGGCCCGTTTCTATCAAGAAAGGGAAGAAGACATTCAAATCAGTGAAGTATCGGCCACAATTGCAACCATTGGACAAGAGATTGCAGGATGGACAGTAACGGAAGAAACTCAATTAATTCAAGTGAATCTGGGAACAGTGGAAGAACCCCAGATAATAGGAGTAAGTGCAGGTCTTGAAGAATCGTTTCTACAAGAAGCCACTGCATGATTCACTGAATACAAGGATGTATTTGCCTGGAACTACAAGGATTTGAAGGGTATACCTTCCAACATCTGTCAGCACCGAATTGAATTGGAAGTTGACACAAAACCAATTCGTCAGAACCGTTACAGAATGAACCCCAACTATGCAGCTAAAGTTTGGGAAGAAATCAAGAAGTTACTGGATGCAGGATTCATATACCCAGTAGAGACACCACAATGGTTATCGCCCATTGTGATAGTACCCAAGAAAAATGAAAACTACGAGTGTGTGTGGACTACGCAAGTTAAACGCAGGAACCAAGAAAGACCCTTTTCCACTACCTTTCACTGAAATAGTGTTAGACACAGTGACTGGACATGAAATGTACTCATTCATGGATGGGTTTAGTGGGTACAACCAGGTCTAGATGGCAGAAGAAGACCGAGAAAAGACCGCATTCATCACTGAATGAGGAGCATATGCTTACAAAGTCATGTCATTTGGACTTTGCAATGCACCAGCCACATTTCAACGAGCAGTATCTGAGATATTCAAGAAATATCTCAATGATTTTATGCAGGTATTTTTGGATGATCTCAGTGTCTTTGGACAGAAATCCAAACATTTGGCACAGTTAAAACTTTGCTTACAAGCCTGCAGAAACAATGGAGTAAGTCTCAACCCGGAAAAATGTACATTCTGTGTGAATTCAGGATTATTATTGGGACACATTGGGTGCCAACAGGGAATTCTGGTAGATCCAAAGAAAGTGGAGGTTATTTAGAAAATACCACCACCAGAAAATCCCAAGAAACTCGAGAGATTTCTAGGACAGACGAGCTATTACAGACGGTACATGGACAAATATGCTCACAGAGCGGCACCAGTCTATAGACTGCTGAAGCAAGATGCCGAATATCGATGGTCTCCAGCTTGCCAGGAATCATTTGATTCACTAAAAAGGGCACTCACAGCAGCACCAATTCTGATAAATCCAAGATGGGATTTAACATTTCATGTACACAGTGATGCATCAAGCATTGCTTTGGGAGCGGTTCTAGCTCAGAATGTGACAGGCACAATAGATTCACCAATCTATTATGCAAGCAAATTATTGACAGCAGCAGAAAAGAACTATAGCACCATAGAAAGGGAAGCATTGGCAATGATTTATGCTGTTCAAAAATTTCGGCATTATTTACTTGGCAATCGCTTTAAGTTTATTGTTGATCATCAGGCTCTAGTTCATTTAGCAAATTGACCACTAGCTAGTGGCAGGGTTGCTCGATGGTTATTACTTCTTCATGAGTATGACTTTGAAGTTGTTCATAAACCAGGGAGATTACATGTTACAGTAGAACATGTGTCAAGGATTACTACATGAGAACCAGCCACGGGGGTAGAGGATCAACTCCCCGATGCATTTCTGTTTGCTGTTCAACCAGAAGCACCAGATGAAGAGACAGATCCTATAAATGCTCTGGGAATGTTTCAAGGAGACTATGACCTTCCAGATGCTCTCAAACTCATGGACGACACGAATGAAGAAGAAGATTCATCCGATGAAGATGAACCTCTTGATGAAGGACTTATTATTGAAGAAGAGCCAGATCCAGAAGAAGAAGATAACAATGAAAACGAAGAAACAAACAATCAAGAATTGGCCAATATCAGTATTGGAGCTTATACAGTCACCAAAGAAGAATCAGAAGATATTCAGGATCAAGATCAAGATGATTGGCAATGGCCAATCAAATACTATCTGAACACAGGAAAATTTCCTGAAGATTACACCAAAGACGACAGGAGGAAACTTTCAATGAAAAGCAAGCCATACACATTAATCAAAGGGATTCTGTACAAAAGAGGAATTGACTCCATAATGAGAAGATGTGTAAACAAAGACCAAGCCAAAACAGTAATGCAAGAACTACACGAAGGAATTGCAGGTGGACACTTCAGTTCGGACCTGACAGCAAAGAAAATATTACTAGCAGGCTATTGGTGGCCTACTATATTTGGAGATACATATGAACACTGTCAATAGTGTGATGTCTGCCAGAGGATGGGACCAGTAGAACGAACGGGGAAGGGGACTCTGCATCCAATACTACCAACAGAACCATTTCAGCGCTGGGGGCTAGACTTTGTGGGACCCATTAAACCTCCAGCAAGGTACACACAAAACCAATACATCCTCACAGCCACTGACTACACTACCAAATGGGTAGAGGCCAAGGCACTAAGAGTCAACACTGCCAGATCAACAGCCAAATTCTTATATGAAAACATCATCACACGATTTGGTTGCCCACTGGAATTCGTCAGTGATCAGGGATCACATTTCATAAATGATGCCATAAAATGTTTGACGGAGGAGTTCATGATTGTACATCACAAGAGTACTGCTTACTATCCTCAAGAAAACGGTCAGGCCGAATCTACCAACAAAATATTATGCACTATCTTAACCAAGATAGTAAATGCCAATCGTACAGATTGGGACACCAAATTGAACACAGCACTATGGGCATTCAAGACATCATACAAGGTGACCACGAAGCATACACCATTTCAACTGGTGTATGGAGCAGAGGCACTATTACCTATTGAATGTATGATACCCACACTACGAACCGGAACTCATGAACGATGGGGTTTAGAAGAATCCTTACGAGTCAGGGAATATGAGTTATTCCATTTGGAAGAAGTTCAAGCAGATGCCGCAGATAATATGGCACGGATTCAGGAACAACGAAGGAAAAGAATATCCGAAGGGAAAGAGAAATCTTTCCAGGACGGGGACATTGTATTATGGTTACCAAAAATGAAGGAGATCAAACTGGGCGGAAAATTGAAAATGCCATGGATGGGACCATTTCAAATCAAAAGGGTACATGACAATGGAATTGTTGATTTGCAAACCTTGGAACAAGAATTTGTGGGACGAATTAATATTAACAAGTTAAAAGGCTACCAGGGAATACATGACAAAGCCCTTATACATGATTTATACGCCAATGAGGAAGATCAAACTGAAGATGAGGAGCGCGAAACCACCAATGCCTACTACATTCATCACGACACGGTGAATCAGCATGTACTAAGACAAGTGGCAACATGAATTCAAGGCACCACGACGGCTAGACCACCATTTATGTGGAGGACAGCATTACCACCCCGTATACCGTATGGTGAACCGTGGCCAGCACAGATGCCCTACTGAATAGTGAACGAATACGAAACGGCCAACGAGTCACTGCTTGTGTTAAACTCCGAGATGTACGCTCCAGATCATCCCACCGACAGTGGTAATCATACACCACTACCCTTCGATCATAACATAGAGGCAGAATGACGGCGCAATCCAATGGATTGCCAAAGGACGGCGGATGATAAGGGCAAAACCATTAAACCAAGCTGCAAGTACTGCGCCCACGCCGCCCATCTAAAAACGGACCACATACCAAAGTGGATGAACACAGCTCAGAGGGATGAACATAAACTGACCGAAACTGGACAATCATCAACGACCATCAGTTCTAAACAAAACAAATCACGAAGAAAAAATCAACGGAAGAAAATCAAGCACAAAAGGGATGAAGTTTTCTCAAAACCGTTACCTGAGGCTAAATGCTTCTTGGTAAGCCTGGGCCCAGCAATTAAAGCTAACTACGCTTTAAACCTAGGCAACCAGCAGGACAGAATTACCTCCACGAGAACCTCGAGAGAAGTTAGAGGAGAAACCTACAGAGAGGAACCCCTACTTAAACCCAGGAGCGAACTCCTCACCTTCTCTTCCGCAAACTGGAAATTGTTGTATACACAACTTCCAGTGTGCTTCATACTCCTTGTGATACAGGAATTGGTGCTCCAATTCCTTACAGCAACCGAGAGACTAAGAGAAATGGCAGGCACCAAGCGGAAGGCACCAAGTTCTTATGCGCAAGTCAATTTCAAAATCAGCCCGGCGTTGCGGAAGATTGAGCAGGACACAGAGACACAGGAGACGTTGGACAGTCTTGGCCTGCAATACTTCATCACCACGCTGGACTGGAACCTCAAGCACGACGAGCTATGCAGGGAGTTCTTGGAGAATTACAACACCGGGACTCGGAGCACAAATGTCCACGACACGCACATCCTGCTGACAGAGAAGTACTTGGCAGAAGTATTTCACCTTCCCAGTCTGGACGTACCACCGCACACCGGCAAACCTCCAAGGTTTGTATTTGCAGATTTGTTTGAGAATCTCAACCAAGCAGATCAAGGCTATACATGCAGTCACAGCAAAAACCTTGGCTTCAGGAAGATAGCCCCAGTACTTAGCACATTGCTTTGCCTCAGGCAAAACCATAGCTACTGTACCAAGGAGCTAATCGACCAAGTGTTGATTTGCTTCAATGGGCAAATTGTGAATTGGGCAAGCTTCTTATTGAAGAATTTAACTCAAGAACTGACCAGGTTGACAAAGAAGAATAAGGAAGCAACTGTTACCATGGCGACTCCCTTGTTATTCCAGATGATTCGACACACTGTACACCTAACGGCCGAAGAGCAAACGACGTTGGGAATTATGCAACGAATAGACACAATGGAGGAAGAAGGAAGTGAGACGGCAGCAGGTCAGGAACAAGAAGAGGGCGGACTTGCAAAGAGAGCCCGGATCAACGAAGCAACCACAAGTGCAGCAGCAGAGGACATCATCAACTCGACGGCTGATTCCCCAGTACACAGAGAAGGGGAGAATCAACAACCAGAAAGAGGGAACAAACCACAGACCAACGAAGCAACGCCCATGGAAATTAGCCATGGCAACACCGAAGCACAGCAAACAGCACACACAGAGGAGGGAGACATAGTGGCGCAGCAACAGCAGATAGTGCAACAGGCACCCGACCAGCAGCAACAGCAGATGGTGCAAGAGGCACCAAGTCAGCAGCAGCAAGACAGAAATTCCAATTTGGAATTACTACTAGCACAACAAGTTCTAGATACAACAACATGGGACACAGGGTTGGAGGAAGCACCACAGAATGTCATTCTGCAAGCAATACAAACATTGGGGCAACTGACAGCTTGTATGGACAGGGCCAAGGATTACATCAGCCCGGAAAACCTGAGCATGATCTTAGACCACATCAAAGAGAAGCACCAGAGGGAATTGGCCACTGCAAGAACAGTATGTAACCATGAGGTTACAATTGCAGCATTAGAAGATCAAAAGTCGACCTTACTCCGCCAATACAACACGTTGGCACAACGCAGAGATGAATGGGAGAAAAAGTGGGAAAGACAGAGGAACGAAACACGCCATGTCCAGGCCGACCTCAATGCAGAGCGAGAGAGATCTCGGAAAACAGAGACAGAGGTGGAAACACTCACAGGACAGGTGCAAACGTTAAAGCAGCAGGTGGAGACACTTAAGGGGCAGCTGAGGACTGCCAGAGATCAGGGAACCAAGTGGCTCAATAGCAACAATACACTGCTGAAGGAAAGGGAGAATGCTGAGAGCAGGTTGTTTACCGCCACCACAGAAAGAGACATTGCCATGGGCAATGAACAAGAATGGAAGCAGCAACTGGAGAAGTTGACATTGCAAGCAGGGTTGGATGCAGCAGACGCAGCCTTAGCCAGAGCCTGATTGAATGAAGGGAGTGAATTGGAGATGAAGAAACTCAACAGGGCAATGGTGAGGCAGATGGAGTGCCAGTTGGCAAAATTTGTGACAAACATTCATGAGGAGTTCCTGCCACCAATTCCAGAACAAGATGAGGTCATGGACGAAGAGGAGCAAGAGGAGCAAGATCACGAACGAGAGACACCAATACAATCAACAACAACAACACCAACACAAACACCACCAAGCCAACAGACACTGGTACAGGCCACAACAGGGCCATCTACTCAAGAGGTAAACCCTGTAACACTACCAAGTGTCCTGGTAGCATCAACTTCAGTAGCAGTGGATGATTTCCAAATCATGCCATGCAAGCATGATGGGGAGTGGTTAAAGTATTCAGAGGAATACTTTAAAATCATGGTAGTACCAGCCCACCAAATCCCAGAAATAATGGAGAAGGTTTTCAAAGCCTTAACTCCCTACAAATCATTGGGTCAATTACATCTGCTCAATTACATCTGCTCAATCAAACTCTTATTCCTCTGAGATATAGGATGAGGCCACTGGCTAAGGAGGAGACATGGTCAAGGGCAGAATTGGTTGAATTCTGGCGCCAGGCTCCCCTGGAATACAAGGAGTTGGTAGCTTACATGTGGGCAGTGGGGCAATTGAAGATTAATCCTACCCCAGCAGTAACCATTGTGATGGGATGCCCAAGTTCTTATATTGGCAGTTACTTGTACCGCGGGCACCACTCAAGTGTTCGATACAAGAAGGTTGGAAAACGAAGATGTCCACTCACAGTAGAGACCATGCGGCTGGACACCCCAAATTCCTCAAGAAAAAAAAAATCTTTTTCTACCTCCAGACCCTGTACCTTGTTTCATAGTTCCAGTAAAAATCAGGATGCAAAATCGAGATATCTCCGTAGAAGCACTTTTGGACTCAGGTGCTTTAGCGTGTTTTATTGACAAAGACTTTGCGAAACAACACAATTTAACGCTCGTAAGAAAGAAATTCTCGGCCCCTGTTGAAGTCATCGATGGACGACCGTTAGCATTAGGAAATATTGACCATGAAACTCGACCCCTTGAAGTGAAGCTTAAAAATCAAGCATCACAGATTGTTTTCAATGTCATCCAGTCTCCAACGAATCATGTGATCCTTGGATTTCCTTGGTTTGTACTTCATAATCGTGACATCGACTGGCGATCACGAAAATTTTTGGCAAGATAAAAATGCAAAAGTACCAAAGGTATTCAACCCCTGTTTCTTGGAGCTAGAGCCTTCATGAGAGCTACGAAGAAAGACGCGACATTTGCACTTTATGCGACTCCGATCAAAACCACAACAGACCAAGGTACTTCGACATTACCCACTCAATATCAAGATTTCAAGGATGTCTTCGAGAAGAAAAATGCAGACATGTTGCCAGAACATCGACCTTATGATTGTGCAATTGAGTTGCAAGAATGAGCTCAACCACCATTCGGCCCGATCTACAATTTATCTCAGACGGAGCTGGCTGCTTTACGCGAATACATTGATGAAAATTTGTCAAAGAATTCCATTCGACATTCGAAATCACCCGCGGGAGCACATATCTTATTTGTGAAGAAGAAGGACGGATCGTTACGCATGTGTGTGGACTATCGTGGGCTCAACAAAGTCACTATAAAAAATCGTTACCCACTACCGCTGATTTCCGGACTCCTCGAACAACTTGAACGAGCAATATTTTTCAACAAGATCGACTTGAGAGAAGCTTACAACCTTGTACGAATAAAAAAAGGAGACGAATGGAAGAGTGTTTTTCGGACAAGATATGGACATTTCGAATACAGTTTTATGCCTTTCGGTCTTACAAATGCTCCAGCAATTTTTCAACACATGATGAATGACATCTTTCGAGAATTTTTAAATGACTTTGTAGTCATCTATTTGGACGACATTTTAATATTTTCACAGAATGAAGAAGAACATGGTCGTCATGTACGCCTTGTCCTTGATAAATTGAGGGAAAAATGACTATATGCCAAGTTGGAAAAAATGTCTTTTCCACCAATCTAAAGTCAAATTTTTGGGCTACATTATTTCCGACAAATGAGTCTTTATGGATCAGAAGAAAATACAAACCATCATCGAGTGGGTTAAACCAACTTCGGTCCAAGATGTACAATGTTTTCTAGGATTTGCAAATTTTTATAGAGTCTTCATCAAGGACTACTCCAAAATTACTGCCCTTATGATACGACCCACAGAGAAGGACAACTTTGTATGGAACGAGAAGGCTGACCAAGCATTTGAAAGGCTGAAGCAGACATTTACAACGGCTCCAATACTGGTACATGCAGACCGATCTAAACCATTCTTTTTGGAAGCAGATGCATCGTACTTTGCACTTGGCGGGGTACTCTCTCAATACGGTACAGATGGCCGACTTCATCCTGTTGGTTTTCATTCTCGTAAATTTTCCGCTGCGGAGATCAATTATGAAATCCATGACAAAGAACTTCTAGCGGTTATCGATGTTTTTGAGGAGTGGCGTCATCTATTGGAGGGAGCTAAACATCATGTCACTGTCTATACCGATCACAAAAACCTCGAGTATTTAATGAGTGCTCGTGTTTTGAATCGACGTCAAGCAAGATGGAGTATATCACTAGCAAGGTTTGATTATGTTATTACCTACCGTCCCGGACATCTTCAAGGAAAACCAGATGCTCTTTCTCGACGATCGTATCTTGCGCCAAACGAAGGGGATGCAGCTTTTGACGAACAGAAATCCATCATCTTAAAACCAGCAAATCTCCAATTGAATATGCTATCCATGTCCACCTATGACGATGCAGAGATCATAAAGGAGATTCAGGAAGCACTGAAGAGCGACCAATTTGCTACGACACTACAAAGTCAACTAAATCGACCTCGAGACAACCCACATGTTACAAACGACTTCGAGTTCAAAGATGACTTACTTTATTTCAAGGGACTTCTCTATGTACCCCCATGACCTACACGACTTCGAATTCTTCAAATATGTCATGATCTTCCGGCTGTAGGACATTTCAGCTTCAACAAAACAATGGAATTAACATGGTAACTTGATAACTTCTGGTATTTACTCCTGGTAAGTTCCTCTGGGCTATGTCCGTGACAGTTATAGACCTGTAATTGGAAATCTGCTTTCCGTCCCCCTTTTTGTATAATAGAGTTATCACCCCCTGAGCCATTTGTCTTGGCAATGGACCTTTGTTTTCTTAACCTCGTTTGCCATTGCATAGAAGTAATATTTGGAAATAACCTCCCAAAGTGTGCTATAAAGGAGGAAAGAATGTCGAAATACTTCTTCGAAAAAGTGTAGGTTTGCAGATTATCCTAGATTATCTCAGAGCTGCAGGACCCACTGGGTCATCTTTCCTCGGATCCCAAAATTTGATCTCTACGGCTCATTTCCACTTCGCTGGGCTCTTCAAACAAAGACCAGAAACCCAAAGCATTTCATCAGCCAGAGCAGCCTGCCTGCAAAGCCATCAAACCAAGCTCTCCCAATCAAGCGCTGCCTCATTGGATGGTAAGTTTACTGAAACAGAACTTTCAAAAGCCTTGGAATCGATGTCAAAACGTAAATCCCCGAGCATGGATGGAATGCTAGTAGAATTTAGCCCAGTTGATACCAGCCTGCAGCTTGAACTTTTGCTCCCTCAGAGAATCGAAGGCTTCCAGGTTCTGCCTGGCTTCATGATAAGTTTGTAAGGATAGAGTATCTTATTTTCCGAGTTCAAGGAGCCTTTGGCAAGTTCCAAGACATTTCTTGAGTGCTTTGGCTTTGCGTTGCCTTTGGATTGCAATCTGGGCTGTGATGGCTGTTTGCTTCAGTTTGGCTTGAAACCTTTCAATAGGGCAAATAACCCCGTTGGCTGTTGTGGCCCATGCCGATTGAAGAGCAAGTTTAAAGGCAGAAAAAGGCAGCAAGGATGAATTGAGCTTTAAACCAACCTTTGCCCCTTTTTGGCAGGTTAGGGAGATTGATTTGGCAAGAGATGCTGGCGTGGTCGAACTCCTGATAAATAGGCTCTTGCGGGAGCATTGTCTGGGCGAGAGGTAAAGCCTGTCCAACCTAGCCATACAGACATCTGGACCTGTCCTATTATTTGTCCATGTGAAACAAGGGTGACTGTTAGCTACCCTAGCCCTATGTGGTTTAGACAACGAGAAGTTATTTCTAATTCTTTGCCATGAAATGGCTTCCCCATCACTTAGACCTGGGGTATCAGCACCGAGCCTATCCATCATATTTTCAACCATGTTAAGGTCACCCATTAGTAGCCAGTGCTCCACTGAGACCTCGGCCTCCATTTTTGAGTGAAGGACCTTTGTTCGAAACTGAGCCTGTTGTGTACACCACAGTTCCGAACTGCTTTTTTTCCGGACCCATATGTCACATAGCGGTGGCAAATTAGAGCACAAGTGCTCCACGTTTATAAGGGCCATAACCTGTTGGATGGGCTGTCACTTAAACCAGGGTATGCCTTGATGTAGGATGCCCACGAGATTGGAACCTCCCATGCTAGTGAGAATTGGGGCAAATGAATTTGAAAGTATTCTTCAATCTTTCTCATGAGCGTGGGAATTGGATTATCATCTATTGGCTATTTGATAACAAATTTACGAATTCCATAGTGGTGATCCAAAGGGATTCCATCCCTTCTCTGTCTGGAGACGTGATCAAAATTCTAGGTTCGTCTTTGTTGCAGAATATTAGCGGGGTTATGCATGCTGCCTGAGGCTCTTTTGATGAGGCCAATTGAGTACACCCTCGAAGAGAGATGGCGGGAAATATTCGCAATCTCAAGCAAATGCTAGCAATTATGGGATTGAGTGAAATTCCTATGCTTGCATCTGGATCTTGAAAGTCGATTGATCTCATGGGCGTCTTGGAGTTGGAAGGGAGATCTATGATTTCTGGTATACGATGTAACATTGTGGGTGTTACTGGGCTGTCTTCAGAGTCAATAAGAACCGTTGTGGATGTGACGATTGGCCCTGGTTGAGGGAATGCCTGAACCCTGGGACTCGGGAGCCTCCATGATCGCAGTATGCTGCTGCAGCTCCGGAATTGGCGACCACAAGATGGCAGCCGACAGGCCCTCTCTTTCATGGATGTATTGGAGGGAGGACCTAGTGTTCACAACTGATATGGAGATATCATTTTCCAGCTCCATAGGGTCAACTGGCCTGCAGTGTTTTTTAGCAACGGGTGCAGAAGCTGTTGATGGAAGAACATTCATCATGACCCAGCTGTCACGGACATAGCCCAAATGAACTTACCATGAGTAAATACCAGAAGTTACTAAGTTACCATGTTAGCAAAAGTTACTGTGATCTACCATGATCTACCATGATTTACCATAAGTTACCATAAGTTACTGAGAGTTTACCAAATTATCGAGAGTAACTTGGGAAACTGCTCATGAAGCTTTCTTTGGAGGAAACTTCTCCATCAAGAAACCTCATTTGGGGAAGCCTCTTAGGGAATCTCCTAGTAGTCAGTATATATAGGAGGCGAGACTGGACACTCTTCAGTCTCGCCAACATTAGTTCAAGCTACTCTTGTTTCCAGTTCCCAGTACTCCAATCCAGTTCCCAGTACTTTAGCCCAGTTTCCAGTATCTGGTACTCCAGTCCAGTTTCCAGCATTCCAGTCGTGTTCCAATATCTTGTACTCTTGTTCATTGTTATAAAGATTGTCTTGATTCTTATTTACTCATCATGCATTCGGCCACGCCGACCTTGATTTCTTGTCTAGTCTTGTACCTCTGGTCTGATCTCTTGTTTGTGTTCAGTCATGTTCTTGTCCTTGACAGTTTGACAAGACTAAAGTTTGTTCTTTGGTTAGTTAAGATGGAAGACACATTTGCGGAAATGGTCGCCACATTGCAGAGTCTTCAGCTCCAGATGCAAGAACTTCGTGCCTCTACTGCCCAACTACAAGCTGATCAGTCTCAAAATCTTGGCAAAGCTCTCAACAATTTGCAACAACAAATTTCAGAGTTGAAGAAGTCGAACAATGGATCTTCAACCTTACGAGTTCCTACTACAACAAATCTTACTTCAATGGTTCCTCCAAATCTTCAACAGATTACAAGGGAACCAAAGGTCAGTATGCCCGAAAAATTTGATGGGACAAGATTTTGCGGTTTTGTTCAACAAGTACGATAGTTCCTACGACTACATCCACAACGCTACCCTGATGAAGGTATTCAAGTGGGATTCGTGGGCACTTTTCTATCAGGCATTGCCCTATCTTGGTTTGCACCGCTATTAGAGAAAAATTCGCATTTACCATACAATTTTGAAGCATTCATGTCCAAGTTCACTGCAACGTTTGGAGAGAATGATAGAGAGAAAGTTGCAGAGACAAAGATAATCTTCGACAAGGAGTACGTCCAGCTTCCGTTTATACTGCCGAATTTCGACAACTGTGTGCGACCTCGACTGGAATGAGAAGAGCATCATAAGTCAGTTTCGATGTGGCCTAAAAGATGACGTAAAAAATTTGTTGCTGACAATGCCAAATGTGAGTACACTGAGCGAATTCATCACCCAAGTCATTGCATGCGATAATCGTTTGTTCGAAAGACATCAAGAGAAGCGATGTGGATGGTCGACGACGCACCATGCCGCTACTACTACGGCACCAAACACAACGATCCATTAGACATCCGGTAATGATCTTATGCAGATTGATGCAGTCCGATTCAAGCAATTGACGCCACAAGAAAAACAAAGACGTCACTCGAATGGATTATGCCTTTATTGCGGAGAAGAGGATCACATAGCATTAAATTGCCCCAACAAGAGAAGATTCAAAGCTCGGGGCACAACTCAAGTGTTCGATACGAGGAGGTCGGAAAACGAAGATGTCCAGTCACAGTAGGGACCATGCGGCTGGACACCCCAAATTCCTCACCCAAAAAAGGTCTCTTTCTACCTCCAGACCTTGTACCTTGTTTCACAATTCCAGTAAAATCAGGATGCAAAATCAAGATATCTCCGTAGAAGCATTTTTGGACTCGGGCGCTTCAGTGTGTTTTATTGACAAAGACTTTGCGAAGCAATACAATTTAACGCCACCCTGGACTTCTCTACCTACCTGGCTTAAGATGAACAGATTCTTCTGGGTCTTGGGTAGACCCCTGGGTGAACTACCCCTTGACTTTGACGAGTGGTCTTGAAGCTTCTCCAGGGTGCCTCACCCTTCTTCACCTATACAACAAAGAAGGGATACAAAGCCCTTCTCAATGCCCAACCAATGCAATCCAAATGGGATTCTAGGTGGCTTCATCAGGGATTCCTCAATGAGAAGTGGTCGATCATTTGGGGATCAGTGTGGATCAAGACGAGGCCGGCCAAGGTGGCGGCCTTCCTTGGGCAATAGTTAATATAGTGCTTAAGGTAGGAGAGTGGCTTCAATTCCACTCTTCTCTTCTATGTGCATGCTGCCCATCAGGTATTTTGGAAACCATTGAACATGCTCTGCTTTTCTGTCTCGATCCAAGAACTATCTGGCTTTTTATCAAGGATTTCTATCATCACCGGAGCCCTAGAGCAGCTATCTGTTTCTGACCTCTTGCTCAACTACGACCAAACAAAGATCCCTTACCTGCCCAGTATTCGAAACTCTTTGCGGCTCGGTTCTTTGGCATCTCTGGAAGGCCAGATGCTCCAAAACTTCTGATGGTACCTATTCGATTTTTGCTATTCTAGCTCTTATTTTCTATGATCTCAATATTGAATCCCACAAAGCATGGGCCAAACTTTGTGTAGACATGCAACGCAACTCTCGAGTAGCAACTACCATGCACAAAGCCTTTAGGGACACCTGGGCTTGTCACGGGCTTATCTGTGTCACCACTGAGGACTTCTGCTCCTGGCCAAAGCTTCCGCCCATACAATGGCAAAACAAGCGCGCAACAATCCATGGCATCCCCTGAGTTCGATCGGGAAGTGAACTGGAAGCATCTGAAGACTTTTGCGAAAGCCTCCAGGCTTAGTTACCGTTGAACTCTATTTAATCGATAGTTACTGGATCAACACTAATCCCTAGGGTTTCTCTTTGTCAGATAGAGCTCCTTGGACCTTATGACAGGAGTAAATGGACAAAGATCTTGGTCCTTCTAACTTTTTGCACGTCCCTGTCACTGGGGATGGATAAATAAGTTCATCCTCTCGTCCGGTGTGTGTGCCTTATGGTGTCTATGGGGTTTTAAATTTTTTCCCCGAATGATCCCAAATAACTGTAAGAGCTTTGTCCCCCCAAAAATATTTTATAATAAAGGTAATCAGGCCCTGCAATCCCCCTGTTTAATTTTTTTAAAACAAAATCATAAATGTTTTTATGATTTTTGGGGATTGCAGGGCACCAACGGCCGGCCCCAGCCGGCCGTTGGTGCCTTCCTTCCAGAAGTTGGACACCTTTACGTGTAAGTAATATATGTAAGGTTTCCGTCACCCCACAACCCTAGCGTGAGGCCCCAGCGTTCCTAAACCTAGCTTGCGTGAATGGTCATCCACCTGCTTGTCCGATTTTGACACGCGGACACAATCTACATGTCAGCGTGTCACCGCGTCTAAGTCTACCGTAGGACCATATTTTAACGGCGGCCTCCTGCCAGGGACTGTCCCTACCATACCATTTCTATTCTCTGCCAAAAGAGGTCGAAGATTCCCTCAAGTATCCAATTACCGTCCAAATTCATCATCCAACAAATACATTCCAGTTTCTTTTAAGCAACACATCTTTCCACGACCGCTCTAGCAACGGCCGAGATCTCGCCACTCGCAATCTGGGCCTGTCGTGGCGGCAAGATATCAGTCGCCGCTGGCGGGCTGATCTCTGCGCGGGGATTCGTGGGATCCTGACCAATGAGAGAAATTAGACGCATAAGGGGCCGCCACGTGCGCTGCAGGCTGGGAGCGGGTCGATCGGACGGGCCGGAAGACATGGCCCCCTTGCGGGAGACGCAGGGAAGGAGAAGGTTTGGTCAGTCAGGAGCCTAGGCTGTGGACCAATCGTGCCGCAGTGTGGCCTCCGCTGGGTACTAAAATTTGCTTACTTGTGTGAATATAGTCGTCGGGAAAAGTGGGATATTTGGGTTGCGGCAACGCGGTGCATGGGGTGACTTGCAGGGGGCGGTGGAGTGACTGGCGGGTGGAGGTGGGGGACGATAACGTTACGTAACCGGCGAGGACGGTTAGTAGCGCGCTTTTTTCTGCGTGTCCATGTCGGCAACTGCGCGTGTGGCCGTTTCGCGCTCGGGTTGCCCGCACTGCTTCTTGGCTGCAGCGATGCGCCGCGCTCTCCATCTCCACCCCCGCACTGTTCAACCTCACTTCCTATTCCATGGCGTCGTGTCAGCTTTCGTTTCGCGGTGCCAACTTTTGACTTGATGGAGAGTCTCGTGCTGTTCATGCTACATCTGCAGTGTGCTTGACTTTTTCGCGTCGTGTTTTCCCAACTCTGATTTCAGCTTTCGTATTTTAATGAGCACTTGCTTCTTTTGTAAAGAATTTGACCTTCAGAACATACATCTTCTTCTGCAGTTTTGTCGACTTATTTCTTTAGCTCCCACCACTGTTTTTCCATCTCTTGTCTTATGGTGGTAGGTTCCGTCTGTCTGTTGGTCGCACCACCTCGTGTTTGTCCTGTTCTTGTCCTTTTCCGTCTCCTTCCTTGTCATTTACGCGCTGTCTGTTAGCTCTCCTCGACCTACTTCGCCATTTCATGGCGGCGTCCTTGTGGCACTTTTGAATTAATAGGAACATCTTTCCCTCATTTCCTTCATCGTCTAGGCGGTCTCTTCATTCTTCCCTCCTTGTCTCCATTTCGTCCAGGTCTTTCTCTCATGGAATACTTCTCAAACTGCGCGCTTTGACAGTTACTTCCACACCTTGCATTCCAGTGTTCGGCCGAGCCGTCTATTGCATAAAGATAAGTCGTTGGAGTGCGAGTGTACACGGTGGAACGAGAACCACGATGGTAGTTTAGACATCGTACCTAATCAAGAGTCGTCAAATTATTGGAGATCTCAAGCAAAGTCGAATTGGAATATGGCAAACTTGATGATGGATTCCGGATCTGCTTTGACACGTTCCCGGTCTTTCTCATCTCTCACAGCCATGGCCTCTGTAGAATCTCAAGCAAGTATGCTGCAGGACAAGTCTTCGTTGAATGCCTCTTCTTCTTCACCGGGATCTTCCGTCCCTTCCTCTAGAAGCGGGCCATCACTAGGGAAGGCAAGCTTAAGTTTTAATTTGAGCAGAGGAGTTTCTCCAAGACGATATGCGAGCCTTCCCGATGACAGGTCCCCCGTGGCGCTTCACAGCTGTGTGATAAGGCTTCGTGTAGAGGACCGGCACCTGGCTGAGGATGTGAGAGAGGGCGTGGAGACTCCGAAAGACAGGTTGTTGGCAGCAGGTCAAGTTGCTTCACATGCCGATGAAATCATCATAAGTCCTCCCAGGCCTCCTACTCCCTCGCGTCTTGGATCGAACTCGGGAGGCGGCCCCTCTCTGGTCTGGAATGCCGGGATGCTAACGGAGGTATGCCGAAGTGTGAACTGCCAGGAGAATTTGCCATCCGCCTCTTTCCATTTCTCAAACTCCACGGCGACTTCAATTGCCCAACACTAGAGCCAAATCCTTCGAACGTACCTACATCAATTGCAAATATCTCCAAGGTTTTGAACGTGGCTTCACTTGCAAGCGTGTTTCAGTGTTGCACATCAATTTGGCATGTGGTACACAGTTATTCAAACTGCAAGTGGTAATCTTGAGAACGCCAGGCTGTAGAAATGGCGCACAAGTGGCCCGTCAGGGCGGCTTGCAGGCATGGGATGCGGAGGAGCACAGATGGCTACTGGTGATGCAGTCTTGTTCTCAGAGTGAGCAAGTCACCAAACAATTTTGTTGCTGTACATCATAGTGTATTTTCTTAGAACGGCGGGGATTTTGTCTTTTGGATTCAGGATGTAGATCGGTACACTGAGGGAATATTACATACTAAGAGCTGCCATTTGCTCAATACCTGGCAGCTTTCAAAAGTTGGCATCTCTGCTATTACTGGGGTTGTTGCTAATTGAGAGGACATTACAAGATGTCATTTGTTGTACCATAAAACTTTGTAAAATATTTCGCGGAATGAAAACCTTCGAGATGCGTCGTCAGACATCAGAACTTCTGGTCATCTGTTCTATATAGTCTCCTGGAAACCAGATGCTGTTGATGTCATCCTTGTTGTGCTCTGTGCTCTTCTCCACATGCAGTTGCCCCTTGCAATTCATATGACAGTAGTAACTAATCTCTTGCCATGCTCATGGCTTTAATGACTGAGTGTAAATTGCTGCATGTATGTCCAAAGCAGATCCCTTGTCGGTTAGAATCAACTTCACAGGGTAAGCAGTAGATTGACTCTTAGCTTCATGTTTGCTTCAAGATCTCCCCGAGCACTACAACGAAGATCATGAGGTGAGTTGCTTGAGGCAAGATGTGAGACAGGAATCTCAAAACGGTGGACTTTCATGCATAGATATTTTCTAATTTGCTTGGCCAGATGGAGTCTCCTTTATGCCTCTGCTTGCAAAGCTGTGTGTGTTGACACTAACAGCAGGGTTGGAGTTCACCTTCACTTGGACCAGGACACTGGTTGCCATGAATGTGTGTTGTGGAGGTGTATGTCCTCCTTGTAGGTTGTTTAAGTGCATGTTATGTTGGAACTATCTATGTTATACACTGTACAAGACAATCAACGGATGCTCTGGGTCAACTCGAGGCTTTTTCTGGGTTCATGAAGAAAGAGTCTTAGCACAATTCCTCCCTCATATGGATCTCCTCTCAGATCTGGAGAGAACGAAATGCTAATCCCCAGCCACCATACACTCGCTAAATCGGAGCTTTAGCAGTCTAGCCTTGTAAATATTACCAGTGACACAGCCACAGGGTCACGAGAAGAAAGGCAAGGGCTGTGAAGGGAGATCTAGAAATGGCTGAAGCCATTGCTCCGCTTGACGGCGGCTTTGCGGGTGGGGGTGGTGACGTCGACGGAGGTCCAGTTGGAGGGGGTGCTGTTGATGGGGGCGATGGAGGAGGTGGCGCAGGCGAGGATATAGGCGGGCTGTACTTTGGCGCAGACGGCGGTGCTGATAAACACATGACACACAAACACAGTCCGTCAGCTTCAGTGTTGGTGAAGCAAGCTTCACACCATTTCCCTATTCATAATTCGGTCTACACACATAGAAATCAGTTGCTGCAGTGAGGCCAGGGCATGTGTGTCCTGTGTGCTTTGATTGAGATCTAGGATAGTCTGAATCCCAAAACTGTCGTGGCCCATATTTCTGCCAGCTGCAGGATGTGGCATTTTTAGGCCGGCAGGTGAAGGCAATGCACTCCTCTGAATGAGCCATGGAAAGAATTCTTTGAGGGTATTGGCTCATATTTTCGAATGTTGACCAGTAGATCAGTTCATCTCGTTCAATGTTGCAGAGAGGAGAGAGGTGTGTTAGAGGAGCAGGTAATGCGCAACGCTATGGACTATGTCGAATGAAATTGTTTAGATACAGTGACATCCATGGCATATCACATCCACCAACTTTCTGGACATTTATGAGATCGAGGTTTAAAGCTGGCCTTGAGCAAGAATGTGGCAGCAAGCGACAGTGTAAAGAGACGCACACGCATATGCAAAAAGACGTATGTACACTGTAATGCTTTGGCTAAATCTTTACCTGGGCATGTTGTCTCATTCGTCGTCTGGATGCTGCATTTCCCCCAGGCCACCATGCAATGAGTGAGAGCTATCGCTACATTTCTAGAGAGTCCATATAAGGATTTGCAGCGCAGATAGAATGTAAATAAGTCTCAACAGCTATGAAGTCATGGACCATGGTGCCTGAGATCCGCACAGACCATCTTATGTGGACCACTTTTACAGACCACACATCACGAGTACCTCCGTAGATGGCGTGCATGTCTTCATGACTCCAAATGGGACTTCTCACCCAGCGATGCAAAGGAGCAAAACAGGAGTGTTCATCGAAGGGTGAGCAGCTCAATGAAATGATCTTCAAAGCGCATTACGGTCAGAAACCCCGCATCTCTTGGTTTGGCTCCTACTTCGTATATGGGAAGACAGCTGATGAGGCCCTTCCACCATTTAAGATGAGGAACCTTCCCGTCTGAGAAGATAGCAATTTTAACAAAGGGAATTTCCAGGCGGTTTTGTACGGCATTGGAATGAACGACTACAGGGCGGGAAAGGAGTAGGCCTTACGCAGTGTGAATCTTAATCGAAGCCGACCCAGTATAGCCCATGTAGTTACACGCAGTTACACTGCACACACCACTTGAGTTAGCTGTACTAACACTGCCTATTGTAAGGCCTGAGCTTCCACAGCTTAGCGACCCTGAGCACGAAGAGCTCAGAAGGTCTGGTGTTGGAGTGCAAGAGACCCTGCCACAATCAATGTATGTTAGAAAGCTGAAGTGAACGTAAGTCATGTTCGAACCGAAATTTGAAGACAGGATTGCAATTGCAATTGATTTTCCTTCACCCATCAAGATACTAGGGCAACTGCAAAATTGGTGGGATCGCTGCATGCCCGGACAAACTGTTGCCACGTTGTTCAAGAGTTAAGGAAAAACTTTGAAGCGCGCATGAAACTCCTTGTCAAAATTGCTGAAGTGAACCCATTTGGAGAGAGAGAGAGAGAGAGAGAGAGAGAGAGAGAGCTTCTTACATAGAGGCATTGCTACCGCAACTGCATTGGACACATTTGTCAGCAGTGAGGGTGTAGGTCCCTTCAGCAACAATCATCCCGCGATCCACAACTTTCTTGTTGAATGATGATGCACAAGCTGCATATGGGTCCAATAAAATGCACATTGAGGATTAAGGGGCTTAAAGTTGCTCTCGACTTCAATGCTAGACACACAAGCTCAAAACTTTGCAAGGTTTGATGGTGAATTGATCAAGTACTTACTCCAAAACAACTAGAGACCCTCTGGAAAGGAAACACTGCCAAGGGATCTCGAGTTACCAGGAAGAGGGATTTCAAGGCCATCGCCCGGAGACAAAGCAGTGGCAGTTGGAGGTAAACCATTGAGTAGAAGTAAATCCGTGGTATTGACTCCGTATTGAGTGGCGATTTGATTGTAGCTGTCCCCGGTTTGCACCACGTATGCCAAGAAAATCTTCTTTTCCCCAGCCATCGCGCACCCGCAAGGGAAAGGAATGACAAACTGCTCCCCAGGAAAGATGAGATTCGGATTCGCAACTCCATTGGCTGTGGCAATTTGTGTGTAGTTTACCAATCCCCCATAGAACGATGCAATAACAGAGAGAGAATCTCCGCTTTGTACAGTGTGAACAGTGGCCTGTGTCTGCCGGGTACCATTGACGCATTGGCAGGCTAATGGAATTCTTAAATTGAGGCCTACGTCCAACAGACCATCCGCCGCAGTTGTGATGTCCAGGTTGTTGGCTGCCAAGATAGAGTAGGAATCCACAGTGAAGAGTTTCGCAACGTTTATTACGGTTTGGTTTGATTGAGTGATGTAGTTCACCTGCAGTGCGCACATATAAGGAGTTGTGCGATGGGATACAAAAGCATTGGACTACGGAAGCTGCGAATTCAAGTACGATATCAGAAAGAGAGAGAAGAGAACACTGCAATAGAGGATGCAGCCTACTAATTAGTACGGGCCCAAGAGGTGGCCTGAATGTATGTCGTATTGCATTGGGAGCAGGTAAACCGCATATAGTGCATGACTGAGGTGACATGCGACCCACGATTGCGCAACATTCGTCTCTGAAAAATTCACCACTTGTGACATTGAAATGTGTGGCTCAATTAGCTTGTTGAGTACTCCTTCTCCTTTGCAATTCTACAGAGCAGATGGCATCAAGTATTTCACCAGGGATCTACAAGGCCTCGAAAAAGCAGGGCATTCCTCCGTGTAGGCTTCTGCCACATTGAAAGCTGCCATCACTATCGCCGTGGCTGCCACCCACCTCATGCATTCGCCTGGGACCTTCATAGCGAGTGCGTTAGCAGGGCAGCAAATTCTGATACAGAGAGAAGTCCAGCTGAAGCTGAATCGGTGGAAACAGTACTCGAAAAAATCGCAAAGCTCTCCAAGGAGTGAGAGAGTCCCCGAGGGCAAGATGAGGGAACCAGCAGGAGAAGCTGCGTTTCCTCCTCCTCTCCCTCTGTAAACGAATACTTGAGATTGACCCGACCGCAGCCAAGTTCCCAAAGAGTTGAGAGCCACTTTGAGAGGAGAGAAATACGAACGATCCGACAGCAACAACAGACAAATTGGAATAGTGGATCACACAAACAGTAGAGCACATTGAGAAATGCTCCAGCTCATGGACGGGTATTTTGAGAGTGCACCCGAACACCACCATCAACCGAAGTTCGGAGAATATTTACTGTGAAATGCCAGGTGGAAGCAACGACAAAACAACATTCAGTTTATCCATCTAATCCTTTGGTTGCCTCTCTACATATAGCTGTTCCCTCTCTTTGGGCTAAGCAGCAGGCTGATTGTTCACTTGAGAATTCGAAGAAGGAAGACTCTTATGGTAAGCTTAAGTTACATTCGTAACGTTAAGAAAACCGCCTAGAAAGTCGCTTTGCCTTTAGTAGGGATTCGTTTGCATGGAAGCAGCTGAGGACCTTCAATATCTTGAGTAGGTCCCAACTGGGCACATGTTCGTTATGTACCAACCCCATTGCTTGGAAGGTGGACACCTTCTAACTGCCGTAATGTGTTTGCCCAACGTCCCTCCCCCAAGGATGATAGTCCTTAGGTACCCACACATTAAGTAGCTGGTTTAAGCCCAGAGGAACATTTTGTGAAGGAGGTAAAATTTAAAACCCTTAACCCCTAAAGGACGACGTGACCCGTCGAAATTTCAAATGGATGAAAAACTCACAGATGAAGATGGATGAAATTAAGCCCTGAATGAAAAGTGTAGCCTATGCATCCCCCCTTGTTGATGGCACCCTAAAAGTCCTAGAGGACTGCGGTCAGGAATTTTTGGAGTGCCCAAAGGGTCCCGACTACCGACAATCTGATGGTTTGGGTCCTCGAGTAGGGTTGACTTCACCACGTGGCAGGCAGATGGGGGCATTTGCCAGCGACGGGTGCCAGCGGGGCTGGCAGTCCACCCGTGCGGACAGTGCCGGCACAAAGGGGTCAGCAGGCCTCCTGTCACTTCATCGAAATTGCTGAGGTGGCTCCTTTTTCTTGGCCGGAAGTCTCTACCGGTTCAAGCAATAGTTGGCCTAAGCTTGGATTCAAGTTGGAAATTGGTTTTTTTTGGCAATCTCTACCTGTGAACAGCTTAGAATGGTGTCATATCTTTTTTTGGGTAGTGAGTATGAACTATGAAGACTATAGCAACAACTTGACAGTAAGAATTTTTCTTCCCTAAAAATTGGGATCTCACATTGGGGGCCACATGGCAGAAATGGCCATTTTCACCCCCCTGTTTTTCCCATACAAATCAACCATTGTGAATTTTAGTGCCATATAATCAGAATCTGGATAGCCTGTATCAATGAAAATTGAAAATGGTAGGCCATCTGCTTGGTCAAACCAATTTCTCACTATAAAAATGGAGAATGGTAGAAAATTTGGCGTAGCATTTTTGTTATAATCTTCCTAATTAGACGGTCAAATCTCCTGTTTTTACGGAGGTGCATGAAGTAGGTAGCATCACTTTTGTACGGTTCATCCCTTTGGATGTTTGTAGCCTAAGAGATATACCCTCATCCAAGGGTATGTCTGGTTTTGGACGGCCCCAACAAAAAACAGGCTCGTCCTTTAGGGGTTAACCCTTAAGTGTCAAAACTCATTTTCACCCTCTCGTGGAAAAACATGACCCTGGGGCACAATTGCTTCCCACCTACCCAACCTCCTACCACAAAAAGTTTCACCAAAATCCAACCGCCAGATCTGAAGATTATAAAGTGTAGAGTGGGGACAAAATAAATCTCCACCAAGAACTAGGTGCCAAAAAAAGCAGTTTTTTGCTCGTATTTGGGCAGTTTTAATTTTTTCTGTTTGAGAGTCTCAAGAATGTTAGTCCATAACTGATAACACACATTCTCATAAATTTTTAGTTTTTTCTGAAATGTTCTCAAGTGGGCTCCTTTGTAGTGAAAAATTGGGGGGTCAAAATATGCCATTTTCTTTGGGCAGGCCAAAATCTCTCCTCCTAAACATATACAAAAACAATCAGCCCGTCAATCCCTAATCCCTCCGGTTGAAATGTCATAGGCTTCCATATGAAGTCCCCGAAAAACTTGGAGACCAATCAGCCAATGCACCGGATCCTTAGGTTCCCTCCCAAGACTTCAAATGGCACACCTATGTTATAGCCTGCAGGCCTAGGATATTTGGAGCCATAGCCCAGAAGCCAGGGGGTTTGGGAGCTCCTCTGGCTACCCGGCCCTGCTTTCATGGGGGCCCACTCCACCCCCAACCCTATCAAACCCCCTACCTAGGTTTGGCCCACCCCTCATGGGAGTTTTTTCGAGCCGCGAGCTCTGCCGCCATCGCGGTGCACTCCAGTCCGCGCTGCTATGAGCCATCGTGTTGGCCGGAGCTGCCATCTCCGTCGATCTCAGGTTAGGATGCAGGCCTGGGGATACCCAGACCTGCGCAGGCCGCCATACCCGCCGGGCAATCAATGGGTTTGGGGAAGCGTGCCGCCCATCCCTTTATGGGGTATCATTCATTCACCCTAACCTGACCGCAGTTGCCATGTCAGCAACTTGGGCAAGTTAGGGGTGCCAAAATGGCCTCAAAAGCTGAGTTGGCCCCCTTCCAATTGGTCGAGATCCCTCCCCCTTCAGGCATTGACCAATGACCCAATGCCATATGAAGGGGGACCCGATTGTCTGTCGATTGAGGCCAAAAAAGGGCCAATCAGCCTTAACCACAGAAAGTTATGGCTGGTTAATGAAACCTAACCAACCCAAAACGGGTCGGTTTGACACTTAAGGGTTAAAAAACCATGGAAGCACAATACACACCCCAAGGCGGGGAAGAACCTGCGATACCTAGGACAGACAACACACTTAGGGAATTCCAAAAAGGCCTTGATGTGAAATGCATCGCAATTCACTTGATCACCCCCTAAAAGTGCGCAATTCAATTGAACTAACCCTAATTTGTAATTCAATTGAATTGCTGACTACAATTCAATTGAATTGTAATCTATAATTTTTAACTTATTTCTGTATATATTATATATGTATATATTTAAATTATACATATATGCATACACAGGTATAAGCTAAAAATACATGTTGCCCGTCTATTCTTGCTGTCCGTATGTCAATCCTTTGCCCGTGGTAAGGCTTGAGCCCAAGATAAGCCTAAGGGAGAGAGAGAGAGGAAATCACGAAGCGCTTGTAAAAGCGGGTCTCTCTTTGTGGATGTTGGTGCCAATATATGGCTATGTACATATACCAAACATGATACCAATGTAAGAGTATCAACGTGTAAGAGTTTGATATATTAAACTTAATATGGAACACACATCCCAACTTCAACATGTTACCTTTGTAAGGGTATCGAACTTTTTGATAATTCTCAAGATGAACATATTTTTTGTTTTCTTTGTCCTGAGCCATATACTAGTATTAGGGGACTACATGGTGATGCAGGGGAAGCCTTTCATCAATTGTCAGGTTTGATTTTGTCTGTTTTTTTCGGATCTAGCCATGTTTCTTTTGCCAGTGAATCACAGGAAGCTGCTCATCTCTCTCCCTCTCTAGCTCTCCCTTTCTGGCTGAGGCTGAGTCTGGCTTCACAATTTCCTCAAGGGCACAAGAAAGAGGGCCAGCAAGAATAGACAGGCAACATGTATTTTTAACTTATATTATATATAAATATAATTTGAATATATACATATACATATATATTATATATTATACACACAAAAAAAGGTAAAAATTATAGCTTACAATTCAATTGAATTGTCAACTCGCAATTCACTTGAATTGCAAATTAGGGTTAGTTCAATTGCGCACTTTTAGGGGGTGATCAAGTGAATTGCGATGCATTTCACATCAAGGCCTTTTTGGAATTCCCTACACACGCCAAAAACAGGACCCCCAAAGGATGGAAGGGTTAAACATTTGCTCATTGTTGCAGAAGAATATAGGTATACAGCCAAAGATACATTTCTTTAGTCTTTCATAAGAACACAGGTTCCAAAAAGATTCAGGGCCTGTACCCTAACTACCTATAGCCTGTATGACAGCTACCTACTGTAACATAAAGCACTTTAGGATTTTTCTCTTTGTTAAAATCTGCTCCTCCCAGAGCATAATAGCCCGATTGACGAGGGAGGGCAATACGTACTAGAGAACGGGCCTAGTTTGAACGGGCGAGCCCTATGGCCGCGCACAGGGCAAACACGGCCCGTTCACTGGCGTTAAAAGCAGGTGTGGCGTATTCTTGCCGCCACCTGGTGCAATAGGATTGGGGTCCAATTATCCCATATCGATTGCCCAAATTCAGGGTCCCTGAGAGGATATAAACGGGCAAGCCACCCAAGGAAGGCGCGCTGGATGATGGCTACTGGCTGAATAAAAGGCCCAGGAGAGATGAATGTTGACGAATGTGGGGAGAGATATGAATTTGGGCGCGATGCTAAATTTCAGGGTCCACCTGAAAGATGTTCCAGTGGTGCCATATGTTTGTCTGGAGCTGTTGCGATCGTCGGTGGTAGCAGACTGAGCCAAAACGGAACTCACTCCAGTTTGAGAGACACACTTAGCCAGCAATGCTGCCCTCCCTAGCTGTCCAACTCCGTGCCCTTCACAGCAGCAGATGGCCGTCAGTCTGTGAAGGCACCTGGTGAACTACACCTTACGCCCGCATAGCTCAGCAAGCCGAAACAAACCTCACTACAAAGTGCAGAACACTGGCAGCATCAAACCATCGTACCCCTCGAGGTGCAAAGAGAGATCGCAATGTAGACATCAAGATGCAACGCTTGTAGGAAACTGACCCAGACATGAAGATCTCACTCAATGCTTGGAAGAACGACTACCCCAAAAACTTCATAACTCCTATGGAATTTTTGAAATGGCTAGTTTTCAGCGGGTATCTCAGTCCTTTCCAGTGATCTACAAGGAGGGTTTCCTGTCCACTTGGGAACCTTGTCCTAAAACACAGATGCCGTCCATTCCTGTGGGAACGAACCCCTTAAGGAGCTGCCCCTTCTCACCCTCTAATTTCGCGGCCCTCTGTCTTCGTGGGCTCATCCACCATTAACCCGTTTGAACAAAGGGTGGCCCCATGGCAGGCTGTAACCCGAGTGCTTTCAGCTGTTGCAGGTGTACAGTGGTTAACATGAGGGATACAAAGTCCAAGATCCAGCTGTCAGCCCTTAAGGGTTCTGTCAAAAGTCTAGGATAGAAAGGTGGCACTCATGTGACCGGTGGGAGCAAAAAGGAAATAATAACTTAGGCAACTTGCGAGATTGAGCTACCACAAACAAAAAGAAGGGTCAGCTCTGCATCATCGCTGGAGGCACAACGTCAACGAGCTGCAACGCTGGACACTTGTAAATAACTGCCAAACTACATCGACTCTCTTCCCTACAAGTGTTGTGGAAGGACTCGCCAAGAGAGTAAGGATTCTTTCCGTTGGCTCCATTTTGTGCCTGCAAACAACACTGCGTGAAGCGGGGAAAGTAAGAGGGAGTGGTAAAGATTTCCCCTTTTGCAGCAACCTTTGTGGAGCCCTACCGCGCGTCCCGTCGTGTACTTTGCAAGTAAGTCGACGCGGCACATGTGTGAGCTCGGCTTCGGGACCACCACCATGAGTTATGGCAAGACGCGACTTTCCTATCCGCAGACTTGTTATGTACAGACTGTGGTCCGCGCGTCTAGTCTCAATGAAACTGGGAACCATACATGAAAACTGGGAGATGTAGAAGTGCCAAGGGAGGAATTGGGTGCGGGTGAGATCTGTAGGGTGTAGCTAGGACTCCTTGTCCATGTTGCAATTTCTACGCGAAGCACTTCTGTAGGACTTAAGACATGTCAAATCAACAGAGCATGATCAGCTCTAAAGGCTTCTGGTGGACTTACATAACTCTTTGTGTATGGATCGTTTGTTTTCCGCTGCCAAGTTCTTTGGTGGAAGCCAGCTTGGTCACTGCCGAACGACGCGCCCTTCAGGACATTCAGTTGGTGTTGCAGTTGAATTCGTCGGCTGTAGGATGGAATGCCACGGCCGACCCATGCACGTGGCCAGGGATAACCTGTGACGTCAAGGGAAACCATGTCCTGAAAATCAAACTGGAGTTATTTGCAGATAGTAGTCCGATGCGAGGAGCGGTGCCTGCATCTCTCGCAAATTTGAGCTCTCTAGAGAGTATTGATCTCGCTAACAATTTCTTAGGTGGTAATATACCATCAGAACTTGGCACCTTGAGCAGGTTACAGTATCTGAGCGTAGGAAACAACAATATTACTGGAGAAATACCACCAGAGCTTGGACGCTTAAAGTCCCTCCTGACACTTTACCTCGACGTCAACCTGCTGGAGGGTGGCATTCCACCTACCTTTGCAAACTTGACCAGCCTTCAGCAACTTCACTTGTCAACCAACAATTTGTCGGGGCTCATACCTTCAGAGTTGGGTAGTCTAACCCTTCTCCAGGAGCTGCACCTTGACGACAATGGCTTCAGTGGCACCATCCCCAGCACATTCCGGAATCTCACCAATTTAACGAGCTTGATGCTTGACAACAACAATCTTGGCGGTGGGCTAGCTATTTTGGAGGCAATGCCTGCACTTACTGAATTGTACTTGGCAAGGAACAACTTCTCAGGCCAGATACCACAGTTTGGCACCAACAATCCCAACTTGGGAACTCTATCACTGTGCTTCAATAACCTTTCAGGAACCATCCCTGTATCTCTTGGAAATCTTTCCAAACTCAAGGTTCTGTCTCTAAGTCACAATAGCTTGAGTGGTGTCATCCCCGATAGTATTCAAGGTGCTAATCTCTCTAACCTGAACATACTGGATGTCTCTCACAATTCTCTATCAGGATCTCTAAATTTCACCAAATCATCTTGGAACACCACGAACTTGGAGTCGGATTTCTCCTTCAATTGTTTCGGCTCTGGCGCAAATGATCTTGCTTCGAGCCTGCGCAAAGGAAACAACACCCTCTTCAACTCATGCTCTCAGTCTTCAACAGGGCATAATTCCCAGTTTGCAATCAATGTCGGTGGTTACAGCTCTGTCACAAATAACGATAGAGTTACATTCCAGCCGGATTTATCGTTTGATACATGTACCGGTCTGATGGTTAATCCATCTAACACCTGGGCCTTGCAAGTTCTTAGCGACAAAACAGAGTATCCAAGCACCATCGCGGGCACTGGAACAGCAATTTCAAACGTTTCTGCGGATGAAATGGAGATCTACCAATCCATGCGATGGGCTCCAGTCTACATGGCTTACTATGGCATCAACATGCGAAGCGGATTGTATAATGTCAGTCTCTACTTTGCAGAGATTGTCTTCACGCTTCCAGGCTACCGGGTTTTTGATGTGATGGTACAAGGAAAGATCGTTCGTTCAAAACTAGATGTGGTAAAAGAAGTAGGAAGCAATGTAGCTTTCAGAGAGGTCGTGCAGGTGGATGTCACAGATGGCCTCTTGAAAATTGAGTTTCTCTATGTCGGTCTAAATCGCTGGTTACAAACTTATGGATTGAGTGCAAATCAGACGGGGCCAATGGTGTCAGGTATCTCTGTACAGCTGGTGCATCCACGAAAAACAAAATGGAAGTACATCGGAGCAACTCTGGGGGCTGTTGCTGTTCTTGCCGCTTTGTCGCTGCTAGTGCTTTATATCTGGAAGAGAAACTGTCACAAAGGATCCGAATTCGGTGGTGTACAAGCGGACGGTATCTTTTCAGATGACTTCAACCGGTCTGCTTTCTACTCTTATAAGGAGCTCCAGGATGCTACTGATCATTTCAATGACGCCAACATCATTGGCCGAGGAGGATTTGGTACGGTATATCGAGGGGTGCTAAGAGACAAATCTGTCGTAGCCATCAAGCAACTCACCCAAAAGTGCCATAAAAGCAAAGTCTCCTTCAAGAGGGAGATGACAATCCTTAGCTCTGTGCAACATCGCAACTTGCTCATGTTACGGGGTTGCTGCATTGATACCGAGTTCCCTCTTTTGGTGTGCGAATACATGCCCAATGGAAGCTTGTCAGACCTTTTGCATAGGAATGAAGGGCATGTGCTGGAATGGGAATCGCGTCGCAACATCGCCATTGGCACAGCGTGTGGCCTGGCATATTTGCATCATGAGTTGAAGCACCGCATTATTCATTGTGATATGAAGCCCGCAAACATCCTCCTGGATGCG
The DNA here is from genome assembly GCA_030704615.1 of Takakia lepidozioides. Taxonomy (NCBI): domain Eukaryota; kingdom Viridiplantae; phylum Streptophyta; class Takakiopsida; order Takakiales; family Takakiaceae; genus Takakia; species Takakia lepidozioides. The sequence goes on from CM060731.1 coordinate 63,640,521, forward strand.
AACAACAATCCACGCATTGCTGATTTCGGTCTTTCAAGGCTTGTGTGCGATGACATGGTTTCGCACATCTCCACAACTAACATACAGGGGACGGTGGGCTATCTCGCACCAGGTAGAGCCTCACATAGTGGCTTAGACCGTTTTCGCTGTTTGCTACAACATGTCACGAGCAGCTCTAGATCAGTGTCATTGTATGTTTTTCAAAGCTTACCAGCACAGATGATCAAATGTTGTATTAAATGGATCTAGGGATGCTTGAAAGGCACTTGCCGCTGACTACAAGACTTCCAGACTTGGGACAAGACTTCGAGCTATTGTACTTGCTATGAGAGAGACCTGTATGATGAATTCTACAATGGTGGAACTCATTTCTAAAGGTCGGACTAAAATCAGTTTTGTCATTGATCTCGGTTTGTTAAACTTGTTCCAGAGTATGTGAGTCGTTCACAAATATCCGAGAAGATTGACGTGTTCAGTTTCGGAGTTGTGCTGTTCGAACTCTTGAGCGGTCGGAAAGTTCTAGACTTTTCACTTCCATCGGAACAAATTGTGATGCTGAATTGGGCGAATCAAGTGGGTGACGAGCCTGATGATCTACTCAAGCTTGTGGATCCGAAGCTACTCGGTGAGATGGTGGAGAAGGAGGCCTTGGAGATGGCCAAAGTGGCTAGACTGTGCACACAAGATTCTGCCTCTCTGCGACCTACAATGCGCGAGGTGTGGCAAATGCTAAGTGGATCTGCAAACATTCCAGCGAAGCTCCCCTCAGTGAAGTATTACTCCTTTCGATCAGCTTCCAGCACTCTTGCATCTTGTATTGGCAGTATGGAGTCACAGGAACCAGATACATTGGAGTTGTCGCTTACTCAGCTACCAGATCAGCCGTTCCGATTCTCACGACCTTCAACATCACGCCGACGCTCTCGAGACGATGGGCCTCCAATGCGACGCGTACGTCCTCGTCTGAACCCCGAACGACGGCAAAGGGAGCTTACTCGAAGTTTGATAATTATGTTGGAGGTTGAAGCATCGGACCCAGATGGCAACGAAATCATGTTTGAAGGCAGCTTCGAAAATCAGAATACTCAAATCACTGCGTGGTCCCAAGTTCAAGGTGTTGGACAATATCGATGGTTGCCGGGACCTATAAATCATTTGAGTCAAGAACGAAGAGCCGAATACTTGGCAAGTACCATTCGCCGGATTTTGGATTTTCTCCAACTCTAAGCAAGTCCAAGATTTTACCGCTCCTCGAGGAATGCTAGAGGAGGATCGATGTCACGGACATAGCCCAGAAGAACTTACCACGAGTAAATACCAAAAGTTACCAAATTACCATGTTATCAAAAATTACCATGACTTACCATGATTTATCATAATTTACCATTATTTACCAAGTTACCGAGAGTTTACCAAATTACCAGGAGTAACTTGGGAAACTTCTCCATCAAGATACTTCCTTTGTTTAAGGAAGCTTTTCCATCAAGAAAATCTTAACAAGTTCTCCAGCAAGAAACCTCCATAGGAGAAGCTTCTTAGGGAAACTTCTTAGTAGCCAATATATATAGGAGGCGAGACTGGACACTCTTCAGTCTCGCCAACACCAGTTCAAGCTACTCTTGTTTCCAGTTCCCAATACTCTAGCCCAGTTTCCAGTATCTGGTACTCCAGTCCAGTTTCCAGCATTTCAGTATTCAAGTCGTGTTCCAATATCTTGTACTCTTGTTCATTGTTTTGATTCATATTTACTCATCGTGTATACGGCCACGCCGACCTTGACTTCTTGTCTAGTCTTGTATTTCTAGTCTGGTCTCTTGTTTGTGTTCAGACATGTTCCCGTCGTTGACAGGCGGGGTATAAGTGGTTGACAGACAGTTTAGGGTGTGTGTAGGGACAGTGGATAACGGTTTGGAGAGAAAATGAGTAAAGTGGACAGAGAGGTGTTGATAAGTATGTACGATGGATATGGTATTATGTTGGAAATATAGAGCGTATCGTTCTTGGTCTGCACGAAGTTGGCTAATGATATCGCCGATATTAGCTATATTGGGTCCAAAATTTGGGTGGATATCCCCATACCTGAGTAGCGTGATTGTTATGCATATATGTTATATGTTACCTATGTTACATAAGAATGCAATATAAATACCAACAATCAGTATCTACACTACAAGATACCTAGCTCGGGTTCACGGATTGCAAGAAGGCGACTAACGATGGGGCTACTTTTGCACCCGACCTCTTGATCTATTGAGTTTGAGTACAATAAGAACAATGGTATGGGACCTAGTGAGGCTGAGGCTACTATCGCATCTGGTAGTTATCTGGAGTTAAAAAAACCTAACCACTACCTAAGCAGGCGAATGTGATGGACATTAGATGTGTCTTTGTATATGTTGTGCAGATTGGACATCGATGTAGTTGTGTAGCGATCTGTATGTGCACGACAACTGTCAAACTATTTAAATATTAGTTTAAAACTAACTACATAAATTTACTTAATATGTTTAACACTTTGACCTGGCCAAGTGACAAAAAGAGGTGCCAAGATTACCTTGACACCTGCACGTACTTATCTCCACGCTTGTTGTGTGAGGCTTATCTCTCTTGAATTAAGCCTCACAACGGCGAGCTTGCAGCAGATGTGTGTGAATGTGCCGTAGCAACGTGAAGTCCATATGGCTTAGGGTGCGCTAGGCTTTACTTATGTTTATAAGTGATAGGTTATATGATGGATTTGAGTACTTATCATTGTGATGGACATTATGTATGTCTTTTGTATGTGTTGTGTGGATTGGACAACGATGTAGTTGTGTAGCGATATGTATGTGCACGCTTTGGCGAGAAAAACAAACACAACATGTCTATGTTGTGGATTAATGTTGTGAAACTGAAGCTTCGAATTTTTATTTTTCAATGACACTCACAGATAATTTCTTCAATCTCCAACGATGATGACCAAAGATCATATAATCCTCTGACAATTGGGAATGCCCAAAGTCCAAATGGAGCTCAATTTGTCATCTGTCCTTTTGTGATATAAAATTCTCAAGGATTTCTGTCTTCTTGATTTCAAAGCATGAAAGTCCCATGCATTCATATACCTATGGTTTAATAAATCGTAAAATAATTTATTCTCCCTTAGTTACAGAGTGAAGTGGCTCTTAATAACACTTATTTTGGCCTAAGTCTTCTCTATTTCATTGCAAAATTATTTTGTAGCATATAACCAACAAAAAATGGGGATTAATTGATTTTCAAATAATAACACCATTACTACAAAAGTATCATAGTGTGAATGCTCATAGAGACTCCCAAACTGGGCATAGTATCTGCATGAGGCTGAAAATGGTCTGTAATCATAAATTACAAAATCATAAATTAGGTTTTCCATGCTTATGTCATCTCTGTTCTTTCATGGAGAGTGCAATGTGTAGCGTGACTTTCATCTCCAAACAAATGTTATATCCCATACCAGCTATTACAATTCTACTAACGAATCAACCATGGGTTCCATGAAGCCAAAGTCGTTATATATCCATACGAAAGAGATGGCGCATTGGTGACTAAATCATACCTCAAACATAAGAGGGTAGAAGCTTTTTAGAATCCATAGGACACTAGGAGTCTAGAGGAGCAACGGTACCGTGGGTACCTGGGGTACCTAGGGTACCTTAGGTACCCCGGGAGCCAGAGGAGGATTACATTCAAGTTTACGTTTGTTAGTAAGAATGGTTGTGAGGGAGCGGAGGGCTGTGAGGTGTATTGCTTTGAAACATTGGAGAGGATAGGGAGTTTAAAGTTAGTGTGTATTGCATCAATACTGGCGTTATGAATGCCGCCTCGAGTGCCAGCCGTGATAACCGTCAAAGGACCAGTGACCCAGCCCTTATGTCGAAGCGCAAAGATAAGTGGCGCGTATTTAAGCTGTTCGTCTAGCGTTGAATCAGCGGGGTATCGATCATTCAATAAACTCCCCCCCACCCACCGCCCCAACCCTAAACCTTACCATCTACTTTATTGAATTCACATACTGCCCGACGCCCCATCCTTCTCTCCATTATAGAATGCAATATATACGCATTCACCACTGTGGTATCCAGAAGAAAAAAAACTCCAAGATTAAACAAATGTTTCTTTGATGGAGAAACTTCCTTAAGCAAATGAGGTATCTTGATGTAGAAGTTTCCTACAAATAAAGCTTCTTGAGCAGTTTCCCAAGTTACTCTTGGTAATTTGGTAAACTCCCGGTAACTTGATAAATAATGGTAAATCATGGTAGATCATGGTAAATCACGATAAATCATGGTAACTTTCGGTAACATGGTAATTTGGTAACTTCTGGTATTTACTCCTGATAAGTTCTTCTGGGATATGTCCGTGACACTATCCGCTCTGCCAGCAAAAACACGTTTGCTAAGATGGGTTGGTCCACTTGTAGGAGAGTTGCATCCCGCACCCTTCTCCTCAGCTCCTTGTCCAGTATCCCATACCAGAATTGGACGGCTTGAGCTTCCGTAACACCTTGGTTTATATTTATCAATCGTCTCATGCGCGTGTAAGCCTCCCTCAAACTCTCAGTAGGCTTGCGCTGGAACTCTTGTAAGCTCCGCAATTTCTCTGTCCTTATCCCATGGGAGTTTCTCCTCAACTCCTCGAAGAACTCCACAACTGGGTTAAAGGCAGGCACGGGTGATGGTGCTGCAGCAGGAGCTTGAGTAGATTTCTCAGCTCCATCTTTACTTGTCCCACTACTAGTGCTTGCAGTTAGGGATGTTGTTGTAGCTGCTGGTGTCACCGTTGCCCTTGTGCCTCTAGTGATGGAGATATAGTCAGGTGACCAATATTGTCGTCAGTCCTCAATCTCCACCTCATTTCCCCGCCTAAACTTATGGTAGTCATCTATGTCAGGGACGAGAACATGACTGAACACAAACAAAAGATCAGACTACAAGACTATACAAGAAGTTAAGGTCGGCGTGGCCGAATGCACGATGAAGACGATCTTTATAACAATGAACAAGAGTACAAGATATTGGAACACGACTTGAATACTGGAATGCTGGAAACTGGACTGGAGTACCAGATACTGGAAACTGGGCTAGAGTACTGGGAACTGGACTGGAGTACTGGAAACTGGAAACAAGAGTAGCTTGAACTAGTGTTGGCGAGACTGAAGAGTGTCAAGTCTCGTCTCCTATATATATTGGCTACTAAGAAGATTCCCTATGAAGCTTTCCCCTATGGAGGTTTATTGCTGAAGAAGTTTCCAAGATTAAACAAAGGTTTCTTAACGGAGAAACTTTCTTAAATAAAGGAGGTATCTTGATGGAGAAGTTTCCTCCAAATAAAGCTTCCTGAGCAGTTTCCCAAGTTACTCTTGGTAATTTGGTAAACTCCTGGTAACTTGGTAAGTAATGATAAATAATGGTAAATCATGGTAAATCATGATAACTTCTGGTAACTTGGTAACTTCTGGTATTTACTCCTGGTAAGTTTTTCTGGGCTATGTCCGTGACAATCCATAGGCGGCCCCTCAATGTGCTGAAACAGCTCCTTCCACGCCATAAAAGGCGTAAACAGTTGTGGATTACGCATTTGCTGCAAATCACACCAACTATCAAACTCTTGTATGAAATCATCAAGCTCGATGGTGCCCACAGCTCCCGAGTACCGACGTGGCTCCTTGGTAGCTCCATACATTTCCTCCATCGTATCCCACAACAATGGCACAGAAATGGCTTGCACCCTCGGCGAGAATCCTCCTAACTCTGAGTCTGAACCTTCCTCAGAAGACAGTGAAGGTGAAGGTGGCCTAAACCGCACACCTTGTCTTGTATACCTACTAGTATCGCTAGTGCTTGTACCGACATTATCCTCAGCAACTGGTGGCACCTTCGTGATGAAAACTCACACTCAAACCGGCTATCAACTTGTGTCTAAGCCCCATTTCCATAAGGTAACCGGGTAGAGAACCCGTTGCAGCTTATGGTTTGGAATAATACGTTCATATTCTGAACCTGCACCTGCACCTGCATCCACCGCAGGCATTCCTATGGTCTGCTGGTCATCAACCCAGCCTCACCATAAGAGAAACAATGATGGTCTATTGGTCATCACCCCAGCCTCACCACCGACAGCACGCTCTAGGATTGGTCGGCCACAATATTTCCGGCACAACCACCTATAAAAGAAAACGCCCAAACCAAACTAGCATGGCGCACAATCAAGCATGCATGTGTGGGAGGAGGATCCAAACACATGAAACTCAAACAACAACACCTCCACACCTTAAATCAATCGATCTCCTTGCGGTTCCAATAAACCTACAAGATAGCCAAGTCTTTATCCAAACTAGTTCTGCCTCCACTTACGGAAAAGTTTTGGCCTACAAGAATGATGGAAGACTATAGAGAAGAGAAGCTAAAGCAATTTCCAAGCCCAGAATGCTCTCATCTCATTACTCCTCCTGTCTTCACTCACTCTTGCTTGAGCAATAAACAAGACTATCCTTAAATAACCTCTCAAATAACTCTCAAGAGCCCTCAAATTATTGCCATGAACTTCTGAAATCTGCCCGCAATCAGCTCCTAACATAGACCCACTGAGGTTCAAGAAGTTCGCAAACTTGGACTCTAAACAGTGCACTAAAAGGCCCTAGGCGCCTGCCAATTAGTGGCCTCCAAGGTCTCCAACCAGCCCTCACAAAGGCTCCACAAGCCTACCCAATGTGGCCTCCGAGGACCTCCAATAGTCTTCCAAACAGCCCTTAAGAAGCTCCACAAATCTGCCAAGTATTGGCCTCCAATGACCTCCAACAGTCCTCCAACAGCCCTTAAGAAACTCCACAAATCTGCCAAGTATTGGCCTCCAAAGACCTCCAACAGTCCAACAGTCCTCCAACAGCCCTTAAGAAACTCCACAAATCTGCCAAGTATTGGCCTCCAAGGACCTCCAACAGTCCTCCAACAGCCCTTAAGAAGCTCCACAAATCTGCCAAGTATTGGCCTCCAAGGACCTCCAACAGTCCTCCAACAGCCCTTAAGAAGCTTCTCAAATCTGCAAAGTATTTGCCTCCAAGGACCTCCGATCGTCCTCCAACCAGCCCTCACAAGGCTCCATAGGCCTGCCAAACATTGGCCTCAAAGGACCCCAAATAGTCCTTCAAACAGCCCCAAACAGGCTCAAACAGCCTGCAAGATATTGGCTTCAATAGACCCCAAATAGTCCTCAAACAAGCCCCAATACCTAATAGATATTGGCCTCAATAGACCCCAAATAATCCTCAAATAGGCCCCAATACCTGTTAGATATTGGCCTTAATAGACCCCAAATAGTCCTCAAACAAGCCCCTAGAAGGCTCCAAGAATATCCACAGTAAGTCGATTTTTCATCCGTCAATGACCAAATTTCATCCAAAACCGCGATTTCTCATCCGCAGGTCCGATTTCATCTGCCGCGATAGTTCATCCACGCAGTTTCATCCATCTTCACAATTTTTCATCCGATAGTGCGATAGTTCATCCGCTGATGAGATTTCATCCATTGGCGCAGTTTCATCCACTACAACCGATTCTCATCCAATGCCACTCTCTTATACCCCAGACAACCCACAAGACAACCTTATCGACCAACCCTTAATATGCCTTACATGGAATGTGGGATCCATTGCCTCCAGCTTGCCAACCCTTTCACTTATTCTTCAAAACTCAAACCCTCCCCATGTTATTCTACTCCAAGAAACCAAACTCAACTCGCATTCGCCCAACACATATATCAACAGAATACTGCTTGACCACCACATCATCTATGGGAGCCCCCCATCGCCAGGAAAATATAATAGACGACGCTTACTACCATATCAGTAGGCTCATGGAGGCCTAGCCATTGGTATACACAAATCCATGCATTCACGAGAAACAACTACAAATGCCCACATCCCCACGCACCTTAAAACTCACCTCCAAATTGTTGAGATTCACATGAGCCCTTATCCAAAACTACTTATCATTCATTTATATATGCCCTCACACCCGGACGATATAGCCCTTACCCCCGATATTCTACAACAAATTGTGGGCTTTGCTAACAATCCACTCCATTCTTTATCCACAATCCTCCTTGCAGGTGACTTCAACAGAGACTTATCTATGCTGGGCAAATTACATGACGGTGTACACTTCCCTCCCTCTCCAAAAGACATACAATGGACAACCTTTACCCAAACGCATGGATTCCAATACATCACTACAAACCGGGCTTTCTCTAGGCAAGGAGGACTAAACTATACCTCGCATAGCCTCATTGATGGGTACTACCTCAAAAATGCCTGGAAATAATCCTACACAGCTGTACAGTACAATCCTGTATGATCCCATATATAACTCTGACCATTACTCAGTTATTCTCCGCATCCCCGCGCATATAGTACCTATAGGTCCAGTCCTAAATGGCCCCTCGCTAGACACACGGCCACGTATTCCCACCCCTATTCCCCCCCCCTCTATTCTGGCATTCCAAGCCAAGTTTCGATCCATTTCCGGTACAGTTATATCTGATTTTGAAACAATACTAGATCGATATTCAGCAAACCCCACCCTTCAAATTTGGGAAGACGCAAGCTCCAAGCTAGAACAAATATTAACTCAAATTACAGAATCCACGCTACATACATGCACAAAGTTCCCCGATCCAGTACAAACTGAACGATAAAAAATAAACGGATGATACTTGACAAGAACACAACAGAGAAAATGGCAAGCACAATTAATAATCCACCACAAAATCTGCAAAGCTATTACAATCCTCTCATCTGACCCACGAGACCCCCAATGGAGAAATACCCCATCTATTATAGACCTAAACACAATAGTAGCTTGCAGCACAGATTTCCCGATACCCCAGAATGATGCAGACATACATACATGGCTCATATCTCTCTCCCGAATTGGTCGAGATGCAAAGAAAAACGCTTACAATATCACCAAACAACAATCCAAAGACAACCAAAAGAAATTTGTTCAATCATACTGTAAGACAAGCCTCGCCTCATACATAAATCAATCTTCAACCCTTCCCCATCTCTTCCTTTGGATGCGATACAAAACAACGCATGAACTCTACACACCTCTCCAGCCTCTATAAATAAAATCGTCTTCCAGTAAGCTAAGACCACATACCAACCACAAGCACATGCATGTTTCCAGCCATCGCATCACATACTGTGCATGCCAAGCCAGACATTATCATTGGCATGATATAGATGGATTTAAACTCGAGCGAGGGGGACAACTCGACATAAGTGCTTACCTCACCCCAGAGGTCTACCATTCATGCCTCAAATCTCTCTCCAACTCCAAAGCGCAAGGCCAGACAACATACCTAATGAAATACTCAAGGCATTGGACCCACACTTCCATCGATTAATTCATCGCTTCTTTGTGATGTGCTATCAGCTCCATAGAATTCCCAAAGGCTGGAAAAACAGTCATACAATACTAATTTACAAAAAAGATGACCCTACCCAATTAGGCAACTACAGACCTATAGCTCTTACTAACACCCTTTACAAGCTATTTACTAGCACATTGACCACCCTTCACACATCCTTCGGAAAACAACATCATATTCTTAGTGACTCGCAAGAGGGATTTCAAACTGCCAGAAGCACAAGCCGGCAAATCCAACTCATTATTTCGGCCTTAGAATATGCACGTTTTACTCAACAAGACATATTTTTGCTATACATTGACTTTTAAAATGCATTTAGCTCAATTGACCATGCGCGTCTACTAGCCGTCACGACTGATCTAGGATACCCGCAAGACGTAGTCATGCTCATTGGCAATATTTATACTGAAGCCACCACCACATACTCCGGGCCTTCATTTGGCAATACATCACCTATACCAATTCACAGAGGTACCATACAAGGGGACACACTTAGCCCATATTTTTTTATTGTCTTTCTAGAACCCACATGACTTAGTTTTGCTAATTTTTGGGACAGATGTAGGTGCACATCTTGTGCACTCGGGGCAACTTCACATGGCTCGCTCAAGATAACATAGGATACCAATACATTACGTCTCCCAATAACATCCCACAACAACAAACAAACTTTCACTTGCACACTCCCACTCGACCCTCCCCGCACTCCTTCTAGACTTCCTCACCACGGAGCTGCAACTCACTCACTCATACTACTCTAACCCTCTCACATGCCCGTTGGGTTTATCTACTTACTTGAGCTTACACAACATTGATCAACACTTTGGATCCCTGGGGGCTGCAAGGTCCCACCAATGGCAAGGGCGAGGGTTTGCACACCCCCCTAATGCCGCCTCTGCCAGTGAAGCGCTTCATTGGGCGCGCATTGCTGCACATATGTCACCAAAATCATTCACCATCTTATTTATTCCTAATACTAACCATACCAACTCTAAAGACCCAATACTAACCGACCCCCCTGAAGTATTCACGTTACCTACATTTGAGCCTCGCTCAATCATTTATCAACCCCCACCACCGTGGCCCAATTACATGAAATATCCAGAACCGTTATTAATTAAACTGGTATGTGTACACCACTTCACAAGACCCGCAAATACCTATCACTTTCTACCATCAACTGGACCGGATCCTAAAACATTTATTTGGTCACACAGCCACGGTTCATCCGCCTATCCAAATTCCCATCAAATATCCCCGAATCAATCCGGACAAGCCATGGAGACATGTGACCCCTAGGCCTCTTTGGGCAGCGAGACCAAAAACCTTTGCTATACCACTCCCAGATTTCATGGAACCCACAACCTTAAAATTCCAACCACAGAAATGCATATATACTGATGGCTCCTTAAAAGATGCCCAAGCGGGTTATGGTATATATTTGGTTGGCACCAATACCAAAATATATAGCCGTCTCCTTGGTTGCCAGAATATCCTAAGAGCGGAGCTTATGGCTATACATGATGTTCTCAAGTCTCTCCCCTATCAACCTACTTCAACATACTATTTATTTACAGACAGCTTGGTCTCCCTATACCTTCTCACCAACCAAATTTGCATGCCATCATCACAGATTCACCATCCTGATATTACACTTATAAAAGGAATCGTCGACGTTGTATCATCTTTACCGCTGCAAAAACATATACACAAAGTTCAATCTCACACAGACATAATAGGTAATGACATAGCAAACCATCTTGCCCAACTTGGTGCTATTCAGCCAATCATCAACCCCTCGACCAGCCCTATCCACCGGTCGCACACATACCCGTTTTGGCTCATATCAACAAGGGCTAGATTCCTGACCATAGCACCTATACGGAATCTGCACACACACATTCAAGGCGAGACCAAACTACTCATACAAGAATCCCGCACCTACAGAAATTCGTACATATCTAAGTGGGTCTCGTCCCCACACCTGCTACATAGTACGTCCAATCATTTTTTAACATCCCCAAGGTTACTGATGCACAAATCAAACAAACTTTGAAATTTCGGTATGGTCAATACATGGGCAATCAATGACGGAACTTGTTCTGGCCATTATTATACCCCAATAAACATTGCGTGTTATGTTCATCCCAAAATCCCCAAATAGATACATGGCCACACTTACTTCTCCACTGCAACCACCCCATATAACTACATGGGTTGCGGGTAACCAGACATAACCAAGGGGTTAGACAACTCCACAAAATTCTCACTTCACATCCAAAATCCAGATGGTTTAACCTCATCAATGCAGGCACATTCCAAGGTCGCCCACCGGACCACACCATACCCCCATGGCTGCTACCGTGTATATGCTCCCAAGGACACCCGTGCCTTTGTCTAGCAAGACTATGCCCAGATATTTTGCTAGTCCAGGGACTTCCTATACAGGCATTGCCACCGACACAACCGCTTCCATCTCTCAAAATACATTTTTTGGAATTTGCATTCTGCCATGATCGAAATCCAGATCAATCAATTATGTACAAACATGAAAAATATGACCCAATCATACATGCCCTCCGTCATAGAGGAACACGGCACCTCTGACCGTCATCACTGCGGGTGTCAGGGGCGGTGCTCATACCCATAATATCCAAGGTTTGAAAGATAATCTTAACCTACCACCCAAATACACTACACCTCTACTACGAGCGTTACATTCACGGCTATTTCATCACTCACATCCCTAATCCTCAATAAACGTAAGATTGAAAGTGGCCAGCTAGCCACTGTGTGACAGGTTATAGTTCGGATAGAGCCCACCCCTCAAAGGGGGCAGTACCCGGGCAACGACGCAATGGCGTGAGCGTTGCACGTGAGCGCGCGAGCGTACGCTCACGCAGGAGTGACGTGGCGTGAGCCTGCACACATGCTGACGTGGCGTGAGCGTCATGTCAGCATGCTGATGTGGCGGTAAATGATGACATGGCACTGTCCGTCAACTGCCACGTCAGCATTAACATGTGCATAGGGACAGCAAGACATGTAGACTTCGAACGGTGCAATGACAAATGTGCACTACCTAAAAGTTGTCACTCAGAGCTCACTCCGTATAATTGGAGGCCATATCATTGCACAGCCGACGAATTGATGTGAATTACACATTTCAAATCATGGTCATCCACATACCACATTACATAGTTCATGCTACCCATGTGTTGTATCCCGCTGCAAAAGAGTATCGACCTCGTTGAAACTCATAGTGGCCTGGTGAATGAAGTTGTCACGTTTGGGATCGCAAACCATCCTCCTCAAAAATATGAAATACAAATGTTTGCAGGGTATGAATTTACCTCTCTTGCCCAAACTGGTTGATAGCATATTCACAAAATCAGGACATGTGCAATTGGGGAAATTGGAAACCGTGATGTCGTAGGTCCTGTCATGAACAGCAGATGTGGAAGTGATGATTGTGAATACCCGACCATATCCTGGATCGGGTACTTCCGTGGTGCTTCCGACACGAGCTTGGAGCATTCTTGCGGACTCCACTTTGCCAAAGTGTTCAGCGGTTGGAGGGAAACGCCGAACGAGCTTTCCATCTCGTTTGGTTGGCCACAAGTCAAGATTTGCCGGGGGGACCCGAGAGGACGCAGAAGTAGTAGCACATGCATGGAGTTGGGGTTGTCTCACAAGGGAAAAACCTGTCTCCTCCAACATTTCAATCTCCTGAAAGCTGAGATGTGTTCCCACCTTCACGGGCCAAACGGTTGGAGGAGATGGCTTCATCACTACGGAAGGACGCACAGTTCCATGCACACATCTGGCACAATCATCTGCGCAGAACCAGAACTTGTGGTTCTTGGCTTCTGGTTGACCGTATGGACGCATCAAGCCCGTGAAAGTCGGAGCAGGAGTTCGGGCACCACCTCTGGATATAAATGAAGTGCACTTCTCGAAATTAGTTGCCCTGATCGCTGTACATTCACACGAGACCCGACACTTGTGCGTTCTATGTGCCAAACGTGGTCGGGGCATGCGGACTCAAGCACATCAAGGGGGTTGTTTCTCTCCTGCACCATTTCAGTGGCACGGTTTGATGCTGGAGCTTGCCGTCGTGTTGGAGGTTCCTCCACAATGGAGGTTCCGGACATGGAGCTGTCATGCAGGGGAACACGAGGCTTCGAGAAGTTATCACGGTCTGCCCTGTGGGAATCTGAATCCGAACCAGGTGGAGTGTTCAATTTCTTCTTACAGGAGCCGAATCTCTCCTCCCCTTCAAGATGTGGAACTCTAGAAACAAGTGGCGTTCCCTGGGCATACATGCTCACCGCCCGTGCTATCTTGATTGGATCCCCAGATCTGTTTGCAGCACGCAGCATCAACTCCCATTTGTCCGGACCCTTGCCACCAACCCCACCTCGTAAGAAATCACGGTATCGGGTTTGTTGTTGCAAGGCACGTATCAAATCATCTGTTGTTGCCACATACAAATCCCGACCTCGTTTCCCAGACTGCTGCAACCATGCATTGTGCACAGTTTCTGCCAAATTGCAAGATGGCATGTCCGCCATTTCCTCAATGGACATGTTCCGCAAAGAGGATAACCACACTTCAGAACAGTGCACAGGAAACAACATAAAGAAAGCAATGAGTCAAAAATATGGAAAGCAAATGTATGAATAAAGCATGAAATAGAAGCCTCGTACCATTGTCATGGCTGCTCCCCACTGTCTATACCGGAAGTGCCAAAACGCCAGCCAATCTTCCAATGCTCTCATACTCTCAAGTGATGCAGCTCCAGAAGAGAACCACCAGGCACGAATTGTCTGGAACAAAGTGTCCGCCTCCTTCATTGTTCAAGCATCTTTGTACTCTTTGCACAATTTACGGTGCTGAGTCTGCATCTCTGGTTTGATGTCCGACTTTGTATGTTTTTCCAGAGATTGTGTCCAATGGAATAGACATGTACGCTCTCTTCCTGGCATAGGCACTTTTGGGTCGCCCGATCCGAAGACAACACGAATAGCATTGAAATTTGCTTGAGCACTATCCGCCATGAAACCTGCGAAATTTGGAGATGGCAGCCCATGGCAGCCCATGACACGTATCAGGGAATTCCACATGAGCTTCTGGGATTCCGTATCCTCGGATTGCATGTCACAAACTGCAATTGTCATAACTCGTTGGTACACTGGATCGTAGACATGACAAGCCATTGTCGTCCAATCCTTCACTCGTTTCACATGATCAAACATAAGAAAACAGTTCTGCAAGTCCCCAGTCTTTTGCATCCGCTTCACGAGGCTAACCCCACTGCCCTCCCCAACAGTCGACATTTTGAAAAGAAATACTTTGATGGCACCTTGACCTGGGAATACATTGTCCTGGATGTAATCGTACTTGCTCACTCGTTTCAATTCCAAAATATTGTCTATGTAGCCTCTGATCCCAGAGCCCATTCTCAATGCATTGATCTGATGCCGAATGTTAGGTGAACTTAAAGTGGAGAAATGATCCATGACCAGGTCCAATGCTGCACCGTCAAGTTTAGTCCCCACAGAATCTCCTTCACTCAAAATATGGCTTTCCAAGAAGGACTTGCTTGCGCCAAGAGCAATTGCAGATGTTGTTGCGGATGGGTTTCTCCCGAACTCCTGTTTGATCAACCTCGATACTGTCTCAACACTCTCCCTGTAATCCCCCTTCGAGACAGGATGGTTATGGAATCCAAAATGCACACAAGCTCTCGTCATTGTATTCAAACGGTGGACAACATAGTACATTCTTGCTCCGCAGAGCGCCAAACAGGATGGCACAAGTTTGCAGAATTTGCAGACGAAAGTGTTTGCCGGTGGAGGGGCAGTCCCAGGCTGAAATGGATTTTCCGCCAGACCCTCCCATTTGCTTTGATTATGAACCCCAGACTGAAGAAAGTGTCTGCAATTCGAATTATCACACCTAAGGTGTCCATTGCAAACTGTCCTCCTGAAAACAAGCTTGTCATCATTATGAATATTGGATGTTTTTGTTCTGCACCACGGGTGCCCGTCGTGTTTCTTGTCCATTCCATGCATCATGATTGTTACACCTCCAACTCGCGGAGGAGGAGGCAGCTCAATAGGATATCGCCATCAAAAGTCTCCGGCAAGAACTTCACAGGCACTTGCTTCAAAGATTCCCAATCAATTCCCCGCAACTCACTTTTAAATCCAGCCATTCCTCCCATTGCTCGCAATTTTGGAATGACACTACAAATCTCTTCTTCATCAGCTTCTCTAATCACAGTAGGAAGGACTGGATTTGGAATTTCACTTATGTCATCATCGGAAGAATCCGAAAGCTCAACGATTGGAGTGGAGGACGTCTGTTCTTTTTTCACCACCACCTCCCTCTTGTCTTCAACGACCGAAGCAGCAGTCCCGGGCGTCACATATGACCCAAGGGACTTTCGCCGAGGCTCTCCAAGTACTCTGTATCGACCAGGACGCACTCTCCACTGGCTGATATGAGCCGTCTCATCACGGTTTGGGAAAGAATATTTCACCAACTTCCCTTTCAGATCGTAAACCTCTTTCTCCAAAAAGATGGAGCCATTCTGCAGCTGAAAACGGGTAGCCAAGACATGTTCCAGAACAATTGCAAATCCATTGTCAAGGACTTCCTGGGAGAACGGCACTGGTTTGTCGTCTGAGAAGAACTCCGCTTCAGAGGAAGCCATCTTCCTTCCTCGAGTATGTTTGTACCTTGCTATCGCAGATCTAGTGTAAATCGGTTTACTGCTGTCTCCAGAACACAGTTGAAGAATGAGCAGAGAATATGGCGGAGGAAGCTCAGATAACGACTGTGCATATTATGTTATTCTTTCCAGATATGCAGCCGTCCATTTTAATTACTTTTCTTGTGGGCCCAGTGGTCAGAGTATCCCTAGGGGCAGTGTCGGCAACTGTTAAACCGTTAATCAGAACCTCATCAATAAACCCAATAACAAAGCCGACTTCCTGGAAGCATGCCACAAGATCTGAGAATGGGATTGCAGATTAAGTAAATGTATCTATATACTACTACCAATGATCCTGCGCACCTGGAAAGTTCCAAATGTGAAACGAATGTGGGGTTTGGCTAACAAGGATGACCGTGTATGATATTCCAAAATTTGTCATCAAACTCTCGTTCATTTATATTTATTTGTTTAAGACTGCGCATCAATTTCTGGATTCGCTGTTATTTTAAATATTGAACCCGTTCTAATAAAGAACACGCCGTTTTTTTTGGGCGGCACACGTCAGACATCCATAACTGAATACGAACAGCTGTACACCAATTGCTGGCATGTGCACTAATAAGGAAACGACTATTGTGTAACAGTCATGCGGGAGGGAATCCGATGCTTCTAGAGACACGCAAGAACGCAGGCAATCCCGCAAGAAATCGGGAGTCACTGCGTTTTTTCTACTTTTCGCGCTTAGAGGGGAGTGGTAGTCAAGCTGGAGAGGGTTCCTTCTAGAATACGAAAGAGCAGAAAGTCTCTTTATTTTACTTCCCTTAGAGAGAGACGCAAGCAAGAGAGAAAATGACAAGGCGTCGGTTGTTGGGAGAACACAGGGCCAAGGTAGCAGGTGAACGCGGAGACTGATTCACAAGAGCAGACGGAGACTGAGGCAGCGGCTGCGACACAGTCGGCGATAAGAGTGCGCAGCCTGTGGAGGCAGAGATGATTCGCAGGGACACTGAAGAAGGTGGAAGCACGCGGAACGCCGAACCTGGAGAAGGTCAAGAAACCCTGCGCAGACAGAAACTCCAGCAGATGCTGAGAGGAAAGAGGAAAGCTGCTGAAGGGATCATTTCAAAACTAAGAAGGGCCAATAAGTTTTATCATATAGTCTGTCTGATTGCCTTTCAAGGAGTCCTTCCTCTTCCCTTCTTTAGCAGGAACTACTGAATATGCCGAGCGTCGTTAACGCCATTCGATTTCTCCTCATTGCAGATTTATGTACCTATGTGTTTGAAGAGAGAGTCTGCACTTACTATTCTCCCTAAACTACACTGAATGTCGTTGCGCCAATCAGTTGCACAGTATGTCATTACACAACACCGATCCGGCAGGTCGTTATCTTTTGTGATTGTCGTTAACGCCGTTCGCTATCGCTCTCGCTTTTGTTTTGAATACGGCAGTCTCAGCTTTGCATGTGTAGATTGTGCTGAATTCTTTCACACCATTCATGGTGAGTTTCCTTGATACAGAGTGATGGTCGTTACCGCCATTCACTATTTGCAAATCACTCAGTCAGAACTGAATGGCATCGTGCAGAAAACTGTGAGGTCGAAGCCTACAGGATCAGAGGGGAAAGGATCTGGAGATGGGGACGAGTCCGCAAAAAGCTCAGAGAATACAGATGAAGCAGATGAATCCGAAGTGCACTACCTTGACAAGGTGAAAGAACTCATGTCATTCCAGAAGGTAAACTCTCAGGAGGTTATAAGGGACATGCTCGTATCTGGAGGGCGTCTGGACATACCTCTGTGCCGGATGATATCAATGCCTGTTGTGCGTCCACCTCTTTCCATGACATAACAAAATTGGAGAGTGATTTTGTGCATGGATATAGACTTGGTGCACAAGTTTTTTATGTGTCACTGACGGATATAAATGGGAAAAGCACATTAGTGTCTCCAGAGATCAGTGATAACTGGGATGAGTGCTGGAAAGATGCCAATGAGGAGTTCGAGCTGGGCCTCATGATGGGAAAGAACACCCAGCAATTCTGCAACCACATGTTCTACGTCTGGGACGGCAACCACCGATTGCTGGCATGGATGGGATACATTCAGAAACACCATTCGAAAGACAAAGACAAGCATGTTGCTGTGGAGGCAATGGTTTTGGATCCAGGAAACGACATCGCTAGGCTTCTTACAGCTATGCACGACGTGAACAAGTAAGTCATCCAGGAGATTTCATTCCCTCTGTAGTGTCTTGTTAATCCTCAAAAAACAGTGTTAAGGAATGCAATGTTTCCAATGTTTTTGCAGATCGACAGAGAAATCGCATGTGACAACAAGCTGGTTCACACACTATTCCGAATTCAGAGGATTGGTCTGATGAAGCTGGATGATTTTCGGACAGTACTACCACCCAATATCATCAAGAAGTGCGAAACAGGAAGAGCTGCAGGCACTTGGTATTCTTTGACACGAGAGGCGTTTCTGGAGTAGTACATGTATGCGGTAAGCCCGAGTCTGTAATCTGTTTACTTTTCGAATACATGTTTGTAGTCCCTTCGGAGCTAATCACTACTTGAATGAATGCAGCAAGAACTGGCAGAGGCAGCTGAGAAGGGAAAATCCGAATATTACCGCACTACACCAGAAGAACTAAGGACATCAAAGGGTGTGGAAGCTGCAATAAAGAAGGAGTTTGAAATGCGAAGAACCAATTGATGTCAGCCTTCGGAAAGCAGCTTAGAATAGTAGATCCTGGACTTGGTCCTGAGTTCCTTCAGCAGATCAAAACACACTATGACAAGCATGTGCATCCGGAGATGCAGCAGGAGAAATTGCACCGGCTGGCCATATCGATGGTCGACCCACAAACAAAAATAAGGTGGCTGGAGATATGGAACTCAGATCAAACAGTAAAGGACTTGAATCAGTTCCCAAAGAGCACCATACAGCCTGGCACAAAGGTGGAAGGAATCAGTGATTTGGTGTTTGATAACTGGCTCCACAAGGCTACATTTTGGAGTCAGGTGTGTATTCGAACATGCTGTTTTCTTCTCTTCAAGTATGTGATGTGTATCTTTTTTGCAATTCTGACAAATATACTATTTGCAGCTCGAAAAGCGCGCCGTCATTGTGCTGGATCAGACTTTGAAGGACCTGAACATTGCGATTGTTTCCCCTCCCCAAATGTCATTGGAGGCATACATAAGGAAGTGGAGAGGTCTCACCTGGAGATACTGTTTTTTCCGGGAGTTCTCCAAAGATGGTAACATTTTACGGCCAACGACTTTGACAGTCAGGTTGGAGGAGAGTGGGCCATGATGCGAGTTGTGTACAGGTGCAATGTCATACTTGAAACTCTACTGTTTTTTGGGAAAAAATGTGGCTTCATATGGATTGCAATCTTAGATCCAGATTGAATGTCGTTGACGACATTCACTTCTTTGTCTAAGTCATTCTTAAGCGAGTATATGAATTCACCTGGTTAGGATCTAAGGGTGCAATTATATTGTCCCTGATTAGAATTGATAATGTCCTTGAATGGCGTTGACGACATTCACATACGGAGTTGTTGAGAGGTCCTCAGAGTTATTTAAATTTTTGTAATGTCCATAGAGGTTACAGTGAGGGTTCCTCACTTCATTTTGCTGAATGTCAATGCAGACATTCAGTTGTTCTGCATTGTTTTTGCCTCTTGCGATGAATGTGGAGGCTTGATAAGCTCTGTTTTAAGAAATCCAAAGTGAATGTCGTTGACGACATTCACAGCTGTGTCTGTATTATTCAACAGCGACAAATTCAATTTACATGGATTGGGGAGCTAAGTAATTGGTTTCTTTTTTGTATTTTTGTGAATGGCGTTGACGCCATTCACATACAGTGATGTTGTGAGGTCCTCAGTGATAGGTTCGTTATGAATGTGCATTGAGTTTCCTGGAGGGTTCCTTACTCAATTTTTTGATTTCCATCCTGTGATTTTGCTTCATTTAAGTAATAATTTGGCTTCATTAGTGAATGTCGTTGACGACATTCACTTCTATGTCTGTGTCATTTCTAAACGATATTTGCATTCACCTGGATTAGGGTGTATTTACAGTGTCATTGAATGGAATGTTCTGAATGGCGTTGACGACATTCATATCTGGAGCAGTAGTGTGGTCCTGAAAGGTCCTTGGAGCAGTTCTCAGAGCCATTTCAATCTATGTTTTATTCTTTCTGTTCTACTTGCATCTTACTCACTGAGCGCTTTTGTGGGTTGGGATTTCTCCTTTTTTCAGGTACACGAAATATGTGCTTATGGAAGGAAATCACCTGAGCGGAATTCCCGACTATCTTGACATGTGGTCGGACCCTGCAAACGATCCAACCATGTATACTGCAGGGATTGAAGGACTGGAGTCCTTCTCACTTCAGAGACTGTGGTACCTTGACTGCCCACCTGAGCACACGACCTTTCAAGAACAGCATATGAAATACTTGAACAATAACGCTGAGATGCTGGCGCCTTTGACTGACGAAGAGTATCAACGAAACATAGCAACATTGGCTGCAAGGAGCCTGATGCTCAGGGAACGCCGCAGAAGGGAAAGAAGGCGGGCCGCAAACCAAAAGACAAGGCTGTTGATGTCATAGCCATCTCACCAGCAAAGCCAAAGGACAAAGACAAGTCCAAAGAGAAGGAAAAGGACAAGGGGAAGGAGAATGAAAAGGAGATGGAGAGTGGGCAGGACTTTACTGCTGGAAGATATACCCGCACTCTTCAGTGCGTGTTCGATGCCAAGCCACACCCTTCCCGTTCTGATTCAGCAGGAGAGATGAAAATTGTTAATGAGGGTTGGCTTTCGATGATGCAGAGTCGAAAGAGAGGATACACTGGGGTGCCATCCCCTACCTGGGACAATATAATCTCATTCCTCAATCTGGTGAGAATTCCAGTTTCTTTCCTTTTTCTCTGAAAGTTTCGTTGGCAGTATTTCAGTCTCGTTCTTTGAAAACAATCTTGCCATCGTTCTTATAAAAAAACATGTCTGTTGCAGGTGAGCACAGGTCCCACCTTCGTGTGCGGTGTGCAGAAAACTTATGCGGCCGACATTGTCATTCTCGACATCCCGGATGGCCAGGCTGTGCCAGAAGTTCTTCCAAAGGGCAAGACGCCAGGCTGGAACAAATTCGAGGACAACTACTGGAGTTGGGTGTTCGGGTTCTGTAACAATTTCCTCTCTGATGCAGGGACACTTCTGCTTTTTCAGTCATGTGACAATGATAGTCGTCGGGCATTGGCATCATACCTCAAGTCTTCAGGGTTTGAAGTTTTGCGCACATGGAATTGTGTGAACAGCCTCTACCTTGTGAAAGGGGGTTTCCCTGGTCAGCTGGTATGCCGTCTCCCTTCTGCTTTGCTTTGATCATGAGTTTCAATTTTCTCTGCAGCTCCACTCTAGTAGAATGTTTTATGATCGACACCGATCATCAACGATTCATGATTTTTTTGTGTCAGAGTTCTGAATAGCCGATGTACACACTTCCACTATAGATTGTGTTTACCACACTAACCTGCTATCTTTGCAGACGAGGATGTTCGAGCGATCTGCCTGCGGAGGATTCGCACATCAAAGACACCATCCTCCATCCGCAGCTTTGAGATTTCTGACCAGGGTTGTTTCGTCAAACCCCCCTATGAGCCCCATGTCGATGACATTTTGTACAACTTCATGCAGTCCAGTCAGACTCTGAAGAGACCAGATGGCACTCCCTGGAGAGGTGCAAAGGAAAAGTCACCAGCATTCATGCAAATACTGCTGGAGTCATGCAGCCACCGCTCTGCACGGGTGGTCGATCTTTCTGTGTCCACAGGTTCGTTTTTTCCCTTCCGAATTGGTTTCCTTTCAACAGTTTCATCTGCTTAAATCCCCCCCTCCAAACTGTTCATGTTATCCTGTCTGGTGCAGGAGCAACTTACCACGCATGCAAGGCAGGCGGAAGAAGCCTTTTGGCATGGAGGGTGATTCTGACCTCTACAACACCGTGCTCCTCCCCCTTTTGTCTGGCTCCACTTCAGGCACACAGACTGATCGGATTCAAATTCGAAATGATGACGATCCCGAAGATAAGCAGGTCGACAACGACTTTTCATGTGAGTAAGTGCTAAACCCTCTTTGGGAGTCATACTCAATTTCTCGATAACATCAAAGTTACAGTAATAACTTTTTCAGGCTGTCTTTCAGGAAAGGCAGCGGTGGATCTTCAGGAGATACAGTCATTTCTGGCGAGTCTGTTTTCGACAGCCCCCTTTCCAATTTTCTGCTTCCTGTTTATGCCGAAGCAATGGCACTTCACGCGGCCGAGTCCCTATCCCCTGACTTTTTAGTGGCCAGCCGTAGGTGTATCCAGCGTGGATCCGGTGTTCTAAAATACTTAGACTTAGATGCAGAGGAAGAGGGGATACATTGTACTGACTCTGAGTCAGACTGAACTGTATTCTTTTAATATTCATTTTCATATTATCTGGAAAACGTTGAATCCCTTCCTCCCCCGTAGTTGTTCCTTTAGAACAAATAATAATCACAGAATCAACTTTCGTTTAAATTGCTATATGTATGAATCCATCTCACAAACCTCCCTGACTCTTCTCATATCCATTGTGCATTCATCTACACTGTATTCATGCGTGCTCCATTCATGAAAGCTTCCTTTGTACAACATCCATTGTACATTCATCCTCTGTACTCTTTAATCCACCCCACAAACCTTCCACACTCATTTCATATACGTTGTGCATTCGTCAAAAGATTTGGTCATGCATCTTCCTGTCATGAATTTTTGTTGCTCAACATCCATTATACATTCATCCATTTTACTCTTATCCATCCGTCATTCATCCATCTACATACATTTTTCACACTCATCCATCTGTTTATCATCCAACTGTACATTCATCCATCCTTTATTCAATGCCTTTTATTATGTCGTCCAGCTTGTTTCCGCGGTAAAGGGTGCCAATCCGCGGGAATACACTCCACTTCTTTCTGGGCGCGTGGTGACGCGGCCTTCACGTGTGATGACGTGGACTGAGCCCCGTGACGTGGCATTTGCGCAAGGTGACGTGGCGTGAGCGCAGTTGCGCTCACGCGCTCACGTGACCAGGCTCACGCCGAGGCATCCCTGGTACCCGGGGAAGAGGCTCTTATCTACGCTAGCTTCGGTTGGCGTCATATATATATTCATCCGATGGGACAATGGTGGTGCTCCCAACTCTGGGGCAATGTTCCCACGCAATCCCATACGTTCCCTCGAGTTCCCAAGGAGTTCACACGCGTTCCCATGCATTCCCAAGCTAGGGTTTGTGTCGCTTTGCCTCTGCGATTGCTGCAACGAGTTATGGCTTCTATGGAGCAACCAGAGGTGTTGTTCTTAGTTTCTTGAGCATCAATAGACCACCAAGAATGCCTCTAACTCCCTGAGCAAGCTATTTGCCACACAACAAGCTCTCTTTCTCTATAGAACTTATTGCAACAAACATAGAATAAGATATTGAGCTTTCTATGGCATACCCTCTTCTAGCCATCGCACTCATAATGCTTCTTTCTATGGCCATAATGCACCTCTTAGAGCTCCTAATCCAGCCCTGCACTTGTCACTTCCATAGACATGCTCTTCCCAAGCTTGGGATTGAAACCCCAACTCAAAGCATGCTCTACAAAATACACTATTCTGCCCCAAAGAGAAATCAGATGTCTACCTCGACTCATAGCTCTTCTAAGCTTGAAGTTGAAGACTCCCACAAGCTGAAACTGCTCCACACATGCACCGCTTGCTTCCTTAACACCCGAGCTCTTCTTGAACTCTTCAAACCCTGCAACACTTGCAGGACAAGAGCTTCTTCACAAGCTCTCAAACTTTTCAATGGGGCTCCTTGAAGACCTCCTCTTGTACATAAACACCACAAGGCTTTCTTCTTGCAAACCCTGCAACACCTTGTAACTTAAGAGCTATCTATCAAGCTCTCCTCCACACAAGTGTTAACTATGCTAACACCTTGCACTCATCGATGTAAGCGGGTCTTCTTCTAGTGATATGGAAATGGTGAAAAGAGGATAAACCACTCTATCACGTTCTATAAGTCAAGCCAATGACACCTTTGCTAAGGGACTCCACCATACAGACCTCACCCACTCTCCATCTCAAGTATTAGAGCTATGGCGGCGAGAGAGGCATCGGGAGGCTCGACTAGAAGAAGACGAGCCTGCCTACGTCTCACGTGGAGATAACCTCTCCACGTCCCAAGTGAGGTTCGCCACCTCACTTGGCACATGGAACCAAATGAAATCCCAATGCCAACAAAATACAAATATAAATGTATAATGTCTTAATTAGTTAGAATAACCATTTCTAACTAATCACAAACAAAACCATGACACATGGATTGATGGTAAGACCACAGGGATGACCCACCCCTTTTTGTGAAACTTGAATATAGTTCTCATAAACCGTCGCAACGCGAAGCCCTAATATATCTTGACCTTAGTGTGGAGGAAACTTTTTCTATGTCTGTAGATGTGGACAACCAAGCTCTAGCCCAGTGGTAATGGGCACATACTGCCTCTGCAGTAGTTGTGGGTTCAATCCACCGATTGGTGTCACAAAGGTGTCCACCTTCCTGACAGAAGGCAATAGCCCTTCCAGCTAAAAAGAGACAATAAATTACGCTTCCTTCGTGAGGCGTCATATATTATTATTACTAATGTGTACATGTCTTGCAAATCTGTACTGAAGATGAGATATCTCTGATCTTAATGTGATGGACAAGGTAGATGGAAGTCTATGTAGGGCCTTTCGAAATTACATGGAGCTCTCGTAGGTAGATCCGCCCGTATATGTGTGTATTGATTTTTGTTCAATGAAAATTTCCTCTTATTACGAACAACACTAAAAAGGTTTGAAAATTTGTGCTCCAATTTCGAAGAAATAGCCACTTAAGTTTGTCCCATAGGTTCCAAACAATTAGTCCAAAATTTGAAAATTCCCAAAATGCATTAGGCACTTTGAATTTGAATTAATTATTGCCTTACCAGATATAGGAGTTCGGTATGTGTTTCAGGAAATTTAATAATTCAAAAAAATCAGAATAATCAATTAATTGACCATATACATAATTATTTCTGCGTACCTTTATGATGGATGAAGAGGTGTCCGAACCAATGTTGGACTGGTATATAGGGCCTGGCTGGGTATCAACCAGGGTATTAAATAACTGGCCCGAATAGTATTGGCTGTTGTAATACTAGGGTTAAAAATCGAACCGCCTGGTATTGACAATTCCAATACCTAGGTCAATACACTACATAGGCGGGTATTGACAAAGGAAAACCCCCGTGCAATACCCGTACTATGGGCAAAAACAAGGACTATACACATGGTATAGATATGAAGTTGGGCTAGGGTCAGGCCATATCCAGCCCCAAGCGCCCGTCACTATTTTTCATTTCTTAGCACATGTCGGTAAGGTAATGAGAACTTGGCGTTGACAACTTCCACAAATTAATGCTAATTTTAAATAATGGACCGGATGACATGCGGATGGATTGCAAGGTCGTTGAGCAAGGGATCAAGGATTTCTTTTTGTCGGAAGACAATTCGATTGATGAAGAAGAGGACCTCATTGTAGATGCTGGCATGTTTGACAATGAGGCTTGCAATCAGTTTTCTTTTAACAAAGTATAACAAAGCCTTATGGCTCTCTGTAATGTAAGGTTATTTTTTCCTTACCTCCTTTTTAATAAACTTACATGGCTACTATCCCCCTGTTCTAAAAAAAAAAAGATATCTAAGAAAACTAACAGAAAGAAAAACAAAAAAACAAAAAAAAATGCTCATTTTCCGCATGATGCGTGGTCGGGTTGTTGTTGTCAGCGGTGGGTGGAAACAATGACGGTGATAGTGAAGGATAGTGAAGGAGGTAGGACAGTTGGGAGTCATAACAAAGCTCGTTTCACTTTGCGTACTAAAATCCGCAATATTATTATGTAATGCAAAGTCTGAATTTTATTTTTTATTTTTTGTCAGAATTTTGCAACAGAATATTTACGTTGTGAAATCAAGTATGCTTCTAAATTAATGATTTGGTGGTTATTTTTATTTTTATTTTTATTATTTATATCCGGGTTTATAACCGGCTGGTATTACGATTGGAATACCCGTCCTATTGATACACGTCCACAAATAAAAAACCATACTACTATTGAATATTAGCATTAAGTGAATATTCACATACTATGGAATTGGCTGGTATTGAAAAATATATTTTTCTCAATACCAGGACCCGGCTGGTATTAAAAATGTAATACCCACCCAACATTGGTCCCAACTGTCGTGCCTCCTTCATTATCTTCACTATCACCGTCATTGTTTCCACCCACCGCCGACAACAACAACCCGACCACGCATCATGCGGAAAATGAGCCTTCTTCTTTTTTTATTTCTGTTAGTTTTCTTAGATAACTTTTTGCATCTGGATTTTTAATATTTTGAACCTTTTGCATGTGTTCTTATATTCCTAGTCAATGGGGACACTCAGAGAGGCCCAAATTCATTGCAAGAAGAGGCAAGGAAAAAATAACCAAAATTGAGCGCATAAATATATGTGGAGAATGTCTATTTATTAGGCAGGTCACTGGATAAGGGCTACAACTAAAATAACTGACGGATTGGGACTGCTAAGGTTGACACAGACGAATATTCTAGGACATCATGTGGGATAACGCTATCTTCTGTTAAGTGTTCAGAACTCTGCATTACTTCAATGAATGAATAAGGATATGTCAAGAATATTTACTAGTATATTATTAGAGTATTCTGTGCTTCATCTTCCTATAACAGCGGTAAATTGAGCAGCAGCTCTCGTGGAGATCGTTTTCTCTCCCATCGTCGTCCTCTCGTACAAGCTTCGTCTCTGTACTTGTCAGTGCGCTTCGTCTCTGTACTTCTTCGTTTCCCGGTTCGTAAGAAGTTCAACGATTTGTTCGTTTTGTGCCCTACAATATTGATCTGCAGGTATGTTTTTCAACAGATTCTAGTTCTCTTTATATCTGAAGGTTGTTGAGAGAAGTCTAATCCTGGGAATCTGAACTCCCCACTTTGTTGTGAGCATAGTAGGAGCAAGGAATTTGCTGCGGCTTGTTTAGTGTTGGGAACTTGATGACATGGATCTATGCATGCAATCCTTTCTTCCTTGAAGGCTGGTCATTATATCCCTTCGTCACTGGCTTTAACAATCAATCGAGACGGGTGAGTTCTTCCGTGGTCCCAGAATGCATTGAAACCGTTTACTGTAACAGTACTTTCTGTCAATATGACGCTTGTTGTAGCAAATGACCCGAGGGGAGAACTTTAGGGCACTGAACTTCCATTTGCCATTCTTTTGATGATTCGGGCAGTTCAGACTGTCTACGAAACGCACTACTATAATACTACTTTACTCACGCAATGGGTATGGATTGTTGGGTGATGTTGATCCAGTCTGTGTGAAGAATTTTGATAGGATGTCCAGGGGATCCGCGACCTATCTTTGTATGTGTTTATTTGATATTGAAATTCATGTCTCAGTTTTCCTTTCTCAAAGAAGGAATCGAAGAGGGTTTGAGTCCCAGGCGTCGGGCCTGTTTTGTTGCAAGACAATCCCTATATAGAAGAGGAGAATTCGTAAGCTAGGGAATGTGGAGAACTTGCATGTAGAGGTAGCAAAGGCATAATGATGCGGTCGTGCCTGATTCGCTCAACAAAACTTGTGGCATTGTTCAGCAGGTTCACTTTAACTGGATTAGGAAACAGTTGGCCACAATCTTGGGTGGAGAGAAGAGGATTGTGAAGGGGCTATCAGACTAGAGAGTTAGTGCCAGGACGGTTCTTGGTGGGATTGGTACTTGAGATTTGTATTCTTGTGTGGAAGAACGGCAGCAACATTGTAACACTCGCGAGAACGCGAGAATCGATGGCAATGGGTTCTCCAAAGATAGACACATTCTACAAAGCGGGAGCGGAAGTGGGGAAAGGAGGGATCTGGGATCCAGACACAAAGACTTACTACTGGGTGGACATAGCCGGAAAATCCTTGCATGAGCTTCTTGTTCCGACCCAGAGCCGGAAAGACTACAATGTAGGTACTCAGGTAGGGGCAATGGCGCTATGTAAAGGCGGTGAAGGTCTGGTCATGGCTGTTGAGGACGGATTTGGATTGTGGAGCTTCAAAGAGATGCAGCTGAGAATGCTCGCGACGCCCTACGGGTTGAACAGCGGGTGGCGCATGAACGACGGTGCTTGTGACTCTCAAGGTCGCTTCTGGGCGGGAAGATTGTTCAAGACGGATGAGACAATACCTGGGGAAATTTATCGTCTGGAGACCGATGGGAAGACTGCAACGTCGATCATTCAAAATATCTGCTGCACCAATGGACTCCTGTGGAGCCCTGACAACAAGCTCATGTAACTCCTCATCAAATCTCTCGTTGAAGTTATGATGTTTCTCTTCCAAAAGCTCATGCCTCCCCCTCATCAACCATCCTCCTCTTGCTTTACACAGTTATTTAACTCCTCGTCAAGCCTTTCTTTGTTTCTTGTCAGTCGGTTTGAAGTCTCTCTCGCAACAAGCTCGTGTCATAAAATGTCTCGCTCCTTCTTTCTCCGCCCCCCACCCTCAGACCTTACAACGTTTCGCTTTTTTCTCTGAAAATTTCTATAACTAAAATCTGTAAGTTCCTTTCTTTCTTTTTCTTTTTGTTTCCTCTCTCATGTTTTCTTCCATTTTGTCCCATAAGCTCTATGAGCTTTCCGCGGACGTTATAAAGCTCCATTTCATTTCATTTCATTTAACAATCCAAAAGATCACGATCAAACATCTTTATCTAGCTGTAGTGACGCTTTGCGGAGTTGATGCTTATAGTTTACCGAATTTCATCCTTACTGCTCAGTGTGGTTCTCAGTGAGGGTTGCCACGTAAAGCCTTTTAAGCTCAAAAGTCACCTCGTTCACCGTTACACAGAGTACCACCAAATCAATTATGAAAGCAGCTTCTTTAAACAGTAATGCTGGATCCTGAAAATTTTCCTCTCTCTCGAACTGCTCTTTGTGAGTCACACATTTCCTTCTGTTTAAATTTCTGAGACTTGAGCAGCCGCTCAAAATTTGTAGGCCTCATCCTGGTACACTCTGCTCACTTCTCAAAGTACAGATGACAGATGTTTTGTCATACTGAATAGCAACGGTTCTGAATTGTTTCCTTTGAATCCACTAGGTATTGCGGGGACAGCTCGTTGAAGAAGATCTATGTTTGGGACTATGAAGACGAGTCGGGGACTCCAACAAATGAGCGGCTTTTTCTAGACACAGCCGATCTATTTCCGGGGGTACCAGATGGAGCCACCATAGACTCCCAAGGATTTCTGTGGGTGTGTTTCTTCGATGGACACAAGCTCGTCCAGATCTCGCCTGAAGCAAAGGTGGTGCATGTCATCGACCTTCCTGTGAAGCGGCCCACTCAGCCCATTTGGTATGGTGAGGATCTCGACGAGTTGTTGATCACTACGGCTACATTGGGTGTTGATGTGCAGGAATATCCTGAGAGTGGAGATGTGCTCTGGATGAAGTCTACCGCGCGGGGCCAGTTGAAGGCCATGTACAAATACAACCCAGAAAAATAAAGTGGGTAACATAGTGTCCAGAAATGGAAGACTCATGAGAGCATGCCTTGTGACGCATAAAGACACTGCTGTGAAGTTTGTGGATACAATCAGTTTGAACACTGTGGTACTATCAACATACACTTGAACGTTCGCCTGAAGTGGACAAAGTTGATGAAAACCGCTTTTTGAAATCTTGTGCCCGATCTTCGTGCGCACATCAGTGTCTGTTTGGTTTCTTTGGTAACTGACCAACCGTAGGTGCTTGGAAGAAGTCTTCCATTGAGTTGTACTTGGCCCAAAGCCGATGCGAGCGGTTCGCACAACAGTTTTATTCTGTTCTTCTTTTAAATATTTCTGGACCAAAACCATGCAGGTTTCTCTTGCCAATTCTGTTTTGATGAGTTCTTCTACAAAAGTTGAAAGGCTAAAGCTCAGAAAAGATGAAATTTAAGATGTGAAGGCAACTTTCAAGCGCAAGTGCAACTCATTTCCAAAAAAACACTAGGCTAATCAGTTTCTTCGTGAAGCAAAGAGCTCGCGCATTTGACACGAACAACGTTGCATGCGTATCGTATTCCCGGTAGGAACTCAAACACTTTAGCTGACGAGACGTTACTGGGAGGGAGGAATAATGAAACTTCTCCGCTAGCGATATTTAGTATCTCTTTCTCACTGTCCGTGCAGGCTAGGAAGAACGATGCAGAGAGATTGTGGAAGAGATTGTGGAGTGCGGGACGGCTGTGGAGACTTGTCCGATTCTTTTTGGTGTAAACGCTTGAAGGTGAACTCTCGGTACCTGGCAGCTGTACAGAGACAGAGGGAGAGAGCAGCAAGACAGAATGTACTTGACCCTTCCCTGCATAACTTATGTTGGTTATGACAGAACCCTTAAGGGCATAGTGGCCACGAAAACAGAGGGCCGCGAAATTAGAGGGTGAGAAGGGGCAGCTCCTTAAGGGGTTCGTTCCCACAGGAATGGACGGCATCTGTGTTTTAGGACAAGGGTCCCAAGTGGACAGGAAACCCACACAAATGTTTTCATAGACACCTCCTTGTAGATCACTTGAAAGGACTGAGATACCCGCTGAAAACTAGCCATTTCAAAAATTCCATAGGAGTTTTGAAGTTTTTGGGGCAGTCGTTCTTCCAAGCATTGAGTGAGATCTCAGTTTCCTACAAGCGTTGCATCTTGGTGTCTACATTGCGATCTCTCTTTGCACCTCGAGGGGTACGATGGTTTGATGCTGCCAGTGTTCTGCACTTTGCAGTGAGGTTTGTTTCGGGTTGCTGAGCTATGCGGGCGTAAGGTATAGTTCACCAGGTGCCTTCACAGACTGACGGCCGTCTGCTGCTGTGAAGGGCACGGAGTTGGAGAGCTAGGGATGGCAGCATTGCTGGCCAAGTGTGTCTCTCAAACTGGAGTGAGTTCCGTTTTGGCTCAGTCTGCTCCCACCGACGATCGCAACAGCTCCAGACAAACACATGGCACCACTGGAACATCTTTCAAGTGGACCCTGGAATTGAGCATCGCACCCACATTCATATATGTTGGAAGTCAATTCTAACATTCATCAAGTCATATGATTAATCTTGAAGGGACACAATTGTTAGACAAAGAGTTGTGATCTGTGTGAGTTAGACCTATTGGCTGTATCAATAGTCACAACTGTTCATGTCTTAAAGTGAGCACAGGCTCACTATTGTAACATCTTCTTTATTATCAATTGCAAGTCACTCTCTCTCCATAAATTTTACATGGTATCAGAGCTAGTACTCAACCGATCCATAGAGATCTAATGAGAGTCGACTTAAGATTGTCATGCTAGTATTGTAATACTAGTAGATATGATAGTCAAACAACTATCAAAGAAGAGCTATCTTCATGATCTAAAACATGTTAATATTGATATGTCATGGAGACAATTGAGTCTAATGGCCATTTCAAACATTTTAAAATGTTATTCAAGCATGTAACAATTTAGATTGTTAATGATGCTTGGAATTCCAACAAACATGTTTAAGAACCTTCATAGAGTTATGTCATGCGGCATTAACTTAAAAGAAGAGATCTAAGGTGTCACCCCAAAAGCATCACTATTGGTGCATTATTTGAACTTCAAACGAGCAATTTCTCCAACAAGAACTTCTATTTGAAAATGTTAGAATTGAGCAAGAACATAAACAAGAACTTAAGTCTTAGACTAAAGCTAAAACTAAAGCTCTCTTCCCAACCATAGAAGCCACCATCATACTCTTACACTTAGACTAGTGGCTTCACCCCCGAGCTTGTACAAGAAGGTCTCTAGAAAGTCCTACTTGGTCACTTCCACTTCCACTATGGTAACCATCCACCTTCTAGCCATTCACCTTCCAAAGGTGAGTTAAACAAGATAATCTCTTAGACTTCTAAACCTTTGGCCTTCAAGACTCTTAGTCTTCTAGATATGTTTAATTACTACCAACACTCCCACTCAATTAAACCATATCATTGAGCTACTTCGTTTGTCTTTAGAGAAGTAACACCAAATAAGGCTGAACACTTCATATGTTTTGTTTGTGGTAGACTCTTCGTCAAAACATCCGCAACCATATCTCCTGTAGCACAATAGATCACCTTGATCTTTCCTTTGCATACAACTTCCCGTATGTAGTGATGTTGCACTTCAATGTGCTTCGTCCTTGAATGATACTTCGGATTCTGACTTAGTGCAATCGCACTTTGATTGTCACAATAGAAAGTCGTAGGTAGTGATTGAAGATGATCCAAATCTCCAAGCAACTTCCGTAACCAAATAGCCTCATTTGTTGCTTGTGTAATGGACATGTATTCAGCTTCTGTTGATGACAACGTTGTTGCAACTTGTCGTTTGCTAGACCAAGATACAGCTCCACCTGCTAGGAGAAAACAATGGTCTGAAGTTGATTTTCTACTATCAACGTCTCATGCCAAGTCAGCATCAGCAAAACCCAACAAACTTGGATTTTCCACTCTCTTGTAGAGTAGACCAGAGGTTGATGTTCCTCTTAGATATCGAAATATCCTCTTCACTGCTTTCCGATGGGTTTGTCCGAGATTTGAAAGAAATTGTGATACCACTCCCACTGAATGTGCAATGTTTGGCCTAGTACAAACCATGTAATACATCAAACTGCCGACTGCGCTTTGATAAGGAGTTTTCCTCATATCTTCTTGCTCTTCTTGAGTCTTAGGTGTCATATCTTTCGTAAGTTTCAAACCAACTTTGAGAGGAGTTGATGTTCATCTCCAACTTAAACCTTTGTAGAATTGTCTCTATGTATTGTCGTTGATGCATGAATATTGTATGGTTCACTCGATCTCTCCTGATTTGAATACCAAGACATAACCGAATCTCACCCATGTCAGTCATGGCAAACTCAGCACTCAACAGTGCTTTGGTTTCTGGCAACAACCTTTGATGATCGTTGGTGACAATGATTGTGTCATCCACATATAGAGTTATGACCACAAATTGCTCGCCCATCTTTTTCACATAGATGTTTGTGTCAGCAATGCTTCGCTCAAATCTTGCCTTTAAGAGGTAAGCATCGATCCTAACATATCAAGCTCGAGGACTTTGTTTGAGTCCATACAAACTCTTTTGCAGCTTACACAATATCACTTCCTCGTTGTACAAACCCTTCAGGTTGTCTCATGTAGATCTCTTCTTGTAGTTCTCCATTCGAAATGTCGTCTTAACATCCATTTGATGAACTTCGTGATCATGTTGAGCTGCAAGAGCTAACAACACTCTGATAGAAGAAATCTTCACCACTGGTGAGAAGGTTTCGTTGTAATCCACTCCTTGAATTTGTGCATAGCCTTTAGCTACAAGACGAGCTTTGTACCGGTAAATAGATCCATCAGCTTTGTACTTCAACTTGAAGATCCACTTGCAATCAATGGCTCTTCGTCCTGCAGGCAACCTAGTGAGTGTCCATGCTTTGTTTTGCATCAATGAATCCAACTCTGAGTTGATTGCTTCTTCTCATTGTAGTTTGTCTGGAGAGCGCATCGCTTCCTCATATGTAGCAGGTTCAACCACTTGTGATGCTTCTTCCATAGCTTCAATGGCACTCATAGATGTAATCAGTCTACTATAAGCTTTTTCTTTCCTGCTGAGATCTCCTTAGAATTGGGACATCTTCAACTTCATCTCTAGAGTCAATATCAACAAGTGGTTCACCAGCTTCGACTCCTTGATCAACTCCATCAAGTTGAACACCTCCATCATTTGCTTCAGCCATCTCTTGTATTGGCTCCTCATAAGACTCCTCTTGGAAATGGTGTAATGGCTCTAAGCTCATTCCTATGTCATCTTCTCCCACTACCAAAGAGGGTATGAAGCCTTCATCAAACACTACGTCCCAACTGTGTTTGACAGCCTTAGTTGTCTCATTGAACAACTTATATCCCTTCACACCTTCTGTGTAGTCAATGAAGATGCATCCTTCTGATTTGGAGTCAAGTTTCCTTCGCTTCTGAGTAGGGATATGGACATATGCACGACATCCAAAAATCCTACAATGAGCCACACTAGGCTTCTGACCACTTCATACCTCTTCTAGTATTTTTCCCAACACTGATTTGATAGGTATTCTGTTGTGAAGATATGCTGCAGTGCCAACAGCTTCTGCCCAAAAATGATTTGAAATATTCACTTCTTTCAACATACTCCTTGCAGATTCTTGTAGTGATCTATTCATCCGCTCAGCTACACCATTCTGCTCAGGTGTATATGGAACAGTAAGCAGTCAAGCTATTCCATTCTCTTGACAAAACTGATTGAAGCCTTTGAGATGTACTCACCACCATTGTCGATCTCAAAATCTAAGAGATTTCCAGTTGTTCTGCAAGTACTTTGAACCTGTTTTGAATTTCTCTAGCACTTGACTTTTCTCTGCCTTAGGAAATTCACCACAACCCTCCTTGACAAATCATCAATGAATGTCACAAAGTACCTTGCTCCTCCAAGTGATGTGGTTTGCATTGACCTGCACACATCAGAATGTACCATCTCCAATATACTTATGGCTCTTCGTCCACCATCCTTAGGAAATTGACCTCGATGTTGCTGCCCTTCCAAGCAATCTTTGCATAGACGCATATCTCTCATCTCCATCAATGCTAGTCCTTCCACAAGATGGCTTGAGAGTTGCATCTGTCTCAACTTCTTAATGCTCACATGACCTAACCTTCTATGCCACAACTCTGTTTCTGACATGACAGGTGTAGATCCCAACTGTGGTGAAAATGTGGTAAGAGCAATAGAGACATGATGTTGTAATCTATACAAGCGATTATCAAGAATAGCTCTTGCTACCACAGCTCCTGAGCTATCTGTGATAGTACAACTCTCATCTTGGAATACCACTCTGTATCTTTTTGCAACAATTTGCCTTACCGACAGCAGGTTCTTTGTTAAAGTAGGGATATATAGGACATTTTCCACCTCTATGGTTTCCCCTTCATTGAGCATAAGAGAGACTGAGCCTTCCCCACTAATGGCATGCTTGCTATCATCTCCCAAAAGAACATATTGTGTAGGTGAAAGAGATCTATAGGATAAGAAATGCTCTCTCTCTGAACTTATATGTTGAGATGCTCCTGAATCAACATACCACACATGCTTCTGTCTAGTAGTGGCTGAGAGAGACACAACAAATAGAATAACGTTCCTCTGATGAGTAGTTATGTTCTCTTGACCCTCTCTGCTGCGCTCATCTGCAATGCGCTTTCTACAATCCTTAATCATGTGACCAAGTTTCTTGCAATAAAAGCACCTTGGCCTTTTTGATCTTTGAGCTAGATTGAGGTTTCTGAAACCTCTGGGACTTCTGAGACACATGTGAAGGGAGTCTTCTATTCAAAACTACTCCAGTCTTGCCTGTGAACAAAGGTCTGTCTACCTCTGTAGACGTACGCTGACATTTTCTTCGTGTTTCCTCCTTGAGGAGAAGTCATATGACAACATCAATAGTTAAGTTGATTTGCCCTGCTAGAGACACCACAAAACCATCATAGGATTCAGGTAAAGTTGCCAATAACACCACTGCGGCGTGTTCATCAGTCACATTAGTTCCCACATAAACTAGTTGATCTCGCAACACACAAAACAAATTCAAGTGTTGTTCAACTGAGTCTGACTCGGTCATCTTCAGACCATAGAACTTTTGCGTCGCATACACTTGCGATGTGACATCCTTCGTCTCATATATGCTTGCTAGCTTGTCCTAAACATCTTTAGCATTCTTAGCACTTATAATGAGATGCAACTGATTGTCTCTCAAGCTTGTGATGATGCTAGCTCTTGCTTTCTGATCTTTCATATCTTATATGGCTTGGCCAACAATAGTGTCAGGTCTTGGGACTGATCCATCAACCACTCCCCATAGATCTTTGTCTAGAAGTACCATCTCCATCCTAAACTTCCAGGTTTGATAGTTAGCTCCATTGAATCGATCTTCCACTCTCACATCTAATGCACTCGTCATAGACATAGAAGGAGGATTGCTAGAAGATGACGCTCCAGCCATAATCAAGTTCTCTCAATCACAACTACCAACTCTCACCTATGACTCTGATACCATGTTAGAATTGAGCAAGAACATAAACAAGAACTTAAGTCTTAGACTAAAGCTAAAACTAAAGCTCTTCTCCCAACCATAGAAGCCACCATCATACTCTTACACTTAGACTAGTGGCTTCACCCCCGAGCTTGTACAAGAAGGTCTCTAGAAAGTCCTACTTGGTCACTTCCACTTCCACTATGGTGACCATCCACCTTCTAGCCATTCACCTTCCAAATGTGAGTTAAACAAGATAATCTCTTAGACTTCTAAACCTTTGGCCTTCAAGACTCTTAGTCTTCTAGATATGTTTAATTACTTCCAACAAAAAATCAAGCTATCTCTGACTAATTGATAGCAAGTTGGTCACAATTACGACTTCCACTTTGATGTGAACGAAGTCTCAGTTCGACCATGGGAAAGGGAGCACATGTGAGAGGACGTTGGCCAACGCCGACAACTCTATAGATCTTATTTTATCAAAGATTAAAATTATGTAAATATGCTTTAATAGCATTGTTGGACAAAAACAGGACCTTCAGAATTTAGACTCTTGAATGTTTTCATTGAGGGAGAGTGTTGGAAGTCAATTCTAACATTCATCAAGTCATATGATGAGTCTTGAAGGGACACAATTGTTAGACAAAGAGTTGTGATCTGTGTGAGTTAGACCTATTGGTTGTATCAATAGTCACAACTGTTCATATGTCTTAAAGTGAGCACACGCTCACTATTGTAACATCTTCTTCATTATCAATTACAAGTCACTCTCTCTCTCTCCATAAATTTTACATGGTATCAGAGCTAGTGCTCAACCATCCATAGAGATCTAATGAGAGTCGACTTAAGATTGTCATGCTAGTATTGTAATACTAGTAGATATGATAGTCAAACAACTATCAAATAAGAGCTATCTTCATGATCTAAAACATGTTGATATTGATATGTTCATATTAGTATGTTAATGTTGATCTTTGCATCAATATAGTTACCATAAGCACCTAAGTATGGTGAACAAATTATTCCTAGGCAAAGAAGCCAACGATGGAATATTCATGGTGAAAAAATTGCAGAGAAGTCATGGAGACAATTGAGTCTAATGGCCATTTCAAACATTTTAAAATGTTATTCAAGCATGTAACAATTTAGATTGTTAATGATGCTTGGAGTTCCAACAAACTTGTTTAAGAACCTTCATAGAGTTATGTCATGCGGCATTAACTTAAAGAAGAGATCTAAGGTGTCATCCCAAAAGCATCACTATTGGTGCATTATTTGAACTTCAAATGAGCAATTTCTCCAACGAGAACTTCTATTTGAAAATCAAGCTATCTCTGACTAATTGATAGCAAGCTGGTCACAATTACGACTTCCACTTTGATGTGAACGAAGTCTCAGTTCGACCATGGGAAAGGGAGCACATGTGAGAGGACGTTGGCCAACGCCGACAACTCTATAGATCTTATTTAATCAAAGATTAAAATTATGTAAATATGCTTTAATAGCATTGTTGGACAAAAACAGGACCTGCAGAATTTAGACTCTTGAATGTTTTCATTGAGGGAGGGTGTTGGAAGTCAATTCTAACATTCATCAAGTCATATGATGAATCTTGAAGGGACACAACTATTAGACAAAGAGTTGTGATCTGTGTGAGTTAGACCTATTGGTTGTATCAATAGTCACAACTGTTCATATGTCTTAAAGTGAGCACACGCTCACTATTGTAACATCTTCTTCATTATCAATTACAAGTCACTCTCTCTCTCTCCATAAATTTTACAATATCTCTCCCCACATTCGTCAACATTCATCTCTCCTGGGCCTTATAATTTTCCGGACAGGTTGCTACTGTGTCAAAACTTCGTTAATTTTTTGTTTTTTCTTTCCACCCCAACTCTTGGTTTTTTGGGCAGGGCTTTTTGGTGTTATGGCATATCTTGTCTCAGGTTTTGGGGTGTCATGCTTCCTAACCAGAGAGATCGCTGCCCCAGCGGAATGCTCTATATCTTCTGCATGTCGATGGGGTTTCTTTGCCTCTCACCTGTCAAGTTGACTTACATTTCTAGTTTATATGTTGATATGTCGTTTTGTAGAATGAGTGTCACATTTTTGCAGTGTATCAGACTTCTAGTTGTTTGCTTGTCTTCTCAAATGATCCTAGATGCACCATCTTTCTGACCCTGTAGCTGCTCCCTTGTGAAGCTTGGAATCAAACTGCCTAGAGTGGAAAGATGTTCTTTATCTCTTCAGGTTCCCTGGCTCTCATCTACGCTTGCATGACCTCTGTAAAACAACGCGGCACTTGTTCCAGAAGAATGAAAAAATCGCGTGCATATTTGAGTGTGATGTATTGATAATGCTCGTCTGATTCTGGTCTTCGTCGTAAGGTAGTGGTGGCTTCTTCACCTTTGTTCGGTCATGATCATTCTAACTGTATTTTCCAGGAGGTCTATTTGGAACGACACTCTGTATCTAATGTACTCTAAAGAACCAAGTATTCGAAAACTACGTCTTGCTGCAAAAATAAAATTGTTTCGATACCTCTCTGTGTACTATACCTGTTAATCTCGACTGCAAACATTTCTCTTGCCTCAATTTATTGCAGTGTTGGCTTATGCAGAATTGAGGATTTTAGTCTGCTCAGAAGACAAGCAACTTGTCCAAAGGTCAGCTCTTGTGATGTATCTCTAGGTGATGATAAGAAGCTAAGTTGTACATCATCGACGCTGCAGCTGATACGATAAATCAACAGAAGGGGGCAGCGATAGGAACAGATCTCCTATGGCATCCACTACTGCCAAATCCCCTTGCCGTTTACTCATAACTTCCCTTGAGCTCTGCCCAAATAGTGGTACTCTAATGTGTCATGTGTATATTCTTGGAGCAGTGCCATTGGTTTTGAGAAACAGTTTTTGTTCCAGGATGGTACCTGGCACATCCTTTCATCTTCCATACAAAGAAGAAATTTCAGCCTCTGCAAATTTCTCCCTTGTGGCATTTCAAGCCACTGGACTGACTGTTGGTCTAGCTGGGGATAGGTAACATTGATGACACGGAATGATCACATCAGCAGCACCGCCAAGCCCAAGCAATTGGGAAATGCGAGAGCTCGCTGTATCTTCACATGCAGCCCAGGCTCCATCGTCAACTTTGCTCCTAACTTCCACCTATACTCCTGCATCATTGCAAGGAAACACACCATTGGCAAAGTCCATCAGTGAAGACTCTGTTTGTGTGTCTATCACCCCCTCACAAACAGTTGCAAGGGTTCCTAACAAATACGCAGAATGAGGAGCTACCCGACAGACGTCTCTAAAAACATTCCAAGTACGCACAACCTCGAGTTGTCGGGCTGAAGAAAAGATAGACACCGAAAAAGCTCCAGTCAAGCCTATATGACTTACCAGCAAAAACTTCAGAAACCAGAAGAGGAAAGATATGGCCAGAAATGAATCTTTGCTGTGAAAGAGAAATGAAATGGTGCTATATATCCGTCCGCGGAAAGCTCATTTATGGGACAAAAAGGAAGAAAACATGAGAGAGGAAACAAAACCAGAACCCAAGAATAAGAACTAATGTTCTAGTGATTGTCTAAGGGTGAAGGCCTCGTGCAGGTAAGCTGCCAAGCATTTCTGATCCTCATAGTGGAAGACTTCAGTGAGAGATTGGGTTCCATTGAATAAACAGTGGAATCTCCCACGGATCTCGTAGTATAGAGGGCAGTAGAAGAAGAAGTGTTCTTCAGTTTCAATTCCCGGCTGCGCCCTATACAAGCTGGACATAGGCGGTCCTCCCGTTGCAGGTTTTCCCATCTGCCAGTCTCTATCCAAAGGTTGTGGGAACCCACCCTAAGAGACCCGGCCAGAAAATCTGCGATAGAACGGTGGGGGCACATAAAGCGGATGTGGTTGCAAAAAACCACACGCGTCGTTTTCCATCTCGTCATCATCTTCCGCCATCCCCGTCCTCTCCCGCCTTCCTATTCTTACCGCTTCTCTCCTTCCATCGTTTTCCACTCTCTCACAAACATACACTCACAAACACAATTTTCCAGGAGTTTCTCTCTCCTCCTGCTACATTGGAAGAAAAATCGACACCTCGAAGGTTCCTTACGCAACAAAGCCCCATTAGCCCCATTGTGGTTGTAGCTCGATCAGCATACCTGCATTTGGCTGAGGTAGTCTCTACATACGTTCTAACACTTATTAGTTCTTACCGAGAGGTCTACTCTGAAATGGTTAGGCTAACTGGGGAAGGTACATCAGGAGAGGTCTCTCCTTAGGGAGGAGCCCATAATACTCAAAAGTCTAGGATAGAAAGGTGGCACTCATGTGACCGGTGGGAGCAAAAAGAAAAGGCAACTTGCGAGATTGAGCTACCACAAACAAAAAGAAGGGTCAGCTCTGCATCATCGCTGGAGGCACTGCAACGCTGGACACTTGTAAATAACTGCCAAACTACGTCGACTTTCTCTTCCCTACAAGTGTTGTGGAAGGACTCGCCAAGAGAGTAAGGATTCTTTCCGTTGGCTCCATTTTGTGCCTGCAAACAACACTGCGTGAAGCGGGGAAAGTAAGAGGGAGTGCTAAAGTTTCCCCTTTTGCAGCAACCTTTGTGGAGCCCTACCATTGCGCGTCCCGTCGTGTACTTTGCAAGTAAGTCGACGCGGCACATGTGTGAGCTCGGCTTCGGGACCACCAACATGAGTTATGGCAAGACGCGACTTCCCTATCCGCAGACTTGTTATGTACAGACTGTGGTCCGAGCGTCTAGTCTCGATGAAACTGGGAACCATACATGAAAACTGGGAGATGTAGAGAGAGGGAGAGGGAACAACGTAGTAGTGCCAAGGGAGGAATTGGGTGCGGGAGAGATCTGTAGGGTGTAGCTAGGACTTCTTGTCCATGTTGCAATTTCTACGCGAAGCACTTCTGTAGGACTTAAGACATGTCAAATCAACAGAGCATGATCAGCTCTAAAGGCTTCTGGTGGACTTACATAACTCTTTGTGTATGGATCGTTTGTTTTCCGCTGCCAAGTTCTTCGGTGGAAGCCAGCTTGGTCACTGCCGAACGACGCGCCCTTCAGGACATTCAGTTGGTGTTGCAGTTGAATTCGTCGGCTGTAGGATGGAATGCCACGGCCGACCCATGCACGTGGCCAGGGATAACCTGTGACGTCAAGGGAAACCATGTCCTGAAAATCAAACTGGAGTTATTTGCAGATAGTAGTCCGATGCGAGGAGCGGTGCCTGCATCTCTCGCAAATTTGAGCTCTCTAGAGAGTATTGATCTCGCTAACAATTTCTTAGGTGGTAATATACCATCAGAACTTGGCACCTTGAGCAGGTTACAGTATCTGAGCGTAGGCAACAACAATATTACTGGAGAAATACCACCAGAGCTTGGACGCTTAAAGTCCCTCCTGACACTTTACCTCGACCTCAACCTGCTGGAGGGTGGCATTCCACCTACCTTTGCAAACTTGACCAGCCTTCAGCAACTTCACTTGTCAACCAACAATTTGTCGGGGCTCATACCTTCAGAGTTGGGTAGTCTAACCCTTCTCCAGGAGCTGCACCTTGACGACAATGGCTTCAGTGGCACCATCCCCAGCACATTCCGGAATCTCACCAATTTAACGAGCTTGATGCTTGACAACAACAATCTTGGCGGTGGGCTAGCTATTTTGGAGGCAATGCCTGCACTTACTGAATTGTTCTTGGCAAGGAACAACTTCTCAGGCCAGATACCACAGTTTGGCACCAACAACCCCAACTTGGGAACTCTATCACTGTGCTTCAATAACCTTTCAGGAACCATCCCTGTATCTCTTGGAAATCTTTCCAAACTCAAGGTTCTGTCTCTAAGTCACAATAGCTTGAGTGGTGTCATCCCCGATAGTATTCAAGGTGCTAATCTCTCTAACCTGAACATACTGGATGTCTCTCACAATTCTCTATCAGGATCTCTAAATTTCACCAAATCATCTTGGAACACCACGAACTTGGAGTCGGATTTCTCCTTCAATTGTTTCGGCTCTGGCGCAAATGATCTTGCTTCGAGCCTGCGCAAAGGAAACAACACCCTCTTCAACTCATGCTCTCAGTCTTCAACAGGGCATAATTCCCAGTTTGCAATCAATGTCGGTGGTTACAGCTCTGTCACAAATAACGATAGAGTTACATTCCAGCCGGATTTATCGTTTGATACATGTACCGGTCTGGTGGTTAATCCATCTAACACCTGGGCCTTGCAAGTTCTTAGCGACAAAACAGAGTATCCAAGCACCATCGCGGGCACTGGAACAGCAATTTCAAACGTTTCTGCGGATGAAATGGAGATCTACCAATCCATGCGATGGGCTCCAGTCTACATGGCTTACTATGGCATCAACATGCGAAGCGGATTGTATAATGTCAGTCTCTACTTTGCAGAGATTGTCTTCACGCTTCCAGGCTACCGGGTTTTTGATGTGATGGTACAAGGAAAGATCGTTCGTTCAAAACTAGATGTGGTAAAAGAAGTAGGAAGCAATGTAGCTTTCAGAGAGGTCGTGCAGGTGGATGTCACAGATGGCCTCTTGAAAATTGAGTTTCTCTATGTCGGTCTAAATCGCTGGTTACAAACTTATGGATTGAGTGCAAATCAGACGGGACCAATGGTGTCAGGTATCTCTGTACAGCTGGTGCATCCACGAAAAACAAAATGGAAGTACATCGGAGCAACTCTGGGGGCTGTTGCTGTTCTTGCTGCTTTGTCGCTGCTAGTGCTTTATATCTGGAAGAGAAACTGTCACAAAGGATCCGAATTCGGTGGTGTACAAGCGGACGGTATCTTTTCAGATGACTTCAACCGGTCTGCTTTCTACTCTTATAAGGAGCTCCAGGATGCTACTGATCATTTCAATGACGCCAACATCATTGGCCGAGGAGGATTTGGTACGGTATATCGAGGGGTGCTGAGAGACAAATCTGTCGTAGCTATCAAGCAACTCACCCAAAAGTGCCATAAAAGCAAAGTCTCCTTCAAGAGGGAGATGACAATCCTTAGCTCTGTGCAACATCGCAACTTGCTCATGTTACGGGGTTGCTGCATTGATACCGAGTTCCCTCTTTTGGTGTGCGAATACATGCCCAATGGAAGCTTGTCAGACCTTTTGCATAGGAATGAAGGGCATGTGCTGGAATGGGAATCGCGTCGCAACATCGCCATTGGCACAGCGTGTGGCCTGGCATATTTGCATCACGAGTTGAAGCACCGCATTATTCATTGTGATATGAAGCCCGCAAACATCCTCCTGGATGCGAACAACAATCCACGCATTGCTGATTTCGGTCTTTCAAGGCTTGTGTGCGATGACATGGTATCGCACATCTCCACAACTAATATACAAGGGACGGTGGGCTATCTCGCACCAGGTAGAGCCTCACATAATGGCTTAGACCGTTTTCGCTGTTTGCTACAACATGTCACGAGCAGCTCTAGATCAGTGTCATTGTATGTTTTTCAAAGCTTACCAGCACAGATGATCAAATGTTGTATTAAATGGATCTAGGGTTGCTTGAAAGGCACTTGCCGCTGACTACAAGACTTCCAGAATTGGGACAAGACTTCGAGCTATTGTACATGTATTTGCTATGAGAGACCTGTATGATGAATTCTACAGTGGTGGAACTCATTTCTAAAGGTCCGACTAAAATCAGTTTTGTCATTGATCTCGTCTTTGTTGAACTTGTTCCAGAGTATGTGAGTCGTTCACAGATATCCGAGAAGATTGACGTGTTCAGTTTCGGAGTTGTGCTGTTCGAACTCTTGAGCGGTCGGAAAGTTCTAGACTTTTCACTTCCATCGGAACAAATTGTGATGCTGAATTGGGCGAATCAAGTGGGTGAGGAGCCTGATGATCTACTCAAGCTTGTGGATCCGAAGCTACTCGGTGAGATGGTGGAGAAGGAGGCCTTGGACATGGCCAAAGTGGCTAGACTGTGCACACAGGATTCTGCCTCTCTGCGACCTACAATGCGCGAGGTGTGGCAAATGCTGAGTGGATCTGCAAACGTTCCAGCGAAGCTCCCCTCAGTGAAGCATGACTCCTTTCGACCAGAGACTTTCAACTTATCTGATGACATGGACCAGGTATCCATAGAAGAGGCACGTGTGAAAGAATCTAACCTGTAATAGTGTCAAAGAATCTATTAGCGAGGCGAACCCCACAGGAGGAAGCTGATTCCTCAAAGGTTTAACATACCATGAAGAAATAGCGAGTCCTCTGCATTCTGCCTGCTTGCATTGGAAGGAGCACGTGCATGAGTGCTTACACTGAGTACCATCCTGCCTGTCATGGAACATTCGCTCATGTGGATCTCTTCATCTGCGCCCAAGTTCTCTTATATGTA
This sequence comes from Takakia lepidozioides, assembly GCA_030704615.1. Taxonomy (NCBI): domain Eukaryota; kingdom Viridiplantae; phylum Streptophyta; class Takakiopsida; order Takakiales; family Takakiaceae; genus Takakia; species Takakia lepidozioides. The sequence goes on from CM060731.1 coordinate 63,685,356, forward strand.
AGTAAGATATGTGAATCAGCCCAACCTGTGTTCGCGTACATGCAGCAATAGAGTCACACAAGAGAATTCTCGCACGATAGCATAATGGTATCATCTTAAAAATGGAACGGCCGCATGTGTTGAAGCTCAGGGTGATGGTGTATGCTGTAGATTCAAACATCTTTCAAAGCGACTGTGCTCATGTTTACCATCATGCTGCACGTAATTACTTCAAAGATTTTGTTCAAATGAGCAACAAAAGACAGCTACGGGCATGGGCTAGAAGCGTGTACAATGTCAAAGCTCCATGCTGCCATAGCTATATTTGGAAGGACTCTATGACTTCTACAAGGGAGGGTTGGGGGAGAAGATTGCCTTAGTTCTATACTCACCAAGATGGGTCGATGCATTAGCAGACAACCTTCAGTGGATTTCATATTCTCCAGAATTCATGAATTCATAGATATAGTGCCATTCAAAGGACCCAAGCTGCACCTGAATCTATATTCCAACTGGCTTGACTTCCGGGTTCACTACGAACGTAGCAGATATCCAACTTAGGAGGTTGCTGTGTGGATGTCACTTATAAGACCCCCCAGCACCCAAAAAACTTGATAGCATATTAAAGTTATCCGTGAAGTGCCAAAAACTGGAGACGAGTACCCCCAGTTTGGCCAAAAGTGGGGACGAGTTAAGATACAAAGGATAAAAACTCATACAAAGGAAAAAAACACAGGATGAAACTAGTTTGAGCACCAAACTGGTGCTCAAACTAGTTTCATACCCAGTTTGGGTTTTGCCGAGCTACAAGCCTTGTGACTTCGATCGACCTGCGAGCAGGAAGTTGTGAGATCATGTGAAGGAGTAGGACTCATGCCCAATTTGACAAACTGGTGCCCAATTTTGCTGACTTAACGTTTGCACTCAAACTGTGGATGAAACACAAGTTAGAGGGCCAAACTGGGGACTAAATTGGGCATGACTTTAAGGATAACTTTATTAACCATATATATATATATATATATGACGCCTCCCCCATGATGCCTAAATTATGGTGCCTCTTGACTCTTGACCCTGAAAGGTTACTGCCTTCCGCTAGGAAGGTGGACACCTTTGTGACCACAACCACTTCTGAGGTGGTATCCATTATACTTTCGCTACCACATTTAAGCCAAAGCTGTGAACAAGTCGAAAACAGTCTCAAGTTACAGTCCGAAGAGAGGGTCTCATTTTGACCCTGACCACTGGGGCCTCTCTCCTGTCGGAAACATCTGGGAATTTCAGGGAACTGGTCACCTGGATATGAAGTCAGGCACATAATTGCATTGATCCTCCAAAATAGAGGTACAATAGACTTTTTTGGCTCTCTATTTGCACAGTAGATTGTTTTGTGATCCAGGTTTTGACATTATAATCTGCTGGTTTCCCCCCTCCTCAAAGGCCTGAATTGTGGGCTGTCGCTCCCAGGTTTCCTTTTATTTTATTTTTAAATAAATAAAACCAGCAGCAGTAAAAAGTGGTTTAAAGTTTTCTTTCTTTTTCAAATCTGGTGGTTTTGTGCATTACACTCTATTCATTGCTGCTGGTAGGCTGACCCACAACACTTAACCTTGTGGGCATAGTGTCAATTTTCTGGCTGCAGTGGCATATGCTGACCTAGGATAGTGTGTGAAAACGTGCCCGAGTAAATGAAAACTAAATTGCCCTAAGTCCACTGCAGGTTTTTTCTTAAGGTACGAGTGGCTATATTATTGGGTGTAGGGTAGTGCAAGTGGCCCAGTCTAGGTAATTTTCCTCGAATTGGTAGGCTACATGTATTTCCGCTCTTGTCATATTTGGCGACTCAAATGGATGTTGATGAGCAATAGAAGGCGAAGTACAAAAATAGCTGGAAGCCATAATAGGCGAATGGAACTCTTTCTATGTGAAAATCACAAGGTAATTGGTACAAATGAGGTCTACAATTATGGCTTATGACATATTACAAATAGTGTTATTTGGCACCCCCCTAAGCTCCCAAGCATACAAACCAGCCCCCAAGCAGATCATCAGATATTGACATGGACATTTACCTTGAGGAGGAGTTGAACCTCAGCCCCATATGACCCTGCCCAAGGCAACATAGGTTCCTACAGCCCACAATTAAACTTGCACCATACTTGCTAAGATCAAGGAATATAGGTCTGCCATTCATTGCTAAGAAATGGAAATGTTATTACAATTGCATATAATCAGTAGGGAAATCCAAGCTTACTTCAAGCAGTTACTGGGGCCGGGGGGTGAAAAACCATATGTTGTCTAAAGAGTAGAGGCCGTTTCCATTGAATGGCTAGACCTAGTATGTTTCCTGAGAACCCTGGCGACGACCGTGCCCGTAGGCTTTGCACTTGTGCATGCAACTCCCATCATATGTCTCTTCCGCTGTTAATCACTTAAAACAATCCTCTTGCTAGACATACACTTTTTGAACATATGTTTGCGACGTTCTAATTTGTTTGACTTGTAACACAATTATGTGAAAGAGAATTGTGATGAAGGGTTGTCTTTCACATTCTCTTGGTATGCAAAGTCTTTGTGAAATGCCTCCTTAAAAATTTCCTCCTTGAACATCTCAAAAAGCTCAAAAATGTACATAAAGTAAAAATACTCGAGCAGGTGATGGGGGGCCATTCAAACTGAAAAGGAAAAAAGGTTGAATCTTGTCAAAATAAAGGTAAGTTATTTATGGCAAAGGGCTACAATCTCAAGGGTACATATTATTTGCTTCAAAATTCATTCCATAGGTCGAAATGGAGCAATGCAAGTGCATCTCAGTAGAAAAATCACATCGAATGAATATAATTAACATGTGTTAGAGAGAAGACTCTGGCCAAAATCGGTGTAACGAAGAGCCACTTCGTCTCACGGCTACTGCCCCCTTCCGGGGGTAGGCCCTATACAAAAGGCAGGCTAGGTTTGCAGTGTCTAGGGGGTACCAGGATCAAGGGATAGGGTACATAGGGTACCGATGAGGGGTTGGATTCTATTTGCCGTTTAGTAGTGATAGCCTGAGCCATTAAATACTTTAGTTTTACATAAAAATGAATGATGAAAAACTTAGAATAAAGTTAAAACAATGTTATTAGACAACAAACCAACACCCAAGTGGATGATAACAACTTTGTCTACACACTTGTTCGCTAGCACAACAAAAAGACCACATGATTTCAGTTGCTATAGAATACCCAAGTAACCCAGTGACCAGATTGAGACGGAGGATATAAGTTCAAAGAAAACAATAATGTGGACCCAAATCAGTGAAACCAACAAATAAACTGACAAATGAGAGCAAAATGGTTTTTAAGTCTCTTACTTGGATAACCATACCAATAACAGCATAACTGGGATTTGGAAGGTCTCTCCCTATGTCTGTGCAAGATTCTCATGTTAGAGGAACAAGTTTCGTCTCCCAGCAACTTTTCAAGTGACATCAGTAAAGACTTGCGATGTGGGGAAATTGATCATTGTCATGATCATCGAGCAAGTTACAAACTACACAACCATCTTACGAAAATCATTTAATGCAATGGCTCAAATAGTTGCTGCAAGATGAGGCTTGTTCATCACACACATTCTCCAGGCATTTTGTCAACATCGTCTGTCCAAATTTCTTGTCTTATAAATCAAAGTATGACTCTTGGTTTGATATCTATGTGTTGGGATCAGATTATGTGCAACATTTGACAGGAGTAATTTACAAATGATTAGGTAACAAAATGCTTTTGCGTTGCCCAAGAGCTAAGTTGAAGCAAAAAAAGATCAAATGTCAAAATTCAGCGGTGATCTAACAAATTGTTGAAAGATAAAACGTAGTTGAGCAACAATCCAAAGCTTGTGCATGAGAGGTTGAATCAATTTGGAATCATCAGATTGATTAGATTAAAAACAAGAAGAACAATTACAAGATTGCAAAAAGACATATCAAGTTATATTTATAGTTCAAATCTTCTCTATGTTGCATTAACAAATCTCATTTTGTTCATATGTGACTTTTGATATCTTGTCACTTTGTCAAAAGTATATAATCAAAAGTTATGTGAAAAGACGACCATGGCTTGTGATTCAGATTGAGAAAGATACCCGCAACTACTCTTTGGAATCTCATTTGTGCAAAAAAGAATGAGGTTCGACAGAGTGATCAATGCTCATGCTCAAAACTCCAAGCCTAGCATACACTTATAGATTATGGAAGGAAAAAAGCAGGGATTCATTATTATATTACATCATCATATTGGCAGATGTTTGTGATCAAGACCAAGAGAAAACATCATCATCGATCCAATAAATGAAAAGCCCCAAAGGCTTCACAAAAAGCTACATAGCCTAGTTAGTGTATGACAAAGTTACCCAAATACCACACGGGGATCATGCAAATTAGAAGATGCTCAAGGCGCAAATAGCACATCTGCTTTGTTTGTTCTAAGAAGCTTCTACCCTCTTATGTTTGAGGTATGATTTAGTCACCAATGCGCTATCTCTTTCGTATGGATATATAACGACTTTTGCTTCATGGAACCCATGGTTGATTCGTTAGTAGAATTGCAATAGCTGGTATGGGATATAACATTTGCTTGGAGATGAAAGTCATGCTACACATTTCACTCTCCATGAAAGAACAGAGATGACATAAGCATGGAAAACCTAATTTATTATTTTGTAATTTATGATTACAGACCATTTTCAGCCTCATGTAGATACTATGCCCAGTTTGGGAGTCTCTATGAGTGTTCACACTATGATACTTTTGTAGTAATGGCATTGTTATTTGAAAATCAATTAATCCCCACTTTTTGTTGATTATATGCTACAAAATAATTTTGCAATGAGATAGAGAAGACTTAGGCCAAAATAAGTGTAATTAAGAGCCACTTCACTCTGTAACTAAGGGAGAATAAATTATTTTACGATTTATTAAACCATAGGTACATGAATGCATGGGACTTCATGTTTTGAAGTCAAGAAGACAGAACTCATTGAGATTTTCATATCACAAAAGGACAGATGACCAATCGAGCTCCATTTGGACTTTGGGCATTCCCAATTGTCGAAGGATTATATGATCTTTGGTCATCATCGTTGGAGATTGAAGAAACTATCTGTAAGTGTCATTGAAAAATGAAAATTCGAAGCTTCAGTTTCACAACATTGATCCACAACATAGACCTGTTGTGTTTGTTTTTCTCGCCAAAGCATGCACATACATATTGCTACACAACTACATCGTTGTCCAATCCACACAACACATACAAAAGACACACATAATGTCCATCACAATGATAAGTACTCAAATCCATCATACAACCTATCACTTATAAACATAAGTAAAGCCTAGCGCACCCTATGCCATATGGACTTCACATTGCTACGGCGCATTCACACACACCTGCTGCAAGCTCGCCGCCGTGAGGCTTAATTCAAGAGAGATGAGCCTCACACAACAAGCGTGGAGATAAGTACGTGCAGGTGCCAAGGTAATCTTGACACCTCCTTTTGTCACTTGGCCAGATCCAAGTGTTAAACATATTAAGTAAATTTATGTAGCTAGTTTTAAACTGACAGCTGTCGTGCACATACATATCGCTACACAACTACATCGATGTCCAATCTGCACAACACATACAAAGACACACCTAATGTCTATCACATTCGCCTGCTTAGCTAGTGGTTAGGTTCTTCTAACTCCAGATAACTACCAGATGCGATAGTAGCCTCAGCCTCACTAGGTCCTTTACCATTGTTTTTATTGTACTCAAACTCGATAGATCAAGAGGTCGGGTGCAAAAGTAGCCCCATCGTTAGTCGCCTTCTTGCAATCCGTGAACCCGAACTAGGTATCTTGCAGTGTAGATACTGATTGTTGGTACTTATATTGCATTCTTATGTAACACATGTAACATATAACATATATGCATAACAATCACGCTACTCAGGTATGGGGACATCCACCCAAATTTTGGACCCAATATAGCTATTATCGGCGATATCATTAGCCAACTTTGTGCAGACCCCCAAGAACGATACGCTCTATACTTCCAACACAACACCATATCCATCGTACATACTTATCAACACTTCTCTGTCCACTTTACTCATTTTCTCTCCAAACCGCTACCCACTGCCCCTACACACACCCTAAACTGTTTGTCAACCACTTATGCCCCGCCCCGTCCCCCCACCCACCCTTCCCAACTGGGTTGCTGCTCTTTCCAAACTTGGTAGAGAAGCCAAAAAAGCCGCTAATATGTTGTAACTAAAAAAAAAACTACTGGCAATCACAAGAAATTTATTTATTTCTTCTGTCAACTATTACATTATGATCACCCCATAAAAGTCCACAAAGCCATCTTCAATCATGTGCTTAACCCACCTATTGACTGCCTCAAACATCGGTTCGGCCATTTATGAATCAACCCTGAAGACATCAAAAATGACATATGGATCCAAGCATCATCCTCCTATACACCCACTGTCGCAAACTGCCTATACTCTAGCCAACACACTCTAGATTGTATGTGTTAAGTCAAACACTACCCGTGGCATGACCCAGACGACTTTTCACTAGACAAATGAGGCTCCCCAACAGACCGTATTCATGACTTCTTCAAGATAGACCTTTATGAATCCTGCCTTAAAGCTCTCTCCAAAGCAAAAGCCCCAGACTCTGATCTGATCCCAAATGCTATACTAGACAACCGCTTGATCCCCAACCCACCTTATTCTCTTCAAATTCTTTAAACTCTCCTATCGGCTGCATCATATCCCACACACATGGAAGCATAGTCGCACCATTCTACTATTCAAAAAAGGTGATCCCACGGATCTCTTGTGAACACTATTTATAAATATTTTACTAGCACTTTAACCATGATACTATAAATAATTACGGTGAACAACAACGCATCCTTAATGACCCTCAAGAAGGCTTCCGAGCCACACGAAGCACCACCTGACAAATACGATATGTTATATCTGCATTAGAAGACGCCAAATTTATAAAACAAGATATCTACCTTCTATATATTGACGTTGAAAATGCCTTCGGATCCTTAGACCATGCAAGGTTACTCACCATCATGATAGACCTTGGATATCCAACGGACACTATACAACTCATTGGTAATATTTATACGACTAGCACTACAGAGTACTCAGGCTCATGTTGCGGATCTACCCCTCTATCATAATATTGCAGGGTACTATCCAAGGAGATACCCTAAGCCTTTACGTATTTATCATTTTCCTAGAACCTCTACTACGTTGGATAGCTCGCGGCAAACTAGGCTATCAATAAAGAAATTCCTCCAACGAAATCTCAACTGCATCATACATTAACGATCTTGCCATCCTTGCGCACAAATCCCAACACCTAGACCATCAAGTCGATAAACTATCCCACTTTAACCAACGGTCTGGTATGGAGCTAAGTCTCCATAAATGCGCTGTCACCGCAGCCACTCACCACAATAATCTCACAAAACCGCTATTGCCTCCCTTTGTAATCTCTACATCCACTATCAGAATAAACCCTTCATTTTCTTAGGTCCTGATGGACCTTACACATACCTAGGAATCCAACTTGCCTCTTCGCAACCCTGACATGTGCAGAAGAGCATAACACTTAGTAACCAAGTTAACTAGTAAAAGTTTGGCTCTTCTTAAAGCCCTTGTAGCCATCAGACCTAAATTATCGATCATTCAATCATAGCTAAAACCATAGGTTCAATATGTCTTCCACGCTGCACCTTTCTCCCTCCCAAACATCATACTACTTGACAAAAGCCTTATCCAACTCACTAAGCAAAGGCCTACCCATCATCACTCCTAATGCTCTTACCCAACTCCCAACGGACAACTACGGAATAGACTTTAGCCCAGGTTAATCATTTCATATGCCCGTACCCTTTGTACACAACTACAAGAGGCCCTTAATGACCCCGGGTGCATAGGTCTAACATGTCACGGACTCCTCAAACACCTAGCTTCAAAATACAATGGACTCTACCCCTTCCATCTCTACACCCACAGGCATGTCTCCATTTCTTCAACCGCACACACATTGCTCATACTGTGTTAGATGAAAATCAGTATATAAACAGATCTCCCCGGATATCCTAATACCTCATCACGGCTAGAACACGTTTGGCTTAAAAGTCCATTTCTTTCCCAATTTGAGAGTATACATCCATGTCAAGAAACATCCATCATCACCTACTTTAAAGAGCGGCATAGCACAAATATCATCCAACTCACCACAGCCACCGAAAACCGGCTCTTAACCCCGCAAGAGTTCACTCTTCAACATTTCAAAGCTACTGCTAGTGGCAGACTAGTGACATGCTAGTGATTGGTGTGTATATATGTTGTGTGGTTTGGACAACGACGTAGTTGTGTAGCGATATGTATGCACAAGACAGTTGCCAAGTTAATTTACCACTAGTGTGAAACTAGCTAGTTAATAACTAGTTTTTATATTGTATTGACACTTGGGATTGGCCCAAGTGTCAATCCACGGATCAAGATGCTTGCTGGCATCTGGGCGTGGTTATCTTCATGGCAGCTGCGGTGTGGCTCATCTTTCTCGAGTTGAGCATCACCGTGTCTGGCTATGACGTTGTAGTGTGGACTCCCTATCGCATGGGGTGCACTAGGCTCGACTTAATATGAGTGATGCTTTTATGTGTAAAGTTTGCGAGCTCGGGTGAGTTTCTTATTTTCTTCTTCATCATTGTAGCAGACTAGTGACAGACTAGTGATTGGTGTGTATATGTGTTGTGTGGTTTGGACAACGATATGTAGTTGTGTAGCGATATATATGTGCACGACAAACTCGACATAACCACGTAGTTTGCTACATTCATAAACTTCTCATGCACTGCCTTGAAACCAAATGGTTCTCACTCATTAACGCCGGCACCTACCAAGACAGACCCCCAGACCATATTTCTGTCCCGCCATGGTTACTCCCATGTGTCTGCCCCCATTTACCTGCATTTGCTCGGCCAGACTATGCCCAAACATCTTGCTTGTCCATGGTTTATCCATAAATGCCCTCCTGCTCACTACTCCGTCCCCAAATCTCACCATCCAATTTGTTGAATTTACATAATGTTATGATCGTTACCCCAGCTCATCTACCTTACTTAAACAACAGAAATATGCCCCGCTCATCCTCGCAATTCGCCAATGAGGTTGAAACACTGACCGACTAACCGTCATCACTGCTGAAACGAGGGAGCCACATGTCCTGGTTCTGGAGGAGGGCCCCGCACATGCCCGCACAGAGATGCTAGTGTTTCTCCATCATCTAGTCCTCTGCCATCAATGGACGCTCATTGACCCCCATGAGAAAATCAGTATTGATCCTATGCCATTTATATATTTATAAATATAATTTTAAGTTTTTAATAATAAAAAATAAGGAGGAGCACCCATGATAGAGGACAGATGAAGCCACATGGGACTGAATCTTGATTCAATAATTTATAATTTTTTGATTATAAATATCCATAGAATCCATAGAGCACTGCCTTCTGCATTGCTTCCTGCCCACCAGAACCTAGCACTTGGTGGTAAGTGGAAATCAGTCCCTGCTTTGTCTCCCCTTCTTTTGCTTCTAAACATGCATAAAGGGCGGATCAAAGCATGGGGTTCTCTGCAAATAGCTTCCCGTAGGTGCAGCAAAGGAAGGCGTCGACAGCTTCTTTCGACCTTCGACCTCACATGGGCCAAAGACAATCACATTTGCACCCACCTCTCTGATTCAAGGATCTTAGCTTGGAACGACGATCATCTCCACGATCAATGGGAAATCACTCGGTGAAGTGGATGGCCACGACATCAACTGGCGCCATCAAAAGATGTGTTTGCCCAAGTCCAAGATCTAGCTCGACTTCGGTGGCACTTAGTGTCTTTTCTCATTGCTTCTCTCTCTGGCTTTGCTCTTCTTACCTTAAGGCTTCGTCTCCTCTTCTCTCCCCCCCTAGTCACAACTTGTGTTTACTTTTCCCGCTCATTCCCCACCCCTCTTTCTGGCTACTAGGTGTTCCCGTGTGTCATTTAAAGTTAGCAAATGGTTGTCCGGAGTCATAAATTGATTGGACCAGCAATCCATATCCTCAAACTCCAAACAATGAGTACTCTATGTATATTGTACTCGCACCTCAAATTCAGTAGAATTTTTACTCAAACTTATTTTTTGGTTTTTTTTGTGCAAAATCCACAAATAAAATTGAATTAATAATGCTTGGAAAAAATAACCATGTGGGCTGTGAAGACTTACAAAGGGGCAACTTCCCCGTAACCCACGACCAAGTTCAAACCAATGTTGGGCAGTTATTGAGTATCCGGGTATGAAATTCCGATTGTTAATATATTGAAAGTTGCCGGAACTGGCGATTTTTTGATATACGAGCTATATGCATATCCGGCGGTTAACAAAATGTAATAACTGGTAGCTATTTGATACTCATCAATTATATCCTTAGACATATACAGATTGATACCTAAATATGGGCGCCACAAACCGGTTATCAGCCAGCTCTCAAAAAGCATATATAAAGAATCCAGTTTCATTTTAGGCGGGTCCAGGCATATATAGGAGGCATGTGTGTTCCTTTCTCCATGATGGAACTTTTCATTGCGGTGGAATATTCTTTGAAGTTTTAGTCAGAAATCTCGAGGACTGGACCGTGATCTTCCAGTCGAGTTCTTTAAAACTTTGTGCCTGTGGCCTGTGGCAACACGTGGGAGAGGATTTTCTCACAATGCCCGACAATGTTCTGGCCAAAGGAATCATGCCATCTCAAATTCCCCATGGAGTCATTGCCCTAATTCATAAAAAAATGAGATAAAGATGTCATTCCAACTACAAACCTATTACTCTACTTGACTTGACTTACAAGATCATAGCCAAAACTATCGCACTTACATTGCAACCCCTGCTGACGAAGCTAATTCTTGTGTACTGTGATTTCTTTTTCAATCTGAATTGACATGGAATTGTTTGCTATTTCCTAGTCTCATCCATGCGTTTCTCCACCCTATACCATCCCGATCCTCTGAGATACAGACCTTCTCCAAAAACTCGTCTCGGGGGCTTCTTCAAATCCGACAACCTCCCATTTCTGTACATTGACCTTGTAAGTTTGTTTCTGCAGGTTCATGGCGATGCTGCTGATGCCAACTTCTTGTCGGGACCTCCATTGGAATCCTCCATATCAGAAATTCGTCCTTAGAGGGACAATAATCACACTACTGTTGAGATTTCTGTCATCGACGGTGAAGCATCATCCAGGCACTTGGGTTCCCTTCAATTGCACGACCCTCTTCTTCAGTCAATTCCTGAAAATGATGTTCTGTCGCATGATCGTTTAGGATTGAAGGTCGAAGATGGAAGCCAACTTGACAAATGTGCAGGGGATTTCGTGGACCTCACTCTACAATCCTCACCCTCCATGTTAAGTGTCAAGGGTCTGAAATCTAGCTTGAGAATGTCATCCGTTGAGGAAGCGGCTGAGGCTACGGCTCCGCAGCACACTGTTGCCTCTCTTCCCTCCTTCTCTCCCCAGCATGAAGGTTGGACAGCCCAAATCAGAAGGAGTCGGGTAAAATTACTTATATCTGAATTCTAACTCGTCCTTTTGTTTTCCTTAGTACTGGGTCTGATGTTCTTGTTTTAATCCAGACCAGAAAATCTACGGATTGTGACATTCCTGTCAAACGACGTCTTCATTGGAAATTTGTTCCGAGGTAATCCTTTCGTTACGTGTGAATTCCATTCAGGATGTGGAGTGCTCAAGGGACAATTTCCATTCCGTTCCCCTTCTCCACAACCCTTTCGACGAGGACAAGGACGAGACTTCAATTGCAACTTCTTGGCTTCCCGACCTTGCAGTATTGGTGCAATGTTCTGCACCGAGGAAGCGGAATAGGGCCCCCAAACCATTTCCATCTCTTCTACAAATCGGTTCTACTAGAGAAAAGTCCTTCGTCAGAGACAAAACAGACTCGAGGAAGAAGAGGAATACCTCGGACATACCGGGGTCTTGTCAAAACACGCCCGTTCGGATGTCAAGCTCGCCAGCGAGACTTTCCAATAAGGCGACATTGGTATTATTCGATATCATTTCTCCACTTTCTTCTCTTTTCTGTTCGTTTGGTTATGCACTAATTGCCTCCATCTTTTCTCAACAGGCGGGGATGCGGCACGATATCTTCATCAATTTCCCTCCGTACAAGGTACTTTCCTGAACCTCCACTTGGCAGTCGACGTTCCTCTTCTTAGCAATATTAACCCTCTTCTTCAAACATTCCAAGCCCACAACATTGTGCAGTATTTTGCCATTTTCTGCACAATCGGGTTGATCTTCCATACACTCAATCATTTTGGGTCATGTATATTTTTCATGGCAGAAACACTAATGTCAGTGTGTGATTAACCTGCTCAGGATAACTTTGTCTCTCATCCTTTACATGCAACAGCGGGGAAGAGAAAACGGATGTTGTTAATTTTGAGTGTCAACAGACTCCTCTGCTACCGGCCACCCCCAACCGGCGGTGAACTGTTTAAGGAGAAATTTCGTTTCAGGAATGTGACACTTCAAGTTCCTGACAGACCATTTGTGGTGCCTCGGCCTGGAGTCTTGGAGTTTCTGGACCTTGCATTGAAGCATTTTCACGTCAGTTTTTATAGAAAAACAATACAACATTTAAAAAAACCAATAAAAAATAAACATTGAATCACAGACGTGGTTGATCAATAAAATCTTTATTTTGAAGCATCATATCGGAGATTCCCGTAATTAGAATCATCAACATAATCCAAGAGAGGCTTAAACTTGGGATCGGTGGAAACATTCTGACAAGGCTTAAGTCCTATCCTCTTTTCCCTGAGATAACTGGAAACAGTGCGAGATTTCTTCATTTCAAGCAAATATTTCTGAAGAACCTTTTGGAAATAGCAAGAGTCCGTCTCAACGAATTCAAACGATTTTAGAATCAGACAGGATTCAGGCGGGTTCAACACACACTTAATAGCAGAATCGTCAATGAGTAAAGTGTTACTCCTATTGTACTGACCACCAAATCTTTGCTAGACCGTCATCAATGGCTTCAAGAACAGACTCGGCGGGTCGTATCCTGATATAAATTGAGGGTGGACAGAAGTAGGACATGAGATATAATCTTCTTGAGACATAACAAATTCCGGCTGAGGAAGTGATAGGCTGCAAGTTCTTGTACATCATGCAGCTCCATATACCTAGACGGAAATGTTTGTTCAACTCTGTCCACATCTCACGATATTTTTCCCGCCTATAGACAAGTTGAAATCCAACAAGAGCTGGTATCTTGTAGTCTGTCTCGGACATTCGGGGGACACTGTAGTTCTTCTGGTGCTTCAAGACTTTGCACAAAACTCCATTCAAGTCAAATATTATCAAGCGCAATCCTTTCCCAACTGGAGAAACTGGTGCTGCAATCTGTGAGAAATTCATATATCCACTCAGGTGGTAATCAAGATAAACCAAGGACAGGATTGACATTTGGAGCAACGTCCACTAGACAGTCGAGGTTCAGGAAAATCTAGAGCAGCCATCTACATTTCAATCTGTTCCAAAGAAGCGTCAGGAAATTTTTGTTTCTAAGATAAACCTGTCACTGCAAATCCCATAGCAAGAGGCATTTGACCTTTGGGTCATTATACGGTGGACATCCTATGGGTTTTTCCACGTTGAATATATCAGCGTCTTTTCCGGATAACATTCCAGGTGCGGTTTGAGTTCATCCAGAAGAAACTTGTCCTTGTATGGGTCGACGAGCGCTTTATATTTTGGAAGGAAGATACCGATCGACTTTGGGTTCAAGTACGACTTATACATATTTTCTACTGTGTCGATAAGAAGTGTGTTTGATTTGTACGCTACAGGGTCGTCTACAGTGAAAAGGTCGTAGAGACGTTTAAGATATATTGGCGCTTTCGGATATTTGGGCCATTCGGCACTGAACGTCTGTCTATGCTTTACGCAGTTCTCATTGTTGAATTCCCTGACCTTGTAAAACCTTCTTCCAAACAAAGCCAGCCCACATTTTCTAACGGTCCAGTGTTCCAAAAGTAGACCTTAAAATGCTTAAGGACCCATTTCAAGAAGTTGTCCAACCCATTTCGGACTGCAAGCTTGAATTTTCCAACGCACACACAAGGATGGGTTGCGGGAGGGGATCTCGGGCCATCTCGGAGGTAAACCTCACCAAGGTAACCGACGTCAAGAACCAAGACGTAGTATCCTGGTCGACATCCTTTCGGTCCCTCAGAGAGGTGATACCAATCCTGTGGGTTCACAGATTTGTGATAGTCGATTGGAGGGTGAATCATATCATCCTGTGGAATAACAGAACAATTAATTTATTTAAAACTAGAAGAATGAAAAAGAAAAACATAGCTAAGATGGTTATGAGGTGTATACCCGTTTCGGGGAGGGATTTCGAATTTGCTGCTGTTGCTGCTCGCTCTCTTTTCCTTCGTGGTGAGCAACGACCATCTCCGACACATCTCCTCCATCTCGCAACGTCGATTGGGCAGTGGAGGTTGTTTGTATGACCGGATCAGTTGGGCTGGCCCTTATTGTTAAGTCCACCTGCCTCCTCACTGTTTGAGTCGCAATGGATTCTGCCCGGGTTTGTGTGATTTCCTCCAATTTCCATTCATGGATCTATACGAGATTTCTTACCGTCAGTCACATGTAAAGTTCAAGAAGGTGGGAAATATTAAGATACAGATCAGGTATTGGTAAAAACACAACCAAAACACAACCAGATGCAATACACACAATTTGTTCCCTTTATAATGCTTAAAGACACCATAAATCTCCAAGTGTCAGTGATACCTACATCCAAATTGACATGCTAGGAGACACTTTGAGAGTGAGTTGGGCTCTGAGTTCGGCCTCTGCCTCCGCTATTTTTTCTGGGAGACGGGCTTTTAGTCCCACCTCTGTCACCACTGTCCATTTTTGCGGGGGACGGGCTCTTAGTCCTCCTTCTGTGTCCGCTGTCTTTTGTGGGACACGGGCTCTTTGTCCTCGCTCTCTCTACCCTCTCTTTGGCGGGAGACGGGGACATTGGCGCTGGCTCGCCCCCTTCTACAGGTTTGAACCAATCTTCTGCACTCCCAACAATACTGCCGCCCACCTCGATTGAGCTCGCCTCTGCACCCCTTGATGGTGAAGCAGGATTACTCTTAGTTCTCTCGCTTGAACTCGACAAATCCCCATCCAGAATCACGACCTTGTGGACCACAACGTCTTGGGTGATGTTCTCAATACCAAACTGTGACTGAGTTCTGAAGTCCTGAATCACATCTAGGTGTCCAGCCTCCCAACGGTCTGCATTGTCACCATCGTGGCCCTCGTTGTCCCCGTTACCATCGATGCCCTCGTCCTTCTCTCCATGTTCGGAATGTCCGCCTCCTTCTTCCAAGTCTTCATCTTCCTCCTCCTCATCCTCATCATCGTCTCTGCCGTCAACCTCTTCAGCAACATTGTCATTCTCAATTTGAAGCTTCTTAAAATTCGCTTCACCTTTTCATTTGAAATTTTTTTTTTGGTTGAGTGGTTGATGTCAAGCACTCGAATGTTTCTTGCCTGCAGATAAACCCAGTCAGTAAAATAGAGGACGTGTTGGATCAAAAATATAAAATTCGTATATAAAATGCAAAAAGGTTTTACACTTACATGAAGGGCGTACGTCAACATCACACCTCCGAAGATGTTGACAGCGGACATCTCGTCTCAACAAAACAGGGAGGCCAAATAGTTGTATGTGTCAGCTCGTAGCTCATGATTATAGGTCCTGCACTCTTCTCTCCCAGAACATAAAATCCCTGACGGACAAGATACGATGTTCTTCCGGGACCATTTTGGATGTAGGAGACCAGATTGGTCGAGGACGGTTGCGTCGAGAAGAAAACAAAAGCACTTGTGTTCATTTTCTGAGCCACAAAGGCCTCCAGTATGTTCACATAATCCTTGGACTCAAATACGACAGAGTCGTCTTCAGAAACTGTATTGACGAACACCATCGCTATGTTGTCAAACCGTTTCTTAAAACTCGTTGAAATAATCCCTATGGCATCCTCTCTATCCTCATAAATTTTCTTGATGGAGGAGACGTACTTAACAAAAGCGGTCGTGAGTGGTTTTGTCTCCATGTTCATCTTGATCTTGCTTTGGATGTAATCCGTCCCCAATTTGTCTTTAAATGTTGAGAACTCTGTCTTATTGAAGTGGTACTTTCTCTTCACTTCACGCCACTCGTCCTTAGTGTACGGTTCTGTGCACTGTTTGCTCCTACGAGGCCACCCCAACACTTCCATCACATCGTCGACAATAAACCGGCGCATTTTCATGTCGTCTATGTACTTGTTCATGCCTTGAATTGATTTGTCTTGACCTTTGTAATCTCGAATGGTCAATTTCAGGTCCAGGATTTTCTGCGCAACTTTTATTAGCTGCCATCTGTTCAACCCTTGCAGCTTTGCGGTAGCATATTTCGTGAGTTGTTGCTGTTCACCTTGTACTGTATCCCAAGCGGATTGATTAGCTTTCCCTGCTCCCAGTTTTTGAAAACATCTTCCCAGATCTTCCAAACGTCGTCGTCGCAAAGTACCAGAACCATTGCCTCCTTAATGCTACCCATTTCAAGTATCAAATGACAGGTAAACATGAACTCCTGCACATTCATCCAGGGATAAATTAGTTGTCACTCCGACAAGAGAAGTATTCTTTAGCATAAAATGAATGTGAATAGTAGATTTGGATTCCATAAATGCATACCTTCCATTATTTCGTCTCGGACTTGGTGGTGTGATCGTTGTATTTCTTTGGCTTCCCCCTCAGGTTGAATAACATTCGCGCATGCTCAACTTTCTCCGGCATTGTTGTATCAAACTTTTGCGCCTTATTGGGATCGTTGAGGAGCTTTGACAACTTCAGGAGCCTTTGTTCATCGGTAGACCATACAATCTTCGCAGGCCACTCCCGGTAGTACTCCTTCAGTTCGTTGTTGGCAAGATCCTCGAGAAGTTCCTGCTACAGTTAATGTTAAATGGGTGAGAGAGTTGAAAGTGTGGGGACATATCCAATTTTGTAGTTCAACACCAACCTCCACTGCCCGGTGGAGGTTCGTTAAAAAATAGGTCTGGGAGGAAATAAAGTCCATTACCTTTGCTGCCACAATGGTGTGTTGTCCACCAATTACGAAGAACCTTGATACGTCCATCTCCTTCCATTGTTTCGGTCGCGATGAAGCAATCTTCTCTGGATTGGAAGGGTTGATTGGCGCAAGATACACCGGATGTTGGAGTCGAACAAATGAAGTTGGAAGAGTCGCGCTTTCACTTCGTCCTTATGCTTGATATTTAACGGCCTGTAAACCATGCTCCTTGGAGCTAGTTCCATCATGGAAACCTTCCCAAGGAAGGTACTCTCGAATTCAAATGGAAATACATCATTGTATTCCTTCGTGAGCCTCTCCTCCATCTTCTCGCATTTTTCCTTGTCAAAAATCTCCCCAACTTTAGGTCTCTTGTTATCTGACATCAATGCTGGATCATGATCCTCCTTCTGTTTCTTCTTTCCTGCGGAAGTCCCGGCCTCATTGTCATCATTGCCGGCTATCGACAACTTGCATTTTCCCTTCTTCGGCTTTGATGCTTCATGTAGTGCTCGCTTCTTGCGAATGTCGTTCCCCATTGCGTGCAGAAGATCCAAAAAAATACTCCAGGCCCTCGACAAACCTACGTCGGTAAATACTGAGCCCTCGTCTGGAAATCTAAAACCCAGTGCAACGCATTCACTCATCAACGACTTGTTCAGACGACCCACCTCCACTTTGAAACCAAACGTCCTGGGGGTTCTCGCATCCTCATGCAGGAACAAAACCAACATCGGGTTTTCCTCTTCAGATTCAAGCTCTATATCGAGAGCTTCTGCGTATTTTAAGTCTGTTATTACTCCAAGACTTCTGTAATGAAAAAACAGTTTGTGATCAGGAGGTGTACCGACAGGCACGATGCCCCAATCTGTCACCTCTGGGTTAAGCTCAAAAATTGCGGTATGCTCAGTTTTGAAATGTGAGGACTTCCGGCATACGAATGCGCCACAAATATCTCCAATCAATCCCGGGACGCAATCTGGTGGTGTAGGATGTCTTCTGTTACAACCAAACACAAATTCATTAGATAATCAAATAACAGGATCTCTCTTACTAGCATCCATCATTCCAGAAATGAGAACCTCCACTGGACAGTGGAGGTTCGTATGTACGAGGCTTTCTAAATGAAATAGGAAATCCTCCATATTTTAAAGATGTTGTAGAAAAAAACTTTAATGAAAATGAGGTTCAGGAGCCATTGAGTACATCATCCTGAAACAGGACAAATCTACAATAGAAATCTTCGAACCTAATTCGTCCAAAATATACTAAGGAACCTCTCGCAGTATATTCAGACGATTATAGATTATATACCCAAGAACTACAGAATGCTCCTTCTTATCTCTCTGAGTGTATCAGGCGAATAGTTTGGAGGTGTATATTTTGGGGATCCAGTGATACTATCAGGAGATGCAGGGGAGTATCCTGGAGATCCGGAGACGTCCAGTAGTTCCAGGACTCCCCCACTCATTGCAATGTCCATGAGGAATTTTGGAGGGTAATATCCTTCAGATCTTGTTGTGGATTCAGGAGATGCTGGCGAGTAACCCGGAGATGCTGGATATCCAAAAACGGTCACTCATATCGCCGCCAATGTGTCCGGGGAATAGTCTGAAGGGGTGTATTTCGGATAATCTTGGGAGTAGGCAAGAGATCCGTTGACATCATTGTTTACATGAGCGCTTTCTCTTATTTCCTCCAGGGAATCCTTACAAATGTCTTCAGGTGTATTGTTCGGAGATTCGGATGCGCTCCGCGGGGATTCTACAGTCACATTTTTGTCATTGACAGACACTTTGTTCGGCTCGGTAGACCCCCAACTGGATTTTTCATCTGGTTCCGAAACACCATGTTTTTGATGTGGATGGTCCACTTCCATCACGTCTACCGAACACCGTCTCTTGCTCCAATTTAATCTGGCGGTCTTGTACTCATCGTCAGACACCGGTTCCCCAACCTCGTTCCTCTTTCTCATTCTGACATAAAAACTAATCAGAGTGTGTAACTGGTTGACCCAAAGAAATATCGAACCTCCACTGGGTAGTGGAGGTTCCCAATTATCGTATCCCAGTCTCGTTGGAAAGTATGTGTCACACTTACAATGTTACACATATGATTCCATCACTCGTTCCCACATCGTCTCAAACTGATTTTCAATTTTCCCGGAATTATTCGATTTCGTCCTTACTTTGAAAAAATGCCATTCAGCTTCCCCATACAGAATTCACGCGAACCTCCACTGGGCAGTGGAGGTTCCAGTTTCTGGTTCCTCATGTGCATGACATGGGTCTACAAATAGTCTACTCTGGCCTGCACGAAGCCTACTGTTAGCCTATGTCTACTGTAGAATACAAGTACACTAGGCTATCGTGGTTTTTCATAATTGCCGAATTCGACAAAATTGGATAAGAAATGAAAATTTCCATTCAGAATCGAATTTGAATGCGAAGAAATGCATCAACTATTGATTGACAAGAACAAACTAACGCTGGATTTGGGGATCAAGAAAACATCACGGCTTCATTGAAAGTGTGCACAATTTTCCATTTATTGACAGCAGCCATTGTCACATTAATTATGGAACAAACGATAACGGCCGCGATCAGACTGAATTCTATCGTACTTGTACGTTAGTAGGACTACAAGTCTGGCATCATAATCGTGCGGCTCTGACAGCAGACTATGGAATAAGCGTGAAGGATGTCGATTCTGACAAGTGGCCTAGAGAAATGAAGTCAGACGGCTAATCGCCACCACTTATTCTGGACTGCGCATTAACAATCGATCATTATAATTAGCTGGAAGGATTCCGGAGGTGAACCATAAAGCACTTTGAGATTGTCCTGTTTATATTTATCATGCTATTACAGTGAATAAAACACTTGGGCAGGGCGGGGCATTTCATGCCGGCGCATTGCATTGGACAGCGAGGGCGGTGCATTACAGGTGTGCGGAATGCTCTGTCGTGCATTGCTACAGCAAATGGGGGGGGGGGGTTGCGACGCCAGCCGTGCCCCCACGCCCCGCGCAGCGCCGAGCGTGCAACGCCAACCCCGCGGAGCGTGTTTGCGACGTCGGGCCGTCGCAGCCAAACCCCGCGGGAGTGAAACCTGGCGCCGGGGCCAGGCGGCGACGCCTGGCCGTCGCACGGAGTGATGACGGGAAAATGACAGCCCTTCCATGCGACGCCCACTCGTCGCCCCCAGCGAAGGGCAGATGGCAGCCCTTTCTGGCGACGGCCGATCGTCGCACGCCGGGAAAAGAAAAACCATTTCTTGCCTTTTCTTTCATTGCAGCCCTTTCTTGCGACGCCCGGCCGTTGCATGGTGGCATGAAGGGCAAAAAGCCCCTGCGACGGCCGGGCGTCGCAAACTGCCCGGCTGCCCTATTCTTTCAAAACAAAAAAACATGTCACAGTTTGCGACGGCTGGCCGTCGCCGTTTGTGACCCCCGGCCTCATAAATCCATTCAAAAAACAGGGGTCTACCCACTCTGTCCACCTCGACTTCTCCTCGGATGGGGTCAACCCATTCTCTGTCCAGTCATGTAGTCATTCCACTTGGCCGGTGACCATGGTGAATTACAACATCCCTCCGTATCTTTCAATTAAAAAATGCCATATCATGTTGGGGAAGATAATAGGAATAATGTAAGAACTTAATGCAAGCGCGTCAGGACGGTCCAGCCCTGACACCCGTACCGCCGGTTCTTCGCCTCTGGCAGACATCGAAAGGCAGCCGGCTGGGCTCGGTCAATCCCTCCCCACCCCCGCCCTCATCCCATCGGCGTCGTCGCCCCCTGCGCCGCTTCCAACAGTCCGCCAGTTCCCTGTAACCCCCGCCCCGGGTTCAACCATCACCCCCACGTAACCCTCTGTAACTCCGCCGAGTGTAACCCACACCACCATGTAACCCTCTGTAACCCATATAACCCCATGACCCTCTGTAACCCTCACCACCATGTAACCCTCTGTAACCCATGTAACCCTCTATAACACCGCAGAGTGTCACCCCCACCCCTATGTAACCCTCACTACATGTAACCCTCTGTAACACTTTGCAACCCATGTAACCCTATGTAACCCTCTGTAACCCTCTGTAACCCTCTGTAACCCATGTAACCCTCTGTAACACCGCAGAGTGTAACCCTCACTCCATGTAACCCTCTGTAACCCTTTGTAACCCATGTAATCCTCTGTGACCCTCTGTAACCCATGTAACCCTCTGTGACCCTTTGTAACCCTCACCACCATGTAACCCTCTGTAACACCGCAGAGTGTCACCCTCACCCGTATGTAACCCTCAGTCCATGTAACCCTCTCTGACCCTCTGTAACCCATGTAACCCTCTGTGACCCTTTGTAACCCTTTGTAACACCGCAGAGTGTCACCCTCACCCGTATGTAACCCTCACTCCATGTAACCCTCTCTGACCCTCTGTAACCCTCACCACCATGTAACCCTCTGTACACCGCAGAGTGTCACCCTCACCCCTATGTAACCTTCACTCCATGTAACCCTCTCTGACCCTCTGTAACCCTCACCACCATGTAACCCTCTGTAACACCGCCTCGTGTACATCATACACGTGTAAACTATCCGACGGCCGAATGGAGGTTTAAATAGAGGCCGAAACCCTAATTTGCTCTCTCCATCCGTTTTTCAGATTCCTAGCTCGCTCGTTTTTTTGCTTTGGGGTATTAGCTTTCTGCAATTCCCATGGTGCCCAATCGGCTTCACACATCAATGCGAAAGATTTGTAGTTCATTCAGTTCAGTATCGTCATCCCAGCAACATACAAGACAACGCTTTCCGCGCAGTGATCCGTCAAATCTATTACTACGGTTTTCTCTACGATTGATACGGTTGTCTCTATTCTTTTTCTTTCTCAATGTCATTCTTGTTGTTTTGTCACCGTCCCCGATGGCTATGGTATTCCTAAGATCCGCATTAGGAAAGGGTTTTGTTTCTTTCGGTCTAGCCATGCAAGCAGCCGCTCATTTGATGGGGTGCCCATTCACTCTCCTCTCGTGTATCTTTTGTTCACACACCAGCCGGGGTAGCTTACTCATCGCTATTATGGATGCAATACGTATCGAATCATGCGTGTTTTGCAAGCACTATCAACCGGTTACATGTCTGATGGTTTATATGACTACCTCACGTGTGCTATGGTTACACACAGGGGGTTACACGGTGTTTTCTTTCTCAATACATGCTAGCTTGGTAGACAGTTTAGTAATGGAGGTTTAGATGGGGTTGACATGTTTGATGGGTTACGTGGATGTTGCGCTCGCGGAGCCACATAGGCTAGGGTTACATGGGTGGGGCATTACATTGACCATGTTTACCTGGAGGTTGCATACTAATGGTTTGATATGACAGGGTTACATCGATGTTGTGTTCGGGAGTCACATAGACTAGGGGTACATGAGGTTGTGACGAAGGGTTACATCATATGTGGGTACCTGACGGAGGGTTACACTCGACGTGCCTGGCATGCGGGTAACGGCCGGTTTGTCGCGCTCACAAGTGTAGGGTTACGGGTTACACTCCGCTATTCCGGGTGACACCGGGATTGCAACTCATACACGTGTGAGTCAGTGCGGATATAATTGATTGCAAGCCGCCAGATTTTAATGAACCGCCGTCTTTCGCTTAACCGACGTGCCTTACGGGTGACATCTAGCTAGCTTCGTTCTTCGTTCTTTGATCATTGTTCAGTTTTCCCCTTCTCGCAGCCTTTCATATTCTTCGTGCACTCCTTGCTGTGCGTGCTCCCTGTTGTGCGTTCTTCGGAATTCTCTTGGTCTTGGTCTTTTCTTGTCTTGTCTTTTCTTGCTCTTGCTCTTCTCTTCTCTTCTGTCAGCTTTTTCTTTTGTCATGGCTGATTGTTATTTGTTCCCTGGAGAGGCTACTATTCCATTTGATCACTTGAAAAGGGATGGCGAACGAGTTCGCTTCTGGTACACTGAGCATGAGCATGCTACAATGATCGCGTACTGCCACACCAGGTGTAGAGAGGCCAAGGTGGAGGGAGCAAAGGGCCGGCCTAAGTTCAAATGTCCTTATTGTGGGGCAGTAAAGGTAGATAAGAGCAGATTGAATCGGCATATTGTCGATGGAACGGCTGCATGTATGGCCAGACCGAAAGGAACAAAACCGTTTCCTGATGCGGAGCTCAAGCATGCCATGGCTGTTGAAAATGTGATGAATTCTGTTCCAGCTTCTTCTGTTGATGCATATCATGCATGGATTCTGCAAAATAGGGTGGCTTTGGGTGAGATGCAGATCCTATTGAAGTGCCTGCTGTTGTACCTTCTTCAGCTATTTCTGCTGCAGAGGTTCCATCTTCTGGTGCTCCTGCTGTTTCTGTCCCTGGTCCTTCTATTCGGCAGGTTTCTAACGAGAGAGACAAGCGGCGATTGAGCCCGCCTCTACCTGTCCCTATTGCAAAGAAAATCAACATTGGAAACCGGGGAAACCGGAGCTCAAGGTTCATCTTGCGAAAGCGAACTCCAGGCTCAATCCTTCTGCTACCGCATGGCCTTATTCCTCAGTTCCCATTTCCGAATGTCAATGAGAAGGGGTTTTGGCCGGCATTCCAAGAATTTGTTGCGCGAGGCGAGGGCGCAGTCCATGCGACAGCTGCAAAATCAAGTCGGGTTCTATCGACAGACAATCAAGTTGGATTCCCTGCCATTTCTCTGTTTTTCAAATTTTGGGCTGTTGTCTATCCATGTAACCCCTTGTGTTACCCCCCCTGTCTCTCCTGTGGCGTGTAACCAGAGTGTAACCCACCTACAGAGGACCCCTTTTAAAAACTCCTATGGTGTGTAACCCACCTCTGTGTAACCCCGTGTAGCCCATCTTGTTTGTAACCCTTTTTCATGTGTAACCCCTCGTGCTGTAACCTTTTTCTCTGGTGTAACCCCTCACGCTGTATTGCGCAGGGAGCTCGATATCATCTTAGAAGCGATGATATGGACAGTGTTGTTGCTGCCCACAAGGCGTTTACTGCCCAGCCGGATCATGGTCCGTTAATGATAGAGGAATTGAATCGGGTGAAGGAGTATTTAGAGAGCATTGGGCATCCTGACATGCCAAAGCAGGAAAAGAAAAAAGGTGGGAGACTTACACGAGTCCATCGAGAGAGCCAAGCCTCACATGATGATGACACGATGGACGAACTAGCTGTTGGCAATACCGACCTTGACGATGCCAGAACTTCAAATCCTCTTGTCATCACTATTACTGTAGATGGAATCAAAGGTTTGGTTGTTCCAGATCCATTGGAATTCACTCGTGGTTTTGCCGAAGGATTGATCAGTCAAATGGAGAATCTCACCAAACCGCACATTGGACCGCCACCACTCCTTTTGAGAATTCTGGCCCACAACGATGTAAGAAATCATGGCAGGTCAGTTTCCCAAACGCATCCCAGGTTGGGGTTCACGACTGAACTTCTGGAAAGTGCTCTTACGGCCTCAAAGGTGAAGGACCTGGTCGATGAGTATTACGGCTTTAGTCTGATGTACTTTGCACAACCTGGTGACGGAATTGCGACCTTGGATTCTGAGCTCGAAGACTTAAGATCGAGTTTGAGTACAGAAGAGTGGGGTGACCGGTCAATTAAGATCAACGGAGCTATACAGTTTTGCAAGGCAAGCCGTCGTCGCGCCGCCCATCACTTTGCGATCCAACAGAGAGAATCGTTTATCCAGCTTTGGTGTTGTGGCCTCTTCAGCGAATCACCAACAGAAATGGACTTCAATGCGCATTTGGGCATCCAGTATATGAGAGACCTTGGGTCTGTAGTGCCTTGGTATCTCTGTAAGTGTTACTCCATCCACTGTCACCCCTCTCGTCGTGTAACCTCTTTGTGTGTAATCTTGTAATCATTGTAACCCTCGCTATGTGGAACCTTGTAACTCAGTGTAACCCTCGTTGTGTGTAACCCTCGCTATGTGGAACCTTGTACTCAGTGTAACCCTGTAATCAGTGTAACCCTCGGAGTATGTAACCCTGTAATCAGTGTACCCCTAATGGTACCCCTCGCTGTGTTACCCTAGATTTGTTACCCTCTCATTGTGTAATCTCAGTAGTGTAACCCATTGCAAACTACTGTCTCTAACAGGGTGGTGTAACCCACATCGTGTAATCCGAACCACTGTCTTGTCCTAGTCAGTGTAACCCTTGCACTTTCAAAAACCTCGTTCCACGACTAAAAACCTTTGTCTTTTCCCCGATGCAGATGAGTCCGAGCTCATGACCAATCAAGTCGCCAATGCGTTCAAAAACCTTTTTGAGGCTCAACGTGAGCTTCACGAAGTTGTGTATGGGGCCCCTCCACAATGCGATACAGGGGGCGCAGGGGGCGCGCAGACGAGTGATGGGCCAATTTCCGCCCCGCAGAGCGACGATGTACATGATGAGGACATCATTCCAAGTCAATCTGCCGTTGTATCTTTGTCGCAGGTTGGTGAATTGTACTCAACCCAGCTGCACTTAGGGGTGAACCTAGCAGACTTGACGCGGGATTTGCCCATGAATTCTGATACTGATACTGAAGATGATACATCAAGGTGGAACACCCAAGTGCGAACCTCTTTGTCCGCAGCCCTAGTCATTTCTTTTGAAGGTCTTAATCGAAGAATCGGGGACCCGATTGACCCAGAGTCTGTGTATGACTTTGAATCTGGAGATGCTGGGTTGAACCCTCGATGCAGCAATGTAAGTATTTGTCAGGATCATGTGGTCAACCTCTCTCAGAATGACCCAGCCTTCGTGGGTCCCATTGATGCGCAGGGTGACACTGCAAGGGGAGGATGCCCTGAAACCGAGGGTTACACTACCCTGAGGGTGACACTGTGCAGAGAGGAGCAACAGGGAAGGAGGGTTACACTGCACCTCAGGGTGACATTGCGGATACCGGTGTGGCTGACAATGCCGTGAGGGACATTGTCGTGGGTGACACACCATTGCCCGTGAACACTGCAACTTCCGTTGAGAGTGACATTGACATGGGTTACACTGATAGGGGTGACACCCCACAGCCAACCCACATGGTAGATGTCAGTGAGTGTAACACTGTCATGGATGACATTCCACTACCACTAGTCGTGGAAGGTGACACTCCTTTGCCACGGCCACTAGTCGCGACGGATGACGGTCTTCCGCTAGTCAACATGGTCTTGGAGGGTGCGGAGAAGGGCGACACAATCAAGGATGGCATTGAGGAGGTTGATGCAAAGAAGAGTGACATCGACATGGGTGACACGGGGAAGGGTGTCACCGAGGAGGTTGTCAGTTGGAAGGGTGACACAAAGCAGGGTCACACTGAGAAGCGTTTCACTGTGGAGAGTCACGAAGAGAAGGATGTTGCGGAGCATCTAGACACTGAGAAGAGTGACACTGCCAAGGGTGACACACATAAGATTGTTACTCAGCAGAGTGACACTGGGAAGGAACCCGATGAGAAGGGTGACACTGCGAAGAGTGACACTGATAATGCGGCCAAAGAGAAGGGTGACACTGAGACCAGTGACACTGGAAGGTAGCCGGAGAGAAGGGTGACACTGAGATGCGTGACTCTGAGGAGGTAGCTGAAGAGAAGGGTGACACTAAGAAGAGTGACACTGAGGAGGTAGCCGAAGAGAAGGGTGACATTGAGAAGGAAGCCGAAGAGAAGGGTGACACTGAGAATCGTGACACTGAGGAGGTAGCCGAAGAGAAGGGTGACACTAAGAAGCGTGACAAGGGGTTTGAACAGAAGGGTGACACTGACAGGGGTAGCACCGAGGAGGTGAGCTGTGACACTTCTGCCCTTGGTCAATCACCTCCCCAGCACGTCTCAGACGAGGGAGTGCAGTCTTCAGCACTTGCAGCAAACTCAGAACAAGGCACCTCTGGCTCAGAAATTCCCCCTACCGGCGGCATTGTCAGGGTTGCAGAGAATCCCAGGAGGTCAAAACGGCCGCCTGCTCAAAGAAAGCGGTTGGCTGAACCCCCTAGCGCTGACAAAGAAGTATCTGTTCTTGTCGCACCCAAAAAACAGCGAACCAAACCGAAAGGCAAAAGTGCAGGGGTCTCGGAGGTTGACGTTGTCCAGCAGCAAGAGGTCCTTGCCAAGCACTTGCGGGAGCGTTCGAGGTACCTCATTGTACTTTGATCCTCTCTGATTTTGAATATTGATTATAACTCTTGTATGATGCATCGTAATGTTCGTAATGTGTGGTTTGTTGTGCAGACTAAAACAACGGTACTTGACAAAGTTCAGAATGGTGTCGGACCCTCCTGGGGCGCCCGAAGTGAAGTTTTATTATGGCGATGCCTTCTTGGCTTCTAGTCCGTTACAGTTTTACTTGGAAGAGACAGATTTTGAGCCGATGTATAAAATAAGAGCAACTGTCACAGATGCATTGCTCTCGGGTTACAACAAACTTCTGGAGGCCAAATTGTTTAAGGCTATCGCACCTGAGTTTGTCATCTGTGCTCCTTTCCAATGGCATGTCATGCGTACCAATGGTAACGATCTGCAGACGCTATTCGGGTTGGTGCAAGAATGGTACACTCAGGATGCCCGAGGGATGGTGTTCACAAAGAATCGAGATCTTGTGGACGTGGTTGTCATCCCTATTGTCTTCGAGTAAGTAATTTCAGCGTTGACTGAGCATGTTGGGTTACACTCCTCTATTCTAGACTGAGTTGCACTAGTGACTGCTGACTAGTTGTGTAACACCGTTTAGAGTTACAGTACAAAGGGTTACACTACTGGGTTACACCACAATGGGTTTCATTGGAGATGTTTTTTTCTATTCTGACGTAACGGCTTTGTTTGTGTTGCAGTGATCACTGGAGTGTTGCTGTTTTAGAGCGCCGAGGTCGGATAGTACATTTGGACTCCCATAAAACCATTGCCCGACCCAAACTCATTGAAGGAATTTTGCGAAATTTTGCCATAGCGTTCTTTGATTTCATGCCTGGATCTGATGACTTCAGTTACGTCATGGAGAGGATGGAATGGTTTGAGGCCAGTGTCCCCCAGCAACGGAGCTGTTGGGAGTGCGGCTATTATGCACTTTGTTTTGTGCAATTTTACTTGGAGTGGAAGTTCAATGTGAAAACCACAGAAGATCGAACCTGTCATAGGCGGGCGTTTACTGCAAGTTGGTTCAACGAGTCAACCATGATAGCTTCCCGTACTCATATGATTAGTTGGCTGTGTGACGAGATGGACAAAGACTTGGTCAGATGGCCAAAGAAATAAATAGCGTCTCTTGATGCATTTTTGCTTCTATGTGGTTTGTTCGTAACACTTCACAGTTTGGGTTTCATGCAATGGGCTTACATGGGGTTACACCTTATAAGGTTACATGAAGTGGAATCATAGACAAGTACTTGGGTACACCTTTGGGCCCTGGGGCAATGGGCTTACACTCTGTGGGTTCACACATAAGTGATGGGTTACACCATGCCGGGTCTCACAACGTGGGGTTACACTTATGGGTTACATACAATGGCGTAGGGTTACATGGTTGGGCCTTCCTGGCTATGTCAGGGTCACGTTGCTGAAACAGTATACTTTCGTGGCATGTAACCCCACCTCGACTATGCGCATTTGTTTTATTTTTTATTTTTTTCGCACTGAAGTGTTTGTGCACTGAAGTTCTCAGATTTATACTACATGGGGTTACATACATGAGGGCTATGTACAATGGGTTACATACGATGGGGTCACAATAGTGTGGGGGTAACATCTGGTCGGGCTACATACTTCTTGGAGTTACAACACTCTGGGTTACACTCACTCAAGAGGGTTACACAGTTCTAAGTTACACTGTGCACAATGAAAGTGGGCAGGGTTGCCTATACAAGGGCTACGTGTCGTGGGGATACATAAGATGGGGTGATGTAGCATCGGGGTTTATAGCGTGCACCCCAAATTGTACAATGGGTTACATGCGATGGGGTGACATCAATGGGGGTTACATGTGGTCGGGATACATACTTCTTGGGGTTACACAACAACAAGTTACACTCCGGAGGGCTACACTGGTCCATAACATAGGTTGAACGGAATGATTATCTATCTCATGGATTACACACAAATTGGGTTACACATAGAGGGGTTACACATACAGGGGCTAGTGTTGGTGACTAAAGGTGCTCGACTTCAGCATCTTCCCACTCTGTATTGAAGGGTCATGTAACCCTGGCAGACTAACCCAGACCCTGTAGTCACATTGTAGTCATCCACTTATAATTCTCAGAGTTACACCACTGACAGCAATATTCTATGGGGTTACATACTGGGTTACACTGTTGATAGTTACATTGCAGTTACACCACAATGAGTTACACTGAAGAGGTTCACACTCATCTGTGTTACACTGTGTGGAGTACCACAGATGCGAGTTACACTAAGTAGAGCTATGTTACGTTATGAAACCCCAGACAGTGTAACCCTGCGGTGTGTCACCCCGGCCCATGGGTGTCCCATTGAGTGGGTTACATAGGTTGAATGTGGATGGAATGGCAAAGTGAATAACAACCCATGAACAGACATGTACTTCATATTAAACTTGGTGATCACAAAATAAGTGTCATTGCCAATGGACTCAATGGTCACTTACTACGGAACCGGTCTACAAAATCTACTTTCCTGGCAAGGGACATGTTGTTTCCATCATCATTTTTTATGAATGGAACTGCTTGAAGAGGGTGCAACAGACCTTTGTCGATTCTAACTTGTAAAGTGGACAGCCTCCCACGAACACAACGAAGCTCGGCAAGCAAATGTTTGCGCATTGTTTCACTCTCATTGCCAAGAAGCGACAGGGACTTCATCTCAGATTCAATTGATGAAACATCCGATGGCTCCTGCCGACCACACTGGGATGATGCTGAGCACCCTGTAGGCTCTGCTAGATTCACAACTTCCTCCTCTGCATCAATATCTGGAAGTTCCGATTTCATCAACATGTGAAGACCTCCATGAATGGTCCCGAGCTTTGTGCCACAGAGCTTCACAATAGCCCTTCCTTCAGATTTGGCTTCATCAATTGAAGAACGCGGATTTGATGTTTGCACAAGTTACCCTTCAAAGCCCATGGACAATCGCAACAAGCCCAGGTGGTCGCAGGTGCATAGATTGTGTAGCTTCGACCGGCCGTTTGAACACTATCCACAATCGCCGGATAACCAGGAACAGTGGGCAAATGAACATTGACATCAGGGATCTCTCTTGCAGTCCAAACAGCATTACTGATAAATTCCTCATGTCGTACATTCCTTTTGAAGCCTTTCGATTCCAAGTTATCTCTATACCAATAGTGGGTTAGAACAGGACCCACGAGTTCGCTGATCAGCCAATCGATTCTCCTGCCATCAAGCCTTTGCTTTCCCGAGCGTAAACGAGCCTTCAAATTTCCGTGCCAAGATTCAATTGTGGCATTAGTATCCTGACTTGCGTGGGGAATATAACGAGCCCCCGTGATCCACATGCTCAGTTTTGGGACCCATTCCATTCTGATGTAACGTAGGAAGTCACGCGCAAGCGGATAGGAATAATTCAAATCTTCCAGTCGCTCCAGCGCCCACTCTTCTGGGGTGACTCCCACACAGGCATTAATGCCGTACATTACGTCGCCAAGCTGTTTCAAAACAGCATTGCGAGTGTATGGATCGGGCATCTTACGCCAAGAATGTTTTAGCCAAGCGCGGCGAACATGCCAAAGGCATAGAAATATCGTTACGTCCCCAAACGATTCCCTGCACGCACACACATCAAATGCCACCCAATCCATCAGTGTAACTCGTTATCAGAGGAACTCTTCGCAGTGTAACTCGTAGGAGTGTAACTCTTCAAAGTGTCACTCTTAGTAGTGTGACTCATGTAACCCCTCGTGCATCTGGTCATGTAACTATCAGTGAAACTCACAGCACTGTAACCCAACACATATAACCCCTCGCAGCGCTATAACGCAATCCATGTTACACCGTGTAACTCTCAGAGTGACCCAACCCATACAACCCTCTGCGATGCTCCCAGTGTAACTCACATGCTATAGCAGTGCAACCTAATCCATGCAGGACTGCGGATGACACGCCGTGTAACTCCCAGTGTAACTCACAGTGTAACCCTCTGTCTACCTCATAGCAGTGTAACCCTCAGTCTAACTCACAGCAGTGTAACCCTCGGTCTAACTCACAGCAGTGTAACCCTCCGTCCAACTCAAGGCAGTATAACCATCTGTCTAACTGATAGTGTAACCCTCAGTGTAACAGACAACACTACAACCCAATCCATGTAACCCCTCAAGCAACTGACAGTGTAACTCCAAGTGTTACAGGCAGCAATGCACCCCCTCGTGTAACTGGCAGTTTAACTCTTACTGTGATTCTTAGTGTAACTAGCAGCAGTGTAGCCCGATCCATGAAACCCCTCATGCATGCAACTTGTAGTGTGAATTACTGTGTGACTCAGAACATTGTAACTTCTAGCCGTGTACCTGATAGCATTGATTTCTGCGTCTGCATAGTCGACAACAAAAGCATTTGGCCTCCAATCTGGTTTGCTCTGAAGAAGTCGGTCGCGAAGACGTTTCATCCAGGGGCTCAGGTCAGTCGTTTTGTTTCTCGCTGATATAATATAAGCAACAGGTATGCCGTTGAGCCATTCGTCGAACACCATCATGGTATACATTGGGAACTGCAATGTCGCAATGGTACAAAAATGAATAAGGTGAGCGTTATAATATTGGCAACAGTTGCATGACACTCACATTTCAGAATGCAATGAAAGGTAAAGCGTGACACGAATACCTTATTTTCGTTGGTCCCAAATGTTGCATCGCAGGATACCACACGGTTGTGTCCCAGGTCGATCATTTTCTGTTTTTGCCACTCCGTTTGTATTCCAATTACGAACTTCAAATCACCCGCCACTGGCGCTGTCTCTTCATGGTAGAAGAAGACGCTTTCAGGATTGCTATCGACCCACATACGTACACTTTGTGCATCATCTGGATGTTTTTTGTAACTCTCAATCGCAAGCTTGTCGGCAATGTTTCTCACATCGTACTCGAACAAGAAACAATCGCGACTCCACTCCATGCCTGGCTGAGACGCACAAGCTTCCTGGAGCTGTTGAGTGTGTTGTGTCATAATCATAGCTGGAGATAGGCCATTGCGAAGACTATCGACGATCCACTGTTTCATATCTTGGCTGAGACGAGGGGCATGCACGAATCGCGAGAAATGGGAAGAGGGGTCAGCTGAACCATGACATGACTTTCCTTTTGCATCCACATGTTGTTTCTGGAAGTATGTGATGATTGCCAACTCTGAATCTAGAAACCACTGGCCAACTTTGAAGCTACACGTACACCCACGTTTGTATGACTCTCCGAAATCCGCTGCCTTACGTCTGATTCGCTTGACTGGTTTTGATTATCGGAGGCTGCTATCGGTTTTTCTTTCTTTTTCACAATCGGCGGGTCCGTGCGCCTATCTATCGGGCCGTAGCAGCAGTGGTACATGCAAAAAAAGCATATAAAGCGAGGAGGGTTATCGCCATATACGACTTTGCTAGGCTAGCAGAAAGAAGTGGGGCTGGGAATGTTATACAACCCTCATAAGTGACTTACTTATGCCACTGACGATAACTGTTTGCACGCGGTGTTGTCAAATCTGGCAACTCACGGTACCTTCGATCTTGAACATAAAATTGGGTCTTCCCATCCACTCTACTCCTTTCTCCCTCCAGAAAGTCAGGAATGCGAGACCATGGAACGACAGCTACTTCGATGGATATCCGTTTCCCTTTTCCCTGGGAAACCTGGCGTATCCAACGGAGGTTTGTGTGATTGAAAAGCCCGTCTATGGGCAGCTGTAGGATGCATTTCAAATGAGATACCAAATGCTGCAAATGACAGAGTTCTCCCGCCTCATCTTTCAAACCATTTGATTCCAATGCTGCTTTGCGTTCCTCGTCTAGCACCTTCGCGGCAGCACATGCCATTAGCAGCAACAGTACCACCAGTTCCGGTGACCCGCTTGGAATTACGACATAATAAGGAGGCAATTCAGCGATAGTTGCAACCAATTGTTCGGTAGACTCATGTAGATGCCCTGTGACGGCGTTTGGTAGAAAGTGTTGGGATAAGGACAGCTCCAAAGAGGATTCCCCAAGATATTGAGAGTTGCTTTCCACTATGCAGCCAACCCCAGTTAAATCATCGACCCTGCTAACGGTGGATTCACCTTTTGACATTTTGAGCCTCGAAACAACATCTGAAACACTGATGTGATCACTATCTATAACAGCAATGGATGCCTGAGTAGACAACAAATTGTCAGGTCTTTGGAAAGCTTCTGGCCTGATCATTTCTACAATATCAGACGATATTGTTTTGCCAATCGGAGATGCATTTGTGGCATGAAGAACATATTGATATGGGCATACCTGCAAATGAAATATCGCATAACACACGCGAGCAACGCAGCGGAGCCCTCGGGACTGCACGTCGTCTACGCACCTGGTGAAAATGACGAGCGATGATGGAGTTACACGTGGGTTTTGATGTCACCGAATTGTGTAACCCAGGTTTGAATTCAAAATATCTGACACCTCTTGGAGCCCGCCAATTTTTGCCGGGCACCAAGGGGCTACACGAACAGGGGTGACATGCGTTGGGGATAAAGGATCCGGGGTGACACGAGCTATGAGTGACACAATCGGGGGTTACACGGAGGGGATTGATACAATATCGGGGTTACATGGTGGGGTTACAATGTGAGAGTTGCACAATGAGGGTTACACGAGGCGGAGCTAAAGGGCTGACGTGCAGAGGGGTATATGGGATAACATGATACAAGCTTACATTGGGGTTACACGATGCAGGATAACATGGAGTGAGGGTTACACCCCGCGGAGTAACAGAGGGTTACATGGATTACAAAGGGTCATGGGGTTACATGGGAGGGTTACATGGAGTGAGGGTGACACTCAGCGGTGTTACAGAGGGATAAACGGGTTACGGAGGGTTACATGGTGGTGAGGGTTACACCTGGTGAGGGTTACAGAGAGTCACAGAGGGTCACAGAGGGTTACATGGAGTGAGGTTACACAGGGGTGAGGGTGACACTCTACGGTGTTACTGAGGGTTACTGAGGGTTACATGGTGGTGAAGGTTACACCTGGTGAGGGTTATAGAGGGTCACAGAGGGTTACATGGGTTATAGAGGGTCAGAGAGGGTTACATGGAATGAGGGTTACATGGGGTTACATGGGTTACACAGGGTCACAGAGGGTTACACGGGTTACGCAGGGTCACAGAGGATTACATGGGTTACAAGGAGTGAGGGATGCATAGGGATGGGGGTGACACTCTGCGGTGTTACAGAGGATTACATGGTGGTAAGGGTTACACCTAGTGAGGGATATAGAGGGTCACAGAGGGTTACATGGGTTACAGAGGGTTACAGAGGGTCAGAGAGGGTTACATGGAGTGAGGATTACATAGGGGTGAGGGTGACATTCTGCGGTGTTACAGAGAATTTACATGGTGGTGAGGGTTACAAAGGGTCACAGAGGGTTACATAAGGGGTGAGGGTGACACTCTACGGTGTTACAGAGGATTACATGGGTTACAGAGCCACGGAGGGTCACTGAGGGTTACATGGAGTGAGGGTTACATGGGGATGAGGGTGACACTCTGCGGTGTCACAGAGGGTTTGTGTGGGTTACGGAGGGTTACATGGTGGCGAGGGTGACACTCTGCGGTGTTACAGAGGGTTACATGGTGGTAAGGGTTACACCTGGTGAGGGATATAGAGGGTCACAGAGGGTTACAGAGGGTCAGAGAGGGTTACATGGAGTGAGGGTTACATAGGGGTGAGGGTGACATTTTGCGGTGTTACAGGGGGTTACATGGTGGTGAGGGTTACAAGGGGTCACAGAGGGTTACATGGGTTACGGAGGGTTACATAAGGGGTGAGGGTGACACTCCGCGGTGTTACAAAGGGTTACATGGGTTACAGAGCCACAGAGGGTTTGTGAGGGTTACATGGGGATGAGGGTGACACTCTGCGGTGTCACAAAGGGTTTGTGAGGGTTACGGAGGGTTACATGGTGGCGAGGGTGACACTCTGCGGTGTTACAGAGGGTTACATGGTGGTAAGGGTTACACCTGGTGAGGGATATAGAGGGTCACAGAGGGTTACATGGGTTACAGAGGGTTACATGGTGGTGAGGGTTACATGGGTTACAGAGCCACAAAGGTTTGTGAGGGTTACATGGAGTGAGGGTGACATGGGATGAGGGTGACACTCTGCGGTGTCATAGAGGGTTTGTGAGGGTTACAGAGGGTTACATGGTGGCGAGGGTGACACTCTGCAGTGTTACAGAGGGTTACATGGTGGTAAGGGTTACACCTGGTGAGGGATATAGAGGGTCACAGAGGGTTACATGGGTTACAGAGGGTTACATGGTGGTGAGGGTTACAGAGGGTCAGAGAGGGTTACATGGAGTGAGGGTTATATACGGGTGAGGGTGACACTCTGCGGTGTTATAGAGGGTTACATGGTGGTGAGGGTTACAAAGGGTCACAGAGGGTTACATGGGTTACAGAGGGTCACAGAGGATTACATGGGTTATAAAGGGTTACAGAGGGTTGCATGGAGTAAGGGTTACACTCTGCGGTGTTACAGAGGGTTACATGGGTCACAGAGGGTTACATAGGGTTACATGGGTTGCAAAGTGTTACAGAGGGTTACATGTAGTGAGGGTTACATAGGGGTGGGGGTGACACTCTGCGGTGTTATAGAGGGTTACAGAGGGTTACATAGGGTTACATGGTGGTGAGGGTTACAGAGGGTCATGGGGTTATATGGGTTACAGAGGGTTACATGGTGGTGTGGGTTACACTCGGCGGAGTTACAGAGGGTTACATGGGGGTGATGGTTGAACCCGGGGCGGGGGTTACAGGGAACTGGCGGACTGGTGTCGTAGAACGACGACGCAGGGGGCGACGACGCCGATGGGATGAGGGCGGGGGTGGGGAAGGATTGACCGAGCCCAGCCGGCTGCCTTTCGATGTCTGCCGGAGGCGAAGAACCGGCGGTACGGGTGTCAGGGTTGGACCGTCCTGACGCGCTTGCATTAAGTTCTTACATTATTCCTATTATCTTCCTCATGTTGGCTGCCATTGTGCCAGGTGAGTGTACTCATTTCATGTTTATTATTGCCTTCAACTTTACATTAAACTTCTGATCTTTGACGCAATTCGGATGCAAGATTGATGAGTGACATAATCATGGAGTAAGACGTGTAATTCATTTTGTAGTATAATCTGCATATTGGTGGAGCATTGAAACAATGATGTGAATGTCTCAAAGGAAAAAAACAAGTGGCAAACATGGACACGTACTTGCGACCTCTTGTTGATGAACTTAAAGAGCTATGGAGGGGGGTCCTGACATTGGATGCTTCACTTGACCCTATGGCCGGACAATCTTTTCAGATGAGAGGCATCTTGCTTTGGACAATGCATGATTATCCAGATATATTATGTTCCCCATGAGAACCAGCCACTGTGAGTTTACAGGATGAAGTGGTGACTGGTTGGACAATCACAGCTGATGAGCAGGTGAGGGAAGTGAATGTGGGAACTAAAGAGGAACCGAGGATGGTGAAGGTAGGAGCTGATTTGGAGCCAGAATTCTTTGAAGAAGCTAAGAGTTTGTTCATCAAATACAGAGATGTATTTGCTTGGAGCTACGAGGATCTAAAAGGGATACCACCTGAGATCTGTCAACATAAGATTAAACTGGAACCAGGGTCAGTACCAATCAAGCATGCGAGGTACAGAATGAATCCCAACTATGCACAGAAGGTTGGAGAAGAGATCAAGAAGTTGGCTGAGGCTAAGTTTATATACCCAATAGAGTATACAACTTGGTTGTCACCCATTGTGATAGTTCCCAAGAAGAATGGTAAACTAAGAGTTTGTGTGAATTATAAGAAGTTGAATGCTTGCACGAAGAAGGATCCATTCCCCTTGCCATTCACAGAAGCAGTATTGGACACTGTGGCAGGCCATGAGATGTACTCATTCATGGATGGCTTCAGTGGTTATAATCAAGTGCAAGTGGCAGAAGAAGACCAGGGAAAGACAACTTTCATCACAAACTGGGGTGCTTATGCATACAAAGTCATGCCCTTTGGACTTTGTAATGCACCAGCAACCTTTCAGAGAGTGATAAGTGAATCTTTTCATGAGTATCTGGATGATTTCATGCAGGTATTCTTGGATGATTTCAGTGTGTACAGCTCTAAAAATGAACATTTGCATAAATTGGAGTTATGTCTGGCCAGATGCAGAATGAGAGGTCTGGGCCTGAATCCAGAGAAATGTACTTTCTGTATGAACTCAGGGGTGCTTCTGGGACACATTGTGTGTAAGAGGGGACTTCTTGTGGATCCCAGGAAGACAGAGGCCATTAAAGCCTCTCCACCACCAGTAAATGCTAAGAGTCTAAGGAGATTCCTGGGACAAACCAGCTATTACAGAAGATTTGTCAGACGGTATGCATAGATAGCAGCACCATTGAGCAAACTTCTGAAGAAAGATACAGTGTTTGCATGGACACCTGAATGTCAACAGGCTTTTGAGGAACTTACATTGTCAGTAACAACTACACCTGTGCTGATTAATCCTCACTGGCAGGAAATATTTCATGTTCACTGTGATGCT
This sequence comes from Takakia lepidozioides, assembly GCA_030704615.1. Classification (NCBI taxonomy): domain Eukaryota; kingdom Viridiplantae; phylum Streptophyta; class Takakiopsida; order Takakiales; family Takakiaceae; genus Takakia; species Takakia lepidozioides. Next base: position 63,723,339 of record CM060731.1, read on the forward strand.
TTAGGAGAAGCACTGGGAGCAGCGTTAGCCCAAAATGTTACAGGAAGGATAGATTCACCTGTGTACTATGCTAGCCGATTGATGAATAATGCCGAAAGAAATTATAGCACAACGGAAAGATAAGCATTGACAATGATCTATGCAGTGAAGAAATTCAGGCATTACCTGTTGGGCAAGAAGTTTATGTTCTATGTGGATCACCAGGCTCTGATATACCTGGTAAACAAACTCTGATAAGCGGAAGAATAGCAAGATGGTTGATAATCTTGCACGAGTTTGAGTTCGAGGTTGTTTACAAGCCTGGGAGGCTGCATCTTGTGGCGGATCACTTGTCACGGTTATCAACAGGAGAACCAGCCACGGGAGTAGATGATCAATTACCAGATGCGAGTCTATTTGCAGTGCAGGTGCAGTGAAGTGCAGATGACTGGTTAGATTGGCAGTGGCCAATCAGATACTACCTTGCTCATGGTCAGTGCCCACCAAGTTATGGAAAGGAGCAGAGAAAGAGAATTGCTATCAAGGCTCTACCTTACACTATGGTAGGAAGCATAATGTATAAGCTAGGACCAGATAGAGTGCTGAAGCGATGCTTATACCACCATGAAGTTAATAAAGTTTTGGAGGAAGTTCCTAAAGGAGTGGCAGGAGGTCATTTTGGAGAAGAGACTACCAATAGGAAGATACTACTGGCAGGTTACTGGTGGCCTACTTTGTTCAAAGATGTACACAAGTATTGTCAGAGTTGTGATGAATGTCAGAGGCAAGGACCTTTGCAGAGATCTGGGAAGATGGCTTTGCATCCTACAATGCCTACGAAACCATTTCAGAAATGGGGACTAGACTTTGTTGGACCAATTAACCCACCAGCCAAGAATACACAGAACAGGTACATAATTACAGCCACCGATTATACTACGAAGTGGGTGGAAGCTAAAGCTTTGAGGGACAACACAGCCAAGTCCACAGCAAGGTTCCTGTATGAGAACATACTTACACGATTTGGCTGTCCCTTGGAATTTATCAGTGATCAGGGAAGTCACTTCATTAATGAGACCATTGAATTATTAACTAAGGAGTTCATGATTGTGCATAAGAAGAGCACAACCTATTACCCACAAGGTAATGGACAGGCAGAGGCTACCAACAAAATACTATGTACTATCTTGGCTAAGATAGTCAATGCAAACAGAACGGATTGGGATACAAAGTTGCTGACAGCTTTGTGGTCATACAGGACTTCATATAAAGTCACCACTAAGTATACACCATTCCAATTAGTTTATGGTATGGAAGCTTTACTTCCAGTGGAATTCCTGTTACCTACCATGAGAACGGAATGGGGAAAGAGAATGGAATTAAAATATTCAATTAAGGTCAGGAAACATGAATTATACCATGCGGAAGAAGTATGTGCTGATGCAGCTGATAACATGACCAGAATTCAGATGAAGAGAAAGGAACAGTTTGATGAAGGCAAGTTAAAGACTTTTAAGACAGGAGATTTGGTTCTCTGGTTGCAGAAGAAGGGAAAGAATAAAGCTTCTAAGCTTAAATCACCATGGAAAGGACCTTATGTCATACAGAAGATGTATGATAACAAAACCACCATGTTACAAACCATTAACAAAAAGATGCTGGGAAGAGTCAATGCCAATAAGTTGAAGGGGTACAGTGGTATCCATGACAAACCATTGCAGCATGATTTGCATGTTGAAACGCAGAAGCAGTCACGGGCTGCGCCAGTGATACCAACGGAGTATGGAGCACTTGTCACTAGGACGAGCATATATGACCAGGGCGGGCAGTACAAGCGTGACAGAGCCTATCACAGCTCATCACGGCGTGACACAGCCTATCACAGCCCATCAAGGCGTGACACAGCCTATCACAGCCCATCACAGTGTGTCACAGCCTATCACAGCCCATCACGGTGTCACACAGCCTATCACAACCTACCACAGCGTGTCACAGCCTATCACAGCTTACCACAGTGCCACACAACCTATCACAGCGTACCACAGTATGACACAACTTGTCACAGCTCAACACAGCCTACTGGGGTTACACAATCCATAGGATCAGTGACAGGTGGACGTGGGTTAACATCCGGAGAGTGGCCGACGGAAAATTGGACAGAGGCACGGTTAAAAATAGACACGTGGATGCCTGGGCGAGACACACAGCCGGACATGGATTGCAAAGGCAAGTGTCATCAAGGAAGAAGACAAAATTGGCCGTCAAAGTACCTACCCGGCACATTAACTTATTATGGGCCCATTAATGAATACGGGGAAAGGGTAACGGAAACCTTTAAAAATACCGAAAAGCGAAATCCATGTCACATCTGCTATCCTAGTGGACAGTCCAAAGTGGAAAATCCATGGAAGGAAATTAAATCTAAAATCCAGTCACAGCAGTTACAGCCAATCATAAGCCAGAAGCAGGATCAAGAAATTGGAGGGATTTTAAGCGCAAGAGTCGGCATCGTTCCAAGTAACGGGCGTCTCGACGGGACAGACCATCAATGCTATAGCTTCGAAGCTATGGAGGAACTAACAGACTATACGCTCGCGATACTACTTACGCAATGGCACGGGGATAGAAGAACAGAGAGTATCTTTTCTCTTAATCGATGCTTGCAAGCCCCGCAGGCTTACAAGAAATTACCCATAGCATTTTGTGGCAACCATACGTTTATGTTTTGTGCCATGCAGGCATTTCTTCAATTGTTACAGCCAAAACCTTTCTGTGGGTCTAGAATGAAGAGAGTGAGAGGAATGGAAGAAATTAGGGTGAAGAGCACCACAATCCTGCAGAAACAAACGATTGCTACTCCACAGGCAGTACAGTTACTGAAGGAGCTGCGATTAGAAGGATTGCAAAGCAAAGATTGGACATTGCACCATAGGCAGTACATGTTACAATTCTTGCAGAACTTTGAGCCTAGGACAGGAGCATCAACGGTGAAGGGAGTTGAATTAGAAATTACTCCCCTATACCTACAGCAATTGTTTGAATTGCCATCAGGTCAGGTGCATGTGGAGGAGCACAGGGCAAGACTACAAATAGGGGACTTATTCCAAGAAGAGAGTTTCTTTAAAACTCAGGGTTATGCTTGTACCAAGGCCGTGTACCCAGGGCTAGGGGAGGTAGGCCAGGTATTGAACGTTCTGTTTGCCATGAAACAGAACCAACAGTATTTGAGCAGATCCTTCACAGATGAAATACTCAAAGCCCTGAGAGGAGAAGAAGTAGCATGGGCGGACATAATGTACAACGCACTGGTAGAGGAGATGAAGAGATTACAAGGCACTGCCGTAAAGTCTCCTATCATAGTGTCTGGGCCAATCATTGCACAAATTATTCTAGACTCGTGCATACTTGATGCTCGAGAAAGAAAGGAGATGAGAGTGTTTGAGGCCGAAACCACTGCAATGGAAGAGCAAGGCTCTTCACACAGTGAGGGTGGACTGGCAGGGCAACCCTAGTCTAAGAGACAGAGGCGGGGAAAGACTGTAGTGGCGGATCCACTGGCTTCACGGAAACCGCATGATAATGTTTCCCAAGCTCTTGTGCAGGAAGGGGCACAGCAGCACAGAGAGCTGCTATTATTGGAAGCAGGGCCTTCAGAGAGGGAAGAGGAAGTTACTTCAGTATCACAACCATCACAGCTAGATGATCGGCTTGTCACGGAGTTACCACAAGTTGTCCATGCAGTTCCACCACAAATAATTGATTTGGAGAAAGAAGGGTTAGATATCCCCATTACAGAACAGGTGGTGGCAGAAATTGAGAAGGGGGACCTTCTTTATGAAAATTCTGGCTTGGTCAGGGAAACAATGATTCCGGAGGTATAGCGGTTGTCCAGGGGAAACCCTGCTATTGTTGTAATACCCACATCTCTGACGGAGGTACCACAGGTAGAATGTCAAGACACTGCAGCACCTGTAGCGGATGAGGTGGTTCAGGAGGAAAATCTGGTGGGGCAATGGCCTGAATGGTTCGTGAGGCATCACACTGTTGAGGATCAGGGAGAACAGCGGCAAGCTCACCATAATGACCCTCAACATGCCTTGCTTATGAGTTCCATAAGCAGGACACTTAATTTGTTGGGCACTTATGTCAAATCCCATGTTCCAACTACCCAATTGGCAGCTTTGAGGGAGGAACTCAGGAAGGAGTTTGAGGCTCGACTTGCCACTGAGTGTGCAAACAAGGTTGATGAGGAGGTCACTCTCAAGATACAGCACGACTTAGAGAGTACAAAAGCTGCTTTGCAATTGGCCAATGAACAATTGATTGAGGCAGGCCTCGCGCAAGACCAGTTGCACGAAGCACATAAGCAACATCTATACCAAATGCAGGTGAAGCATGAAAGCAAGTTGCAAGAAGTGAATGCACTACATACGGAGTTGCAGACAGTGCATGACAATATGGCCATACAATGTGCTACACTAACAACTACGCTTGAGCAAACTACATTAGAAGTTAACAACCAAGCGGAAAGATGTATGAAGGCACAGGCTGATAATCTCGAGCAGACGAAACTCATTATTGATATGAAGAATACAATCTGTCGCAACGAGAATACTTTCAAGCAATACAGGCAGGTTGAAGCTGACCAAGAGAGGTACATCCTGGAATTGCAACAAACGCTCATGTCCAATAGAAATGAACTCTCTGTGGCTAACAAGGCTTGGAAGAAAGCCAATAATCTGGCCGCTGCATATGCGAGTTTGGTTGAACCTCATGCGAAACGCATGGAGGCTTTACAGCAGCAGATAGATGTGTACAGGCTCACAAAAGAGTAGACTCTAAGGGGTGCCACAAGCAACTTGGTGGATAACCACCTTATGCAGGTCTGGTTAGCACAAAGGCCGGTGGAGGGCAAAGCACCACGAAAGCTCACCCAAAGCGAGATGAATGAGCTCAAACTGCAAGTGTAGAACATTGCCACAACTACTGTAGACAATGTCTATAGTAGGATAGCGGAGCTACAAGAGGATGTAGACGGCCTGCAGACTCAGGTGGAGGACCTGACATCAAATATTGACAAGAGAGTCTTTGTACCTGAGGAGCAGCTGATGGCTTTTTATTTACAAGCCAGAACTTTGGCTTTTCAGTCTTCTTCGCAGGGGGTGCAGGAGATGCCAGTGGTACAAGAGCCAGTGCCACCAACACCACAACAAGTCACTGTGACAGTAGCTGACCCTGTTGTTACTACAGCCACACCACAGCCACCACAGCCACCACAGCCTGAGGTATGGGGGGATGCTGCTTTTAACCCACCTAAAACTCATGCTGCACGGGAGTACAGTCGGGCTATGATTATGCCCTTCAACCAAATTCCCATTGTGTTGGATTTGGCTTGGAAGGAATTTAGTCCTCCACAGTCGTTGGCACATTACTACCAGATCATGCGCATTTGGCTGCCAGTGGCAACCAGGACTAAGGTTCTTCCGAACAATCGACCCATTGAGGATCATCACTTTGCGAGGTACTGACATGAGGCAAGTACCATGTTGAAGGAATTAATTGCCTTCCAAGTTGTACATGGGTACATTTATACCAAGACCAAAGAGGTAGCAAGTATTGTCATGGGCTGCGGGTTATACTATGCTGCTTGTTTTCTGGCACGTTATCACATTGAACAGCAGAAGATGCAATCGCGCTTTCTGAGTTATTCCAGTGGGGATCATTGGGTATTACCTTCAGTGCCACCTCATATGTACCTCTATGATGCAAAGGTGATGATGCAAAAGGACTCCCAACTTCGTTCATGGTTTCATGCGATCTGGAACAATTTGACAACACAGAAATTTGGGCCTAACGATATTTTCTTTAAGGGCCATGAGGCATGGAAAAACTTGCACAATTCACAAGTCATTGGTACACCACTCACCTAGACAGACAAGGAGTTCAGGGTCTTCACCAATTTTGCAATTCAGCGCTTACAACAAGTTTTACAGTTTAAACTTCCAGACATGGTGGGACCGCATTGTATGCCCCAGAGGATTTCACAAAAAGTTCGGCCGTTAAAACACCTAAGAGGCGATGAGGATTCTGATACTACTGATTCTTCAGCGAACTCTTTTGACATGGCAGAGGACTATGCAATTCAAATGGCAGAGAAGAAGCGACGGGGGTCTCCTATGCCTGAAAGATTATCTTGATATCAGCCAAAGGAGGGACTGACATTTCCAGGTAGTGTTCAATCATCTCCGTCAACCAGTGACAGACCTCGGGCTCGCACACAGAGTCCTTCACGAGACTCTAACCATCAGAAGGGTGCTCGCTCAAAAAGGTTTCCAAATCCCAAACAGTAAACCGTGAGGACACGGCTTTTTGAGAGGGGAAGAGGTAATGTTAGAGGACTGTTTGGGACTTAGACGCTTTTACGGGATCTGTGGGGTACCCTTAATTTTTTACACAGACTGAGACCAACAGGAGCCTTAGGGGTGACAGCAACAGGCTTTAAGGGAGGAGATACACAGCCCAACACAGTCCATCACAGCCCGACAACACAGCCAGTCACAGTCAACACAGCCCGTCACAGTCCAACACAGCCCGTCACAGTCCAACACAGCTAGTCACAGTCCAACACAGCCAGTCATAGTCAACACAGCCCATCACAGCCCGACACAGCCCAACACAGTTGCACAACCAGTCACAGCCCGACACAGCCCAACACAGTCGCACAGCCAGTCATAGCCCGACACAGTCGCATAGCCAGTCACAGCTCGACACAGCCCGACACAGCCCGACACAGCCCAACACAGTCGCACAGCCCGACACAGCCCGACACAGTCGCATAGTCAGTCACAGCTCGACACAGCCCGACACAGCCCGACACGGCCCAACACAGTCGCACAGCCAGTTACAGCTCGACACAGCCCGACACAGCCCAACACAGTCCCACAGCCAGTCACAGCCCGTCACAGTTTCACACAGCCAGTCACAGCTTGACACAGCTGTCACGACCATAGGGAACGGATAGCAGGACAGGGAACGACTGTGGGGAACAACATCTGCGAATGGAACATGTTAGTTCACGGATGACGGTTAGTGAGGGAAACGGTTAGAACAACGGGTAGGAAGATAAAGCCAGGAGCGAGGACTGGAAAATGATCACTTCTTGGGGATGACTACTTCTGGGGGGGGGGCTTCTGGCATTACTGGGGGGAAATGAAGCGGAGAACGCATCTCTGAGTAGGAAGAGGGAGAGCACGGAGTAGGAAGAGAACGATCTGTTGAAGCTTGACGAATGCAAGCGGTAGAGTTGTAATGTAGAGCAGATTAGAGACTCCATGGCTTCAGCCTGATACTTGATAGATATTAATCTGATACATACTTCATACTCACACTGTGTAGAGAGATCTGAGTGAAGCTGTAGAATGAATGGATGAGTTGATGGAATCCGATAGATTGCTGAAGCAATCTGATACTTAAATACCAACAGTAAGGTAACTAGCTAACATGAATACGGGAAGGAATACAAATAGGAAACACCCCCATGATACACTAGCTGTAGGTCATGACTGATTGTTCTGAGCGGGCTGAGTGCTTAGAGATTTCCAACTCTTCTATCTTGGAGTTCCCACTTCGGATAGCGAAGGGATGGGTGAGTAAAAGCCGCTCGACACTAAGCACCAAAGGGTACCATGCATGCTTGCATTGTGGCGATGATCTTGATGCACATAGCTCCCGCCCTCTTCACAAGATGGTGTATCCCAACTACCGCAAATTTCTTCCTATGAGCCATCGATGGAGAAGAAGAGAGAAACACTTGTTTGATGGCAAAAAGGAAGTACGCCCCCCCCCCCCCCTATGACACCGTCCGGCTAGTTTTGGGAGGACCGATGGAAGGAGACCCATGCGGGCACGGACGGTGAAGTGGACGTGCCCGGCATGAAACGACTTTCAATCTTCTACGAGTTGCCATATTGGGCGGTACATATTCCACAAAAACACCGTCAATATCCCTATGCATGCATGTGATATTGCACATTTGGTATGCGTTGCATTGTCACTTTCACGTAAAAAAATTTGTGTAAGTTTTTGTGGGTGGGGATATATGTAGGACCTGAAGATTCGCCATCTTTTAGATCCCATGCATATTGAGAAGAATGTCTGTTCGTCCTTTTTTTGGGTTCTTCATGGCACACCGACAAACTTGTGAGTGGCTGCAAAAAGAGATTCTCTCAGTGTTAGAAAGGAGCTTGAGGAGCAAGGTCGCATACGTCATCTATGGGCCGAACAAAATGGTGTGGACCCAAAGGGTGTTGTACGGTGGAAGTATAGGCGCGCACCTTGGCAATGGACAAAGGAGGAATACAAGAAAGTGATAGTGACCATAAGTGCTATCCGAACACCAACTGGTTATGGGTCATCCCTCTGTACGAAGGGACATTGACTCCCGAGGTTCGTGAGACAATCTATAGATTGGGAGGCTTGTTCCGGTGGATTTGCTCCAAAGAGTTGGAAGAAGCAGATTTTCCACGCATGAAGAAGGAGGCGGCAAAGGTAATGTGTATGTTGGAGATGCACCTTCCTCCCTCCTTCTTTGACATCCAAGTGCACTTGGTAGTGCAATTAGTGGAAGAAGCTTCGATTGCCGGCCCCGTTCTTTCTCGGTGGATGTACTTCCTTGAGCGTTATATGAAGACTTTGAAAGGATTTGTAAGACAAATGGCGCACCCGGAGGGTAGCATGGCGGAGGGGTATACGTTGCTAGAAGCTATGTTCTATTGCACGGAGTACATGGCAAGGGTGGATGAGGAATCCCCTCGGATGTGGAAGGAAGAGGAGGATGCACGAACCAATGACATCGTTTTGCCTAAAAAATCGAAGAGGGTAAAATTGTCGACCTTGGTGATTGAGCAAGCGCATGACTTCATACTGAAGAACACCCCATCCATACATGAGTGGGAGGCAAGATACAATAATCTTGTTTAGCAACGAGAGGAGGAGACGCTTGCATGGAGGCGGAACCATCCAAGGCCGGTTACTAGACGCCCACGACGAGGAGCGGGCCGCCGGAATGTTCATTCACAAAATTTGCCCATGGAATTGCAGCCTCTAAGTTCATTCCAATAGTGGCTTCGGACTTCAGTTTATGACGCCGTTGCTCAAGGAGAGGTGGTTTCAGATTTGGTGCAAGACATTGCAAGGGACCCATCTCAATTCGCGACCTCATACACGACGGTTTGGATTCACGGTCATCATTTCCGCATTCGTGCTCTTGACATGAAGCGCAAAACAACCTTTGATTCTGGCTTGTGTGCCACATATTGGCAAGACTCCGTGTGGGGCAAGGGAGATACACGACCTGCTATGAGCAAACTTGAGTACATTGGAGATCTTGAGAGCATACTCCAACTTCAGTATACAAGGTACCGGCCTCTTCTCTTCAAGGGAAGGTGGTTCCAGCCACATCTTGTGGGGCCCTCCGCAACACTAGTGCAAGATGATTGTGGTTTCATGTGCGTCAATGCAGATAGGCTCAACCCTACTCATCGTCCCTCCGATGAGCTTTTTTCACGGCCTTCAGACATGGAGCAAGTTTTCTTCTCCGATGACAAAACAAGAGGGGGGAATTGGAAGGTGGTTGTGCATGCTCAGCCAAGAGGAAGACGTATCTATTATGGTCTCGGATCTCCATGGGGTGAGGCAATTGCGGTGGACGGAGAGACTGGTCATAATGATGCTGATGATGGAGGTTGGGTAGAGGGGGTAGAAGAGGATGATGACGCCCCGGACAATGCATCCGGGACCCTATATAATGAAGCTCTAGAAGATACGGATGTTGGAGAAGGAGACGAAGACACGGCCATTGACAACGAGGTGGAGGATGATTCGGATGTGTCTTTTGAGAGCCGGGCCATTTATGACGATGACTCCGATGACAAAGAAGACTTGCAGCTTGATGAGGATGAAGAGGCCCCGGATGGTGATGTTCAAGTTGACTAAACACAAAATCAAAGCTACATAACAATTCTCGCACCAAACTGGACCCATCCTTTCGATTGATTGTACATGTACATGTATATTGTACTTTATTTCTATGATTCATCAAATATGGTTGTGGCTGGTAGTCTTTCAAGAAAGAAGGCAGAGGCAATGAATATGTTGGAGCAAGACAGTTAATTAACCGTCTGCCATTAGAGTTCAGCTTGTCCTCACCAAAAGGCCCAATGATATTATCTTGATGGAGACCTTTGCCCACCTGGGCATTGAAGTCACCCAATAAAACCACCTGACGTTTGGCAAGGAATGAAGCACAGTCCAGCTTTACATCTTCGAAGGCTTTGTCTGCGTCAGCACTAAGGGTCCCCTCTGTGGGCATGTAAACACAACCCACAAAGAGGTCCTTCGTACTCACGCCGCCCTTCAGTTTCAGTTTTATCCAGATACTATGCTCATACCTCAAACCCTTGTTGGTAATTTCACAATTGTCAAACAAGAAATCACGGACAAAGAGAGAGAGAGAGATTGTACTCATAAGATGTTGTTTGCCGTAGCCTTGTGGCCATTGACCCCGCGCCCAGTTTGAGCGGGAACAAAAGGAATAGAACCTACCTCTGTCAGGGGCTGACGTTGGTAGTAAGACTTACCTTCATATAAAGAATTAATCTGGCTTTTGGCTCAGCCTCGAGACTTTCAAAGTTGGTAAACAGGGGTACAGGCACAATTCCCTTGATAGAGTTGAAGAGAGCGTCTCTTTGGTGAGAGAACCCCGGACAATGTATCAGAAAATGAATACTGTCTTCAGATTGCCCACACAACGGGCAATTGCACTCTCCCTTTCCTCTCTACTTCTGTTTGCTGTTCAAAGGTAGGCTTCCTGCCCTGAGTTTAAATTTCAGTCTAGTGCCATCGTAGGTCCTCCAAGAGAAAATGCCACATCTCTTCAATATGCCTCCATGCTTGTGAATCTTGTGGCCCGCACACCTTTCCCGGGGGGCTCCGATGCGAGGCGTGCCATCTCATGAGTCTACCCAATTCGGGGCTTCGGTATTGTGCCCTCAATCGCGGGATAATCGAAAAGTAATGCATTTTCTAGGATGAAATACCCCACGCCCCCCACATGTAATCACCCATTAGCACACATAATACAACACCCTTATGCCTTTCCCTTTATGCAGCCTCTCCCTCATTTGGGTGTTAATGGTCAAAACCAAACGTCGCTCCTTCCACTCCTCACTCACTCCTTCCAAAACCACAATCAGATCTTGCATGAGTACTACTCTCTAATAATCTCCATGCGAGGAGGAATGGTGCTTATACCTTGCGTGGTACTTTTTTCCCTTGGACATCATCCCGATATCGGTCTTTCTTGCACTTTGGGCACTTGGTGAGATGCGAATCCTCTCCGTAGTATAGGGTTTTATCACATGGACATGCATGAAAAATCTTATAGCCCATCCCCACAGAGTCCAAGACTTTGCGCGCCTCTTTCCGCGACCGTGGCATCTTGGGTTTTCAAGTGTGGAGCAAGGATATAGTCTGCAATAGTTCGCATTATGGCAGACATCCCAACATTACTTATGCCAAATCGAATTTGAAGATTGAGCAAAAGTAAGATTGTTGAAAGTCGACTCACTTTCGCCCCTTCGTACAAGGGAGTTCTTGCCTCCCTCTCCATGTCATTTGAGGGGGCCATTTCAGGATCATCGATTGGCCGGGTTCTTTCTTCATGGGATGCATCAGCGCCCACATGATGCATTAAGAGATCCTCCATGGCTTGCACATCCTCCTGGTTAATTTCATGCTCATTGTTGTTGTCACTCTCACTATCACTGTCATCGTCATCATGGTCCGGTACCGTGGGGACGGCGTCTTGCCCACGGCTCCCGCCTGATGTACTTGGGTTGTTTTCGGATGGGGTGCCAAGAGAAAGGGATGGACAACGTCCTGATACGAACAAATGAACATAGGGACATATATTATAATGTGTCCTTGCAAACATTGCGAGTGTGTTGGACATACCTTGTCAGAGGTACGTGTGGAGTATCACGTCAATCGAAATTGATTCAAAGGGTGAACCCATCGTTCGATGTTCAAATGATTTTTGATTGCTTTCAATCTTTGCGAGTGTGTTGGACATACCTTGTCACATGTTCCTCTCAAGTATGAAGTCAATCAAAATTGATTGAAAGGGTGAACCCATCGTTCGATGTTGAAATGATTTTTGATTGCTTTCAAACATTGCGAGTGTGTTGGACATACCTTGTCACATGAGAGGAGCATACACCATACACTTCATTATAAGTGAAATGCAAACAACAACCTTCAATGTGTGTGTGCATCAAATATGTCATTCAATAATTACATGTATGTGCGCAACGTACACGCATGCAAAGTTTCAAACCCAAACAAAATCATTTGCCCCCCCAATGACGCATTCACCCTATCAACCAATTTTTATTTATTAATGTGAAAGAAAATCCTCTCATGCCATTGCACCCAACAAACGGATGTGGCTCAAGCTTCATTTTTTCCTACATGTGCTTAAATATGTGTACAACACCTGTACAGATCCAGCAGGGCAAAAAAAAAAAATTGCCTCCCCAAAGACGCACTCACCCTTGCACCAATTTTGAATTAAATCGAATTTAAATGAATTTAAAATAAATGTTTGCATTTAGAAAATATATAATTGCGGTTTTGAGGGGCGTAATGATTTTATTTTTAGCTCTATTTTGTTCTGTGACATCAAGCTTTGCACCACTACATCAATGCAAAAAATGGGACAAAAAAAAAATGGAAAAAAAATAAGTGTGTTTCTAGGGTCACTTTTACAGAACTCTCTATGAAGAGCGCATGAAGTTGAAGATAACTCAACTTTGGAATGCAAATGAGAGAACAAAATCTGGTTATGGGTCCAAATGACTTTTGTTTACTCCCAAATTTTTCACGCACATTGCATATGCTATCATTAAGCATATGGCTTGAAAATGGAATAAAAAAAAAAATCATCTGCAGGCGAAACACAATTTTCCGTCTCTATGACACGTAGTTGCGTTCAACACCATAATGACCCATTGAATCAACTTGGTTCAAGCTCATATTTGGTTCACATGTGCATAAGTATGTTTAGATCACATATGCAAAGTTGCAACCCACACGAGCAACAAGAAAAAATTAACATCAATCGATTAATCGGATGTATACAAAGTACATCATGAGAATATCTACAATGCCCATCTACGCGATCCCTGTCTCAAAGGAACCCTATTTCTATCATACACATCCCACTCACACTGTAATCGGAGGTCCCAATCATCTCGGGAGAACTCGTATGATGCAAATAGTTCGCTGCCAGCCCTAATAGTCCTACTAGCACATGTAATCACAAACATGTGCATCCCCTCACAGTATACTGACGTATGACCACAAAAGCTCTCATGCCCATCGCTTCGCTCGTCCCATACTACATTGGTTCTCCTAGGATGACCAAAAGAACTATTGACCAGCCCAGCAACATTGCCGAAGATGTCGGGGACACCATCACAAAATATGATCTCAATGGGAGACAACCCCCGTCTACGTACATCCTGTCCGTTGACACACAAAATGTAGGGTAGGATGTATGGGGCTTCGAGGCGGTACGGAACTCCGCGGAGGTGTAGTATGGACCGTAGTAGGGAAACAAGTCCACCATGTTGTTTCTCCGAGGAGGAACCACAATATCATTGACCGTGAATAAACCCCGACCCATAGCAAGGTCTGTAGCGGCTCTCACAACATACCGTCTCTCCCAATACTCGAACTCCACATTTTCTTGGATGGGGGTGGGAGGGTCGAGATGATTCCCCCAACAACGAGGCTGGACGGTCCTTAGTAACATAGTCCTATGTGCTTCCCATCGGGGGTGAGGATCCGGCTCAGGCCGCCCAAGCCGAAGGGGAGGAAACCTAGGGCGAAGCCGACCCCTCCTACAGGTTCGGGGGGCACATGCACGTGGAGGTGGAGGTGGAGGTGGTACTGCTGGCGGAGGAGATGAAAGTGGAGGTGGTTGAGGATGTAATGTCGGAGGTGCAGCCGGGGGTACAACGTCCGGATCAGGTACAACCGGAGGTGGATCAGGCAAAGAAACAGACGGGAGGGGGGGGAGGCCACAATAAGGGGGACCGCCTGAGGAAACTGGAGGTGGTGGTGGGGGGGGGGGGGGGGGTGGGCCTGCTCGTCGCCGGCCATAACGCCTACGACACCTATGATACCCCTCGACCCTACACATCTCATCTACGTGCTGCTGGGGGAACCAACTGGTCACATCGGGCACATGCTCTAGCACAAATTCTGCAAGTAGACCGGCGCGAAATGCCTCATGTGCAATGTGATTGCGAGCTTGGGCATCAAGTCGTGGCTGCAATGTGCGTAGTGAATGACGCATCAATACTTATGTCGTAATTTTGATTCATGTATGCTTACCAATCATACTATATTATTAGATAAACCTAAATGTACCTTGAATGAATGTTAATGAGAGGGGTGGGAAAAACACTCACCTTTGTTCTTGTAATGGTTTTCGACAACATGCGATCGCCGCCTCGGTGGTCTGGTGCCGCCCGGCGGTATCCGTTCCCAACATTAATGCACCAACACTCAATCCTGTTGGGGGGGGGGGGGTCAAAGGTGGACGTGGTTGGACGGGGCAACCCGCGGCGCGCCCGACTCGATCCCGGAGTGTCAACATCCTCCGCATCACATGAAAATTGGCCCCGATCCCTTCTACGATTGTGCCCGACAACCTGTATTGGATCAGGTGCAATGGGTGCCTCCTCGCCATGAAAAATGGTCGCTCTAGGGCCACAATCGATATGTGGTACTACCTCCCCATCCTCGAGGGAGACGGGTCGATGTTTCCTCACCATCCCATCCTAATTAACACACACCACCAACACTTTCATTTCTCAAAAACCGTTGGCAAAAAACCCCTATGCCTCAGCCTTGGGGCTTTCAAAATTGGTCATCAAAGGAGGAGCATCCCTATGGTGCTAGAGCCCAAGACAATAAATCCTTCCTCTCTTTCTATCTTCAGGATGCTCACACTATGGAAAATTTTGTTGAGACCCAGCGCTTTGCGTTTATCAGATTGAACCACATTTTGGGTATGTGAATCCTAATTACACCGTTTATCCTTTTAACCCCAAGACCGACAACCAAAACCGCCAATCCAAAACCCAGCACCATAAAGAAAAGAAAACACCCTAACCCAGTACCATATGAAAAAATAAATAAATAAAATAAAAACTAAGAAACCCAAAAGGCCCTAAACCCTAAATCTAGAAAGGCCGGCCGTCGCCTCCTGCGACACCTTGGCATCGCATTGGACGACGAGTTTTCTTTTCTTTTTTAACCTGGGGATCGCACCCCACGACGGACAGCCATCGCGGGGGCCGACGTGTTTTTTTATATTTATGGCCGGGGGTCGCAAGAAACGACGGCCAGCCGTCGCAAACTTCACTTTTACATTTCAGAAAAAGGGCGGACATAGGCGTGCGACGGCCAGGCGTCACACGTGGGCGCCGTGCCCTTTTTTTCCCTAAGTGCTTGAAGCATCTCTTTCCCCTCCCTTTTTCATTTGTTCTTTGGGAGAGAGGTAGTTCAGAGAGTGGGGTTTAGGGTGGAGGAGAAACGCACCTGCTGTTGAGCCCGAGGTGGTCGCAAGGCCCCAAGGAGTTTGCCCCAACGCCGCTCCAACGCCCAAGGTAAGCACCGCCTCCTCCCTCACTTTCTGTCTTTTTTTCTTGCCCTAAGCACGGGCTGATGTCTCTCTCCCATGTGTGGTAGGAACGTCGTACAGAGGCGCGACCTAACGAGCTGAAGTGAGAGAGAGAGCCGTGGTGAGTGGGGGAAAGACGCCCTGTAGCGGTGGGGACCCGCGCCGCTGGCAGCCGCGATAGCACCGCAGCAGCTCGCCGCGCCAGCTCGCTTCAAGCACCAGCAGCAGCAGAGGTACGTCAGGGAAATTGCACTCTCCCTTTCCTCTCTGCTTCTATTTACTGTTCAAAGGTAGTCTTCCTGCCCTGACTTTAAATTTAGGTCTGGTGCCAAGAGTGGGATAGACCCTTGAGCGCATCCATGATGTCCTCCCCCATGTCACAGACTGGAAACAGGTTCAAGGAAGTTTTCTTCCTAACTTCATTGTCATCGGACAATTTTCTGGTAACAGACATGACTTTGGACACTACACTCTCGAAGTTAGGTTTATCCAGCAAGGTCAAGACTTGCGGGTCCAGATTCAGATCCTTGAGAATCTCTTTTACTCTCTTCTCCCAGGGCTCACCCTGTTTGATAGGGCGGTCATGTTTCCAAGATATAGAATCGATTAACTAAGGATATCTGGTGTTGGACATATGTTGCAGCTGAACCCACCATCTGACCTTGAATTTAGGGTGTCGGGAGCTTAAAAGAGAGCAGCACAAAAGAGAGGGAAGATATTCATGTCATGTCAAGACATAGACAAGACTTAGTAAAAGTCATTGTCAAGAAAAATGACATAGCAGCCTCATTACAAGGCATTGTCAAACATCTCCTTACATGTACAATCCCAGAAAAAAGATCCTTAAATTACAAGGTATCCTTATATCATCATGTTAACACTTCCCCTCCATAAATAGTTCATCTTAAATAAAAGAGACTGGATTTCAAAGTTCTTGAAATCATAGGGTGGGAGGGTGGGGTCTTCTAAAAAAACAAACACATATCATGAGCATGTAGGGTTCTGAAGAATATATGCACATTTGCATACAGTCAATCAATCAAAGTCTGAACCACTTTATTTAAAACATACTGAGTTTTAAATAAGAGTTGTACGTGTTCCAGTGGCTTACAACAACCAAACAGAGGGCAAATGTTGTGATGATCATACAAAAACCCGTAAGTCATTACCATGTCACATTCCCAATCTCTGGGGGGAGCTTAAGAATACAGTTCGTAATCAAAAAAGCCCTGTAAAAATACTGGCTTGGTAATTCTTGGGTTCAAAAAGCTTAAACAAGTATGTTGTAAGCTCAACAGGTCTTTGAGAAAACCATTCCAGCAAGCCTAAGAGTGAGAACTTTGATGAAAACAATTCCCTATTACAGCTTTAAAGGACTTGTATGTTCCTAAAAGCACAAGCTGAACTAATTGTACTTCCATAAGTAGATGCACGGCTATGGTATGTATCCCAGGGCCTTATCCAGTCACTCTGCCAAGTTTTAGAGAGATCCTCAAAAATACCAGTCTGTAATCAGGTTATAATCTCCATGGGGGAGCCTGAAAGAATGTATGTGTTCTTAAAAAGGCTTACCCAATTCCTTACTTAATACATTCTAAACTGGTGAGGCATAAACAACACTGTCTGACTCTCCAAAAGGCCAGAAAACAGGTCTGGAAAAATGCATCCAATGTCACACTTGCACCACCAAACCCTTGTCATCACAACCAGCCCGAACCTTCACAATAAGGTCTGATTTCTAGGAGGCCCAGCCCATTTACTTCCCTGACTTAACAGATTTGGTTACCAAGAACCAGAAATCAAAGTAAAGGTTTAAGGCATATCCCCCTTGAAGCAGCTTTGAAGCAGAAAATTGCAACAACGGCAGCTTGTAGCATATCTTATCCCTCCGTTAGTGAGGATGCGCGAGGTGAATTACAAGATTTCACAGTTGCTATCCATGTCAGGTATGAGCCGTAAAGCATGCAAAGATCACAGAACCAGCAGAAGAAAGCATAGATGTGACACCACAAAGAACCTCAATCTTTTGTGGAGTAGGACGCTGCAGTGTTCATCATCTGAATTTGAACGAGCACAACAGAATGCAACGGGAGGAGAGTTGAGGACAGGTTGTATCTTGTAATATAGGCCGCTTCCCCACCTCCATAACCGCCGCTGCTTCATCAATGAGGAAAAAACGTAGGCAAACACAACAGTATGTCATTTGCCATCGCGGGAGATGAAAGTGTCTGCCGTCATCGCGCGTTCAAAAAACAAGAACACACCCGTTCGGATCTTGCTGCTCGGGCATTCAGCCGCCATCGAGCATTCGTCTGCCATCGCCCTCTTCCAGAGAAAAAAACACGCACGATATCGTGCTGTGTCTAGGGCAGAGAGACACTTAAAGGAAAACCACCCGCGATTTCATCCACCATCCGGTATGGATGGTATCAGACCAGGATGAAAAATGGGCATTCAATAGGTTTAAATCAAAGGAGCATAAACCTAAAATGCATTGAAATGCATATTTGCCTATAAATCATCCATTTATGGTTATAACAGAAATTTCATCCAGTATGGATGAAACCTTAAAATTTGGGATTAAAAATATATAGTATTTCCAAAATAAGTATTATGGAAAAAAATTGATAATCCCAAACAAGTAGTTGGAGAGAAGGAGAGAGAGGGAGAGAGAGGGAGAGATCAGGAACCCCACCCATTTTTATTTATTTTTGTTTCCTGAGCTCTCCCTCTCTCTCCCTCTCTCTCTTTCGTGCTCAGTCACTCCCCCCCCCCCCCCACCTTTTTCTTTTCTCTTTGTTGCCCCCTCTCGAGACCCCGAGCACTTGCTGCTCTCAGCCCCTGACATGCTTGGTTTTTTTTGTTTTTGATCTGGAATGTTCCTAATGAGGCCAACTTGTGGGTTTGCATGACAGGTGCCAGCTTATGGGGAAAGAGAAGAAGTCCCCTGCCCCAAAGAAAGGGGCGGACAATCCGTTTGCTCTGTCGGCACGTGTGACGCGCCAGGGCGTCTCACGGCTAACCAGCCCCGTCGACAGCCACAGCCGGAGGGCTCGTCTGCCCCCCGAGGCCAATACCCCCCCTCTTGTCCACATCTTGGATGCGCGAGGGGCCGGCTCAGCCAGCTCTCCTATTCGGGAGGTTGTTGCTGAGCCAGATGCTCAATTGAGCACACCCCCGGCCACCAAGACGGGTGAAATGTACCTTGGCAAGCACATCACCCGTTCGGGGGCCCGGTATGGGCACCTTTTGGATGTCACCCCCATAGCGACCCCTTCCTCTGCAGCAAAGGCTGCACTTGCCAAGGCCCAACGTCAGGTTCAAGGGCCTTTGAAAGCCTCCATTGCCAGCCCATTGTTGTCGATGAGGGAGGAGGAGACGAGGAGGGCCAATGAAGTGGCCAAGATAGCGAAGCGCCTCGAAGAAGTCAAGCCGGGTGAGGGCTTCTACCCTGATACGCATTTGGGGGGGGGGGGGGAGAGAGGAGGAGGTATGGGCCGGTTCGGAGCAGCCTAGCCGATCAGCGACACCGCCCCCTAAGCCTGAGCGGTCAGCAAAGAAGGGCCTGGACTACGGGGCGCCGCCACCGGCTATGATCCACATCTGGAATCTACTTCTAGTGGCGCTCCAGGAGGGGATAGAGCGGGCACTCCGGAAACGGGGACTCCTCCCACATCGGGTGACACCAGGGGTGAGTCGGACAAGCTTGCAAAGGTACAACTGTCGCACCTTGTTCCATGATTTATTATTTCCTTTGCATGCATGATTTTCTTTGTTGTTTGTTTCTTTTTTTGAATTTGGAGGGGTTATTTGTCTTCAGGAGGCAGCAACATGGCTGGCCTCATTGGTGCAGTCCCGTGGGGTTGCCAATGAGGGAGAGCACGTGGTGTTCATGAAGGACCTGAACAACAAAGGTAAGAAGAAGAGGCCTCGATCTCCCGAGATCCCTTTTACCATCAATGAAGGGGCTGTTGAGGAGAGAGAGAGAAGGGAGAGGGAGAAGGAGAGAGAGGAAGTAGCGGGGAAGGGGAAGGAGATGGTCGTGGAGAAGGGGAAGGAAAAGAAAAAGAAGAAAAAGAAGTCCCATGGAGAGGGAGGGGTGAGTGTGCATGCGGGGGAGGGCATTGGGGTAACAAAGGAGCAGGGGAAGGAGGCTACAAAGAAGGGAGATGGTGGGATGGCCTTGGCGATACAGGACGTGGAGTTGGCAAAGATCGTGGTGCCACCGGTGGAGGTGAATCGCCATGGTGACCCCTGCGGTGCGTTCTGGGAGGCTATGAAGAAGCCAGCCTTCGAACTCGCATTGAGGTGGTTCCCTTTGCACATCGAGTGGCTGATCAGCACTTTGGCGTGAAGCGGGCGTATGCCCGTGAGTTAGACCGCCGGTTTCCGGGCAATTGGAGTGACACAAGGATGATGGAGATGGTGGGGCGAAACTTGAAGGACAGGAGGTACCGTGCCAGACAGATCATTCGGAGGGCAATGGAAAAGGGGGCCATATCCAAACCACCTTATGGAATTACACAGGTTGGCAAATCCTGAATCATGTCACCTTCCATTTGTCGCATGTGCATTAATGAGGTGGATTCGATGCAATATATGTGTGTAATTCACTAATTGTTGGGGGGGGGGGGGGTGCATAGGTATCGTGGGATGCACTCATTGCGGGAGAGACTGATGCCGCAAACAAGGCCAAATTTGACCGGGCACATGAAGCAACAACAGTCCGCCTTGACAAGCACGAATCCACACACAAGTGGGGCGCCGGCGGATCCAAGGGTTTTATCTTGTGATTTGTAAGTCGTACTTCCCTATGGATTTTGTTATGTCTTCTTTTTGGCTCCATCATCGCGAAGAACTGACTTTAATTTGTGGCATGTGTAGCAACGCGCGTTTGAGAGGAAGCCATCTCCGGTAGAGTACAACTATGCCAAGGAGCATGGTTGGCAATCCCTCATGAAGAACATGGCCAACACAGAGGGGATGAGTGCACTACAGGGCACTAGTATGGATGAGGTCGAGGGTCATGCCCAGGGATTGGATGAGAGCTCTATGGGACTTAGGGGAACGTCGTCTCATTTACGTGCTCTGGCAAAGGGCGCGGAGTCATCAGGCTCATCGGATAGCTCTGAGTCCTCCACTGAGGATGAGGATGAGGATGACTAGTCCTAGTCCATGTAGGTCCCAGGGTCAGTCTACTGAACCTTTGTGAGCTTTTCAGCTCATGTCTTGTAAATATATTTCCATCTTTCCATCTTCCATCTTATTCATGTGTCGCACCGTCCTCACCCTCGATTCATGCTTGCTCAATTGTGTACCTGCTAACTCAGAGAAATGGAACTATAAGTTCTCCCATCCCCAAATACAAAACCAGGAAAAAAACAAAAAACCATCCCCAATTCACCCCCAAAATGAACCCCCAACCCCCCCCCACCAGGCTGCCCTCGCGACTGCAGCACGTCGCCAAGGGCGATGTGTTTTTTGGGCAGGGGCCGCAAGAAGCGACGGTTGGGCGTCGCAAACCCCATTTGCGGGCAGCAACGCCCGAAAAGCCTCTTCGAGCTACGTCTCGCCGTCGCTGCCCTCCAGCCGACGGCGTTGGTGGGGGCGCCGACGCGGCGTCGCATTTATTTATTTATTTTTCCTAACCTGATCTGGAGTCAACCGGGTGGTACGCCAAGTGACGCCCGTGCGTCGCTGCCCGCGACTATTGGGCGTGGCACAAAACAGCTGGAGTCGGTCTCCACCACGCCCGGGCGTGGGTTGTTGCGACGCTCCGGCGTTGCGTTTTTTTTTTTTAAATTTAAGAAAAAAAAAAAAAAAAAAAAGCGTGCCATCAGCGCGGACGGCCTGAAAAACCGACGTCCGGCAGTCGCGGGAGTTGGGGCGACGCCCTTGCGATTGCAGGGCGACGGCTGGGCGTTGCAAATTCTGCGCCTCCCGCGTGCCTGAAAAGGGCGTTTTCCCGACGCTGCGGCGTGGCGCGGGCGTCGCAAAGGCCCCCATTTTCCTGTAGTGAACACTTCAGTGCGCCCTGCAAGACGAATCTCATGAGTCTCATGACAACAGTCCTCTCAGGAGACCACTCCAATTGCCTCTCCAGTAGACTCTACAGACTCGCAAGTAGGCTGGGTCCTGGTCCCACTACACTCAGCCGACTCGGCAGAGTCACAACTCAGCAGACTCAGAAGACTCATCACTCAGCAGACTCGGCATAATGAGCAGACTTAGCATAATGGGCAGACTCAGCAGACTCGACAGACTCGACAGATTGAGCAGACTCAGCAGACTTGACAGATTGAGCAGACTCAGGTCTGAGTGGGCAAACCGAGCAGACTGTCCTCATTCAAAAGACTAGGCAGATTTGCCAGACTGAGCAGACTGAACGGACTCAACCAGCGAGAGGCAGGTGTGAACGTAGTGACGTCATTCAAAAGACTGGCCCGACAGAACAGACTGGGTATGCGAGATCTTACTCCTCCACAATCGGAACGATTATATGATGGCAGTCTTTTATGTCTTTGCCGAGCCGAGGGACGCTCCAGCAAGAATGCAGATACTCCACTAGCCTTTCCCGTGGCCCGTCCCAATGTGTCATCATATGAGACCACGTTGAGGCTGGCAGAAGAGCAACAGTACTTGAGTACTTCTCCTCAACCGTCTTCTCATAGAAATGACACCACAGCTCCAGCATTCTATCTGTGCACTCCGACTCCACCGTCTCAAGTGGCTTCAACTCCGGAGGCCCGATGGAGCACTCATACCGGGGGTCGCCTTCATAAAAGTGAACCATGCAATTGCCGGCCGCGACATTCCGTCGCAGGGCTGCGGCAAAACGAGAACCCAACCTGCACACAGACCACGGCCTTGTGTGAAAACCCATATACGCAACAGTCTGAGCGGACTAACTCCATTCAACAGACTGCCCATACCGAGCGGACTGAGCGGACTCACACTTTTGAGCAGACTGGAGTGACCAGACTCAGCAGACTGGGAGGACTACTCACTGGTGCATTTGTCACTGAAGAACCACTTCCTTGTCCGTATCCAATGCCATTTTGCGGTCCTTGTTCATGAAGACAACGGACTTGCCTTTCTTCGCAGGTTTCTTGGCAACAGGACCCTCCCAAATTTCCTGAGTCTGCTCCACGACAGTCCTCTTCTTTGCTCTACTTGTGCCCATGGATTCGGCGACTACTGTGGCCGGGTTCGATTCAGCAGACTGACGAAGTGATGCGGTCTTGCTTCGCAACACGACTGTGTCTGCAGGCTTGTTCACACTTGCAGGACTATATTGGCAGCCTCACGGGTCGCATGCGTTGAACTAATCCATGCATCTGTTGGCGTTGTAAGTAAGCCACATTTTCTAGTGAGACATATATATATATATATATTCAATATTTAGGATGAAGAGTTTTATTGTAAATTAGTGAGGCATTTTTTGTGTAATAATTTTTTATTCACTACATTGTAGTGAAAATAGTAGTGCACATACAATACAAATCCGAAACACCAAAAGAATTTGGATGGCTCAAAACATTTTAATTTCAATCAATGTCAAGAGTGTTTGCAAAGATCAAGTATAGCCACATTGTGTAGATCACCTACATGAGGGATTTTGCTCTATCCATAGTAGATCAAATCTTAGTCAAGTCATCAAAATCTGGTCGTAGGCTCTGTGGAAAAAAAATGCATTTGGACTTGGATGACATTGGACCCTTGGGCCAACGGCATAGGCATACCCTAGAGGTTGCACTTGGGCTAGGGAATTCCAAAAAGGCCTTGATGTGAAATGCATTGCAATTCACTTGATCACCCCCCTAAAAGTGCACAATTCAATTGAACTGCTAAAACCAGCTTGAAAACAACCCTAATTTGCAATTCAATTGAATTGTCGGCACACGATTCAATTGAATTGCAATCAATTGAATTGTTGACTGCAATTCAATTGAATTGCTAGTTGGCAATTCAATTGAATTGCTGACTACAATTGAATTGAATTGAATTGTAATCTAGAATTTTTAACTTATTTATGTATATATTATATATATGTACATATTTAAATTATACATACGTATACAAAAGTATAAGCTAAAAATACATGTTGCCCATCTATTCTTGCTGTCCGTCTTGCCCGTGGTAAGGTTGAGCCTGAGATAAGCCTAAGGGAGAGCGAGAGAGGGAGAGAGAGAGATGAAGTCACGAAGCGCTTGTAAAAGCAGGATTGTCTCTCTTTGTGGATGTTGGTGCCAATATATGGCTATGTACATATACCAAACATAATACCAATGTATGAGTATCAACGTGTAAGAGTTTGATATATTAAACTTATATGGAACACACATCCCAACTTCAACATGAGCCTTTGTAAGGGTATCGAAACAATATTATTTTTGATAATTCTCAAGATGAACATATTTCTTGTTTTCTTTGTCCTGGGCCAGATACTAGTGTTAGGGGACTACATGATGATGCAGGGGAAGCCTTTCATCAATTGTCAGGTTTGATTTTGTCTGTTTCTTTCGGAGCAGCCATGTTTCTTTTGCCAGTGAATCACAGGAAGCTGCTAATCTCTCTCCGTCTCTGGCTCTCCTTTTCTAGCTGAGGCTGAGGGTGGCTTCACAACTCCACAATTTCCTCAAGGGCACAAGAAAGAGGGCCAACAAGAATAGACGGGCAACATGTATTTTTAGCTTATATTCTTATATGTGTATAAGTATAATTTGAATATATATACATACATACATACATACATATATATACAGAAATAAGTTAAAAATTATAGATTACAATTCAATTGAATTGCAGTCAACAATTCAATTGAATTGTCAACTAGCAATTCAATTGAATTGCAAATTAGGGTTGTTTTCAAGCTAGTTTTAGCAGTTCAATTGAATTGCACACTTTTAGGGGGGTGATCAAGTGAATTGCAATGCATTTCACATCAAGGCCTTTTTGGAATTCCCTATTTGGGCCTCACATAAGAGACGCACTTGCATACATAGGAGATTGCACTTGGGCTTAGATGACACTTGACACTTGGGCCAACGGCACAGGCTACCCTAGTTGTAATAGCATGATCAATCTGCTAGCTCATCTAAGTTAGTATTGACCCGTGTCTCCAGAGTTCCACTTTGTAGGGAATGGCTATTTTTTCCTGGTTTTGCTAATTTGATGATCAGGGCAACTTGACAGTCCCCTTCCCTTGCAACTTAAAAGAAAAAGAAAAAGAAAACTTAAAAGAAAAGATTAATAAAGATTCAATAGAAGAAGAAGATGAAGAAAGATGAAGATGATAGATTATCGAAATGAACGTGCACTAAGTGGTACGTTCATATATCATCCACTCAAGTGCTTGTACCTCAGAAACCCTAGGTATTGTGGAATTGAGCGGTGAGAGAGGGAGGAGGGGACATTGGGAGGTTGGGGTCTGAGTTGTGGTGCGTTTGTGTGATGAATTTTTGAGAGGCACGCTGTGAGGGTTGCTGTTCCTTAGATATTGGGTTGCTATCGCTTTGTCGCTGATCCTCGTTAGTTTGCAACACGGGCTTGTCGTCAGAGAGGCAGTTCAGAGGAGGGTTTGGTTTGGTTTTGTAAGCATGTCGTCAGTGCAGCTGTTGAGCCGTCTGCCTGCACCTAAGCACACGATAGAACCAGGTTATGATGTGTCCGCAGATCCATGGTACCAGAGGCGCATAGAGGCGTCGAAACCCCAGGCTCTTACACAGTTCAAGGAGCCACGTCCTTATGGAAAGCGGGCGGGGTTTGTTCCTCGGAAAGTGGAAGATTTTGGAGATGGAGGAGCGTTCCCGGAGATTCATGTTGCCCAGTATCCTTTGGACATGGGGAGGAAGGAGGAAAGGATCGATAGCAAGATCCTTCCGGTGAGTGTGGATGCTGAGGGAAACATCGCCTTCGATGCCATAGTAAAACAAGCAGAAAATGCATCGAAGACGGTGTTTTCTCAGCACAAGGAACTCATCCCCAAGCTCCCTAATGAGGCAGATACAGAGAGGCCAGGGGAGGAAGAGATTAAAGAAACTACGGACAGAACAAAGGCTTCCCTCGAGAAGATTGTGGGTGCCAGGTTGAGCGCAGCGCAGCCTAAGAGTGTACAATCTCAGTCAACTGTTCCTTCCTACATCAAATACAAACCTTCTCAGCAATCAGCAGCATTCAACTCGGGGGCAAAAGAAAGGATCATTCGTATGGTAGAAATGCCAAAGGATCCTCTTGAACCCCCGAAATTCAAACATAAGAGGGTTCCGAAGGCCTCGGGCTCCCCCCCGGTCCCTGTCATGCATTCTCCACCGCGGCCTGTCACAGTTAAGGATCAACAGGACTGGAAGATACCCCCTTGTATCTCAAACTGGAAAAATCCTAAAGGTTATACAATTCCTCTTGACAAGAGGCTAGCGGCTGACGGGAGAGGTCTTCAAGAAGTCCAAATCAATGACAACTTCGCAAAGTTGTCGGAGGCATTGTATGTTGCGGAACAAAAGGCTCGAGAGGCAGTGGAAATGCGGTCCAAAATTCAGAGAGAGTTGCAGCTGAAGGAAAAGGAGAAGAAGGAGATGGAGCTCCGAATGCTGGCTCAAAGGGCTAGGATGGAGAGAGCAGGAGGGGGTGCTCCAGGAGTTGAAAGAGCTGCAGTTCCTGGCAGTGGTGAGAGAGGTGGTGGTGTTAACCTTGATAGAAAGATGGATGACTCTGAGGGCGGTAGACTGGGCTGGAAAGAAGACAGAATCAAGGAGACCAAGGAAGAGAGAGAAGAAAGGCTTAAGCGTGAGGCACTGCGAGAAGAGAGACGGAGGGAGAGAGAGAGGGAGCGCAGGCTTGAGGCCAAAGATGGGCAAGTAGGCAAGAAAAGCAAGATCACTAGGGACAGAGACAGGGACATTAGTGAGAAAATGGCTCTTGGAATGGCAAGTACTGGTACTGGTGGTGGGGAAATCATGTATGATCAGCGGTTGTTCAACACAGAGAAGGGCATGGAATCAGGGTTTGCTGCAGATGACTCTTATAATGTATATGACAAGGGATTGTTCACCTCTCACTCAGGGCTTGGTGGGCTCTATCGGCCCCGTAAGGATAACGACGCGGAGGTGTATGGGGGTGCTGATGAGCAGCTGGACAAGGTTCTTAAGACAGATCGATTTCGAGCTGATAAAGGATTTGCAGGGACCACAGAGCGAGCTGGGCCCCGTGACAGGCCTGTTGAATTTGAGAAAGATGCAGAGGAGGCAGATCCTTTTGGTTTGGATCAGTTTTTGACAGAGGTGAAGAAGGGGAAGAAGGGAGTGGACAGAGCCGGAGGGGGAGGCACTATGCGAGCAAGTGCCGGGTCAGGGCACAAGGAGAGCTATGAGGGTGGATCGAGTCGGAGCCGTGTGGAGTTTGAGCGTGGGGGTCGGTGATTAAGCTGATATACTGAATCAGGTTTCTGGTCTTCTAAATTTGCAACTGTTAGTCATCAATCCGATTGGTTGCAGAAGGGGAGTTATGCCCTCCTTCCTTGCATCTCTCTTTCCCTCTCTCTCTCTGCACTTGTGCACACACAAAACATCTCCAAGTTGAAAGCAGTGTCAAATTTCTTGAAGTTCTCTGAAGTGAAGGATAGATAAATTGGGAACTTGCAGTGGGAATATTTTGTGGTTGAATCCATGTTGGGCCAAAAGGGATGGAGGAGAGAGAAGGACCCCACCAACCTCAGATCGTGCATCGAACAACACTTGTTTCACATTGTCTTCAGTGAGATCAAAAGGCTCCGCCTGTGCGCTTATTACTATGTTATCTCTGCGCGGATGTCTAGGAATCTGTCCTCGTTCCCTTTCAGACGATAGTCTACGCCCGTACCAGCAGCTTCTTGTTCCCTTTTGTCCTAACAGGGGGCAGTAGCCAAAAGGTGGAGTGGCTCGTATTTACCAGCTGTTGTTTTCCACTTCAGTGGACTGTTGGATTTCAGTAGTGAACACGGATATGTATATAATTTTTTGGAAGAATGTCCACAACATGCAAATTCTTGTGCAGTCATGGCTAGTCTTGTGATGGTTCCTGGCCGGGCTTAAGTTATCAAATCAGGTCAACCATTCAAGCTATATCACCTAGCATGGACGGTGTCAGACTTTGCAATTGAAATTGCTTCCAGCTAGGACCAAGTTTGTGCGCAGGTCACTTCGTATGGATCATGTCATGACATTACACGATGAAGAAGTAATTTGAGCGTGTTGTTTGTTGGCCCTGCCCTTTCAAGGCAAGGGACTATGCATCAACTTAGCCAAATGGCCGTTAAACCTTATATCCTGGGTTGTTCCCAATATACATCCATTCGGGAAAATTCCACATGTATGTGATTTCTCCTTCCTTGATCTGCCATTAAGAAGTCAGTCAATGTTTCAGTCCACAGCTCCCACTGACATTGACTTCTTAACAATGACACCCTAATATGCCTGCCCATAACAGATGAGGAGATGTACATTACATTACAAGTGAAATGTTGTAGATATGAGAATGCTTCATGCTCCCTTCCATACTAAAAGTCAAAGATAGTGCTCAGAACCCATTCAGTGAGCTCTGGGTGAAGCACATCGAAGGAGGTGTCTTCTCTGGTGAGGGGGTGAGTGATCTTTCTAGTCTGCCGGTCAATTTGCTTGTAATAGACTATTCCAAAACATACTTCCAATCAGGACTTCTGATCATCCTTTACTCGACAACCCCCTCGTGAACAATAACTCCTAATTGATACACATGTTACTGATATGTGATGAGCTTTTTTTTTTTCATCCATCCATACCTTGTTCTTTAGTCCCTCCCATGAAGGTGTGGAGTATTTCTCAATTCACCAGTTTCTAGCTCATCTACTAAGTTTTTGTATGTGAAGGATTCCTCTTGTTGTCGACACTTGAGGTACATCGCCGTACCTAGCGTGCTCTGCGCGGCCGTGCCGTCCCGGGATTCTGAATATTGGGATGGGCGCTTCACCGCCCGGCCCAGCTTTTCCGTGCGACCCCCTGTAGGTCTCAAAGTGCGCATTATCATTTCTAGAATCTGGTAGTGAGTCTATGTTGCTACTACTGACGCTATTTTTTCTACAGTTGATTGATCTCTCTGATTTAAGTACTTGAGGGCACCGATATGCGCCATGATTGTTCGGTGTCTAGCATTTGCTACGACGGAATAGTCTGAACCACCCTCTGGATCAGATATAACTGTTTTTTGTAAACAGTCTTTTGGTTGGGCGGTATAAGCATCCCGTTTCGAATTGCTGAGTGGAGCTGGCTCCGAGCAATTAAGAAATCCTCCCTAGGAAGTTGATGTAGTCTCTCCAAGACTACTATCCGTGGGGGACTCAAGTTTTGTATAGATACCTTGGACTTGCGAGAATTTAAATGCTCCATTCGCATAAGCTTCATCTCACTCTCAATTTTTTGGATACGACTGTTCTTGAGATCCATGGCTAACTCCATGTCATGCAGCTGTTGTTGAGTCATCATTCTGTTGTCTTTGCTGTCGAGCATGCCTTCTAGTTGTGTGATCCGCTGCTCTCGCTCACCCAAAGTTTGAGACAAAAAGCAGTTGGCCTTTGTAAGCGCATCTTGTGCCTTAGTCAGCTCTAACTCTCGTAATTTAAAACTTACAATTTGTCCGCTTTATGGGGGTACCTTGGTACCAGCTATAACGTTAATTCGTACTTCGTACATGGACGCATACGTATACGTCTCATATTTGCAGGAGAGGAGGGTTCAGGGTTTTGTCGTGGGCCATCTGTGTCTCTCTCCTTCTCTCACTCTCTTAAGACCTATGTCTCTGTCTCTGTCTCCCTGTTCAAATTGTATTCTACTCTAAGAAGAAGCCTCTCCAGCCAATTGTATTCTACAGTGAGAGAGAAGCATTTTGGGGTTCTTGGTACGACGAGCTTGTGGGAGCAATGGCGTCCCGGCTGAAGTAATGTCTACCATCTTGGAAAGCAATAGCTGGGGGACGAGGGATATGGTGGGAAGTCTCCATGGTGGTGGTAGTAGGAGTTCGATTGGCACACAAGCGGCTTCATGCAGTCCCGATCCTCTGTCGAATCAGGGTGGGGGTGAAGACTTTGCCAGAAAAATTCTATCAGAAATGCGAGGGCGGAGAGGGCAAGAGGTAGGGACAACAAAGTCCATACTTCTGGATTGATCACGGTACCCACCCCCGCCACGCTTTTCTTCTGTGGTTCAGGTCCCAAGCATTGTTTCCTGGTTTTGTTCGAGTTTCATTTCCGTTGACCACTGTTCTGAACTTTGTTAATATGGGATGTGTTAGCAGTCATCAGCAACTAGCGGGCAGGGGGCCTCACAGCAGGGCACTGGCAGCAGCTACCTCGCGCAGTTGACCATGCGAGGCCTGAAAGCCAGAGATGCCGGCTTACGAACTCCCGGGGCCGACTCTGCTTCACGACTTCAATCACCATGTATGTAACATCTCTGTTGTATGTGGTTAGGTAGAATTTATCAAGTAAACATGTGCATATGATGTGTGAGTGGGCATTGGTAGGATCCTGATTTGCACGACATAGTGGTAAAGTCCTATCCCAGGTGGATTAATCTGGCCAAGTTTTGTGTTCGAAGGTTTGTGTTACACACAAGGCATTAGAAGATTATGGAGCAAACAGAACTTTGGAGGCAACAGGCGTGGGACAGACCCATCGTGTCCAGAATACAGTTGCTTCATTATATGTTGGGAGGGTATTGTGAGACAGAGGAGAGATCTAGTTCCAAGTTTAAATATCAACCTTCAGTGAGAATTTAAGTGATCAAGCGCCAAAGGTAGATTTGTAGTTGGGAAAGAAAGAGCTTAATGATGATGTGTGCTGAAGTGCAGTGCAAAACTAGCCGAGCAGACTGGGAGACAGCAACCAGGGCCAGGCTTCATGTTCTTACCCCCTAAGGAAGACCTCCTTGAGAAGGTACAGTCAACAAAGAATTTCAGATTAGATGCATTTGATCTCAAGGGTTGCACAAAAGTCCCTCTTGTGTTGTATAATACCTACTTGTACAAGAGTTTGCATTTCAGTGGGCTGTGTAGCTAGGCAAAGCTTTGTAAATATCTTGGGATGCTTTCAAATCTTGGAAGAATTTTGTGTTGTATTCCTTTTGGCAGTATTACAGTCAAGAAAATTTGACTGCAATGGAGTGCCACAAGTTGGACCTGCAGAAAGTGAGAGAAGACTTTCGCATCCACGAGGGTGATTGTGGTTCTTCTCAAGTTCAAAGTATGTCCATCCTTATATTTCTGTGTCTAATATCATGAAGCCTGACAAGGTTGTGACAAGGTTGTCATAGTGCCAAGGACATCATCAAAAGAGGGACGAGGAGAGAGAGGTATGGAAAGGGGCCAAAGAGTCATGTTGGATTCTTTATTAAGAGGGCCATGACTCTCAGAGAAGGACATCAGAGGGAGAAAGATTTTCGCACGGAGCTCTCTTTGCTGTAGTCTTCTTTGGTCAGAGAGGAAAGAGGGGGTTAAGAGACCTGTTGGCCAAAAATAGAGTCTTAACAGGTGGTTTAATTTACTGCATGCAGTTGCGCTGCTGACAGCAAGGATCAAACACATGGCTGAACACATGAAATCTCACAAGAAGGTATGTTACTCTCTGGTCTGTTGCTCTTAAGAGTGCTCTGTTCCTAGTCTTTACCTGATGGGTGCCGCCATAGTCACTGAGGATACCTCTTCCTGTCAGGAGGTGGTAATCCTCAGTGCCACTGCCCCAGAGACCTGGAAGGGAACACCCCCTTTTGTGGTTGGCCAAGTTACACAGTGCCTGGTTCGAAACATAGCCAAGAGCCACTTGAGCTTTGTTGACTGATTGCATGATTGCTTGAATCCTAGAGCACGTAGTATGTGCCTGATCCCACTGGCTATTGGTCAAAAACTGTCAAATATATTGTGTTGTGATAGTGTAGCTCCAAGCGTAATCACTTCTCCATTTTCTGTTCCATTCAAGCCAGTCCAAGGGCTCCAGCAAGCAGGTCTAGTGAGTACGTACTCTCTTCCTCTCTCTATAATGCATTTTCGTGTATGGGATCGGTACCATCCCATCCCATCCCATGTATCTGTATGTGACCCAGGACCTACATTCGCGACGGGGCCTTGGAGCGATGATTGAACTAAGAAAAAAGTTGCTGCGATATCTGCGTCGAAAAGATTGGGATGCATATTCTGATCTCCAGATTGGGGCTTCGGGACAAATCATCTGAATCACGGTAGATGTGGGAATTCTATCCTTATCAGTTGTGGTGCAACACTCTTGTGAGTATAGGGTCGGGCTTGTGGATCATGCATGATGGGGTCCTCACAGGAATGAAAATGCATGTCATGTGTATGTAACCCCATGTAGTATAACTCTGAGAACTTCAGTGCACAGAAACTTCAGTGCGAAAAAACAAAAAAAAAAAAAAAAAACAAGTGCGCATAGTCGAGGTGGGGTTACATGCCACGAAACTACACTGTTTCAGCTACTTGACCCTGACATAGCCAGGAAGGCCCAACCATGTAACCCTGAGAGGCCCATTGCATGTAACCCATTGCATGTAACCCCACGTTGTGAGACCTGGCACGGTGTAACCCATCACCCATCACCCATCACCAGAGAGTGTAAGCCCATTGCCCCAGGGCCCCAAGGTGTACCCAAGTACTTGTCTATGACTCCACTTCATGTAACCCAACAAGGTGTAACCCCATGTAAGCCCATTGCATGAAACCCAAACTGTGAAGTGTTACGAACAAACCACATAGAAGCAAAAAATGCATCAAGAGATGCTATTTATTTCTTTGGCCATTTGACCAAGTCTTTGTCCATCTCGTCACATGGCCAACTAATCATATGAGTACGGGAAGCTATCATGGTTGAACCAACTTGCAGTAAACGCCCGCCTATGACGGGTTCGATCTTGTATGGTTTCACACTGAACTTCCACTCCAAGTAAAATTGCACAAAACAAAGTGCATAATAGCTGCACTCCCAATAGCTCCGTTGCTGGGGGACACTGGCTTCAAACCATTCCATCCTTTCCATTACGTAACTGAAGTCATCAGATCCAGGCATGTAATCAAAGAATGCTATGGCAAAATTTCGCAAAATTCCTTCAATGAGTTTGGGTCGGGCAATGGTTTTATGGGAGTCCAAATGTACTATCCGACCTCGGCGCTCTAAAACAGCAACTTTGCAACACAAAAAAAGCCGTAACGTCAGAATAGAAAGAAAACTCTCCAATGAAACCCATTGTGGTGTAATCCTCGGTGGTGTAACCCGGCTGTGGTGTAACCTAGTAGTGTAACCCTTTGTACAGTAACTCTAAACGGTGTAACACAACTAGTCAGCAGTGCAACTCCAAACTAGTGCAACTCAGTGTAGAACAGGGGAGTGTAACCCAACATGATCGGTCAACGCTCAAATTACTTACTCGAAGACAACAGGGATGACAACCACATCCACAAGATCTCGATTCTTTGTGAACACCATCCCTCGGGCATCTTGAGTGTACCATTCTTGCACAACCCGAATAGCGTCTGCAGATCGTTACCATTGGTACGCATGACATGAGGGCTATGTACAATGGGTTACATACGATGGGGTCACAATAGTGGGGGTAACATCTGGTCGGGCAACGAGTGCCACATTTGTAGCAATTTGTTATCCCACTACCAAGTTTTCACATCGTCATAGCTGCATGTCTTCCACTGGCCTGATCTTCTACTCTCGGTTACCTACACACAAACCAAATGTGTTTCGTCTTGGGAACTCCAAGGGAACGAGATCCTGGGATCGGGATGAACGCTCCTGATGTAGCGGCGACCCACCCGTCCATCACCTTGGATGAGAAAGTTGATTTAGATGACACCGTTGGATGTGGAGACCTGGATGAGCGTTACGAGAGCTCGGATTGTAGAATCTCAGCCGTCAAACGCGTAACGATATGAATGATTCGGTATCACAGCCGTTAAACGAGGGGGTCGGTAGGCCGCAACTGTAGGTGCATTCCAACAGAGAGGGGGAACTCTTTCCGTCTATCTAGACCGTTTAAAAGTTTGTGTTGGAGACTTTGATCATGGAACCCTGCCACAACGCACCAATCTGGTATAGTATAGATCCACACCTTCCTGCATTTGGTCTGCACTTACATTTCTGTGTACAAATGTGAACTAGGTTTATCGGCATTTTGGGGACAATACCCAACCATACATGTTAAAGTATGAAGCCCTTTACAATGAACAAGATGTCTAGGTGGTGCAAGCTTCGGGTTATCCCACCCAAGAGACTTCTTGATAAGCATGTTTAACATAATTAAACTCGATACATGCAACCTACAAACCATTTGCAAATGCAAATGGAACAAAATGTCACCTCTTTCAAGTGCACACAAGCCAAAAATGCATCGGGTAGCATAAAACTCTTCCATTTTCTGTAAGCATGCGACGTCGATATCTGCTACAGCCACACCCACTGTAACACTTGCCTCTATGAACTTCTCTGCACCCTCTACCAGTTTGGCTTTCCCTCTCGCAACCCACTTTCATCCTACCTACCATACTTGAGGCCACGCTAAAGATAGGAAACAACTACTCACACTGCCTCTCGCTCTGAAACCACTAATGACACAGGCTACTACTGGTGTCCTTGGCACCATGTTGAAGATACAATTTGCAAGCAACTAGTGAGTTGCTTCTCATCCCACCGACACAATACTAGAACTATTTAGAAACTCAACTAGTGAATAGACCAGTTGACTAGACCGGTTGGCTATACCTACATGTAGAACTATCTAGAAAGTCAACTATGTAGTGAACAAGCTGCTCCTCCACAAGAGGCTCTGTCCTTTGGTGATTTTGTGATTGTTGTTTTATACTTTTTCTAGGGCTTCATGAATCATTCCCATCAACCCTCCATAGACTAGGCTTAATGGATAAGCCTAGTTCTCTCCCTAAAGATGTATCCACTATGCCTCTATCCCTTGCGGGTCCCATCAACCCTCTAAAGACTAGGCTCTCTCTCTCTCTAGGCTTAATGGATAAGCTTGGTTCTCTCGATTCTCCGCCTAGGCAAGAAGTCTCCACAATGCCTCTATCCCCTGCGGGTCCATCAACCCTCTAAAGACTAGGGGCTCTCTCTCTAGGCTTAATGGATAAGCCCCGTACTCTCTCTAAAGATGTCTCCACAATGCATCTATCCGCTGCGGGTCCCATCAACCCGCTAATGACTAGGCTCTCTCTAGGCTTAATGGATAAGCCTAGTTCTCTGTTCTCCGCCTAGGCAAGAAGTCTCCACAATGCCTCTATCCCTTGCGGGACAGAGCCAACAAATGAAAATGGCTATAGCATATGGCCCATACCCTACATTTGTGGGCCCACATACTACACCCTATATTTGTGGGTGAGATGGCTATACCATATGGCTATAGCTACGTGCAGATGGGGCCCACCGACTGCACCCAACGTTCGTGGGTGACGCGAGGCATGGGCAGGTGCTCCCAACTTTCGGACTTTGCTTGACACCTCACAAGCTAAATTACCCCTACCCACACCCCTTTCCGTGCAACCTCATTCGTCGAACCCTCTTTGTTTGTTGGGCCTTGAGCAGATTCTCCTTGATTGAGATTTTTTAATTAGATGATGGTTCGGGTTCCAAATTTTTATTTTCTAAGGGGGCACTGCTTGCAGAGCCCACCAAAAGGAGCTGGAAGAAACCAAATAAATTGTATATCCCTTACCCTTCTTATATAGTCTCTGGGGGTGGTGGGTGGTGATGGAGCCTTCTAGAAGGACAGCCTCATCTTGCTTCTAGAAGTAAAAAGAGGGCCCACCGCCTCATCCCATGCCCTATAAAAAAACCCGTTGCATGCAGCCCTACCTGGAAGCCCATTGGCCACTCCAACCACGTAACATTACAGGTGTCCACATCCACTCTGACCAACTTTGTTCCTCTCCAAGCCTCCGCGGCCCCACGCTATTGGCTGTTCCCATCGATCTTTCTGACCTTCCGAAACTGACCAAATGAGGGGAAGACTACACCCCAATGGCCCAATTTTCATAAAAACTGGGGCAGGGGCAGGTATGAACATTTGACTACTACAAATTTCGATACCGGTCAGGTAGGGTACCTGCTACCCTGGTTAATGACCGGGTTGATAACCGGGTCAACCCTCAATAGCAATCCAACACTGGTTTGAAGTCGACCATCAGCAACACGTGGGACTCTTGTTCGTCGATGGTACCTCAGCCTTATTGAAAGCGCGCTGGGAAACTGGCTGTACAAGTACTAGTGCAATCCTAGTGCAATCTTAGGATGATCTACCTTGATACGAGATTGATTCAGTCATCATGCCACTGATAACTCCAGCTGACCATGTGCTTTGACATTTCACCTACTTTGATTTACAGGGTTTCACATGAAACATACCTTCACATACCTTCACATCGGTAAAGGCAAGACGAATTTATGCTACAGTTCGCGGTAGTTCAGATATACTTGAAAGGAATTGATCTCAATATATACAGCTCCAAAATCAATTTGTTCCAAAAGTGAGACAATCTTTGTATGCTTCTACATTGCATCCCGTCTTAAGTTGGGAAGTGTATCCTCTGCTGATCTTACTATATCCACACTACTACCACTGCACTAAACCTGCAACTTTGGATCACAGCCTTCAAGCTGGTGCTCCTAGTGTCAAAAATGATTGTTTCGAAAGACCAGCTGCCATAGCTTTTGGCAGCTGGTGTTAGTCTCTGCAACCCAGAGGGCCCCATTGCCGGGAAGGTCGGTGTCCAATATGCTCTTATCTGCAGCGCTGACTCCCCTCTAGTCAACCATTTCAACTACAACTTGAGGTCTTTTGTCTGACTGTCCAGACAACAGTTACCACTACCACCCCTGCTTACCAGCACGAGGCATATTACGACGCAGAACCACCCACCCACGCTGTGTATTTCAGTTACCAGCCTAACCAACTTTCTCTACATTAACTGGCTACTCTCAATCAGCATCTGGAAAGCCGAAATTGCACACTGCATCCGATCGTTACACATTTCGCGAAATCACATCTTCAAACTGGTCCAACAGATCCCCACCGGATGTGCTGCTACCACCCATGATGTCCTCAGCCTGCTTGCTACTGTACATGTCGATATAGCGCCGTTGTTTCGAGCCAGGTGAA
The DNA here is from genome assembly GCA_030704615.1 of Takakia lepidozioides. Taxonomy (NCBI): domain Eukaryota; kingdom Viridiplantae; phylum Streptophyta; class Takakiopsida; order Takakiales; family Takakiaceae; genus Takakia; species Takakia lepidozioides. The sequence continues at coordinate 63,760,254 of CM060731.1, forward strand.
GTTTGGACAGCAGCCTTGTGCTTGGGAGACGTAATGGGAAGGAGAGAGAGAAGAACTTGCGAGACATCATACATGGAGGGTCGTGCAGTAGGTGACTGTTTGGTACACAGCAGAGCCAATTTTAACGCCTTCTCTAAAGAATCCATATCTGGGCATGTACCTCTAACTTGGGGATCTATGGCAGCCAACCAAATATTATTGTCGATCTTTGACCTCACCTGCAGGAAACCAACCCTTATCAGCACCAGCATTTGACACTTTTAACATCTACAATACACAGCTGCCAATCTCCCGGCACTTTCATCTCCAGATTTTCTTCCCCATTTCCGATGCATGAATCTTGAAGGAACCATATTGAGAGGCACATACCCAATCAAGCAAGTTTACTTCATCCTCCACAGCCTTTTTGCCCATGAGAAGCTCCAGGAGAACAATTCCAAAGCTGTAGACATCTGATTTCTCATTCAGCCGAGATGTCTGAGCATACTCTGGGTCAATGTAGCCAATGGTGCCCAATACGTAAGTCGAAGTATGTGTTCTAGCTGGCTGGATGTTCTTGGCAATGCCGAAGTCTGCTAATTGCGCCTCCATGTTTGAATCCAGGAGTATGTTGCATGATTTGACATCTCGATGGACCACTTGTGGGTTGCAATCATTGTGCAGGTAAGCGAGTCCCTGCGCAGCTCCCAATGCAATCTTGAGCCTTGTGATCCAGTCTAGCTTGATTTTCTTGATTTGCCCTGCCAGACAGAAGACTACATGAGTGAGCCATTTCTAGGTCCTGGTACACTCTAATCAATCTTTTACCTTTCAGACATGGCTATTCTGATGTGTCTGTCACACAAAGATTAGCAAAGCAAAACAAACAGTTATCAAGTATTTCTTGGACTAATGTTACCCTTCTCTCCCAAACCACCTCTTCAGAGAAGGCAATTACCATGGAGAAGATCATACAAGCTGCCGTTCTCCATGAAGTCATAGAAAAGGAAATTGCCGGCTGAAGACATGGAATAGCCACAAAGACTGACAATATTCCTGTGCTTGATTTTTCCAAGTGTCTTCAACTCTGTCTCAAATTCATGGATGTTCTGAGGGTAGTAGTTGAAAAGCTTCTTGATTGCAATAGAGTGTCCATTCTTCAGGGTGCACTTGTACACTGTACTGGAACCTCCCCGTCCCACTACATACTTCTCACTTAGATTCTCTGTGATGCGCATCATCTCCTCGTATGTCTGAGGGGCCATGCCCAAATGAAATGATACCATAGTTGGTGGCCCTGCCCACACACAAAGCCATTGCTGTAATGAGATTATAGCTATTAGGTCTATGTCTAAACGGTCATTGAGGTCAGGGTCGCGAAATATTCAGACTGGTTGGGTATGCTTGAACTTGATAATTTCTGTCAAGTTGAATGTTTGCACCTCTAAGCAAGGAAGACATTGACAACTTTTTGAGTGTAGCTATGATGCAAAAATAATGAAAGCAAACTATATCTTTACAATTCCAACAAATCAGGATTCAGCAAACATCTGGTACCTTGTGATGTTTTGTTGGAGGCTTTCATAAATGCCCGAGGTTGGGTATAGCGAATCGCTCCAAATATTATGAGAGCGAGCAAGCAAATTGCAGAGATTGCAATGCCCCATGTAGCAGATGCTCCTAATGTACCTGTGGTACAAGTCACTTAGATAAGGTTGAACCACTTAACTAAACTTCACAGAAGTTAAAATCGAACACTACAAGTGGTAAACTTGCCAACAAAATGTTGATTTCTGTTTGGTTAAGCAGGCAGTATATACAATGGTCATGCTTTCTACTTTGGTCATTCTCTAGATTCGCATCTCAATACAAACTTATGCACCTTTACTTAACCCAATCTTGTTCAAGCAACTCTACCATGTTAACACCAAGATGCTGTTCAAAGAAAACTGGAATCTTAGGTATATGAGGAGTGTGGAGGCATACCATTGCTTGAGCCAGAGGATTGCTTCAGGCCTGTCTGGCACACATTACTGCTAGATGCACATAGCTCTGGATTCCCTACAAAGCTGGTCATCACGATGCTGAGTGTCAACTTATGAGCCAAGTATTACCATGTTTTTTTCCATCTAGAGGTGTAAAGAATGCCCAATATAGCCAAATTTGTAAGGATTAATGGAGACCGAAACCACCAATACATGCTAGGTTAGTTGCAACATATATCAGAATACATGAGAATATATGATCCTGAAGTACTGCGATCATCAGAGTTTTATCACTATGGTAACCACATCCATACAAGACTTCTCGGGAATTTGGAGTATATGCATGCGGCCGAAGAAACAAACCTGCTGGGTGGGAACCTTGAGAAGTTTTGGGCAGAAGGGATTGGGCCTGATAACTTGTTGAATGACAAATTCCTGCAATTTGCATCTCCAGCTTGTCAAAACCCCCCTTTGATAGATTCAACAAGTATCGATACGACGTATCGATTGACCATCTTCTGGTGGCTTGAACATACTCTAAAGAAAGCCAAAAAAATCATTCTTGAAGCAGGGACTTACAATAACTTCAGGCTGAAGCAGTCTTCAAGTTCCACAGGAATTTCACCAGATAAACTATTGTTGCTCAAGTTCCTGTAAGTAGTGACATTCGTCAATAAGTTGTGCATATGTCAACATACTGGAAACATCTACAAGTCACAGCTGGCAGCAAAGAAAATAAAACTAGAGCAACTTACAGCAAGTTCAGTTCCTGAAGCTGGCCAAGTTCTGGAGGTATTGCCCCATATAGCATGTTGTGTGACAGATCTCTGCCACACAGAAGAATGCTAAGTCAAGAGAATGGAATACACATTAGTGACACATAAGATAGCACAGAAAAGGCAGAGCTGTACCCCAACCATCCACAATCCTGCAGCAGTAATGGCCCTCCCCATGGCAGTTATACAAATGTCTGATAAGGAATGGGCAAATAGAGTGGTCCAAGGCAAAAGCTCACACTGAGTTGAGACTTGTCAAGTTGCCAATATCAGTTGGAATCTGGCTGCTAAGCTTGTTTCCATGTAGGTCTCTGTGAAGGGAAGCCAAAGTCGATACGGGTAAGGACATTTTACAATCTTACATTGCCAAGCAGCATACTTTACACACTTATAACTAGAACTCAAAGGCCTCAAAGCTCAATTCACTTGCTCACTCTTATTTTCCTCATTCTATGAGGAAGGGCAATGGGTCTTACTGACATTGACGTGGTGCACGTTTTGCCTAGACATAGGACTCTCTTACATCACAATTACTTTAGATTCCAATAAATGCCATTAAGCGAGACCTACTAATGAAATGAGAGCATTAACCTGCAAAACAATAGAACCAACAGAGAGCCCTCCCCACAGATATGAAATACCAGGACTGAACAAACCTAGGCAAAGGGGAACAGGCAAAGCATATGTGAAGAAAAGGTAGGTGGAAAAGTAAAACTCACAAGGTGAGCAGATGTTCAAGGCTGCCAAGTGAGGAAGGTATGGGTCCACTGAGGTTGTTGTTGGACAGATCCCTACCAAGAAACATGGATTAGGAGGCAACCAAACAAGATGTGAACAATTGGATCTGAAAGTTGAGCCTGAGACAGAGAAGACCTTCAATTAGAAATGAGAGTTTGGTAGTTTGGTAGTTGACTCACAAATGATCAAGATTGAAAATCATTCCGATCTCCTCTGGAATACTTCCACTGAAAACATTGGATGACAGATTCCTGACATCAGAGGATCATGACATTAGTTGAGCTGTACAACTATGGCATTGGCAATGGAGCCTGTGGTTTTGAAAAAGCAATCCTTGAAAGTTGGTATATTCTAGCTTTGAAGCAGACAAATCTAACAGAGGTCACTCTTACTTGAGGTAACTTCTTCCACAGAGACCTGGTAGCATCTACGGACATGCAACATTTGTCAATCAGTCACTTACAGAGTGGTGAGGTTGGTCAGCTTCTCAAGCTCTGGGGGAATACTTCCATTAAGATGGTTGTCATTCAATTCCCTGAGAAACAACGTACCTCCTTATAATTAGGTCGCAGACACAACCAACATGTACATATGCGTATCCATGCCTCTAATAGCTGCCCACAAAAACAAGACATACTCGGTTATAACTGATCGACAACGACAGATGTTCACAGTACACCTGTTTGGCTCATTCATTGTGAAGTTAACAAAGTTGCGTCTTACATGACATTCAGTGCAGCAAGAGAGCTGATATTTTCTGGAATTGGGCCTGAAAGTTGATTCTCTGACAGATTCCTGCACAAATGTACACCGTTTAGTCCATGCATATACAGCCTTCAATTAGATCTTAACAGCTAGATGACTAGAAAGTCATTAAAGGAACAACCAAACCACAGCACTTGGGAGTTAAGGAGTCAGGCTCACAATTCAAACAAATCAGTCAGATAGCTCAACTCCGCAGGTATCTCTCCTGTCAAATTGTTTCTGTCAAGTTCCCTACACCACACATCAAGCAACATGTCAAGGTGCATTCCTTAGAATTTCCAACAACCAAGGCAGACAAGTAAGAATGGGAAAGTTCTAGTGCAAAGGTCTGAACCAACCAACTCATGAACTAAAAAGAAACTGCTAGATGGATGCTCTTTTTTCATTAAGATGTCCTTTGACTATAAGACACTGCAGCACCATATTCAAGATGGCAAAGAGAATGTGAATCCTACAGGTAATTCAACTTTGTCAAGTTCCCAAATTCTGTAGGAATTGGTCCTGTGAGGAGATTGTTATACAAGTACCTGCAAAGAACATGCAAAGGCAGCCATTCAGTAAGAAGTCACTGCAGTGCAACTTGGGAGTACAGTGAAAGAAACTTAGGCATTCATTAACTCTGAATGAAGTGCATAATTTGAAAGTCAGAAAAGGATAGGAAATATAACATCCACAGGAAGCTGAAAGAGAGAAATACAGTGGAATCTCCCTGTCCAGGCCTACAAGAACACACATTCGCATGACACTCTTCACATAAACAAGACTAGGGTGTCACAGGCTGATTGCTACAAAAGCTGGTGGCCTTCACCATGTTCATTGCTCTGAAACTTACAGTTTAGTAACAGATGTGAGGTTTCCAAGTATCGGAGGTATGGGCCCTTCCAGCTGGTTACCACTGAGATCACTGCAAAAAAAAATCATGCAATGCTAACTTATGACTCTCTTCTGTCCACCTCACATGGACATAAGCAACTTTGATAATCAGCACCTTGCTGCGTGCATCACTGATGTATACCTAAGCGCAACTATACATCAATTCTACAGTGTCCAGGTGCCCTTATGGCCCTTTCGCGACATAACCCAAAAAATCATCACTGATGTATACCGAAGCAACTATACATCAATTCTACAGTGTCCAGGTGCCCTTATGGCCCTTCCGCGACATAACCCAAAAAATCATATGCCGAATGACATGCCAAACACACCTATCATCCAGATCAAACAACATGAGCTGCAAAGTATGCACTGCATAGAACATGAGCTATATAGGACTCACAGAATCACAAGAGCTTGCATGAGACCAATCACATCCGGAATCCTGCCAGAAAACCTATTGCCCTCCAATGACCTGTCAGACCAAATCAGGATCCAGTAAGTGCTGTGTTCAAATGAAATAAATGCAGACCAAACCACATTTTTAACAGCATCTTGTGAGCACTTTTATGGAAAAGGAAAATTACTTGTGTAAAATCTTAAAATCTTTGTAAGACAAGCATGTAGTAAGCAACAAAGCTAACAGAGGCCTGGAGAGGAGACACTTACAAGGTGCTCACTTGAAGATAGCCAATATTGTATGGAATCTCCCCAGTCAAGTCATTGTAGCTTAGATCCCTGCACCAAAAAGAAACTAGCATTATCTAACCAAAATTCTTAGAACACCACAGTTGTAAAGCTAACACAAAATACACAGCTAGGGTATACAATGGGAAAGGACAAAGGACCCACAGTATCTGGAAAGATGTGCAATTTCCAATGCCGTCCGGTATTGGTCCAGTAAGATTATTATCTCGGACATTGCTGCAGGTACACAGAAAAATCAAGAGTCAGTACCATATCTGCCCTCAAGGAGATGTAAGGTGCTAGAATATGACAAGCTTCAAAGATGTACTACATGAAGTCATGAGGATTCACTGCTGCACAGGACTCTGCATTATGAGCCAGTGATGTGTAGTTCTAAAGACTGATTATAAGGAAAACCAGAATGCTCTCCAGGTCTCCTCATGAAAGCAGCAAACCCAAAAGCCCACGCTTACAAGTAGGAGAGCTCTGTCAGTTGACACATGTCAGAAGACAATCCTCCTGTGAAATGATTTGCTTTCAACATTCTGCAAGATGCATTAGGTCAGAACAGGACATTAAAGAAGGAAAGGGAAGCGGCTTAACCACTGAAACCAACACAAAAGGTTGCATTCAAGCTAAGAACTTCTGATCTTCTAGGAGTCCTCCTCAGTGAGGAACATGTTGCTCTTGTCCAGTAAGAGAATCTGTGACCTCCTCAAAGATCGTATGAAATACTATGCACATTGTATCAAAGGAAGTTGTAAAAGCTGACATTTCAGAAGTTTTAATATTTCAGCCTTCCAATGGGAGATAGCCATTACTCTTCCCAACACATCTACAGAAATCAAGACACTAGCTGGACTCAAGCTGAACTGCAGAACATCGACAACCAGAGCCAAACAACATATCCAATATGGCTAGATGCTTACAGATATTGCAGGGACTCGCTCCAATAAATTAAGGAAGGTATGGAACCCGATAGGTGATTGTACTGCATGTCTCTGAACAGAAACATCCAAAATCACATTATTTGAAGGTATCAAATGATATCCATCATATTTGATGGCAATAGATTGACTGCTCCAGAAACAGCAGGTATCATGCCAGGATGCTGAACACTGAAGAAACAGAGCTCTGTTCTTTCATGGCATTACACAGTTGCATGTACTGTCAGTCTCAATGAGTTCAAGCAGGCTGAACAGTGGGGGGATGCTTACAGGTGTCTTAAGTTTGAAAGACCTGCGAAGGAGGATGGTATAGGTCCAGTGAGCTGATTCATCCTCAGGTCCCTACAAGAACCCACAGGGCCATATTCATGAGCTGATCCCAGTTGATAACTATTATTGCCAAAAGAAGAATTTTATCAAAAAATAGTACTAAAATGAAAGACATGGCAGGAAGGTGCTACTTTGAGCAAACCTTCATTTGCTGCACTCAACTCACCTCTAGCACCACATTGCACAAACCTAATACAAGTGATAGTACATATGCATGGATACACTTGTAAGTATCTAGATATCTCCATACAGATGATTCAAGGTAGCCAAAGAAGAAGTCATGAGAAGATTCAATCTCTGGTTAGAACAACTTTCAGAAGAACACCAGAAATGGCAAAGAAAACAAAAACAGGGAAGAAAAAAGAAACAAAAAGGACCGATACACACGGACACAAAACAACAACCAGTAACACTGATTTGTCATGGACCTGTGAACTAAGAATTGCAATACCATGACAATACTGCTCAATGGCAGGACAGTGACTGCCCACAATAGTTGAGAACATAATAACTTACAAGACCTCAAGCTGTTGCAGTTGGGACATGACGTAAGGAATTTCACCAGTCAGAGCATTCCCCGATAGATCTCTGTCAAGCAATCCCACCCACCACTAGGCATCAGGGCTATTTCCATTACAGACAGACTGTAGGACTCCCAACTTCACCAAATGGCCAAGTCACTCCAGGAAAGTATTTACCCGATAGACAATGAGAGTAACACGCACCACAACAAAGCCTATCCTCAGAATAATTTTGAAGAGTAGTCTAAGGTGCTTTGTTCGTTGATTTTGACTGAACTAGAATGCAGGTCGACTGCATGGTGGACAAAGAAAACAGGAAATCAAAAATTATTGATAACTTAAGAGAGAACTGTGTTTTGAGTCACTAAAATCAGCCTTCAAGGTGTGTGGAACTGCAAATGAAATTGGGCTTGAAGGTACCAAGACAAAAGGGTCCAAAACTTACAGGGTAGTAAGACTTGTGCAGTTGCTGATCTCTGTTGGGATCTGTCCAGAAATATTATTCTCACTGAAGTCCCTGCAAGTTCAAGCGTTGTCCGTTATGAAAGTTTTCCATATCATTCTCAAAGCACCTCCAATAATGTTATTCTGGTGCCAAAACTACTTGATTCATAACAAGTGGGTTCAATACTCCAGGAAGTCCGTTCGTGCAAGAACTCAAAAAACGTTCCAGTTGAAGCTGTGCCTATTTGACAAGCGAGCACTGCTTTTCAGATGGAAAGCTTTTTATGGCTTCAACAAACTATTGGTAAAGTGCAGATACCACAGCTCACTCACAACGTTTGGAGACTGCGCAATTTGCCTATCGATGGAGAGATCTCTCCCGTGAGAGTAAGCTGTGACAGATTCCTGTGACATGAAGACCCAGATTAGGAGGACCCGTTGTCGTGACTAGAACAGGACAATGCTCATTACTCGCAAAATAATTAGCTGGCCTTAGTAAGCATGCCTTAGCTCCAGTGTCAAAGTTTAGGATCTTCTGGTACAATAGTGCTATCGGAGATATGCACTGCTTCATTACGATATGCATTGTATAGAGGTCTCCTTAAAGGTGGTGGAGTTTGCCATGAAGTAGCAGTAAGCTTAAGACGCCATATTGAGAGGCATACCTAGAGTGTTACTTGATATCCGTTTACTTTATTTGACCTGCGGCACTGTATAGAAAAGTAGGGGGTCTATGTGATTTTCGAAACACTTACAGGCTTGTTACTTGGTAGGTGACATTGTCGCATGTCACACCTCTCCACAGACATGGAGACTGACTGCCCTCCGTCCAATCGTAAAGCTCATTGTCACCATCCGTAAAGGCCTTTTTTATTTCCATCAAGGCGCTGACTGCCAGACACGTCGTGGAGAAATTGATGACCAAGTCAGGCATCCCAAACTTACCAAGCAGACACAGAAATAGAAAGCGAGCGACTTCCCTCCGTCCACCGTAAGCTCTAAGAGTTAATGGGACGAAAAGTAGAAGATGATAAGGACAGTTGGCTTCCCCACGACCATATCACTCACTGCCCTTCGTCCGGAGAAACTCTAATTCTGAGATGTGCGTGCACACTGCACACGGTCGATGACGGAAGTCACCAGACAGTCAGCGCTTGAAACAACTCAAAAACGAGAAGGGTTTCAATTTAACACCTTGCCATATGCGGAACCGTATAAGGGATAAACAGAAAAAGTGTCCAGTAATATTGCAGGATCAACTGAAACTGATCCCTTTGTTTACGAACTGTCGCTTGATTGCTGGCATAAGCACGTACCTAGAAAAACTGCAAGTTAATTTCTGTCAAAGTCGGTCATACTGAGCTCTATCCTCATGATCCCTCAACAACGAAGGCTTAGCATAGCTTTGCAAACAGTGTTAACGATCAGTGTTGGTCGAGGGCTCGCAGTGGTATGGTAGACGGGACGAGGACATTGAGCGTCTTTGCTAATGTGGACCTTTCATTTTCCTCCATCCTCCTCGCCTTTCTAGTACCATCATCATCGTACAGACCGACACCGTCTTGAATTATTTCTGAGATCTTAATGCGCAGCTTAAGCCTCAGAATATAATTGTGGCATTTAGAGAACTACCGGTGGTCTCATTCAAGATGAATGGTAGAACGTAGATTGCGTCATTCCGAAAAAGGGGCAAGCGGACTGCGTGTTAATGCAGGCATTGTATAGAGAAACCTTCACCAGAGACATCCGACAATGCATTCGAATAGGAAAGTGATCTTGAGAATGGGTTGACGGTATTGTTAGGTAAGAAAGCTAATTGTACGTGACTTTCTGCCAAGGTCAGGGACGTTCCACAACACATAAATCTTAACATGCAGAATCGCTTCACTCGGCGGGACGAAGAGCGGAGCTCTGAGCGTTCCTCAGCCAAAAAGACGATTCCAGCCAAGAGGAGCTATAAACGAAGAGAAAGGGAACGGGGAGAAGGGCCCCTCACCTTCATCCGCCAAAGACACAGCTGAACACAATGAGCTCCACGGCGCAAACGTAAAGAGAAGGACGCAAAACAACAGCGACATGCGAGGCCTTCCTGCCATTGTTAAAAGCTCTTCGGTCGACTTGGCAGCTCCAAGTTTTCCGACAGTTCACCTGCACCTTTCTCGTTCACTCCTAAACCGCATTTGTAAATTGGTTCGCTTTGCAAGTTTGCATTCCCGATACTGTGTCGTCCTCGCGGACCCCTTCTCGCTCAGAAAAGTGTGGCCTTTGGCTCGTCGGGTGGGGTTGAAAGGGAAAAACAAACGCCACTATAAAAATGTAGTCTGCAGGTGAGAAACGGCACTGCCACGACGGCTATCTATGAAGCCATTATGGAGCGAAAAGGAATAGAAACACACAGCTGCACAGGTAACTACCAAGCTGTTCCGAGAGCGGGCAAAGACCGCACATTCCATAAACCGCGATGGAAGCACAAATTTAATAAGTAGGAGTCCACAAGATAGTCGAGTGGGAGAGGAAAGGTTGACATCTACAGCAATGCCGGGTGGAGAAACAAACATACAGTTGAAGAGCTACGTCGACAGAAGAATAGAGCAAGGAAAAGGACCAAACAGTGTAGAAGACAAACAATGCTACAAATGTAGGTATCGAGAACGGAGCGGTCAGCAGTGATTGATAACGCAGACGAATAGTGTAGAAGCCAAACAATGCTACAAATGCAGGTCTCGAGAGCGGAGCGGTAACAACGTTAGCAGTGATTGATAACGCAGACGATGATGGAAGCTAGGGAATGAGCATGACAAACATGCGCAGTGTCGGATGACTGGAACAGCCAGCCGCGGAGGAGGACCTTCAACACGGGATGAAAGAAACTGATGCACCAGTGCAACAGATTTCCACACAATAATGTGCCAACATTAGCGTGCAGCACTGTCAACTATAAGCAGCCTCGCAAACCCCTGCCAGCCACGTCCAGCTAGAAGACAGAGAAGAAAGAGAGAGACGGAGTGGCGGGCATGATGATGGACGCTCGCTCGAGCGCTGCAAGGCAGCGCAGCGGGTGGCTAGCGAGCACGCCGGCCTAGCCCCGCCTGTTCTCGCACGCGCCACACTCCACTCCCGCCGCCGCTGGCCCCAAATTGACGTAAAAGGTGATCGCAACAAAGGTGATCCTGACATTTCATCAACCTAGGTCCTACACCGTCCTCTCGCCATGGACCCTTATATCGGGCTCCTGCAATCCAGCAAGGCAACAGGAAATCCCCGAAAAAGAGGTCCGGCAGAAGTTGACCGCAGGACGTGCGCGCAGGAGGGCGCGCGGAACATGACGCTACGGAGGTACTGGAGTGAAAACGGAGAGTTACCGCGGGGTTGGTGATGAGTAACTGTGACGTGTCCTGCGCGCTCACAGTTTACTGCCGTAACTTCCAGGACACGTAAATATAAAGGCGGCGGTTGTGGGCACTCGAAGCCGTGTAATAATTCCCGCCACTCCCTCCCCATTATTTCCCCCCCCCACACCCCCTCTAATTATTATTACCCTACCCTCATTTTCCCCTAATTATCACCCTACCCTAACCTCCAAATCCATTTCGTCCCACTCTTTTCCTCGCCCAGTTCCGGGTTCAACCCCGTTTGAGCCCCCGTTGCCGGCTTACATCCGCGGGATGAAACACTGCATGGTTAGTTCGTCCGCTCGAACGGATGTCGCCTACAGTGGGGGTCCTCGACGAATGAAGTTTTCCATTCCTCCACTATGGATGTGATAGCGGACTTCATCCGTCCAATCTGACTGAATTGCGGGAAAGAGTCGTAGAGGAGGATGAAAAGAGGGCGTGGATGAATGAGGTAGTACATGGGCAGGACGGGACAGTCTAACGGTTTGGGAAGAGCAGCAGGATAGACGGCACGGGGGCTATCACTGCAGTCTTCAGGGCTGTACGCGTTCCATCACGCTTCTCGTCTCGCACCTTTATTGCTTTCTCTTACAGTTTTGAATTGTATGGTGGTTTCCTGGTACGAGGGGATGGGATCGAGTAAAGAGGCGTGGATTTACATATGAAACCGTAAAGGAGCTGGATTGGTGAGCGGAGATGGGGAGCAGTAGCTTGGGGAGGAGTGAGATGTGGGTGAAGTACGACCTGCAAGGTCAGTGGAGGTAGTTTAGCAGTTCATCTTGTCAGAAGTGATGACAGGTTTGTGCGCGAAGTTGGAAGTTGGGCAACTGTTTGATGGGAAGCGATGGCAGGGAGATTGGAGGAAGAGGTAGCAGAGAGAAGGCATCTTGCATGCTGCAAACAAGCTGGTGATTCCCTCCCACTTTACTTCCCACACATATGGTAAGCTGACACAGCGTCTCGCCTTGGACAAAGAACTTGGGTTTCGAAGTGTGGGACAGAGGGTTAACTTACTTGACAGCAGGGCGGAGGAGGGGATTGCAAAAAAGCTGGAAAGAGATGATAGCCAAAGAGGGAAGCTTTTGGGTGGACAGCTATGGCCGATCTGGCCCAACTGCATGCCGGACACACTCTCCTAAAAAGCTTCCTCGCTTATTGCTGTTGGAAGCCTGGATGCAGCGCAGGCTGCCATGGATTATTCTCTCTGCGATGTAGAGAGCAAATCATTCTCTCAGAGCTATTATGGCATCACACTTCCAAAGCGCATATAAATCACCGACCGTCCTCCTCTCCTGTGCCTAACCCATAAATCACATGCTTAACGTCTAGAGTTTTATAATGCCCTTTTGGTAGCCGACAGGCTAGCCAGCAGGACATCATTTCATGCAGAAAAAAAAACTAGTGGTGGTGATGATGAAGACAATGATGATGGAAGAAGCAAATGTAGCTAGCTGGTTTTTGCTAGGTACTAGCTAGGTAGGTAATCTGGAGGTAAGGTGCCAGGATTCTTGCTTCTGCACTATCAGTCTGAGAGAAGCCGGATATCCAGGTTCTTCACCACGCATTTCAAAACCCCAGATGTCCGCATTCAACTTGTGAGAGCCCACCACATCCAAACACAAATGTATCCCTTCATATTATAATCTATTCTCATACTCGGTCTAGCCACAGGAACTGAGCTGCACCAGTTCTCTAGAAAAAGTTGGGTGGCGAACTACCTACATTCTCGCTCTGACACACAAATAGTTGGCAAAACCGTTGCGAAACTCAAAACAAATCCTCAACTGCACCATAAAGCCCCCCTGAAGAGCCTGCGCAGCATGTCAGCGTACTCCCGTAAAACCCACCAGTCGCCATCGACGTGGGGATGGGCCGCACACCCTCTCTTCAGACCCTCACATCGACGCCATCACTCCGATGAATGAGGGAGCAGCTCTCCAAGCAAATCTCCTTCCACAATCTTCAAGGCAGATCGCACTCATCACCACCATCATTGAATCTGCCTAAATTTAAGACCATTGTGCAACACCCAGCTTTCCGAATTCCACCCACAAAAGCTTCATACGATCTATCTGCCAAATCGAGCAAACGACAATGCCCAAATCGAAAGCGAAAAAACAACATATCTACGATCACCGGGACCAACATGGTCAATCAAGTACCTCGGTCTTAATTAAGCCAGTCCATACAATGATATTCTCCGAAGAGACGGGACCCACATTATTACATGATGTCTGTAACTTATTGAATGTGATGATTCCGCGTTTGCTGCGGTTGTATTAATGCACCACGATATTGTAGTCTTTGTACGCAAATTTGGATCTGCGTTGGAAAACCCACAAGTTCATCGATCTCCTCATCCGGGAGTCAAGCTCGCAGTTCAAAGATGCAGAAGTTGGGTCAAAGAGTTGCTTGAATTTAATAAGACGAGATTCATCGTCGCCGTCAGAGATTTGGACGGTTTTACCGTGGTACTTTCCGATAGACACATACAGTTTACGAGCTCAGTTTTCTACTGATTAGTGCATTAAACACAGTTACGGTGAGCTTGTTAGGCCACTGATCTCATTGTTGGAGGCAGACCCGCTTTCTCTCGAGTCTCACCATTTCATTTCATTTCTCACCTGGAAATTGACAACCTGCTGGCCTGCCGACCTTTACATCACTTGAAGCCTGCATGATTCCCTCAGTCACTCATCAGTCTGCTCTTGTGAAGAAAACTCCAAACCATAGCTGGCAAACGTTAATCGCTTTGAAAACGACGACATGATTGGGAAAACTCCAGAGTTGTTTAGAGTAGTTTAAAGAATTTAGAAAGCCCGCAAGTCCAAACTTGATGTTGGGAGGAAGGAAAGCATTTTAAAATGAAGGCACAGGTTGGTAATTATTGAAGGAACGAGATAGCAGGAGGGACTAGTGGCAGGCAACTCAATTTTGGAATCACTGTCACAGTCTGGTAATAGGCAGACAGTGGGTTCTTGAAAAGAACCAGATGATCCTTAATTTAGCTTCCACATTTGTTTCTCACACTCGAGCTCAGAAGGGGTGGGCACCCACTCTACCTTCCCACCACAGCTTATCTATTTACTTAGCAGCAGGACTTGAAGGCAAAAGTGGCACACAATCCCAAGTGTCAGTTGTTTCAGTGTGAAGATCATTCCATCAATCTGGATTTATGACAGCTGCTTTAATTTCTGCCATACCTCAAATTCTGGTTCAGACAATGACATACCCATCATTGCTTTGCCACACCACCTGCTACTTGCCGCATTTAGTTACCAACATAGCTCTCCTTTGTCGTGCTGATAAATGAGTTAACTCATCAAAATTGCCATCCCCGGGGCCCGTTTTAAGGGGGCCTCTGAACTTGGGCTCGTAACTCGTAACCTTCGGCTTCAATGGTTGGGAACTATAACATAAACACCAAACTTAAAGGCACAGAGTATTTATGCCAGTTCCTTCTCAGATAACAAAGGGAACAGGCAGCAAATGTGAGGAGAAACCGATTGATTCAGTTTTTGGGATCCAAGTACTGCTTTCCAAAACTCACCTACAGCATTTGGTGTCAGGAGAAGTGCTCATTCTGAGCAAGTTTGAATCAAGAACGCACAACTGAAAACTTCATTGTTTATTTACAAGAACATAGCTCAACTGTCCGGCTCTTCATAATGGTGGATTGGATAGATGTAAAGCTTCTCTGGCTCATGGCGAGAGCAAAAGTTAGGTGTAAATGCTAACCCACATACTGGACACTCCTCTTGCAAACAAAATCTTAGTCTACCAAGGCTTCCTGTTTTTAGGGGATCTGCTGGTTGGAATAAACCTACCAACTCTGTTGCTGCACTTCAGGGCTCCTGAGTCCTGTTCCATGCAGCTCACAGGAAGCAAAATATTGACAGTCGCATATCATGGTACAAATTGTTTCTTTCAGCTTTATTATTCTTAACAAACTGGATAATTCATAGTCTTTCTACCCTCACATTTGAAGCCACGCAGTTTGAATGTTGCTCATTTCACCAGTAATCCCTGCAAGAACAAACCCCGTTTTGGAAGTGGTGAAAGCGGTTGGCATCCCGTACAACAATTGCTCGCCCAACTATCTTTGAGATAAACTTGGTAGCCGTGTGGCAGTCACCACACACTCGAAGGTTCTTGATAATTCGGATAGGAGTACCAGGGGATGTGCTGATGAGCCCAAAACCAATCGCCAGCTTCTCACTGTGGTGGCAAAGAGAAAATTCCTTTTGCTTCTCCTCCACATCATGCAATACGAAGTGAATGTCAGGCACGTACCCGGCCTCCTTCATCTGCCCATACAAGCTCTCCAGCACAGCATGTATTTCCTCTATCTGTGGATGTGATGTGTCATCTACAACAAACGTATGGACTTGATTGTCAACCTCAATGCAAGAGCCACCTGGCTCCTTTCTGATCCTTCTCTTCTTCATCATGTTCCTAACCCTTGCAGCATCCTCCCACCTGCCAGCCGCCGCATAGATGTTTGATAGCAGCACATAAGTAGCAGCATGCTGAGGATCCCACTTGAGAAGCCATTTTGCTGCACGTTCTGCCAGCTTTACATTGCCATGTATTCTGCAGGCCCCAAGCAAGGCCCCCCACACTGCAGCACCTGGTTCAATTGGCATTATATTGATGAATTCTTCTGCCTCATCCAAGTGACTTGCACGGCCAAGAAGGTCCACTATGCAGCCAAAATGCTCTACCGTAGGAGTGAGATCATAATCCCTACTCATGGAATAAAAGTAGTGACAGCCTTCATCCACTAGGCCCACATGGCTACATGCAGAGAGAATGCATACAAAGGTGATACCATCCGGCTTCAAGCCTTCCTCCAGCATTTGTTTGAATAGTTGTAGGGCCTCCATGGCACACCCATGCTGAGCATATCCTGCAATCATCCCGTTCCATGAAACCAGATCTCGCGTAGCCATATCCTCAAACACCTGACGTGCCTCTGTTATGTTCCCACATTTGGCCAACATGTTGACAAGGGCAGTCTCCAGAATGACATCTAGCACAATTTCAGCTTTGATGATGTCAGCATAGACCTCTCTGCCTCTATGGAAGGATGCCAGGCTGGCACACGCATTGAGAACACAAACAAATGTGACCTGTTTGGGCATTGTGCCTTCCCATATCATATTCTCGTAGGTGTCAAAAGCCTCCTTACCACACCCTTGTTGAGCATAACCTGCAAGCATTGCATTCCATGTCACCACGTTTGGCTTCACGCCTTCCTGTTTCATCCGTTCAAGTAGTCTCAGGGCCTCACTACCACCCCCGTGCTGAGCATATCCTGTTATCATCACATTCCATGAAATCACATCTCGCCGAGTCATATAGTCAAACATTTGACGTGCTTTGCTTATGTTCCCACATTTGGCATACATATTGACCAGTGTATTCTCCAGAATAATATCTGGAACAATCCCCACTTCCACGATGTGATTGTGGACCTCTATACCTTTTCCCAGAGTTGCCAGACTGGAACAGGCATTGAGAGAAGAAATGAAGGTGACCCTATTGGGTGTCACCCCATCTCTTATCATTTGCTCGTACATCTCAAAAGCCTCCCTACCATACCCATGCTGAGCATATCCTGTGATCATCACACTCCATGAAACCACATTTCGTTGAGCCATACTATCAAACATCGACCGTGCTTTGTTTATGCTCCCACATTTCGCATACATATTAACAAGGGCAGTAGCCAGTGCAATATCTGGAACAATTCCAGCTTTGACAATGTCACCATGGACCTCTATGCCCTTATCCAGGGCTACAAGGCTGGCACATGCACTCAGAACACAAATGAACGTGACCTTGTTGGGGGCAAACCCTTCCCATATCATTCGCTTGTACATCTTAAGCGCCTCCTTACCAAATCCACTCTGAGCATATCCTGTGATCATGGCATTCCATGACACCACACTGGGCTTCCAGCCTTCCTTTTGCATCTGTCCAAATAGGTGCAGGGCCTCCATGACACATCCATGCTGAGCATATCCTGCAATGATTGCACTCCATGAGACCAGATTTCTCTCAGCCATCTTATCGAACACTTGACGGGCATCACGTATGCTCCCGCACTTGGCATACATGTTAACAAGGGCTGTCTCCAGCATGATATCTGGGGCAATACCAGCCTTGATGATATCAACATGTACCTCTTTGCCCTTTTCCAGGACTGCCAGGCTGGCACATGCCTTGAGCATACAAATGAATGTGACCCTGTTGGGCACCAATCCTTCCCATATCAATTGCTCATAGATCTCAAAGGCATCCCTGCCATAACCATGCTTAGCATAACCTGCAATCATTATATTCCAGGTACATATATCTCGCTCGGGCATTTTGTTAAACACTAGGCGTGCATCCAGCATTTTCCTGCACTTGGTATACATGTTGAGGAGGGTGTTATGCTGGAAGATGTCTGGCTTGAATCCAGTTTGGATAATGTGGGCGTGCAGCTCCTTTCCCTGTGCTAGTCTTTCCATATTGATGCACTCTTTCAAGAGACAAACGTAAGTTTTGGAGTCTGCTGGAATGCCTCCATGATACAATATGTGTAGTGCCTCTTCGCAGACAGAATATCAGGGCGTACCTGTGGATGGTAAGCCTGTGAAGCGGCCAAACTCGCGCTCAATGTCAATTGTGAGCACGGGACTTGAGTCCCCACGTGGCACTCTATACAGGGATAGCCTGAGAAATCTTCTGTTGTCCCGCCTTACATAGCATCCCCACGAGTGCAAGAAGGGGCTTTGTGGACACCCTATCTTTCAAAAGCAATGGTCATGGTAAAGCTGCATGGTTCAAACAACCATTCTTGTGCTGCTTCCAATTGACCATCTCCTCATGCAGGTTTCATGTAGATATTCATCCACAGTGCTTGGTTGGTCTTGTTGACCTTGAAACCCCATCCTTTGGGATTGACCTCCTCTGGAACTCCATTCCAGCCTCCTTCGGCAATCCCTGCCTCCACAACAAGAATTTGATAGTTTAGCTCCCTACCATGTCCAAAACACGTGGACGGGAGCTGTGTATCAACAAGGTGCAAGTAAGAAGGCATACGACACAAAGCACAGGCCATCAGTGTCAGATTCCTTAGGGTGGAGAGGAGTTCTGTTTTGCACAATTCCTGATTTACGAAATAGAAGGACCCTATGAGCCATGTGTGTGCAGTCCTCTATCACCTGTCTCCTTTGTTGGGCATAGTCTCTGGTTATCTTCACATACACTTGCCTGACTCAGCTATGTGTCAACACAACATTTGACTAATTCCGGGAACCAATTGTCACGAGTATCATGTGTAAAGACCAAGGTAATGGGTGGGTATCTCTTTCTTCGACTTCATCTTCACCACTCACATTATGTTTGAAGGAGAGTGTGCCAAACAATCTCATCATTAGGATATCCTGGAAACAGATGAACCAAAACTGAGTGGTCTTGAGGTGATTGTGTTACCCCCTCCCCTCAATGATCACCATCGATGACAAGGTGTCAGTTGGAATTGCAGTATAGCTCAGCTACCAGCTCATATAAAGATCCTTCAACACTCATATAAAGTTCCATAAGCACAAACATGTGCTGCAACCAACTAGCCATCCAACGGAGTTGCGGAGGTTCCTCAGACTGCCTTCAATCACAACGAAGTGAGTGACGTCGCTCATGAAGCAGACAGCCTATCTAACTAGATTGACCATTCAGACAGAAGCGGTTGAGCGGGGTACCTAAACCCAAAGCCATAACCACAGAATTGGGTTACATATACAGGTGGAACCCACAACAGGCTACCATCCTTTCAGTGGAACTGATCAACCACTGGATGCTGACAACATGATCTTGCCTGTTGACAGAGTAATTCGGCTCGAGGTTACATAACTAAGAGTGTCAGCAGTCACTGATGTAAGACAAGACTAATGCCAGGTTGTCTTCAATACAGAATGATTCAGAATGCACAATCTGACAAACCATTCCTGCCAAGACTTGGGTGAGTACTACTCTTTGAAAGGTGCAAAACTAATGTTGTCAGCATATCTATGGTGCCTAAAAAGAGAGCCATGTGGTACTGCCATGGTGTCCATCCAATCCACGTGCTTAGTTTGCGCAATAAAAGTGCTGCAGGCACTTCAAGTCAACAATACCAGATTCAATTGTAATTCTTCAGGTAAGGAAATAAGGGCTACAATAACCCTCTCACAACAAGAGTGCAACCAACCCACAGTTCACAAACAGGTGGGTACAACAGCTTACCTCGCATCACTAAAGCATCTGTTAAAACCAGGCATTACCTGAGGTGGATAACCTCTCACAAATTTACGCAATCCATTATCTCCATAGCTGTCGCCTTCTTTGTGGTTCTCAAGCACACCTGCTGCCCGGTCATCCTTGTTGATTCTTCAGATGATGCACATGGGATCACACCACAAGCTATAAATAAGTGTCATACATCCATATTTGTTGAATTAGATACAACTGACAAAGAACTTGGCCACACAGCATATCAAGGGAATTGCCTCCTCCTTCAGTATACGTGTGCATGAGATAGAGAGCCAACCTGACGTCGGGGTTGATGGCAAGATTGCGTGCCACAGCAAAGCCAGTTAAGCCAACAGCTGCTCCTAGTGAAAGGAACAGTGGATAAATCTGTTAACCATCCCCACCATTTCCTTCCACTCAGATTGGCACCATTCAAGTCTTGTCACACAACGTCAGCAACACCAATCAGGGGGTTTCTAAGCTTTAAACCTCAGCTAGTACCTTTGACATTTCTTTTAACATTTCCTGAGGAGAAAAAGGATAGACAAGGTGTGGAGAAGGAACCATGCAGCTTCTAACAATGCTGTGGCTTGAAAACCTTCGCACACTCGACAACTACCATGCGGTTATAGAAATGGGTCTAACCATGCAGATAGCCTCTCATGATCCTTTAAGTGATGTGCAAAAGAAGAAAACAGAGCTGACAATAATATCTCTGTCTGTACTACTCAATGTCTACCCCTCACAAGTCAATATCCATTACTATCGAGTCCAGGATAACGAATGAATATATTAGTGCTCGCAGAAAGAGTGCCTGGAATCCAAGCGTCTGCAGGGAAGTTCGATCCCCAAACAGGACTGGCAGTTGAATTCAATTAGATGAGACACACGACTGCCCAATTCAGCTCAAGATTCTGCCAATACAAAAAACAAAGCTCGTGAGAAGTAGCTTCTCAAGTCACAAATCTCTCAAAATACCTCCGGCTTCATCCAACGCTTCGACCACGACATTTGAGCCATGGAAACCGGCCGGATTCAGATGAAAATCCCTCCACCCAGATCCAGATCAAATCGGCCTGCTCCTCGACGTCTCAACTCTCTGTCCCTCTTCTCGACAAGGCCCAGCACCAACGTCATCCTTCACAAACAGCCAGGCCCGCCCGGGTCTTTCGGATGCCGTGTCCTGGCTAAACTCTCAACAGGGTTTTAGCCCCAAGATACAAATAAATGACTGATTGACCCCCAAAAAACAAAAATGACTGAATGGATTTTTATTTAAAAATAAATTGAATGAAAGTTTTGAGGGCTACTATCCCCTCTTAAGAAAAATAGACCAGTGTTGGGCAAATATAGAGTCATGGGGATATCAACAGCAGGATATCAACCCGGATATCAATGTATCCGGACCCGGATGATCACCATACATCTTGTAGGACTTGAGGGAATAGACCTTCCAAGACTTAGGAAGCTTCAACCAAATCCTCTAAGTTCACCGTCTTTGTGGGTAGTTTATATTTTAGGGTGTGCAAAACAAAATTTGGAATGCAACAAACTTGCTATTTTCACTAGCAAATATCATACTATCGACTTGCAAAGCAGTATGATTGTCATGCTGACATATATTTTTGCTCTATGCTTGACTACGACAAATTTACAATGACATCCCTTCTCTCCCATTATGGGATATTGCATGTTTTCCTTCCTACACTTAATTGTAGGCACACTCTCCTTTTTCTCATGAAGATGCTACGTCCAAATCAGACTCTGATCAACAGCGTGTAGAATAATATCATTGAATTGATGGATGAAGTGTGTGCATCGTTGTGAGGATTGAGGTTGTTGACGGTAGGATTGCGCGTTATAATTGTTTGTAGAGTCTTTTTTTTTAATTAGTACTCTTTGAAGAATTTGATACCACAAATGGTGTATATTGCTGCTGATATGAGACAACAAGGCTCAAGCCAAAATTAGGTTTATGCTTAAATGTCATCCTAAATCTGAGGGGGTTGGTATCCCATGAGCACAACCCACCGTCATGGGAGTTTTATGTTTTTTTAACCTCAGTCATAGGAGTTATATGTTCCCAAAACGGAAAAAACCATAAGCGGGTATAGAGGATCGGTGCATGGATACGATACATCTACACCAATTCAGCGAGGCGAAAACTTCAGTAGTGTTGCCAAAAACCCTAAACTTATAGCGGCAGCGACGAGTTTTGCATTGAAAAAGACTTGGTGATATGGCCACAAACCTATGCAGCGGTGGGTTTCGCATTGAGAAACCCTTACTGGTATTTGAGAAAGACTTGGTGATATGGCCACAAAAGCGGTGGGTTTCGCATTGAGAAACCTTGACTAGTATTTGAGAAAGATTTGGTGATATGGCCACAAACCTATGCAGCGGTGGGTTTCGCATTGAGAAACCCTTACTGTATTTGCGAAAGACTTGGTGATATGGGCACAAACCTGTGCAACAGTGGGTTTCGCATTGAGAAACCATGAGACCCATGGTGCAACGTTTTGCATTTCATTTCATTACTAAAGATGTCCACTTTCCTTACTGGTATTTGAGAAAGACTTGGTCATATAGGCACAAACCTATGCAGCGGTGCGTTTTGCATTGAGAAACCCTTACTAATATAGCTTGAGTCGAAACTTTCTATACGATATCCCATCACCCAACAATCCCACATCCAATTCAGGCCGGTTGGTACAAAGTTTCGCCGCGCGAAATTACCCTTGAGTACGATTTCTTCTCAGGCCTATTATGGAGAAAAAGCCACGTCGTCAGTACCAGCCCCAAGTGTAATATCTTTTGCAATCTGTATGACTAGCAGCTTTGGAGCAATGTTCTAATCATCTTTATGCTTTTACTATGATGTAGATGCAGCCAGCCTACTAATTAACACCCAGTTCCACGTAATCGGATTGTCTTCACGACCGTAATTTGAAGCCCCGAGCACGAAAAGTTGGGCCGAGTCTCATTTACCAAGGTGTTCGCTAAAGTCGTCATGACTAGTCCAGTGCGGAGCCACGCGAAGCCATATCATATTTTGTAGTATAATGATTGTAACAAGGAAATGTCGTTGCCTCAGGGACCTATGGTACGTGACTACTCCAGGCTTGTGGGTTTGGAATTCAAACCTCGTACCATATCACCGGGATAGATGTGATATTTTCTTCTTATAATTGTTGTACCATACCACAAAGATAAAGAAAATTTCATATGGTACGTGTACATATCAAAGTCACAAAGGAGGATAAATAAATGTAGATGTCCGCCCATTAATGAATACTTCTAAAATTGATTTTGGTTTTGTGGTGAGCACGTTTCAATTCATGTATTACGATGTTATATATGGCTAACAGCTGATGATGAATACTCATTTCCAAACTTTTTACTTTTTATCTATTTTTTGTACACTCTAGAATATAGATATATTAATTGATTACAAATATACATCGATGAACTCTATAATAGATAGAGTTTGTAAGAATAGGAAGACTGATCTTACAAACCAAGCGTAACTTATGAGGCCCTTTTATCCCCCGAGGACCACCATGTTTAACTTTGAATCCAACACATTTTCTTCGATATTGTTCACTGAAGTACTCGTCAAGTTCGGCTAGCACATTTTGTGGTACAATAACTGTAATAAGCAAAGGTCATTGTTTGGGTGGTATGATATGTTACTCGACGATATGTCTTACCATATCACCAAGATAAAGACATTTTCTTCCATAATTATTGTACCATACCACCAAGGTAAAGAAAATTTTCATATCAAGTACACACTAGGGTAGCCTGTGCCATTGGCCCAAGTGCAATCTCCTATGTATGCAAGTGCGTCTTCTATGTCGAGGCCCAAGTGCGACCTCATCTAAGTCCAAATGCATTTATTTTCCACAGAGCCTACGACCAGACTTCAACCGGAGACCTTTCCCTTGATATCTCTCCTCTCGAGGCTCCAACCATTGTCCCATGAATTCCCATTTTGCTATTTTTTGGGAGTTTCCAGCGACCCAAAGTACTTAAAATTCCAAATCTCCCACGTGAAGGGCCAATCACTGCTCCATGAAAGTCCATTTTGCTATTTTTTCCGAATTTCCACGGCCCAAAGTACTAAAAATTCCACATCTCCCACACCGCGGGTCCAAAAATCATGAGACTAAGCCGGTGCACCCCTCTTCATCGAGGGCTTTCCAACGGCACCAAGCACCAGGGCTGGGGCCTGCGGTTTGGGAGATCTCAACTACGCTACAAACAAAAACAAACAAAACAAAACAAAACATCTCAATTCATATATTGATTGGCAAAGTCACGGAGGAAGATGAAATGACGAGGATGGGAATGAAACGATGGCTGAATGAGCATAAATAAATGGAAAAATGTATGTTTGTCGTTCTCTTTTGGATGAAAGGACGCGTATCGCAGAGTTCTTGAGAAATAGACCTCAAAAAACAGAAAAAACAGACAACTTCCCGAACAGTCACGTAGGCTAGTACCTTTCTCGTGCTCGGAACTATTCGCATTGAAGTTGCCCAGTCAAATCTTGGCCATATTCTTGTTTTCTCTTGTTTGACAGGCTCTTTGAGCTCTCGGCTGCAATCGCAGTATGTTGTGCTAGAACACGTCACATATTGGATTCTTTGGTGGTCGTCTATGAGCTCTGTTTAGCCACCTCTCATCTTCTAATATTCTTGAATGTTTGCAGGTGGTTTATTGAGAGTGCATTAGGACTGTGGATACACTCAAATTGAACTTTGAATCCATCACATTCTCTTGGATATTGTTCACTAAAATCGTCATGACTAGGAGGCCGGAGCCACGCGAAGCCATAACATATTTTGTAGTACAATAATTGTAAAGAAAGGTGGCAACGTCTTGGTGACCCATGATACGTGACTAGTCCACAACCTATGGGTTTGGGAATTCAAACCTCGTACCATCTCACCGAGACGTTGACGCTTTTTTCTTATAATTGTTGTACCATACCACCAAGATAAAGAAAATTTCATAATGTGTAAACATCAAAGTCACGGAGGAGGATAGTTCATAGATGTAGATGCCCGCCCATTGACAAATAGCCAATTCTATCCAGTAATCAGATTGTACCCTTCATGTGACCGTTTGAAGCCCTAAGCATGAAAATTTGGACCGGGTCTCATTTATCAAAGTGGGTTGGTACCCAAAACTAGTTTTGTACACAACGTTATATATAGCTTTGTATTTGCTAGCGTTGTTTGGCAAATTATACACATCCACAACTTCTATAATAGATAGACTAAAAAAATACGGCCACCACATGGAGTCCACAAACCAAACAAATTCCCATTCATCCCTAGAGGAATTCAGAGCAAAACAACATAAAACTTTATTGTGAAGGTCTTATTATGTGCATCTTGTGTAGTGGTACGCCTGAAACATATATACATCTTTCTTCTACACCTGCTTTTGTTGGATGATTAGTTGACATTAATACATGAAGGTGTCTAAGAAGATTGTAGGCTGAAAATTGGCATCCGCGCTTTGAAAAACGGTCAGTCGATCTGTTATGGAGGCTTCTGTAAAGTGTCGATGTCAGCTCGGGGGATCCACTTCCAAAAATTACCACCTAACGTGCAAAAAAATATTAGGTGTCATAT
The DNA here is from genome assembly GCA_030704615.1 of Takakia lepidozioides. Lineage (NCBI taxonomy): Eukaryota > Viridiplantae > Streptophyta > Takakiopsida > Takakiales > Takakiaceae > Takakia > Takakia lepidozioides. The sequence continues at coordinate 63,785,619 of CM060731.1, forward strand.
ATTCTGTACAAGTAAAAATTAGAACATTTTTCAGAGTAATATTGGGTATGAGAAATATAGGCGGGATCATTTAAATGAATATAGGGTAGAGGTTAAAGGCTCCAATTACATTTTATTTATAATTACTCATAGGGTGGAGGTATTTTTGAAAGACATTTGTTAAGCAGGGTCTAAGCATGGTAGAGGTAGGCCAAAAAATACTATCACATACGAGTTTTCATAGACTGAGGTCTTCAAACTACTAGAGTGAAATTTAGGCTCGTATTGAACTTCTTCTTAAATTGCTTTGGAGAGAATGATGATGTTGTAAGGAAAACAGACTAGTTTCTCAATCTTCAAATGGGTGTGTAACTATGACTTACGATAGATGTCAGAATGTATACATCCTCGCTGATGTCGATAGTGACGCTCTAGATGAGTTCAAGTTTCTAGCAAGTAATGATATATAAAATGTAAATTTGTATGAAAATATAAAACGCAAGTTTTTGCTTTGTAAATTTAAAAAAAAATTGTATTAATATAGCATATTAAATATTCATGGTTGCCAAATATTTAAAAAAAATAGCCTACTGAAAACAATTATATAATTATAGGGTGAAGAAAAAATAAAAATAAATTGAATGGATACCCCCCAGGAAAATACCATTTTATCTCACGTGTCTACCAAAATGATCAGGAGTGGCCCTCCCCAGGATGTATGATGCTATCCCATTTTGGTTACCATCGATCCTTTTCAAAGTAAGTGAAGTTCTCGATCTGTTTTAATTTTGTATTCCCTGCCCAAAGTCTCTTTTTTCGTCCCCTGAATCATTAGTACCAGCCACATGTGTAATATCTTTTGCAATTTGTATGACTAGCAGCTTTGGAGCAATGTTGTAATCATCTTTATGCTTTTACTATGATGTAGATGTAGCCAGCCTACTACTTAACACCCAGTTCCACGTAATCGGATTGCCTTCACGACCGTAATTTGAAGCCCTGAGCACGAAAAGTTGGGCCGAGTCTCTTTTTACCAAGGTATTCGCTGAAGTCGTCATGACTAGTCCAGTGCGAAGCCACGTGAAGTCATATCATATTTTGTAGTATAATGATTGTAACAAGGAAATGTCATTGCCTCGGTGACCTATGGTACGTGACTACTCCACGGCCTGTGGGTTTGAGAATTCAAACCTCGTACCATATCACCGGGACAGATGTGATATTTTCTTCTTAATTGTTGTATCATACCACGAAGATAAAGAAAATTTCATATTGTACGTGTACACATCAAAGTCACGAAGGAGGATGAAATAGATGTAGATGCCCGCCCATTAATGAACACCCAGTTCCATCTAGTGATCAGATTGTACTCTTCATGTGACCGACATTTGAAGCCACAAGCATAAAAACATGGACGGGGTCTCATTTATTAGGGTGGGCTGGCACCCAAAACTAGCTTTGTAAAAGGGTCGGTATCTCACATATGGTACTACTATTACTTTATTTTTCCATATACTAATCAAATATGATAGTTTGTAGAGCATGTTTAAGTGTATAGTAAAGGGAAAACAAAGTAAACTACGTGTGATTGGACAGGAAGAATTATTATAAATGCTCATGAAGGCATATTCAATGCAAAATCGTTAGAATACTTCTAAAAATGATTTTGGTTTCGTGGTGAGCACGTTTAAATTCATGCATTACGATGTTGTATATGGCTAACAGCTAATGATGAATACTCCTTTCCAAACTTTTTGCTTTTTATCTATTTTTTGTACACTCTAAAATATAGATCTATTAATTTCTTACAAATATACGTCGAAGAACTTTATAATAGATAGAGTTTGTAAGAATAGGAAGACTGATTTTGCAAACCAAGCGTAATTTATGGGGCCCTTTTATCCCCCGAGGACCACCATGTTGAACTTTGAATCCAACACATTTTCTTAGATATTGTTCACTGAAGTACTCGTCTCTAGGATCAGTGCGGAGCAACGGGAAGCCCGGCTAGCACATTTTGTGGTACAATAATTGTAATAAAAAAATGTCATTGTTTTGGTGGTATGATAAGTTACTCGACGACATGTCTTACCATATCGCCAAGACAGTGACATTTTCTTCTCATAATTGTTGTACCATACCACCAAGGTAAAGAAAATTTTCATATCAAGTATACATTGGCAAATTCACAGAGGAGGATGAAATGACGAGGATGGGATATGAAACGATGGCTGAATGAGCAGAAATAAAAAGGAAAAATGTATGTTTGTCATTCTTTTTTGGATGAAAGGACGCGTATCGCAGAGTTCTTGAGAAATAGACCTCAAAAACAGAAAAAACGGACAACTTCCCGAACAGTCACGTAGGCTTGTACCCTTCTCGTGCTCGGAACTACGCATTGAAGGTGCCCAGTCAAATCTTGGCCATATTCTTGTTTTCTCTTGTTTGACAGGCTCTTTGAGTTGCACGTCGGCCATCCCCTGACTGCCACTCCGGCCTATATGGCGCCATTTTCTCCCAAAAGTCCAGAGTAAATCCCATTGGGTATAACACACCCCACCAACAAGCACATCATAGGACATCGCGTCCGTAACAATGGCTTTAGCTCTCATGATTGAGCCATCCGTAGGATGATCTGGCTGCAATCAAATGAAGAGCTCATGGCGTGTAATCCCTCACGCCTTCTCTGAACCACCCAAAGATGTTTTGAATTTGGAAAGGGCAAGGCTCCACGTCCGTCTTTGTAAGGCCCAAGCCTGCAATTGCTGCTCTCCCCAACATCAATGGTTGTGCTCCCGAGTCCAGCAAGACCCACAGTGGCCTATATCTCCTCCCGGTTGGGCCACCCAATTGAAACACTTCATCCTGATTGTCCACCAAGACTACCCCATGAGTCACCATGCTGCGCTCAATGGCTGACCTAGCTGGCAACTTCTACAACCTTGCAGCTGCCGCTTGCCATGGCGCAGCTGTGGCTGACTTCACCCTCGAATCCAAAGCATCCATAGACTGCACCTTATCTGCTATCTCTGCAGATAGTGTCGATGCATCACCACTCTCAGAGAGTCTAGCTGCTAGTCTGAACACAGCAGCTGGCCGAATCCCTGTCAAGTTAAATAAGCACAGTGTGAAAACAGCTAGAATAAAACTAGTTATTTGTATTTAACACTTGGATTTAGGTCAAGTGTTAAATCAGGTGTCAAGTTTAGTTTGACACCTGGTCTGTCTTATCTTCACGAGAGCGGCAGTCGCGCGGCTCATCTCTCTCGAGTTGAGCCTGCGCGACCGAGCTCCTGCATGTGTTTAGGTTTTAGTGTGCTTATGTAGGGATACAGGTTGTTGTGGGGTGGAGTCCCCATAGCTTGGGGTGCCCCTGGCTCGACTTCAGTTTCAATGAGTGATAGCGATGGATTTCATATTTCTTGTGTTGGAAGTGTATGTCCTTTTTAGCTTGTTTATCACTCGAGAGAGATCAGCTTGCATTGTCAGTGCTAGATGTGAGTTTTTAGTTAGCACTAGTATACTTGTTTTGTTTCAAAGCTTGTTTGAGAGCTGGTGAAGTGGAGAATTATGTAATCCATATATATATCTGTCGAGAACAGAATGCTTTGCTTTGTACAAGGTTGTTGGAAGGGGCTGAACTGAGAAGCCCATATTGTTGAAAGAAGGTATTGCTTCCCGTAATATAGGTTAACCGGTGCATTGCCGGACACTGAAGGTCGAGCAGGTTCAATCTTCACCATGGGGGCCGGTCCAAGTACTAGTGGCATCTGAAATCACCGAGTCGAGCACAAGTAGAAGCATGTATTGGGGCTAGTGAGGCCACGAGAATGTAGAGCAGGCGGTGACAGTGTGCGGAACTGCTACCTGGGCATCGTGTTGGATTGCACGTCATCAGCCAATGCGTGCAGATGTCGATTGTACTTATTGGTGATGTAATGCGTCAACTCTTGAGCAATATCATTTCACTGGGACGTCTCTATCACTGCGATTTTCTTGTGGAAACAGGGTAGAGCTTTGTATTATTCTGATTTTCACTGCATCGGGTGTATCATTCGGGGAAGCTGGAAGATTCCCGCCCTTCTTCATGCCTGCTAGGCTCAGGGTGGAAGGTTCAAACTACTGCGGGCTACTGATCTGGATAGGTATACAGAGGGGCAGCGATGTAGCTCAAAGGAAAGAGGAAGCGTCGCTGGCAGTTTCATAAGAGATCGGTGACCTGCATTTTATTTCAGGGCAGACATGACTTATCCATTGGAGCTTGGTAACCTATGCAACTGCCAGAGCAGGAAGCGGTGCCGGCTTTGTCTTGATGAATCCGACTCGAGAATCGCTGGAAGATAAGCTTACAGGGAGGTAATGCTGAGGCTGTGGGCAAGGAGATGGCGAACGCTGTGAATAGTATGTGACTGGATCAACTCGGTTGGTATCTTAGTAAATTGATTAGCAGCAAGGTGTAAAGATAAGGGATAGTCAGTGAGTGGATGGGCAGACTGTGCTGCTCCAGGGTAGCAAGCGGTGCTGCACTGCTTGATACTCTGCATAAAAAAGGGTCTTGAATGCAAAGGTACCCAACCAAGGAAGCCAGCCAGTTGGGTTAACAATTACTCCCAAATGTACCGTGCGAGAATACAATTTCCAGGGTCGCTCCAGATACGTTGGGAACTGGTCTGAATTCTTTGTGAGTTGGGTTGTTTCCACCGAAGGCGGAGTTGATCGGATATTCGGCAGGTGAGACTAGTCTGTTCCTGGTTTACGAGTTGGTTGAGAAGGGAGCTCTCACCGATCGTCTTCATAACGCTGCTGCAAATGGGCATCGGCCATTACCGTGGTCAGGCAGAGTGCAGATAGCCTTGGATGTAGCGAGGGGGCTGGAGTACATCCACGATTACACCAAGGCCCACTATGTCCACCGTGATGTCAATTCTGCTCGATGGCCTCTTCCGTGCTAAGGTGTTCATCTGACACAATGTGAGAGGGAGGGGGCAGGGTGGGGGGCTAGCTAAGAAGACATGATCAGTACAAACGACCGAAGCAGTTGCTTGAAGGGGCTCCATTGATTGAACAAATCACGCAGTTAAGACAGGATCTTGGGCATTAGGCCATCGCTGTTTGGAGTGGTATTCGTGACGCTTGGCACCAGACTGCGAAGTTTTCTTTCCTACACCGACCAGTAGCAAATCCCCGACTCCCAGTTTTAAAGCTCCTGCATATGTAGAGATCCGTCCTCGGAATTACGGGTATTCGCATGAAACATGTAGGGTACGCCAAAAATACTTGTATTTATTGAAATACATTTGGAGCTTTGCTTTGATCCAATTTAAATTATACAGAGCCTGTTTTTGCCATAACTTGGTCATACAAAGGCTGTTTGACCTCAAATTTGCACAGGGACCTACAGAAAGGGGAAATCTACCTATCTAAACCTGGTTTCTGTTTTGGGACTCTGCTAAAAATCTATGGAATTTTTAGAGTGTGAGTGTGCCATGAAATATCCACAATCCTGTTTCTAGAACCTGTGCTGGTCTATATGAGAGACAAACCTTGGATGTACTCCTGTATGGCTGGGGGAAATGAGGACGTAATTGAAGGGCAGGTCTCTCTCTTAGCCTGTGCACACAAGGGGACAGGATTATGTTTCCCAAGGAACTCAGACTGATTTGAGTGGAGAACAGTTGGACGAGTTGATTGCATACTGGGAGTCAGGCATTAGCAGTAGACAACAGACTGCTGTAGTTGGCATTGAGGGCCTCAATATCGCCTTGGACAGTCAGAACTCTGTTGGAGCCAGTTCTGCAGCTGTAGGTGAAATACCAAAGTGGGTGAAAGCTAGGCTTGGAACACAGCCAAAGACAGCCCGGGACCAAGGTGTTCAGCCACAAGGCCGTGGTGTACTGGAGCAGAGGAGCAGGAGCTGCACAAGTTTGTGCAATTAGACAGTGTTGCAGCGGACACGCTCTGCACAAGGCAACCACGAGCGGGGGTTCATTAGCAGGACAAGTTTGTTCTGTTTGAAGGCGATGCAGTCATTCGCAATGAGACACCCGCAACCGTCTCAAAGCTTTCGAGTTGAGAGACTATCAGACCCTACCTTTGTTTTCTTTAGTGTTCAGTGAGCGGAGATAGCAGAGTGTTGCTTTGTCTCTACCTGGCAGAAAGAGGAGGAGGGTTGGTTAGAGCGAGCTACTGTAGCTTGGGACAAGGTTAGTGGCAGGTTTCTGGACATAGATATACCTCCTACACCTTACCATCAAGCAGAGCGAGGCACTTTGAGAGAAGTCTGGAAGTTGATAGCATAGATCAGGATTAGATCTTGCTTGGGCGGGCTTCTATTCTTCCCCTCCATCTCTGTACTATTTTCATTACCTTGTACTTGTAGTTGCCAAAGCCTCTCTTGGTGGAGGCCAGTCAGTCCGGGGTTTTGGGCTGGGATATTCTGCAGGATCAGCATTGCAGCTGGATTTTGGTGTGGGGGTGTTGATGTTTTGATTTCTTGTGTTTGGATCCCCCCCAACACCTGCATGCTTGACTGTGCGCCATGTTGGTTTTGTGTGGGCGCTTGCTTTCATAGGGATTAGGCCGGATTTGATCACCGGTCAATCCTAGAGTATGCTGTCGGTGGTGAGGCTGGAGTGATGACCAGCAAGACCACCAGTGTTTCTTCTATGGTGAGGCTGGGTTGATGACCAGCCAACCATAGGAGTTCTTGCGGTGGATGCAGGTGCAGGTGCCCTGAGCCATTGGGATATGACCCTTAGACTGCAACAGGTGCCCACCCGTGTCACTATTAGATTAGTACTAGAGCCTTATAGTGTCACGTGGAGGAGGTGCACATTGTGAGTGTCATTACGGAGTTACCCAAGGGTTTTGAGGGGAGTACGGCTACAGGCAGTAACAGTGAGAGTGGGTTCACAAGACGAGGTATTCGGTTCAGACCACCTTCACCGCCACCCTCAATTACTGTAGAGTCAGACACAGACTCGGAGGCTTCATCAACAGGTGTGCACTTTCATTCGCCATTGTTGTGGGACGACATGGAGGAGATGTATGGAGCTACCAAGGGGCCTCGTAGGTACTCTGGAGCTGTGGGCACAATCGAGTTGGATGACTTTATCCAGGAGTTCGACAGCTGGTGTGATTTGCAGCAGATGCGCAATCCACATCTATTCACCCCATTCATGGCGTGGAAGGGACTGTTCCAGCATTTGGAAGGCCCGCCTATGGACGATTACCACGAGTTCAGGCGAGGACATGAAGCAGAGATTGAGGAGTGGAGGATGTATTGGTCACCTGACTACATCTCCATTACTCGAGGCACGACGCGACCAGTAGCTGCATCAGTACCAATAGCTCCCACTGCCAGCACTAGTAGTGGAGCAGTAGTGCTGGTACTTCTGCAGGTGGTACCAGTTCAAAGGTACTACTACTACTCCTCCTGCCACACTACAACACATGTGCCTAGATTCAACCCGGTGGTGGAGTTCTTCCAGGAGTTGCGGAGGAACTACCAAGGTGTACGGACAGAGAAGCTGCGAAGTTTGCAAGACTTCCAGCGCAACCCAGTGAGAGCCTGCGAGAGGCGTACACTCGTATGAGGCGCTTGATAAGTGTGACCCAAGGGGTTACTGAAGCTCAGGCAATCCAGTTTTGGTATGGAATTCTGGACAAGGAGCTCAAGAGAAGGGTGCGAGATGCAACCCTGTTACAAGCAGCCCAACCCACATTAGCAGATGTGTTTCTGCTGGCTGAGCGGATTGAGCTCAACATGGTGGAGGAGCGAGTTGTTACAATTGGATTTGGCAAGGACATGCCTGTACGGGGCACAGCTGTCAGCCCACAAGCACAAGGGACTGCCCAACAGCGTGGTCAGGGGGCAAGGTTGCCCAGCCCAAGTTCCATGGAGCTTACAGGGGACCTCAGGTGCAGAGGCCCGTGGCATCTTTTGCAGGCCAACAGCAACCAGGGGTGATATGTTGGACATGTGGAGGACCCCATGTCAAGAGAGATTGCCCAGAGAGTGGCAGAAGGCCGGCACAAGCACAGCCTGCACAGTTGCAGTGTGGGCATTGTGGCAAGTATGGGCATGGAGATGCCCAGTGTTATGACTTGCATCCTGAGTTGCGCCCAGGCCAGTTCCAAGGGAACAATGGTGGCCGGGGGCGAGGTGGACCAGCCCAAAGAGGACGAGGTGGTCGGGCACGAGGTGCAGGCCAAGGGCAAGCTCCACATGGCCAAGGACGCGGAGGTCAGGGTGTTGACCAAGGCATGGCCAATCGGCTTCAGCAGCTAGAGCAGAGGCTCGCTGCCATGGCTATAGCTCAGGCGGGGCTCCCAGGCGGGATGGTCCACCTCCTGCTCCTGAGGGAGGATATGGGAGGCATGGGATTCATGTGCGGAGCAGCACTACCACTAGAGCAGGTGGAGTCTGCTGCAGCCGTGACTCGAGGAGCAGCACGAGTTCCTGAGCCACGAGGTGCAGAGGTGGAGTTGGATCCACAACGTGGGGAGGCAAGCCGTCAGGAGGCTGCCTCAGTCATTCACCTTGGCGGAGACAGTGTCAACGCCATCCATGGCACCTAGTTCTCGCCCGACTGTTACCGAGGCGGAGGTTACTATGCCATTGGGGAGAGCTACACGTGCAGCACTGACGGCTAGTGCAGCCGGTGTGTTATTGGGGGCAGCCACCTCTGTGTGTCAAGCCCCACTGTTCTCGGCAACCATGATTGCGACGCCGGGGTGAGACCAGCTGCAGTGTTCAGACTAGCAGCAACACTCTGTGAGAGTGGGAGGTCACTTCATCTTCTGCGGAGTTAGTGGAAGGTGTAGTGGCAGAGGGATCCTCGGATTTGAGGGTCAAGACTGCCACGGCAGCGCCCTGGCAAGCTGCAGCTGCCAGATTGACGGAGCTGCCAGCTAGGCCAGCCTTGAGCGCGCCATGGTGACACCTGGAGTTGTCTTGTTAGACAACCAGGGAGGCATTTTCACTTTGAGTGGACCGGCAGGCAAGAAGTACCGGCCACTGCGGGTCTTGTTGGACTCAGGAGCTCAGCCACTGATGTTGGGCAGAGCTGCTATTGCAGGTTTGGGCCTCATGGAGGCGGATATGGAGCCTTGTCCTTTCCAGATACAGACATCTCTGGGAGGATCAGAGCAGGCTCGCGGCATGACACGGCATCAGTTGGCTATTAGACTGCAGCCGGATCATCCTGTAGATGGCTCAGTGATGCGAGCCAAGGCCATTGTGACAGACGCGGTCTCTTACGATGTCCTCGTTGGTGGGGCAGTGTTATACCCCATGGGCTTCACCCTGGATTTCTGGGAGGAGTCAGCATCCTACAGGCCTGGATGGCAGTCAGGGGATGGTCGCCGTGCACAGCTCCCTGTGACATTCATTGGGGGTATTGCAGCTGCCCAGCGGGGCAAGATGCCAACACTAGCCGCCTTCACAGCTGCAGTTAGTTGGCCTGGAGAGTTGCTGGAAGGCAATGCCCATGCAGAGGATGTGCCACCTCCAGCAGAGCAGGATGACATGCATGGTACGGCGGAGTTGCCTGCCATGGTTGCTCACACTCCGTTGTGGGGTACGAGCAAGGATTTGCAGCAAGCTGCTGATGGACGGGTGCAACAAGCTTGGGTAGAAGCTTTTGTACCGTCAGGAGAGGAGGAGAGTGCGGTGATTGCACCAGGGCCACCTCAGTTGTCGCCATTGGACACCACACCTCTTGTGTGGCAGCGGCCGGATGAAGGCATTTGCCTTCTGGACTTGTTTGGCGGGATCAGCACCGGATTGGCTGCTGTGCTAGGCAGGTGTGCGGGTAAGGCGTTACCTGTATGTGGAGAGGGATGAGACTGCACGACGCGTCTCACTGCGCCATGTTGCTCAGTGGTGCAGCAGCACCCTGAGTTGTTGCCGGTGTCTGCAGTTCGTGGATATCAACAGGCCTTGCCAGCAGACATTTCGTTGCTGGGGGCGCAGGATTTGGAGCGGTTGGCTCCATTGATCTGGTAGTGGCAGGTTGGCCCTGCCAAGGGCATTCATCAGCCGGGCATGGCAATGGATTGCGAGACTCGAGGACGGGTCTGTTTTGGGAGATGGTGCGGATTTTGCGCCACTTGCAGCTTCATCAGGCTGTATCTCCGGCATACATCTTGGAGAATGTGCCACTGATGGGTGATTCTCGGGCCAGGGTGATGGCCAGTGTGCATCAAGTCCGGTCGTGGCTTGGGTCAGCAGTATTGCTGGATGCAGCTGCAGTGGGGTCACGGGCTCATCGTCCACGACTATGGTGGACTAACTTGATGCCACCCGCACTGCTCAAGCGTGCATTTGATGGGGTGCAGCGGCCAGCACACCTCACCGTGGATGGCATTTTGGACACAGGAAGGCAGTCTCAACGTGTGAGACACGATGACCGTTCGCCTTTGGCAGTGGTCAACAGGTGGGTCAACCACGAGCAGCATTACCTACACTGCTCAGCTTCCCAGGATCCCATGCTTTTCGGGATGGTGGACCTGGCCTCCTGTGGGATGCTCAGTTGCAGCAGTTAGTGGAGCCTAATGCCGACGAGCGAGAGCGGGCTATGGGGTTTTCCACTGGGACCACGGCGGTGCCTTCTCTTTCTGAGGCATCACGTCGTCAGGTGTTGGGGCAAGCAATGGATCTCAATTGCTTGACCTGGATTGTCAGCTTGGCTATGGCTGAGCAACGTAGAGTGCGGAGTGCACTTCCCTTGATGGTCTCTCTGCCTACCGAGACGGTACAGGCAGCGAGTGGGGGCGAGCCGGTGAGGACCACGAGGTGTAGACATCCATGGCACATGTGGGGTGCTCGAGGTTCAGAGGGAGTTGGCAGCGAAGGCAGCTGTGATGGATGAGGTTGGGGATTCTTCTCGGGATGAGGAGGTTCTCAATGATGATGATGGGGCAGGATGAGGCCTTGTCATTGACTGAGCAGGAAGGGGGTACTGCTCAAGGGTTGCAGCATAGCAACCACGGGACGCGTCCTCTACCTCTAAGCCCACTGGACTTAAGGTTGCAGTTACGGAGGACAATTGGGAGCCTGACATTGGACCCATTGTCACCGGAGGAGAGAGACGACGTATACGGCGGTTCCTGAGGGCTTACAGGAATTGCTTTGCCTTCAGTTTGAAGGACTTGGGAGCACTGAAGGGTCAAGAGATCCGTATTGAGTTGGCCACTGACACGCCAATCTTTCGGAGACCCTATAGATACAGTGACATGGAGAGGTCTTTGATTCAGATGAGGACTCAAGATCTCTGGGAGGCAGGTTTGGTGGAGCTCTCTGGTGGAGAGTATGCTTCAGCCACAGTGATGCCAGCTAAGAAGGATGTCTATGGCAATTGGACGGAGAGACGTATGTGCGGTGATTACCGGCCTGTAAATCGTCAGACCAAGTCCGATAGGTATGCCATGCCAACACCAGAGGAGATCTTTGATGCCATTGGGCATTCCAAGGTCTTTAGCACGTTGGATTTACGATCCGGATATCACCAGTTGCCGATCAAGGAGGCGGATAAGCAAAAGACGGCATTCTGGGGGATCAATGAGCACGGGAAGGATTGCCTATACCAGTGGCGGTTCTTACCATTTGGGCTTAAAAACGCTCCCGCTGAGTTTCAAAGAGTCATGGACAGGATTCTAGCAGGGGTGGAGTTTGCTCGGTGCTACATAGATGACATCATCATCTTTAGTGCTACGGTGGAGGAGCATGAGAGACACCTTCAGGGGGTATTTGAGCGCTTGAGGACGCACGGATTGAAGTTACATCCGGGCAAGTGCAAGTTTTTCCACAACCAGATTGAGTATCTGGGTCACATGATATATCCTGGAGGATTGGGGGTACAGCAGACTAAGGTAGAGTCCATTGCACAGGTTCCACGCCCCACGGATGTGAGCCGAGTTCGAGCTTTCATGGGGTTAGCAAACTATTACAGACGGTTTGTTAAGGGATTTAGTGCCATTGCAAAGGCTCTAACCAAGCTGACCAAGGTGGACCAGGAGTGGCAGTGGGAAGATGAGCAAGAACAAGCTTTTCAAGAGCTCAAGGCGAGGTTGACCTCGGCGCCCATCTTGAGACGACCTATCAGGGGGCGTCCTTTTCAGCTGCATACAGATTGGAGCATGCTGGGGCTTGGAGCGGTGCTCACACAGGTGGATGATGAGGGAAGAGAGTTCGTAGTGGCTTATGCTAGCCGCTCGAACAATGCTGCAGAGTCTAAGTATAGCTCATATGAGGGAGAATGCTTAGCTGCAGTGTGGGCCGTGGCACACTTCAGGTGCTATCTATACGGCAATCTCTTCACCCTTGTCACGGATCACCAACCACTCAAGTGGTTGATGGAGTCAGACAAGCTTACGGGGAAGCTTGCACGGTGGGCACTCATCCTTCAAGAGTATGACTTTCAGGTGGTGCATCGACCGGGTTTGGTCAATCGAAATGCAGATGGGTTGAGTCGCAATCCATGCACGAGCCAGCAGGATGACACTGGAGCTCGGTGGCATGGTGAGACGGACGAGGAGATGGTGCCCGGATGGCATGCATCTGCATTTCTGTGTATCTTGGCAGCGGAAGGCCAGGTTGGACCTACAACAGGGATGACTGTAGATCAAGTGTCTGAGGACCCTGAGGCCAGCAATGAGCAGGTGGCGCCAAAGATATACATGAGGATTCAGTTGTGTTGGACTACCTCCGCAGTGGAGACACGGCAGCCACTATGACTGCCAAGGAGAGGGATCGGATCCTACAACGAGCCAAGAGGTTCAGGTGGGAGGGGACACACCTGCTCCGAGTGTGGGAGGATGGTCGAGTGAGGATTGTGCCTCACCCAACACAGCGGGCACGGTTAGTGCGGCATGCCCATGAGGAGTTGGGGCATTTTGGGGTGCGACGCACTCATAGTCTACTGCAGGGGCAGTATTGGTGGCGTGGTATGCACACAGAGGTGCAACAATTTGTGGCTAGGTGCATGGTGTGTGACAGGGTGCGTGCTTCATTCAACGCCCCTACTCCACAATTGCACCCTCTTCCGATCATGGGATGGGCTACAGGTGGAGTCTTGACTTCGCAGGGCCGTTGCCACTGACCATGCGCCACAACAAGTACGTGTTGGTGATGGTGGAGCACTTCTCCAAGTGGATTGAATTGGTTCCATTGCCTGATAAGGCTAGTGAGGGAGCTGCGTATGCATTCCTGGATTGTGTGCTTAGCCGATTCGGTGCTCCAGCTGAGGTACTCACGGACCAAGGGAGAGAGTTCTTGGGGAGTTTCAGGCTTTGTGTGACAAGGCCTTGATAGACCACCGCACCACTTCTCGGGATCATCCTGAGCCGATGGCTTGGCAGAGAGAGTTGTTCAGACAGTAAAGAGGGGTTTGCGCAAGTATGCTTGCAGAAGGGACACCTAGGAGATTGGGACCTTCAGTTACCCTGGTTAGCCATGGGCTACAGGTTCAGCAAGCAAGCATCACTTGCCTCCTTCTCACCATACTTTCTTCTCTTTGGCCGAGAGCCGGATTTGCCTACATCCATTCGCAGAGAAGCTGCTACAGTTCTTAACCTTGACGATCCGGACGTGTGGGCACGTGCATGTGAGCAGCGTGCAGAGTTGTTCAAGAGAGTCATGCCCATGGCTTTCGAGAACCTTGCCATTGCACAACACCGTGATACGTTGAGGTATGCTACCATACGTGGTGGGGGCTATCGTCCTGGGGTTCGGAGATTCAACCCTGGTGACTATGTCTATCTGCAGCAGACTGCTCCTACGACCCTGGATGTGACTGCAGGACGTGTTATTTTGAGGGTTCGAGGTCTTGCCCTCAGGCGTCTTGGTCTTGGAGGGTCGGGATGGCATAACTTGGAAGGACCATGTGCGTAATTGTGCGCCATGTCACCTTCCGAATGTCGATGGCAGGATTGACCCAAACCTGGCAGTGGTATCTGCAGGTTTGAGGTGCATGTTGTGTGGGTCTGCTAAAGGGGCAGCCACCATGCTGGTGTGTGATCGATGCTCTAGAGGTTGGCATATGGGATGCTTGACTCCACCTCTTGAGATGGTTCCGGATGGGGATTGGTTATGTCCACATTGCATTGGATAGTGGGAGTGGATACAACCATGGAGGCTAACAAGAAACGCAAGGCCCAGCTACTAGGAGACCTTGAACACACGAGATCTTGGCTCAAGTTCACAGATTGCAAGACGGCGACTAACGATGGGGCTACTCTTGTACCCGGCCTCTTGGTTATAGAGTTTGAGTACGATAGGGACAGTGATAGAGGACTTAGTACGGCTGTGGCTATTACATCTTGTAGCTATCTGGAGGTAGAGGGACCTATCCACCAGCTAGGGGGCGATTGTGCTAGACTACTTTATTGTGCATATATGTGTGGTGTGGTTTGGACAGCGATGTAGTTGTGTAGCGATATGTATGCGCACGACAGCTGTCAAGTTAAATAAGCACAGTGTGAAAACAGCTAGAATAAAACTAGTTATTTGTATTTAACACTTGGATTTAGGTCAAGTGTTAAATCAGGTGTCAAGTTTAGTTTGACACCTGGTCCGTCTTATCTTCACGAGAGCGGCAGTCGCGCGGCTCATCTCTCTCGAGTTGAGCCTGCGCGACCGAGCTCCTGCATGTGTTTAGAGTGTGCTTATGTGGGATAGGTTGTTGTGGGGTGGAGTCCCCATAGCTTGGGGTGCCCCTGGCTCGACTTCATTTCAAGAGTGATAGCGATGGATTTCATATTTCTTGTGTTGGAGTGTGTCCTTTTTAGCTTTGTTTATCATTGTGCTAGACTACTTTATTGTGCATATATGTGTGGTGTGGTTTGGACAGCGATGTAGTTGTGTAGCGATATGTATGCGCACGACATCCCCGACATTGTAATGGTCATTGTAGAAAACAATGGAGTTTGGCAAACCGCCGTAGCCGCCCCCAACAATGTACTGGCTGCACCTTGCTTTGCAGCACCACCCACTGGCATTTCCCAAGCCACACCAACTCTCCCCAATGACACTCGTGGCTCTACCTCTAACACTTGGGCGAGCGGGTGCCATTGATGGCGTAGGTGGCACTGTCTTAGCCAATGTAAAGGACTGTGGAAGCCTTGTCTGTGGATTTGTTTCCCCCCTTTGTGGATCAAAATCCACATCCGCTCCTCTTGGCTCAGGAGCACGCGTTGCTGC
Organism: Takakia lepidozioides; assembly: GCA_030704615.1. Taxonomy (NCBI): domain Eukaryota; kingdom Viridiplantae; phylum Streptophyta; class Takakiopsida; order Takakiales; family Takakiaceae; genus Takakia; species Takakia lepidozioides. The sequence continues at coordinate 63,800,800 of CM060731.1, forward strand.
TCAAGTGACAGCAGCAACAATGTTCAATACATGCAATGGCCCTGCAAGTGCGGCTCTATACATGAAGCCCATACCAATCTGATCTTCCCTAGGCATAGGAGGTTGTGCAGGTGGGGCTTGAACCTCAAGCCTTGGAGCTGGCGCAACATGACTAGTGGCCATGGCAGCAAGATGTTGCTCTAGTTGGGCAAGTCTATCCACCATGCCTTGGTCATGACCTTGACCCTGACCCTATGCTCCTTGGTTTTGGTTACGACCTCCACCCCGACCTCTGCCTCCTCTACCTCTCTGGACTACATTGCCCTCGTCTCGGCCACCATTGTTCCATTGGAACTGGCCTGGCCATAGCTCAGGATGCAAGCCATAACAATGGGCCTCCTCATGCCCATACTTTCCACAATGCCCACACTGCAAGTAGGCTGTGCCTGTGCCGGCCCTTTGCCTCACTCCGGACAATCCTTCTTGACATGGGGTCCTCCACAATCCAACAAGTCACACCCAACTGTTGTTGGTCTGAGAATGAAGGAAGAGATCTCTTCATCTAGACCTCTGCATCTGAGATCCTCTATGTCCTTCCCTCGGCTTCACCTGAGCCCATTGTTGCCTTGAACACGTTGGGGTAGTGATTGTTGTTGGCTAGGAGCCCCACTTTGTTGTGTCTCCTTGCCAAACCCCACCATAACCACTCGTTTGTCCACCATATTGAGCTCTATATGCTCTACCAGTAAAAACACATTTGCTAAGGTGGGTTGGTCCACTTGTAGGAGAGTTGCATCTCGCACCCTTCACCTCAGCTCCTTGTCCAGGATCTCATACCAGAACTGGACTACCTGAGCTTCTGTAACCCCTTGGGTTACGTTTATCAAGCGCCTCATGCGGGTGTAAGTCTCCCTCAAACTCTCAGTAGACCTTCGTTGGAACTCTTGCAAGCTCCGCAACTTCTCTGTCCTTATCCCTTGGTAGTTTCTCCTCAACTCCTCGAAGAACTCCACAACTGGGTTAAAGACAGGCATGGGTGCTGGTACTGCAGCAGGAGCTTGAGTGGATTTCCCAGCTCCTGTATCACTTGTCCCACTACTAGTGCTTGCAGTTGGAGATGTTTGTGTAGCTGTTGGTGTTACCGCTGCCCTTGTGCCTCTAGTGATGGAGACATAGTTAGGTGACCAATACTCTTGCCACTCCTCAATCTCCACCGCATATCCCCGCCTAAATTCATGGTAATCATCCATGGGCGGCCCCTCAAGGTGCTGGAATAGCCCCTTCCACGCCATAAAGGGCGTAAACAGTTGTGGATTGCGCATTTGCTGCAAATCACACCAACTGTCAAACTCTTGTATGAAGTCATCAAGCTCGATGTTGCCCACAGATCCAGAGTATTTACTGGCCCCTTGGTAGCTCCATACATCTCCTCCATCGTGTCCTACAACAATGGCACGGAAATGACTTGCACCCTCGGCGAGAATCCTCCTGACTCCGAGTCTGAACCTTCCTCAGAAGACACTAAAGGTGAAGGTGGCCTAAACCACACACCTCATCTTGTGTACCCACTAGTATCACCGGTGCTCGTACCGGCACTCCCCTCAGCAACTGGTGGCACCTCCGTGATAAAAACTCACAACCCAACCGATTGTCAACCAGTCTCTAATCCCCACTTTCCATAAGGTAACCGGGTAGAGAACCTGTTGCAGCTAACTGGTTCAAGCAGGAATAATAGGTTTCTAACGTAGACCTATACCTGCACCTGCATCCACCGTAAGCACTCATATGGTCTGTTGGTCATCAACCCAGCCTCACCATAGAAGAAACACTGGTGGTCTTGCTGGTCATCACTCCAGCCTCACCACCGATAGCATATTCTAGGATTGGCCGGTGATCAAATCCGGACCAACCTCTATGAAAACAAGCGCCCACACAAAGCTAACATGGCGCACAGTCAAGCATGCAGGTGTGGAGAGGATCCAAACACGAGAAAATCAAGACAACAACTCCCCCACACCAAAAACACTCCACAGTATCGCTCCTGCAAGGACACCCCAGCCAAACCCAGACTGACTATTGCCTCCACCTACGGAAAGGTTTTGGCCTACAGAGATGGTGAAAGACTATGGGGAAGAGAAACTAAAGCAATTCCTAACCCCAGAATGCTCTCATCCCACCACTCTCCCTCCTGTCTCTATCCACTCGCTTGTATGGCCGTGGCAAGTATCCTTCAAATATCCCTCAATCAATCCTTTGAGATCTTTTCAACATTGTCCACCAAATCTCCTCGAAGGGTTCTCCAATACTCCTCCAATACTCCTCCAATGACCCCAAAGATCCTCCAAACAATCCTCCAAGGACCCCAAAGATCCTACAAACACTCCTCCAAGGGCCCTCAAATATCTTCCAAACAATCTTCCAAAGGCCCTTAAATTTCACTACTTCATTTCAATGTTGATACCTTAACAGAGGTATAGTCTGAGGTTGCTAGGGTCCCTTATGTTGATGATACTTTTACAGAGGTATAGTCTGAAAATGAGGGTTCTATTTGGTATACTAATAGAGGTATAGTCTGAGCTAATTAGGGTCCACATATGGTGATACCTCAACAAAGATATAGTAAAATGGACAAGCTCCTGTTTGGTATACTAACAGAGGTATAGTCTGAGCATACACTACTAGGGTTTGTAATGAAGAGCTAGATTGCAAGTCCTTGACTTCTATGCTTCTACTCAAGCAAAAATATGGTCTCTAGGTGGTCATAAGAGGCATCTTCTTGCTCTCTTCCATCCCAATGTGCAACCAAGAGTGGTCCAACTCGACTTGCAAGTCATTGTCCACCAAATCAATCCCCCTTCTAGTCCTTGGGATTTGCTTGCAAACAACCATATCTCCATTGCCAAGCAATCATGCATTTGTCTCCTCATCACTTGACAATTGCTCCAAATCAACACAAATTATCTCAATGTGTAGGAGCAATGCTTGTCACTTACAATAATTCTCCCAAGCAATCCACCTTGGATCCCACTCTCATGTCATATGCCTCCTTTGGGGTCTTGCACTAATCCATCATCCATGTGCTCCCCTTGGTCATTTGAATGCATGTTCCATGACCTCTTGGCCTATGTGTTGATCTCCTTCATCATAACATGAATCAACACCTCTCCACTTCACACACAAATGGATCTCAAGGCCTTCACCTCTTGCTAGTTCAAGAGCTCCCCTTCTCAAACTTGAACTTACAAACTCAAGCGAGCATGCTCCATACATGCACCACTTGCTTGGTCAACTATCCACCACAAAGCTCGCACTACCAAGAGCATGAATAGCCAAGTATTGCCTCCCCCTCTTGTCACATTACATGGTTAGGGTGAAGCTATGCATACATTGAATGATGATTTCCCTTCAAGGATTTCCCACCATATATTCTTCAAGCCCTTCCAAATGACGCCCTAAGCTTGGCTCCACACCCCCATGATTGGAAGATTTCTTCACATGCTCCCTTTCAAAACCTCTTGAGCTTCTTAGTACTCTCCAAGTACTTGCCCTTGTTGTCTTCAAGCCCAAAGCCTATGTAGCTCCTTGGCTTCTTTTCCACAACATCCACACTTTGAACTTGATTAATCCTAGCTTGATAGTGAAATGAGCACTAACAAACCTTTAGTCACTCTCCACAAGCCATGGCGCACACCATTGACTCCATAATGCATACAAAAGATTCTCAAACCTAGAATCCATGCTTCCACACACACAAGACTTCCTCTTTGCAATCCTTGCAAAATCTTGTGACTCAAGAGCTTTCTTCTCTAACTCTCCAACTCCTTGGTGCATGCAACACTCCAGCATATTTCCTTGCAACCCCTTGCAAGCCTTGTGATACAAGAGCTAAATTCTCCTAGCTCTCAACCACTTTAACATACAAGTGCAAAACTAATCTTTACACTTTGCATTCACAAGCATAAGGTGATCTTCTTGTAGTGATAAGAGATGAGAAATGAGAGAAGTGGAAGACAATGAAAACTCTCAAAGCATGAAGCAATCACACTAAGAACAAGCCCTAGTCCTTCCAAGTGAAATCCACTCTATCACATAAACTAAGTCAAGCCAAGAGCACCCTTGCTAAGGGAATCCACCCTACAAAGCCCTCAACACACTCCCTCTCAATACCTAGAGCTATGGAGGTGAGAGAAGCTCATGGAGGCTCAACTACAAGAAGATGAGCCTCCTCCATCCTCACAAGGGGAAAACCTATCCTCATGTCCCAAGTGAGGCTCGACACCTCACTTGACATGTGAGACCCAATGAAGTCCCAACACACAAAATATAAATATAAATATCTAAAATGCCCTAGTTAACTAGAAGTAGGTAATTCTAGATAACCATGACTATGGCACAATCAATATTTTCAGGAATAATGGTCACCTCTGGGGCATACAACATCCCATCAGAACTGACCCTGAAGCTGGTGCCTGCTAACTGCTGGTTATTGGATGAGATTGCATATAAGGCCCTTACACCTGAACCCACATGGTAACCAACCAGCCAGGAAGCTTCTTGAGGTGAGGCTGGGACAACAGATCAGTCCAACAAGATAGGAGATTGCCCATGACTGAATCCCAACCTAAGGTCACACGTCTTCAGGAGAAGCCCTCCACGATGGAATTAGCAGGGAGCAGGGAGTCTGATCGTTATCCCAAAAATGCAGGATATATGACAGGCCAGCCGCTTCCCATTGTGCCCAGCGCTTAGAGCAAGGAAATAGCACATCCGATTCTCGATTAAGGTTCCCAAAGAGCGGTTGTGTGAGAACCTCGTGAGCTGTATTGCGAGAGAAAGAGACGTAGCTTACACCAAGAACTCCAAATAGTCTGTCATGCCTACGAACCCATCCTTGGATTCATGTTTGTTTTCTCCCTCTGAACAATCCATCTTAACGAATGAGGTCGGAGCTAGTGCGAGGGATAGTAGCATGCTCTACTTTCCTGGCCGTCACTGGGCTCAGTGCGGTTTATTGAGAATGTAGCGGTGGATCATAGGAACATGATGCCAACATTGGCTGCATTCTCAGGTGTGGTGGCTTGGGGTGGTGAGCTCTTGGAGGGCAATAGCCATGCAGACGATAGGCCACCATCTGATGAGGACAAACAATTGGCATACAAGGCTAAGTTGCTTCCTCATGTGCCTGCGCCTATTCCACTGTGGGGTACGGTTGGGAATTTGCAGCGAGTAGCAGGTGAGTGTGTGCACCAAGCATGGCAGGAGGCCTTTCCATTGATGAGTGAGGGGAGTTCAGTGACATCACCTGGATCTCCTCAGTTAGCTCCTTTGGACACAGTGCCCATTACGTGGCAACCACCTGACTCAGGGATTTGTTTGCTAGACCTGTTTGGAGGCATGAGCACTGGGCTTATAGGAGTGTTGTAAGCTGGGATCAAAGTACGCAAGTTTTTATATGTGGAGAAGGATGAGATTGCTTCTAGTGGACACATGGAAGTCGGTGGTCCGTGGATGATATTGGATATTATGTTGACACGTGGCGACACTCTCAGCATGGACACGTGTCCTGTGTCGGTGCTACGAAATGGATGGAGTGAAAAATTCAATGACTTCCGAAACCACTTGTTGAGTGATTGCGAAATGACTCACAGAGTCATTCTATGAAAACTGAGAATATACAATATCACTCAAACCGTGGTTATGTGAGTGGATGACGTCTCTTAGCAGGTCATTGGAATGATTACCCACATAGTGGTATGTAAGCTGTTTGAATCATCCATGGTGTCTCTCTGAGTGGGACCTATGGATTGGAATGATTACAAACACAGTGGTGTGTAAGTAATTAGGAATACCACTGGAGGAATTCATACCACTAATACAGTAATATATAGGTGATTACGTATACCACTACAGGAGTGGTAATGGAGGCAATTGTGAGTATTTGGCTACTCTTACAGTTTTAAATTATACCACTATTACAGTGGCGTACAAGTGATTAGGAACATGACTAGAGGAACGCATACCACTATTGTAGTGAAAGAAGTACCATTGGGGATTCAAGCTCCACAAAATAAATAAAATCCCAGAGAGTAAGTGCTGGAACACTGTCAACAAAATCCAGCCATGATAAAAGTCTGAGCCTAACTTCTACATAGCGTCTCCGCATGCATGCTAGGAACACTGAACTGTTTTCCTGCCTTCTTCTCATTGCCAGCAATGTCTACGCCCGGGCGAACGAAATTGTAAGCCCTCTTCATGTTCATCTCTGGCCAGGGCTGCCAGGCTCACATTTGATGTTGATGTACACCAGGGGAATGTTCAGAATGACATCTGGTACAATTCCAGCTTTGATAATGTCACCATGAATCTCTTTGCCCCTTCCCAGGGCTGCTAGGCTCCCATATGCATATTACAAACACAAATGAACATGACGTGGTCTTGCTTCATCCCATCCCACATCATTTGCTCCTAGATTTCCAAAGCCTTAATCCCATACCCATGCTGCACATACCTTGCAATCATGGCACTCCAAAAGACCACATCTCGTTCAACCACCTCTCTTGATCCTCTTTCAGAAGCTGTGGTCATGGTTGAGGTGCCTGATTTTATCAACTGTGCCACTGTAGCTGCTACCTTTAGTTGACCATCTACCCATGCAGCAGGTTTCTTGTAGCTATTGATCCACATGGAATCATAGGTAATATGGGGCTTGAAGTCCGGCCTTCTTGGATGAATCTGGACCCAGACTCTATCCCTGCTCCTTCAGCTATCCATGCCGCTGCACAAATCATGCATATATCATTGCCTTGTTGCTAACACCTGACAATGACAGCCTAGATTTGTTCTAGGGAACACCCAACTCAACTTATCACTATGGTCAATTGCATCTGCTACTCTCTGTAATCCAACAGACATTTCACCTTTTTGCCTCGATTGTCGCACCATTGACTGGGGTCAGAAAAAATATTCATTCCACAGCTTTTCCTCGTCTCAGCTATTACCTGTTTAGAACTGGATACTTCCCTATTGTCACATTGGCAGTACCATGTCAAAGTCACTCCAAACTATCAAAGGTTCACTCAACCAGCTAACTTGCAAAATTCAACATGAAAATTTAGGGCCAATTTTGATAAGAGGGAAAAACAGGATGAAAGTGTGTTGAAGAAGGTGCCTTCACTAGTAGTGCCTAATTTTATCAATTGTGTCGCTACTGCTGCGGCTTCCAGTTGACCATCTACCCATGCAGGTTTCTTGCAGCTATTGATCCACAGGGAATTATAGGTAATCGTGAGCTTGAAGTCCTGCCCTCTTGGATGAATCTGGACCGGCCCGACTCTACCCCTGCTCCCTCAGCTATCCAAGCTCTGCACAAATCATGCATACATCCTTCCCTTGCTGCTAGCGGCTGACAATGACAGCCTACAATTGTTCCAGCAAACACCCAACCCTACTTATCACCCATGCAGAATTCAACATGCATCCCAGGGCCAAGTCTGATGAGAGGGAAAAACAGGCTGAAACGTGCCCTCACCACATTGTCCTTGACCCATGGAGGATTTGACCGACCATCAACCCAAAATGGCCTCTTGTGCGTGCTGTTTGTCTGTAGTCAGGTAATGTCGGATTGGTCTGTGAGAACCACCACGGTGCAGCTGAGCAAGCAGAGATTGAAACACGGCCTGCTAAGACCTGCAAGGTGACTCTCCCAAGAACCTTGTAAACAGTAGGATGAATACCAAATCATGGTACTCACAGGTACGAAGAGCCCACCTTTGCAGGATGGACGAACTTCTTCACATTGTACATTAAGAAAAGCCACACTTGGTGATTGCGGTTGTCCCACCATCGTGAAGGATCGGTATAAAACTCATGCAACTTCACATCACAAACGAGCTAACTTGCAGAATTCTACATAAAAATTTAGGGACTACTCTGGTAATAGGGAAAAACAGGGTGAAATGTGTTGAAGAAGGTACCTTCATGCCACACGTTCAGCCATCTCCACATTGCCATCGATTCTGCAGGCACCAAGCAAGGCCTTTGTTGCTGCTGTCACTCGAGCAGCAACGCGTGCTCCTGAGCCAAGAGGAGCGGATGTCGATTTTGATCCACAAAGGGGGGAAACAAATCCACAGACAAGGCTTCCACAGTCCTTTACATTGGCTAAGACAATGCCACCTACGCCATCAATGGTACCCGCTCGCCCAAGTGTGTCAGAGGTAGAGCCACGAGTGTCATTGGGGAGAGTTGGTGTGGCTCGGGAAATGCCAGTGGGTGGTACTGCAAAAGCAAGGTGCAGCCAATGCATTTTTAGGGGCGGCTACGGCGGTTTGCCAACTCCATTATTTTCTGCAATGACCATTGCAATATCGGGGATTCGGCCAGCTCCCGTGTTCAGACTAGCAACTAGACTATCTGAGAGTGGTGATGCATCGACACTATCTGCGGAGATAGCAGATAAGGTACAGTCTATGGATGCTTTGGATTCAAGGGTGAAGTCAGCCACAGCTGCGCCATGGCAAGCGGCAGCTGCAAGGTTGCAGGAGTTGCCAGCTAGGCCAGCCATTGAGCGCAGCATGGTGATTCATGGGGTAGTCTTGGTGGACAATCAGGATGGAGTGTTTCAATTGGGTGGCCCAACCGGGAGGAGATATAGGCCACTGTGGGTCCTGTTGGATTCGGGAGCACAACCATTAATGTTGGGGAGAGCAGCAACTGCAGGCTTGGGCTTTACAGAGGCAGACTTGGAGCCTTGCCCTTTCCAAATTCAAAAATCTTTGGGTGGTTCAGAGAAGACGCGAGGGATTACATGCCATGAGCTCTACATTCGATTGCAGCCGGATCATCCTACGGATGGCTCAGTCATGAGAGCTAAAGCCATTGTTACGGACGCGATGTCCTATGATGTGCTTGTTGGTGGGGCTGTGTTATACCCCATGGGATTTACTTTGGACTTTTGGGAGGAAACGGCATCCTACAGGGCGGAGTGGCAGTCAGGAGATGACCGACGTGCACTGCTCCCAGTGCGGTTTATTGGGAATATAGCAGTAGATCATATGAACATGATGCCCACATTGGCTGCATTCTCGGGTGTGGTGGCTTGGGGTGGTGAGCTCTTGGAGGGCAACAGCCATGCAGATGATAGGCCACCATCTGATGAGGACAAACAACTGGCATACAAGGCTGAGTTGCTTCCTCTTGTGCCTGTGCATATTCCACTGTGGGGTACGGTTGGGAATTTGCAGCGAGTAGCAGGCGAGAGTGTGCACCAAGCATGGCAGGAGACCTTTCCATTGATGAGTAAGGAGAGTTCACTGACATTACCTGGATCTTCTCAGTTAGCTCCTTTGGACACAGTGCCTATTACGTGGCAACCATCTGACTCAGGGATTTGTTTGCTAGACCTGTTTGGAGGCATGAGCACTGGGCTTATAGGAGTGTTGCAAGCTGGGATTAAAGTACGAAAATACTTGTATGTGGAGAAGGATGAGATAGCTCGGCATATCTCTATGCGCCAGGTGGCTATGGTGGAGCTGCAAGTGGAGGCTACGCCATAGTCAGGGTGGACGGATAAAGCCAAGAGGTTGCTATCTAGCAACCAAAGGATGTGTCTCCTACTTCCAAGCCTGGTGTACCCAAGGTTGCAGTCACTGAGGACAACTGGGAACCAGATATTGGACCTACAGTCACTGGAGGAGAGAGGCGGAGGATCCAGCAATTTCTAAGGGCTTATAGAAATTGCTTTACCTTCGGTTTGAACGATTTGAGGAGTTTGAAGGGCCAAGAGATTTGTATTGATTTGGCAAGTGACACGCCAATTTTTCGAATGCCCTACATGTATAGTGACATGGAGAGGTCTTTGATCCAGTCACGGACTGTGGAGTTGTTCGAAGCTGGATTGGTGGAGTTATCAGGAATATGCCTTGACAACGGTGATGCCAACTAAGAAGGATATATATGACAATTGGACAGAAAAGAGGATGTGTGAGGACTACCGACTGTGAACCGTCAGACTAAGTCCGATAGATATGTCATTCCAACTCTAGAGGAGATCTTTGATGCCATTGGGTATGCAAAGGTGTTTAGCACATTGGACTTGCGATCCGGTTACCACCAGTTGTCAATCAAAGAGGCTGACAAGCAAAAGACGGCATTCTGGGGGATTGACCAACATGGGAATGATTGCTTGTACCAATGGCGGTTCCTACCGTTTGGGATGAAGAATGCTCTTGCAGAGTTTCAGAGGGTCATGGATATGATTTTTGCGGGGTTAGACTTCGTCCGGTGCTGTCAAGGACGAAAACATGACTGAACACAAACAAGAGATCAGATTAGAGATACAAGACTAGACAAGAAGTCAAGGTCGGCGTGGTCGTATGCATGATGAGTAAATATGAATCAAGACGATCTTTATAACAATGAACAATAGTACAATATATTGGAACATGACTTGAATACTGGAATGCTAGAAACTAGACTGGAGTACCAGATACTGGAAACTGGGCTAGACTACTGGGAACTGGACTGGAGTACTGGGAACTGGGAACAAGAGTAGCTTGAACTGGTGTTGGCGAGACTGAAGAGTGTCCAGTCTCGCCTCCTATATATATTGGCTACTAAGAAGCTTTCCCTATGGATGTTTCTTGCTGGAGAAGTTTTCAAGATTAAACAAAGGTTTCTTGATGGAGAAGCTTTCTTAAACAAATGAGGTATCTTGATGGAGAAGTTTCCTCCAAAGGAAGCTTCATGACTCCCGGTAACTTGGTAAGTCATGGTAACTTTCGGTAACATGATAACTTGATAACTTCTGGTATTTATTCCTGGTAAGTTCCTCTGGGCTATGTCCATGACATCACCCCCTCTTCTAGCGCCGAGTTCATCGAGGAACGGTAAAATCTTGGACTTGCTTAGAGTTGGAGAAAATCCAAAATCCGGCGAATGGTACTTGTCAAGTATTCGGCTCTTCGTTCTTGACTCAAATGATTTATAGATCCCTGCAACCATCGATAGTGTCCAACACCTTGAACTTGGGACGACGTAGTGATTCGAGCATTCTGATTTTTGAAACTGCCTTCAAACATGATTTCATTGCCCTTTGGGTCCGAAGCCTCAACTTCCAACAGAATTATCAGACTTCGAGTAGGCTCCACTTGCTGTCGTACGGTGTCCAGACGATGAAGTACGCGTCGCACTGGTGGCCCATCATCTTGAGAGCGTCAACGTGATGTTGAAGGTCGTGAGAGTCGGAACGGCTGATCTGGTAGCTGGAAAAGTGACAACTCCAATGTATCTGGTTCCTGTGACTCCATACTGCCAATACAAGATGCAAGAGTGCTGGACGTGTAGCTATATATACTGATGTGTGGTGCTCCTCTCTCCTTGGCGTGTATCAGGTACATTGAATGTGAAGTCTTCACCTTGAAGCTAACTTGGCTGACATCATCGTTGTGACGTCTTATTGACGTGTAGCTCGGGGCTTGGCTAGATATCGTTGATGAAACTCTTGGACTTTGTCAGATGCATTGGCGAGGTTGGATGAAGATTCCCACGTTCGTTCACTGATGTCATTTCCAATGTACGAAATACTCAAGACGTTCATACTTGATGCGAGAGTCTAGGACTTCGTCGACTTCATACTCAATTTCCTGATTGACTTCGATTGGTGGAGGTGGTACGGAGGCTCTCCCTGGAATATTCGATGGATGATACAACTCCAATAATGAAACATGAAAGACTAGATGGATGTACATACTTCGTGGGAGTTCAAGCCGAAAACTGACTGGATTTATTTGTCGTATAATTTTGAATGGTCCCAGGTGTTGATAATCCAACTTCCTTGATGGTCGCGAGGTTTGTATGTCCCGTCGAAGAAGCCACACACGATCTCCGACCTTGAACTGGGGTTGGAGTTGACGACGTTGATCTGCGTACTCCTTGTATTATTTTTGAGCTTCTGCGAGGTGGAATGTAAACTCCTTGTGAATCGTAGCGAGATGAGTAGCAAGGTTTTCTGCAGCAGGGCTTCCAACAGTCTTCATGTAGAAAGGGTTTGCTCGAGGATGATGACCATAATTAGAGAAAAATGGAGTGTTTGGTCGAAGAATGTATAGTGTTGTTGTAGGCAAACTCAGCCAATGACAGAAGGTCCATCCAATTATCTTGGTAATAATTTATCGTACATCGAAGATATTACTCCAAAATCTGGTTTACACGTTCGGTTTGACCATCAGTCTATTGATGATTAGCTGTAAAGAGGTTGATCTTAGTATCCAATATATGAAATAATCCCCTCCAGAAATTTGATATGAACTGTGGTCCTCGATCAGATACGATGTTCTTTGGGAGTCCATAAATGCGGTAGATATTATTGAGGAAGAGTCTTGCAGTTTCCTCGCTGGTAACCGTCTTATTACATGGAATGAAATGTGTCATCTTCGTAAAACGATCTACAATAACAAGGATTGAATCGGTGGTCTTGGAAATTGGAAGGTCCGTAATAAAGTCCATAGACACGGACGACCATGGACCCTTGGGAATGGGTAATGGTTGAAGAAGGCCGTAAGGTCGATGTCGTGGTCCCTTCGATCTAGCACACGTGTCGCAAGATTTTATAAATTCTTTCACGAGTTTTCACATCTGCGGCCACCAGTAGTCCTTGGATATCAATTCCATTGTTTTGTTGAAGCCGAAATGTCCTGTAGCCGGAAGATCATGACATGTTTGAAGAATTCAAAGTCGTGTAGGTCCTGGAGGTACATAGAGAAGTCCCTTGAAATAAAGTAAGTCATCTTTGAATTCGAAGTCGTTTGTAACATGTGGGTTGTCTCGAGGTCGATTTAGTTGACTTCGTAGTGTCGTAGCCAATTGGTCGCTCTTCAGTGCCTCCTGAATCTCCTTTATGATCTCTACATCGTCATAGGTGAACATGGATAACATATTCACTTGGAGATTTGCTGGTTTCAAGATGATGGAATTTTGTTGGTCAAAAGCTGCATCCCCTTCTTTTGGCGTAAGATACGATCGTCGAGATAGAGCATTTGGTTTTCCTTGAAGATGTCCGGGACGGTAGGTAATAACAAAATCAAACCTTGCTAGTGACATACTCCATCTCTCTTGACGTCGATTCAAAACACGAGCACTCATAAAATACTCGAGGTTTTTGTGATCGGTATAGACTGTGACCTGATATTTAGCTCCCTCCAATAGATGACGTCACTCCTCAAAAGCATCAATAATCGCTAGAAGTTCTTTGTCATGGATTTCATAATTGATCTCCACAGTGGAAAAATTTGCGAGAACAAAAACCAACAGGATGAAGTCGGCCATCTGTACAGTATTGAGAGAGTACCGCGTCAAGTGCAAAGTCCGATGCATCTGCTTCCAAAAAGAATGGTTTAGATGGGTCTGCATGTACCAGTATTGGAGCCGTTGTAAATGCCTACTTCAGCCTTTCAAATGTTTGGTCAGCTACCTCGTCCCATATGTACAAATTCTTCATTCCCTGTGAGTCGTGTCAATGGTGCAGCAATTTTGGAGTAATCCTTGATGAAGATTCTATAGAAATTTGCAAATCCTAGAAAACATTGTACATCTCGGACCGAAATTGGTTTAATCCACTCGATGATGGTTCGTATTTTCTTCTGATCCATGAAGACTCATTTGTCGGAAATAATGTAGCCCAAAAATTCGACTTCAGATTGGTGGAAAAAACATTTTTTCAACTTGGCATATAGTCATTTTTCCCTCAATTTATCAAGGACAAGGCGTATATGACGACCATGTTCTTCTTCATTCTGTGAAAATATCAAAATGTCGTCCAAATAGATGACTACAAAGTCATCTAAAAATTCTCGAAAGATGTCATTCATCATGTGTTGAAAAATTGTTGGAGCATTTGTAAGACGGAAAGACATAACACTGTATTCGAAATGTCCGTACCTTGTGCAAAAAGCAGTCTTCCATTCGTCTTCTTCTTTTATTCGTACAAGGTTGTAAGCTCCTCTCAAGTCGATCTTTGTGAAAAAATTTGCTCGTCCAAGTTGTTCGAGGAGTCCGGAAATCAGCGGTAGTGGGTAACGATTTTTAATAGTGACTTTGTTGAGCCCACGATAGTCCACACACATGCATAACGATCCATCATTCTTCTTCATAAATAAGATAGGTGCTCCCGCGGGTGATTTTGAATGTCGAATGAAATTCTTTGACAAATTTTCATCAATGTATTCGCGTAAAGCAGCCAGCTCCGTCTGAGATAAATTGTAGATTGGGCCGAATGGTGGTTGAGCTCCCTCTTGCAACTCAATTGCACAATCATAAGGTCGATGTTCTGGCAATATGTCAGCATTTTTCTTCTCGAAGACATCCTTGAAATCTTGATATTGAGTAGGTAATATCGAAGTACCTTGGTCTGTTGTGGTTTTGATCGGAGTCGCATAAAGTGCAAATGTCGCGTCTTTCTTCGTAGCTCTCATAAAGGCTCTAGCTCGAAGAAATAAGGGTTGAACACTTTGGTACTTTTGCATTTTTGTCTTGCCGAAATTTTTCGTGATCGCCAGTCAATGTCAGGATTATGAAGTATAAACCAGGGAAGTCCAAGGATCACATGATTCGTTGGAGACTGGATGACATTGAAAACAATCTGTGATGCTTGATCTTTAAGCTTCACTTCAAGGGGTCGAGTTTCATGGTCAATATTTCCTGAGGCTAACGGTCGTTCATCGATGACTTCAACAGGGGCTAAGAATTTCTTTCTTACGAGCGTTAAATTGTGTTGCTTTGCAAAGTCTTTATCAATAAAACACGCTGAAGCGCCCGAGTCCAAAAGTGTTTCTATGGAAATATCTTGATTTTGCATCCTGATCTTTACTGGAACTGTGAAACAAGGTACAGGGTCTGGAGGTAGAAAGAGATTTTTTTTTGGTGAGGAATTTGGGGTGTCCAGTCGCATGGTCCCTACTGTGACTGGACATCTTCGTTTTCCGACCTCCTCGTATCGAACACTTGAGGTATGCCCCGAGCTTTGAATCTTCTCTTGTTGAGACAGTTTAATGCTATGTGATCATCTTCTCCGCAATAAAGACATAATCCATTTGAGTGTCGTCTTTGTTTTCTTGTGACGACAGTGGCTTGAATTGGACAACATCAATATGCATAGGATCATTACCGGATGTCTGATGGATCGTTGTGTTTGGTGCCGTAGTAGCAGCGACATGATGCGTTGTCGACCATTCAGATCGCTTCTCTTGACATATTTCAAACAAACGATTATCGCATGCAATGACTTGGGTGATGAATTCACTCAGTGTACTCACGTTTTCTTTTAGGCCGCATCGAAACTGACTAATGAGGCTCTTCTCATTCCAGTCGAAGTCGCATGCAAGTTGTCGAAATTCGGCAGCATAAACGGAAGCTGGACGTGTTCTTTGTCAAAGATTTCGCATCTTTATCTCTGCAATTCTCTCTCTATCATTCTCTCCAAACGTTGCAGTGAACTTGGACATGAACGCTTCAAAATTGCATAGTAAATGCGAATTTTTCTCTAATAGCGGTGCAAACCAAGATAGGGCAGTGCCTGTTAGAAGGGTGCCCACAAATCCCACTTGAATACCTTCATCAGGGTAGCGTTGTGGATGTAGTCGTAGGAACAATCGTACTTGTTGAACAAAACCGCGAAATCTTGATCTCGTCCCATCAAATTTTTCGGGCATGCTGACCTTTGGTTCCCTTGTAATCTGTTGAAGATTCGGAGGAACCGTTGCAGTAGGATTCGTTGTAGTAGGGACTTGTAAGGTTGAAGATCAATTGTTCGACTCCTTCAACTTTGAAATTTGTTGTTGCAAATTGTTCAGAGCGTTGCCAAGATCTTGAGACTGATCACCTTGTAGTTGGGCAGTAGAGGCACGGAGTTCTTGCATCTGGAGCTGAAGACTTTGTAATGTGGCGACCATTTCCCCAAATGTGCCTTCCATCTTAACTGACTAAGAAACAAATTTTAGTCTTGCCAAACTGTTAAGGACGAGAACATGACTGAACACAAACAAGAGATCAGACTAGAGATACAAGACTAGACAAAAAGTCAAGGTCGGCGTGGTCGTATGCACGATGAGTAAATATAAATCAAGACGATCTTTATAACAATGAACAATAGTACAATATATTGGAACATGACTTGAATACTGGAATGCTAGAAACTGGACTGGAGTACCAGATATTGGAAACTGGACTTGGAGTACCAGATACTGGAAACTGGGATAGACTACTGGGAACTGGACTGGAGTACTGGGAACTGGAAACAAGAGTAGCTTGAACTGGTGTTGGCGAGACCGAAGAGTGTCCAGTCTCGCCTCCTATATATATTGGCTACTAAGAAGCTTCCCTAAGAAGCTTTCCCTATGGAGGTTTCTTGCTGGAGAAGTTTCCAAGATTAAACAAAGATTTCTTGATAAAGAAGCTTCCTTAAACAAAGGAGGTATCTTGATGGAGAAGTTTCCTCCAAAGGAAGCTTCATGAGCAGTTTCCCAAGTTACTCTTGATAATTTAGTAAACTCCCGGTAACTTGGTAAGTAATGGTAGATCATGGTAAATCACGGTAAATCATGGTAATTTTCGGTAACATGATAACTTGACAACTTCTGGTATTTACTCCTGGTAAGTTCCTTTGGATTATGTCCGTGACAGGTGCTACATTGATGACATCATCATCTTTAGTGCTACGATTGAGGAGCACGAGATACACCTTCAGATGGTGTTTGAGCGCTTGAGAGCGCATGGGTTGAAATTGCACCCTGGGAAGTGCAAGTTCTTCCACAACCAGATTGAGTATCTGGGCCACATGATATAGCCTGGAGGATTGGGTGTTCAAAAGACAAAGGTGGAGGCCATTGCATGCATTCCACGCCCCATTGATGTTAGCATAGTTCGTGCTTTCATGGGGTTGGCAAACTACTATCGACGGTTTGTCAAGGGATTTAGCATCATTGCAAAAGCTCTTACCAAGTTGACCAAGGTGGGTCAGGAGTGGCAGTGGGAGGAAGAGCATGAGAAAGCCTTTGACTTCTACACCTATTCGGGGGCGGTCTTTCCAGCTACATACGGATTGGAGTATGTTGGGGATTGGAGCAGTGCTTACACAGGTGGATGATAAGGGAAGAGAGTTCATAATGGCATATGCTAGCCGCTCGAACAATGATGCCGAGGCGAAGTATAGTTCCTATGAAGGGGAGTGTCTAGCACATTTTAGATGCTACCTCTATGACAATCTCTTCACCATTGTCACGGATCACCAACCATTGAAGTGGTTGATGGAGTCAGACAAGCTTACAGGGAAGCTTACACGGTGAGCATTTATACTTCAAGAGTACGATTTCTAGGTGCATCGAGCCGGAATAGTCAACCGGGATGCAGATGGAGTCGCAATCCATGCACAAGTGAGCTTGATGATACAGGAGCTCGTTGGCATGGTGAGACGGACGAGAAGATGGTGCCAGGATGACACGCATCTGTCTTTTTATGCATTCTAGCAATGGAGCTCAAGCTGGTCTATCCCATGCGATTGGTCATAGAGATAGTGTGCATGATGATCCAGAAATCAGTGAGGAGCTTGGTGGTGCTAAGGATGTACATGAAGATGCAACAGTATTGGCCTACCATCGTACTAGAGAGATAACAGCCAGTGTGACTGCTAAGGAGAGAAATCGGATCCTACAACGAGCCAAGAGGTTCAAGTGGGGGGGGGCTCTCCTACTCCGAGTATGGGAGGATGGAAGAGTGAGGATTGTGCCTCATCCAACACAACGAGCGCGATTGGTACGCCATGCCCATGAGGAGTTGGGACATTTTGGGGTGCGGCGCACTCATAGTTTGCTGCAAGGACAGTATTGATGGCGGGGCATGCACACAGATGTGCAACAGTTAGTGGCAATGTGCATGTTGTGTGATAGAGTGCGGACTTCTTTCAATACACATACTCCACATTTGCATCCTTTACCCATTATGAGTTTGGGCTATCGTTGGAGTCTTGACTTTGCAGGCCCATTGCCACTAACGATTCGCCATAACAAGTATGTGCTGGTGATGGTGGAACATTTCTCCAAATGGATTGAACTGGTGGCATTGCCTGACAAGGCAAGTGAGGGGGCTGCGTATGCATTCTTAGATTAAGTGTTTAGCCAATTTGGTGCTCCAGCCAAGGTACTCACGGACCAGGGGAGAGAGTTCTTGGGGGAGTTTCAGGCTTTGTGTGAGCAAACCTTGATAGATCACCACACTACTTCTCGGGATCATCCCGAGGCTGATGGCTTGGCCGAGAGGGTTGTGCAAACAGTCAAACGAGGCTTGCGCAAATATGGCTTGCAGAAGGGACACTTGGGAGATTGGGACCTTCAGCTACCTTGGTTGGCCATGGGTTACAGGTTTAGCAAGCAAGCATCACTTGCCTCGTTCTTGCCTTATTTCTTTCTCTTTGGCCGAGAGCCAGATTTGCCTGCATCTATTCGCATGGAGACTGCAGTAGTCCTCAACCTTGATGATCCGGATGTGTGGACACAAACATATGCCCAACGGGCAGAGTTGTTCAAGAGAGTCATGTTTATGGCTTTTGAGAACCTTGCTATTGCCCAACACCAAGACTCATTGCGGTATGCCACTATACGTGGAGGGGGATATCGGCCAGGTGTTCGGCGTTTCCATCCTGGGGACTATGTGTATCTGCAGCAGACAGCGCCTACGACCTTGGATGTCACAGCAGGTCGTGTGATTCTAAGGGTCCGGGAGGTGTTGCCTTCAGGAGTGTTGATTCTGGAGGGTCAAGATGACATGGTATGGAAGGACCATGTGCACAATTGTGCGCCATGTCACCTTCCACATGTAGATGAGAAGATAGATCCCAACCTTGCAGTGGTACCTGCAGGGTTGTATTGCATGCTATGTGGGCATGCTGGTAGTGCCGCGACCATGTTGGTGTGTGACAAATGCTCAAGGGGGTGGCACATGGGATGCTTGATACCGCCACTTGAGGAGGTTCCTAGTGGAGAATGGTTATGTCCACGATATCTTGGACAGAGGTAATGGGGCATGACAGTGGCGAGGTTGACAAGTGATCCAAGGTCTAGCTAACGAGAGTTCGATGCCATGGATACCCAATTGAAGCCATGGATTGCAGGAAGACGAGTAACGATGATGGTACTTTTGCACCCGGCCTCTTGATCTATTGACTTCAGATAGTGGGACTTGGGCGATTGATGACCAAACGATGATCTTATTGGGATGGATACTTGTCAGCTATCTGGTGTTAAAGGGACCTAATCACTGGCTAGGGGGGCGATTGTGGTATAGCTTTCTAGGATTGTGTGCTTAGATTGTGGGTGGACAACGATGTATGTTGTGGCACGATGCTTAGGTGCACGACAGCTGTCATGGTTTTAGTCATGGTTATCTAGAATTACCTACTTCTAGTTAACTAGGACATTTTAGATATTTATATTTATATTTTGTGTGTTGGGACTTCATTGGGTCTCACATGCCAAGTGAGGTGTCGAGCCTCACTTGGGACATGAGGATAGGTTTTCCCCTTGTGAGGATGGAGAAGGCTCATCTTCTTGTAGTTGAGCCTCCATGAGCTTCTCTCACCTCCATAGCTCTAGGTATTGAGAGGGAGTGTGTTGAGGGCTTTGTAGGGTGGATTCCCTTAGCAAGGGTGCCCTTGGCTTGACTTAGTTTATGTGATAAAGTGGATTGTGGTATAGCTTTCTAGGATTGTGTGCTTAGATTGTGGTGGACAGCTATATATGTTGTGGCATGATGCTTAGATGCACGACAATTGTTGTGAGATCAGGGTATGCTGCTTCCTCTCGGAAAATCCCAGACCTGAATCGCCCCCCAACCTTTTCCATTACAGTGGCTCCTTTTGTTGGTTTCTTGTGGCTCCCCTGAAGTTATTGTAGTTCGACCCAGGGGAGTGGTTTTGGAGGAATAAAAGCAATGATCAGTTTTTCAAATACTCGGTTAAATTGGACTATTCCTTGTTGTTGCCAAAGGAAAGATTTGATGATAAGTGGAACAACAAGTGGGCTCATCTCCCTGGTCCTCTTATTACTTGGAAGGCGGTGTGGCTTGACATTTGAAAGAAACAGAGGGCTTCCAAAGTGACTGCCTTTTTGTGGAAGGTTGCTAATAGAATCCTTCCAGTGGCCTCTATGTTCTCTGATTCACCTGATGCTTGTGCTTCCTGCAATCTGCAGTCTTCTGAATCTTTGAAGCACTGCTTAGTGGATTGCCTTTTCGCTCAATCTGTTTGGAGGAAAGCCTTCACCTTGAATTCTTTCTGGAATCCCAATCTCAATTACTCCACTTCTGCTCTGTTACTGAATTGTAAAGATGGAAGTTCTTTATGCTCATGCCCTGTGTGGGAATCTTTAAGATGGGTCATTCTTTGGAATATCTGGAAGATGCGATGTGTTGTGATCTTTCAAACTGTGAAATCATGTTTGCAAAAAGTGCTGTATTGGGCTCATTCAGACCTTGTGTTTGAAGCTCGTAAGGCGTGGCTTGTTATTGTGACAGCTCTTTTTGATTGTGGTGAATCAAGAAGGGACCAGCTACTTACCTCATTTGACAATATATGGGGGAAAAGCAACATCTTTGGCAGAACAGTATCAGACTCTAGGGTTGTGTGGACAGACACTCTCCCTTCTTGCTGGCAGCACTATTAACTCGAAGCCTTCTCCTCTGGAGGCTGAAGATTCAGAGATCAACTGGAGGCACAAGCGACATACTTCTAGAAAAAGCAGATCAAAGACTCAACTCTCCTTCGATGTTCCCAAGCGTAAAATGGGTAGTTCGTAGTTTGCTGCTTTTTTGTTAGTTGCTTGAGCCTTATTAGTTCTCCAACCCTTACCCTTGGCCCTCTAGTTGGCTGCAGATCATTGCTGCAGCTGTTCTTGCTTCTCTGTAGGTTAGCCTTCTTTTTTCAGCAGCACTTTGGCTCTGAAGTACTTATTCTTAGTCTCTCTTGTTACACCTTGGTTTTTTTTGGCTCTGAGTGGAACCTCGTTACTCCGCCTTATGGCTCTTTGTAAGGTTATTTTTTGCTTACCTTTCAATAAATTTTTCAGGGCTACAATCCCCCACTTATCAAAAAATTGAAAAAAATTGAATAACGACCAAATTATACATATACTTCCTCGGACTCGCAACGACTGCCCGGCCCGCCGGGAAAGCATTCCCAGGCAGCCTGAAAATGACTGGCTTGTGTGAACCCTAGGGTAAATCTCGGAAGGTTTAAGGGACGGTAGGGCTTTACGGGAGAAAGGATTGGGTTCAAGTATGAAGTTGAAAAGAACGATGTGGGGTTCTTCAAAGCTCAGGTTTGAGATGATGCAGTGCCTCGAAAGATTGTAGAAAGAATGGGATTCTTGAGAGATATTGACAAAAGATGGGTTTGAGATTTTTGAGGAAGAATGGTTGTAGCATTAGCTTCTTATATTCAGCACATGTTCAGAGTAAAGGCAGGTTGCATGCTGTTTTGCTCCAGAGAAAGTGCTCCAGAGAAGCACTTTCTCTGGAGCAGTCCGCAAGTGCATCTTGTTGTCTCAAGAGTGCGACACTGTGCTTCGCAGGAAGCACTTTCGTCTGCTCCAATAACCAGTGATAATCTTTCTCATAGCACTTTATTATCGGTGCCCTTAGGGGAGGGTGGAGTGGCACGGTCCTCTAGTCACCGTGCAGCGTCTTCATCACGAGGGAATCCAGGTACATCTCAAACCAGCTCAGACTCGTTGAGTCGACTTCATCAGCAACTAGAGGATCAGGCAGAAGGCAGGGATACAGGCAATCTGACAAAACCCTTAGATGGGGAGGAAGCCACCAAGCTGAGGGAGCGCCTCAGGGAGCAGAGATATAAGGGCATGCAAGCTATTCGCCACCGGATGAAGGGAAGAGGCCAGGCTGACGAGGATGGAGGGGAGAGTTTCTCATATGCTGTGGACCCAGACAGTCTGATTCCAGGGGAGTTTGTGGTCCACAAACGCGTGGGCGTTGGCCGATTCATTGGGACCAAATACGAGGTACATTGCAATCAATGTATGAAGCAAGGTAGTTTGTTTGTTTGTTTCGTAGCGTTGAAATCTCTCAAACCGCTGGCCCCAGCCCTGTTGCTTGGTACCGTTGGAAATCCCTCGACGAGGAGGGTGCACCGACTTGGTTTCACAAAATTTGGAGCTACGGGCCGAGAATTATAGAAATATGAACAATTTTGGTCGCTGAAAATTCAACTAAATTACAAAATTAAGTGTTGGAATGACACTGGAGGTCGCACTTGGGTCTCTACAGGGGAGACGCACTTGGATACATAGGAAATTGCACTTGGTCTTCGATTCCAATTCATCACACATGGGCCAACGGCACAGGCTACCCTAGTCTGGATTAAAAGTGAGAGGTTTCAATTGCTTGTGGATACAGTGAAGGTCCCTCAAACAGTTTTTTTCCAGGTCGAGGATGGTTGTAATTTATTAATGGCACGGTACTAAAAGAAAAGCTCGTTGTGATGCCAGATTCCTGAGGGTAAGGAAAAACCAGCCAAATACATTTTTCTGAAGTATGCAGATGGTGTGGCAAAGTTGCGGGCCAAGCAGGCACACCGTCTCCTCTACAGATACCATTCGTAAGTGCACTCACTTTAAAGAATAAAAAGGGAGAGGAGGAAAGGCAAACCCCCTCTCTCCCCATGTGTATAGCATGAGGAAAACTCTACTTTTTGTCATGGAAGAAAAAACGTGCTGAGAAATAGGCCAACAAAGTCCTTGGAGTTGAAGGTGGAAATCCTTGATTTAGAGATGACCAACCAGTAATAGCTCGGATTCTTTGATGCAGGCCTGGTGAAACAGCAAGGGCACCTGCATTGAGCAAGTTGAACGATACAACAATATGGGAGAAGAGGAAGAATAATGGCAAGGTAGCTATTCAAAAGCTGGTGGTCAACATGATGGAGCTCTACATTCATCGTCTGAGACAAACCCGCCCTCCTTATCCACGTACTAGTGCAGCTATGGCTGCCTTTGCTGCCAAGTTCCCCTACATGGCCACCCCCGACCAACAGCAGGTGCACATTCTACTCAGGTAGCCACCCCATTGTATGGTGTCCAGGCCCTGGACTTCAAACCTGGGTGTCATGCATCCTCTCATATACATTTAGCTTTTAACCTCACTCCCACAATGAAGATTTGTATGATGGCTGTAGTATCTTAACACCCACTGTTGGGAGCTGATGGACTTGGTAGGCAGTTTTGGCAGCTGGTCACGGCTTTTATGATGAAGTCAATGGTGTGAGACTTTGTGATTGACAAGTCAATATTAAGGCTGCAATTTCTACGTAGTGCTAGTTTAGGTTTTATCTTGGATTTGTTTGGCTTACATTTCAATGCCTGTATGGAGTTGTTACTCTGTACTAGATGATTTCCTGGATTGTGCTTGCGCATTGGCCATTTGTGAAAAAGTGGAGTTGGTGCATGGTTGCACTGTTGCTGAGCCGAGCATTCGTCAGGGTGTTTCCCAGAATTGTCCTAGACAGTAAGTGCCATGATAGTCCCTTCCCTGCTAGGCATTTATAGAGATGAGAAATATGATTCAGACTAACAGATTCACTAACGGTGTGGCAGGCATTCCTAGATGTGGAGAAGGACATGACAGAGAGGGAAACACCCATGGACCGACTCATTTGTGGGGATGTTGGATTTGGGAAGACAGAGGTTGCGCTGCGTGCTATCTTTACTGCAACTTCTGCAAGCAAGCAAGTTATGGTGCTCGCCCCCACTACTGTTCTAGCCAAACAACACTTTGATGTGGTTTGTGAGAGATTTGCTGCTTATCCGCATATCAAAGTGGCTCTCCTCAGTCGTTTTCAGGTACGGTGTATTGTCCCCTGCATCGCATTGTCTTATGCCCAATGAATGGGTAAGTCCTAGTGGCTTGAGAGCGCAGGTTTGCTACCTTGTAATTGTGATTCCAAGAAGTGTTGAAGTTTCTAATATAGTGGATTGGCAGCTCCATTCTGTTGGGTTCCAGAGGGAGTGCATAGTGGATTGTTACAGTCCAAGCTACCAGCACAGCTATCCTCTAGCTGCTATGCCGGTTCCCCACTTCGTGCTGACATTTCCTTGATTTGCCGCATGTTATTTCGTCTTGCCAAAGCAGAACCTCTGACATCAGCATACCTGGACAGAGCCACCACCTCTCGTGATCTCAGGCACTAGTCTTCTCGCATGGACGTGTTCCGATTGCATCAGAGGAGTGTTAGGTAGCACCTTGCAAAGTCTTCTTTAGGTGTTGGTCGCTTTTTGTCTGTGAAGTTCAGGTGGATGACCTTTTCTTCTGTGATTGTGGGTGGAGCAGAAAGAGTCAGAGAAGAGGGAGGTGGTAGCAGGAATTCATGAGGGCAGCCTGAGCATTGTGGTGGGCACACATGCGCTATTGGGCAGTCAGATTCGTTATCATAACCTGGGGCTTTTGGTCGTTGACGAGGAGCAGGTATATCCCCCCATTTGCTATTAATTCAAAGCATGAGATGGGTGGATGAATGAGTAGTACAGAGGGTGACTGACACCTTTTGTCTGTTCGTGTTTGTTAACATTCTGCCAGAGGGGATAGGCGGTACCATTACAGCAGCATACTTTCACACTGATTGTTCTGGCATAAATCTGAATCTCTCTCCTTGCAGATACTAATGGCAAAGACCACTTTGCATTAGCCTAGAAAATCCGGTCATAGTCTCTGGCACCAACGATGACTGGGTTGCATGTTGGGTTGGACAGAGATTTGGGGTCAGGCAGAAGGAGCGGATAACGTCCCTTAAGACAACTGTGGATGTGCTAACGTTATCTGCCACGCCAATCCCTCGGACTCTTTACTTGGCACTTAGCGGCTTTCGAGATGCAAGGTAACAGCATTATTCCTCTTGTTTCTCAGACTGGTGGTAGTTTAGCACAAGGCTTAGTGGTATTAAAATGTGCTGCTGGCATAATGGGATGCTTTGCTTGTATCCTGGTGTATTCGTGGCTCCTTAATGCCAATCATGGAGTAAGTTGATTAATCACCATATCTGTAACCATGTAATGGCCAACTACGATTGATTAAATAACTTAAAAGACAAGACACCCTTCAAAATTTCACATTTAGATTGAAAGAGAATGAGCATCTCACAGTCATCTTTAAAGAAGGGAGGACTTCCAGCAGTGGCTGTCACTGGGGGCAAGGCACTTGATTTTAGCCAAGTGATGGTTTCTGCTTGTCCAGTTTATTGATCCACACCATTCACCTATCATTAATCTCATTTTGGTTTTATATATGGGGAACATTAGCCCAACAATGTGCAGCTGTAGTTTTGTTTGCGCAGAGGCTTTACCCAAGGAAGATGCACTACATATTTGTCCACCATCCTTGAAGATGTCTTCAGCTCGTTGCATGTCTTTGTTCATGTTTTGATTCTTGTTCTTTTCTGTTTTCTGTTTTCTGTTGGACTTGGGGCCAAATATATACATTTGCAAACAATAACTTGTCTCTTTGATTTTGTGGCCTGACTTATTTTTCTTCTCTTTCAGTCTGATAACAACACCGCCTCCAGAAAGACGCCCCATCACCACACATTTGCTGGAGTTCCACGAAGAAAAAGTGAAGTCCGCAATAGACTTTGAGCTCAAGCGTGGTGGGCAAGTATTCTATGTGGTTCCACGTGTGAAAGGTTCTATCTCCGTTCTACTTTTTCCATTGGTCCTTGGGAACACCCGTGGACACTCTAAAGTTTTTCCTCCATTGTCTGACCTTCTTTGACTGACACGTCCTATCTGTTACGTCCCTACTACAGCAAAGTCTAAATTTCTTCCAAACATGACAGCAACAAGCTCATTAGGCAGGAGCTGATGTAACTCCACGTCAAGGGGATCTGGAGATTGCAACACCCCTTTTCAGCCAAGCTGCAGTGCTATCATGATACCTTTCTGGTCCTCCGTGATGCCAGAATCATACAACCCCCATTATTTGTTTGCACTGGTTTCTACATCTCTATTACAGGTATTTGGATGGTTCAGGGTGGGATTCCACAGTCTTGAGGATGGAGACAGGCAGATGGGAGAAAGTGTAACGTTTTGAATGCTTATGCTCTGCCTGTGATACTGAAGATGGGCAGGAGATTGAGATTAAGACTGAGGAACAGTTCTTCTTTTGCTGTCTACTCTACTATGAAATTAGGGGCTGCTACTACTGCCTCTTCAGAGACAGTCAATCCCTGACTGATATCTTCCATTTTGAGGACCAGATTTACCTGGCGGCATATCTTCATGAGGCTCTCAAACTTAGAGAATCTCTAGTTTTGAAATAATAGACTTGGGGCTTCTTTAGGATCCCATTTTTTCCTTGTTCCTTGCTTTCTTTTGTCCCATACGCTCTTTGAGTGGACTGTGGATGTTATGACTGTTTCTTTCTCCCTCTTTCTCCCTCTTTCTTCTGTCAGGAGTGTGCGCAAGACATTGGATCTCCAAGCAACATTTGTGGTTTTTGACTAGTACTTTTTCTTTCTAGTGTTGTGGGTCCCCAATTTCTTTGGATGACACGGTTTGCACATTGTGTCCCTACTGCCATAAAATCCAAAAGGCTGGAAATTTCTTCCACACATGACTGCAACAAGCGCTAATGGAACTTTAATTTCAGCAGAGCTTGAAACCACAGAATCTTACAAGAAAGCTGCAGTTCTACCACTCTGGTAGAGGGGACAACCAGGAGCGTGCTGACCACTTGTGCCTTGCTTGTGCTAGAGTGACAGATGGAGATTGAGACTGAAGAACTTTTTTTTTCTTATACTGCCTCCCTCTACCTTGACATCCGGGGTGAATAGTATTTTCTACTCCGGACAGCCAATGTCCACGAGGCTCTCCACGTTAGACACCCTTGAAGTTGGCAGGCTCATAAGTGTCACAGTCGCTCTTCTCTGAGATGGTTTTGTTCTGTGTGGGCTAAATGCGGGTGTCTTGTGGCTTCTGCCTCTTCCTCTTCCCCTGTTTTTGTTGAGGTTGCTTTTGGTCTGAAGGTTGTTTGCTTGCCAAGGTTGTGCGCAAAGTTTTGGTTTGTGAAGTTTGTTCTTCTGTGTTTCCCCCTTTGTCACAAAAGGGGAAAAGAGGGAGAGCAAACAGTGGAGGACTGATGTGCTATGAACTTCTTTGGAAATGTGATGTTCAGGAATTGAAGATACACAAACGGTTTTGGAGTCATATTTTCCAGATGTGCGCATTGCTGTAGCCCATGGCCAGGTTTCTTTTTCTCCCATAGCTGTCGTGCAAAGTAGATGGGGTCCTTGACCTTGCTTGAGCTTGTCTTCAATCAAGAGGCAAGCTTTGAATTTTAATTCTAGTCTATGTCCCTCCGAGGAAGTCCTTTGAAAGGGCAACCAGTGAGAGCAGGGTCAAATCAACGAGACCACTTCATGAAAACGGTGTATAGTCTAGCCAATTTTGGTGAAAATCATGATTATCATACCTATTGATATGCCGCAAGTAATTCTCTTGGGAGATTATGGGGACAGCAAAGTGCATATGCATTGGAGGAGTCCATGGAACGGTTTGCAGAAGGCGAGACTCTTATTCTTCTCTGCACCAGCATTGTGGAGAGTGGGCTTGACATTTGCCGTGTAAACACTATCATCATTGAGGATGTCCAGCTCTTTGGTCTTGCCCAGCTCTACCAGGTTTACTCAGTTCCCTTGTCCCCTAGAGCATGAGAGAAGACCCAGCTCCAATATCTACCTCTAATGTGTATCTGAGGACATGTTTTTGCTTTGCTCTAATCTGTCTTTATTTATTCTGTAATGGTTGACGTAGTTTCACAAATCTGTTCCTTCTGGATTGTTTTTATCAGTATCCGGATACAGCCATCGAGTGCCATGTATAGCAAAGTCGATGGGGTGTCTTGTGTAATGGAAAGCCTGTGCTTGTGGGTGTGCAGTTGCGGGGAAGAGTAGGAAGGGCTGACCGAGAGGCACACGCTTACATGTTTCACCCTCGGAAGGAGCTTCTCTCAGATGATGCCGTGGTGAGTTGATATACGATAGATCTGAAGTGTTGCATTGAGCTCAATGACAGTGAAATTCAGATCACACAGATGTATCGATGAAGGCAGATTTATTGCTGGCATTTTCTTGTTCCTATGCCCAAAAAAGTCCTCCCATGGAATTTTCAATTTTCAAACTCACATCTCAAGGAGTGTTTTGTCTTTCTTGTAGAGTTGAGGTGTTCATAGAGCCACCAAACTTCACAAACCTCCTGGGAGCGTTGTGGTCTCTGATATGTACTATCCTCAAGGTGTGCTTACAAAGTCAGATTGATGGTACCATTTGGCCTGTGATGATGGTGTACTGCCTGCTTGCATTAGAAGGTGGCAGTTGTGGGAAGCCAGGCTTCATCCTGAGACCTTTCTGGTCTTTTGTGGTTGCAGAAGGTTGGCAGGGAAGAGATTTCCTTTACTAACACAAGTCATACTTGCCTGCATAGTTTGTTACCATTGCATGTATGCATTCAGTTTGGAATGCGTCAGTAAATGCTTAGTGCCCCACTTGACGTGACTATGTTACTATCAACTGGCAGGAGCGATTGGTGGCGTTGGAAGACTGTTGTGGATTAGGACAAGGCTTCCAACTGGCAGAGCGTGATATGGCAATTCGGGGGATTGGAAGTGTCTTTGGGGAAAAGCAAAGTGGGGATGTTGCCAAAATTGGGGTTGATCTCTACCTTGAAATGTTGTTTGAGGGCCTATCCAAGGTAGTGCATTCTCAACCCTTGTCAGACTGATGACCAAATCTTCAATTCAGTTTTCATTGGACACTGCATGTGTTTCAAGCTCTTAAGGTAGACCTTAATCTCTGATCATGTTATCATATTGTGTAGTACATTTGCAGTATAGTGCATGCTACTCATAATGTAGTTGTCAGGTATTTAAGGGGACAGTGGGGAAGGATAGAGTTAAAGTCCTTGTGCTCATTGTCTTTATGGTGTTACATCAATGGGGTTGTAGGTGGATCATCAAAACCTACCTCGACTTGAGTATGATGATGTTCAGGTGAGGCCAAGCCTTAAGTGTTGGAGTTTTTGTCTCTGAAATTCTCCAGGGTAAACGTAGGAGATATGGTAATGAAGCAACTGGCTAGAGTATTCCTGCTCTGGGGCTGGACAGTTGGCTATACTGATGGGGTGGCCAGCTAAAAACATCCCAAGTGCAACTACACTAGGCAGAGTGGTCAGGATTACTGCACTTCAATAAATAGCAAGCCACAGAAATGACTGACAGCAGGAGCTAAACAGTTGTGACCAGTCCAGTGTACTCTCTTTTTTATTTCTGGAGGGAAGGCAGAAGCATCCCACAGTGTGAACCTCAACAGAACCTTGGCAAGTCTAAAGAAGCCCACCCTGGCAGGGCCAAGCGCAAACAGACCAGGAGTGGTTTATTCCACCGTTCCAGTAAAATCCAAGTCAAAATCTCTGGACAAATGTAATATCATGCCTTCCTACCTCTCTGGGAAGCTCTATACCTCATGAGGGTCGTGGGCACCTAGAAATGGTTCACACACCCTGTGGATTGAGATGGGGTGTTGGAGTAAGCCATCCCCTGAGGCTTAAATCTGTTCTCTCTGTATACTCAGGAAGTAGACACAGTACCATTTCCTTTTCTCTGTCGTGCACTCTATGAGATCCAAGGCAGATAGTATTCTCTTTAAATTATTCCAGTGTTTGACCGCCTGCCAGAATATCACATGAGGTGATTTGTCTTTAGGCATCTTTTTTTGATGTCGTTGGTGTGGTTTTGTCCTGTGGGCCCCGGTTCCCTGTGGGACATCTCAAACTTTTTTCTCCCTTCCTTTTCTGTGTGTGTGTATCTCGTAAGGGCTGTAAGGTTTCTGTGGAAGTGATAAATTCTTATTTCTCCTTCTGGGCCTCTGGTGGACAGAATAAACTTGTGTTTCTCAGTTACTCTCTACCTGCTTGCCTGTCTTGCGCTGGCGGTGGAAGATTATCTAACAGCATGATTAGGTTCAGCCTAGGGCCTGCCAGGTCTACATTCAAAGGAGAGGTGGAGTATATTGTTCTGACCTGTATGAAATTTGTGGACGTCATGAAGTTTGTTTGTTTCTTTTCTTTCTCTAATTTTGTCTAACAAGAAGATATTCACCTAGGGCCTCCGAAGTCAACATTCACAGGAGAGATGGAGTGATCTTTCTGCCTCTACAGTGTTTGTGGACTGACTTTCTTTTCTTTCTCTGACTTAACCTAACGATAGGGCTTAACCTTGAGATTGTTTACTCGTGGACTGTGGAACAGCTCGAGTTGGAGGTTGATACGCACATTCCAGGTGAATATATCTCAAGTGCTGCCCAGCGTGAGAAAGTGATGAAACATGCCGAGCGGGCTGCCAGGGACAGCATGCGAGCCCTTATGCTCTTCACTAATCGCCTACGCAGTGACTATGGTCAGGAACCCCACACTATTGAGGTACCTTCATACCCTGTTCTGATGTGGTCGAGTGCCAAGGTTCGAACCACGGATGAATCAGAGCCATTGAGAAGGCCTCCAAAGTGAATGGCTGGCAAATGGCTTGCTACTTCTATCTCCTGCCTGGTAGACTAATGTATGACTGTGTTTGCTGATATTCTCACTCTCACACTCAGGTATTCATCCATGGTTGTCAGATGTTATTGAAGACCATGTATGTGAAACGGATAGCAGCAGACCTTGGTATTCATCGTATTCGGACAAGGGGCAAGACAGTTGTAATGGAAACCAGCATGGAGCTTGAAGCTTTTGACATGCTGACCTGTGCTATAACTTCGGACTCCCTTCGTGCCTCCCTGACCTATGAAAGTGATCGCATTGAGGTACATCTCTTTCTTTTATGTCTCCATGTTCCCCCCCATTTTCAAGAGAGCAAGTGGCTGTCTTTCTCTCATTTGTCTGCCACCCAACGTATGTAGAAAATGATCCGGAGGTAGAGGATATTGGCTTAAAAATGGGTTGGGCTGGAGTGTGGTGCAGATGAAGGGGCTGATAGGGCTCCCTGTAGAAAGGCAAATGGAACGAATATTTGACTGCTTGGCGGAGATGCGCAATGGCCTCCCCTCCTTTGTGAAGTACATCTGATGCACATTAGCTTTCCTTAAGGGTTGCGATGAGGCAATTCTTCCTCTCACATGTATAGTCTCTAATCATCCTCAAAATTTGGTGGAGAGCTTTACAATTCAAATCTAATGATTCCAAATGAAGTCATTTCTTCAGTGTATTGCGTTTGCTGCCTTTCCTTCCTTTCCTTCCTTTCTTTCCTTCCTATTTCTCCTTTGGGTTATGTCAGCACTTTGTTTTTTTCACAGTAGTTAGATTACTCAGTCATTTGGGATCGATCGGATTTGAACCGACAGCTTCATGCTAGCAAAACATGCGCTCTACCGATTGAACTACGTCACATGCACAGTTGCCTGTTTTTCAGTCATGGTTTGCCAGGGGCCCCAGCAATTCTTAGAAAGTCAATGGCTGTGTCATGGAGAGGATTGTTTTAATAGTGATGGACTTTCCTGTTTGACAAGGAGGTGGATTGTGTCTGTTTTATGTCTGTTGTAAATCGCCTGCAGCTATCACAGGATGCCACTATGCCAGTATGATAAAAAAGAAACCATTCATTTTGATGTAGTGGAGGACCAAGTGTATTCAACCATAGAATCGATGCTATCAGATGGTTAGTATGTAAGATGGATTGGCTCAAGCGCTGTCTAGTGCCTCTGGGTTGGAGGGCCTGAAGGCTTTCACAAGCAGAGTCTTTTTCCTTATCTACCATTGAGTTTTCTACTGCTGTGTGAGGGAAGGGGATGGTCTGCATACCCCAAAATGAAACAGCGCGATCTGACAAAATTCAAAGGATGACACGGCACATGACAGAACAAGGGTACATTCAGACCTGTTGCCGCGGACATCTTGCCTTGCAGAAAAGCTTGAAGCTACAGAGAGGAAACTTCTCAGATAGAGAGGCCTGGAGAAGTCATCACTGTTCCCTACATCAAACGCGGTGACCTCAGCTTGGTCAATGGCTTGCTCCTTTTATCTACGGACACCCGCATGGTCAATCCATTTCTTCTCATGGGGTTGCAAGGATCGCAGTTGTCAATGGAAACAAACATTACCACAAGCTGCAACCCAGCTGAAGCAGCCTGAAAGTTCCAAGGCTGTAAGTATAAGACGGATTCTAAGTCCATGTCGAGTTTCGAAAGGTGGCTTTCACACATGAAGGTATATGCCCTTCCACATAAAGATCTCAAAGGAAATGTCCTTAAATATATACCCCCAGATGAAATTATCCAAATGCTTTTTGCTTGCTTTTTGGCATGCAATGAAAGGCCAGATTTTGAGATGGCCACCAAAATGCCCTTCAAAATGATGAAACAATCTCAAATTAGAGTGCCTGAAACTACCTACCCCTCTAGAGATAAGATGCACAGAATTCTTTTCTATCTTCCCAGCTCCGAAGGCACATTTAGTGAACGCCTTGAAGCTCTTGCTGCTTTCCCATCCCAAAGCAGTAGGTAGTTTACTTTAGCTTTGCCACTGCCCTTCTTTGTGATTGACACTCTATTCCTGAATCAGCAAATCTCCTTCTGGTTTGTTTTTTTTTCTTTAAGGAAAAGGGGATAGAGGCCCTTGTAAATCATATTAAAAAGGCACAAGGCCTAGAAACAAGGGTCTGCAGCATCTCAGGCTGAGAGCAACCGAATATCACAAGGGGAAGTCAAGTGGTCTGACAGTCGTAGGCATCACTGTCTTCATAAAGTAAGGAGCTCGTTGTGGCAATAAGGTGGGTTCAACAAGTGTGATTGTGGAGTGACCAATGCACAGTTTCCTCTCTGATGCCTTGGGCGAACCTCTATGCGTATTACAGCTTTTGATGGTGCACCGTATATATCCTCTCGCAGCTAGAGCCTTCTCTTCCTCCGTTTGAGGCAAGTTGGCTGTGGAATCAAGAGGTGGAATCTGTAGCTGCTGAGAGGTCATCACTAACAGTGAAGGCTAATCTGCTGAGATATCACTAGATTTTATCCTCAACTAAATTTCAATATTACCAAGCTTTGGATTTTCTAAAACGTTAAGTGGGATAAGGGGAACTGCCTTTGAAACAGTGCAGATTATGAACTGGACACTAGTTTGATTCTCAAGACATGCAGTCTATCGGCAAATCTATATTGTCCCTACCGCAAATGTACACTCCGCTCAATACACTTCAGTCCTCTTCAATTTTGATCAGCTCAGACAGCACTGTTCACGGTACAAATATTTACCATCGAAATGAGCAACTTTCGAGAAGATGCCTTATCCCCATCTAAGTAGACCCTAATCGGCTGCCAGTATCTCTCCCTCTTCCCCCTACAGTACTCCCCTCTCTCCCCAGTGCACTGATGCGGAGACTGATAGGATCTAACTCGGTTGTCTCAAGTACGCTAATAATCTAGTCGACGTTCGTGGATCTGGCAGCATGCGTTCTCGCTCCAACGGTTGTCAGGAAAAGGTGACGGCGCAAATATATCAGTCAGGCTTTCCAAGATTTCAACATGTGAGAACGTCCATCTTTCTATCGTCCATCCCCACACTTTACTACACTGAGCAGGTCATATTTTTATCATGCACTTGAGCAGGTAGCCCAGTGGTTGGGTGTTTGTGCCTTGCCTGTACATAACCTAGGTGATCCTGTGCCTTCAGACCCTCCATTGGGCCCTCGATGGCCTGTGTGTTGAGCAGTAGGCTCTATAAATTCACTGGATGTTAAAGAAACTTTATCTTTATCTTTACACTTCTAACTCTATATATACTAAGGTAGCCTGTGCCGTTGGCCCAATCATCCAAGTCCAAGTGCAATCCCCTATGTATCAAAGTGCGTCTCCTACTCCGAGGCCCAAATGCGACCTCTAGGGTAGCCCGTGCCCTTGGCCCAAGTGTCCGGTGTCGTCTAAGTCCAAGTGCATGTGTGAATAATTGAAATCTAAGACCAAGTGCAATTTCATATGTCCCTATTGCGTCTCCTATGTCGAAGCCCATTTAAGCCCAAGTGCAATTTCATATGTACCCCAATGCGTCTCCTATGTCGAGGCCCAAGTGCGACCTCTAGTGTAGCCTATGCCGTTGGCCCATGTGTAAAAAATTGAAATCTAAACCCAAGTGCAATCTTCTATTCATGTATCCAAGTGCATCTCCCATGTAGAGGCCCAAGTGCAACCTCCAGTGTCCAATGTCATCTAAGTCCAAGTGCAATCCCAAAGCCCACTTTGCTATTTGTGCAATCTCCCTTTTCGAGGCTTCATATATTGATATATCCACTTTGCTATTTTTCATGAATTTCCAACGACCAAAAACACTTGAAATACCAAATCTGCCCAATAAAAGAAGTATGACGCTCTCGAAGGGAGCGTAACTTATGGTGTCACTTGATCCCGAAGGGCTACTGGCTTCCAGTAGGAGGTGGACACCTTCATGACACACCAGACGGTGGTTTGAACCCACAACCACATCCAACGTGGTATGTGCCCATTACCACTGGACTACATGTTGGTTGTCAATCTGCCACATGATGGCCCAATCATAGCTCCAAGAAAGCCCACTTTGCTATTTTTTTCGAATTTCCGAATCTCCTATGTCGTGGCCCAAATGCAACCTCGAGGGTAGTCTTTGCCATTGGCCCAAGTGTTTAATGTCATCTAAGTCCAAGTGCAATCCCCTACGTATCTAGAGACCCTCATGTTTGGGAGATCTAGGCCTAGGGTAGCCTGCGCCATTGGCCCATGTGTGAAGAATTGAAATCTAAGCATAAGTGCAATTTCTTATGTATCCAAGAAGGTCTCCTATGTCGAGGCCCAAGTGCGATCTCTAGTGTAGCCTATGCCATTGGCCCAAGTGTGAAGAACTGAAATTTAAGCCCAAGTGCAATTTTCTATTCATGTATCCAAGCGCATCTCCCATGTAGAGGCCCAATGTCCAATGTCATCTAAGTCCAAGTGCATTTTTTTTTTCTTTTTCAGAGAGCCTAGGTTAGCCTGTGCCGTTGGCCCAAGTGTCCAATGTCATCCAAGTAAGTTTTTTTTCCACAGAGCCCACGACCAGATTTGAACCGGAGACCTTTCCCTTGATATCTCTCCCGTCGAGGCTCCAACCATTGTCCCAGGAATGTCCACTTTGCCATTTTTGCTATTTTTTGTGAATTTCCAGCCTGCAAAAGTACTTGGAATTCCGTATCTCCCACAGGCAGGTCCAAAAATCATGAGACCAAGCCCATGCACCCCTCCTCGTCAAGGGCTTTCCAACGGTACCAAGCACCGGGGCTGGTGCCTTGCGGTTTGGGACATCTCAACGTGACAAAACAAAACAAAACAAAACAAACGTCTAGCTTCATAGATAGACTAGGGTAGTATGTATCCCAGTGCGGACTCTCCTATGTCGAGGCCCAAGTGCGACCTCTAGTGTAGCCTATGCCGTCGGCCCATGTGTGACGAATTGAAATCTAAGACCAAGTGCAATTTCCTATGTATCTACGTGCGTCTCCTATGTCGAGGCCCATCTAAGCCCAAGTGGAATCTTCTATTCATCTATCTAAGTGCATCTCCCATGTAGAGGCCCAAGTGTCTAGTGGATCATCTTAACGCAAGTGCAATCTCCTAAGTATCCAAGTACGTCTCCCATGTCTAGGGTGGTCTGCGCCGTTGGCCCAAGTGTCCAATGTCATCTAAGTCCAAGTGCATCAATATATGAAGCAAGCCATATCTAATCAATTTTTTTTTTCAGAGAGCCTACGACCAGATTTGAACTGGAGACCTTTCCCTTGATATCTCTCCCGTCGAGGCTCCAACCATTGGAATGCCCACTTTGCCATTTTTGCTATTTTTTGTGAATTTCCAGCGACCAAAAGTACTTGGAATTCCACATCTCCCTCAACGCTTGTCAAAAAATCATGATACCAAGCCGATGCACCCCTCCTCGTCCATGGCTTTCCCTTTATATCTCCAAGTGCTATCCCCTATATATCCAAGTATGTCTCCTATGTCGAGGCTTAAATGCAACCTCTAGGATAGCTTGTGTCATTGGCCCAAATGCCTTAGTGTCATCTAAGCCCAAGTGCAAGATCTCATATGTATCCTACTGCGTCTCCTAAGTGAGGCCCAAGTGCGACCTCTCTAGGGTAGCCTGTGCCGTTGGCCCAAGTGTCCACTGTCATCTAAGTCTAATGATTTAGCTATATCTAATCATTTTTTTTTTCCACATAGCCTACGATCAGATTTGAACCGGAGACCTCTCCCTTGTTGTATCTCACGTCAAGGCTCCAACCATTCTCCAAGGAATGCCCACTTTGCTATTTTTCTCGAATTTCCAACACACCCAATGTCATCTAGGTAAGTTTTTTTCCACAGAGCCTACCACCAGATTTGAACCGGAGACCTTTCCCTTGATATCTCTCCCATCGAGCTCCAACCATTGTCCAAGAATGCCCACTTTGCCATTTTTGCTATTTTTTGTAAATTTCCAGCGACCAAAAGTACTTGGAATGTCACCTCTCCCTCACCGCTTGTCCAAAAATCATGAGACCAAGCGTGCACCCCTCCTCATCTAGGGCTTTCCAACGCAAGGACCCGCGCTGGGGCCGCGGTTTGGGAGATCTCAGCGACGCCACAAAACAAAACAAACATCTCGCTTCATATATTGATATACATATATGTGTTTATTGGCTCCTCCCTATAAGGGAGAGACCACGCATTGGTGCCAAAAATGAGTAAGATCCCGATATACCTCCACTAGATAATACCTACATGAAGCACATAACCCTCCCCCACTTAAATGCTAACTTGAATGTACCTTGATTGGATAAGATCCATAGATGAATCTTACATATATAGATATTCATAAATAGAGACCCATAAATAAACGGTATATAGCATATATGGATAGACATATAGTATCTATATTTCCCTGTGTTTCTACGTATCTACCTCTGCCTGCTCAGCTGCACCGTGGTGGTTTTCACAGACCAATCCGACGTTACTTGACGACACACACAAGCAACACACACAAGAGGTCCTTTTGGGTTGATGGTAGATCAAATCCTCCATGGGTCATGACACAAGGTCAAGGACAATGTGGTGAGGCACCTTCTTCTTCAACCTATTTCAGCCTGTTTTGCCCTCTCATCAGACTCGGCCCTGAGATACATATCAAATTTTGTAAGTAGCTCGTTGAGTGGATCTGTGGTGGTTAGATTCGACCCTGAGATGCATATCGAATTCTGTAAGTAGCTCGTTGGGTGGATCTGTGGTGGTTAGAGCGGGCCGTGTTTCTATCTCTGCCCGCTCAGGTGGTTCTCCCAGACCAATCCGACATTACTTGACTACAGACACAAGCAGCACACACAAGAGATCATCTTGGGTTCTTGGTCAGTCAAATCCTCCATGGGTCATGACACAAGGTTGAGGACAATGTGGTGAGACACCTTCTTCTTCGACCTATTTCAGCTTGTTTTGCCCTCTCATCAGACTCGGGCCTGAATGTGCATATCGAATTCTGTAAGTAGCTCGTTGGGTGGATCTGTGGTGGTTTGGAGTGACTTTGACAAGTTGCTGCCGATGTGGCATCAAGAAAGTACCCAAAAACAGATAATAGAGATTTGCAGTATCTGTGTGAAATGGTCAGGTAGTTTATGTTGATGGTGGTCTCCAGTTTGCATCCTTTGTCAAACAAGGGTGCATGTCCATAAATGGAAAATGGTGAGTGTGGGGGGTGAGGAGGTGGCTGTGAAGGTGTGGAGTGTTGTCCTCTGTTCTGTTAAGATGAGGTATGAAGTTCGTGAAAGAGAGACTGCTTGCAGGTTTGTTGTTCAACTCTTGTTTTTCTTATTGCAGGAAGCTTTGTGGAGGGATGAAGGCCGGAGTTACCAGTCAGATAATGATCAGTTGTTTGAGAGGTGGCAATCCAGGGAAGAAATAGATAGGCTAGGTCAGGATGGCCCCCGAATACTTGGAGACAAATGCAACACGACCACCACAAGGAAATAAAGTAAGATAAGATGCGATGTCATTTTGAAGGTTGATGTCGAGATCAGGAGCGTCTGGAATGGTGCTTTTACAAGAGAATGTGTTTATTTGGGAACATGTTTCAAACTGATGAAATGTCAATAGTGGGTTTCAACCAAAAGTCACATTCTTTGCCTTCATTGCTAGCCTTGGTGGACCTATGCAGTGAGTTGTAACAGCATTGCCAAAACCACCTTGTTCTAGTTGTACGGCATTTCACACTTATGACCACATGGTGGGTGGGTGGATGGGCGGGTGCATATAAACACTACATGGGACTGGTGTGATATGAGTTGGGCATTGACCCAGAATTAGCCATTGGGAGCCCAGCGGCTTAACCAGGGTGTCTGCTCTGTTGGGCAGACTACAGGAGCAATTTGCGGACAGATGGGAAGGAAATGCTGAAGCATTGAAGAGGTATCAGCTCTGGAACCTCTGAACTGAGATGTGTTCATTAATGTTAATGTCAGAAGATGCAAGGAAGTGAACATGCAAGAGACAGGGTCTAGGCTCAGAAACAAAGTGAGAAAATCGCAATCCCTGCAAATGCTGACTATGTGGTATCTTGGCATGGTTTTCGTAGGTCATACACCTTCCTGCTACATTACCATTTATCTAAAATTTCTCTTGTTTAATTTTACATCAAAGCTTTTACTCAGCTTTGGAATGAACGTTTTTCCAACCCCAGTCAATGGTGGGACAATGGAGGCAAAAAGGTGCATGCCTGTTGGATTACAGAAAAGTTGATGCAATTTAGAATTGGACTCTACTGTAATAAGTAGGGTTGGGGTGTTTGCTGGAAGAACTTCACGTTGTGCTGAAGGAGCGGGGATAGAGTGTGGGTCCAGATTCATCCAAGAGGGCCGGATTTGAAGCTCCAAATTATCTATGATTCCTTGTGGAAGGATAGCTACAAGAAACCTACATGGGTAGATGTGTCAACTGGAAGCCACAGCAGCAACGGCACAATTGATAGGCACTGCTACTTAAGGCACCTTCTTCAACACATTTCACCCTTGTTTCCCCTCTTATCAGAGTCGGCCTTAAATTTTCATGTTGAATTCTGCAAGTTAGCTGGTTGAGTGAATCTTTGATAGTTTGGAGTGATTTTGACATCATACTGCCAATGTGACATCAGGAAAGTATCCAAAAACAGGTAACAGAGACGAGGAGAAGCTGTGGAATGAATACTTTTCTGACCCCAGTCAATGGTGGGACAACCGAGGCAAAAAGGTGAATGCCTGTTGGAAGGAATGCAAGTAGCATAGGAACTAGTGTGATAAGTAGGGTTTGGGTGTTTCCTAGAAAAAATCTAGCCTGTCATTGTCAACTGCTAGCAGCAAGGCAAGGATGTATGCATGATTTGTGCAGAGGCATTGATAGCTGAAGATAAAGGGATAGAGTGTGGGTCCCAATTCATCCAAGAGGGCCAGATTTCAAGCACTAGATTACCTATGAATCCCTGTGGATCAATCGCTACAAAGAAACCTGCATGGGTAGATGGTCAACTGGAAGCCACAACAGCAGCGGCACAATTGATAAAATCAGGCACTGCTAATGAAGACACCTTATTCAACACATTTGACCTTGTTTTTCCCTCTTATCAGAATCGGCCTAAATTTCCATGTTGAATTCTTCAAGTTAGCTGGTTGAGTGAATCTAGTTTGGAGTGACTTTGACATGATACTGCCAATGTGACAACAGGAAAATATTAAAAAAAGGTAACAAAATTGAGGAGAAGCCGTGGAATGAATACTTTTCTGACCCCAGTCAATGGTGGGACAACCCAGGCAAAAAGGTGAATGCCCGTCAGATTACCAGATGTCATTCTGAACACTGCCCTGGTGGACATGTATGCCAAATGTGGGGGCATCGAGGATGCAAAGGAAGTGTTCAACACTATGCAGGCTGAACAAGATGTGGTGTCGTGGAGTGCGATGCTTGCAGGGTATGCAGAGCAGGAGCGCGAAATGGAGGCTTTAGAGACCCATGAGCAAATGATGGGGGGAAGGGGTGAAGCCCAACCTCATAACGTTTGTATGCGTTTGCAATGCTGAGAGCCATGGTGGCTCCCCTGACTGCATTGTAAGTGTTGCAACTGTTCGACTCTCTTCCATTTGTTTCTCAAGTGTCCATCTTTTGTCATCATAAAACAGTCTGGACTTGCCAGGTTACTGAAGCTACCCTTCATTACGACTTATGAGTACATTCTCTCTTCCTCTCTTGTATCTTACTTTACATTGTCCAGGGTATTCTCTCTGAATACAGGAAGTTGCAAGTGATTGGAGCACAAGGTAGGGCTTATGTATGTAGTCCCCAATGGTTGATGTCATGGTTGATGTCATGAAGCCAATGCATATCATTTAGACAAGATTTTCTGTGATCTGATCCAACAAGTGGATGTGCGCAGCTTGAAATCTTAAGAACGTTCCCTGGGACTCTATTTTAGTATCTATTTCAGTATTTCAAAATTTCAATCAAGATTTTCAGTATTTCAGCGAGTTTTTTAGCAAGTATTTCAGTTTTTCAGCAAGTTTTTCAGTATTTCAGCGAGTTTTCAGGTATTTCAGTATTTCAGCCAGTTTGTCAGCAAGTATATTGATATTTCAGCCAGTTCTTCAACAAGTATTTTAATATTTCAATGAGTATTTCAACAATCATTTCAATATTTTAATAACTAGTAAATTGGAAGATCACTTTTGTAATATCATACATCAATATTTAATTCACACATCAATAAAGTTGTGCCAGGACCTATGTCCCCGAATTTATAAATAAATCAATCAATCAATTTTCCTCTTATGCAGAACATGTTTGACATATAATTCGAATATAAAGTAAACAGCCAACGTCCTTACAAAAAAGATTAAAATAAAATAAAATCGAATATGTGATATGCAATATGGTATATTTCAATATAATATTTTTAGGGAAATTTTCAACTTAAGAGTTGTAGGGTGGAGCCATTACGCGACTAGCCGCTTGTTTTACTCCATTTCTACCACATTACTCTACAAAAGATATATTGTACGTGAAATATTACAACCCTAATTTTGTCCATGAAACAGTGTCACACCCCGGAATTCATGAGAGATATTACGAAGAAGAATGAAAGAAGAGTACGGCACAATATCCGACAAATAATCTACAACGGATTGCCGTTGATTGTGCATGGTGGTCCGCCACATGTGGCCCAGGTAGGGTACGTGTGCTACGGTGCTCTGCTCATCATATGAGTATAGGACACCCTAATGCCCTGACCTAATTTTCGCTTTCTTAAAATCAAGCGTAGCTCAGCTGCTGGTAAGTGCACAGTGTGTCACCTCCGTGTTTGGGGGTTCGCCCCCCTGCCCTGCCCTGTCCATGTGTGGATGGTTCCTGACGGTATGTCTGGCTGTTGATCGTCCTGTAGGTCTCATGGCTCCCAGGTTTCCTCTTAAATTTAAAAAAAATAAAATCAAGTCCCAGACAGGAATTTTTACACGTTTTTTCCTCGGGCAGAGGGCTGTAATCGCAGATGACGGAATTCTGCCCCAGGTCAGCTATCCGCAAGGTCTTTACAACAGGTAAAATCCTGGCCCTGGGTCTTTCCTGGATTTTATGCCCCTTCCCTCGAACTCCGCCCTGGTGAGAGGCGCCTCAAAGTCCTGGGGCCAGGACTTGACCTAACACAAAAAGGCCGTAGACAAATATATCTCCATAAGTTCTTATTATGCAGTTGAGCAACACTTAGCAGCATTGGACTTGGTATATATATATGCGGACAATATTCCCACAACAACAAGAAATGTGCCAAGCTGGGATTTGAGCCCCATTGGCAGTGCGGACGCTATCCATCTAGGCAAGGCAACCCATTGGAAAGTTAGCCATGGCTGACGGAACAATAAGGCCGGTAGGTAGGTAAATATACCTTGTGAAGGGTACCGCATGTTGGTAGCTGGTTAACTTTAGCCAGCCATCACTGACTGTGGTTAACTAGAATGAATTCTATTATGCAGTGCTGACTATATTTGTAGAAGTCTGAAGGACCCTAAGAAAATACGGCCACTGAAGAAATGGGTCCAGGCTGCCCATCCACTAATAAGCTAGAACCGCTATGGCGTCGCCCACAGAACCTGCGGGTCCAGCTGGGCTGGCCATCTGGATGAGAGTGTTGAGGAATACTTGGGGCTCCCTAAAAGAATCCCGGGCAGAGGAGATCTGGTCGGCGCATCTCCACCCATCCGTTTACATCTAAAAACGTTCGGGCAACTTCTACTCCAAAAATGTTCAAAATTTGTGGGGATGTGCAAAAGAGAGCTGAAGTTTTATTTAATTTTGCAAAATTGAGGGGCCCCAAATACTTACAAGTATTTTAGAAAATTATTTGTGTAGCACGGCCTCTTTTGTATTCCCTAGACTTATATGATGAGAAGGGCATCCTAGCACATGTGGCGGACCACCATGTTTAAATTTACCGCAGAAGGAAATCAGTTTCACCAGCTAAACTAGTTGGGTGTTTGTGCCGTGCATGTGCATAGCCAAGGGGATCAAGGGTTCAAAGTGTCCACCTTCCAAGGGAAGGCAGTAATCCTTGGGGATGAAGTGACACTAAGGTAACCTCACCCAATTCCCACACCCCACTTAACACTGTCACCTATAAAAGCCCCCATTCCATTAAAGCATTGCCAATCCGATGCAGGTAAAAACACATGTTTACATCATTGGATGAAGAATCATAGGATGGATTGGAGGATGAGTGTGCTAACATGAATTGGTGAGTCTACTTCTAACCAGGTAAAAATTCATAACTAACTTGTACCTACTCCAAATTTTTTGAAACGGTTCCAAATGCCCATAGTTAGGAGGTTCTTTGATTCAGCTACAAACCTCCGGAGGTTATCAAGAAGGTTATATGGATATGTGGTTCTCCAAAAAACAACGAACCGGCAAAGGCTCATAACCGTCGGTTACATAGTTTTGAGATAACCAGCCTGAAAACCGTCAAAGATCAGCCAAAACCGCCTGTTCTTTGAGGTTTTTACAATTAATCAGAACTGGTGGTTCTTTCCATAAAAAATATCAGAACAAACCAGAACCGGAGGTTCTTTGATCTTTTGATTTTGTGAAAACCGGAACCGGAGGTTATGAGAGAAATCAAATAACCGCCCAACACTGCAAATTACGGCCCTTTTCCGGGCAGGGGGTCACTTTTCCCGGGGAGGCTAAAAAAGGGTGCATTTAAGGGTTAAAAAATACCTTAGGGCAGCTATGTGTCAGATCAAGGTAATTTTGCTCCTTTAAAAAGGAAGGAGAGGTTTGTACGTGTCAACAAACAGACTGGACGATAAGAGAAAACGAACTTTTTGTTTTCGTTTACAACATAGACGACTTATGTGATATATTGAACTGCGAGATGCTGTGTAAGGTGACATGTTAGGTGTTTTGAGTGCTCTGTTGGGATTCTATACTCCTAGTTAAGCAAGCATTGCCTTCACTTACCTTGACAATACCCAGCATCATAGAGACGAGCATTGCCAATGGCAATCTTGTTCATGCATTGATTACAACACTGGCATCAACAGAAACCCAAAAAGCAAGATGTTGATCCCAGGAGTGTAACATTACTTTTCTAGCTGATAAGGGAATGCATCATAAAGGGTAGAAGGTAGAGACATAAATGGTTGGACATTGTCAGCCCAACAAGGATTTTGCGCAACTTGACGACGAAGCAAAATGTTGATACCAGCAGTGCCAAGTATGTAGCCGACAAGGAATGCATCACATTGGCTACAGCAGAATGCAAGGCAATGTTGAAGAAACAGGGCATAGACCTAAATATAGAGAGAGTTGATCCAACTAACTACTCGTCACAAGAAAACAGAATCATATTGCTACAAAACTTTACACAAATGTTGATAGCAGTCTGCATTGCTAACACTGCTAAAGAGTGTCTATCCTCAGAGGCCATGTGAACACAGGATCCTCTCAACCCAGTAGTGAAGGTACTAGCTTCATCAAAGAATGTACATTCATCTCCGGTTAAGACCATATCAGCAGATGAACATTGCATTAGAATGTAAAATATGGGGTGGAAAGTACATAGACACAAAATATCTACATCCGATTTCAATACTTTGGAACCTTTTAAACAGTGTCGCTCCTGCTTAAGAATTTCTTTGCAAAACGGCCCAAAAACCCACCATGAGGTGGCTTGTCATCCGTGCTTTTGTCTTTCAAATCTGTCTTTTCATGGAAGTCCTTTGCAATAGCCTCAACCTCTTCTTTTGCTCTCTCTCCCATCCCAGGAGCTTTCACATCAGAGTTTACATTAATGTCTCGGCTGGTGCTATCCCCTCCTTCCTGAACCCCATAACATAGTTACAACTTTTAAATCATGTGAACATTGTACCATCTACAGAAATACATCTGTCCCTCACCTTCTCTTCATCAGAATACTTCCCAAGGGGTTGGGGGATGGCACCAAAGGCTGTCCTACCAAGAGTTTGGACAAACTCCAGCGCAAATGGGCAGACCAGAGTAGCATGCAAATCACTGACGTCCATTTCCTGAGTACCAAGTTCCTTGTGCTCCTGTAAGGACCCATGTACTACACATGCTGTAGATGTTTTAAGACTCAATCAAAACCAGCTGTTTCATTCGCAAGGGAGTAAAATGTTGGAGAAATGGACCTGAGTGGCGACCG
This sequence comes from Takakia lepidozioides, assembly GCA_030704615.1. Taxonomy (NCBI): domain Eukaryota; kingdom Viridiplantae; phylum Streptophyta; class Takakiopsida; order Takakiales; family Takakiaceae; genus Takakia; species Takakia lepidozioides. The sequence goes on from CM060731.1 coordinate 63,845,571, forward strand.
GAGTCTTCTCGTCAATCTGATGTGAAGCTTTAGGAACCTGGCCTACAGATCCCTCTGAGTCTGCCTGGTACCCAGTGCCCAGCTCGGTGTTATCCACAGTCTTATTTGCTGGTTCCACTGCTGGTTGCCCGCTAACCTGAACCACATAAATAAGATCATGATTGTGAAGAGCAGATCAAAATAAAAAACCCAGTATCACCCAGACGTTATCCTGAGTGTGTTTCCTCGAGTATCCTGAAAGGGTTGCACTCCCATAAATTAGAGAATCACCTGCTACATAGATTACCTCTGTTGGCTCGAGTGTTCCATCTCCCTTCCTGCCTTCTTCTTTTTGGCCTGGTAAAGAACCAGAGTCTTCCTCCGCTCCAGACCCCACTGCACCCCCTTTCACAAAGACCTTTTTCACCTTTGTAAGCAAACCAGGTTGGGCGGCAGGTGCTGGTGCAACACCTGTAAGTTCTGGATGAGGATCCCCACTCCCTTTTCCCTTTGCTTTGTCTTCAGCAAGTTGGAACCTTCCTCTCAACTTTTGAAACATAGAAGGCTGGGCATCTTCCTCCACTGTCACAGTACTTGTCAGGTTTGGATTATGATGTGTCTCTGGCTCTGAAGTTTTGGTCTCTGGCACATTGGTTGCTGCATCAGCCATTTTCAAGGATAATTAGTGGTAAGCAGATCTGGCAGAACCATAGCATTGAACCATAAGGATCTGGCTTCAAACTATGTGTCCAACTTGCATCATTTCTTTGAGCTACTGTCTGTATGCTGTATGAGTTCTCATTGGTATACAGCCTGGCTGGGGTTCACAAATTTTGCTACTGCTTTCCACTGCTAAAATAGAAGGAATTCCCATCATTTGGATAGCGAAATGAGGATTGACTCATCATCTCAAATCTAAAGCTGTTAACCCAAGTACCAGAAGGAAACAAAGTAGGATGCCACCCTGGCCAAGAACATGACAAAAGTGTACAGCAATGCTTCCATGGCTCTATCATATGGTTCCTCATGATGCTAATCTGCAGTCAGCAGAATTCCACTAAAAGGTCAGGACGAGTTGCTAAGATAATGTCCATCTAAAGCTTGACCTACACACTAATTCCAGCTCTAAACCAATTTTTCCCATTCCAACTCTTGCAGACTATTAGACATCCCAACCCGAATTCAACTTCTTGTATTTGCTTATGGAGGAGAAACCAGTTGACAGTAGGCTTTCTGCAGCGCAAGTGATTGGGCTTGAATTGTGGGAAAGAGAGAAGGGAGAGGGGGAGGGAGACCTCAGCTAAATGTAAACTTCAACTATGATGTACCTTGGACTTCGACCTCTCTGGCTGTGAGTGCACTCACTAGTATAGGAAATTCCCACCCAACAGCGGACAGCAATATCATTGCAGCAAAGAGAGTATATCATTTGCGGAAATCATAGTGCCAGCACAATGTTGACTCAAGCATTGCTCTTGTGGTTCTTTCCTAAGACGCAAATAAAGGGCCATTGAGAACCACGGTCAGGAAACGAAAGCATCTTGGAGACCTCACTTCTACATCAATCAGATCTACTTTATTTAACTCCATGATCAGACCCTTTCATATTGACACTGACCTCCAGGGCTGTCATCTTTACTTTCTGCAGGGAGTTCCTTGGCTTCCCCTGAGGGAGAGACATCATCGTCTTCTTCAGCTTTATTCGTCAGGCCTGTTGAGTCATCTCCTGCAAGAAAGCCACATCGTATCTACTATGAGCAGGTTTAGCCTTAGTTACTCTTTCCTTCCCCTCGCCTCCAAGTTTCCCCTCACTGTGGAGCCAAACAGTCTGTAATAGTCGCTCTGAAGATAAAGATTGATGTTAGCTTCAATGTATCTGATGAACAGCAATCGACACCGGCCAGAAAAGCTTTGTGTGCTCTATATCACACACCAGGACAAACTCCACAGAAGTCTTTGCAAAGTTTCCATAGTAATTCCCGAAAGCATGCTATCCTGAAATGGAGCGTCGAGAAGACGGATTTGGAGAAGACTACTGTGGTATATAGAACATCGGAACTCTTTTTTCACAGGAAGTAGATACTTCGACCAACATGCTACAGGCAAGAGCCGGTCGAGAAAACGGAAGTCGTAAAAAAGATTTGATGTAATTACCTTCCACTTTAGACTCCACCTGCACGGCGGGGACTCCAGGATCTACGTGACTTTCCCGGCTCTCGACCTCCGACGCACCATCTGATGTCTGAAGAGGCTCTGCCATTCCTTCCAACTTTCAAACTACCGATTCAAAGCACGCTGCACACGAGATTGAGAGAGGAAGAGACAGAGAAAAGTTCGAAACGATTGTCACCAGGAACAAAGACAGAGCAGCCAAAGCCGATGTATGAAAGCAGATCGAAATTGCGTGTCTGAATCGATCGAGGAAGGAAGTAGAAGCGAGTCTCGTCTTTGAAAGACGCCTTCCCAGAATTGAGAAGAGGGAGAGGCAAAGCTACTTACTGCATACGTGGCAAACAACTGGCCCCCGAAACATTGACCCGCCGAAAATAAGATCGTAACGTCGTTGTTTTACCGTACAATCGAACCACAATCCAACAGGTGGCATGGCGCCATGACTGCCGCGCTGGACCCACTCAACAGTAGGCCCCCCTGACTGCCAAGTGCCGGTATTCCGTATGGGCTCCGCAAACTTGAGACGCAGCAACCGGCCAGTAGAATTGGCTAAACTAGCACGAGCGTGGCGAAACTATTAAGCAAAATCCGGTGCCACGTGCGCACCTCATCTCTTGCCACGTATCGGATCAAAAGCTCCTCGCCTCGTGGCAAAGGCTGGAATAGTGTTTTTTGATTTTTTCATCAACGATGTGGATGAATGAAGATATAGGAAATGCGGATGAATTTTAAGTAAGCATCACTCTCTACAGATATTCCATCCTCTCCCACGTAATATTCTCTTGATACTTCTCACATAATAGAGGTTCTGAGCTCAAATCCACATGGCCTCATGGAGAGGCAAATAGCTGATGGTCGGTAAAGAAAAACCTGCCATAACAAAGGGCTGTTATAGTCAGTTGAGCCAAAAGCATCCACCCTAAGCTGTGGCTGCAGTAGAAAAGCGCAGCCGCCGTCGGCGGCTGTAGGCTCTTTGCGTGTGTGTAAAGCTGCGAGAGAGAGAGAGAGAGAGAGAAGTGAGAAGCAGAGATTCGTGGCTCGGAGCAGCAGTCATGGCCGATGAGGTCACCTTCATCATGATCAAGCCCGATGGAGTGCAAAGAGGCTTGGTATGTTGTGATTTCGAACCGGTTTATTAGGTATTGAGGGATTGTTTCCGAGGCGGTCTTGCTCTCAGAATTTTTTGCTTTGCTCATATTGTGCTACCTTCCGCCCGCATTCGTCTGTTACTTATTTCTTACCTGTTTCTTCTCTGGGTTTGTGGTGCATTTGGTAATATGTGTTGCTAGGTTACCTGGAGATTTGCATGGCTGGTTGGTCTGTGTGGCCCAATCTGTACATGGGTTGCTATGCCGTGGGAGGAGGATGGTTTTGAATTTGTTCGTTGGTGAGTAGTGCTGTTGCTGGAGAATGGAGAGAGATTGATCTTGACTCCACTAATCTCCTGTTTTCTATAGCTACAGTGAGGCCGTGTTTGTGGCAAATAGGCTCAAGTTATCGGTTCTATGCGGATTTGTGGGCGAAACTGTAGAGAGTCAGTTAGTCTGAGCGGGAAACTTCCGTTTTGAATTTTTTTAGGGAGATCGTTTTGAGCTTCTCTTGCCCCGGAATGTCATTCGTTTGGTTCTAGCATAGTAGACCTTCGCTCCACCGGTGGAAATCGATATCATGTAGCATGATCTGCTAATCTCAGGATTATGCCAGAAGTATCAGTTAATCACCTCTGAAGTATTTGAGAACGTCAACCGAGGCTGTTTTATGCCTGTTTTTTTGTGTGTTTTCCGGGTGAATTGCGGTCCTTAACTGTGTGATACTGTGGAGTTTTCTGTATGATTTTCACTTTTCTCTCCCTAATGTTAAACATCATGTATAATTGTTGTCTATTTTTTTCAACTGTGTTAGTCCTGGAGTTTCACCTCTGATCAACTAGTCATCAGTTTTTCATGAGGTGAAAAATGGAACCTGTCTGCTGTTTTGTTTCCTTTCCAATCCCAGATGGGTGTTTACTTCCCCAAAATCACCCTTATTTTATTTGCTCTGCAGATTGGAGAGGTCATCTCACGGTTCGAGAAGAAGGGATACCACCTCAAAGGTGAGCATCTGGATGAACTGTGTCAGAGAAGACTAAAACCGGCCAATTGTTTGGGTGAGATTAGTGTGGCCACAAGTTTGGAAGATGGAGGCAATCTTTGTGTGCAAAGGAATTAGAGTCTGAGAGTCCTACAGTGGAAGCCTTGGTCTGTTTTGTCCATTCTTGGCCCCCACCGTTTCATGGCGGATCAACTGTTTTTCCTCATTGCAGCAGATCAAGATTCGTTCTGGTGAGACAGCTATATGCTCTCTGTATGAAAACCTACTCACTGTTTTTGTGAAGGAGGTGAGGGTTAAGGTCAAAGTAGCCCTGTTATTATAATTCTCAAGGAATTCGTTTTTCTTTGGATGAGGCATGTAAGGGCACTCCACACCTGATCATACCCTTTGTCTATTTCTGCATTTGGGCTGATGAGACATCAATTTATAGTTATGTGTCTCTAAAGTATTGATGCATCTCAAGTTCTAAGGCCACTTGATTCCTGTTCGGCTGGAGTCAAACTGCTGTCATTGTGGCTTCTTTCAGTTCACACCAGTTGCCTTCATGAGAGTTTCGGTGGTGGAGTGAGGCAGTGGGGGGTGATGAAACATCAAAATACAGTTATCCCTGTCTGAGTCATCAGTGTGGATGCATCTTTTGCTGACCCCATGGATTCCTGTCCTCATGCAGCCACACTGTTGTAACTTTTTGGGAGAGTATGCTTATGATTGGTCATGTTTGGCTCCTCAGGTAGGCAGTGGGGGGTGATGAAACATCAAAATACAGTTATCCCTGTCTGAATTATCAGTGTGGATGCATTTTTTGCTGACCCCATGGATTCCTGTCCTCATGCAGCCAAACTGTTGTTACTGTCTGATGCTATAGTTTGCGTCACAACTCATTGAAAGAGTATGATCACCATTGGTCATGCTTGGCTCTCAGGGAGGCAGTGGGGTGTGATGACATATCAGGAAAACAGTAATCCCTGTCTGAATCCTTGGTCGGATATTTTTATGATCTGACCCCTTTGTTTCTTCCCTCCTGGTGAGAACAGTGGGAGCGATGAAACATCAAAACACAGCTATCTGTTTGAATCATAGCTTTTGATTTTCTTTGCTGCATGAATTCTTCATAGTACTGCTACTTGCTAGAGCTATTCCCAGAGATTTCAAGGTGGATAGTGTGGCCTCTCTCAGAATTAAAATTCAAGGAGAGACCTTCAATAGGGTAAACTTCTTTCCTGTGTCTTCCCCTCCTGCCTCCCAATGCAGGCCCTTCTGACAGAACAGAGATGCGTCTTTTCTTCATTTTTTAGTGGACTGACAGTGTATTTGTGTGCTACAACTTCAAAGCTATGAAGATGATTCAGGTTGAGCGCTCATTTGCGGAGAAGCACTACTCAGACCTGTCGACAAAGCCCTTTTTTGGGTCACTGGTTGAGTACATCATCTCAGGCCCAGTTGTTGCCATGGTCTGGCAAGGAAAGAAGGTGGTAGCAACAGGTCGCAAGATCATTGGAGCCACAAATCCTAGTCAGGCTGATACAGGCACAATTCGTGGAGACTTCTGCATTGACATTGGCAGGTGTGTTGATTCTGATGGGTATTTTCTGGGGAGGGGGGGAATTCATGGCAGTTGAAGCCAAAACTTGGTTACAAAGTTCTTCTGGTTAATTGTTGAGTTTCAACCTCCCTTGGAGTGTGAATTCATGCAGGCATGTGACAGTCCACAGGTGTTGAAAATCAAGAATGTAATGAAATGTTGTTATTCCTTTTGAACAGTCTGCAGCACTCGAAGGTTCTTTTCTTGGAATCTGTGAGAGGTTTTAGGTTCAATCCTTAAATCCTGTTGCTCCTGTATGCAACCAATCTGTGCTGGTACCCTTTAAGAGCGCTCTGCTATTGTTCAGGTTTGTGGAGTCTGCTCTTATGAACCTTACTGGGTTTGTGGAATAAGAAACCCTGTAGACAATGTTTGTGATGCTAATGCCATGAGGTTTCTCTGGTGAAGGCATCCCTGGTGTCCTAATTTATGTTTGATGTGATTTGATGGGCAATGCAGGAATGTGATCCATGGCAGTGATGCAGTCGAAAGTGCGCAGAAGGAAATTGCACTGTGGTTCCCGGACGGAATTACCAGTTGGCAGAGCAGCCTCAGCCCATGGATCTACGAGTAGATTAAGGGTTTTTAGTCTCTTAACCTCATGTTTGCCTTCTATTGAGGGATTTTGTCTCTTAGCAACCTGATTAATTACTAGGTCTTGAGTAATAAACTAAACAGAGTATCATCATTATTCTCTCATTATCAGAAAATAAGTACTTATGTTTGGAGATACCTTCCCCTGGCAGATGCATTCGTAGCTGCATGAAGCCATTGATTTCTGAGGTTTTTCTGTGTTGTTTTACAACCTACTCTTTCTGAGTGTTACTTAAACAGCTGACAGGATTACATTGTGAGAATCTGGGTGTTGGGGGCGAATCTGGGTGTTGGCGGGAGTTGTATGGATGGATAAGCACGATTAATGGATTCTAGTTGGAAACTGCATGTGAGGAATGTAGCCGGTGAGTGAGTGCACTGTGAAAATCACAGTCCAAGTGTGTAGCAAATAAAAACAGCTTACTGCTGTCATGACTGCTTCAAAAAAATTAGTTCAAAATTCTTATCGCATCACGCGCTGAAACTGGCCTCATCATCAAGTGCCTTCTAGTTCTTACAAGAGAAGTTTAACACCTTGAGAGTTCTGCACTCTCATAAAGAATTGGCCCCTTCAAGTCCCCTCAGTTCTTGAGAGAAGTCTAATACTTCAAGAATTCTGTGCAGGACAAAGAACTAACGAACTAACCCCCAAGCCAAATTTCTGTAACTATGACGAATATCATCATCAACATATGGATAAAAACTGTGTGCTGTCTGAGCTCTATGCTGAGCATGATGCTTCACCAGTTCACCAAGAAAGGCGAGCAGAGCAGATGATAAAAGAAAATAGCCTTACAAATGCATAAGGTGGTTGTAAGATCACTGCTAGACTGTTGCCTGAAGAGACCATAACTCTCAATCTCTAGTTTCACCTTCCTTCCTTGACATGAGGTTTACAAGATGCACCCTATTTATTTTGGGAGCTAATAGGCTAGCCTTGTTATATTTTCTTCTTTTCTTCTTGTTGCCATTTTAGTTGATTAATTTGATTGATGGCATTCATGTTATCTCTTATTGCTTGGATGTTTCTCTGAGAACAGATATTGTCACACAGAATGTATCAAACACAATCACGTTGTTTCTCCCGGAAATGAGACAACTAATGACAACAAGAGAACAGGGAAGCCTACACCTCCGTGTGTGCCAAGAAGCTCACCTAAAACTTACACATTTCTATGTTCAATGCCAACAAACTCGTCAGCCAGAAACTAGTTAGGAAGGTTTGGAGAAGTACCCTGATTCACTATCATCTTCACGTCTCAGAACATGTTTGAAGTGGAACGTTCCCAACAATCTCATCATCTGGATATATCAGAAACAAATGATCCAAAACTGAGTGGCATTCAAGTGGTTGTTGCCATCTCCACTCAACCATCACTACCCATCCTGACAGTGTGTCAGTTGGGGTCACACTTTAGGTCATCTACCAGCTCATATAAAAATCCTTCAACACAAACAGGCTCTGCAACCAACTAGCCATTGAAGGGAATTGCAGAGGCCCCAAGACTGCCTTCACTCACAACCAAGTGAGCAACACATCACTTATGCAGCAGACAGCCTATCGTCGCAGTTTAGATCAGCTATCAGCTATCAGCTCATATATAAATCCTTCAACACAAACATGGTCTGCAACCAACTAGCCATCCAAGGGAGTTCCAGAAGGCCCCAAAGTGAGCAACTCTCACGCAGCAGACAGCCTATCTAACAAGGCATCTACATTGACTGTTCAGACAGAAGTTGACCAGGACACCTAAACCCAAAGCCATAGCCACAGAATTGGGTTGCATATACAGGTGGAAAGCACAACACAGCTACCATCCTTCCAGTGGAATGATCAACCACTGGATACAGAAAACATGATTGTTGACAGTAATTTGGCTCGAGGACCACTTCATCACTAGGAGTGAGCAGTCCGTCAGCACATGCGAGACGAGACTCACGCCAGGCAGTCTTCAGTACTAGATAATCAGAATGCACAATCGGACAAACCATTTCTCCACCACCTCAGGTGAGTAATACTATTTCAAAGGATACAAAACAGGAGGTCACCATATCTATGGTGCCTAAAGAAAGCTGCCATGGTGTCCATCCCATCCATGGGCTTAGTTTGCGCAATGTAAGTGCTGAAGGTTCTTAAAGTCAACAATACCACATTCAATTGTAATTCTTCCAACAAAAAATAAGGATTATAATAACCCTCTCAAACCACAGGTGCCATGCACCCAGGAACAGTTGACAAACAGGTGAGGTACAACAGCTCACTTCGGATCACTAAAGTATCTGTTAAAACTGGGCATTATCTGAGCTGGAGAACCTTTCACAAATTTACGCAATCCATTATCTCCGTAGCTCTCGCCTTCTTTGTGGTTCTCAAGAACACCTGCTGCCCGGTCATCCTTGTTGATTCTTCAGATGATGCACATGGGATCACACCACAAACTATCAATAAGTGTCACATAAATAGATACAACCAACAAACACAAAGCATATCAAGGGAACTGCCTCCTCCTTCATGTGTATGTGTGCGTGAGATAGAGAGCCAACCTGACATCAGGGTTGATAGCAAGATTGCGCCCTACAGCAAAGCCAGCTAAGCCAACAGCTGCTCCTAGTGCAAGGAACAGTGGATAAATCTGTTAACCATCCCCACCATTTCCTTCCCCTCAGATTGGCACCATTCAAGTCTTGTCACAACGTCAGCAACACCAATCAGGGGGTTTCTAAGTTTCAAACCCCAGCTAGTACCTTTGACATTTCCAAGGTGTGGAAAAGGAACCATGCAGCTTCTAAGAATGCTGTGGCTTGAAGAACTTCGCACACTCGACAACTACCCACCCTACTACCATGCGGTTATAGAGCTTAAGTGACATGCAAAAGAAGAAAACAGAGCTGACAATAATTGTACTACTCAATGTCTACCCCTCACAAGTCAACATCCATTACTATCGAGTCCAGGATTACGAATGAATATAAAGCATATTAGTGCTCGCAGAAAGAGTGCCCGGAATCCAAGTGTCTGCAGGGAAGTTCGATCTCCCCAAACAGGACTGGCAGAAATATAGAAATGAAGGTGATTTCAATTCATTCTAAAGATAAACCATGGATTGTGAGCTGAGTAGTGGATAGCCCTCCACATAACTAACTAACGGGAGTACTATGAAACTAGCAGGTGCATGTGCGATGATCCTCGCAGAATCAGTATTTCGTGAGCAGCCAGGCTAGCGAATTCACGTGTGAAGACCACCCGGCAAGATGACAAGTACTTCGTATTCTCAAAGTAGACCCCTAGGGATTGTGCACCGTCAGAACCGAACCCTCTCTTTCCCCAACCCTAGGACACACAAACTTAGTCCTTGACCATGGCAGAGCCATCTTTGGAGTCCCAGTAGATGAAACACACGACTGCCCAATTCAGCTCAAGATTCTGTCAAAACAAAAACAAAGCTCGTGAGAAGAAAGTAGCTTCTTAAGTCACAAATCTCTCAGAATACCTCCGGCTTGATCCAACGCTTCGACCACGACATTTGAGCCATGAAAACCGGCCGGATTCAAATGAAAATCCCTCCACCCAGATCCAGATCAAATCGGCCTGCTCCTCGACGTCTCAACTCTCTGTCCCTCTTCTCGACAAGGCCCAGCACCAACGTCATCCTTCACAAACAGCCAGGCCCGCCCGGGTCTTTCGGATGCCGTGCCCTGGCTAAACTCTCAACAGCGTTTAGCCTCAAGACACAAATAAATGACTGATTGACCCCCAAAAAAAGGAAAACAAAATGAGTGAATGGTTATTTGGAATTTTAATAAAAAATGACTGAATGGTTTGTTATTTTAAAATGAATATCAATGAAAGTATTGAGGGCTGCTATCCCCTCTTTAAAAAATATACCAGACGATAGCTCAGTTGGATAGTGCACTATGTGCTAACCACGTGATCCGTTTGAGGTTCTTAACACGATAAAATCTCAGTCGACGAATACCGCTGGGTAAAATCTCTTTTGGATTTTTAGTAGGAGCCTAATACACCTTAGAAACTTCTTGAATTGAATTCACACACAAATATTGAAATATCCGCTTAGGAAAAAAGATCCACTGCGGGCAGTTTGCAACTAGCTATAATGCAGTGTCAAACCAAAACACAGGGAACCCATGCTTGATCCTTCTTCATAGCGTCTCCGAATGTAAAAGAAAATCATGACCAAATGCATCTTCTTTTAAACTGCATTGGAGCTACGTGAAAAAATACCTGGCGAATGCGATATTGTTGTCAACTGTGTCGTTTAAAATATAACCCATCGGGCGTTTTGTCTTTGAGGTCAAGCACTCCTGACTTGCCTTTGATTTTATAATGATCGGACGATGAACTGAGATATACATATCAAGATTTAGCTCCTGGTGACTACCACTATCTCAATCCTATCATTGTGTCATCGCAGATGATGCAGATTATGAGTACTGTGTATGAGCTCTCACAGCTGGAATTTGCAGCGAGACTTGTCCCCAGAGTTCTTCAAAGACAAATATCTATCAAGGGCCTAAGTTTTGCGAAGTTGCATTGCAACTTATTGCTGGACAATGGTTGTAGTCTAAGGATTCCAAACCCATTATGCTCTACAATACTCTCATAAAACCAATTTGTCACGACGCATCCGGGATGCTTCGACGCTGGGGGGCCACAGCGGGGTCGCAGTCGCGGCAGCCCAACGATGCTTTTGCGACGGCAGGGGGTCGCAATGTTCAGAAGAGGGACAAAAACAAAAACATAAAAATAAAAATAAAAATAAAAAACCCGCTGTCGCAACAACGTCGCTGGGCTGCCACGAGCTGGGGCTGTGGCGCTGCCACGTCCCGGCGATGCCGTTGTAACCCACTGGCATCGCAGCCTCCCGGGGGCATCACAAACCCCCAATACGCTGGCGAGGGTGCCTAAGTGGGACGGGGTGCCGTTGCGACCCGCCCGGCGTCACTGCCTCCCAGGAGCGTCGCAAGCAACCCCCTATCGCGGTGGCGGTCACGCCCCGATTTCGGCGACGTTGTGGCACAACGTCACCTCAACGCCCTGACATCGCAAGGCCGAGGGCGGGCCCCCTATGCGACGCTGCAATCGCAGTGGGGTCGCCACGTCCGGCGCAGGGAGGGTTGTGGGCAGTGGCTACCCTAAACGTAGTAGTGGTAGCAGGGAGTCGTTGTGCATGCTAATGTTTTAGCTTCTGTGTTCCGCTTTAGCATCACACCATTACATTGTTTGGGTTATAGCGTCGTCTAAGGCATTTACAGCGCAGTTACAACCAGTGATCAACACACAATAGTGACCAACAGCAAGACTTCTTTTTATGTGCCTGAGCATCTTCCCCAAACTCTTGCTTACTTCAAGAATGAGGTTGTTATCATTGAGTCATGGGCTAGAGAGAGAGGTGTTAATGATGAACAAGTAACAACAATATTGAGGGCCCTGAATGTGAGTTATTTGTTGTGTTTGAAATGTCGTACAAAGGTAAGCTGGTCTGTCGTCCTGCAAACTACATGTTCATTTGGAGACCTATCACACAGCTTTAGTGTTGGGTGGTGTCATTGTCAAAGTGTTTGTCACCGTCTTGATTTACCAAATGCAGAGGATGTCACTGTACAATATGCCTATGGAACTGTCATGGAGGAAAAATGGGAATTTATCCCTGCAGGTCATGTCATGTTAGTTGTGAAATTGTTTGGCACATTTGGCATTCATTCCACAAGCAAATGTGGAAACACTTGATGGGTTAGAAAATGCGCCAGTAAATGCGATGTGAGAATGCGCCAGTAAACGTGATGTTGGGATTGCATGTCCATGAACCTACCCCTGACTCTGATTTTGAAACTGAATCGGATTCTGATTTTGATCCTGAAGATGAGGAGGCAAACATGAGAGAACCTTGGACTGACCCTGTTGGGATTGAGGCTTTCATTGACGACCATGGGTTGGCTGCACACGAATTGGGATTGATGTATGACGACATTGTGGATGGTCACCACATTGATCCAAAGAAAATGTTTGCTAACAATATGTGGAATTCTGGCACAAAGGTGTTGTCTCCTCTAGTTTGGAAAGGAGGCTATTTTGGACAAATTTTACCTTGGAATGATGTTGCAAGCCATGTAGATTACTTCAACCTATTCTGGCCTATGCCAATTTTACGCAAATCTTGTAACATGACGAACCTTTATGCGCAAACGGTTGGTCCAAGAGGTACAACCAAAGGTGGATTGTGGTGGCATCCTGTGGTACCCACTGAACTGAGAGCATGGATCATGTGGATTTGTATTCTCATGGGGGTCAAGAAATTTCCATCCACAAGGAACTACTGGAAGTCATGTTCTGCGTTTTTCCTATGTCCTATCATTAGTTGTCCTCACGTGTGCACATTTGGTAGACAATGCTTTTGTTGAAATTGACCAAGAATCTACTGACTATGATAAGATAGCGAATACGAGGTGGTTGGTTGATGCACATAGCCGTTTGTACAAGTTGTACTATGCCCCTGAGCATAATGTTACGGTGGACAATCAAATCATGATAAAGTACTTTGGCAAGTACTAGAGTATTAGGCAGTTTATGCAAGACAGGGCCTGTTAGATGGGGGGTAAAGGTTTGGTGTCTTGCTAATTCCGGGTCTAAGTATGTGCTAAAATTAGTCGAAGTGTATTTGGGAAAAGATGATTCAATTAAAAAAAGTATGACGCCTCTCGAAGGGAGCGACGTAACCTATGGAGTCACTTCACCCCCAAGGGCTACTGCCTTCCGCTAGGAAGGTGGACACCTTCATGACACAACAGACCGTGGTTTGAACCCACAACCACATCCAACGTGGTATGTGCCCATTACCACTGGGCTACATGCTGGTTGTCGATGATTCAATTAACAATAATAAGAGGCAAGGGTATGGGGTGGTTTCTCATTTGCTGGAGGGTTTTCATGGGGTTGGCCACATTGTCACTTGTGATAATTTCTTCACAAGCCCAACCCTATTCTATGATTTGCTGGACAAAGACATATATGCTACATGGACTTATTAAACAAACCGAATTGGCTGGTCTGATGCTTTGACATTGGGCAAAGTTGGGGAGAGAGGCAACTTGGTTTGGAGGATGCATTACTCAAACAAATTGGCTGCTATTTAAACTTGGTTCAACAACAAGCCTATCTGTTTGTTGTCAACAACGATGTCTCCAGTGGCGGAGGGGTTTGATTGTTTTGTGCCTCGCCAGTATGATCATGCTAAGAGAACGATGCCTACTTCCCCAATTTTGAAGCATTACCAGCAGCATATATATAAGAGGGATTGATGTACAGGACCAGCTTCGGGGAAATTTTAGTGTGCAACCGCGAGATCATAAATTATGGTGATGTCACATTTTTCTTTGGTTGCTTGATATTAGCCTTGTAAACGCTTACATACTTCATGGATCATTCATGAGAGGTTGAGGAAGGACTCATCTCTCGCACCTTTCCTTCAATATAGCAGTAGCCTCCTCGTTGATACAAGGGTGGGGTGGCCCCAAGCGAACGACGGGCACTGGGTGCAAAGTGCCCAATCCACAACCGATGTATTTCTCGTACAAATCTACTCATCGGTGGCTTGGTATGGAGTGTGGGCAAAGGCAGAGGCACTACTGTCCTACTTGTGGGAATGTGGCAATATGGCAAGTGGCCAATGTTTTGTGAAGTTACATTTCGTGAAAGGCTAATATAGGTAATCTGATTTGTACTGTTGATGTGCACTTACTTATACTAGTGTGGTAGGGGGATGACAGCAACATGACATGCCCAATTCGCAAGGAAGTGGAAGTTAGCATGCGACTGGCCTGTGTAATTGTGGGCATGTGTATATGTACCAGTTGCATTATGTATGTGGCGCTATGTTGCTCTTCTGCTTGAAGGCGGTCGTATTAGGAGGGCTTGAATCTGTGTAGACTTCACAGAGCACTAGGTTGATTTGATGCCAACAGTGTGGGGTTGGCTCTAGGGAGGCCACTTCCAAATATTCCGATACTATGTGCAAAAATATAGGATACAATATATAAAATTTAGAAAACAATTACAAATAAACATGGGTACCAATATATCGTGGTTTCAGAATTTAAATGAATATAGGGTCTGGAATATAGATTTATTTTTATTTTTTTACAACTACCAATAGGGTCCTGATAAAGACCTGGGACGCGTGTCGTCTAGTTACTGGTTTATCAAGTGGGCTAGACTTGGATTTGGGGACCTGAACTATTGACGACACTTGGTTTGCAAATCTAAATGGCACCTTAAATTCAAGTATGATGTAACAGATACTAAATGGATAGACATAGATTCAATCATTAGTTCAATTACTATGACTTTTGACAAAGTTCAGAGTGCTTACAGCTTGAATGCTACCGATGCCCAAGCCTTGGATGAGTTTGTTTCGACCAAATAATTAATGAACTATTTTTTGCTGAAAAAAAAAAACTTTATTGCATTGTTACTATAGCATGCTTGAAATTTGTTAGCAGCAGTAAAATATAATTAACATAGCCTTTCACAAAAATATTGAAGTATAGGGTGGCCGATAAAGACCAAAATAAAAACAATACCCTCATACAAATTACCATTTTTTTCGCACGTGATGTATAAAAAATATAGGGAGTGGCTCCCCCGAGGGTTGGCTTACCTTGTACATGTGTGTATTTGGGACTAGTATGGTATGGGTTGGGGCTGGTTTGGGGGTTGGCTGGATATATTTGTATCCATGATGAAGCATCATATTTTAGGGTTCAATATGTACACAAGAAGAAATATGTATATGGAGGTACTAACATGGTTATAGTTTTAGATTGAGAACTAACATTCCTTTGCTACTGCAGGAGATGTGGGGGTGAGTGTTGCATTGCATCTTGCATTGCACTCGGGTCACATGACATTGGTGAGGGCAAGCCTAACTATACTACAATTTCCCTATCTTATCCATTTAGGGCATACAAGCATGGCTCGCATTTTTTAACCTTGGTGTGTAGGCGTTGACCGACCTTCACATTGCTATCATACCTGCATTTGTTGGCTGCCTCTAGAGGCTGATGTGCCAATGAAATATGCATTCATATAGAAGCATGTAGGTTTTACTAGTCTCCTTTCAGCCGGGGGTGTGTACATGCGGGGGGATGCCATCTGCAACCTAAGCATTCACCAGCACAAGCACAATCCTTGGCCAACAAATTGACAGGACCATGTGCACAGCTGCCTGAGCAAGCACAAGCCCAAGCCCAAGGCCAACAAATTGACAAGACCATGTGCACAGCAGCCTGAGCCCTAACCAGCACGCGGCGGAAGCCCAAGGCCAGTAAAATTGGCAAACACTTGCACAATTAGAAGGCTAGCAAAACGTAATGTGCACAAAAGCTACAGGGCCATCTTCTCACCCTGTTTGGCCCCACGAATCTTCCCCAGCTGGCAGCCCATGCATGAGCACATGAAGGGTGAAATAAAACACCTACTCATAGGATGAACCCGAACAAATTTCATCCCGTCAATAAAAGTTGGAATTTATTCCAACTTTTTGTAAGTTTTTGGGAAAGGGCCCAAAAAATGGGGCCCACACTCAACAGTGGCGTTTTCGCTCGTTTTTCGCTGATTGGGCTGAAAATTTCCAGATGTCTACAAGAGCTTAGGTAGGAACCTAATGTCCGGTCAACTTTTGCAAATTCTTTTTTTCAGCAAGAAATGTGGGTCAATTTTTAAGAGAAAAAACAACATAGAGCAATGGGCATTTAAGGGTTAACATCTGTCATCATTGCTTCCTTGACATCAATGAATTGGACATAATTGAAAAGATTAGGCTACTCCATGAAAGTTATGTTGCATAATATAATACCACTCCGTGCTACACTTTGTACACATCCTCCTCAACATATATTCTAAAAAGACTTGTTTTGTGATGTAGAAATTTAAATAATGAATTTAATGTCAATACGCAGACACATCTTATGCCGCTTTTGACCTTGGTTATCAAGGTCCCTTGTTTCTTTCAAGGATTTTTCATTGTGTCTAGGATATGACTCCTTAGCGGGATTGTTGTTGTAATGTTTTAAATTGTATAAACCAAACTATCTTAGAAGATGAGACATGCCAAACAAAAAATCCAACTATATAATCATATTTAAAGACATACTTTATAGTACCATAGCTTGTATTAAATGCATTTTTTTAGTAGATCAGAGGCTTTTGCAAGATTTTTTTTTTTTGGTTGTCTTAATGAAAGAACCAACCTAAGCTATTATTTTTAAAAATTAAAAATAAAAATCGTTGTCCATTTTCTCTTTAAACAAGAGATTTCACTTTGTCATGGCCTTTGACTAGATATTGAACTCCTAAATATCAATGCAATTTGGAATAATTGGGCAAGTAAGATTAGCACCCCTGCCATTAGCATATTATTCTACCAAGCAAGTTCTTTTGTGGACTATGAGAATGTAGATTGATCTACTAGCCTTAAGTATTCTAGATAAATTCTAGCAACAAATGAAATGCAACATGTATGAGGTCAACTGGAGGCACAAAAGAAGTTTAAGGAAGGGGAAATCCAAGACTCAACTTTCTTTTGCAGCATGTAGTCTCAGTATTGCTAGGTTCTTAATTGATTTGTTCCCTGTCTTTTCTATCTCTCTTGCAGGTTGGCACTAATGTGTCATGGTTTTAGTCATGGTTAACTAGAATTACCTACTTCTAGTTAACTAGGACATTTTGGATATTTATATTTGTATTTTGTGTGTTGGGACTTCATTTGGTCTCACATGCCAAGTGAGGTGTCAAACCTCACTTGGGACATGGGAATGGGTTTTCCCCTTGTGAGTGTTGAGGAGGGCCCATCTTCTTGTAGTTGAGCCTCCATGAGCCTCTCCCACCTCCATAGCTCAACTTGTCAATTTGGGATGAATGCATTGCAAAGTAAGATAATGCAATCTTGCATGCATGTTGGGGGGAAGATACCATGAAGAGGTGTTTCTTACTATACTCTACAAACCCTAGTCTCCATACTCTTCAAGAAACTGTGTATGGGCTCCCTCTGCCCATCATACCTTTTTAAGAACAATGTATGGAATCCAACTACACTTTTTGAACAGTGTATGGGCCCCCTCTGCCCTACATACGTGTTTTTGAAAAGTGTATGGGCTCCCTCTGCCCCCACCATACACTTTTTTGAACGGAGTATGGATATAAGTGGAGAGACTTTGCCTACCATACGTTGTCATTAAAAGTGTATGACATCTAGGGTGTATCTGGAGGAGTATTGCCTTTGGAGGATCTTTGGGGGGTCCTTTGAGGAGCTTTTGTAAGACTCTTGAAGAGCTCTTGAAGGGGTGTTTGGAGGACTGTTTGGAGGACTATCGGAGGTCTTTGAAGACCAATATTGGGCAAACATTTGGAGCCTTTGGAGGGCTATTTGGAGGACTATTTTGGGGTCCTTGGAGGCTAATATTTGGCGAGAGCCTTAGTGAGATTATTTGAGAGACCCTGGAAGGTAGTTATGTCTGTTGGTCATGAGCAAGAGCGTTTAGAGATAGGGGGAGACTAGTGGGATGAGAGCATTATGGGATTAGGAATTGCTTTAGTCTCTCTTCCTCGTAGTCTTCCACCCTCTATGTAGGCCAAAACCTTTCCGTAGGTGGAGGCAAGAGTCAGTCCGGGTTTGGGCTAGGGTGTCCTTGCAGGAGTGACACTGTGGAGTATTATTTTTTGGTGTGGGGGAGTTACTGTCTTGATTTTCTTGTGTTTGGTCCCC
This sequence comes from Takakia lepidozioides, assembly GCA_030704615.1. Classification (NCBI taxonomy): domain Eukaryota; kingdom Viridiplantae; phylum Streptophyta; class Takakiopsida; order Takakiales; family Takakiaceae; genus Takakia; species Takakia lepidozioides. The sequence continues at coordinate 63,863,769 of CM060731.1, forward strand.
CCCCACACCTGCATGCTTGACTGTGCGCCATGTCAGTTTTGTGTGGGTGCTTGTTTTCATAGGAGGTTGGTCCGGATTTGATCACCGGTCAATCCTAGAACATGCGGTCGGTGGTGAGGCTGGGATAATGACCAGTCAGACCATTCTGGGGGATTGACCAACATAGGAAGGATTGCTTGTACCAATGGCGCTTCCTACCGTTTGGGTTGAAGAATGCTCCTACAGAGTTTCAAAGGGTTATGGATATAATTCTTGCGGGGCTAGACTTTGTCCGGTGTTACATTGATGACGTCATCGTCTTTAGTGCTACGGTTGAGGAGCATGAGAGACACCTTCAGGTGGTGTTTAAGCGCTTGAGAGCGCATAGGTTGAAATTGCACCCTGGGAAGTGCAAGTTCTTCCACAATCAGATTGAGTATCTGGGCCACATGATATACCCTGGAGGATTGGGTGTTCAAAAGACAAAGGTGGAGGCCATTGCACGCATTCCACGCCCCATAAATGTTAGCAGAGTTCGTGTTTTCATGGGGTTGGCAAACTACTATCGACGGTTTGTCAAGGGATTTAGCAGCATTGCAAAGGCTCTTATTAAGTTGACCAAGGTGGGTCAGGAGTAGCAGTGGGAGGAGGAGCAGGAGGAAGCCTTTGAGGAACTCAAGGCTCGATTGACTTCTGCACCTATTCTGAGGCGGCCTTTCCAGCTACATACGGATTGGAGTATGCTGGGGATTGGAGCAGTGCTCACACGGATGGATGATGAGGGAAGAGAGTTTGTAGTGGCATATGCTAGCCGCTCAAACAATGATGCCGAGGCGAAATATAGTTCCGATGAAGGGGAGTGTTTAGCTGCGGTATGGGCAGTGGCACATTTCAGATGCTACATCTATGGCAATCTCTTCACCCTTGTCACGGATCACCAACCATTGAAGTGGTTGATGGAGTCAGACAAGCTTACAGGGAAGCTTGCATAGTGGGCACTTATGCTTCAAAAATACGACTTTCAGGTGGTGCATCGAGCCGGTATTATCAATCGAGATGCATATGGATTGAGTCGTAATCCATGCACGAGCGAGCATGATGATACTGGAGCTCGGTGCAAGGTGCATGGTGTGTGATAGAGTGCGAGCTTCTTTCAATGTACCTACTCCACAATTGCATCCTTTACCCATTATGGGTTTGGGCTATCGTTGGAGTCTTGACTTCGCAAGCCCATTGCCACTAACGATTCGTCATAACAAGTATGTGTTGATGATGGTGGAACATTTCTCCAAGTGGATTGAACTGGTGGCATTGCCTGACAAGGCAAGTGAGGGGGCTGCGTATACATTCTTAGATCGAGTGCTTAGCCAATTTGGTGCTCCAGCCGAGGTACTCACGGACCAGGGGAGAGAGTTCTTGGGGGAGTTTCAGGCTTTGTGTGAGCAAGCCTTGATAGATCACCGCACTACTTCTCGGGATCGTCCCGAGGCTGATGACCTGGAAGAGAGGGTTGTACAAACAGTCAAGCGAGGCTTGCACAAGTATGGCTTGCAAAAGGGACACTTAGGAGATTGGGACCTTCAGCTACCTTGGTTGGCCATGGGCTAGAGGTTTAGAAAACAAGCATCACTTGCCTCGTTCTTGCCGTATTTCCTTCTCTTTGGCCGAGAGCCAGATTTGTCTGCATCTATTCGCAGGGAAACTGCAGTAGTTCTCAACCTTGATGATCCACATGTGTGGACACAAGCATGTGCCCAGCGAGCAGAGTTGTTCAAGAGAGTCATGCCTATGGCTTTTGAGAACTTTGCTATTGCCCAACACCGAGACACATTGAGGTACGCCACTATACGTGGAGGGGGATATCGGCCAGGTGTTTGGCGTTTCCACCCTGGGGACTATGTGTATTTGCAGCAGACAGCGCCTACGACTTTGGATGTCATAACAAGGCGTGTGATTCTAAGGGTCCGGGAGGTGTTGCCTTCAGGAGTGTTGATTCTGGAGGGTCGAGATGACATGGTATGGAAGGACCATGTGCGCAATTGTGCGCCATGTCACCTTCCACATGTGGATGGGAGGATAGATCCCAACCTTGCAGTGGTATCTGCAGGGTTGCGTTGCATGCTATGTGGGCCTGCTGGTGGTGCCGCGACCATGTTGGTGTGTGACAAATGCTCAAGGGGGTGGCACATGGGATGTTTGACACCGCCACTTGAGGAGGTTCCTAGTGGAGAATGGTTGTGTCCACGATGCCTTGGACATAGGTAGTGGGCATGACAATGGTGGAATTGACAAGTGATCCAAGGTCTAGCTGATAGGAGCTCAACGCCATGGATACTTAATTGAAGATCATGGATTGTAGGAAGGCGAGTAACGATGGGGCTACTTTTGCACCTGGCCTCTTGATCTATTGACTTTAGATACTGGGACATGTGCGATTGAAGACCAAGCGATGATTTTATTGAGATAGATACTTGTCAGCTATCCGGTGTTAGAGGGACCTAATCACCAGCTAGGGAGGCGATTGTGGCATAGCTTTCTAGGATTGTGTGCTTAGAATGTATGGTGGACAGCGATGTATGTTGTGGCACGATGCTTAGGTGCACGGTTTTAGTCATGGTTAACTAGAATTACCTACTTCTAGTTAACTAAGATATTTTGGATATTTATATTTGTATTTTGTGTGTTGGGACTTCATTTGGTCTCACATGCCAAGTGAGGTGTCAAACCTCACTTGGGACATGGGGATGGGTTTTCCCCTTGTGAGTGTTGAGGAGGGCTCATCTTCTTGTAGTTGAGCCTCCATGAGCCTCTCCCACCTCCATAGCTCTAGGTATTGAGAAAGAGTGTGGTGAGGGCTTTGTAGGGTGGATTCCTTTAGCAAATGTGCCCTTGGCTTGACTTAGTTTATGTGATTGAGTGGATTCATGAGTGGAGTGTTTCCATTGTGTGTTCACTTCCATTATCATTGTGGCATAGCTTTCTAGGATTGTGTGCTTAGAATGTATGGTGGACAACGATGTATGTTGTGGCACGATGCTTAGGTGCACGACAAATGCAACAGTGCCTATCTCTGTTGGACAACTCACCTTTTCTTTGTCTTGCAGGCGGGCACTAGTGTTGTAGTACTCTTTTCTTGCATCTTTGATCCATCTTAGCCCTTCTTTCTGTTCTGCAGGCTTGCACTAGTGATGTAGTGCAGTGTTCACGCACCTCAGCCTTGCCTTATATCCCTCTATTCTTACTTTCTTCTTTAGAAATGTTGGCTCAGAGTGGAACCTCATTTCTCTGCCTATATGGCTCTTGTAAGGTTATATTTTCCTTACCTTATTAATAAAGTTTTACAAGGCTACAATCTCTATTTAAAAAAAACAAAAAACAAAAATAAAACAAAACATGTATCCTACTGGACCATAAAAAGAGTAGCACAAGGAAACCACATTGAAAGCCGTCTTTCATCCTACTGGCTTGAGTTTGGTCTTCTTGACCTGAAGAGAGGAGGCATTTGAGAAGATCTTTGAATCCATTAAACATCCATTAAAATTAGATGCATAAGAAACTTCACACTAGATTATAGTAAGTGCAAACATGGTTGGAATCCAATAGTAAACTTCAATTACTCAATCACCAAGTTATCATATCCAAGTTCCTTCTTCCATGAAAGCAATGATAAGCAAGCTTTGGAGTAAACTATAGAATGATCGGAGGGATCTTTGAATCCAGGCATCTGCAATGCTACAGAACCTTGCACTCTGCTAACTCATGTAGTGCATTTACTGAGGGTTGGTCCCCTTTTCCGTTTGTGGCTGATGCACCTGATCCAAATCACAACAGTTCCTAGTTGCTACTGTCTCTTACAATTCATGTGGACCACACTAATCACTTTGTGCATTGTAGGAGTCACGATGGCAACAACTAATTCATCTTTACAGTGATGATCTGCACAAGAAAAACGTGTATTTTTCTTCTTAGTTTTTTGAACGAGGGGCTATGTACTGGGGCTGGGCCCTCTGCCATTTGCAGCTGACACGCGTGAACCCCATTCTAGGAGCTCTTTGCTGGTATCATCCTTGTGGCATATCACCTCTATGAAACAAAAGCAATCCTTTTGCGCAGTTAGTGCAGTATTGATTGCAACGACTAATTCATCTTCGTTATTGACCTGCCAGAAACACATGTAATGAATATCTTGGAAACCCAACAGCTGAATTGCAATTGATCAAGAGAACCTAACCTAATTTTAGAAAAATGGATTTACATTAGTCATTTGCAGAATACAATCCATTCACCTGATTTGATCAAACTCTTGTAATGAACATCCTTAATAAACGAATGTCATAAGTCTCACCTTGGTAGTCCATATTTTTCCATCACCATTATGGAAAGCTTCAATTAAACCTGTATAGCTCCAATTCTTAATCACATTGTAGGGTCCATCATGGATCTCAACCTCAATCGTGTAGCCCCCGTTGTTGATGAGAAATACGATGCTTATTTGATTATTACGGATCATAGTAGAAGCATCCTGACATGTCACCTGTAGATTGTGCCCCTTAGCCACATCCAGTGAGTTTCTGCACTCCACCTCAAAAGAAGAGTGCAAATGAGGCCCACTCTTAAGTGTTACATGCTCAAGCCGTGCTACAAATTGCGAGCAATGCTCTAACAATGCATGATGCATGAGAGTGGTTGTGGCAGCTTGTTTAAGATAGACTAGAAAGTGTTATTAGAACTTGCAAAAGCCATTGTTGTAATTCATTCACCTGGAAACTTCCATCACCAATGCAAGCAATCACGCGCTTCTCATCCTTAAAGGCCTGTGCATAACCCAGCAAGGCCCCAACAGACCACCCGATTGAACCATATTGCATCTGAAACTCAAACCTGCCACATCATCATATCCAATAATGTGTTTGATCAGTTGCACATGGATGAACAGATTCCCTGTTTTGTGAGATTATTTATCTCACATGCTAGTTGTTGCTAGTTTCAAGTGTAAGCTCAAGTTGATTGCCTGGTCAGTGAGCAAGAATATGCAAGCCAATAAAATAGACCATTTCAAGCTTCTTTGAAAGACTTTGCTATTTTGAGGGGACAATGGTGCAGAAACTCTTGTACGTGATCTAATGTATTCGAATCATATATGTTGATTACTTGATGGTCCATGATTGGGTTCAAACATCTGCCATTTCTTATGTGGATAAAAAAAAGACCCTAAAAGATTTTCTCAAACTTTCATTTGCATCATTACACAAATGCTTGCAAACTCACTGGGGAAAGGCTCAATGAGAACTGACTCACCCACAACCATCAGGTAGTTTTAGCTTTTGACAATTGAACCAAGAATCTCCTGTCTCTGCTAGCACGGCGGTGTCTTTTGTGAGCATGGCCTACAAATGAACACAAAGATGCTCAGATGTTTACAAGAGAGAAGGTTTCTTAGAATATCTTAAAAATTGGAATTTCTTGGAGAACTTATCAGTGCTTTGGATTTTTTTAATTGTTATCACCAAGCAAGCCCCCTAACTGTTGGAAAAGCTCACCAGTACCATGAAGAGCTGGGAGAAAATGCAATAACTAGACATGGTCACTGTGGTTCTGTTGAGGTAAACTGTTGTACGTGAGATAGTAGGAAGCAAAGATATTGTATGCCCACCTGGATGTGTTTAAATAGTACGTTGACCCGGAGTGGGTCTCCTGAGTCAGATTTTGGAACCACCCCTTCAGGAATGTAAATACGCTTATAGTTATCAAAAGCATTGGTGTTCTTTACAACTTTTTTCGCTAAGGCTTCCATAAAGTCTTTCATGAGCACACAACCAAATTCCATATGCCCACCTATGTTGACACGATCAGGTGATAACACAATCATATTCTGCTTCTTAAGCAGCAGTGAATACCCAACTGAGCTATAATCATTGAAAACAGGTCCTGCAAATATATATGCATCAGCCGACTCCACTATCTCGAGGCAAAATGGGGAGCTGACTGCACCCCAATAAGTGCCTATAAAATGAGGATGAGTCTCGGGGACTTGCCCTTTGGCTGACGGCATGGCAGCCACTGCAAATCCTGATGCATCTGCTAGCTCCGCAAAGGCCTTCCCAGCTTTTGCTACCCGTAGCTTGGGTCCACCCACTAGCACTGGCTTCACTGAAGCACCCAAAAACTTTACTGTTGCTTCCACTGCCGCATCCAGGCTAAGTTGGTTACTTATCCTGCACAATGAGCCAAGTGGTCATGCCATATTAGAGGACTTCCAAGTGGAGTAGTAAGCTCTCTCTCCTCTGAGGTAAGCTTGGATAATAAATTTTAAAAACGATGGTTAGTCCTGGACATCCCAATGTGTACCCTTATTGCATTTGAAAGTAAAAAAACATGTGCGTCATGGCCGAAAGTCTGCAAATCTTTGACAACCTTTATGTATTCAACAAGCCAATACCACATTTCCATATTTCAATATATACTGATTTACACAATTAAGGCATTAAGACTTCCAATGGTAAGCAAAACGGAGAATTGGAGAACTGGAGAATTTGTAGGATCCCCACCTTTTGGTGAGAGCATAAGGAATTGTGCTACGGGTGAAAGAGGGATGTGGGATGCCAGCAAGATTACAGCTGACACTCATGTACACAGGTTTGCTCTCTCTGAGAGCTGTTGAGATGGAGCGATCAATCATCTCATGCGCCTCTTCCAAGTTATTTATCACCACCTGTCCCATTGTTTTATCGGCCCTTCCATCCTATATGTAAGTTCTGGATACTGCGATGGTCAGTCCATAACCATGTCTTAGATTTGAATACTTAATATTCAATAAGCTCTGAGTTTTTTTTGTTGATATTCTGCATGTCATTCTCATGTTTTTTTATCTTGAAAGGAAACCCAATTGAGGGAGCACATATAGTTAGGTGCAGCTAGATTTGGATTTCACTCGCGGATTTGTAGTGAGAAGCCACTAACCAGGACCATACTTCAAACACTTGTCCAAAAGCAATTGCAACTATTTCTAGAAGAAGTTTAGTGTACTCTTTGTTGGTGCTATAGCTAGGTGTGAAGTGAATCTTGAAATGTTAATTATGAAATGGGATGCAAATTAACAGCAAGAAATTGAAAATAGGGGTTGGAGAAGTGGGAAGCCATTAGCTGGGGCCGTACTTCAAGCATTTGTCGAAAAGCAATTGAAACTATTTCTAAAAGAAGTTTAGTGTACTCTTTGTGGGTGCTATAGCTAGGTGTGAAATGAATCTTGAAAGGCTAACTATGAAATGGGATGCAAATTGACAGCAAGAAATTGAAAATAGGGGTCGGAGAGAAGTGGAAGGTGGTGGGTAGTTTGCCTGATGACAAGTAACTTGCTGGAAGCATCGCAACTCTTGGCTGAAATCAGAGATGCCAATAGTATGATGCAAAATGCGATTGGTGCCAAAATCATTGGAATTTGGCCCTCCCACAATGCAAATGACTGGCAAATTCTCGCTATAAGCTCCAGCTATGGCATTGATCACACTAAGACCCCCCACAGTGAAAGTCACAACAACTGCGCCCACGCCTCTCACCCGGGCATAGCCGTCAGCGGCATAACCTGCATTGATCTCATTGCAGCAACCGATGTTATTGAGATTGGGTTCTGCAATTAAATGGTCCAGCAAGATGAGATTGAAATCTCCAGGAACTGAGAATACATCGTAGCACCCAACCTCCACTAATCGTCGCGCAAGATGTCGGCCCAGACAGGCAGTGGATTCCACTGTCGGGGTCGGGCTTGACATAGAACTACGACTATTGTTACGCGTTGGAGAAGCCATCGCGGTTGATGAGGAGGCTCGTGAAGGGGACGGTTTGGGTGGAGTGGGGCTGCTTGAAGATCGTTTTGCAGAAGTAGGTTTGGCTGCACCAGGAACTAGCACCGACACCTCTCGGTTGAATCGTGGGGAGGAGACAGCCTTGAACTCTGCAACACTGCCAAGCCTACTCCCCCTTTGCGAACCCCGTTGTGCCGTCTTTGCTCTTTGCGGTTCTCCCCGCTGACAAAGGCACCTCGCCTGTCAACGGGAGAAAAACAATTCCAAAACCCCGTTTTTCAGCATTTGCCTCTTCCTTCTTTGCTCATCAACCTCAAGAAAAATGTCTGAGAAAAGACATAGACCTTAAGAGAGATCAACTGCTAATGTAGGGGTAGGCTGATCTAGTAAACAATAAATCAAAACTCGAGATTTTGCAAACATCATGAGACAAAGAAAGACATGATGCAGAAGGGATTACACCCAGTATAAATACAACAAGCTCTGGAACTTGTAAGCATCTTGAGATTGAGTTCCAAGAGTAAGAAAACTGCACAGTATCCCACGATTGATGAGGAAGTTTGGAGGAGGTATAACCGTAGAAACCTCCTCAAATCTAGATCTCAAAAGCTGACGCTTCACTTCTCTTCTTCAACGTTTTAAATTGCGGGGGGGAACCCATTCCATGCATAATTGTCACGTCTTTCCTTTCTTATTTCTCATCACCACCATTTTGCATGAAACCTTCAACCCATCGTGTCTTTTCATAGTTTCCTACCTCTACAAATCTAGAAAAGAGACATTCATACATTATCACATTATCGCTATGCTTTCATCCACGACTCTGGTGACATGAAAAATTCGTGGCTCCAATTCATGGCCAAGATGTATAATCTCTATCATGGGTAGGACCCCACATCCGAGTGGCCTGATGACAAAAATTTGGTCCTCCATCTCTCCATTTCAGTATGCAATTGTAGGGCTCAAAGTAGATCTAGCACGTGAAACTTTTCCTAATACGATCCATCAAGGATATCCAACAACATCATTATTATTGGCATTTTAAAAGGCCAACCAACATAATGATCCATGGTACATAAAGAAGACTCAAATGGATATCCTAATTTATTGCTAGTCAATTATGGTGACAATTATTACCCATATTATTATTGCTCATTTGATTGAAATATAGCCTTTGACACAACAACGATATATCTACCATTATATGTTATTTTTTGAACCCATGGAAGTTCTATTTAGCAAGCAAGTTATCGAGGTCCTATTGCATTGGCGGTAAAAAAAAATAACAATGACGACTTTTGCCCCGGATCATAATTCAAGTATTGAGGTCCTATTGCATTGTGGATAAGAAAAATGATATATATTTTTTGCCACAGATCATAATTCAACTATCGATGTCCTACTGCATTGTCTAATACCAAATAATACTTGGTTGTAGAGAAAAGAACAAGTGAGAAATGTGTTGGGTAGCAAATGTCGTGTTGCTTCCATATCTTTTTGCACTGATAATGTTTAATTATAAAATCTGATTAGATGTGAAGTGGATGTCCAAAACAACAAATTGCTAATATAACATGCAAATATTGTCTCTTTTATTTTTGTAAGTAATTACATTTGCCCAAAGTACGAAGTGTGAGTACGTTTCATCAATTGTTCTAGGCATTCGAAAACCATACAAGCACAATCTATCCAATGCATTACTCAACACCACAATAATGAACGCATAAATGCTACAAAAAATGATAAACCACAACAACATCTTTCATAGTTTGAAATTCATAATTATCGCGCATTCCATGTACACATATGTCAAGAAGTCTTGACTCTTGGAATGAAAATATATATGTGCATGCTAACAATAAATAAATACATAAATATTATATACATACGTATATACATGTGGCTAAGAAGTTAGAACAGATACGGTAATTTAGTCGCTCCCAAGTGTTTCTCTTTTTTTAAATAAAAATAAAATAGTGTTAAAAAAATAGAATATGAACTTACAATCCATATGTCACAAAATACACGCCCGGACGAAGACCGTGTATTGTTCTCGATACAAAACACTCATTTGACGTCTTTGTAAGTGCATTCATAGAAAAATCTCTTAAAATATTAACTTAAACTTCATCTCTTGGAGCCACACAAAAGATTATATAATTTTTATGCCCCAACTGCACGCACCTCGCTCCAATGCACCACTAAGCTGGATAGTGTTGCATGTAGTTTTGTTGATGGGTAATGATTCATTATCTCACCCATATTTTATAAATTGCCGACCGAGAGCTTGGTTGTTGAAGCCTATATGTACTACAATTTAATTTGCAAGAATAATTTGGCAAGGAAGTGCACACAGTTTACTGAATTGTCTATGCTAAAATCATAATTTGAATCCATCTATATTAATCACTATCAATGATTGTGGTCATTGGTTTATATTCCTAATATTAAAAAACAACCCGTCGACATTAAAATGAAAAATTAGAATCAATGAGCAAGATAGAAAGAGGGGTTGAACTTATTCTCAGAATGAGCACAACAGTAACTTATACTAATCTCTTGCACGAGGAGGAAACTTTCCTTCCGAGCTCAAATAGTTCAAACAATGCAAGACAACGACACAAGAGGGACACAAGAAACAACAAATATCAAACCCCGCATCCGTTTTAACTTGAGCAACAGGACTTCCATCCCCTTTCATTTCTTAAAAAAAAAATCAAACCTAAAGAATGACAATGAGGTGAATGCAATGCTAATATATATAGAGTTTAATAGATTCTACCAAGACAATGGAATAAAATGCATTTTTTTTTAACGAGAATGGGGGACAGTGGCCCTGGATAATCTATTTATAATTATTGTGGGTAAAAAAATTAAAACCCCGAGAAGGCCATAAGGCACACTCACTGGAACAGTGAATAACGATCCAATCCTCAACATCAGCGTGTTGAGACAACAAGGGGTTTCCCCTTTCACAACAACCTATACAAGACGATTTCTTGTGTAGCATGACAGAGCCTTAATGCTCAACTCTCAAAGTGGAGATGCAACTAATGCATCTATCAAAGACCAATGCTCGACTTTCCTGAAGCAGAAGTAATTAAATTATCTGTAGTGAAGTCTCGAGGCAACGGTGGAAGTCTTGAGGTGCTTCTAGTTCACCTCACGGTCGAACTCGGGGGATGTTGTGGAGGAGGGAGCGCAAGTCTCTCCAGATGGGGGGAGGGATGGGATTCCACTGACACCATTTCCCCCCCAGCTGTTTTGTGTATGGCTGCTACACTCTTCCGATGCTTTTCGTGATTCAACACCCAGATCGTAGAAGACATTGGTAAGTAGAGATCAGCTGACAGTAGATGTGTTTCCAGAGAATAGTTTTTTTCATCTCACCTTCCAAAGATGCCACAACGTTGAGCCTCTAAGAGTCTCAAATACCTGACAGCAGAGAGATCTTGCCTTGGTACGTTTATCATAGTTAAGGAGCAGGTCTAATATGGAGAGTGATCTACTGTCCCAGTTTAGATAGAATGCTTTAACTTTAGGCCACACTTGAGCTGGTCTATGACAAGAGAATAGGCAGTGTTCTATAGACTCAATGATTCTAGACGAACAAGAATCACAAAGAATGGCCATTTGGAATTGCAGCCACTCCCTCCCCAACGGCAATCGCTAAAGCGTGAGCAGAATCCATGAGCAGAAAATTCCGTGAGCAAATTTCTGCTCACGCTTCAGGATCTGCTCACCTATAACCGCAGACACCTATTCGGCTTAGAGGACGTATTACTACGGGTAGTGTCCAATATAACATGCATATTAATTCATCGTTATGGATGAATGACGGATGAATGATGGATGAATGGAAAATTAAAAAGCATTTTTCAGTAGTGGTTGCCGAATTCCCCGAGCTCCAGAGTGAACCTGTGCCAACTGAGGAGGGTTGTGGTTGTCCTTTTACCAAGTATCCTAAGTCAAGATAGATGCTCACACCCAATTGCAAAGAAAGTGGAGAGGCCATTTGGTGCTTTAATAAAAATTGTTTGAAAACAGTAGATTCATTCCGACGAAAAATATCCTCTGCTACTGGAGTCAAGTGTCCAAAACGAAGGCACAACTGTCTATGAAGAAACTAGCCCTGCTCTGCAGAAAACCATCTTTGTCGTAAAGCACAGGAGGGGGAGATGAGATAAGACTAAATCGCCTGCTGCAGCCTCCGCATAACATGACAACTCAAAATCTGTTTGCAAGTTTTCCAAAATAAAAAGCAAAAAAAATTGAGTCCGATTTTTTTTCCCCCCCCAAATGTGCTAGATTAAGGTGTCGTCAACGACACCTTAATCTGGCTACTCTTCTGGTGTGCTATTTGGGGTGAATGACATCTACAAATTGCTCGGACTACATAACTTATGATTCGTTGTTATGTCCCAACAGGGCTGGGAATTAAGATGTCGTTGACGACACCTTAATGTCTGCTTCCCTACACAAAAAAAGTCTCCCCTATGGTTTTTTCCAAGGGACATTTTTGTTTTGGGGAGATATTCATGGGTTCATTTGTCATGTGCTGACAGGGGCTGCGATTTAAGCTGTCGTTGACGACAGCTTATTGCCTGCTTCCATGCGCATGCTGATCCTTGAGGATAGATGTTGTTGCAGTCATCCAACGTTTTTTTTTTTTTTTTTTTTTTTTTTTCCCGAATGTGCCAGATTAAGGTGCCAGATTAAGGTGTCGTCAATGACACCTTAATCTGGCTGCTCTTCTGGTGTGCTATTTGGGGGTGAATGACATCTACAAATTGCTCGGACTACATAACTTATGATTCGTTGTCATGTCATTCTTCCTGGTGACCAAACAAAAGTACACGAGGGCTCCAAGAAACGCTGACGCCGTAGCTGTGTAGGACTTAGTCATTTCAACTTTTTCTCTAATGCGCCCGCTAGATAGCTAAGTTAGGCCAACCACTATCAAGAACTGCAAAGTAGTAGGCTTCTTGATTATTTCTTAGACAACCCGATATTTTAGTTATGACTAAACAGAGTGGCAGAACCCATCGTGACTGCTTCCTGTGGGAGTGGCCGAGACATAGAATCGGCGTCATTGTACTTCCAAACAACGGAGCGTGTGCGAAAGGCGCAGAGGAGGGAGGAGATGTTGGTGAGCGCTTCCAGGGGAATAGTTGGAAAACACCTGGTAAACTACAATCGAACTTAGTTGAGGAGGAAGGATACGTGACACAGCCCGAGAATCGCCCCTCCATCGCCGCCGGATCATAAAAAAAAACACATTGAAGCCGGAGCTGTCTACGGAAGATGTGGAAAATGGTGAACGTGGCAAAGACGGTACTATCAAGCCCGACAGTGAAGCTCGATCAAGCAGTCAAGATAGCAAACAGCCTGCCGGGCCATGGGGAAGGCTTGAGGTTGGGGCAAATTGAGGATGTAGAGAGTCAAGAACAACACGCAAGCAAGGTGCAAGTAGAGTTGTTCTTCTTTTATTGTTTCTCTGCGGGAGTATAATACAACTCTTGGGGAGCGAGGATGCACGCCATGGCAGCAAGAAAGTCATGTTCTCGTCCTTGACAATACTAAAACCAGAGAACAAGATCATCCTAAAGTTGGCTTGTGCATCAGAGTACAGGAGCCAGACAACGAGATAATCCCGTAATATTGCATAGACTAAGCCAGAAAATAGAATATCATGTGGAGGCAAGAGAATTGAAGAGTGCCATTGCTAGGAACGAAGCTGTTATGAATTTGGTTGCATGAGCTTTCTTGTGCCTCCAATTGAAAACACCATCCTCCCCATCACCACGGGACATCCCATTCATTGGGAATGGAGCCTTTCCAGCTGAAACGCATGAGATGACATTGTCTTGCAGATTGTCAGCTGATTGCCAGGGCTTGGAGAGCGGTGATAAATTTCTATTCTAAATGGAACTCTCTCCCAAAACCCCCTCCCTCTTCATTGCTTCTCTTGAATTGGTTGCTGACTAGCTCACAATGCACGTGTCCAGTCTGGGCAACACTAAGGGCTCACACTTTGTGGACACCTCTAGAAAGTTAGGTGTACCTTTGTGTATGAGGAAATCCCTCTAGGGTAGGTCTATTCTGTTTTGCATTTACAGTGACATGCTTACTGAGGGTAGGAAAGCCTGGGGAACCTTGTGTGCAGTTGGAAATAATCAATTCAGGTTGGGTCCGACACATGGCAAATTGTGAATTGTTAAGCTGCGTAGCCAAGTTAATAGGCAAAATTCTGTAGGCTAATTTCCACAAAAAGCCAGATATTTTTGCCGCTCTAGGCTTCCTCCATATGTCCTTCCACACCTTATCCCAATTTGCTTGGCTCAGAGCCAGGTGTTCCCATTTTGAAGTCCATTTGGACAGAAAGGACACGTTGGGTCTCAATAGCATGTAGCCCAACTTCACCGAGTATGCAAAGAAAGGCGAGTGGCGCTCATCCATCCGGCTCCACTCGTCAGGGCCAAATTGAAGAGTAGCTAGGGGGTAAGACATGAACCAGTTAAAGGAAGAGTGCAAAGCCCACTGAATTTCCTGATCTAATGGTGGGAGAGGGTTAGCATTACCCTTCCCATCCACCACTCTGATAGGGAACAAGACACTCTTACTAATTTCCGCAGTGCTTGTTAGCTGCAGGTTGCCCTCTTGGTCAACAACGAAGGCAATGCCCGAGGCTGTGGCTCTATCCAAAGCGAGTACCAAAATGGCTGTGTTCCCACCACTACTCGTAACCATCCATGCTGATAAATTCCATGAGCGTCCTTCATCTCTTAGTAGGGGGAGCATATAGTGAGGCATTTCAGCCAGCAGGGAAGGCCACGCCTTAGCACGCCTGGGATTTTGAATCAACACACACACACACACACACACACACATGTATATATATATATATATATATATCTGATAAAGGGAATGAAGCCCCTATATTCTATTTGATGAGGGGAAAAATTCAACTTATTTTGTTTTCAATTCATAAAGGAATCCCTTGGGGGGTGTCCCATGCAAAAGCCTTCACGGCGAGGTTACTCTGAAAGAGGTTATTTTTTCCTCTCACTATAATTAGGAAGACAATAGGAATAATGTAAGAACTTAATGGCGTGCGATCTGACGGTACTTTCGCTGTTCCGGAAGCCTTAGCTCCTCCGGCAGGGGCTGTCAAATCCTCCCCACCCCTCTTACCTCGGTTTTAGCATTAAATACTTAAGAATCCCAAATGGTTTCATGATGTGGAGGGTAATGTGATGGTAAGGTGATAGCATTGCAAATGGCGAAGGTCCGAGTTTGATTTTTGATGGAAGGCTCTTGTAGCGTAACCTGGGCAACAATGTCCCAACCGGTGTAACCCTCTGGTTACCCCAATGGTTACCCCAGTCTCTTGTGCAATTCTTCTAATCCATTTTATACTTAAGGTAGTGCCATCTAGAAGTGTGCGCAGCCTTATTATGTCCCCTATTTTTGATGAATGAAGTCACTCTTTTCATCCTAGTATTATGCACTTTTGTAATGGAGGCGATTCAAGGTTAATTATTGCTTTGGAATAGGTACGATGTGTGGTGTTTTGGAGTACAAGGGGCTTATTTAATGGTGCATTAGTGAAGCTAATTACACAGCAGCCTATTGATTCTTATTTCAAATTCCTAATTTATTTTTGAACGTGGAGGCGAGTGTTTTGGGACAATGGCCAATTAATAGAGTAGCCAAGCATCAATGCAAATAGGATGCATGGTGCACCTTATATAGTGTTACAATGCACACATTTTTATTATGCTTCCGTTGCTAAGGATGGCGGAAGAATGGGAAATGAGGGAGTTGTGGAGTCTTCCAACTGTGTCCATGGCCATGTAGGAGGAGTTGTAGGTCAACTCATGGCATACTTAAGGGTCCTACTTGGAGTTGTATATGGTCAGATTTTGCACAGGTCGTCATCCCTGCAAGGAAAGTTATGGGTCCTTCCATAAGTAGATGTGCGCAATTCCG
This sequence comes from Takakia lepidozioides, assembly GCA_030704615.1. Classification (NCBI taxonomy): domain Eukaryota; kingdom Viridiplantae; phylum Streptophyta; class Takakiopsida; order Takakiales; family Takakiaceae; genus Takakia; species Takakia lepidozioides. The sequence goes on from CM060731.1 coordinate 63,879,542, forward strand.
CGTTGGGAGACCGTTACTTTTGGACCCACACATGGCTTAGTTTTGCTAATTTTTGGGACAGGTGTAGGTGCACATCTTGTGCACTGGGGGCAACTTCACATATCAAGGAGGTTTATACGGCATTATAGGATGGACCTACTGAGCAGTAGTGGGATAATATGTACTTTGATTTTGATAATTCATATATAATACATCCGTGATTGGAAAATTATGTGCTTTACACAAATGATTGTTGCTTCATTTGCTATTCTGCTCATATAATTTTTGTGACACTACACCCTATGAGGAGTTGCACACTGCTTAAAAGCACACTTCAAGATACCACTACCTTAGAGCATCTCCATCCTTCTCACTGAAATGGCCCCTCTATGTGTATTTGGGAAGGGTTGGTTCAGGACTCTGGAAAGGTGTGTGAAGGGGTGGGCTGCTCGTAGCTACACCCTTGCCCCTCGTTACGCCCCTGTACCCTATGTTCCCAGAGTTCCCAGTGATGTTCTCAATGCTCCCAGTGTAACCCCAAGTGGAGTTTACACTCCTTCAGTTCCATATCAAAGGGTGGGGAAAATTGACATGCCGGAAACCATACCATCATGTCATAGTTTGCACGTTGCATTAAGTTGTACATTATTCATATTATCATCCATTTTTTTTTCATAAAGGGAAACACCTGGGAGCGACAGCTCACAAATCAGGCCCCTTTTAATAGTTAGAGGAGAAAATGACCTCTTTCACAGTAACCCCGCCATGAGGCGTAGGAACGGGCACCACCCGGGAACCATACCACACCCGTCAGTAGCAAGATTTGACCCCAGAATCATCCAGGTGGCACTCCGTGTACTTAACCAACTGAGCTACTGACTGTTGGTATCCGTTTTTTATTGAAGAAACAACAGAACAATCAGAGAAGAGGTCATCCTGCCTACTCCAGTGTCTCATTCATCCGGGCTGCATCCATCCACAATCATTGCTCGCAAAGTTAGGGGGCCGTTTGGCTGGGACCCACGAAATTTGGCTGCGCTGCTAATTTGGTGGCCCACGTTCTGCTTTGAATGGACCCACTGGCCAGGTTCTGATTGTGCGGAGGTGCGAGATGAAGACGACGATGAGGGGCAGGTCGAGAGCTCCTCCATTGTTGCCTCGCTTTGCGCTGCTCAACCCACTGGCACGTTTGTGTGCATCCTGCAGAATTGATGTCTTGCCCGCGTCCTGCATGCCAACTGCTCGGTAGGTAGTCGCACCGCAGCGACTGTAGCTGCTCGCCATGAGAATTTCTGAGCTGAATTTCCTCGCGGATAAGTTGAGAGAATGGAGGGAGAGTCAGCGGGAGTCCACTCTTGCTGGAACCTGGAGTCAAACGGATACTGTACCTGGAGAGTCTTCAACCAGATGACGAAGACAAATTCGTCATCTACATACTCTTATTGTCACCCCTGCAAAATGAAGATTATGCAACGTAATCAGTTACTCAGAGTAAGTGGTGGGGAGGAAAGCGCGTAGATTACATGGTGGGATGATGAGCTTGCACACCGGCCTTGTAGTTAGTAATGAGCTGTGGCCCCGTACACAGTGTGGGGGATGGTTGTGGATGTGTACATACAGTGGGTGATTGAGCAGCTGCTGTTGTGTCCGTGGTACCCCTTGGTACTGTATCGGATGGATGCACACTTGCGTCCAGCCACCAGCGCTGCACCTACCTTCTTGCTCATCCCCGCCTGCTTACAGCCAGGCGCTGATAGCTCCCTTAAGTTGTTGTATACTAACAAGCATTCCATGATTCGATCCACTTGCTTTCTTATAACTGCTCTACCTTCATACAAGATGCTGGTGGGCACTTGATCCTGGCTGTCACTCTGTTAACAAACTTTACTTTACTCTGTCTAAGTTGTTTCACACTAGGTTTGGTGTGTATATAGGTCTACTGTGGAGTCGGTGTTTGCTTGCTTGTCGTCTTGCTGACATGTACGTTGGTGCTTTGCTGACCGACCAACTCTCCATCGCCATGCCGGCCGCCCTCTACCGTCACGCTTGCTGCCCTGCTTGCATCACCTACACAGAAAACAAACTGCCCATTGCTGATATAACTTACTTGGATCTCGGTAAGCTTTGATAATGCTGAGGACTCCGAGGTGCCCACAAGTTTGACACGATTTGTGATCTAATTGTTCTCCCTGCAACTGTGAAATGATCCCGCTGAATCCCGAGGATCAAAGATATTTTAAGCTGGAAAGGGAGTTATGAATGCCAACATGACCGTTTAAGAAAGGGAAAAGAAAAGCAGCCATATCCCAATAATGGGGTGCAGAGCTGACAGGAGGGTGGCAGGCTGGCTGGCCTAACCGTGGTTCGAGCCTGTCACGTGGGTTGAAACTTGAGTGAAGCAGAAGCGGCTAAAGGGGAAGGAGAGAGAGATGGAGGAAGGGAAGAGGAGAGAGGACACAAGCACCTGCACACACTGCAGGGCTATGATCGGTCCGACTGTCTCGGACAGAGGCTCGCTTTGAGTGGGGACTGACACTGACACTCTCCTTTCCTTTCTTTACTGATCTGCATTTCTTCTCTTCCGCATAGTGAGGTGCAGTGTGCAGACTGATCCACATGCACCTCTGCACGACAGCCAGCCACACTTGGGAGTCCTGAAGTAGGAGTCGGAACCGTTTGTGGGTGTTGGTCTTTCTCTTGCTCGGAAGTCGGTCTGAATCTCTCACTCTGTGGGACTTGTGGGCTTTCTGAAGTGTGTGGTCGTCTGGAGTACGATGCGTGGGATTGTTAGTCGCCTCTCCCCGAGAAGTGAAGCTCAAGGTTGGCTCTAGGATTCATCGAATGGTCTTACGGCTCTGAATATTCATGACAAGCATCGTTTGCAATCCTTTGCTAAGAGAGGACAAGGATATCAGCGTCGTAAATCTTCCTATCCCTGTAGCTGTGCTGTTTCAGACGCTGCCGATCAATGCAGCTTGTCACCGTCAGTGCTATCGCTGGTTGCCACATTTGTTTCTAGCCTACTCGTCCTCTTACAACATGTCAATGTAGTGAGTGCATCGACTCACATATATTGCTGCCTGACCGTCGAGTGTTCAGTGGCATTCCCTTCTCTTTTGATGGGAAGTCTGTCTTAGCTGGGGCTTCGTGCACGAGTCTGTCTATGGGTGTTTAAGAGGCAATGTGTGCTGCAGAGACATTTCTTAACCATCGGATATGCTGGGCCCCCGGGCTGTGATATTCCTTGAGCTCGCTGTCTGCAACCTGTGTACTGGTTTATGATGCTCCGAACAAATAGATTCCTACACACCCACCCTGGTCTATGAGGTTTTTTTTTTGAAGCTTTGGGAAAGCTTCCTCAAGCGGCCTCTTCACAACCTGGCACAGAGCTCGAGGTTCCGAGGCCGAGATGGCAACAGTGGGGATAGATGTATCTCAAGGAAGCATATGTTCGGAGCTATATCTGTCTTTGGAGCTGAATGGATCCGATCCTGGGATGTGTGAGAGGCCGCGAATACTATCAGTACTGTCGTCCCTTCTTGATCAAGTGGTTGCACGGAATGAGACGCAGGTCCTGGCAGTGAACCACAGCATCAGTCCACACAAGTCGACTGTGTTTCACGGTCTCCGTGCCCCCACAATAAGCATCGAGAAGTACTTGGAACGGATATTCAAGTATGCCAACTGCAGCCCCTCATGCTTCGTGGTTGCTTATGCGTATATCGATCGCTTCATCCATCAGCAGCCGGGTATCCCAATCACGTCTTTGAATGTCCATCGCCTCTTGATCACCAGCGTCATGGTGGCCGCCAAGTTCCTCGATGATGCGTAAGTGCCTCGATGCCGTAGGGGAGTAGACAGGACTATTCTATGACAGACGTCTCCTCTTTGAATACTGTCACTGGATTTTCGCTATCTTCGACATACACGAGGGTGAGGCTTGCTGATGTTAGGAACACTGGGAAGGGCAGGCGTTTTGATTACTCTCTGGTTTGAACTTAGTCTTAGATCATGCTTTCGCAGTCCTTAGGCTGCCTGAAGTCTTGGAGGGGCTTTTGTTGACTCGAAAGAGGTTCAGTGGATGGCAGTTTCAGATTGAGCCTGTGAGGATGTCATTTGAAGGATGGTGATTCTGACTTGTGGGTTGGCAATGGCATGCAGGTACTACAACAATGCGTACTATGCAAAAGTTGGTGGGGTCACAACAGCGGAAATGAACAGATTGGAAATGGAGTTTCTGTTTCGGCTGGATTTCAGGTTGCAGGTGACAGTCACTGTTTTTGAAAGCTACTGCTCCCATTTGGAAAAAGCAGTAGCTCTTGGTGGTGCCTACCATATTGAGAGATGTCTACAGTTTGGATGTGGCCTGGATGGAGGCACTACAACAGTGAAGGAGCAGAAGCAGAGGGTTGCCGTGAGGTGTAGTTATGGTGGCTTGTAACCAGGACTTCACTATCACATGCTGCTGTTAGGTAGAGAGGGATACTTATGTAGACAATCTATGGTCACTTTCTTACCCGGACAGGTGCGCACGCCTAGATCGGCCTCTCGATGTTCTCTTTTGATATGTCCTCATATTTTTGCTGCCAACAGTGCAGAGCCTTGGCAAGCGGTTGTGCAAGATTAGCACTGAGGGTAAGTGCTCGACAGTGGTGCTAAGGTCTTGCGTCCAGATGCTCTTCTGCACAGCGTTGTACCACATGCTGTAGACCTTTGTGAAAGGGAGAGTGACGCGGTTGATTGGATAAGTGCTATATAAAGCCATGGCAGACTAAGAAAAAGAGGTAACAATGCACAAGTGTCTGCTATATCCTTAGTGGCCTGTCACTTGTTAGGGTCTTGAAGTCTAAATCCAAATGAAGAAGGCATTGGGCTTTTCCTGTCTGCTCTGAATACCCATGGAGTTGTAGCTGGTTCACGTATTATGAGAACGATCACCAGTTAGCAGAAGGCTGTGTTGTTCATGTATTATCAGAAATAGCACTAGTTGGCAGAAGGCTGTAGGTGACGGTCTGGAACCTGTTAAAAATGCACCCAGCTTTTGGTTAAGGTCCTATATGTTCTGCAGCAGGAGGAGTGCTTTTGGCCCTCCGTGCACGCAGTCCTTGTATCATTGAGCAATAAGCACATTTTTCGTATGAATGTGTTTAGTAAAGAGCTTCAGGTTGGACGGGACTGTTTTGGTATATCTTCACCACTGGGGTGTCTTTATGTGGTTCTGTGTATAGTACTCCTTGCCTGTATAGTATGTCGTAAGGATCTCCTTGACAGGGAAGGGAATTGTGTGTTCTGAGGTTTGAATAGCTTGCAAAAGCAACTGTAGATGCCACCTCCAAGATGAAATCCTCCTGCTGCTTCTTGGTGCACCACATGGTTGAAAACCAGCAGAGCACTGGAGCTGGCGGATCTGTTTCAACCTGCAACATCAGCGCCCAAGAAGTGGTGGTTCCAAATCTGTGCGGTGCTTAGAAATTCTTGGATTTCCTGCATATATACAGGGTAATTATACTCTGCTGTACTGAAGTTCTGGGATTCATATGATGCACCTCTTCACATAAGGAGCTGCCTTGGTAATTTGGAGATTTCCATGGGATGATCGATACACAAAGGTCTTAGTGCCACCTAACTTCCTCCATAGCAGTAGGTGAATGGGAGACTGCCTGGCATTATGAGGCTAGAGCTTGCATGTAGAGGAGTAGAATTATCCTGCCCATGGTATGGAACTCCAAGAAGACACACCTAACTTTGCAAATTTGAGAGCACAACTTGTTGTAGGCTGATCTTTAAGCCCCGCAATACATCACTTTCCTGCAACTCGGCCAGTTGCAATGTACATATTTTGCAAGCCAACAAGTCCAAACCCCTGCAGCTACTCTGCTGGGGACTATTTGTAGTAAGCATTTTGCATTCCATGGTTGGTTGACCATGGTCAAAAAATGAGTAGCAGAGTATGTTGAGCTTTCAATGACAAACTTTGCTACTTGCATATCTCCTATCAAGGAGAGTTTAATTGCTGCACCTCCCATAGCACCGCCGACAGCTCAGTTCAAGAAACTTCAGCCACGCCAACCATGCCGTGGGTTACACAACAAATTGGTATTCATACGTTGAAAAGCTTCATGATCCCCTTCATTTGTAAGCCCCAATTTCCATGTGGAGTGCGGTCTCAGCCCAATTTCTATACGCCTGTGGAATGTTCAACGCTTGTCCAACCCTTCATCTCCTTGATATAATTGTGGGGCTTCTATACAGGGGAGTGTCACCGCACTGCATAGAAAAGGAGCCTAGAGTCAAGATAGGATGTGGCATATGCCAGGCTTGTGGCAAGTTTGATCTTTCTTATCTCTCTCTTGTTGTTCCAAGTAAGGAAGGGGAGCAGTACATAGGAGCCAAGTGATCTTTCTCTCCCACGACGTTAAAGAATCTTTATCTTTATCTTATCTTTCCCACGACAGTTGAGGTGAATTGAAGTGACACCCAAAGACGATTGGGTTAAAAATAACTAGTTTCACATGGACACTTTACACTGTGTCACTCCAATGAGATGACTCTGCCTCCATGGAAAGTTTGATTTGCGGACATGGCAAATTTGACCAAAGTAGCCTATTTGAGAAGTGTCACCAATTCATATCCTCCTCTCTTCTTTGTCTTACAGTCTTGTCAAGGCCTCCTTTTTACAGCTTTTAACTTGCAACCACAAAGCAACTTAGGACTCCTTTTGCAGTGGAAGGCAGCAACTCTAGCAAACCTCTTGCATTGGAGGATTTCACACAAGACTGCGAGGGCTGGAATTGGGCTGGAATCGTGTGCCACAAATTGCAATGTTTGCAGATTGAAGTGTTTCATATGGAGGGATGGCTGGATCAGAACTACTACAAGGGCCTTGTTTGAAGTTTGAATCCATTTGGTTGTCCATTTTTAACTCGAGTATCCATTTTTCAACTTGTCACAATAAATGCAACACTATATGCTTCTCCAACCATCTCCAAACTATTTGATGTTGTCAACCTCCATCAACACAATGGCAACTCGAGTCTCGAATCTAAGTGCTTGCTCCAAATGGGGGTTGGTATCGTGTGAGCAAAGTTGGCATGAGCATTTGTAGCACAAGCAAGTGCTCGCATGAGCGCAATATCCAGCGCATATCCCTATAATGGGTAAAGGGTTATGATTTAAGTCAGGTGGATATCTGGGCAGCCCAATTCCTTGGAACCAGACTCCAGACCGACACCAGACCGGACTGGAATCAGAACTAAGTTTGAAGGGGGTTCCAGAACCTGGAGATAGAAAGGCCTTCCGGGTGAGCCTATTATGGACTCATTCAGTGTTAATCCATTAATCAAATTATATGCATATCTTATGTCCTGCCAACCACATTGGGGAGTTAAGGCAACAATAATATCACTCCATGAGAAAGGATGTTTTCTATGTTATGTTCGAATCAGAGGATGATCTTGACACGGCCCTCAACTCGACACCAAAAAATCCAAGTGCAAAGGTTACATCTTTCCCTCGGCTCCAAAGTGGGCTCATCGTGGAGATTCTACATGCGAACCCCGCGCGTCATAGCTCTTCCTTTCTTCCCGAGTAACTTATGCGTTGGGGGACCATTTCGGCTGGTACATAGGCTGCATTAATGTATTTTATCCCCCTGCAGAAGCGGTAGGAGAGTCGCCCCGGATGAACATGCATTCGTTGCAGCGTAGAGAACTCGGGGTGCCACGTATTGTTATGATGCCAATTGCAGCAAGCATTCCAGACTCACTGAACTTGCCTACTATTGATAACAGTTATATTACCATTACGGTGAAAGAGAAATAGTGCGGTCTGCCATTCTTGTCAAGGAACAGGGTACATCGAAGCTGAAGGAACTGATGTTCTACTCAAGAGGTGTGCCATTAGTTATACCACGTGGCTGCCACTGAGTGTCTGAGACATTCTTGTAAGCAGTTCTGAGTCATAGGACTTGCAACCCAGGAGAAAGTTACAGGGGTGACATTAGAAGGCGTCCTCTCTGCATCTGTTTATTATTCATGAGCATTGTTCAAATTTCTTTCCAAGATCCATCGATAGCAATATGAAGTTGGCATGGAAAATAGGAGGTAGGATGTCTAAGGCCTAGTAGCACAGGTGCATGCAACATGGAAAAGGAGATATGTACCTCGCGTGTGTACCAAAGAGCCCATCGAAATGCAGTCCCTTAAGGAGAGGTGGGTCCTGCAACAAATACGACTTCTAATGTCAAGCCCACTGTATCACTCGTATGTTTGTTATCTGTTACTCACTCGCACCCTTGCCTTGGCTCTTTTCTATCAAGTTTACAATTGCTTGCTTAGGTGGAGAACCAGGGGTATCTAATCCAGGCACAATCCAGGTTGATGGGCAATGACTTCAAAGAGGTATCAACAAAAGGAACGGTGGAGCAAGCACCTTGAATGGGTAGCTTAGCTTCATAAAGTATTGCTCGCCTACTGCCACTTCTGATCTCTCAAAAGTATCACTGTTACATATAAGTCCATTAGCTTCTGGGCCAGCTCCTGCTTTAATCCTGTTGCTAGCTCCTACAATTCCACCAGAGAGCACTCTACCTTGGATGCTTATCTGATTGTGAAGCTTTACGCAGTGGGGTGAACAGTTTGGTGGGGTCACTATAATATCTCAGCCTGGCAGCCTGGAGGTCTAGCCCAAATGTGTAGCCTTGCTTTCAAAGCTGACTTCTGAGTTGGACCACCTGGGCCAGCTGCTTGCTCAAGCTCTGCCAGATCATGAACAGGAAAGCCGAAAGGAGCTGCAACACCAAAAATACAGCGCTGCATGTTGCGCACCACCACACAGCAGCTCTCATATTTAATGGGAGTCTGCCATCATTGTCCAGTGGCAACATGTTCCCATCGGACACAACCCCATCCTCCAGTCCTCCTTCTCTCTTCCCTTCTTCCAGCATCTGGTTCGCCGTAACCCCCTTGCTAATTGCCTGCCAAGCTACTGGAGCCTCCTGTCCAGTGCTTGGCATCGGTGTGATGTTTACATTCAGAGCTATAGGGGCGGCTTCCTCCTACAACATGCTATTGTGGCCTCTCACTTAAAGCAGCATCACTATCAGCTTCTCAATGGGTTGATTCATCACATGGGTAATTTTTGGGGTGTGTCCTGAGCTGAATTCTGCAACCTCAGTATGGTTTTCCCCTGAAACCCAAGCCCCAAATAGTGGTCTTTAGTCACTGGCTATAAGTGCTTCCTCCTAATGTTAGCTTTGACACACACTTGAGCGTATGGCTCAAGCAGGCTGCTAACTCTTCCAGAGCCGGCTTAGAAACACCAACCCCATATCACAATGGTCCTTTGGCCTGAATGATAATGTGGTGCTACACTCAGGTCTACCATTGACATCAGGCTACCAGGGTTTTCCCAATAAAAATTCTGTCCGTCGGCAGAGACACAGCCGAATCAAAGACAACCCATGAACCCCTTGGCATCTCCCCTCGAATTTGGAATGAAGACCTGAGCACCATGTAGAAACAAAAGCGAAAAAAATACATCCATGGGCTTCAGGGTGGAGGGTGGGAAAGCGAAAGACCGCACAAGCTGCTGGCCTCGCAACGCTCAAGCCTTTGTGCCAATCTTTCCACCCTTTAGGAAGTCCACAGGCCATGCTCCCCACAAATTGTACATAAAGCACTCCTCTCTCTCTTCATCATAGTAATGCTTCAGCTTTCCTGATATCCATTCCTTCCGTCCTAAGCTGGACCCTCCCTCTCTTAAGTTCTTCTCCCCCCTCTAGTTGGGAATGGATTTGGGGTGTATGCATGGACCTCTGGGCGCTAGTGCTGCGGTCATTCTCCATTGCCCCTTCAACTGAATCCAGTCCAATTTCGCCATTCCTGTGCGTGCTTGCCTCCTCTGGCTGTGTGTTCATTTGGCGGCCTCGCTTGAGACCACCCCGCCTTCTTGGATATGAGAACTTCCGTTAGAATTCGACCTGCTACGCAACCCAGCTTGAAATTGGGGGCTTCCGTTTCCTTTCTCTTCAAACTCTCTTGCAGAAATACCGGCTGGTTGGAGCCCAGAGGATCCCTGGCCATCCTTGTTGCCAAGCACAGACCTCCCCCCTCCACCAAATACATGGGCATCGAGAAGACGATCCAAAAGCTGTGATGCATCCTCTTCCGAGCGGCTAATTACACCTATAACTACAACCCCATTGCTTCCTGGCAATGGTGCCCCTAAAGAACCGGCGACAGAAGACCCAGGCCCCGAGCGACCTGCTGCAGCAAAAGCATGAGAATGAAGAGGGTGGGAGCGAGACTGATGGAGGGTTCGACGGGGAAGAAGTGGAGAGGACGCTGTTGAGGGCGGGGAAAGAGGGACGGGTCCCTGGACAACCGTTTAGGCGATAATTAATTCAAAATGAAAGTGCCTAACCAATTCTGTGAATTTTTCAGATTTTGGCCGAATTCTTCGGAAACTATGGGACCAAAGTGCCTAATTCCTAAAAATTCCAGCAAAAACCTTGCAAGCCTCTTCTCATGTTTTTTTTTTTTTTTTTTTTTTTTTCATGTTGTTTGTAATAAGATGAAAATAAGATGGAAAAAAAACGAAAATTTCATTGAACAAAAATCAATACAAATATATGCGTGCGGAAATAACTTCCTACAAATCGCAATCTATTTGCGAGAGCTCCATGTAACTTCAGAAGGCCCCCTACATGGACTCGACAATGTCATTATATTCATCTTCCTCGCTAATCATCATGATCTCTCCATCTACCTCGTCCACCACATTGAGATCAAGGATCTCCTCATTTTCAATGTGCAGATTTGCAAGACATCTATACATAGTTTCCTCTACACTAAGGTCAAGGTAGATATCAGGGATATCCTGAGTGTCTTCAACATTCCCGTCCACCAAATCATCATTCACTACAAACAAATTGTGAACAAAATTTGCTCGCATAGCTTCTGCCAGGAAAGTGTGGTCAAAAGCCCGTCAAATCCCACATTGTTCCCACCAAGAGACAATCATGTCTGTATGCACATTCACCTGCACCCAAGCCTCCCACATCCGAATTGCTGCGTGTTCACGCATGGAAGACAAGTCCGTCTTCACCACTACCTCTTCAGCGACCACACCTGCTTCCAATTGCGATTGGATTTCACGTGCCGACCATGTCTTGAATAGTGCCGCAAAAGCACACTTGAGAGGTCGTTGCAAGATCACATCGCTTCCGCCTTCGAGCACCGCATACAAGAGAGAGAAGACTCCGGCCGAAGCTGGCGTAGCTAAGAGCCACTTCAGCTTTCGGCTACTTCTCCCTTTGGGGGGTGGGCCCTATATACCGCGTACAACAAAGAGGGGCTTAGAGTTTCAAAGGAAATGAATGATAGCTGGAGCTTAGAAGGGCCTATGGGCATCGGGTTTCTATTTTATATTTTTACTCTTAAGATTTTTTTTTTTTTCTCTTCTCATGTGCTTAATTCTAAAAACTTATAGCATGAAGATGCCTAAAATGAGAAATGGTTTTTCAAAAGTGCCTAATTTTTTGAATGATTGATTTTATTATTAGGCGCAAAAATGCCAGAACTCCAGACATGTTGGACAATCTTATCAGAGAGCGCGAGGAGGGGGTCCACAGAGCCACCGACACGAGGACATCGGAGAAAGCAGCGGAATCTCGGTGTAGAGCCTGTGCCGGCTCCCCACGGGGCTGCTTGTGCCTTCCTTGTCGCTACCATGATCCAATCCCTGGTGTGCTGAAAGTAATAAGTTAGGGCGAATCCCTCACCAATAGGTGCCAGTCACAGGTCGCGGGGGAATATTGGAAGTTGGGGTGCATCACTGTTGCCGGTTCCTACACTCTTCCTCAGATTCTGGCCCCGATGTGTACAGTATCGCACTTGCTGTCTTTCTCCCCAGGTTGAGGATTGGCAGGCTTCTGTGCCCAGATTGCGTGGAGAATTACAGGAGTTTGGGTTTTTTGGGAAGAGGTGCTTGGGTTCGTGCTGTGGTGGTCGGTATGAGTACTTTATCTTGACATCTCCAATGAATTAGAGCTGTGGGAAGCTCAGAGGTGAAAGTGTGTGCTTTGCACCTGTTTCGGCGATTGTCAAGGGAGTCGTGGGGTTTGTGAATTGAAATGGGCTCATTCGCTTGCAGAACGACTTCGACTGCCGTTTGGATTGTGTTGTCTCTCTCTCTCCTCCAATTTGTTTCGAGTGCGCGCAGTTCAAGGTTATACTTGCCGTCCGAAAAAACTGGAAGTGTTGTGAACTACGTTGAACTTTCTGGCGCCAAAGAGAACAGCGGGTCTCGTGTAGAAGATGCGTATGTGAATAACCGGCCATTAATTGGGATTCTGTCTCAACCTGGGGACGGAGATGGAGAAGTGATCATAAAAAGGAAGGGCTCCGGAGAGACTGAAAATGTGTCTTACATTGCTGCTTCCTACGTCAAATTTGTGGAGGCAGGTGGTGCCCGTGCCGTCCCCCTTATTTACAACGAGCCCGAGGAAACACTTGAGCGGGTTAGATTCCACGGTTCCTTCTGCATTATGAACTGGTACACTGTAAATATGCTTTGGTTTTCTTGGTGGGGCTTTTGATGCTTTGAATTTCACTGCGGCTAACGTCTACTTGCAATGAATATATCGATCTTACCTTGAATCTGGTGCATGTTGCAGAAATTTGCTGCCATTAATGGGGTTTTATTTCCTGGAGGTTCTACCAGCTTGGGAGATACCCCATTTTATCGGACAGCTGAAAAAATCTTCAATGTACAATCCTTTTCCTCTGGTCGTCTTCCACATCTTCCCTTTGAGCAAAGAACCCGTTTTCCCTCCTGAAAGCAGGGACGGAAAAAGGCCGTAGTCCAAGACGGAACGTCTCACAGATATTGCCGCTTTAAACCTCTGTTCTCCAAAGAAGTAGGCGTAGATGATATGTGACCCGCAGTGCAAGTATCTATTTTATGACCAAGATGGAAAGGAGATGGGGCATAGGACATGTCAGAGGAAGAGATCTGATAGTTGGTATGGCGAGGGAGACAGTTCCCCTTGCCGTCCTTCATTTGGGGGAGCTGTATGACTTGTTCTCATGTGGGAGGAGGTAGTTCAAGGGAACTGGGAAATTGCATCATGTGAGAGTGTGCGTGTGTGTGAGACAGGTGTATTGTTTTGCACAACAACAACTCTCAGTTTAGATTTTTCTCACATTGTCTCACTGAATCAACAGCTAAACTCGGGTTTCTGGGGAATTAGATGGCGATAGCTGCAAATGACAAGGGAGACTACTTTCCGGTGTATGGAGTATGCCTGGGATTTGAGCTTCTGAGTGTCATTGTCAGCCAGGTTTGGCTTCTACCCTGCATTAACTTACCTCTTATGGTGTTCATGTTGTTGTGTACCTGTAATAGGATCAGAATTTCTGATTGCAAGAATGCACATACAAATTTGTTATAAGACCTGATTGTAGGCTATGTTTCACTGGTTCTGTTATCTCATGAAAAAAGCCCCAGGCAAGGTACACTGTAGCTGTCATCTTAGTACCTAGCAATCAACTGTGCACTAGTTTGCAAGGCAGAAAAGTTTGGTTAGGCTTCACTGTCCATAGCCAGTTAAAAAGAGCAGAGTTCCCTAGGCTTACCTGATTCCAGAGTACATTTAAATTGCAATGGTTTAAAGCTTGAATTTTGGGGAATACTTCACCAGAGACGACGTTGTTAGACCTGGTTGTGGTGCATGTGCTGTTCTGTCGATTGCAATCTCTAAGAGCCCCCCGCAGACTGTTGATGTAAGGTTTTCATTTCCTGATTCTGAATCTTTTTAGATATGCAGAATCATAGTATATTGGAACATTTCGAAGCTGAAAAACAGCCAGGTCCACTCATGTTCGTCAGTGACTCGGCCAAGCAACACAGTATGTTCAAGTGGTAAGATGCAGCCCTCTCCTCCCCTAAGCGAAGTATGATTTGTTTTTCTAGTGACGGGAAGGCAAGATATGCTCAAAATAATGCCCTGAGGATCATGGTGGGTTCAGATTCGATATTTGGAGTGAAGGGTATGAAGTTTTTCAGTATTTTGTTTGTGTGGGTGTTGTGCAGGATCCCTCATCCAATTATTGAGAAGCTCAGCACTCAAAGCCTTGCCATGGAGAATCACCAGGTCCTGCAACTGACTTTCAAGATATAGTTCTACATAATTTGCAGTTTGAATGAAGGGAGGGACAGAGAGAGAAAAGGGCGCAAAACAAGAGAGAAGGCAAATGGGTTTTGGAGACATTTAGGTATGCATTTCAGATCCAAACCTGACAACACGTGGTCTTGGCAGAAGGGCATCTCCCCGGATAGAATGGCATCTAATGGTCCACTTTCAGATTTCTTTCGAGTACTGACTACTACCCCTGATCAAGACAACAAGGTTCGTTACATTCCCTGCATAGAGTAGATCATTGCCTTGTTCTCATCCCCCTATTGGCAGTCTTGCACTTAGTATTCATGTATACAGTTACTCTTTGCTGTATTGGTGGTGTGTCATTCTAGGACTGTGAAACTGAAGACTCCTGTAATTACTCACACTGAGATGTGACGTTTCTGGTTTCAGATCTATGTGTCAACAGTTGAGAGCCACCGGTACCCTGTAACGGCTGTGCAGTGGCACCCAGAGGTATGCTTTCTGCATGTTTGGTCACATGCTTATCTTTATTGCATTTTGGTAACCAAGACTTGCGAAGCTCACATGTGAAACATTGCCCACAGCATCCATTTCTATTGTGGTTACATGTGGGCAAAGCTTCTCTGCTATGTTCCCTCTCTCTTCTTCCCAATTATTGTCCACAATTTGATCCAACCAGACTCACATCTATATCTGAAATCCAGCCAAGGCCCTTTTCTTATTCCACTTTCCTCATTTACAAATTTACAGATCGATCACCAAAGTGATCGTCAATCCTACTCTGGCCTGGCTCCTTGTTCAAAAGATCTCCCTGTCAACCTATGTACTCATCTCATGCCATTCTGCCTATGCACTGTACTGGAATACTATGTCCAGTCTGCCCCTCCACCACACCGGGCATCTTCACATTCTATCAACATAGGGCAGTGCAGATCGATCCTCTTCCTTCTTCTCACGACCTCCTTTTCTGCTCTGCCGTGCTTCTATATTTTTCCTCTTTTCACCTTCCACGTTGAAGCATGGTCACTGTCTCAGCCCCCTGTCATTGCTTGCCAGCTCATACCCTTTCACGTTAATCATCCCATCGTTCCTGACATGTTCACCATGGTGAGAACCCGTTCCTTTAATAATTATCCTTCAACTGCTACGGGTTCAATCCCAGGTACATAAGATTCTCTGACATGAAGTTGAAATGGTTGCTCAACTTTTGCATCCTGGAAGTTCTTGCATGGTAGCATTTCTTATCAATATTGTGCTTGGTTGCGTGTGTGTGTGTTCTTATGGGACAATGCATGCTTGTGTGAATTAGATGGTGTCTATAAGCTAATCCTCTTTTTTTTTGGCAGAAAAATGCTTTTGAATGGGGAGTTGGTAGCATTCCCCATAGTGCTGATGCAATCGAACTTACTCAAAGTGTTGCGAATTTTGTCATCAGGTGACCTTTTGTGCCTTTGCAAAGGTGGACCTTGCAGTCTAGACTGGACTGTTGTATCCAATGAGAGGATGTCGAAGGCTGAATTGATTCTGAAGTGATGTATTAGATTTTGCTGTACTGAGAGACAGGTGTTTCTAGGAGCCTTGCGTCATCACCCCGCTGGCTGACAAGCACATAGAAACTGACTGTGGGTGGAATGCCCCTTGTGCAGTGAAGCACGCAAGTCCCATCATAAGCCAGCATCTGATGAGGAGGAGAATGATTTTCTGATATACAACCAAAAGACTACCTTCTCAGGCAAAGATGGGTAAGACTTATGTTTTCCTTTTGCTGATGATATTGAGGAATTAGAGTAGGAGGCAGGACAAACACACCTAACTTTCGGCGACACAGTGAGTACACGCGTTGACTGTTCTGAAACTTCAGATTGAAGGTTCGCTCCAAAGGTGAACATATCTGTTTCTACAAATTGTCCGTTCCAGAGACATAGAAGACTCCAATACCAGCAACGGGCAGTCATTGTTGGATGGGGACTGTGAGGTCATTCCGCAGCCAGCTTGGGCATGCATGTCTTAATGATATCTTGTGCAGGCCGGTTCTTTTGCAAGCTCAGCTACTTGAGTAAGACTTATGAATTGTGGTATCCTGGATGTGCAGGAAGGACAACTTTGATGAAGTGTATGTGTTCTACTAGAGCCATTCTGCACACCCCCATCTGCTCTTGCCAGCCACAAATGCAATGTTTTCGCAGTTATAAGGCTTGGTGGCTTTGGAACTTCTTTTCTGCAACAGCTGTGCAGTTATTTATTGTAGTTAATTTGTGCATCACTATGTAGTTGACGTATGATGTCTCTTGCGGCAATCATCTTTGCCCTGCAGTGTAGTCGCCTAACCGCATGTTTGCGATTTGAATTATCTTTGCTCAAGTAGAGTCTCCCATGGGAGACTATGTACAACATGAATTAGCTGATCGGCCTCCCGATAGCCGGCGCAGTGCCACACAGGTTTTGTGAAGGTGATCAGCCACCCCATATATGATTCATGGTATGTGACTAGTGGCAATGTAATATACCGACCAAAAATGGATACCAGGGTTTGAAAGCAGGACCACCCTCTGGGCGGTCTATATTATTTGAAATGAACATTAAGAATATTTTTCAAAATGCTTTTCTGTGAGTGGGTGCCACCTTTTTACTCGGTTAGTTTGTTGCGTTCTCTGTAAGTAGAGTACTTCCCGTTGCTTGTGTAGTTGAAGTGAAGCCCTCCCTCTCTCCCTCGTCGTGCTTGATTGTTGACGAGGAATGAATCTGGGGTGTTCCTTTCCAAAGAAAAGAAGATGTCTGTGATTGACAGGCTTGACTCACAGTGCAGCACACTCTTTCCCCTGTAACGGAGATGGTGGAACCGACTACATATTCGCTGCTGCCTAGTTGTTGCAGTCATATCGCTGTAGCAAGCAACCAGCATCTTCCCAACTTCCCGATTCGATAAGGTGGAAGAGACAGTAATCAACATCAAGAACGAAATAGGAATGCCTTTCAAGTATTTTGTGTCAACCAAGTAGGGCGTCAAGCCACAAAACTTGATAAGAATGTAAGGGAAATTCAAGGACCTCGTCGTTTTGCTCCCAGGACAATATTGGCAGCAAGGAGCTTTCATGAAAACGGATCAGTTCTTGATGCAAGACTACTCCACATAAGCTCCACATATGGACACCTGCCTACTGGCCTAAGGATATAGCGTGGCTTGCATCGGCTGCCTGTCAGTTTAAGGTAAGTACTTGGATTCTGGACGAAGGCTTCCGGACTGCCAAACATACATTCGATACAGTGACGTGGAGAAATGGGCTCTCTGAAACGGGTGCTGTTAACCGTCGTGAATTGAGGAGAAAGGGCAGAGAAAAAGATATAACCGATGTTTGAAGGGAGCAAGACTTAGCCGCTTCTGCTATCGGCGACGCTATCACTGTCTAATGTCCCCTATCTTGAGTACAGCTCAATGAGATTCCGGTAGGATGGCGGCCATGCTCCCCCGCGATAGTCCACTCCACGCTCCTCCGCGACACTACACTCTTGCGATACTCTCCACGCTCCTTGAAACACTCTCTGTCATGGTCAAAGAGAAAACAAGGAGATGGCAAGCCACCGTGGCAAGGACGTGTGCACCTGTTAGCTTAAAGAACCTATTTCAGACCCGTTAACTTTTACACCAAACTACTCTATCTCAGTTAGTGAGGTGCACTAACTATTAGGAGTGTTAGTTAGTATAAGTGGCACCTAAACCCAATAGTTAGCTTAAATGACACTAACTATTGGGTGCCTAACCACATGTGGGGCAGGGCCCTAAGTACCAAGAGAGAGGGGGTGACAAGTGAGGGTTCAGGGTCAGGTGGGCCATATATAAGCATCTACCCCTCTTCATTTTTGCATCTGAAGTTGCCGTGGTTGAACGCAAAACGAGAACAGGGGTGAATGAAATCAAATGTCGAAAGGGTCGTGCTCATCGTAGGATGTTGCCTAACAGATCGATCCGCGCCGAAGGGCGGAGGAAGCGAATGTCATCCTTCTCTTTGCGGAGCCAAACCAGTTCATCCGTCCTCGTCGTTCTGCGACTGCGCATGTTTTCAATCATCTCTCCCGTTTGCACTGGACTACGGGGACCGACCCTCGCCGACATCTCCACGAAGAAGACGGACATGTCCTCAGAAGATACAGACTAGCGACAAAGATCTTAGCGGCCAGCCACCCAAATGTAAACAGAGAACTGAGAGCGAACTTGCCTGCAAGGAAAAAATGTGCATCACAGCCGGACACCTGCCAGGTAGCCCAGCAGGCTCAGGCAGTAATCAAAGCCTTTACATTAAGCAAGAGAAGCTAGCAAATGAAGCGCAAATCTGGTGTGAGTGAAGGACTTGACGTGCCTCCCCTTGACGACCCTCTCTGAATCCGGGAGAAGAGTGCTGATTTCATCACTTCGTTTTTGCTTGAAAAAATCCTTCAATATCCTTTGCAACCTCCCAAATTTGTGGTAAAAAAGTGGTGATCCATCAACAGAAACTGGAATTTGGTCCTAGATTGTTGAGGGTGAGTGGGTGTAGAAAGATCAAAGGCAAGCTTATGAGAAATTAATTGGGATATGGCGGGGGCGCTCATAACTACTAGATCAGCTACACAGCTCTTCTCGCATCTTTCCTTGTTCATGGCGGTGCTGCTACTGTGTTGTGGTGGATTGTGGCCGGTTGGAGTAAGAGGTTCAGACATGGCGGCCCTGCTGGACTTCAAGGACGGGCTGAAAGGGCTGGCCCACAACCAACTCTCCGATTGGGTCGCCACTGATATGTCTCCTTGCAACTGGACAGGGGTTGCTTGCAATGCTGACAGACGCGTTACAAAGCTCTCTCTTTCGGGACTGGGAATGTCAGGGTTGATTTCTTCCAATCTTTGGTCCATATCTAGTTTACAACATTTGGACCTGAGTGATGGTCACACTACAGCAAATGGGGGGGGTTTACGACGCCAACCCCGCAGCCAAACCACGCGGGAGTGAAACCCGGCGCCGGGGCCAGGCGGCGACGCCTGGCTGTCGCACAGAGTGATGACGCTCTATCTGGGAGCATCCCTCCCCAGATAGGAAATCTTCTCAACTTACAACACCTTAACCTTTCCCTGAATTATAATATTAGTGGGCCCATCCCTCCGGAGCTAGGCCACTGTAGCAGCTTGCAGGAGCTTGATCTTAGCCAGAATTACTTAACAGGTGATATTCCAGAGGCGTTGGGGAATCTCCAGAAGTTGAGAAGTCTGAAGCTCGTTGGTTGTGAAATCATTGGCGTCATACCTAATTTGCTCAGTAACTGCACCAGCTTGGAGGTAAGTTAGTATTTCTTGTCCAAGTATGAAATGGGTTTATTATCACTTTTCCAGTCAATTTGCTGTCTGCAGAAGTGATTTGACTTTCTTCTTTGATAACATGATATTTTAAACCTTTGTGCCAAGATGGATTGTCGGTAGTATTGTCACAAGCTCCTTTTGAGGCAGCTCCCTTTCACTAATTCAGGACATACTTTACTTCACAGTTTATTGGCATCTCAAGGACTTGAGAAGTCTGAATGCATACTTCGTCAAGCTCAACCTGGAGACGAGTGTTCCTTGCCAACACCACAGTCAAACTTGGATGAGTTAAAAAAACTTGGTGATCTTAACACCTAACAGGTTGAGAGATCTAATGTTTAGGCGAATATCATCAAGCGACGTTGTGACTTGCAGTGACATCGAAAATGACACAAAAATGCCCTGAAGCAGCCCTTGATGCTGCCATAGCTGCCCTGAGTGCACTAACCTGGGTTAGCGAATGGGGAGCCCTTTGCTTATAAAGAACCTTGTAGAAATGGAAATAAGTATTTTCACCCGTGCTAGATTGTCCCGGCGACTACATAAAATTCACAGTAATTTTTCTTTCGGTAATCACAGAATGTTGCTTCAAGGCCTGACATACCGTAAATACTTGTATTCTTGCAGGAGCTTGATCTTAGCCGGAATTACTTAACAGGTGTTATTCCAGAGGCGTTGGGAATCTCCAGAAGTTGAGAAGTCTGAATCTGGCTCTCTGTGGATTCACTGGCTCCATACCACCTTGGCTCTCTAATTGCGACAACTTGGAGGTCAGTTCCCTTGTCCCTTTTCACAATGGTTTATGCTCTACACTCTCATACCGTTATAACAGCTAAAAGATTTGAATCGGCATTGCACATAAAAGAGTTTGAAATAATTGAAATATCAAGTGCACGCAACAAAGATTCAATTCCCAATCCAAACTTGTAAATTAAGCAAAAACTTGTGGATACGACCAAAGTGTTCAGCACTGCGAGGCACTCACAAATACGCCTTGATTCGCAGACGATCGACCTTTCATTCAACGCATTTCTTGGTTCAATTCCACAGGAGCTCGCTGCCCTCCAACACATTGTCACGTTTTATGTGGGATTTAATCAGCTTGCAGGTTCAGTACCGGCGTGGCTTGGCAACTGGCAGAATTTGTCATACTTGGATCTTTCCAGCAATCGGTTTACGGGCAGCATCCCTCCCGAGTTGGGCAACTGCTCTAGACTGGTATATCTCTACATTCACAACAATTTGCTGTCAGGAACAATTCCTCGAGAGCTTTGCACTGCCATCTCTCTCTCGAGAGTGGTGCTCAGCTTCAATAACCACCATCATGGAAACATTTCGGAGGTGCAACAACTTGACAACGATAGACCTATCATCAAATCAGTTGGTGGGTTTCCTTCCTTCCTATTGGAGTGACATCCCGGACTTGAAAATCCTGCGTCTTTCAATATGGAGAAATACCTGTTGAGATGTGCATAGGCGTCCATCTCTCTCAACTCGATTTGAGCCACAATTCTCTTACAGGACGAATTCCCCCTCAAATAGGGCGGCTGACAAGTCTTCAGTATATCAATTTGTCGCACAACATACTCATTGGGATTATCCCCCATCAGATATGGGAGCTCATAAATCTCCAGATATTGATCCTATCACACAACAACCTCACAGGGTCTATCCCTAGTAACATCGGTGCTGCTTTTCTGGCATCTAGAGTCCAGTCGGATAAGTTGAAGGATTATAGCCATTATATGGGGATTATCTTGGATCTCTCTTGGAATTATCTTTCCGGAAGTATTCCCCAAGAGATCGGCAATTTTACATACCTGATATAGCTCCGGCTGGTTGGCAATAAGTTGACAGGACCTCTACCTATAGAGCTCTCCATTCTTACAAAGCTAATTATATTGGATTTATCCTACAATAAGTCAATGGGGAAATCCCTCGAGAACTTCCAGAACTCCAAAGCCTGAGCAAAGCCTGTACAGGTTCTAAATTTGGCCTATAACAATTTGACGGGTTCGATTCCCGCATAGCTCGGGAATATGTCAGGTCTATCAAACATCAATTCAACTGGCAACCTGCTTTTGAGTCTCATCTATCTCATCTGGAAGTGAGCTACATCCAACTCAATGGGGATCTTCTTTTCCAGATGCTAGAATACATTCATTCTACATAACATAACAGTGAGAGAGAACACAGAGATGCAGAGAGACAATAATAATCTGATTTAATACGCTCTAGGGAAGCCACATTGGTATGCTTTTGAGATGTCCCCGTCTTTGAATCTACACTACGAGGAAACGAACTGTCAATCTAGAGCAGTTGCCCAACTTAGGAGGGATACTGGCCCGCGTCGTCTGATTGAGGAAAAGATCTAAGCATTGATACATTGTGCCAATCGCCAGTTGGAATCAGACCGTTTAATATGTTTGATGGTAGGTTAGTTTTCCTTAACAACAGAGAGTAGGAAAAAAAATAACATTTAGACAAGGTTAACACTTAACACATTAATAGTTAGGGAGGAATTCATAAAGCACCTTAACATTTACAAAATGACACTTACACAACATCCACTTCTTTTACATGAGCAATTAGAGGCACAATCTCAATAACCATGCAAAATATCTTGTAAACATCTCATGTAGGTACAACTAGCACATCTAGACAATCCTATCTGAGACTCTAAAAGAACAACCTCCATCTTAAGTCCAGAAACCAGATCCACCACCCACTGGACCAGGTTGGAGTAGGCCTTGGCTCATTCCTTGTTCTTGTACTATACATGGATCATGCCATTTTGTTTTGTGTTAATCTGTCATTTTTACAATATCTTACCAAGACCGAGTTAAAGTGAACAGCCTTTGAGATGACTGATTACAAACCCGTTTGGGCATTCAAATAATACTACTATTCTTTTGCCTCGTGCTTACTAATATATTAAATCGAAGTGTGCCCTCTTTGGCATGACACAATGCAAATTTGTAGCCACTTCCTTGGAAGTCAATATTAAACTTTCTAAAACTCAAGCCCCTCAACTTTGACTTATACCATGTATGTACTCGCCCCGATTTAGTATTTGTAGTGGGGGTTGTAGTGGGGGTTGTGTCTGAGCATCCCTCAAATCCGGGGCTAGCGCATTGCAGTCAAACATATCTTTAGATACTTAAAGGTACAACGGCAAGTGGTCTTAAATATTCCTCACAAGGACAACATGCAGCTTCCACGTTGGTTGGGTATTGTGATGGGGCTAGGCTGGTGAGATAGACAGTAGAAAATCCGCTACTGGCTACGCTTTGCTCGGAGATGGGGTTGTTAGTGGTTAGTACACGAAAGCATACAGTCGCCTTGTCTAGCACAGAAGTAGAGTATAAAGCTGCTTCTGAAGCTACCAACGATGCTGTGTGGATTAGACAGCTCTTACGCGATGTTTGACAAGCCCAATAACTGCAACGGTTGTCAAATGTGATAATCGATCGAAGCTGTATTGCACTTTCTTAAGATCATAAGTTCCATGCATGGACAAAACATATAGAGATCCAATACCACTATATACATGAAGTGATCACACAAGATATTGTGCTGCTAGAGTACTGTAGCACTGATGACAACGTTGCTGATATATTTACGAAAGCATTTACCAAGTTCAAGCATGAATTTGTGCTACTCGACTAAGTGTTATCTCTACTTGACTTCTTAAGTTCACACCTGTTCACACTACTCTCTGGAGTTATGTGATGATCCAACCGATTTGTTTCTCCAGCAAAACTGACCACCTTGTTCAAGTAATGAGCTTATGGGATCTAAAAACGGTTTTTGGAGTGTAGCCTAACTCTACATACCTCACTATCTAAGAAATGGTAAAGGCTTGGTAGATAGGTAAATTAAGTAGCTAGTACTAGTGTCCTTTCAGGTCTAAACCACTCAGGCTATAGTCATCAGGCTATAGTCATTTAACTATAACCGGACCAGACAACATTTTTGCTTACCCGCCAATAGAATATAATCAAAGGGTAATTATCTATTAATTATCGTTACCCTATATACATGATGTAGCTAGGTTACCCCTCGATTATTTTGTCAATATTACAAGCATTGTTGATTTCTTTTTCTGTTTTTTTCAGAAGAGGGGAAGTAGCCCTCAAATATATTAATAAGGACAAAGAGTACAGGAGGAAAAAATAACCTTAGCCGGGCTGTGAAGGCGTTACATCTTAGTATACAATCCAATAAACAATAACAATACATTTATTTATTATATCCTCAAGGTATAAATGAGTTTATTTATTTATTTATGCCCTTCAAAACTTGGCAATCATATATACCTTACCTGGAGGGTAAATATAATTCTAAAAATACAGTATGCCCTGACCTGGAGGGTGTGTTTAATACAATATACCTACACAACACTGGTCTTAACGAGTGTTGGGCGGTTATTTGAATTTCTCTCTAATACCCGGCGGTTACCTATCCGGTTATATATATATATATATATATGACCGGCGGAGGTGAAAAAATGAAGTAACCGGTCCAGTTAGGAACCGACAGCGCCGCATTCAAATAACCGAGCAATAAACCTCTTAAAGAACCGCCCAATACCCGTGGTTATTTGATGAAAACCGCCGGTTATTTGAGGTTTTTGTAAGTATCCGTAACGGCTGAGGTTATATTTAGCCATAAAAAACTTAATAACCGCAACCGCGGTTAATAGTTTCCGAAAATTCGAAACAACCGGAACCGCCGATTATGGAAAAAATCAAATTACCGCCCAACACTGGTCTTAACCTAATATGAAGGGACAGATTGAACTGTTCAAGAGAATCTGTTGAGTAGATAATAATAATATATGACACCTCCCCAATGAAGCGTAAATTATGGTGTCTCTTCACCCGGAGGGATGTTTCCCGCTAGGAAGGTGGACACCTTTGGACACCAATCGGTGGTTTGAACCCACAATCGCTTCACCGCTTCCTCGGTGATATGTGCCCAATATTGAACAGATACAATTGATTGTCTCTCTTGCGTCTTGACTGCTTTCATCTCGAGTGCTTTCTTTTGCATCTGGAATGCGATGTATTGCTCGCATGCTTTCCTTTGCATCTCGAGTGCTTTCTTTTCCATCTCGAGTGCGTTCTCTCTCACTTGTGTAGATGGCACTGAAATTGCCTCGACTATCCCATCATTGCGTACGTCGTTCTCTAGTGTAGGGATTATCCCGGAAATCCAAGAATTTCTTGGAAAATCCTAGAATATCCTGGAATATTCGGGATGGCCTAAAAACGGGTCGCCATCTATATTGATGTTTGATGGACCTGGCATATTCAGTAGCTGTACGGGAATCACACTCGTCAAATCGTTATGGGCCAAGTTTAGAACCTGTAGGATTCGGAGTTCTCTAAGTTCTGGGAGGGATGCTGCCCGTAAACCGATTCCTCGAAAGATCCAAGTATGACAGGTTCTGGCAGTTGCCAAGCCACGCTGGCGCTGAACCTGCAAGCTGATTACTTCCCACATGAAACTTGACAATGTATTGGAGGGCAGCCAGGTCCTATGGAATCGAACCATGCAATGCGTTGAATGAAAGGTTGATCGTCTGCAAATCAGCGCGTATTGTGAGTGCCTCGCAGTGCTCAACACTTTGGTCATATCCACAAGTTTTTGCTTAAATTACAAGTTTGGATTGTGAATTGAATCTTCGTTGCGTGTACTTGATATTTCAATTATTTCAAACTCTTTTGAATGCAATGCCGATTCAAATCTTTTAGCTGTAGTGGTGTAAGAAAGTACTTAGAGCATAAACGAGAGAAAATCTTGCATAGCTTTATAAAAAGTTCCAAGTGGGGTGACTGTACAAATGGGTGTAACTGTCCCCAAGAGGAAACAACCAAAGCTCGTAGAACTAGATATATTAACACAATGAAAGAAATCAAACTATTCTAGTATCACCTACAGCCTGAAGAAGGTTAGACAACAAGAAAGAAGGTGGATCAGAGAGTGCAGGGAGACGAGATGAAGCCGCCCCAGCAACCTCTGCCCGTCGTAAAATAGATTGAGCTTGAGCCTTTTGCAAAGCAACAGAAACTCGTTGTCTAAAGAAAGCTACAAGAACAGAGGCATATAGGCTTCCAAGGCTTTTGTTTTCTGCTGCACGATGGGCACATGTGCGAAGGAACTCGTTGAACTGATGATGCAAACAACCAAAGATCTCGACTGCCAAAGGAAGGAATGTGTCTGTGGAATGACGTGCCCGATAGTCATGCTCCTTTCCCTGCGCAGCTACTGAAGCGACAACTCCCTGTGATGAGGCTGTGCGGGGCAGGAGATCCGACCTAGTAGGATCAGCGATAACAACGTCCGCCAATGTACGTAGTCCGTCCTGTGAGATAACAATGTCAACCCGTCGTCGAGTGGAATGGTGATTGTGGGTCGATGGGAGTATGTGCACCTGCTCTCGAATGACATGTATCCCAGCATCACGAGTAACCGCAGCTGTTGCATCCCGGACGACGTCATGGGTCGCAGTGCGTTCTCCACCGCAGGGGCAACGAAGGAGATGTACGCCGAGTGAATCGAGAGGATGGCGACAAAAACACTGTTGTAGTCCTAACACAGAGGGATGCGGAAGACCCAGTCGAATTCGTAGGGAGGTGGTAAATACAGCAGAAGACATACAGAAGGGTGCAATGGTTGGTCGTACTGTGAGCCACACGCCAGCTCCGAGCCCTACGCACGAGAGAAGTCTGGCCCGATGTGCATTTGAAGGAGCGTCGGAAAGCATGCTGGCAAATGAGTGTCGGTGCACGCGTTCCATGATGATATCCTGTAAATGCTCCAGACCTTGAGTGACCAACTGTTCAAAGGGTGGCAGACAAGCCCGTGCTGGTGTTGGAATGACAAAGAGCCATCGTCGATGTGGGCAACCACCTCCATGAGAAAAGGGCGTTGCTGACACAGAAACCGAGATGCCAAGGCTGGAGCGATTAAAGCCCAACTACCTAGGAAGGCATCAGGGGCAGTGACGACTGTGGATAGTAAACCCACTCCTCCAGAAGAGATCGGGAGGGTAGCCTGACGACATGCCAAGGGCCCCTGCTCACTATCAAATGCACCTGGGCCCTAATAGATGACCTAAAATCCCCCTAACAGTCGTATCAAAAGAAGATAGAAGCTCCACAAACTGGGGAGTGGGGGGGAAACAACGCAAAAGATAAGAAGGTCGCTGTAAAAAGCATTTGGTGAGAATGCCATGGGCTACCTGCATATCGCCTAGTTTGGGAAGAAGCTCTATATGGCTTGTATCCTGTAGCAAAGCGTCTTGGAGGAAAGATGTTGTATAAGGGGTATTACCAAAGGGAACACCTAACACTCGAATACCCTCAAATGGTGCTAGAAAGTCAACAGGGGGCACGAAATCTGAAGGCAGACCAGAGGGTGACCAAACTGTGGATTTGCGAGGTTGAACAGTGAGCCCAAGAGAGTGAAGTTGGGTAGCAAAGTGATGGAAAGCCAAAATGATATCAGTGGGAGGGCCAATGATGTGGGTATCATCAGCAATAGAAGGAATTATACAGGATTGGAAGGCTTGCGCAGATGAGCGAAGGGCTCGGAAGGGGGCAAAAGCAAAAAGAGGTCCCCCTAATGGATCGCCCTGACGGGTTCCTACTTCGGACTAGATTATAGAAAGATCTCCGGTACGGGTGTGATGACTGTAAAACAAGGGGGTGGAGGAAGCATAAAACAATCTCACAAAGGGAATGAGTTGATGGCATGCGCCGCCGGCTGATCGCAGTTCTTGAAATATTGCTGATCTGGACACCGTGTTGAAGGCGTTGGTCACATCCACCTGAAGGACGACCCAGTCTGGATGAAGGTCAAGGGAAGCCCGAATCCCATGCACCACCGCTTCACAACCTCCCGGAGTAGCGACCCCAAACTGATGTGGAGAAAAGTGAGAAGAAAAGACCTCCCGAAACTGGATGCAGATAGAGCGGCTCACCAAGCGATACAGAACCTCCCCCACTGCAATAGGACGAATCCCACCTATGTTCTTGGACATGGCCAAGAGCCGTGCTGCTCCAAGCAAACGTGCTACTGGGGTAGGTATATGTCCCATCGCAATGAAATAGCAAACTTGGAACAGCTGGGAAAAGCCACTAGCAGAGTCATGTTGATTGAGACAATCACGGAGGTGTTCATATACCAAACCAGACGGACCGGCTGCTGCAAGATGAGGGCTACGTGTGGATGCTTGTATGAAAGTATCGCGATCCGATTGAAGGTCCTCATCAGGTTCAAAGTCCTTCACAAAGGAAGGAAGGATGTCGTCCGCACTGGGGTGGAGATTCTCCAAAGCTGTGACTGTATCAGCCGAAGGCGGTGCTGGGGTAAGAGGAGCAAGAGCTCGAGTTGCACGGGAATACTCTCCTGCCCGGTCTAGCATAAGACTCCGACGAAGACGCATGTGGATGGATGGAGTTGCCTGGTGTGGGCTATCGTGAGCTATTCGCGCCGCAAGTGCTTGTGCACGTAGATAAACCATTGTCAAATTGGGACAAGGGAACTGACCTCCAAGTTGTTGCAATTAGAAAGCGAAGATGGTATGGGGCCAGTGATCCCACAATGAGCCAGATTCAGACTTCTCAACTTCTGGAGATTTCCCAATGCACCTGGAATATAAGTACCTGTTAACCGGTAATTCCAGTTAAGATCAAGCTCCTGCAAGAATACAAGTATTTACGTTATGTCAGGCTTGAAGCAACATTCTGTGATTAACAAAAGAAAAATTACTACGAATTTTATATAGTCGAACAATCTGGCACTGATCAAAATACTTGTTTCCATTTCTACAAGGTTCCTTATAATTAACCAAAGGGCTCTCCCTCTATGCACATGAACTCAAGGCACAACATAGTAGGCGATGAACTCAGAGTGACAGCCGCCGCGCAGTGGCGACGGTCACCCCCTCCGGCCCTAAAACGCTTAGGGAACAGACGGCCCAGGGTGCAGCACGTGGCGAAATCCCCCACGGCTGCCACGCCAACAGGCAGCGCTGGCCGTTGGATGGTGGATACCACGGGATCGGGTTCCCAGGCGCCAAGCGGTGGTTCTGTTGATGCTTTATGGTGCCACTCAGCCAAGGAACGCGTGCTTTCTGGCTTTTTTTTTTTCGTTTTTTCCACTGCTTTTTTATAAGGGCGTGTCGCAGCCCACAAAGTTTGAGTGCTTTCTCGCTTTATTTCACCTGAAAAACATGGGTTGGATACCATCCACACTTTAGAAAATGTACAGGGCTCCAATCTCGCAAAATATCCGTGATTGCCATGGTCGGACTAGATATCAAGAAATCAAGAATGGCACTCACGACTTTTTCAATGATGAAAGCATTCCAAATATGTCTGTTGCAGAAACAACAGACATTATGGACTATAATGAGACTGACAGAATTGTTGTAGGTCCACGAAGACTCTTACTTTTTCCTGTAACAGTGCTCAGCACTTTAGAAGGCAGTGGTATCACGATGGTTCCCAACACTTGCAAATATTGTTGGACTAAGTTTTTTATTTATTTTATTTTATTTTATTTTATTTAAATAAAAAAAAATAAAATTCTGGGGCCCTATATTTGTCCGTGTCAGCGATCGTGGATTTGGCCTCATATAGCTAAGACAAAAGGGAAATTTTTTTTTAAACAAAATTTAAAGTTAAAAAAAATTGTAGGCCAATAGTATTTGTAGGGTGCTGAGTACCACGATCGTTGACAATATCAATGAAAACAATTAGACTCTCCCTATCTATCACGATCGTGGTGCCCAACACTTGCAAATATTGTTGGCCTAAAGTTTTTTTTTTAAAGCAAATAGGCCTTATATATGTCCATTTTCCTCGATCATTAATGATCGTGGATTTGGCCTCATGCAACTAGGCAAAAAAAAGTAAAACAAACAAAACAAACAAACAAAAACAAAAAAACGATTGTTGACGATCGTGGTAGATAGATAGACTCTATTTTTTCACTATCAATGCACAAATATGAACCAAACACAACACTGCAGAAGCTATTGCTACCACGGTTGTTTCCAGCACTTGCAAATATTGTTGGCCTAGGTTTTTTTTTTTTTTGGGGGGGGGGGAGCCTTATACATCCATTTCAAGCCTCGATCTTCAACAATCGTGGATTTGGCCTCAAGGCTCATGCAGCTAAGGCATAAAAAAAAAACTTAGGCCAACAGTATCTACAAGTGCTAGTAACCACGATCGTGGTGGCACTACCTTCTACAATGTTTTGTTAATATTTGTGTGCACTGATAGCGAAAAAAATGAGAACCTTTATGTAAGTCTATGTATAGTCCATCATGTCTGTTGTTTCTACACGCATGTTCACAGAAAAAATTGTTGCACAACATTACCACAACTGAATTGCTCATTATGGTTAAGCAATGGGATTCTTTTTGTCGTTCATATCATTTTCTACGTTAACCAATCTCCCGCTCAATTGGCATGTGGGCCCATGACATAATAAATGACAATTAATATAAGTTTTGGATGACGATGTCAAAAATCATTCCCTCTCCTAAAATCTAACTTACTTTGGATGGAAATCAATAGCATTCTGTAAGGCTGATGTCATGGTTTTAGTCATGGTTATCTAGAATTACCTACTTCTAGTTAACTAGGACATTTTAGATATTTATATTTATATTTTGTGTGTTGGGACTTCATTTGGTCTCACATGCCAAGTGAGGTGTCGAGCCTCACTTGAGACATGGAGATAGGTTTTCCCCTTGTGAGTGTTGAGGAGGCTCATCTTCTTGTAGTTGAGCCTCCATGAGCTTCTCTCACCTCCATAGCTCTAGGTATTGAGAGGGAGTGTGTTGAGATTGTAGGGTGGATTCCCTTAGCAAAGGTGCCCTTGGCTTGACTTAGTTTATGTGATAGAGTGGATTTCACTTGGAAGGACTAGGGCTTGTTCTTCATGTGATTGCTTCATGCTTTGAGAGCTTTCATTGTCTTCTACTTCTCTCATTTCTCATCTCTTATCACTACAAGAAGATGACCTTATGCTTGTGAGTGCGGAGTGTAAGGATTAGTTTTGCACTTGTATTTTAAAGAGGTTGAGAGCTAGGAGAATTTAGCTCTTGTATCATAAGGCTTGCAAGGGGTTGCAAGGAAAGGTGCTCGAGTATTGCATGCACCAAGGAGTTGGAGAGCTTGAAGAAAGCTCTTGAGTCACAAGATTTTGCAAGGATTGTAAGGAGGAGTCTCTGTGTGTGTGTGGAAGCATGGATTCTAGGGTTTGAGAATCCTTTGTATGCATTATGGAGTCGATGGTGTGCGCCATGGCTTGTGGAGAGACTAAAGGCTTGTTAGTGCTCATTTCACTATCAAGCTAGGGTTAAGCAAGTTCAAAGTGTGGATGTTGTGGAAGAGAAGCCAAGGAGCTATATATGCTTGGGCTTGAAGACAACAAGAGCAAGCACTTGGAGAGCACTAAGAAGCTCAAGAGGTTTTGAAAGGGAGCATGTGAAGAAATCTTCCAATCATGGTGGTGTGGAGCCAAGCTTAGGGTGCCATTGGAAGGGCTTGGAGAACATGTGGTGGGAAATCCTTGAAGGGAAATCATCATTCAATGTATGCATAGCTTCACCCTAACTATGTAATGTGACAAGAGGGGGAGGCAATACTTGGCTATTCATGCTCTTGGTAGTGAGAGCTTTGTGGTGGATAGTTGACCAAGCAAGTGGTGCATGTGTGGAGCATGCTCGCTGAGTTGCAATGGAGATATGGTAGTTTACAATCAAATCCCAAGGACTAGAAGGGGGATTGATTTGGTGGACAATGACTTGCAAGTTGAGTTGGACCACTCTTGGTTGCACATTGGGGTGGAAGAGAGCAAGAAGATGCCTCTTATGACCACCTAGAGACCATATTTTTGCTTGAGTAGAAGCATAGAAGTCAAGGACTTGCATTTTAGCTCTTCATTACAAACCCTAGTAGTGTATGCTCAGACTATACCTCTATTAGTATACCAAACAAGAGCTTGTCCCTTTGACTATACCTCTGTTGAGGTATCACCATATGTGAACCCTAATGTGAGACTATACCTCTGTTAGTATACCAAACAGGAGCTTGTCCATTTTACTATACCTCTATTGAGGTATCACCATATGTGAACCCTAATCAGCTCAGACTATACCTCTGTTAGTATACCAAACAGGAGCTTGTCCCTTTTACTATACCTCTGTTGAGGTATCACCATATGTGGATCCTAATCAGCTCAGACTATACCTCTGTTAGTATACCAAACAGAACCCTCATTTTCAAACTATACCTCTGTTAAGGTATCAACAGTGAAAGGACTTAGTGAAATTTAAGGGCCTTTGGAGGATTGTTTAGAAGATATTTGAGGGCCCTTGGAGGAGTATTTGGAGGATCTTTGGGGTCCTTGGAGGAGTGTTTGGAGGATCTTTGGGGTCCTTGGAGGACCCTTCGAGGAGCTTTGGTGGACAATGTTGAAGAGCTCTTGAAGGATTGATTGATATTGAGGGATACTTGCCACGGCCATACAAGCGAGTGGATAGAGACATGAGGGAGAGTGGTGGGATGAGAGCATTCTGGGGTTAGGAATTGCTTTAGTTTCTCTTCTCCATAGTTTTTCACCCTCTCTGTAGGCCAAAACCTTTCCGTAGGTGGAGGCAAGAGTCAGTCCGGGTTTGGGTTGGGGTGTCCTTGCAGGAGCGACACCGTGGAGTGTTTTTGGTGTGGGGGAGTTGCTGTCTTGATTTTCTTATGTTTGGATCCCCTCCACACCTGCATGCTTGACTGTGTGCCATGTTAGCTTTGTGTGGGCGCTTGTTTTCATAGGAGGTTGGTCCGGATTTGATCACCGGCCAATCCTAGAGTATGCTGTCGGTGGTGAGGCTGGAGTGATGACCAGCAAGACCACCAGTGTTTCTTCTATGGTGAGGCTGGGTTGATGACCAGCAGATCATATGAGTGCTTGCGATGGATGCAGGTGCAGGTACAGGTCTACGTTAGAAACCTATTATTCCTGCTTGAACCAGTAGCCGCAACAGGTTCTTTACCCGGTTACCTTGTAAAAAGTGGGGATTAGAGACAGGTTGACAACCGGTTGGGTTGTGAGTTTTCATCACGGAGGTGCCACCAGCTGCTGAGGGGAGTGCCGGTACAAGCACCAGTGATACTAGTCGGTACACAAGACAAGGTGTGCGGTTTAGGCCACTTTCACCTTCAGTGTCTTCTAAGGAAGGTTCAGACTCGGAGTCAGGAGGATTCTCGCCGAGGGTGCAAGTCATTTCCGTGCCATTGTTGTGGGACACGATGGAGGAGATGTATGGAGCTACCAAGGGGCCACGTAGGTACTCTGGAGCTGTGGGCACCATCGAGCTTGATGACTTTATACAAGAGTGTGACAGTTGGTGTGATTTGCAGCATCAGCAGCTAGAGCAGAGGCTCGCTGCCAAGGCTACAGCTCAGGTGGTACCGGCTCCCAGGCGGGATGGTCCACCTCCTGCTCCTTAGGGAGGAGATATGGGAGGCATGGGATTCATGTGCGGATCAGCACTACCACTAGTGCAGGTGGAGTCTGCTGCAACCGTGACTCGAGGAGCAGCACGAGTTCCTGAGCCACGAGGTGCAGAGGTGGAATTGGATCCACAGCGTGGGGAGGCAAGCCGTCAGGCGAGGCTTCCTCAGTCATTCACATTGGCGGAGACAGTGTCGACGCCATCCATGGCACCTAGTTCTCGCCCGACTGTTACCGAGGCGGAGGTTACTATGCCATTGGGGAGAGCT
Organism: Takakia lepidozioides; assembly: GCA_030704615.1. Lineage (NCBI taxonomy): Eukaryota > Viridiplantae > Streptophyta > Takakiopsida > Takakiales > Takakiaceae > Takakia > Takakia lepidozioides. Next base: position 63,912,815 of record CM060731.1, read on the forward strand.
ACACGTGCAACACTGACACCTGCTACCAAGGCTAGTGCAGCCGGTGTGTTATTGGGGGCAACCACCTCTGTGTGTCAAGCCCCACTATTCTCGGCAACCATGATTGCGACGCCGAGACCAGCTGCAGTGTTCAAACTAGCAGTAACACTCTGCGAGAGTGGGGAGGTCACTTCATCTTCTGCGGAGTTACTGGAAGGTGTAGTGGCAGAGGGATCCTCGGATTTGAGGATCAAGACTGCCACGGCTGCGCCATGGCAAGCTGCAGCTGCCAGGTTGACGGAGCTGCCAGCTAGGCTAGCCTTTGAGCGCGCCATGGTGATACCTGGAGTTGTTTTGTTAAACAACCAGGGAGACATTTTCACTTTGAGTGGACCGGCAGGCAAGAAGTACCGGCCACTGCGGGTCTTGTTGGACTCAGGAGCTCAGCCACTGATGTTGGGCAGAGCTGCTATTGCAGGTTTGGGCCTCATGGAGGCGGATATGGAGCCTTTGAGCGCGCCATGGTGATACCTGGAGTTGTTTTGTTAAACAACCAGGGAGACATTTTCACTTTGAGTGGACCGGCAGGCAAGAAGTACCGCCCACTGCTGGTCTTGTTGGACTCAGGAGCTCAGCCACTGATGTTGGGCAGAGCTGCTATTGCAGGTTTGGGCCTCATGGAGGCGGATATGGAGCCTTGTCCTTTCCAGATACAGATATCTCTGGGAGGATCAGAGCAGGCTCGGGGCATGACACGGCGTGAGTTGGCCATTGGACTACAACCACATCATCCTGTAGATGACTCAGTGATGCGAGCCAAGGCCATTGTGACAGACGCGGTCTCTTACGATGTCCTTGTTGGTGGGGCAGTGTTATATCCCATGGGCTTCACCCTGGACTTTTGGGAGGAGTCAGCATCCTACAGGCCTGGATGGCAGTTAGGGGATGGTCGTCGTGCACAGCTCCCTGTGACATTCATTGGGGGTATTGCGGCTGCCCAGCGGGGCAAGATGCCAACACTAGCCGCCTTTACAGCTGCAGTTAGTTGGTCTGGAGAGTTGTTGGAAGGCAATGCCCATGCAGAGGATGTGCCACCTCTAGCAGAGCAGGATGACATGCATGGTACGGCGGAGTTGCCTGCCATGGTTGCTCACACTCCATTATGGGGTACGAGCAAGGATTTGTAGCAGGCTGCTGATGGACGGGTACAACAAGCTTGGGTAGAGGCTTTCGTACCGTCAGGAACAGAGGAGAGTGCGGTGATTGCACCAAGACCACCTCAGTTGTCGCCATTGGACACCACACCTCTTGTGTGGCAGTGCCCGGATGAAGACATATGCCTTCTGGACTTGTTTGGCGGGATAAGCACTGGATTGGCTGCAGTACTGCAAGCAGGTGTACGAGTTCGACGTTACCTATATGTGGAGAGGGATGAGACTGCACGACGCATCTCACTGCGCCATGTTGCTCAGTTGGTACAGCAGTACCCTGATTTGTTGCCAGTGTCTGCAGTTCGTGGATACCAACAAGCCTTGTCAGCAGACATTTCGTTGCTGGGAACACAAGATTTGGAGCGGGTTGGCTCCATTGATCTGGTAGTGGCAGGTTGGCCCTGCCAAGGGCATTCATCAGCCGGGCATGGCAATGGATTGCGAGACTCGAGGACGGGTCTGTTTTGGGAGATGGTGCGGATTTTGCGCCACTTGCAGCTTCATCAAGCTGTATCTCCAGCATACATCTTGGAGAATGTGCCATTGATGGGTGATTCTCGGGCCAGGGTGATGGCCAGTGTGCATCAAGTCCGGTCATGGCTTGGGTCAGCAGTGTTGCTGGATGCAGCTGTAGTGGGGTCATGGGCTCATCGTTCACGGCTATGGTGGACTAACTTGATGCCACCCGCACTGCTCAAGCGTGCATTTGATGGGGTGCAGCGGCCAGCACACCTCACAGTGGATAGCATTTTGGACACAGGGAGACAGTCTCAACGTGCGAGACACGATGACCGTTCGCCTTTGGCAGCGGTCAACAGGGTGGGTCAACCACGAGCAGCATTACCTACACTGCTCAGCTTCCCAGGATCCCATGCTTTTCGGGATGGTGGACCTGGCCTCTTGTGGGATAGCCAGTTGCAACAATTAGTGGAGCCCAATGCTGACGAGCGCAAGCGGGCGATGGGTTTTACCACAGGTACCACGGCGGTTCCATCTCTTTCTGAGGCATCACGTCGTCAGGTGTTGGGGCAAGCAATGGATCTCAATTGCTTGACCTGGATTATCAGCTTGGCTATGGCTGAGCAGCGCAGAGTATGGAGTACACTTCCCTTCAAAGTCTCCCTGCCTACCGAGACGGTACAGACAGTGAGTGGGGGCGAGCAGGTGAGGACCACGAGGTGCAGGCCGCATCCATGGCACACGTGGGAGGTGCTCGAGGTTCAGAAGGAGTTGGCAGCCAAGGCGGTGGTGATGATGATCAGGTTGGGGATTTTTCTCGGATTGAGGAGGTTCTCAGGATGGGATGATGGGGCAGGATGAGACATTGTCACTGACAGAGGAGGCAGTGGTCACTGCTCAAGAGGTTGCAGCATAGCAACCACGGGACGTGTCTTCTACCTCTAAGCCTGCTAGAGTCAAGATTGCAGTCACGGAGGACAACTGGGAGCCCGATGTTGGACCTATAGTCACCGGACGAGAGAGACGACGTATACGGCGGTTCTTGAGGGCTTACAGGAACTGCTTTGCCTTCAGTTTGAAGGACTTAGGAGCACTGAAGGGTCAAGAGATTCGCATTGAATTGGCTACTGACACGCCAATCTTTCGGAGACCCTATAGATACAGTGACACGGAGAGGTCCTTGATTCAGATGAGAACTCAGGACCTTTGGGAGGCTGGTTTGGTGGAGCTATCTGGGGGAGAGTATGCTTCAGCCACAGTGATGCCAGCCAAGAAGGATGTCTTTGGCAATTGGACGGAGAGACGTATGTGCGGTGATTACCGGCCTGTAAATCGTCAGACCAAGTCCAATAGGTATGCCATGCCAACACCAGAGGAGATCTTTGATGCCATTGGGCATGCCAAGGTCTTTAGCACGTTGGATTTACGATCCGGATATCACCAGTTGCCGATCAAGGAGGCGGATAAGCAAAAGACGGCATTCTGGGGGATCAATGAGCACGGGAAGGATTGCCTATACCAGTGGCGGTTCTTACCATTTGGGCTTAAGAACGCTCCGGCAGAGTTTCAGAGAGTCATGGACAAGATTCTAGCAGGGGTGGAGTTTGCTCGGTGCTACATAGATGACATCATCATCTTTAATGCTACGGTGGAAGAGCATGAGAGACACCTTCAGGGGTATTTGAGCGCTTGAGGGCGCACGGATTGAAGTTACATCCGGGAAAGTGCAAGTTTTTCCACAACCAGATTGAGTATCTGGGTCACATGATATATCTTGGAGGATTGGGGGTACAGCAGACTAAGGTAGAGTCCATTGCACAGGTTCCACGCCCACGGATGTGAGCCGAGTTCGAGCTTTCATGGGGTTAAACAAACTATTATAGACGGTTTGTTAAGGGATTTAGTGCCATTGCAAAGGCTCTAACCAAGCTGACCAAGGTCGACCAGGAGTGGCAGTGGGAAGATGAGCAAGAACAAGCTTTTCAAGAGCTCAAGGCGAGGTTGACCTCGGCCCATCTTGAGACGACCTATTAGGGGGCGTCCTTTTCAGCTGCATACAGATTGGAGCATGCTGGGGCTTGGAGCGGTGCTCACACAGGTGGATGATGAGGGAAGAGAGTTCGTAGTGGCTTATGCTAGCCGCTCGAACAACGTTGCAGAGTCTAAGTATAGCTCATATGAGGGAGAATGCTTAGCTGCAGTGTGGGCCGTGGCACACTTCAGGTGCTATCTATACGGCAATCTCTTCACCCTTGTCATGGATCACCAACCACTCAAGTGGTTGATGGAGTCAGACAAGCTTATGGGGAAGCTTGCACGGTGGGCACTCATCCTTCAAGAGTATGACTTTCAGGTGGTGCATCGACCGGGTTTGGTCAATCGCAATGCAGATGGGTTGAGTCGCAATCCATGCACGAGCCAGCAGGATGACACTGGAGCTCGGTGGCATGGTGAGACGGACGAGGAGATGGTGCCCGGATGGCATGCATCTGCATTTCTGTGTATCTTGGCAGCGGAAGGCCAGGTTGGACCTGCAACAGGGATGACTGTAGATCAAGTGTCTGAGGACCCTGAGGCCAGCAATGAGCAAGGTGGCGCCAAAGATATACATGAGGATTCAGTTGTGTTGGACTACCTGCACTAGAGACACTGCAGCCACTGTGACTGCCAAGGAGAGGGATCGGATCCTACAACGAGCCAAGAGGTTCAAGTAGGAGGGGACACACCTGCTCCGAGTGTGGAAGGATGGTCGAGTGAGGATTGTGCCTCACCCAAACAGCGGGCACGGTTAGTGCGGCATGCCCATGAGGAGTTGGGGCATTTTGGGGTGCGACGCACTCATAGTCTACTGCAGGGGCAGTATTGGTGGCGTGGTATGCACACAGAGGTGCAACAATTTGTGGCTAGGTGCATGGTATGTGACAGGGTGCGTGCTTCATTCAACGCCCCTACTCCACAATTGCACCCTCTTCCGATCATGGGATTGGGCTACAGGTGGAGTCTTGACTTCGCAGGGCCGTTGCCACTGACCATGCGCCACAACAAGTACGTGTTGGTGATGGTGGACACTTCTCCAAGTGGATTGAATTGGTTCCATTGCCTGATAAGGCTAGTGAGGGAGCTGCGTATGCATTCTTGGATTGTGTGCTTAGCCGATTCGGTGCTCCAGCTGAGGTACTCACGGACCAAGGGAGAGAGTTCTTGGGGGAGTTTCAGGCTTTGTGTGACAAGGCCTTGATAAACCACCGCGCCACTTCTCGGGATCATCCTGAGGCCGATGGCTTGGCAGAGAGAGTTGTTCAGACAGTAAAGAGGGGTTTGCGCAAGTATGGCTAGCAGAAGGGACACCTAGGAGATTGGGACCTTCAGTTACCTTGGTTAGCCATGGGCTACAGGTTCAGCAAGCAAGCATCACTTGCCTCCTTCTCACCATACTTTCTTCTCTTTGGCCGAGAGCCGGATTTGCCTACATCCATTCGCAGAGAAGCTGCTACAGTTCTTAACGTTGACGATCCGGATGTGTGGGCACGTGCATGTGAGCAGCGTGCAGAGTTGTTCAAGAAAGTCATGCCCATGGCTTTCGACAACATCGTGATACGTTGAGGTATGCTACCATACGTGGTGGGGGCTATCGTCCTGGGGTTCGGAGATTCAACCCTGGTGACTATGTTTATCTGCAGCAGACTACTCCTACGACCTTGGATGTGACTGCATGACGTACTATTTTGAGGGTTCGAGAGGTGTTGCCCTCAGGAGTCCTGATCTTGGAGGGTCGGGATGGCATGATTTGTGGAAGATAAATTGCATCCACAAATTGACGACATCCACACCGAGCTGATGATTGTCTGGGATGATGAAGGATGTCGGATATGTGCCTAACATAGGCTTTGTGTTGCATGATTTGGAGGAGACAAAAGAACTTTCACTTTGCCTCCATAGTGAGAAGCTGGCCATTGCGTTTGGGCTTATCCCCCTGGGATGCCTATGTGTGTCATCAAGAACTTTAGGGTGTGTGGCAATGGAGAATGACCGCAGCACTAGCGCCCAGAGGTCCATGCATACACCCCAAATCCATTCCCAACTAGAGGGGGGAGAAGAACTTAAGAGAGGGAGGGTCCAGCTTAGGACGGAAGGAATGGATATCAGGAAAGCTGAAGCATTACTATGATGAAGAGAGAGAGGAGTGCTTTATGTACAATTTGTGGGGAGCATGGCCTGTGGACTTCCTAAAGGGTGGAAAGATTGGCACAAAGGCTTGAGCGTTGCGAGGCCAGCAGCTTGTGCGGTCTTTCGCTTTCCCACCCTCCACCCTGAAGCCCATGGATGTATTTTTTTCGCTTTTGTTTCTACATGGTGCTCAGGTCTTCATTCCAAATTCGAGGGGCGATGCCAAGGGGTTCATGGGTTGTCTTTGATTCGGCTGTGTCTCTGCCGTGTGACTGCCACACTGCCACCAAGTTCATCTCAAAAATTGTCTGGTGAACAATTGTTATACAGGATGCCAACCGTTTTCACCACTTCGAGGATGGGGGATGCTCTTGTGGGGATTACTGGTGAAACAAGCAGTAAACCCAGAAGGAAGAAATCCTGTGGACAGACAATTGATATTGTGTCCGTATATCTGTAATACCAAAGAACCAACTGGTGAATGTGACAGATGATACTGATATTCTTGGAGCTTCCCATGGTGACAAGGACAATCCAAGTAGTTTATGGGACAGCAGCACTGAAGTGAGGGAAAAACCTCTTGCGGAGTGGTCCGCAGACTGCACGGTTCAGTAGGCACTTTGTTTGCAGAGCAAAGGAGGTGAAATTGACCTTATTGTGCTGGTTGATGAAAACTTTTCACATGAGCACCGAGAGGGATTGAGTGATGCAAGATGGCAAGTTCGACAGATAGAAAGATTTCGCAACCCCCATCTGCAGAAAGGCAGCTACAATGAGTGGAATTATAGCAAATTGAGACTTTGGCAGCTTACGGACTATGCACGGTCATCTCCATAACATGAATATAGTCAATGTTGTCTCCCTCCAAGTTCAAATAGCAGTTTCTAGTTGGTTGTGTCCGCAGCATCTCTAGCTGTGCCGCAGTACCCTCCCACCTTTCTCTGCTCCTATTCATTGCCTTTTAGTCTCTTTACAAGACAAGCAAAAGAGGCAGTAGTCAAGTGGAACCGATCATTGGACTGCTTTGCGTTTCGGGCACAGCATACAAAATGGTTATCATCTTCAATTCTGGCCATACTTGTGAGAAGACTCCGGAGTTCAATTCTCTCACAACCAGAACCTCAAAGTTGGTGTTTTAGTCCCAATCTTCAAAGCTTGCCGGCATTTTCCAAAAGCGAGTGAGGGAGATTATTTCGGGGTTTTCGAACCCGACGTGAATCGAACATGCAACTTTCTGATCTAGAGTCAGACGCGCTACCATTGCGCCACAGATCCCACATCTGAAAGTGAAGGTTTATTCTTCTTAGCAAAAAATCCCGTTGAGACAAGGAATATATCGGTGCTGGGTGGTGGCCCTATATCATTTACCCAGCATACCCCCGGAGCCAGCCAAAATCAGCACCGCAGGTGGATTGATATGAGGCAGAAATTCAGGTGTGGCAATTCAATATACCGTACTACAATCTGAAACCTTGGAATCCTCGGCCTGCAGTTCCTCAGTATCTCTTCCGCTTCCACTCGAGGAGGAAGACAATTCCAGACATTTCAGTCGTTCATCCAGATCCACCTATTTTCATCCACTCCATTCCTCATTCACTCGGGGAAGGAGCTCGAGTTCGAGAATGGCGATGGCGGACAAGTAGATTGGCGGTTTGCTCGCTCTGCAGGAGATAGCGTTTTCGATGGACGTTCCAGTCAAGCGTATGCTCTCTCTCAAGCTTGCGATGATGATCATCGATTTCGCTTACGGAACATTGTTGGTGAAGGTTAGCTTGGTATGGACGATCTCCTCAACTTTTGCCATTTCTGCAAGGAAATCACGACTGCCTACCCTGGTTGAAGATTTAATTTGGGCCTTGCGTCTGTGGGAATTTTTCCTGTAGCATTGTAAAGTCGAATTTAGCAGCCACAGATGGCCCGGACAGCCTTTTCCCATGAGTACGTGTGCTTCCCGGGGTACTTTCCAAAGTCTTAGCTATGGCCGCTGTTTCGGCAGAATGGCTCTCTTACCCCCAGTGCACGAATTTACAGATTCTCTAAGCCGACCACCAGGCTATAGATCTGCACTGCTGTGAATAAGGTTGGAAAACGGAATCGAAATGAATAGAGTAATTTGGATAGATATTACAGATCGTATAAGAGGCGATGGTTCCTGAAGAAAAATTATCCCAAATTCAGCCAGTTTGGCACTGGTATTGTGAAAGATGCATTTTGAAGCTCAGGCGCGACAAGTCTCACGAGAATGACCATTTTTCTCACACCAGTATTAGATACAGAGCTTTCTTCCAGTGCATTTAGGATCTGAAGCATAGTCTGTTTCCTACATTCATACGAAAGTGCTACAGGAAAGAGAGACTGGAACATGCTAACACGATAAAATGGACATAAAGGTACACATGAGACAATGTTGTATGATGGAACATTGAGTAGGGAATCCCCGATAGTACAATCCATTCCTGGAAAGGGAATTCTTCCTAGACTACCAAGGTGTCAGTTAATGGATGATTTGTCCACCCTAAGGGACTGCCTAATTGACAGGAAATTATCTCTCGACGGGCATAATGCAAGTCTAGCTAGTAAAAACATCTGTTAACGTCTTTGGTTTCAGTGCAGATTTATGTACTTCAACGACCCGCCCTTGCACAGCCAAATCCTTCTGAAATTACTGAATCCCATGGGGATGAAGGTTGGTCAGTGACAATGCTGGCTGTATCTACCGAATCTGCTGGTTGGTGCCTCTGTATACCTTCCACTCAAACCATGGTGAGCAGTTCTAATACTTTCTGATGTAACTTCGGCACATTGATCTATACTCGTTGTGATTCTTGTGAAAACTTTTTTGTCAACATGTAGTGTATACTCACTTCTCCTAGAGAGTTCTTATTTGTCATCGCCTCTTCAAAACTGGCTGGCTAAATGCAGTCAAGTTCTCTGTCATAATCTGTAGGTTTCACAAGGTCTTTGACCGACAAGCATAGGAATATTCATCGAATCTCTAGCACGTCCTTCACTTCATCACCCTCTTGTATATTCTACAGGTAGCTCACATCCTGGTATTGCTTCTTTTGAGGTTCTTTTGACTGATAGGGGCTTGGCGCTGGTACAGATGACTGTCCATCATCATTCCAAGAGCACCTGGATGCTTTTGGAACCCATTGTTGTGGGACCAAAGCATGTGAACAGACATTTATCCCCAAATACTTCGCTTCCAATGGCTGAGATTCCTTGGTTGGTTTCAACTTGTTCGAGGAGCTAGTTTGCATGGAAGACCCGCCTGTTTGGAAGACTCCGATAAGATCCTCAGTGGCTTTTGTAGGCCTGACAGCTGGAGACTCGTATCTTCCCTCTGCAAACTGTTCAGACGTTTACCAAGAATTCTATGCGGGTAGACTACCTAAGGCAATGGTCTGTTCTTACAGTGTCGAACTTGTGTAAACTAACTACTGTTGCAACTGCCATTGAATCTTAGTTGTTGATGGTATACAAATGGATAGTAGAGAAATGTAGTCAGACGAAATAGGCTTAAGGTTGTGATCATGTTGAGTGCACCAGACTTAAGTGAGAATCTTATGAGCTCATTGGCTATGCCTGGCTCTCTCTCTCTTTCCTCGCTCTCTCTCTCCCCACCTTCCCCTCTACTTTCAATATCCCTCTCACCCTAGCTTATGACTGCAGATCCTCCGCCAGTCACTTTCCAGGTGGAGGCAGACCACAAAGATCGAGCAGCACCAGATCATATACACCTGGGCAGTATCAAGCTTGGGAGAAGGCTAAACTGGGACTGTTGAAGAGAGCAGATTTGGAGATCACGGATAAGATGTGTCGGGATCATATCAATGGCTGTGGGGCTAGGGCTCTTGAGCACTAATTTCTCACACCCTGAGAATGGAGCCCAGCAGTTATTCGATTACACCCAGCTCGGCAGGTCTCCAATGGTTGTTGCGGATCCAGGTGACAGTCTCATCTACTTGAAGAATACAGAGAGGTAACCTCCAAGTTAGCTTATGACTCTCAGAAGGCTGCTATGTTGAGTTCCAGGAATACGTGGTCTGAGTTTATCAGAGCCTATACTGTGTACGAGACACCAGCTGACAGGTTGTCCTTGCTCTCCCAAAGGGAATATGCCAATCTTCAATTCATGTGTGCGCCGGCAGCGGGGCCCATGCACTGACGGACGGGCGCCCCCGCGACCACCCGGAGGGTCCGGGTCTGCTCGCAGGTCGGGTCTGCTCACTGCTCGCAGGTCGGTCGTCGCGCCCCGCAGCCCGCCCGCGGGACTTAGAATTTTTTGCGGGAAAACTCGCCCATCGAAAGGAGGGTCATTAATACACATGCAGCGCCAACCAGAACCATCATAAATACACATTTGGCGCAGCCAAAATTGAACCCACAACCTCATAGGTACCACTCATTGCGCCCAACCACCACACTACTCACTGCTACCCCAATATTTTTTTATGTCTTAACCTAGAAAATAGCTGTAGTCAGCCTCAATGCCGCCTAGGGTTAGGGTGTGCTGACCCTACCTCGCGGCAGCCAATCCTCGCAACAGACCCACCCGGGTAGAGTCTCACCTAGGGTCAAGGCCTGCGGACCCTACCACGCGACAGACCATACCTGGTGGCAGACCTACCCTCGCAGCAGACCCACCCAAGCCGAGTCTCGCGACAGACCATACCTGGCGGCCGACCCATCCTCGCGGCAGACCCACCCGGGCCGGGGTCATGGGTCATGGGTCACGACGTCCGTGCATGGGGCCTGCCGCCTGGCGCACATGTGAGCCTTAAACTAATTGAGAAGTATACAAGGGAGTAGGAGGCCGTGGTTAATTTATTGATTGGATAAGGTTCATAGTCATTAAATGAGGAGTTAAAACGGCTATATATTCTATCTAATTACTAATACTAGGGTAGCCTGTGCAGTTGGCCCAAGTGTCCAGTGTCATCTAAGACCAAGTGCAATCCCCTATGTATCAAAGTGCGTTTCCTACCAGATGCAAGCTTTAGGGTAGCCTTTGCCATTGGCCCAAGTGTCCAGTGTCATCTAAGACCAAGTGCAATCCCCTATGTATCAAAGTGCGTTTCCTACCAGATGCAAGCTCTAGGGTAGCCTTTGCCATTGGCCCAAGTGTCCAATGTCATCTAAGGAAGTCTCTTTTCCACAGAGCCTACGACCAGATTTGAACCGGAGACCTTTCCCTTGATATCTCTCCCGTCGCCAACCATTATCCCAGGAATGCCCACTTTGCCATTTTTGCTATTTTTTGTGAATATCCAGCGACCAAAAGTACTTGGAATTCCATATCTCCCTCACCATTTGTCCAAAAATTATGAGACCAAGCCGGTGCACCCCTCCTCCTCAAGGACTTTCCAATGGCACCAAGCACCCGCGCTGGGCCCCGCGGTTTGGGAGATCGCGCATTGGAAGCCCGTGCCCTCTAGAGCTACTCACATTCTACTATGAAACTTGCACAACGGTTGCTTGCCCAATTTGGGCATGTCTAAGGGGTCACACCCTCTGGTCTTTGTGGAACGCAAGATGTAGTTTGATATTTCAGGGAAGGAGCCCCAACATCAGACTAGTGCTTTATAAGTTATTTGCTGATATGATGACTGAGGGGCGAAAGGCTTGGGTGTCTCTGCAAGCAGCTTCAGCCAAATGCAGCGACAGGAGGCGCAATCAACTTTTCGCGGACTTCGACCTCTCCTGGGCTAAAGACAGCCTCCTCTGCGGATCGAATCACTTGGCATGATACCATCCCCCGGGAATGGCAAATCCCCTGCTGAGTCGGAAGGACCCGACGTCAACTGGAAGGATCTCAACCTACGTGCGGCTAAGTCCAAAGTTCAGTTGAAATTTGGCAACTAGAATTTTTTCTGGACTTATGATAAAATTCTCCTTTGGTCCCCCGATAGCTACTTTTAAGCCACATAGCTAGGCTGCACTTATGGTTAGTGGCCTCATCCTTTTTAGGCCATCTGGCAATCCCCTCCCCCCCCCCACCCCCAGGCTTTTGTTCTTGATTACTCCCACTCTCCTCCCCAACTCCCTACCAGTGCTGGGTGTTCGCATGTGAGACGCCTTTGCGGCCCCTAGGAGGTTATTTTTTCCTCCTCTCTGTTCTCATTTTGCCACTCCAATAAAATTTTGCAGGGCCCTGACCCTTTTATTTAAAAAAAATAAAAATAAAATACCAGCTGGTGAGTAACTGTTGGCAAATCCAGAATCCTGCATCTATTGAGAACCGACGGATATTAAAATTTTGTGAGTATTCTAATACTATGGAGCCGCTGGTATTGAGAAGTGAAAATGTTTCTTCAATAGAGGACTAAGAGGACTAACATGAGAGTGCCAGAACACTCTTTGTCCCACTGCAGCTTCAGAGTGATGCTATGAGGAGAGAGGTGCCCACTTAAGGATTTCGACCTCTGTTGGGCTTGGAGTGTTTCATCCAAATTCTCTTCTCATCTTGGATGAGATACAATATTTCCTCTTATATGTTCATCGATATTTCCTCCCATACCTTCCCAAGCGTGTCTCGCAGATGGGCTGGGCTGTGGAGCATCCCCCTTGGCAATGCGCAGAGGACGGAGTCTCTTGCATATGTTGGGTATGGCGCCTTCAGGGATGCCATTCAAATCAGGTAATAAATCGAAACACTTGGCGGGTTTCTTCTCTGGGGTTGCTATGTTTAATGTATGCACGGTCGGATCCAGGCTCTTTGGCGCAATTTAGCATTAACGAATGTACTGTGGGCAAGGAAGGAAGAAAGCCCACGGGATCGTTAGACAAGGCCGATAATTGGTATATGTGGCATTTAGGTCAACGCTGGAGCATGGAACAGCGCTGGCAGGAGTTCTTTAAAGATCCTTCACAATGGTGGGACAGTAGCCTTGACAAGGTAAGCTTCCTTCATGTAGGACAAGGAGTCTGAGGGAAATCTGGTATGATTGTCTTGATTGTACCCCTAATAGTTAGAATCTCGCTTTGCTGTGCAAAAACTGCTTTTAGACAGACAGTAGGTTGTTCTTCCACAGTAGGTTGTTCTTCCTGAGCAGTGCATGAAAGTAGGATATCCAAGGCCTTTCCCTGAAGTTTGGGTATTAGGGAGGGTCGAGACTGTGGCTGCTCAGCAGCTCCCTGGTCGTTTTCACAGACCACTCCAAAATCTCCAGACTACACACAAACTGGTGTAAGTTAGGACATGTTCGTATGTTCCTCATTGTGTAGAGTCCAATGGAACCCACATTGACTTGTTTGAAAGCTCACTATAACTCCTCCTTAAAGGAACTTGTCAAAATGTTGATGCTGTTGGATTTTCGGGCACAAAGGTCTACTGTGGAGCATGGAGCAGAGCTGGCATGAGATTTTTAAAGATCCCTCACAATGGTGGGGCAACCACAATTGCAAGGTGGGGCTTTCTTAATGTATGATGTGAACAAGTTTTGTCCATCCTGCAAATGTGGGCTCTTCCTGTCAGTATTGTGATTTGGTATTTTTCCTGGTGTTTACAAGGTACTTGGGAGGGTCAGATTGGTCTAGGAAGCTGTGCTTGAATCTATGGCTGCTCAGCTGCACCGTGGTGACTCCTCACAGATCAATCCGAGATCACCTGACTGCCGACACAAGCTGCACACACAAGAGGTCCTTTTGGGTTGATCGCCAGATTAATCCTGCAGGGGTGAAAGATAAGCTAGCTGCTTTCATGACACAAGGTCAAGGACAAAATGGTGAGGGCACCTTCTTCTTCAACACATTCCAGCCTGTTTTACCCTCTTATCAGGTCGTCCCTAATGTCATGTCGAATTCTGCAAGTTAGCTCATAGGGTCTATGGTGGTTTGGAGTGATTTTGACATGTTACTGCCGATGTGGCAACATGCACTTATCCAAAAACAGATAGCAGAGATGAGGAGAAGCTTTGGAAGGAATATTTCTCAGACCTCAGTCAATGGTGGGACAATCGAGGTAAAAAGGTGAATGCCTGTTCAATTACAGAGAGAAAGCAGACAACAAGATGCATCACAAGGCTTTATTGGAATTGTCTCCCCAGCACATTTTGAAAGTTGTGGGAGTAATTCAGCATAGGAAGTACTGTGTCATAAGTAGGGTTGGGGTGGACAATTCTAGGCTGTCATTGTCAGCTGGTAGCAGCAAGGCAAGGATCTATATATGATTTGTGGAGAGGCAGGGATAGCTGAAGGAGCAGGGATAGGAGTGTGGGTCCAGATACATCCAAGAGGGCTGGATTTCAAAATTACTTGTGATTCCCTGTGGATTGATAGCTACAAGAAACCTGCATGGGTAGATGGTCAACTGGAATCAGCGGCGGCACAGTTGATTAAATCAGGCGCCTTGACCATGACCATAGTTTCCGAAAGAGGACCGGGAGAGGGAGTCCACAATGCCTCTTCTGGCAGTTCTGGGCATGTGAGGATGCTATGTGAGGCTGGGCGACTAAAAGAGGCTCTACAGACTTTAAACCAAGGGGGCATTTCAGCAGATTCAGATACTTATGTCAGTCTCTTGCATACGTGCATCAAGATGAAAGACTTGCAAGCTGGAAAGCAGGTGCATGCTCACATTATCCAAAGTGGATTCAAGCCAAATGTTTTTCTACACAACACCCTTGTCAACATGTATGTTAAGTGCAGGAGCATCGTTGATGCTCACCAAGTGTTCAACAGAATGCCTCAATGGTGTTTGAGCACATGGAATATAATGATGGCAGGATTTACCAAGCATGGGTGTGGAAGGAATGCTTTGGAGACATATGAGCAAATGATGCGGGAAGGGGTGAAGCCGAACCACATTACGTTTGTTTGTGTGTGCAATGCGTGTGCGAGCCTGGCAGCCCTGGAAAAAGGGCAAAGAGGTCCATGGTGCCATTGTCAAAGCTGGAATTGTACCAGATGTCATCCTGAACACTGCCCTGGTGGACATGTATGCCAAATGCCGGAGCATTGAAGATGCAAAGGGAGTGTTTGACAATATGGTTGAACGAAATGTGGTGTCGTGGAATGCAATGATTGCAGGATATGCACAGCAGGGGTGGGGGATGGAAGCTTTGGAGACCTATGAGCAAATGGTGCAGGAAGGGGTGAAGCCCAACCACATCACGTTTGTTTGTGTTTGCAATGCTTGTGCGAGCAGGCAGCTGTGGAAAAGGGCAAAGAGGTGCATGGCGACATAATCAAAGCTGGAATTGTACCAAATGTCATTCTGAACAATACCCTGGTAGACATGTATGCCAAATGTGGGTGCATCGAGGATGCAAAGGGAGTGTTCGACAATATGGCTGAACGAGATGTGGTGTCATGGAACGCATTGATTGCAGGATATGCACAGCAGGGGCGAGGGATGGAGGCTTTGGAGACCTATAGGCAAATGATGCGGGAAGGGGTGAGGCCAAACCACATCACGTTTGTTTGTGTTTGCAATGTGTGTGCGAGCCTGTCAACCCTTGAAAAGAGCAAAGAGGTCCATGGTGACATCATCAAAGCGGGAATTGTACCAGGCGTCATTCTGAACAATACCCTGGTGAACATGTATGCCAAATGTGGGTACATCGAGGACGCAAAGGAAGTATTCGACAAAATGGCTGAACGAAATGTGGTGTCGTGGAGTGCAATGATTGCAGGATATGCACAGCAGGGGCGTGGGATGGAGGCTTTGGCAACCTATGAGAAGATGTTGCAGGAAGGGGTGACGCCCAACCACATCACGTTTGTTTGCGTTTGCAATGCGTGTGCAAGCCTGGCAGCTCTGGAAAAGGGCAAAGAGGTCCATGGTGACATCGTCAAAACTGGAATTGTACCAGATGTCATTCTGAACACTGCCTTGGTGGACATGTATGCCAAATGCCGCAGCATGGAAGATGCAAAGGGAGTGTTTGATAGTATAGCTGAACGAAATGTGGTGTCGTGGAACGCGATGATTGCAGGTTATGCACAGCAGGGGCGAGGGATGGAGGCTTTGGAGACCTATGGGCAAATGATGCAGGAAGGGGTGAAGCCCAACCACATCACGTTTGTTTGTGTTTGCAATGCATGTGCGAGCCTTGCAGCCCTGGAAAAGGGCAAAGAGGTCCATGGTATATCGTCAAAGCTGGAATTGTACCGGATGTCACTCTGAACAATACCCTGGTAGACATGTATGCCAAATGTGGGTGCATTGAGGATGCAAAGGGAGTGTTTGACAATATGGCTGAATGAGATGTGGTGTCGTGGAATGCAATGATGGCAGGATATACCCAGTGTGGTTGTCATAGGGAGGCCCTGCAACTATTTGAAGGAATGCAAATGGAAGGCTTGAAGCCGGACCCTATTTGTGCAAAACCAATTCATATATCCCAAAGATACAACTTGTGTACCATACAACTTCAACGCACTATATAGAACCATAAGAATACCAGAAAAAGGACCACTTGTGTCTCTCCTTGAGAAACATTCAAAAAACAAATGTGGAATAACTCATGGTGTCACTTGACCACGAAGGACAAATGCCTTTCAATGAGAAGGTGGACAACTTTATGACATTCAACACACTCATGTGGTATGGTATTATACCCCAACCACTCGACTATCTATTGAGAGACTTCCTAGGAAGCCAGCCTAACCATAGAT
The DNA here is from genome assembly GCA_030704615.1 of Takakia lepidozioides. NCBI lineage: Eukaryota > Viridiplantae > Streptophyta > Takakiopsida > Takakiales > Takakiaceae > Takakia > Takakia lepidozioides. The sequence goes on from CM060731.1 coordinate 63,929,254, forward strand.
ATCCCGTAAAAATACTAGAATGATGCTTGTGTAACCAAGCTATCCCTATAATTCAAAGACAGCACATAAATCATACCAATGTCGACAACCAGTCACTGGCAAAGGATATACAAAAAAGACAGAAAGAAAAGTTGACTCCTAATGGTGTCGCTTCACCCACACTCAGGGCTATTGCAATTCTGACACATCCATCTAATGGCCTGCATTGAATTGTATGCTCTATCAAACTTGAGACCCTCATTGATTTCTTTCTTCTCTTACTCCTCCATCGGCCCGTCCTGTAATAAAGACAAATTTTGAGTAATTGTGCAATGTTACATAGCTTGTTTTTAGTTTGTTCCTAGGAGTAGCGCAAGGGTTTTCTGTCCTCACAAATCAGAAAACCCAAATGCAACAAAGACAAGGGCGGTAGATATGAAGATTGGCATAAAACATACTGAGCTTCAAGTCTCTTCAATGGTCAAATAAGCAGAAATGTTGAAGTAGGTGCCTTCCTTTTGAGGACACTAATAAGCCTTGTGTATCTTGAGTGTGACCATCTCCACCTGAATCCTTCCCCCAATACAGAAAGCGTAGAATCCAAATAGGCATTTCCTAGCATATGGTGTCAGTAAAAGCCAGGGAGTCGTATGCATTTCAGGTACATTCAAAACCTGTTTTTCCATCCGACAGCAAGATAAATCAAGTGGGGTAGACAGGCGGCCTACCCTGCTAATGTCTTCTTCTGTGCCTCCCTTCTGAACCATTTCTCTGATGACTGCGAGCCCTTTCCATAGGCATCTCAGATTCATCACCCTTACACTCCAGATCTCCTCTATGTGTACCTCTACCTGTTTCTCTGTAATTTGATCTGTGCCTATCCTTCACTGTTGAAGAGCCTCCGTCCACATTTGAGCCCTCCAATAACTCATGCTTGGTTTTCCTGGACTTTCTACTATGTTGCCCTTCCTGAGGGACCCTTGAATCTAAATCAGCACTACCATCAATAGACAATGTTAAATGATTATTAGAAGCCCCTTTTAAAGGCTGATCATCATTTTCCATATCAGCAGATGGTGGAAATGCAGAGTCAGGTCGAGATGAAGTATCAGAGGATTGACTATCTCGGGTGGCATGGTGTCGCTTTCGATTTCTTTCCTTCTCACCTGCACGTCTCGATTTCCTCTGAGAGTACTTTTCTTTTTTATGCTTAACCTCAGATCTCCTCTCTTTTTTGCAGTTCCTATCCCTGCTGTTACTTTCACTTTCACTGTCATCAGAATCGCTCAGGTGCTTTCGCTTACGTTTCTGGTCCTTTCTCTTCCGGTGTCTTTTCGCATCCTTCCTTAGACCCGCAAGCTCTTTGCGCTGAGCCTTGGTCAAGGAAGCTAGCACATCAGGTATGGCCAATAACCCACTCTCGCCCTCCCCAGCCCCCGCCAGAAAACCTAAACACAATCAACTGCAAAACTTAGGACAGATGAACAATGGGTTCATGATCCAGGCACCTTCACAGGAATATACATCCGAGCATAACGGTTTTTCAACAGGGACTACAGAACAGAGCAGGATGAAATGAGAAATTTAGAAACCCACCTCCATACTCATCATATATGTCATCATCAGGAAGAATCTGCTGATTTGGGTCGTCAGGCCTAAAACCACCTCGTGCTGGGCTTAAGACACCTGGCTGTCGCTTCAGCTCCCACTTGAGTGGCTGCAAACATCCAGTCCCCACTCTCAGACTGGAGGCTCAATCTGTGTCTTTCTTTGCATAGATGAGTTACTGGCACCAGGTAGTATAGCGTTTGTTCTCAAGATGTCTTCCAAGTGAGGCATGCCTGGGAATGAATAGCTCCACCAAACAGAAACCATCAAAGTAATTTCCTTTGTATCGGCATGACAATGGAACTCAAAAGGAAAGGAAGGTTAGCACAGACCTCGTCAGGCATTGCCTGTGCCAAGATGACAGTGAGGGGGTCATTTCGTTTCAAGCGCTCTTCCTCATTGGGCATGATGATATCCTTCAAAGGACATTCACGGTCACCACTTTGATGGCCAAAAGCGCCACATCTTGCACACTTCACATTCCGGATCTCAATTGCAAATGGTTTCACTCGTCCAGCAACACCAGTTTCAAGCCTGAAAAGCCCGACAGTTCAGACAAAGTAAAAGGCACCGAAATTTTGTCTCTTGGAAAACAGCAGAATTTAGTACATGGAACTTGTGATACTAAAATAGAAAAATGGAAAAGAAGATTGAATACCTGGGAGCATCTTTCAGTGCTGGAAACTCTTCCTCTGTAGGAAGTGTGCGACCAAACACATCCTTGACACGAGGCTTCCTCCGTCCCTCTCCTACTTTCTCAGATCCAACTATGTCTGTCTCCCTGCATGGTCACGCCCATATAGCATAGGAATGAGCCAAATGAATCCCCTCATAATGAACAGACCTACTGTCCCAGCAACATCTTGTGATGTAGAACATCTTGCACAAAGACTACAGAGCCAACACCTCATCAAATGAATGAACTCAGCAGCTCAGGGATGAGATCGCCCTACACTGTTTAACTGCAATTCTGGCCAGACTCCCAAGAAATAATAGAACTACCCCAATCATATATGCAAGCTGAGCAGTGTTGAATGAGCAAGAGAAACGCACCCCTGCTGAACAGCAGCAAGAGACGTATTACAGGATGAGCCGGGCAGGGAATCGAGCCCAAGCTTCTTCCTCTCATCAGCGATTTCAGCAGCCCGTGCACTTTCAGCATTGTAGCCAGGTGGACGCATGTACATGAAGCCAACAGCCTGCATTGCCTCCACCTACACATGCTACAAAATTCACCCTTTCAGCTCCCTTCTGCCAGACCTCTGATTGGAGTTAGTGAATTTGTCCTCTCTCACTTACTAAAAGACTGCTGTTTTGTTCCAAAATTGACATCAACTTCACTACGTGAGCTGGAAGAGAGGCAGAAATTTAGAAGAGACAGGAACAGGAGGGGATTACACAAACTCACTGGTAGAAACAACAAATCCACTATACGATTTGCCATGCAAAGTTGGAACATGAGAAATTCTGGGTGAAAAGAGGAACTACCCAGCCGGGACAACATGAGCTAACCAATCTGGCCAGAGAATACGCAGTGCCACCCCATCCACAGCATGTACATCATACCTGAAAACCTGAATGAACTAGCTTTGCCAAAAGACTTGTGCTTGCCATTATGTTGGCAAAACCCTAGTGGCGTATACACCATGAGTACAAGAGGAAGAAAAATATTACCTTCTCCTTTTCCTTTTTGGACATGGCTGCAGTTTGACGGAAAAACTCCTGCTCCTGTGCAAACTGAGTGCACAGAAAACAAACCCACAACGTTACAAACACACCTACCCAAACGTAACTTCTAAGGAAACCACAGGTAAAACCTGGATGACATGCAAAGGTTCACTCAACATAAGAATTGGAGCGAAAACCGAGTAATGCAACCTAACAATTTTTCTCAAAGACAGACATCGGCATGTGTGCTGAGACAGAGAAATAGAGAGAGCGGTTTCAGATGATCCCACCTCTCGAGACACCTCTTCAGTTCGGCGCTCATGCTGTGCATGTGTCTGTTCTGCGATCCACTTGCGGCGTTGATTTGGGTAAGAGAGAGGATGCCATGGTTTCTGATTAAGGTAGGAATGACTCCAGGCAGTGCCTGACTTGAGCTTATAATCCACCTCCTCTCCCCCGATTTTCTTCATCTTCCTTGCTGCTCCTTTCTAGAATTTCCGAAATGTCGTCCTAGTTCTCGCCAAGCAACCCCACCGGACAGCTTTTTGCCATCATCTCTCCGCCCCACCCTTTGGAGCTCCTATACCAGCCTTCAAGCGCATCCCCATATACCATGTACTCCGTCTTTCATGCACCATCCTTCCACAGTCATCACAGAAGTGCATCACAGAAGTGTACACATGAAAGAGAAAGCGTTGTGCGTGCAATGGTCCGATGCAGATCTCTCAGAAATTGCAGGTGGTTGAAGGGACTTCCATTTGCACGACTGTGATTCACAGACTGTATTTGAAGAAAACAAATTCCCAACATCTGCAAAACCTCACCGCACTAGAATCCCATCCCTATAAAAGTGAATCACTGAACTCCTCCAACGCAATTTCGTCAGTTTGTGCGAATAGGTTACCCCAAATTTAGTTTAGTCACAATCACTGTTACAACTATGTTCACTAGATATTTTAGAACTAACTAATCAGTTTTAGAACCTGACCTACTTGTCTTGATGCTTGTGTTGTCAGTTGTTGCTGTCGCTCAACACTTCAAAGGCTTGTCAAGCGTGCTAGACTGGAGCTTTGAAGTGTCGCTTTGCCTCTTTGAAATGGCTTGGCAACCAAGCCTTTTCCATACTCACCATCAAGTCATGGTCAGCATAAGTATCCCAAGCCCACTGTTATGTTCTTTTGTGGCAGATTGTTAGATTCACAAAGTGCTCCTCCATTTTGAAACATGCACATATACACGTATAGCTGTGCTCTTTTTAGTCAACGCGTTGATGAAGATACATACCAACAATATGGACAAGCAAGCAATACAGATCTGTGCAAACCTCTACAACAGCTATCTAGTGAAGGGGGATCACACACTCAAGGGTAACTTTATTGTGAAAATAATGTAATGGAATGAACCCACATCCAATAACAAAAAATGCCCCATTCACATGGGCTCCTAGTACAAGATTCACTAGAAGCATTGTAAAGTGCAATCGACACCATCAAGGGGGGCACAACAATTAGCAATCAACAACCCACATCCGAACAAGAGCATGTGTGCTTCTGCCTTGCCACTGGAAGTGGTTACAAAGAGGTTGCCCGCGTATAGCAAACTATCCTGGTTTGTTGTTACTCAAGAAATGTGTGGTGTCCGAAAACGCAAATGCATGTTGCTGGTATTGAGTGTCAATGGACTTCTTTGTTACATGCCACCTCCTACCAAAGGTGAGTTGTTTAATCAGAGGTTCCACTTGAGAAAAATAACAATTCGAGTGCCCGCAACACCATTTGTGATTCCAAGACCTAGAATGCTGGAATTTCTTCAACTTGCATTGACTCATTTTCATGTAACGATTTGGTCTTGCTCTGAGAAGGATACTATATTCAAGATGTTGGAGTGTTTCGTTCCTCCGGACGTTTCATATGGTCTGCCGGGCATTGCACAGACACAACTGGACATATGAAGCCTGAAATAAAATATCTTATTAAAAACATACTTGAAGCAGGTGAGACCCCTCCCACTTGAATCTCTTGGCTCATTGTAGGATCCGATCTCTCCTTAGCAGTCACACTAGCTGCCGAGAGGTACATATATTAACCGTCTAGAGGGTACTTCGTGAAAATACACCAAATAGGTAACAGGAGCTCTACCTGTAAGTATACCATCCAGAAAGAACCGCCAAATACCAAATATCCGCTGGTTATTTGGTGAGAACCCCGGGTTGTTTAAAGTTTTTGCTAGTAACTGGAACTGGAGGTTGTTAAATTTCACACCATCTGACATAACTGGAATCGCCGGTTATGAAAAAAATCAAATAACTGGCCAACACAGGTTACATCCAGATTGCCAAACCATACCCATGATGCTTTTCAGGCATTGGTAATGTGCAAGCATTTTGCCTGATTACCACGATTACATGGGATGGACTGACACATTGCACATACTGCCATGGTGGCATGAGACAGTTGATGTATATGGTGGGTGCTGACAGACCCTGCCAACATATGCAACATGTGCGGCGGAGTAGGCATCCACCAAACATGTTCCTGGAGGACCTCAATGGATGCACGTTTCACAATGAGAAACGCCAGTACCTCCAATAGAAGTCTGTCCAAAGCCAGCAGCAGTGCCCAGTTTCCACCTTATCTGAGATGATCGGCAACCTTTTTCCCCTGGAACAACACACTCCAAAATCGCACTTAGAATACTTCCAATGTGACATACTCTTTCAGACAAAAACCTAAGATCTACTTTCAACTAAGAAAGTAAAAGCTACATAGTACTGTATTTTACATAGAGGTAACAAGAGAGCAAGAGGGTAACTAGTACAGGGGCTGCTGCTTCCAACCTACAAGACCGTACCTTTGTCTCCACTGGGAACAATAAGCTTGCCATGCTTGCAACAAGAGGGACGGAAGCAAACAGAGCCACAGCCAGCACCTGTAGCAGTGACAATATTAGGACCATTACACCTCACAGCAAGTACCGATACTATTAGTATACTATATGCTCTAGGATCTGGTGTCACTGGTCACCATTAGCTTGATGGTTTTCATAAGAGTCAAGCCCTCTCTGTATTAAGCCACTGGATGCATACAAGAGGAACGTCTTTGAAATCAGATAGGCACATATCTGAATTCTAAAATACACAAGAAAGAAAGCCAACCACCGAGAAGCTGATGGCTTTGTTGCTCTTTTCATAGTAAGTCACTGGCACTTCTTAGATGCTTACAAACAGACCATCATCACAATAATCACCTGAATTCTACACCATGGCCCATCTTGTTGGCATAGTAACACCATCAAAAATTCTAAGCATATAGTCAAGTAAGAAAAGCCTGACGAAAACTTCACATGGATATGTAGGAACATACCCTGTGACCACTTTCCACCAAGCCGACGGCGACGAAGGGGCATAAGAATCCTCCCACTCTACCACTAGAGTTTGCAAAACCAAGCCCAGTTGAACGAACTTCTGTAGGGTATACTTCAGGTGCATAGGCCCACAAAATTGAGAAAGCACCCATGATACAACTCCGTGACCCAAACATGAGAACTGTTGTCATTGTCTGCGATAGGGGTGTCCAAAGAGGAAGCACAAATGCCCCACATGCAAACAATAAAACCCCCAGACTGAACTTGCGACCAAACTTTTCCACAATAAAACAAGCGACTAGTAATCCCGGAAGCTCAGCAATGCAGGTAATGAGCACTTCTTTGTAGCTTGAACTCAATATGTTGGGCTTCCCGTTGGGCAAACAATACGGCTCCTCATGAACCACTACGTTGGATTTGACTGGTAATTGGGTAGTTAGTAGAACCAGTCCATAATAAGTGAAAGCATTTGCAAAAAAGATCGCCCACAACAGCATTGTTGTAAATTTCAACTCTGGAGAGAATAGAAGTAGGAATGTGGCCCCAGCCCCCTCCTTTTCTGATGGCTGAGTGTCTCTGAGGTCTTGGCAACTAGTGCTACTGCCGTCCAAACCCTTTTCTGCTGCTGTTTGTCGTTCTGCAATATCAGAAGATTTTATCATTGCTAAAGATACTGCATTGTATATGTAGAAGGATTACAAGAACATCACAAGTGTCACTTCCCCAAAGCATGAATGCAGAGCTTCAACTGCAACAAACCATAATCCCCAAACAGACGTGTTGCTCTTCCCAGTTCTGAGTCTACCTTGCAAGCTTCAGCCACTCAAACACACACCAAAAAAGATTAAGTGCAAAAAACCCCTAATTCTCTCTATTGCCTTGGACAGGAGAACACATCAAAGAGAGATTTCCCGGGATAGTCAGAAGGGCATCTGTTTGGACCCACACGTACTCGGGTGGATTCCTTACCATTATCACTTAAAACAGGATGAGACGGCTTGGACAATGTAAGAGAGCCACTTGGTAAAGGAGCTCCATTCACTTTTGCCACACGTTGCAAAACTTTCCAAGCACCTTCTTTGTCACCTTTCACCTGCTCGCCACCCCATTTCAGATGCTATGCTGTGCTTGTGCTATGCTTGTGCTAGCCGGTAATCAAAATGCAGAAAAAAGTAACATTGGTACAACCAACTTAGACTAAACAAGTTCTCTTCTTCCAGCAAACCAGGAGAGAAGTGCATGACACATTGCATGCTATGGTACAAAAGACAATTCTGCATATCAGTACCAACTTGAGTCTACAAAACATCAGAGAGATCCAAGGTCATGAGGTGAGGAAGAGTCAGCAGGCTTGCCATTAAGTAACGAGGAGACTCAGGTAATGCTGGGTAGAAGATGAGCAACAACAGAAATGGTAGGGCAGACAATCCCACCAGCAACCTGCGAGAATCCCAAACTTCTCAAATAACATCACCTATCTCTTGTTTTCTCTTCTCTTTTTGTCACAGCCGACCTAAGACCCACATGTAAGAACAAAGGTGACGTCCTTTAGCTAACTACCCTTTCAGTTGGAAATTCCTCGGCTATGTTGGAGGTTACAGTATTGCCACAAGGCCAGTCACCTACTGACACTGTATGTGGAGGGGCCAACAGACCTGGGAAGACCCTGCCTGTCTGGAGCAGGATGTCTAAGCAACTGGGAATAAGAACTCCCAGTGAAAATCTCAGCACCCTTGAGGGGGAACCCCTACTCTAGAAGTGCATGTGCCATGGCCTGGGAGGTAAGGGTTTCTGTGGTCACGCAAGGGTGTTCTAACAAGCAAACATCCTCAAGTCACGCTTCTGTCTTCATCTTTCTTCTTCATTTGTACTACTTTCTACCAAAGCACAAATCGTGCTTCCCTGATGACAAGAACAGTGATATAACAAAGGAAAAAAACAAATTTCAGGAGGACTACTATTTGAGAGGTAGAAGTAGGAACAGTGTGCAAAAGGTGAGGGAAACTGTAACAAACCTCCAGTTAAGGTTGGGCATTATGACCCATGCCAATAGTGCCTCTGCCATGGACCCTGCCTGCTTACCATAACCATTAAATCAGATGATCCACACCAGCCTAACAAAACCAAATAACATTATCATTTGGGAGGAGGTCACCCTACTTGCTTTCAAACAATAAATCTGCACATACTACTTGCCACCCAGGCATAGAAGTGAACCTTTTCTTACTGCGGAACACAATGGGTCATCCACAACACTACTTCAGCTAAGAACAGGTGGACAAACAGTGGCGAGTAAAGTTCAACTTTGCGAAGAAAAGAATGCAAATGACACACAAATTTAACTGGAAGCACACAAGAGATCTTACCGTCCAGAAAAACTCGATAAATACAAGCCAGAAGCCTCTATTAGAAGCTGGCAGAAACTCCATACACAGTGAGAACACAACCTGCATCATCAAACCAACGTAGACTTACAAACTAAAAACTGAACCACATCCTGCTAAGCACACAGCCTTGGCCCCCTCTTCTCTTTTCCCAAACGTGTGGTAAACTAGTAATGGAAGTGTCAAGACACATCTCAAACACTGAACGGCTGATGTGGTTCTTGCATGGTTCTAAGGGATAATATGACCGAGAGCAGCTGGCTGTCACCTGCTGTCTACCAGTAACATGTATATCCAGTTAGTGTAGATGAACTAATGCATCCCAATGCAAGCACCGACATAACTTCAAACAGTGTGCTGAAAGGGGCCTTACAGATGCACCACCAAGTCCAAAACCAACAAATGCTCGAGACAGCAGAAGCCACCAGAATGCTGGAGACCAAGCACTGCAAAAGCAGTTAATGAATGCGTTAGCAGTTTCTGACTTTGAATCGTGAAACATTGAATCCAGATAGAAGGAATTGATTAGAGAGAAGAACGCTGAGAATCAGCAAAAGATAAGTGGAATCCACCTATGCAGACAACTAATTTTTGCAAAACTGAGCTGAATAGCAGTGTGCAAAATAGGGCTCCACCCTGAAAGTAGCTGAGCTGCAAGGAAGCTCAGAGTAGATTATCAAGGATTCAACTCAAGCTTTCAGCAACATTTTCTCTGTTACCAACGTGCCTAAATCTCCTTTGTCTCAATCTGATTTCAACAACACTGGCAGAAGTGATTCCATGATAGTTACAGGGTTCTTTTCAACTACCTTAATGGACATTGGGACGAACCAAGTAACAGATTTTCAGCGATATCCTCCCCAATGAGGAAGGAAATCACATCACTCTTCCAAAGAAGAGTGAAGAAGAACAGGGACACAAACTTAGTAGCACGGAAATGTCATGACGGTTCACTTAGTATCGAAGGTCGGGAGACATAAGGAAGAAATATACCTTAAGATACCAAAGAAGAATGTGAAGAGAGCTGTTGTGAGAAATCCAAGTCGACGCCCTTTTACATCAGACACAAGACCCCAACAATAAGCACCTCTGCATCACAGCCCCACGTCTATGAATACCTGGTTGCTGTGCATTCAAGCCAAACTTTACACTGTTTGTTTCTTATTATTGATAACATGCCCCCCAGCCTAAAGCTTTTTCATGGTAGAGGATGAAGGGCAAGCAACCAGAGGTCTAGTTCACCCATGCAAGAGCTGTAGATCGTTTTGTTAATCCATTCATTGTCATCTATAATCAAGATATTCTGAGTAAAGCAAATGAAGTTGAAGTGAGAAGAACCATGAAGGTTGTCAGATGAGAACCTGCAGCTGGGCAGCTCAAGCCTGGTGATGTTAAAAAACATCTCATGATACTTAACAAGGTAGTAGATGTGCAAATATATCCAGACAATCAATGCAGCCAGTCCAGGTTGCAATTTATATCTACTGAATATTTCCTTGTCTTAGAACCTGCTCATTCACACTAATACTTGAGGGGGGTCCAGGATGTTGTGTGTGTGCATGTGGTTATGTCTGTTGGTTGGGGGGGGGAAGGGGGCACTGGGCGGATGGGGAAGAGAGAAGTCTGTAGACAAAACGGTGTTCAATTCAATGGACAAACCATACAAGAAGTGCACTCCTCACAGCTAAATTCATATATAAAGAGGCTGGAGATGGATGAATGGGGGAGGAGGTACAGGATGACGCCAGCAAAAACAGCACTGGAGATGGCGCTTTCTCCAAATGAGGACAGCTGCCACTCGCACCTTGCCTGCCATACCATCCTTGCAACATCAGACACTCACTAAACTGTGCACTGCACACGTGTGCAATGAGTTCTGCAACATTTACATGGTATTTTAGGTGGAATCTGTCAAGTCACATGAAAATAGGAGCCTTGTAGACTCTGAACTCACATTTGAGAGGTAACCAAAGGTGAAACGAGATAGCCCCAACAAACTGCTAGAGGACTAATTTGAGAGAACTAAGTTATATTACTTCGTATGGATCCTCAGGTGATTGACAACATATTTGTTACAACTTGCTCTCTTCACACATGCCCCAGGTCACTGAGAAACAAATGACCAAATAGGCGCACTGACTACCCTCTGCATTAAGGATCATGCATGAAATGACAGGCTTATACCGCAGGACCAATGAAAGAGAGAAGAATCATCTCAGCTGCGTCAGCTAGCCATGCCAGGCCTGTGTATGTCACCAACCCTAGCTGAAACCTTCCAAATCCTGTGCCATACCCATTTGACGCTTCAATCAGCAATCACATCTGTTCCCATCCCATTGCTTCAGAGCCCTCATTGAAGGGTTGGATCTACACATACAAAGAAACCAGAGAGTTACACTAATTCAGTGATGAAGCAGAGAAACCTACCAATTCTCTCAATCACTTCTTCAACTGTTATAGGTTCTCCATCGGCAGTTTCATTGCTGATAGAGGCAGGTTGTCTTGGTAGTTCCTGTTCCATACAATTTCCCCATCAGATCTCATCAATCTTCACTGCAAGCCTCCTTTGGAAGGAAAGTCATGAAAAATGTATTACAAGTCCACCGAGTTCACGGCTATCATAGCTTGAAATTGTCAGCTACTCACCTAGCTTGGGTTGCTCACTGTGAGACAATCATATAATGCATCTGGGGCACTTGCTTGTTCCGGTTTCATCCCCCATTTGATAACCACTCATGTCCACTCCTCCAACAAGCTTGTAATATTATTTGTTTGTCATTTTTGATGGGGAGGGGGGGGGAAGAATCCCTCAGATAAAACACCATGGCAAGGCACCCATGGGAAGAGAGCCATTGTTTAGATATTTCAGATTGAGAGGTCAAATACCCACAACAGAGTTTCTCCTGCCCCACCCTATTCTGACAAATCTCGATTGCCTGAATACTGCTTGCCAAAACTTTCTCACACTAATTATCAAGACACGCTTGTCGATAATTCCTCGTTCTTGAAAACCAAAAGCGCTCGTTTAGTTCTGCCAAAGTAGGAGCTCAAATGCGTACAACACAGCTTCTCCTGCCCACTGCCCACTGTTGAGCAGATCTCAATTGTCTGAACACTGCTTTAATTATCACCAACATGCTTGTCGGTGAGATTCAATCTATTTGGGAAGCCGAAATCTACCGACAGCCGGCTGAAGCTCAGACGCTGATTCCTCAACCACAACCCGATAGCAGGACGATAGAAAAGATGCCAATAGACAGAGCATCCGGTGTGATGCAAGTTGAACACACGGCTACCAAGGCCGGTTGACGGCTCAACGCCAGCAGAAGAAATTCTCATGTGCCAGTAGCGAGTCAGGAAATTACCAGTAAATGCGAAGTCTCGAAGGCTTGCTGCTGCTCCTCCTGCTGTACGGCTGGCATGGGTGCCATAGCGCTAGAGTGGATGACGGCGGCGGGGGCAATCAGACGCAGCTTCATGCTACATTGACGATGACATGCCCCACGAAAGGCAACGTAAAAAGGGGAATGGAGGGTATTGCTGCTTTCTCACACAACGCCGACGAGGACGAGCGCAGACGCCCAATAGCGCAGAAGGAGTCGGAGGTGGTCAAAGCGTCTAGTCTTGGATTGGAAAGGTTAGACATTTATACCCACCTTCCAGTCTCATCACATTCAAAGATAGCAATCTGAGAAAGAAGGAGAGAGAGAGAGAAGGTGATTGTTGACACGAGAATTGGCTTCTATCATCATCTTCCTGCTGCTACACACCAATCAACTTGTGTATTGAAAAACCTTGTAGCAGAGACGAGATACATTGCCGCATCTGAGTCAAGACCAAGAAACTTCGGTGCTTTGCCAAGCCCTAAAGCTACATGGATACTCGGAGTGGTACCTAGGTTCTCAGCCTTATGGCTATTTGTAAGGTTATTTTTTCCTTACCTCTATTAAATGCCATACCACTTCTAAGCTTAAAATTTAAAAAAATAATAAAAAATAACAAGCCAATGTTTTATTTTTATTTTTATTTTTATTTAATTTTTTGCCAATGTTAAGTTGCCATGTACGAATAAAGTAACAGTCAATTTGTTTTGCTTTGTTTTTTTTTTTTCCTTACAGAACAAGGGGATTGTAGCCCTGATAAGCTTTATTAAGAAGGTAAGGAAAAAATAACCTTACAAAAGGCCATAAGGCAGATGAATGAGGTACCACTCGTAGTTTTTTCTAAAGAACCGGGACAGAGGCTCTGGAATTTGATTGATAATGGTCCATGGCAAAGGTAGACAAGCAAGGAGAAAATAACTTGCGGGAAGCCCTGGAGACCAGCAGAGTTCCAAAAGAAGGTCCTATCAAGAGAGGTTGGGTAAGAGCACAAGCGAATATTAAGGATATTCCCTAGATGCCTTTCGAATATTCTCCAGCGAAACTGAAATTGAGAAACTAAAAATTTTGCGAAAAGTTTTTTAACTGCTCACATAGGCCCTCACAGCATCACTTAAGAAACAAGTAACACCTATACACGATAAACATGTTACCCTATAGGCGTGGCGTTTCCTCACGTTATGCGAACCGGATACCCCAGAAAACCCCAGAAAAACAAAAATCGTGATTTTCAGTCCGGGTATAGGCAGTTTAAGCCTTAAAAAAGTTATTTTCGCACTGAGAAAATAAATCTGAAGATACTTATATGCACCGTGCCCATTATTCCTATGACCGCGGTTTGAAAACATTTAACCCCTATGACCGCGCGGGTTGTGCTCACGGATAAACCAACCCCCCTATCAGGGAAGCTATTAGAATGACTTTGGACCATTTTTAATAGCAACTATGTGCTTGACATGGGCTGGTTTAGTTAATAAAGTAAGGCCCCGGCCGCACCTGCCGGTTAGCTAACCAATGGCTAACCGGACAGTTAAGTGACTGGCCCGATAGTTAATTAAGGACCCGGCCGCACCTCCCATCTAGTTAACTGGGCACGTCCCGGTTAACAAACTATGCTGCTGCCCGGTTTTCTTTCCTGCCCGCGCGAACCACTTTCTCTCTCCCCGTGTTCAGCCTCCAGGGTCGTCCCTGAAATCGTGTTTCTTCACTGGTACTTCTCTACTTTGTCACCAGCATGGACACTTCTCACTGTGCCGTACAACTGCATTCCAAAATGGTGTTTTTTTTTTTTCCACATGAGTTACAAAGCTTCCCCGCTTAGGAAAAAGGTAGTTTTCTCTTGGATCAAAGGCTGATACATGTGTTGTATGCTTCAGTTTCAAGTCTGTGGCACAAGTATACCGTGAACATATGTAGGTCTTTAGCTGAGAGTGAGGGGTGGTTGGTGGTGTGGTACAGGCATATAATGTGCAACAGCTTGAATCAAGTCGCATCAAGTTCAGTAAACTTGAGCAAGAAGTAGCTTAAGTTTAGGGGGTTGGCTCTCATGGCAGTGGGCCCAATCAGGTAAAGGACGTGCACACCAAGAGGAGGTTGTGCGGACTCTCACTAATACGCCGGGAACTGGAAATGTGCGATTCTCCTTTACTTTAATGAAGCTGTTGTGATAATCACAATGTGAATGCTCATGCTTGAAGCTAATTTTATGGTCGTGCGCCCCTGCCCTGCAAGAACCTCTCCACTCTCCCTCTGCACTCTATGCCATCGCGAGCGCCTGCCCTGCAAGATCTCCCCGCCGTCATATGGCACCTGCAAAACCTCTCCGCCGCTGCCCAATTTTTAATTGTTGACCGAGATTTAACACCTCCATGGAGGAGGTGTTAAATCTCGCCCTCTTCCCTTTTACAACGTTTAACAGCTGTTCATCGGCCGGTTATCTAACCGGCTTCTTAATCGGGCCTAGTGCGGCCGTCTCCCTACCGCTAACGTCAATCACCTAACTTGATTGACGTACTAATTGGCAGGTGCGGCCGAGGCCTAATATAACTTTTACAAGTTTACTTTTAATGTAACTTTTAACAATTGTAACTTAGGTGATAACTAAAAATAATTAAAAAGATGATTAAAATATAAAAGATAAACCAGTAAATATTTATAAATATGGAACATATGAATATAGAGCATTGTTTTTAAGATCTATAAATAAAAATAAAAATCTATCTTTTCTTGTTGTTGTCATGTTTCTGAGGTTGTAGGTGGAGAGGGGATGAGAAAACTGTGGACTGTCAAACAACAACCATGTGAAGAGAGACAAGCGGCTGATCTATCTACGTTTGCTGTTGCAAGGCGTGGGAACCCTCAACATTGATGAGCGTTCTCGTTTCCATAGCGTAGGTTTCTTCATCCCGTCCTTCCATGGCTCAATTTCACAGCGAAAAAGACCTTCACACTTACTTGGAACACTTACAAACCGGCTATGGCTCTTCCTATGCATCCTCACTGTGGTCCTCTGGAATCCGGAGCAACCGACAGCTCGCCAATGCTAGCAAAGGCGACCTGATAGAGGGTGGCGTGACCAACAGGGCCAGCGACATCATAGCCAGCGCAGCTCGTAGAAGCACAGTTGATTTTTATCTATTTTTGCATCTTTTGGAGCGAGGAAGTTCGTTATGATATTATACTACCTTTGAGGCCATTGGAAATTGACAGATGCCTGAACTAGATATTGTGTGCACGAAGGGGGCCATCGATGTCCATCAAATTATGCTCTAGAGTATGTTGGCTAATCACCCGTGGAAAAAGTAAAAGACATATACAAGAAGGATCAAGAGTGAGGGGACTCCAGGCACCTCAAATCCAGATCCCCCTCCTGCTCGAGCCTTCCTTCTCCTACACTTCCTTTCAATGGAACATAAGAAACAAGTCCCGCTGAGTATGGTGCTACCAGGTGTGGACACACTAGTGGTGACTTGTGGCCAAGCTAGGAGACAGCCACTTTCCAATGTACCAAAAGAGGTAGATGAGCAAAACCTGAGATTCCTGTCCCATCTAATAAGAGGGCTTGGCAGGAGGAAGCTTCCAGCCTTTAGTGTGATACCTATCTAGCGTTTAGTGTGGAAAACCAAGTTGTTTTGATGTTGTGACTTAGCAGTGCTTCTATGACACTCGTTTCCCGCATGTCCTTCGGGCAAGAGCCTTCGATGGGATGGATGGGATGGGGGAACGGGCTTCACCTTGTGTTTCACCTCTTTCCCTTGTCGCCTTCTACAATTGGTAGTTGACATCAATTTCGAATCTTCTGTCACAATCCATTCTAGATATTGTTGCTTTTAAGCTCCAACATTCACCTTGCCACTATATTAGTGGGAAGAAATGGACTGATTTGACTCTCTGACCAACTTTGGCATCACGCTCTTGTGTGTAATTTTGTAGAATTTTTTTTCTAGGCACTAACATGGTAGGTATGTTGTTTCCTTGAAAGATGGGCAGCAGCTCGGGGATACAAGTCCCCTCACACGTTTCGTACAGAGTTTGGTGGGCAAGGTTCGAAAAGGAATTGAGAAAGCAGTACCAAATTCTGTAATCACATTGCCAAAGGGTGTATATTGGTTGGGAGACCCCAATAGTTTCTCAAACCAATTATTTGTAAGACCATGTTATCTAAAGCTTTTGGAGGCAAAGGAGGAATATTTTAGGGTCAACGAACGGTTTAATTCAGTTGTTTATACTGGGACTCCAGGGATTGGCAAGTCCCATCTGTGCGCGTTTTTTATCAGCAAGGAACTCATTGCAGGCAAGGTCATTTTCTTGGAGGTTTTGCCAGACCCAGATGATAAACGACAATTTTACAGGTTAGAGCTTAGGGAGGGTCGCGCTTATGTGCAGGAGCTTGCATCTTTCACACGCATCGACTTGCCTTACGGGGATGAAAATGCCCTGTACTTTACCGATGGTGGGTCACCAAGTGAGTATTTTACAAAACATGGCTTACAAAGATACACATTTGCAAGCCCCTCAAAGCCCCTTTTAGGGACCTGAAGAAGATGAGGGGAACTTTGTATTTGTATATGCCACTGTTTGATGTGGAAGAGATGGAGGCTTGTAGGGCTTCACTCGAAGCTTTCAATGGAGTTACCAAGACTGAAATAGGGGATTGGTTTTCCGCCGCCGGAGGAGTGCAGAGGGTAAGATTTGCACTAAAAACATTCTTCTTTTTAACAATCCAGTTCTTACCTCTCAATGAATAGCTCAGGTGAGTTAGCATGGCTAGTTATAATGCTTTGATATAGCGAAGGTAATTTAGAAGAACAAAGTTCAGTGTGGCATGTAAAGTTGGCTGGCATTGGTTAAAGATGTAATGCAGTTGTTTACTAACTTCGGGATTTTTGTTATGGAAAATCACCCGGTGGCTATGCAGTTGCTGTCAGACAACACTCTTGATGCCAAACTTGGCTGAGGTACCTGTGACAATTGGAGAGTCCTCACGAAAAAAGAAAAAAAAGAAAACTCGTCAAACCACCTGAACTTCTTCTGACAGGGGTCGTCTCTTCTCCTTGCAAGGCCTCTGGAGGAGTCTTCCCTGATTATGGTGGGAATTGGGGCAGTGGTGATGAGAGGGAGGTTTTGCTGCGGATGGGGATAGGGAGGGTGGGGGTTTCGGCCATGACAGAGATAGAGATGATGGCCTGTCTGGGGCACATAGTGATGACCAATGGGGAGCTTCCAAGAAGTTTGTGCCTTCTCAGAAGGGTGGAGGTGAATGTGGGGCTTGCGAGAATGACTGGTGGGGTGGAAATAAAAGTGACTGTGATCTTCCCTCGCGTGCTGATGAGATTGATAACTGGGCATCCGTGATTTCCATAATGTAATTACAGGGCTGAGAGCTTAAAAGTCGTTGCCTCTTTTCCTTAGAATGAACACTCTTGCATTCCTACACATGGTATGCAGTCCATACCTGCAAGTACATTACACCTATGCTAGAGACAAGTTCATTATGTGTTTTCTGGCACTGACTGGATGTTTTTTAATGAAGGGGTTGGCATGTGCTCTGGAATTGGTGCCTTCTAGTTTGCTGTCCAGCATGAAAACTATTTAGTCATATTTCTAAATGTTCTGCAAAGGCTCTGAAAAGCAAAGACACTGGTGTGGTGGGGTGCAGGTGACGTTGGAAGCTGAGGTCACAAACAAAGGAGCCCGGGCATTGTATGGCAATCTTGGCTTCATACGTGCCATACGCCTGCATAGATACTACTTAAATGGTGTCAGTGCATATCGTCTAAAATTGTTATTTCCAAGACCTCATGATCCGAATTCCCTTTTTGTAGTTGATGGAGATGGCTACGATATACAGGATTGAATTAAACCGGTTACAGACTTACCCAATCACAAGTTCAGTATCATTTATTTTATGGCCAAGAGACAGTTCCCTATTTCCATAAGACCAGGGTCTCATGCTCAACTAAAATTGCCAACCAAGCCTTTCAGGCGTTGCTCCCTTGCAAACACTGGTTTGAACTGGTGGAGGCGATCCCCATGATCCATGCAATGTGTCATACTTGAGCATTTGGGATTCTCAACGCGTCAGCAGTGTGATCATTAGACCTGACCTGTCTGTTGGTTTTTGCTGCTTGATATTCGGTTGCAGCGATTTCCATGATGTAATTACAGGGCTGAGAGCTTAAAGTCGCCGCTGATTTGATCACCCATTCTCCATTATTTTGCCTAATGATAGCATACAGCTTAATTTCTCTTTTTAGCTGGACCCATTTGGAGGTTCTGAACCAGGAACACTGGTGTTGTGGGCATGTGATGGTGCATCCTAATTTGTGGTGAAAGGTAGCTTCGGTTGATGCCTGTCTTATCCTGACTGTACTCTCCAGAATACTTGCTTTTGACACTTTCCTTCTGTCAACTTCATTTTTCAAGTCAGATTGTCTGCTCCTTAGAAAGGCGAACGGCTTTTGCATCTTGTCATGTACAGTCATTCTTCTCACGGATCCTGTTTGCAACCTTTTTGCTGTCCCATATGGACATTGATATAAGGGCATTGTCAGATTGATGGTTTATGCATTTAAAAGCTTTGCAGATAGTTCAATGTGCTAGTTAAGGGTTTACTGGGACATTTCTTTTCATATCATGTGCAATACAGCTGTGGAAAGTCCTCTAGGTTGGGTCTCAGGCATGCCTTTCTCTGATTTTTGTAGGTGGCACTGGGAGCACCCTGGGGCTTAATCCAGTGCATCTTTACTGATCTGTCCAAGTACTTCGTCAGTCCAACAACCTTAGGGGCGCTCGATCACCTGTGTAAGGTTTAAAGTGAGCGTGTAAGGTTATAATTCTTGTGCTCACTTTACCCATGAGCTCAGGTTGTGCTTCATCATGACATCCGCATGATCTTTGGAAGCAGTGGTTTGCTTAAGTTGGTGAAGTGGACAGCATCTGCTGGGCCTTAGCCCTTGGTTGTGAGGGTTGTTTGCCGTTCCACTTGAAGGAGGGGAAAGTGCTTTGTCATCAGTTGGATAATCTTCAATGGTGGGCTCCAAGCCAAACTACAATGCCACATTAGGATGAGCGCCGTCTCCCTTAGTGCTGCAAGACTTGAGGGAAGCCTGCAATATTGGAAAAGCTTTGCCCACCTGTCTATGCATTTGCCCTTCTATTGGTGACTGTACAAGAGTTAACAAGCACTTTTAAGTGGGTCTCACACCATTCATCACAAAGAAACACGACCAACAAGTGTGCACAATATGTGGAGTACTATACAAATCCTAGGCCCTCCGGATTGATAGATATTCAGGATGCCAGCTAATGCCAAGTTCTTGTTTCTCAGCAAGACAGAAGGCCTCGTGGCAATGGACGCCGGCTGAATCCAGAGACGCCGGCGGGCTTGCAAGGGAGGGGTACCCCCTTCTTGTTAAGAAAGGTGACCGTGAGAACAATATGTAGGACCTCTCTGAGTGAAGACCACCACTTCAGCTAGCAAAATGATCTACATTTTGGCTTGCTCTCAGTTGAGAGTTTTGTGAGAGGACAGTTGTAAATGTTAGTGTCATGGACAAACTACCGCAGCCTCATGCTTAACTCTGATTTTGACATCTCCAGGTCATGTTCCTGCTTCATTGGGGTGGGCCCTCAGGCTTTGTTGGGGTCAGCACCCGCAGGAGCAGATGGCAAAAACTTTTTGATGGATCCCCAGTTATCAATCTCATCAGCACGTGAGGGAAGTCTTCTGCTGTCCTGGAACCCATCGGTCATCATCACAAGCCCCACATTCACCTCCACCCCCTGAGAAGGCACACACTTCTTGGAAGCTCCCCATTGCTCATCACTATGTGCCCCAGACAAATAAAATCCGCAGCGACTTTAAGCTCTCAGCCCTGTAATTACATCATGGAAATCACAGAACTGCTGCAACAGAATATCAAGCAGCAAAAACCAATAGACAGGCCGGGTCTACTGTTGAAGTGTCGAGAATCCCAAATGCTCAAGTATGACACATTGCATGGATCATGGGGATCGCCTCCACCAGTTCAAACCAGGTGTTTGCAAGGGAGCGACGCCTGAAAGGCTTGGTTGGCAATTTTAGTTGAGCATGAGACCCTGGTTTTATGGAAATAGGGAACTGTCTCTTGGCCAAAAAATAAATGATACTGAACTTGTGATGGGGTAAGTCTGTAACTGGTCTAATTCAATCCTGTATATCATAGCCATCTCCATCAACTACAAAAAGGGAATTCGGATCATGAGGTCTTGGAAATAACAATTTTAGACGATATGCATCCACACCATTTAAGTAGTATCTATGCAGGCGTTTGGCACGTATGAAGCCAAGATTGCCATATAATGCCAGGGCTCCTTTGTTTGTGACCTCAGCTTCCAACGTCACCTGCACCCCACCACACCAGTGTCTTTGCTTTTCAGAACATTTAGAACTATGACTAAATAGTCTTCATGCTGGACAGCAAACTAGCAGGCACCAATTCCAGAACACATGCCAACCCCTTCATTAAAAACCCCCTCAGTGCCAGAAAACACATGAGCATAAACAAATGAACTTGTCTCTAGCACAGGTGTAATAAACTTGCTGGTATGGACTGCATACCATATGTAGGAATGCAAGAGTGTTCATTCTAAGGAAAAGAGCGAGCCCCCTTGAGTGGTTCCTGCTTAAGTACATTACTGCCAAACACTGGCAAAAGATTCTAGTCCTCAGGAAGTTGTTCTAGCTGCTACCTCTTGAGGGAAACTTTCCTAACCTCCTCATTGCCTTTAACCAGTAACCCTAAAGGTGGTAGACAGTTGCCAGAAATGATACAATGGGTTGGCCTTACAGCTACAAAATGCAGTCCTCCGTAAAAATGATGATTGTCTTTGGATCATTCCCAACACCCGTGATAATCTTGTAGCTGTAGGATATTCAAGTCTGAACTACTTGTACAAGCCTTATACCCTTGCATACCAAGTGGACATCTAAAAGGCAAGAATAGCAATACCTCATCGCATCCGGAATCACGCATCACTTGGATACAGCGAGTCACAAGCTCTGTAGCTGCACAAGAGTCCACCTCACAGTATTAATTTACCAAGAAGCAAAATTGGCACACTGACCTGAGGATGCACTGACATCAACAGACAGATAATTTTGTGAGTTAAACAGAGCAGGATTTTTATTTTTTTATTTTTAAGGGAAAACACCTGGGAGCGACAGCTCACAAATCAGCCCCCTTGATAGTGAGAGGAGAAAATAACCTCTTTCATAGTAACCGCGCCATGAGGCGCCGAGCACAAGACACCGCCCAAGGGAACAAAAACATGGTGCGGAGGTGTCCCACTCTCACTACTGCCGCAGTAAATAGGCATCACAGCCCTTTCTTATCTACTCAATAACGTAACCCATACCACACAATTCCAATTGACATGACTGACCTGAGAAACAGGATTGAAGTCCAGCACCATACATATCAGGAAACTAAGAGTAGGTAATAACAAAACATGGCTTGAAGGCAACAACCCCAAGAATATTGAATCTTGCATCAGACATCATGGGGAGTTGCCTGTAGTCTCTTCTTCTGACTTAGGGGCTCTGTGCCATAGTTTGAAGCTTGTTGGCTATTGAAAAGCTTCTTCACTCTTCCTGACCAAGTACCGACATGGTCTCATATCTGAGCAGTTCAGAGGCAACATGCATAACAGCGCAAGAGGCTTTTTTCAAATAAAACAAGAATTCTCTCACTACTTCCCTGAAGGGAAAGTACGAAACTTTGACTTACCTATGCCCTTTCCTCTGTAAGGTTTGATGACAACCAGCATGGCAATATAACCACGAAAGGTGCTTCGGTGTTGACCCATTTTGCAGACAATGGTACCCACACACTTGTCCTCATGATAGGCCTGCCCGATAGGCAGAAACAATCAGCAATCAGCTATCACCAACTAGCTGCTGCTCGCTTTATCTACTGGAATGCCATTAATCCATTCCTCCTGTCAGACTCTCCAAGCACAGCCCGGCCTCACCATCAAACCCACTGAATCTCGAGAGGTGCCATCAAACCCTTTCAACAAGTAGCAGGTGACAGCAGAAATTTGAAGGTCACCTCAAGATCTGCATATGTTGAAGAAATGCCAAAGGCTTTAACTTAACACACAAGCTGAGTCAGGGATACAACCATTTCCTTAGCAGCAGCTAGATAAGAATGGATTATCCCAAGGATCAAAATCTAGATGACTATCCCTGCTACTACCCCTGGCCTATCCACTAAACCAGATCCAGAAAGGGTCAGCAACGGTCCAGATTAGGATTTTAAATGACTGCGTGCAGCCTTTTGACCTACTCCCAGAAAATTCTGGTCGCTCCCACTATGTGCCTCGGGGAGACGGAGAGAGGTGCAATGGCATGACTTGGTGGGTTGAAAACCTAACACTCTCACTTGCCAAGCAAGCGAGCTTCATCCAGGTTAGGTTAGGTCTAGTTTAGACTCCTCACTACCCAGACTTTTCCACCAATTCACACGCGAAACAGATGCAATTCTTCCAAATTACGAAGTCCTGCTTATAGCTTATCCTTTAAAGAGAGTAGCTGCCCATGACCCCAAGAGAACATTAGCAAGCACCGAAATTAGGTCACCAGACCGTTCGCACATCTCTACGTAGATTCTATGGTTCACACAGTATGGTGAATGTCACCAATCCAAGTAAGATTTAGGCATCTGGTGCAAGCAAGTCGGCCACGAAAAATAGGGATGGGACAAAGTTGAAGCAATTTTCGAAAGAAAAAGTGGATGGAAGCTTAGAAAGCATGCCATGAAGCAGAGATGGGGCCACATCGTGATGAAGTAGCGGTAGGTGAAGATGGAATAGGGCTCCGAAAGCTCCTGGTCGATCAACGCCATGATGCCTGGAAGCTGCGTCTCGTCATTGTAAGACACATACCGAATCCCCTCCGCCATCTCCACGCTCTCTGCATCTGCAGATCACAGTAAAACTACCACAGCCCCTGCTGCCCAGATTTCTCCTGTGGAGCGGAAAGAAGCCAAGACAGAACCTTCGTTTGCTAACGAAAGACTGGTACTTAACGTATTCTGGCCCAAGTCCCCGTTACCACCATCAAGGGCTCGAAAGGGGTGAAGACGTGAAGACAGGACCCGTCTGGCATCTCTCCACATGCTATCTGAGGGCCTGATCCAGGTGACTATCCATATCAGTAGTCAGCAGCTTGATGAGTGCGGTCTCAGGGTAAGAGAGGCGGTATTCTGGCCCAAGTCCCACTTCCACTATCGAGGGCTCAAAAGGGTGAAGACGTGAAGACAAGTCGAATCTGGCATCTCTCCACGTGCCAACTGAGGGCCTGATCCAGGTGACTATCCACATCAGTAGTCAGCAGCTTGATGAGTGCGGTCTCAGGGTAAGAGAGACGGGTGGTGGTCGATCTCGCGGTTGCGGAGGTCGAGGAATGTATGCAGGGGATCTTCGGTGCACTAATTTCAAGTGGAGGGATGTTGCGCACAGATTTTCTGTAGATTTTGGAAGGTGAGCACCGTGGTGATCAGTAATCCGAGGATTTGAGGAACAGTGTTCGGGAATCAAATGATGTAGCAAGGTGATGACTCTCCATGGATGGCTCACACCAGGTACGCAATCAATCCCAGAGCCCTCTATTCATAGACTGAGGATTTAGGGTTTTGGTGCAGAAATACTGGATATTGTATCTAACTCCTGTAACAGCAGAGTTTCGTTACCAATAACCAGCCTGGAGTTTGTCAGGGATCTGTATCTTCTATAGCAATTAGCATCTATGCAGTCGAACTCCGTAGTCAAATCGTTGTATGTGGATTGGAATTCTGCCTAAGAACGGAGGTGTTTCGGAGGGCTAACATATGTCAATCAGCTACTCTTGACCGTTGGCCGTCTCAGGCGTCGTCTTTAGGCTTCGTTCAGAACTGATTGGAATATGCCCGCACTGCAATTTTCACTCCGACTGACATACTATGTGATATGAGCTTCTTAAGCTCTTTCCATATGAAAGTAAAGAACCATGATGGACTTCAGGGTATATCTGAAATAAAATGTACAGTTTCCACGGTGAAGAAACTGACCTTTCTATACAGACTGAATGTTCTCGTAAGTTGCCGTAGCCTTGTGGTCATAGACCCCGCTCCCAGTTTGGGCGGAACAAAAGGGAACAGATACTACCTTTGACGGGCTCACTCCGGTAGTGAGACTAACCTTGATAAAGACAATTAGTTTGGGTTTTTCAGCCATCCTCTACAAAGCCCTTCACACAAGCATCAACTTGCTGTGTGTGAGCAGCCCAGCAATTAGACCCCAACAGGGCCAGGGCTTTAGGCTCATCCTTAAGATTTTCAAAGTTGGTGAACAAAGATGTGGGGACAATGTTCTTGATAGTCCTGAAGAGGCTCACTCTCTGGTGAGACTACCGCGGACACTGTATCAGAAAATGGATAATGTCTTCAGGCTGCCCACACATCGGGCAGTTACAATCTCCTCTTCGTTTCTGCATCTGTTTAGTGTTCAAAGGTAGGCTTCCCGCCCTGAGTTTAACTTTCAACCTCAAGGGCATAACCACCCTCGGCGCTAGATCAACCTTAAGGTCCCATGTCACAGACTGGAAACAAGTTCAGGCCAGTTCTCCGCCTAACTTCATTTTCATTGGACAGTCTTTGGGCATAAGACATAGCTTTGGACACAACCCCCTCCAGGTCAACAAATTTCAGTAGAGTCAATTCTTCTGGACTAATATTCAGATACTTGAAAATCTCTTTGACCCTGTCCACCTAGACTTACCATGTTTAACTGGACGGTTTTGCACGAAATAGCATCGATTATCTTAGGGTATCTGGTATTTGGCATTTGAATCAACTGACCCCACCATCTGACCTTGAATTCATCACTTCAAGAGCTTAAGGGAGCATGCCAAACTCGCCCAATTAGCCACATTAGCTGTTCTAGAACAAGCCGACATGCTTTCTTTGAGCACTACGACCTAAATGGATTCAAGAGATAACATGGTTGACTCACACTGCAGATGCTGAAGTTAAAAAGACCATTCTTTGCGACATTATTAGGCTGGCCTTGGAGTACGCAGTTACAGTTGGAGGAAATTCAACCACAAGACTTGTGTAGGAAGGGAGTGCAGGATCTCTTCGTTAAACCAATTTCCATTTGAGTTCGCCTCCTCCCTCCCCACGGTCATTGAATGCAACCACCATTTACTAACATTACCTTCTAGCCTCCACAGGTCAAAGAACCTCTTCATCAAACCAATTTCCATTTGAGATCGCCTCCTCCCTCCCCACGGTCATTGAATGCAACCACTGCACATTTACTAACATTACCTTCTAGCCTCCACAGGTCAAAGAACCTCTTCATCAACTCCTGGAGATTGGATGGGGTATCCCCTAGGCCTGCAAAGTCATCCGCAATCATAAGAGCTGGTATGGTGGCATTGCTCAAACCCCTCACTTTCCACATCTTCAAGCAGCTTTTTAATGAAAACATGAAAACCACCTCTAGACTCCAGATCAACCTCAAGACGGGGGCTTATTATCCTACAGATAGCTTGCCCAACTGCGTTAGGAAGCGCGATGCCGTGATAGTTCCCATCTGTCGCCTTTCTTATACAAGTTGACAATGACTCCCTGTCTCCACGAAAGGGAATCACTTCAGTCTGCCAAATGTGATCAAAGAGAAGGCAAGGGCCTCTACCATCGTGTCATCTCCATACTTGCTTAGCTCATTGACAATGCCATCAAGTCCACCTGCTTTATAGCCGCTTAGATGCTTTACAGCTTCCACGACATCAGTAGAACTAATGGGCGCGTTGTAACCCTTTGAGCTGTCTTGGAATGTAGGAACAGTTTTTTCTACTGTGTCCTTCCATTCGTTAGAAGGCCCATTGCTATTAGAGTTAGATTCATGGCCAAGAAGTCTGTAGTGTGTTTCAAAGGTTTTGATGATGTCAACCATTGAAGTCACCACTGCTCCCTTATTATTTCTTAAAAGCCTGTACTTGCTGGCCATTTTTTGGCCTGTACAAACGCTGTAGGGCAAACCAGAATCTCTTTACTTACCACCATGGTGGTTCAAGTTATTGTCTCTGTACAACTCCTCCCAATAAACTTTCTGCTGAGCCCTTACAAGCTGCCCGCCTCTCAGCAATCTTGAGATTGATCTCATTATTGGTTCACCAATTTACTGCTCTACCACAGACAAATAGCCTCCTCCCGATGATCCTGTCAGCCGCAGAGGTGACGATACTCGCCACTTTCGAATTGAACCTTTCTCAGATCTCTCGGTGGTAAGAATACACCTTTTGATCTCAGTCCAGACGAGAAAGTGGTCAGAAGAACCAATATCGATTTTCACCCACCACTTTCGCACACTGGTGGAATAACTCCTTATCCACTACAAGATAATCCACAATGGACAGTTCCTCAGTTTGGGCTTTCCTCAGTTTGGGCTTTTTCACAAGTCCACCGCAAAGGGTCTTCTATGGATCTATTGTTCAAGGTCAGAAGCTGAAGTTCTACCAGCAACTTGACAAGTCTTTTGCCATTGGAATTCTGCGTATCCTCACCAAAAAGCCCTAGGACATCGTCTTGTTGTAGACCTTTGCCCACCTACCAAGGCGTGGCCTTTGGTCCCCCAGACAGAAAGGGTCCAAATGGTTTGCCGAAGCTCTGTGTATCGTTGAGGCCAAGGTGGAGTAGCAATGACTAACCCTGTGGAACCCAACCAAGGGTCTATCAGGGCTTTCAGGAGGCCTATTAGATTGTGTGCAAACTTGCCTTCTTTGATGAGGGATTCACAGTAACCATACTAGGCCTGGAGGCCAGTACTCTGTTGTGGTATGATTGGGTGTGATCTTGAATGAATTCAATTCCAGTAGATTTGTGAACTGAGAAGCGAGCTGCAGCTGACAGATATTAGGGTTTGTGGTGAGTGGTTAATGACTTATCTACCTTTAGTCTTTGGGCAGCAGAAAGGGCATTTGTGAGATTGGCACCACAGGACTAGTGGTTTGAGATCTTTTGAAATAATTAGATATCAACAGACAAGTGCTATGGTTCATACCCCAAATTTCCTCAATTCCAATTGGTGTTTACAAGTCTTCAATATGTTGAGATCATGTTCGTGTCACAGGGGGTTGAGCAACAGCAAATGCATCATCCCTTCTATCAAATACAGCAACAGCTACTGCATCAGAGTGGCAGTTTGCACAGTTACGCTATAGGAGGGGTGTCTGCACCAGGGTCTTCAAGCACCAGTGGTGATGGGTTTGTGTCATTGACAGCGGCACCCAGGTTGCCCATAACCCACCCTCCAGCCATTGCTTACCGACCCATCCGCCCTTCTGATTTGGAAGTTCTGCAGGAGATTCATGAGGCTCTGTTCCCAATAAAGTAAGTAATTCACATTTTGTCTGTTGCTCCATTTTTCTGAGATTTGTACTGCCCCATGTAGTCCAAGCAGTGGCATGCACTTCAAGCAGGCCTGATGCTCTTTGCCTCCTATAAGTTCACCTGTCTGAGCCCACTATTTCTGGTGAGTAAGGTGCATGTATTGGAGTGTAGAAATCTCCTTGTTGATGGCACCAACAATCTTTTTTTGTTACTGGCTAGTGCCCTGAAGGACATACATTAAGAAACTTCATATAAATGTATTGGCGGGTTTTGAAATGCCCATCTCCTCCCTCCAGTGCAGGGCCCTGAGGAGTTTTTGCGGTCTGACATCCATATGCAATGAGACTTTTTTGACACTATTCTTACCCTGAATCAGGTATGAGGCTGAATTTTTCGCAAATGTTGTGCATGGCCGAGGGATCCTATCTTGGGCAGCTGTGGACACGAGCAGGTGGGATCTGCAATGTGACGAGCTTGTTGGGTTTGTCACCGCTCGTGTTGTTGCTGCATCAGACTGCGAGGTGATTAGTGCTTGGCAATGATGGGAGGAACTTCAGGCAGTGCCAGATTCTTTGGTTGTTTTGCTTGGCTGCATAGGAGGGATAAAGAGGGAGGTCTATTGAATTGTGGACAAAAAGGTTTATATCAGTTTGCAAAAGAAGCACTTGGTTGTTACGATAGTTGACAGTTTTGAAGTTTTTGGTAGGAAACTGGCATGCATAGGGGAGGCTGATCATAAGTGGGGTGGTGTTTGGCATATGCAGGAGTTGGACATGCTGGGTTATGAAGTGTTAAAGACTGAGCGTACACTCATTTATATTCTGACATTGGGTGTAATTAAGCCATATCGTAATCTGGGCATTGGTATGAACACAGACTTGTGGCTGCTTTCACTCGGTTGTTTGTGCTTAGTTGGTTGCGATGTCCTTTGTGAAGGAACCTACTGCATTTCATTTTTGTGTTGCTTCCGAGTGGCTACTCACAAGTTGCCCAGGGGTAAAGATAAAGAAATGGAAAGATCATGGGGTGGGGAGGTTGCAGCATCGGCATTGATCTGGGAGGTTGTGGAATATGCATCCCGCTTGTCGACGTGCAGAGGTGTGTATTTACATGTGATCTCATACAATCGGTCAGCCATCCACTTCTACCAAAAGAACATGTTCCAGTGCCTGCGGAGTCTTCAGAATTTTTATTGCATTAACGGCTCTCACTATGACGCTTATCTGTACGTGTACTACGTCAATGGTGGCCGTTCTCCCTGCTCAGCACTGTATCCTCAACAGCATAATTTTTTCAAGTTGTTTTGTAAAACAATTGTTTCTTTACTTAATCAGTTTCAACCGGGGCGCTTGTTTTAAAGATGAAATCTGTTATACTTTTGAGGAGTTTTGGTGTACTTGACTGGCCTTCTCGCGGCAGGGACCTTCTGACAGCTGCCACCTCACTTGTGCGGAATTTCTTTACATCCCTGACAGCATGGTTATTCTGAGAAAGGAGACAGTGCCACCTAATGTTCCTCAGCCAAAGCTTCACAAGAGTTGGTCGCCTCAAAAGCACTTGTCACTTGACATGCATTTTCCATGTGTGTTTGAGAGAGTTTTGTTCAACAGGTATCCAGTCTCGTCTGCGGATGGAGTGGATGGTGGACCTGAGTACATCATTTAGGAATGTTGGAATTAAGATACTGAGGTTGTCCTCAAGGTGTCTGTGAAGTATAGGGTGTTACGAGGTAGGAGATCCAGAGAGTTGTGATTTTGATGCAACTGTGCTAGTGGAGGCTGATGTCAGCGAAGTTCATCGCGGACATGGGAAATATTTCTCTCTTTGACTGACTTGGGACATGAACATGGCCAAGCACCGCGAAATTGAGCCTGGTGGTAATGTTAGTCCTGGTGTTTACTTCTGAGGCAAAGCAGGCCTGCTTTGCCCGCTCACGCCTAGGCATCTTAGTGTGAATCTCCCGTGGATCGGGCAATAATGCATACACACTTCTGCTTGGGGTACATCCCATGTGGGCTCTTTGGTCCCTCTGAGCAATTCATGTCCCAGCAGTGCATTGCAATCTATCCGAAGGCCAAGGGAAGCAGCGGAGTCTCATCACCATACTCATCGCAGTTGCTGGCAACACCATGTAGCTTTGTCATTATTGAAACTGGTTGAAATTCCCCGTTATATGAGGTATGTTTTCCAAAACCTAGAATGCCCAAGTAAAAAAAGCTAACTGTCCTAGTTTTGTGCCACCCTCCATGCCCTGGCTACTGACCAATTGAATGGACTCAGGAAATTACTCAACCTCAAGCTGCAAGTATGGTATGCTGGCTCCATTAGTCACAACAGTGTTGTCTCATGTCTCATCCTTGTATATTGACTACTAATACACTGGACATTCCTGTTCTGCTTCTACATCTGGCAGAAGATCAATGCTGCAGGAGTGTAGTCACGCATTTGGCTCAGGTTCTGCAATTCTTCATTTGCAACCAGCGTCCAGCCAATTGTACCACTTCAGTTTACTAATCTGCCGAAGATTGGGTATGTGCACTGGAGGATGATCTGCAAAAGACTTGGGAGTAGATCCTCAAAGTGTTTCAGTGCTGAGAGTGTTTGTGATGGACACAGGCTGTGACATTCCTTCAAAGTAAGTCTGGCATCTGAAGCTCCCCTGGATGAACGCAAAACGAGATGTGGGGTGGATGAAATCAAACGTCAAAAGGGTCGTGTACATCGTAGGATGGTGCCACAGATCGATCCGAGCCGAAGGGCAGAGATTGTTTGTTGGGGGAAGCACGGATGAACAAGTGTCATCCTTCTCTTTGCGGAGCCAAACCAGTTCATCCGTCCTCGTCGTTCTGTGACTGCGCATTTTTTCAATGATCTCTCCCGTTTGCACTGGACTACGGGGACCGACTCTCTGCCGACATCTCCACGAAGAAGACGGACATGTCCGTAGAAGATACAGACTAGCGACAAAGATCTTGGCGGCCAGCCACAATGTAAACAGAGAACTTAGAGCGAACTTGCCTGCAAGGAAAAAATGTGCATCACAGCAGGACACCTGCCAGGTAGCCCAGCAGGCTCAGGCAGTAATCAAGCCTTTATAAAAGCAAGAGAAGCTAGCAAACGAAGCACAATCTGGTGTGAGTGAAGGACTCGACGTGCTCCCCCCACTTGGGGTCCCTCTCTAACTCCGGGGGACGAGTGGTGATCTCATCACTTCGTTTTTGCTTGATGAATTCCTTCAATTTCCTTGCAAGCAACCTCCGAATTTGTGGTGATACAGTGGCGAATCCATCAACAGCAACTGGACTTTGGTCCTACATTGTGGATTGAGGGTGAGCGGGTGTAGAGAGATCGAAGGCAAGCTTATGAGAATATATTGGGATATGGCGGGTGCGCCGATGGCTACTAGATCAGCTACACAGCTCTTCTTGCATCTTTCCTTGTTCATGGCGGTGCTGCTACTGTGTTGTGGTGGATTGTGGCCGGTTGGTGTGAGAGGCTCAGACATGGCGGCCCTGCTGGACTTCAAAGAGGGCCTGAAAGGGCTGGCCCACAACCAACTCTCCGATTGGGTCGCCACTGATATGTCTCCTTGCAAGTGGACAGGGGTTGCTTGCAATGCCGAAAGACGAGTCACAAACCTCTCTCTTTCGAGACTGGGATTGTCAGGGTTGATTTCTTCCAAGCTTTGGTCCATATCTAGTTTACAACATGTGTACCTGAGTGATAACGCTCTCGCTGGAAGCATCCCTCCCCAGATACGAAATCTTCTCAATTTACAACACCTTAACCTTTCCCTGAATCATTATATTAGTGGGCCCATCCCTCCGGAGCTATCCCACTGTAGCAGCTTGCAGGAGCTTGATCTTAGCCGGACTGGCATATCAGGTCCGATTCCAACCTCGTTTGGGCATCTCGGGAAGTTGAGAAGTCTGAAGCTGGTTGGTTGTGGCATCTATGGCCCCATACCTTCTTTTCTCGCTAAGTGCACTAGCTTGGAGGTAAGTTAGTATTTCTTGTCCAAACTTGTACGAAATGGGTTTATTATCAGTTTTCCAGTCAATTCGCTGTCTACATAAGTGATTTGACTTTCGTCTTATAGTATTCTAAACCTTTGTGGGAAGATGGATTGTCGATAGTATTGTCATAAGCTCCTTGTGAAAGGGAAGGCTCCGTTTCACTGAAGGACATAATTTACTAATTCACCTTTTTGGTCCCTTTCTGGGCATCTCAAGAACTTGAGAAGTCTGAATGCATACTTCTTCCAGCTCATCCTGGAGACGAGTGTTCCTTGCCAACACCACAGTCAAACTGGATGAGTAAGAAAAACTTAGTGATCTTAACACCTAACAGGTTGAGAGATGTAGATTAACGTTTATGAGAATATCATCAAGCGACGTTGTGACTTGTGACATCGCACGTGCGCCCTAAACTCCTAATTATTCAAAAATGAGAGCTTGTAAGGGCTTGATTCCCACTTGCTGGCTTTTGGGCATGGATGAATGGTATCGTGGATGGAGTAGGATGGTGATGCTCATCCAGGCTAACGAATGACACCGGATGAGGCTTTCAGTTAAACTTAGTTGGATATAGGTGGAGTAGCCGTTACGCATTAGACGCTAGTACAGCTGGCTATATTAAGTTGATGTTGTCTTTAGTTAACAGTTAGATTAGGATCAGATTAGAGGATGTGGCAGGTTTGTATGGTCCAGCTAGGATGGCATCTGGCTAACCAATAGAAGGGAGCCGTTTGGCCTAGGTAAGATTACTTGCTTAACTACTATATAAATCAAAGCACTCAAGAGAACGGAGTGGTGGATTTTGGATCTCATTTGGTGTACTTGTGTTGGATGAAAAGTGGCTCTTTATGTTAAGTTGTTGGAAGATTCCCCCCTACTTAGCGTGCTTTGCTCTACAAGGCATACATCCCCAATGCAAGTAATTTCCCGAGATAGAGAGGAATAATCCGACGGCCCCGGAATCTTGGTGGAGATGGGGGCATCTAATCTGTTACCGGGAACGAATGTATTAATCATCACAAGTGTTGTGTGTGTGGCAAGGGCATAAGGTACAGCCGTCAGAAAGGCGAAATGGCGGCAAGTCTCATTTTTCGTTTGTATGCCTTCTTCTCTTTCGTGTTCAAGCTAGCTGCGTTTCTCCTTGTTGTGTGCAATGGCGTCTCCCTCTGTGAGGCGGCGGAGGAAGCGGCCACAGAGGCTATCACACCTGCTCAAAAACGTGAGTAGAAGCGCAAGGTGGAACAAGCCTTACAGGGTGCCTGGGCTGGGAAGTTGTTGCAGATACTGCATGCCGAGGAGATTGTTGCAAAGCTCCCTTTTCCCGAGCTTCGGGAGCGCATGCGTGCTGGTGAGGTTTTTAGCTGGCCTCAAATAGGTGTGTCGCAGTTCACAGTGAGCAGGGACGTACACACTGAATTGGAGGGCTTTGCCTACCCTCATAAGCACCCAAGTCCGTTGCAACTCTGGGAATTCATTAAAGGCGGTACTGCCCTTGTGTTAGCCAACCTTCGTCTGAACGATGTTGTTTCCGAGGACACTGACCCCACCTAGGAAGAGGTTATGGCGGGAGTTCTGGAATGGCGCTTTCACCACCATCCCTCGGACGTGGTAGTGTTTCCAGGCCTATCTTTCAAACAAGAACGTGTTGGACTGACTCAACTGGACAAGGCGGCTGATTACCCTCCGCACACACTGGTAGTTAAAGAACGAAGAGTGCGTACGGTGGTCAAGGTTGCGTTTTGACTCAAAAGTGAATGAGAAGTCTGGCAACAATTGGGAGAGACCGTCTATCTTTGGCCCAAACAGCGTTACATCAGCTGCCATTGTGTGGCGAACTGGGAAGACTTCATTCAGGCCCCAGCGGATAAGAGATAAGAGGTGTTAGCCCCTGCTCATGCCTGTCCACACTAGGGCCATGCTGGAGAAGGAGGCTGAGGAAATGGTAGGCTTAAGTGAGCTTGAGGCTAGAAGAGAGAGAGAGTTAGCTGCTGACTGGAGTGAAGCTGCGCATGGTGAAGGATCTACGGGTCATGGAGGGGTAGAAAAGGATAAGGCTGCTCATGAGCCAGCTCTTGATGTAGAAGAGCTTTGTGAGGCTATGGGAGTCATATCTAATTGTCCACCTTTGATGAAAATGTTGATCAATCAAATGTTCCGGTGACACCAATTAACAAACCCATTGATTCGTCTGAGAGGATGCACAAACAACCCTTTCCAGATTTCAACTTGGGTAAAGACTTTGAATCCTTTCTAGAGTTTTTTGAGATCAATAGAAAAATTAAGTATGTCCCTCAGAAGTTCATTGTCAAGGCCTTCCGTTTGTGTTTAAAAGGTGAGGCTAGGAAGATTTTTGAGTCCAACAATAAAGGAAAGAACGAGCTGACCTGGAGGAAGCTAGGCAATTGGCAGATAGATTGTTTTGCAAAGTGAAGCCCATTGCTTACACAGTTCCTGAGCTAACCTTCTCCCCTGGTGACAGTATTTGGAAGTACTACTCTGATCTTCGTACAGCCGTCTGTAAGGCAGTGGACGATCCATCTGAACACTCAGCTATCCTGAAGCATTGCTTCATCAAAGGTTTACCCCCAGCTGACAGGGTCTTTTTACAAAAACAATGTCAAGTTATTTTACCACTAGTGTGAAGTTAGCTAGGAAATAGCTAGCTTTTATATATAGACATTTGGGATTGACCCACATGTCAATCCGGGGGCCAATACATGTTTGGGCACCTGGCGTGGTTATCTTCACGGCAGATCGCGGTGGGCTCATCTTTCTCGAGTTGAGCCTCACCGCGTCTAGCAATGGCGCTGTAGTGTGGATTCCCCATGGCGTGGGGTGCAATTGGCTCAACTTAATATATGAGTGATGTTTTCATGTGCAAGTGTGTGAGTTTGAGAGAGCTTGTATGCTTGTATCATTCATTTCCTTATCACTCGAGAAATATCAGCTCGAGTCTGTGAGTGCCAGGTTCGAGTTAGTTGTAGCACTTGTGTTTTCAGATCATGAGAAGCGGTTCAGCCTAGAGTGCAAGGAGCCGTGCATGAGCCTATCCAAAGCGGATAGAGTGCAAAGGCGAACAGGTTGCAGGTTTGCCATGGAGAGAGAGGCGGGTAGCCTATGTTGAAGAGCGGCGTTGCATAGCTCAACGCTATGGCAACCAAGTTTAACTTCTAGTGTGAAGCGGAGGAGATGTTGGCCACAAGTGGGCGAACTGGTGGTCGTCTTCTTCAGCTGCAGGCCAAGTTAAAGAGCTACAGGAATGTGGGCTGCGCATGGGAAACTAGAATGTTGCAGGTCGGAGATGATATGATCAGCTCCAGGTATTTCTGCCCGAAACTAGTTGTTGCGGGTAGATGAGGAGCAGCCGAATGGTGGAACTGCGAGGGGATGCATTGCAGTCCGTTGGGAGCTTCAGCTCCAAGCTCATGAAGATGTATGAGTGAAGAGAGGGGGGCCGGTCCCTCTTGTGTGCAAATCAGTGCACTTGTGAAACATGTGCTGAGTTGGAGTTTCAATCTGAAACTCAGCAGTGTAAGGGCTCTTGGAGTGGCAAGAGCGGGGCTGGAAGGGCAGCAACAAGGCACCCTAGAGTCAGGGGATGTGCAGTAGAACTGCATGTACACCAAGGTTGTAAAGGTGTGTATTTTCATATTTGTTTTTGTGAGCTTCATGGAGAAAAGGGAGCTTGTTGGGCAGCATATGGCTTCCTTGTTGAGTTGGGGGCGCTTCTAGTGGGCCGTGAGAGCTCAGGAGTGCAGAGCAATGGGGCTGATGGCTCCGCAGAAGCCATAGCTCGTCGGCAGCAGGTGCAGGAGCAAACCCCAGCTCGGGGAGAGCTCGGGAACGTGTGGGAAAGCCGGGAACGCCTCGGGAACGCATGGGAACTCGTTGGGAGTTCCAGGGAACGCAGGGAATAATGACCGTGATGGACCGTTGGGGCGGTATCACGAGATACCACGAGCCCAGGTCATGATGGTTGACCGTGACCGTTGACCGTGACCGTTGGAAATCGTGGTGCGGACACAACGGGTGGGCATGGTGACCAGATCGTGGGGATGGCGGGCCGTGAAGGCTCGTGGGAGTGGTACCACGGGTTATCACTGGGCAGCCCGTGGCCAACGAGTGCCTAGGGCGGGCCGTGAGGAGTAGTGGCGGTTAGAGCCACGGAAGGCCGCAAACAGAAAGAGTGAAAATATATATATATATATATATATATCTTTTTTCACTCGTTTCGTGGGACCTTGATGGGGAGGCTGGGCTCTGAAGAACAACGGTTCTGAGCTAGCTGATCCGGCAGAAAAGTCGGAATTGCCTCCCTGTTGCGTTTTAACAAAGGGGATTACTTCCCTGCAGGCAATCTTTTCGGGTTTTCAGCCCAGTTCTTAACTATGGGGGAGACCAGCCTGCAGGTAATTCCTTTGGACAGAATGTTGTTGGGGCCTATATGTACCTCTATTTGCTCCATTTTTTAACCTTCAGTGAATGGCGTGGTTTCCTGAGGTGGTTCTATTCGGAGGAATGACTGGTGGACAAGAGGAGGCATTGGCGGACCCTATGGAGGCTTGCATGGGGCCTTGGAGGCCAAGTTTCATGAGCTCGTGGAGGGCGGTTTGACGAGTGTCTACAGGATGCTCTCATGGTCATGCAAGTGAGAGAAGAGAGGGAAAAAGAGGGTGTTGGGATGAGAGCGTGCTGGGGATAGGCATTGCTTTAGCTTCCCTTCCTCGTAGCTTTCCACCTTCTCTGTAG
Source organism: Takakia lepidozioides (assembly GCA_030704615.1). NCBI lineage: Eukaryota > Viridiplantae > Streptophyta > Takakiopsida > Takakiales > Takakiaceae > Takakia > Takakia lepidozioides. The sequence continues at coordinate 63,965,820 of CM060731.1, forward strand.
GCCGAGACCTTTCCATAGGTGGAGGCAAGAGTCAGTCCGGGTTTGGGCTGGGTTGCAGGAGCGACACTGTGGAGTTGTTTTTGGTGTGGGGGAGTTGTTGTTTTCATTCTTGTCTTTGGATCCCCTCCACACCTGCATGCTTGATTGTGCGCCATGCTAGTTTTGTGTGGGCGCTTGATTTTATAGGTGGTTGACTTGGGCTTGATGGCCGATCCAACCCTAGAGCATGTTGTCGATGGTGAGGCTGGGTTGATGAGCAATCAGACCATCTTTGTTCTCTTGTGGTGAGGTTGGAGGTGATGACCAGCCAACCATAGGAGTGTCTGCGGTGGATGCAGGTACAGGTGCAGGCTTTGTTAGGAACCTAGTATTCCAAACCATAAGCCGCATCAGGTTCTCTACCCGGATACCTTGTGGAGAGGGGTTAGAGACAGGTTCATGACCGGTTGAGTGTCAGTTTGTCAACACGAAGGTGCCATTAGTTGCTGGGGAAAGTGTCGGTACGAGCACTAGCGATACTAGCGGGTATACGAGACGAGGTGTGCGGTTTAGGCCACCTTCACCTCTTGTGTCTTCTACGGAAGGTTCTGATTTGGATTGTGAATCAGGAGGACTCACACCGGCGGTGCAAGTTGTTTCTTTGCCATTGTTGGGGGATGATGGAGGAGATGTATGGAGCCACCAAGGGGCCATGAAGGTACTCTGGGGCGGTGGGCACCATCGAGTTGGATGACTTTATCCAAGAGTTTGATAGTTGGTGTGACTTGCAGCAAATGCGTAATCCACAAATGTTTACGCCTTTTATGGCATGGAAGGGGCTGTTTCAGCACCTTGAGGGGCCGCCCATGGATGATTATCATGAGTTTAGGTGGGGGCACGATGTTGAGATTGAGGAGTGGAGGATGTACTGGTCACCCAACTATGTCTCCATCACTAGAGGGACAAGGGCAGCAGCCATACCGGCAGCTTCCACGAGCAGCAGTGGGACTAGTGGTATAGAGGCTACGACGTCCACCCAAGCTACTACTGCACCAGCACCAGTGACGGTGCCTGCCTTCAACCCTGTTGTGGAGTTCTTCAAAGAGTTGAGAAGGAACTACCAAAAAGTGAGGATAGAGAAGTTGAGGAGCTTGCAAGAGTTCCAGAGGAAGCCTACTGAGAGCTTGAGGGAGGCTTTCACTCGCATGAGGCGCTTGATTAATGTAACCCAAGGGGTTACGGAGGCTCAGGCAGTCCAGTTTTGGTACGGGATATTGGACAAGGAGCTGAGGAGAAGGGTGCGGGATGCAACTCTCATACAAGCAGCCCAACCCACCTTAGCAAATGTGTTTTTGCTGGCAGAGCAGATAGAACTCAACATGGTGGAGGAACGAGTGGTCATGGTGGGATTTGCTAAGGAGGCACCACGGGGTAGTGGTGCTCCTAGCCAGCCACTACCTCAACGTGCTCAAGGCAACAAGGGGGCTCAGGTGAAGCCCAGGGAAGGGTAGAGATGGCCTCAGATGCAAGGGTCTCTCCCTTCATTTGCTAGCCAACAATGGGCGGATGTGGTGTGCTGGACATGTAGGGGACCCCATGTTAAGAAGGATTGCCCAGAGGGAGACAATGGTTTGGCACCAACACAGCCTGCACAGATGCAGTGTGGGCATTGTGGCAAGTACGGGCATGGAGAAGCCTAGTGCTATGGTTCGCACCCTGATTTGCGCCCAGGCCAGTTCCAAGGGAACAATGGTGGCCGGCGGCGAGGTGGATCAGCAGCCCAGAGAGGACGAGGTGGTCAGGCCGCACGAGGTGCAGGCCAAAGGCAAGCTCAACATGGCCAAGGACGCGGAGGTCAGGGTGGTGACCAAGGCATGGCCAATCGGCTTCAGCAGCTAGAGCAGAGGCTTGCTGCTATGGCCACAACTCAGGTGGTACCGGCTCCAAGGCCGGATGGTCCACCTCCTACTCCTGAGGGAGGAGACATAGGAGGCATGGGATTCATGTGCAGGGCAGCACTACCACTAGTGAGGGGTGCCACTACCACTACCATTATGGGTGGGGCACCACTACCACTAGTGTTGGGCAACACTACCACTACCACTATGTGCGGGGCAGGACTACCACTAGTGCAAGTGGAGTCAGTTGCGGCAGTGACTCGAGGAGCAACACGAGTTCCTGAGCCACGGGGTGCGGAGGTGGAGTTGGATCCACAACGTGGGGAGGCAAGCCGTCAGGCCAGGCTTCCTCAGTCATTCACATTGGCGGAGACAGTGTCGACGCCGTCTATGGTACCTAGTTCTTGCCCGACTGTTACTGAGGCGGAGGTTACTATGCCATTGGGGAGAGCTACACGGGCAGCACCACTACCTAGTGTTGCCAAGGCTACGGCAGCTAGTGTGTTGCTGGGGGCGGCCACAGCTGTGTGCCAGACTCCATTGTTCTCGGCTACCATGATTGCGACGTCGGGGGTAAGACCAGCTGAGGTGTTCAGGCTGGCAGCTACACTCTGTGAGAGTGGGGAGGTTACTTCATCTTCTGCAGAGATAGTGGGAGGTGTAGTGCCGGAGGGATCCTCTGATGTGAGGGTCAAGACTGCCACGGCGGCACCATGGCAAGCATCAGCTGTCAGATTGATGGAGCTGCCAGCTAGGCCAGCCATTGAGCGCGCCATGGTGACACCTGGAGTTGTCATGTTAGACAACCAAAAGATGGCATTTTCTGTTTGAGTGGACCGGCAGGCAAGACATACCGGCCACTGCAAGTCTTGTTGGACTCGGGAGCTCAGCCATTGATGTTGGGCAGAGCTGCTATTACAGGCTTGGGCCTCACGGAGGCGGATATGGAGTTGTGCCATTTCGAGATACAGACATCTCTGGGAGGATCAGAGCAGGCTCGAGGCATGACACGGCGTGAGTTGGCTATCAGACTACAGCCGGATCATCCTACAGATGGCTCGGTGATGAGAGCCAAGGCCATTATGACAGACGCGGTCTCGTACGATGTCCTTGTTGGTGGGGCAGTGTTGTACCCCATGGGCTTCACCCTGGATTTTTGGGAGGAGTTCGCTTCCTATAGGCCTGGATGGCAGTCAGGGGAGGGCCGGCGTGTGCTTAGTACTAGCATGAATAAAAGTGCGATAAGCAAACAACAGAATTGGAACAGCCATGTCCCACTTGTCAATCAAAGTCCCATTCTTCTCCAACATCTGACACATAGTCTTGTTAAAATACTCCGTTAAGCCATTGCATCGGGGGTTATAAGGGGCAGTCACCGCATGACTAGTATTCAAGTTAAACAAGACAATATCCATGAGTTGGTTACAAAACTCGGTACCTTGATCCGTGAGGATCCCAATGGGACATCCGTGGCGGAGGATCACCTTGTCAAAGAAGAATTGAACCACTTCATCACTGTCCTTAGCAACCAATGGTCGGAGCTCAACCCATTTCATCAGGTAATCCGTGGCTACAGCAAGGTATGCATGGCCATTGGACGTGGGTTTGAGTGGTCCAACTAAATCTAAGCCCACCCTTGCAAAAGGTTCAGTGACAAGGATAAAGGTAATGGAGCCTCGGTTCTAGGCAGTATGGTCTTAGCATGACAGGGAACACATCTAGCAATGAAGGCTGAAACATCCTTCACCAACCCTTTCCAAAGATATTGTTCTTGCAAACGTTTGACTGTCTTGGTAACCCCCAAATGTCCAGCATAAGTAGAAGCATGGTAAAGTTCAAAGCAAGGCAGGAACAGCGGACCTAGGAAGGACTTCCACAGCAGATTGGCCTTCCAAAGCATCAACTTTGAACAAACGCCCTTCACTTTCCCGGTGGGAAGGTAAGTGATAGTTAACTTGCCTCATAAGTAGCTTGGATATGCCACTTACGTGGGTGCCAGCCTTGCACCTATGGAGAAGAGCTTCGTAAAGTGGGTCATCCATGCTACAACCTTCATGGCCACACAACAACGGTTAGAGCAGGTGAAATAGAAAGTGTATGCCCTCGTGTTCTTCCTTTTAGGTATCTTATCATACTTTCAGTGGCTGCCTATGAAGGTGTGTGCAGGCCTTAGGAAATAGCTCAGCCCCTTGGTCAGGACAGAAGAATCAGGCAAAATGAACCAGACTATGTAAGGGACATAACTAAACCCAACAGGGTGTCCGCCACACTTTAATGCAGATTAGTACCAGCAGCAAACCTAATGAACATCAAACTGAGCAAGATCCCAAGCATCTAGTAAATCTGCTGGGACATAAGGAAAATCCAAAAGGTGGCATAAAGCAAAAGGGTTAGTAATAGCAGGAGCAGGAATAGCTAGGTTGAGCTGTGGGAGAGGGAACAATAAGCAAGTCATCAAGGCTGGTGTAAGGGGCTGATCGCTTGGTTTCCCCATGAGTAAGGGTGTCAGCATTGATGTTGTCCTTGCCCCGCTTCTGGTAATCTTGAAATCATAAGCCTGTAGAATTAGCGCCCATCTAGCTAACCTCCCAGTTAGCTCCCTAGGAGTAAGCAAAGCTTTCAATGGAAGGTGATCAGTTTCAATTACAAAGGGGCATCCATGAAGGTACTGGCGAAATACTTCACACCAAAAATTACAGCTAAGCCCTCTTTGTCTGTGATAGAGTAGTTGCGTTCATGTTTATCTAAGCATTGAGAGGCATAGGCCACGACATGTTCCCGCACATCATGAACCTGGCTAAGCACTGCAGAGACTGCCAAATCACTGGTGTCAGTTTGGTAACAGAAAAGGTAAGGTGAAGTCTGGATAAGCAAGAACAGGGGCAGAAGTCAAGGCGATTTTGAGCTTTTCAAAGGCAGAGGTTTCAGCGAGGCCCCAAACAAAACGTACATTTTTGGACAAGAGCCGAGTCAAGGGTGCGGTAATCTTTGTAAATTGAAAGATGAATCTGCGATAATAAGAGCCTAATCCAAGAAAAGCTTTGACACAGTGCTTGTCTTTGGGTGTGGGATACTCCCACATGGCTCGGATCTTGTTGGGATCAAGACTGATACCAGCAGCAGAAATGAGGTGGCCAAGAAAGTGTAGCTGTTCCATACAGAAGTCGCACTTCTTTGCTTTAACTTTAAGTCATGCGGCACGAAGTCTGCATACCACTCTTTGCAAGTCCAACATATGAGCTTCAAAGGTAGTGAGTAAACATTGATGTCATCTATATAAACAAGTGCACATTCACATCGTAAGTTACCGAGCACCGCATCCATCAGTCGCTGAAATGTAGTAGTGGCATTACAAAGCCCAAAAGGCATGATCTCAAACTGATACGTGCCCATCCTACATGTAAAAGCAGATTTTTCTTTGGCAGAGGGAGTGAGAGGTACTTGCCAAAACCCAGCATCAAGATCTAAGGATGAGGAAATTGTGGCACCATTGAGCTGATCTAATGTCTCATTAATGCAAGGAAGAGGGTACACATCACGTTTAGTAAGAGCATTCAACCAGCGAAAGTCAACACGAAATCGAGTGGAGCCATCCTTCTTACCTACTAACACGATAGGGCTGGCCCACGGAGAGATAGAGGGAGTGATTACGCCTGCATCAAGAATGCGGGTGATTTCCTCCTGGATGATCTTGGGTTCACGAACACTTTCCCGGTAGGCATGTTGTTTGACAGGGGAGCCATCAGTGACTATGTCATGTTGCAAAATATCAATTTTGCCAAGATCATGAGGACCACGGCTAAAGATATCTAGATTGCAGCGAATGAAAGAATGAAGCTGGTGCATCTGGGGAGAGGTCAGATGATCACCAACCTTAATGTCCTGGAGCACTTGCTGGAAATGAGCTTCCTGGTCAGGGGTCAGGCTGGGGCTGACAGCAAGACCACGATGAGCAGTAAAACTTTGTAGCTGGTCAACAGGGGAGTCAACTAACCCAATATTTTGCAAGCTGAGGGCTGACTGCACAATCGTTAAATTGGAGAGTGGCACGGCAGTCAGACGTGCAAGCACTTGCCCTTTGCGGATGGAGACAGTAATGCGTTCAGGATTAGCAATAAGAAGCCGGGTTTCTCCTTTGAACCCTCGGTCAAGGACACCGGCAAAAATGAGGCAGTGTTTCTGCAATGCTAACTTCCGCCACCCTTCAATTTCTAAAAAATGACCCTCAGGACACAGAAATGCAAGACCTGTGGGAACAATTTGCTGAGAAAAGGCAGGGATGACAAAGTCAGTAGGAGCCCTTAACAGAAGTGAATTTTTTGGTATAGGAAAGGGAGCACTGCCCTTGCTGCCAGGGGCAGGAAATTGCCATTGATGCAAGCAGTTATCCACAGGTTGGAATTGACTGAAACGAGACCAGCTGTAGGCCAGTCCCACTTGATCCCGCATTGCAGCAGCTTGCAACTTGGTTTTGGCATAGTTGGCCATAGATGTACTAGCAACCAAGGTCACAGGCGACAGATTGACTTTGTAAGGACTGCCCTCTCCGTTGTGCAGCCACATCACATGTCCCATGATATCAAGGCTAGCTTCAGCCCCTTGCATCCAATCCAGACCTAACAAAAACTGTTCCCCAAGAGTGACAATACAGATCAGTACCACACTTTTGCCACTAACTCTGATGGGCAAGGTGACCAAGCCTATAGGTTCATAAGCAGACCCATCTGCAATGGAAATAGACAAACCTTTGGCTGATTGTAGTTCAAGTCCTAAGATGCGAACCACACTGAGAGGGATGGCAGACATTGTACGCCATGTATCAATAATGCAGGAGAATGAAAGGTGACCAACATGACATTGGATCATCAACGGATGCACTCTGAGTTTGTTGACCTTGCGAAGGGCCTCACAATGTAGCAACTTGTGAAATCTTGAGATAGGACCGCACTTACCAAGGAGGGAGGGCTGATGAGACGATCGCCTGGCACCTTCACAAACGACCATTTTTGTTTAAAGCTCCCTTCTTCTCCTTTTTAAGCTGCTCAATTAAAGCTGGCAAATCTGACTGATAAGGGCACCAGCGAGTATAGTGTTCCGTGGACTTACAGATCATGCAAGCGGATAACAAGGCTTTATTCACATACCTCGTGCCGGGTTGGGATTTGCCCCTAAAGCCACCCTGCTTGGGCTCTTGTTGATTCTGGCTAGAAGGATCAGATCTCGAGGCACGCCAAGTAGCCTCATTTTTCATCGCCAAGAACTGTTCTTGGACGTCACTACGGAACTGGCTCAACTCATGAACCAACTTGGGCAGTAGCTGATCTGCAGTAATGGTCACCTCAGGATGCACATCAGCAAGGTTAGTGTCCTTACTAACAGCCAAAAATTCGTAGCCTTGAGAGGGGAGGGGCTCATGTCAGCCTTGGCCGCCTTCAATCTAAGTCGTTCCTCCAGTAAACCTACCATTTCATCTTCATGGTGGTAATGTTGTTGTCGTGCGCATACATATTGCTACACAACTACATCGCTGTCCAAAACCACACAACACATGTGCACACCAAACACTAGACAACCACTAGTCACCACTAGTGCAACCACTAGTCCACCACTAGGTTGCCACTAACCACCACTAGTGCAGCCACTAGTCCATCACTAGGCTGCCACTAGCCACCACTAGTGCAGCCACTAGTCCAACCACTAGTCTGCCACTAGCCATCACTAGTGCAGCCACTAGTCCACCACTAGTCTGCCACTAGCCACCACTAGTGCAGCCACTAGTCCAACCACTAGGCTGCCACTAGCCACCACTAGTGCAACCACTAGTCCATCACTAGGCTGCCACTAGTCCATCACAATGATAAGGAAAGGAATGATACAAGCATACAAGCTCTCTCAAACTCACACATTTGCACATGAAAACATCACTCATATATTAAGTCGAGCCAAGTGCACCCCACGCCATGGGGAATCCACACTACGGCGCCATAGCTAGACGCGGTGAGGCTCAACTCGAGAAAGATGAGCCCACTGCAATCTACCATGAAGATAACCACGCCAGGTGCCCAAACATGTATTGGCCCCTGGATTGACACGTGGGTCAATCCCAAATGTCAATATATAAAAGCTAGCTATTTCCTAGCTAACTTCACACTAGTGGTAAAATAACTTGACAGCTGTCGTGCACATACGTATCGCTACACCACTACATCGCTGTCCAAAACCACACAACACATGTGCACACCAAACACTAGACAACCACTAGTCACCACTAGTGCATCCACTAACCACCACTAGTGCAGCCACTAGTCCAACCACTAATCTGCCACTAGTGCAGCCACTAATCCATCACTAGGCTGCCACTAGCCACCACTAGTGCAGCCACTAGTCCAACCACTAGTCTGTCACTAGTCCACCACTAGTCTGTCACTAGCCACAACTAGTGCAGCCACTAATCCAACCACTAGGCTTCCACTAGCCACCACTAGTGCAGCCACTAGTCCATCACTAGGCTGCCACTAGTCCATCACAATCGCCCCCCTAGCTGGCGCTTAGGTCCCTCTAAGTCTAGGTAGCCACAAGATGTGATAGTGGCCATAGCCTCACTAAGTCCTCCACCACTGTCCCTACTACACTCACACTCGATAGATCAAGAGGCCGGGTACAAGAGTTGCCCCATCGTTAGTCTTCGTCTTGCAACATGTGAACTTGAGCCTGAGATCTCGGGTATTGACTCCTATGAGCTTGGCCTCTCATGTCTTGTTAGCTGCCACTAGTCATATCCACTGCCACTATCCCAAGCAGTGTGGACATAACCAATCTCCATCAGGAACCCTCTCAAGTTGTGGTGTCAAGCATCCGATGTGCCAACCTCTTGAGCATTGATCACACACCAGCATAGTGGCGGCACCACGAGCATGTCCACATAGCATGCAACGCAATCCTGCAGGTACCACTGCAAGGGTGGGATCTATCCTCCCATCCACATGTGGAAGGTGACATGGCGCACAATTACGCACATGGTCCTTCCATACCATGTCATCTCGACCTTCCAGAATCAACATTCCTGAAGGCAACACCTCCCTGACCCTTAGAATCACACGTCCTGCTGTGACATCCAAGGTCGTAGGCGCTGTCTACTGCAGATACACATAGTCCCCATGGTAGAAACGCTGAACACCTGGCCGATATCCCCCTCCACGTATAGTGGAATACCTCAATGTGTCTCGGTGTTGGGCAATAGCAAGATTCTCAAAAGCCATAGGCATGACTCTCTTGAACAACTCTGCCCGCTGGGCACATGCTTGTGTCCACACATCCGGATCATCAAGGTTGAGGACTACTGCAGCCTCCCTGCGAATAGACGCAGACAAATCTGGCTCTCAGCCAAAGAGAAGGAAATATGGTGAGAAGGAGGCAAGTGATGCTTGCTTGCTAAACCTGTAGCCCATGGCTAGCCAAGGTACCTGAAGATCCCAATCTCCTAGGTGTCCCTTTTGCAAGACTCCCAGTATGCAATCAACTCGTCCAACTGTTCTCCACTCAAATCAGTCTGAGTTCCTTGGGAAACATAAATCTTGTCCCCTTGTGTGCACAGGCTAAGAGAAGAGACCTGCCCTTCAATTACGTCCTCATTTCCCCCAGCCATACAAGGAGTACATCCACAGATTTGTCTCTCATATAGACCAGCACAGGTTCCAGAAACAGAATTGTGGATCTTTCATGGCACACTCACACTCTAAAAATTCCATAGATTTTTAGCAGAGTCCTAAAAACAAAAACCATGTCTAGATTGGTAGATTTCCCCTTTCTGCAGCTATCCCCTCAAAAACTGAGTCAAACAGAGCCCATTTGACAAAGATATGACCAACCGGGCTCTTAAACATAACACCTTTTTTTTTTTTCTTTTTTTTTTCTTTTTTGAAATAAGACAAAACAAATACAAAGAAAACCTTTTTTTTTTTTAATACTTGTCTTAGTTCCCTGTTCCCTGGTTATCTACGGGTTCCCAAACGTGTTCATGTAGTTCTCACCACAGACTTACTACCCGGACTCGACCAAGGCGGTGGAGCTATGTCTCAAGTTGGTGGGCACCCTCTTCACGGAGGAGCCATTCCAGTTCCTACTCTCCAACGACATTGCAGTGCACTTCGGGGCATTCTGGGACAACTCCACAAAAATTTGACGCTGCTTCCACGGCCAACATTCTACTCGCCTTCAGATGGGAGAATATTGGAGGCGGTGACACTAAAACAAACTCTTTCTCATGGTCCACAAGACAGGCCTTGGCAAATGGCACTGATGTTGCTCAGCCTCGTAATGGCTTCCCGTCCGCAGGAGGTTTCTCTCATAGCATGAAGATCATCGCTGCTGGCTTCACCTTTGCCGACGCAATTCTGGGTCTTCATTGTTCACTCAGTTTGAGAGTAGCTTTACATTAGGGGCCAAGGCCAAGTCCAAGATGGATCACCATTGCAGTTGCTAAAGAAAGCACATGGATGGCAGCGCGCTCCGCTGCTCTTCAGATCCTTGCAATTGCGGTTGTCCCACCATTGTGAAGGATCTTTGCGAAACTCATCCCAGCACTGCGCCATGCTCCAAGGTAGAGGTTTGTGCTCAAAAATCTCGTAGTCTGGATATGGCCGCTTATAAGTGCGCTGCACTTTCTTTGGGCTTGGCCACTAGTGCCACTGACTGAATGACTTTTTCCTTGGCCAACAAGGTATGCACAATCCTGATAGTCAGTGATCACGGCACCAGGGAGATGGACTCCAATGCGTTCCAAGCAAAATACAGCACCAGGAAAGATCAGCACGTCGTTCTCAGCATGCAGAAAGCGCAAAACATGGACCCCCGCAACATGATCTTCCCAGGAGATATCAATGTTATGCGCTAGCTTCCAAGTAGGTCGTAAGTTAGCTAAAACCAGAGAACTCCCTCCTTTCACAAGTTCCCACAGCCTCTGAGGACTAGCCCGTCGTGGTGGCAGGAAACTCTCAAATTCGGTGGTGAGCTCACCAACAATGGTGAACTGCAGAATTCCAAGCTTGGCCCAACTGAGCTTGTAACCTATGGACAGGCGGGTTTTGGCGACAGACAATGGCAGTTTCAGCCCAATCTATGCTGCATAAAGGCGCTGCCGGATTTTGGCCGCCCGCGCACCCTTGAAGGCTTCGATGCACTTCCTCCTTTGCTCCGCCTCCTCAGCTGGGGTTTGTGTGGGCTTGAGACCCTCTAAAGCAGCAGTCAACTTGAACTGCCACACCCAGTGGTCGGAGGGTGTATCCAAAATCAGCTCAGGGTGCTCCACCAGTTCGCCAAAGAGCGGGTACTCTACTTCCACAATCAGGTTGGGATCCACTAAAGCATGAAGAACGCCAGCAGAAACCGCTTCAAAGTTTCCCGCATTTGGGCAAGTTCAGCTTCACGGGCCTCCCAGCGACTTAGCAGCTGCTTCAGGTCATGGTCCTAGCTAGCGCATGCTGGGCTGCAACCAGCTGCAGGTCCTTATCATATAGAAACCCCTTCACTGCTCTCTTTCCATAAATGTAGACCTCCACGGTAAAGAGGATGAAATGCCCGCCACTTTCTATCAGCTTTCTGTCTTCGCATATGACTCCTATCCCAAAGTGCAGCCCTGTCGTGCGGACCTCAATCCAGACCTCTTGGTTTTCAAACTCACGAGCAGAGACGACAACTAAATCTGCACGCACAGCCTATGGAAACAGCAGGGCCAGATGGACTCCCGCCCCAAGATATATATTATAATAATGCTAAGACAAACATTGTATCTAGCTTAGCACCAGCACACTAGATAACGCTCATCTCTCTCGAGTGATAAGAAAAGCTAAGAACACACTGTTCATACAAGAAACAACATGAATCCAACAGCATCACTCGCTAAAACAAAAGTCGAGCCAGGGGCACCCCAAGCTATGGGGACTCCACCCCACAACAACCTACACTCCCATCATAAGCACACTCAGATCTGAAGCGATGAAGGAGCTCGGTCGCGCAGGCTCAACTCGAGAGAGATGAGCTGCGCGACTGCCGCTCTCGTGAAGATAAGACGGTTCAGATGTCAAACTAAACTTGACACCTGACTTAACACTTGACCTAAATCCAAGTGTTAAGTACAAATAACTAGCTTTATTCTAGTCGTTTTCACACTGTGCTTATTTAACTTGACACCTTTCATCTTGATGCACTTATGCAAGAGACACACATACGTATCTACATCTGCTGAAATGCCTCTGTTTAAAATTTGTAGGGCCTCTTTCAGTCTGTCTGCCTCATAAAGCATCTTCACATGCCCATAAGTGCCAAAAGAGGCATTGTGGACTCCCTCTCTTGATCCTCTTCCAGAAGTTGTGGTCATGGTTGAGGTGCCTGATTTTATCAACTGTGCCGCTACAGCTGCCGCTTCCAGCTGACCATGTACCCATGGAGGTTTCTTGTAGCTATCCTTCCACAGGGATCCATAGGTAATCTGGAACTTGAAATCCGACCCTCTTGGATGAATATGGACCCACACTCTATCCTGCTCCTTCAGCTATCACTGCCTCTGCACAAATCATGCATACATCCTTGCCTTGTTGCCAATGCGATCATCGCACTCCACGACACCAATCTCGTTGAGCCACAGTCGAACACTACCTTCGCATCTTCAATGCTCCCGCATTCAGCATACATGTCCACCAGGGCGGTGTTCAAAACGACAATTCCTACAAGCTGGACCATGGACCTCCCATGTCACTTCCAGGTGGAGGCAGTACATATTAAAATATCTATTCCCCCAAGGCCACATTTTCTTTACCTGTTCTTGTGAAACACACGTCAGCAAATGTGGCCCCGAATCACGGGTGCAATCAATGCGCAGTGGTTCATGGAGTCGTTGAGTCGACTACATATTCACTTTAATGAATAAATATCTTTATTCCATTAATCAAATTATGAATGAAAATTTCTAGTCGCATGTGCAGTAATTAGAACCACTTGGATTTTCCGTTTTTTCAAATTTTATGTATTTTCGTAATTAATTAAATAGCCCGGTGCTACGACTCCGGAGTCGTTGACCCCACTTCTGCCCGCCGTCTGAAATGCCCCCGTGGGCCCACATTGTCCGTTTCGACTCTCCAGTAGTCTCGCTTACTGCCAAGTGGTTCCCGGAGTGATTGGCGGACACCCAGTCGATTCGGAAAAGACACGAATGCTTCTAGTGGCAAATGCACACAAACATGATGTGCTTCCCCCATCATCTGCTCATAGCTCTCCAAAGCCTCCATCCCACGTCCCTGCCGTGCATACCCTGCAAGCATCGCATTCCACGACAGCACATCTCGTTCAACCATAGTGTCGAACACTCCCTTTGCATCCTAGATGCACCCACATTTTGCAAACATGTTCACCAGGGTATTGTTCAGAATGACATCTGATACAATTCTAGCTCTGAAGATGACACCATGGACCTCTTTCCCCTTGGGGCAGTGTTCAGATTGACATTTGGCACAATTCCAGCTTTGATGATATCCCCATGCACCTCTTGCCCTTCTCCAGGGCTGCCAGGCTTGCACAAGCATTGCAAATGCACACAAACACGATGTGCTTCCCCCATCATTTGCTCATAGGTCTCCAAAGCCTCCATCCCACGTCCCTGCCGTGCATACCCTGGACCAAGCTGACTCTCCCAAGAACCTTGTAAACATCAGCGAGGACTTAAGTGCGCAACAGCGCTTAGTGGGGCTTAGTGCTTGAGGGAAAAAAAAAACATCGCATTGGTCCATGAGAACCACCATGGTGTAGCTAAGCGAGCAGAGATTGAAACACGACCTGCTAAGACCAAGCTGACTCTCCCAAGAACCTTGTAAACATCAGGAAGAATACCAAATCATGGTACTAACAGGAGCCAAAAGCCCACATTTGCAGGATGGACAAACTTCTTCACATCCTACATTAAGAAAAGGCCACACCTTGCGATTGCGACTGTTCCACCATCATGAAGGATCTGTAAAAAACTCATGCGAGCTCTGCTCCATGCTGCAAATTCAGAGCCGAGTCTGATGAGAGGGCAAAACAGGTTGAAATAGGTCGAAGAAGAAGGTGCCCTAACCACATTGTCGTCGACCTTGTGTCATGACCCATGGAGGATTTGACAGACCATGAACCCAAACGGACCTCTTGTGTGTGCTGCTTGTGTCTGTAGTCAGGTAATGTCGGATTGTCCATGAAAACCACCACGGTACAGCTGAGCGATCAGAGATTGAAACGCGACCTGCTAAGACCAACCTGCACGAGGATTTAGTGTATGAACCCGCGACCCCGCGACACACAGGAAGAGCCCTTACCGGTACGCTACATGCACACATTTGAAATTTCCCCCCAAAAGTATGTATATATTGTACATACGTGATGGGCAATTTTTTAAGTTTTTTAACCTTTTTACAAACCCTATAAGCAAAAAAAAAAAAAAAATCTTAATAAATTTTAAAGGAAACCTCAGGCCCTTGAGGAGGGGGAAAAATTAACCCCCTTTCATTTATGGGCCATGAGACCTACAAGAGGATCAACGCCCAGACATACCGTCGTCACAAACAATCCCACACATGGGGTAATGCAGCGGGTTTGAACCCTGAACCACCAGGGCGACACACTCTGCACTTACCAGCCGATGTGTTTTTTTTAAATCTTTTGCACTTTGATTTTTTATTATTTTTTTAAATCATTTTAGTGGTTACAAGTGAGCACATAGATGTATTCCATGGAGATAAACAAAACTGTTCATCCGGTGTCTTCACGGTGGATGTATCCCATGGAGCGTTACATGAAAGATCTTAAGGGATACGTTAGGAATTACGCAAAGCCAGAAGGGAGTACGGCTGTAGGGTATGTTCTGGATGAGGCCATGGGGTTCATGACTGAGTATATGCAATCATTTGATGCAACTCAACGGCGGACTTGGGATGCAAATGCGGAGGAAATGGTTGAGGATGAGGTCTTCGAAGGTGTCGGCAAAAAGCGGGACATGACTGGAGCAGGGAGAGATGCAACACAAATTTTGTATGTGCTGAACAATACCAATGTCATGGCTTCTTGGGTGCAACGAGTACTTTTTTTCATTGCACCTTATTCATATCAAGTTCAATTTCAATTCTGACTGTCACTAGTGTAATCAAACCACCCACAAAGTCACAAATGTCAGTGTTTCATCGTGATTATAACCAATGTTATAGTAACGGAATGTCTGAGTGAGTGACTTGTTGGAAGAGCATGTTCATTTACAAGTCATTCTACTCACTCGTCCAGTGGTTTGAAACAGTGGTTTTTAAAGTATCATTTATGCTAGGTATTTTTTGCGAAGTAATGCAATACTTCATTGCTAACATGTGTCATTCTTGTTGCCATTTTGTGACAAAAAGTATGCAACAGAGAAGGCACAATTCACAGCAGACAGAGAGGCCTGTGGTGATGAGTGGCGTGCCAATCGACGTCTACCTTATCATATCAACCAATACCTAAGTCATTAGATGGTCCCACGGCTCTAAATAAAGAAGACCTGGTTATGTTGGCTACCATTCAAGCGGCATTTGTGCAACCAACCGCTATTCCAGCTGAGCAAAGTGATTCAGAGGGTGACAAATATGTTTCAGACTCAGAATAAAGTTTATTGTTGGAACCATTTGTTCAATAGCATCATCCCATAATGGTCTGGCCACTTGTCTGTTTTTCAAAGTCTGTCACAGCTGCACAAACCACTTAAAGTTTTTCATGTATCACCCAAAAAGTGGTACCAATCATTGTTGTGTAGGCAACCACTCATGAGCAACCACTAGAATAGTGGTTCCAATTACTGCAGTATCTTTCACCACCCACTCTCCACCACTGTCAAAGTGATACAAATCAATGAGATGTCTTTAACCACTCAAGATCAACGTGCACTGTCCCATCCACGTGGAATATTATATTTATGAATTAAAATATATTTCCAAATCATAAATCACAAATAAAATTTGAATTATTACACGTGGAGTAGCAAGTGGTTTCAATTCCCATCACTGAGGGTCTATAACCACTCATAATGTACCACTGCACTCGTCCACGTGGAATATTATATTTATTAATTAAAATGTATTACCAAATAAATAATAATAAATAAAAACAAATTATTACACGTGGACTACTGAGTGGTTGAAACCACTTCCAACCACTGTCTGTGATGCCACTGTGGCATTTCATTGGGATTAACCACTGGCAAGTGGTTACTAGTGGTTTATAGAGTGGAAAAAGACAGTAGTGGTTAAAGGGCCAGTGGTTATTCCACGTTTTTCTTCTAGTGAATGCGTAACGGCTACTCCACCTACATCCAGCTAAGTTTAATTGAAAGTCTCCATCGACGATACCATTCATCCATGCCCAAAAGCTAGCAGGTGGGAGTCAATCCCTTACATATGTGAGGCTTGCTGGCCCCACTAACTAAGCGAGATCCAGTGAGCAATCAAGGAAAAGTGAACAAGGGATCTATAACAAAATTAAGCAAAAACTAGGCATCCGATCAAGCTTGGGATGAAAAAACCAAATGAACAAAACCTTGCCCTGCAAAATGGGCGAAGGACAAAAGATCAAAGTGGAAAAACCCCAAGCATGGTACAATCTGGTGCCATCTCTAGCACGACACAACAAACAAAGGCTAACTATGGCTCAGATTCGACAAATTGCAGGCGGGAGAGAGCAGCCTTAGTTGGAGTATAAATCACCTGTCTATTTTCCACATTCAAACATGTCAAGTCAAATGTTAGAATGCAGGGAACTAATAAAGACACATGGACTGAACCAGCCAGATGAGGAGTGGAAGTGTTGTGGGAGGAGCACATACTGTCTACCTGGAAGAATTTCAGTGATAAGGTAAGGGCCATATTTGCGCCGCTCAGCCTTAGAGACCTGCTTCCCTGGTTGCAATCTAACACAAACAAATTGTCCTAGTTTAAAAGACTCAGAATAAACAACGGTGATAATACTTAACCTGAGATGCCTGAGCAAACTGGATATTGGACTTGGCAGTCTCACAAAGCTGCCTGCGTTTAGCATCCATAGTAAGCAAAAATTGCTCTCAGTTTTCAGGTTAAGTGGCCGACACCTGACGTACATAGGAGGAGTTGCGGTTGCCCAGCGAGGCAAGATGCCGACACTGGCAGCATTCACAGTTGCAGTGACTTGGCCTGGAGAGTTGTTGGATGGCAACACTCATTCAGAGGATGTGTCACCTCCGGGAGAGCAGGATGACATGTATGGTATGGCGGAGTTGCTTGCCATGGTTGCTCACAATCCATTGTAACGGGTTGCTGATCGACGGGTGCAACAAGCCTGGGTAGAGGCTTTTGTACTGTCAGGAGAGGAGGACGATACGGGGATTGCACCAGGACCACCTCAGTTGTCTCCATTGGACACCACACCGATTGTGTGGCAGTGTTTGGATGAAGGCATTTGCCTTCTGGACTTGTTTGGCGAGATCAGCACCGGATTAGCTGCTGTTCTACAGGCAGGTGTACGAGTACGGCGGTACTTATATGTGGAGAAGGATGAGACTGCACGACGCGTCTCCCTACGCCATGTTGCTCAGTTGGTGCAGCAGTACCCTGAGTTGTTGCCGGTGTCTGCAGTTCATGGATGTCACCAGGCCTTGTCAGCAGACATTTCGTTGCTGGGGGCGCAGGATTTGGAGCGGGTTGGCTCCATTGATCTGGTAGTGGCAGGTTGGCCCTGCCAGACATGGCAATGGATTACAAGACTCGAGGTCGGGTCTGTTTTGGGAGATGGTGCGGGTTTTGCGCCACTTACAGCTTCATCAAGCTCTATCTCCAACATACATCTTGGAGAATGTGCCACTGATGGGCGATTCTCGGGCCAGGGTGATGGCCAGTGTGCATCAAGTCCGGTCGTGGCTTGGGTCAGCAGTGTTGTTGGATACAGCTGTAGTGGGGTCACGAGCTCATCGTCCACGGTTATGGTGGACTAACTTGATGCCACCCGCACTGCTCAATCGTGCATTTGATGGGGTGCAACGGCCAGCACACCTCACAGTGGATAGCATTTTGGACACATGAAGGCAGTCTCAGCGTATGAGACACGATGACCGTTTGCCTTTGGCAGTGGTCAACAAGGTGGGTCAACCACGAGCAGCACTACCTACACTGCTCAGCTTCCCAGGATCCCATGCTTTCCGGGATGGTGGACCTGGCCTCCTGTGGGATGCTCAGTTGCAGCTGTTAGTGGAGCCTAATGCCGACGAGCGAGAACGGGCTATGGGTTTTTCCACTGGGACCACATCGGTGCCTTCTCTTTCTGAGGCATCACGTCGTCAAGTGTTGGGGCAAGCAATGGATCTAAATTGCTTGACCTGGATTATCAGCTTGGCTATGGCTGAACAATGAAGAGTGCGGAGTGCACTTCCCTTGATGGTCTCTCTGCCTACCAAGATGGTACAGGCAGTGAGTGGGGGCAAGCCGGTGAGGACCACGGGGTGTAGACATCCATGGCACACGTGGGAGGTGATTGAGGTTCGGAGGGAGTTGGCAGCCAAGGCGGTTGTGATGGATGAGGTGGGGATTCTTCTTGGATTGAGGAGATCCTCAAGGATGAGATGATGGGGCAGGATGAGGCCTTGTCATTGACGGAGCAGGCAGGGAGTACTGCTCATGAGGTTGCGGCATAGCAACCATGGGACGCGTCCTCTACCTCTAAGTCTGCTGGACTTAAGGTTGCAGTTACGGAGGACAATTGGGAGCCTGACATTGGACCCATTGTCACTGGAGGAGAGAGACGACGTATACGGCGGTTCCTGAGGCTTACAAGAATTGCTTTGCCTTCAGTTTGAAGGATTTGAGAAGGACGAGGAGATGGTGCCGGGATGGCATGCATCTGCCTTTTTGTGTATCTTGGCATCAGGAGGTCAGATTGGACCTACAACAGGGATGACTATAGACGGAGTGTCTGAGGACCCTGAGGCTATTGATGAGCCAGGTGGTGCCAGAGGTATACATGAGAATTCGGTTGTGTTGGACTACCTCCGCACTGGAGACACGGTAGCTAGTGTGACTGCCAAGGAGAGGGATCGGATCCTGCAACGAGCCAAGAGGTTCAAGTGGGAGGGGATACACCTGCTGCGAGTGTAGGAGGATGGTTGGGTGAGGATCGTCCCTCACCCAACAGAGCGTGCACGGTTAGTGCGGCATGCCCATGAGGAGTTGGGGCATTTTGGAGTGCGACGCACTCATAATTTACTGCAGGGGCAATATTGATGGCGTGGTATGCACATAGAGGTGCAACAGTTCATGGCTAGGTGCATGGTATGTGACAGGGTGCGTGCTTCATTCAACGCCTCTACACCACAGTTGCATCCTTTACCCATCATGGGATTGGGCTACAAGTGGAGTCTTGACTTCGCAGGGCCGTTGCCATTGATGATGCGCCACCACAGATATGTGTTGGTGATGGTGGAGTACTTCTCCAAGTGGATTGAGTTGGTTCCATTGCCTGACAAGGCTAGTGAGGGGGCTGCGTATGCATTCCTGGAGCGTGTGCTTAGCCGATTCAGTGCTCCAGCTGAGGTACTCACGGACCAAGGGAGAGAGTTCTTGGGGGAGTTTTAGGCTTTGTGTGATAAAGCCTTGATAGACCACCGTACCACTTCTTGGGATCATCCTGAGGCCGATGGCTTGGCAAAGAAAGTGGTGCAGACGGTGAAGAGGGGTTTGCGCAAGTATGGCAGGCATTAGCAGTGGACAACAAACTGCTGTAGTTGGCGTTGAGGGCCTCAATATTGCTTTGGACAATCAGAACTCTGTTGGAGCCAACAGTTCTGTAGCTGTAGGTGAAATACCAAAGTGGGTGAAAGCTAGGCTTGGAACACAGCCAAAGACAGCCCCGGGGACCAAGGTGTTCAGCCACAAGGCCGTGGTGTACTGGAGTAGAGGAGCAGGAGCTACACAAGTTTGTGCAATCAAACAGCGTTGCAGCCGGACACGCTCTGCACAAGGCAACCACGAGCGGGGGTTCATTAGCGAGGACAAGTTTGTTCTGTTTGAAGGAGATGCAATCATTTGCAATGAAGACACCCGCAACCGTCTCAAAGCTTTTGAGTTGAGAGACTATCAGACCCTACCTTTGTTTTCTTTAGTGTTTAGTGAGCGGGAGATAGGGGAGTATTGCTTTGTCTCTACTTGGCAGAAAGAGGAGGAGGGTTGGTTAGAGCGAGCTACTGTAGCTTGGGACAAGGTTAGTGGCAGGTTTATGGACATAGATATACCTCCTACACCTTACCATCATGCAGAGCGAGGCACTTTGAGAGAAGTCTGGCAGATGATAGCATAGATCAGGATTAGATCTTGCTTGGTCGGGCTTCTATTCTTCCCCTCCATCTCTGTACTATTTTCATTACCTTGTACTTGTAGTTGCCAAAGCCTCTCTTGGTGGAGGCCAGTCAGTCCGGGGTTTTGGGTTGGGATATTCTGCAGGATCAGTATTGCAGCTGGATTTTGGTGTGGGGGTGTTGATGTTTTGATTTCTTGTGTTTGGATCCCCCCCAACACCTGCATGCTTGACGGTGCGCCATATTGGTTTTGTGTGGGCGCTTGCTTTCATAGGGATTAGGCCGGATTTGATCACCGGTCAATCCTAGAGTATGCTGTCGGTGGTGAGGCTGGAGTGATGACCAGCAAGACCACCAGTGTTTCTTCTATGGTGAGGCTGGGTTGATGACCAGCCAACCATAGGAGTTCTTGCGGTGGATGCAGGTGCAGGTGCCCTGAGCCACTGGGATATGACCCTTAAACTGCAACAGGTGCCTACCCGTGTCACTATTAGAACTAGTAATAGAGCCTTATAGTGTCACGTGGGGGAGGTACACATTGTGAGTGTCATCACGGAGTTACCCAGGGGTTTTGAGGGGAGTACGGCTACAGGCAGTAGCAGTGAGAGTGGGTTCACCAGACGAGGTGTTCATTTCAGACCACCTTCACCTCCACCCTCAACTAGTGCAGAGTCAGACACAGACTCAGAGGCTTCATCAACAGGTATGCAGTTTCATTCGCCATTGTTGTGGGACGACATGGAGGAGATGTATGGAGCTACCAAGGGGCCTCGTAGGTACTCTGGAGCTGTGGGCACAATCGAGTTGGATGACTTAATCCAGGAGTTCGACAGTTGGTGTGATTTGCAGCAGATGCGCAATCCACAGCTATTCACCCCATTCATGGCGTGGAAGGGACTGTTCCAGCATTTGGAAGGTCCGCCTATGGACGATTACCACGAGTTCAGGCGAGGACATGAAGCAGAGATTGAGGAGTGGAGGATGTATTGGTCACCTGACTACGTCTCCATTACTCGAGGCACGACGCGACCAGTAGCTGCATCAATACCAATATCTCCCACTACCAGCACTAGTAGTGGAACAAGTAGTGCCGGTACTTCTACAGGTGGTACCAGTTCAAAATGTGCTACTACTCCTCCTGCCACGACTACAACACATGTGCCTAGATTCAACCCGGTGGTGGAGTTCTTCCAGGAGTTGCGGAAGAACTATCAAGGTGTACGGACAGAGAAGCTGCGAAGTTTGCAAGACTTCCAGCGCAAACCCAGTGAGAGCTTGCGAGAGGCCTACACTCGTATGAGGCGCTTGATAAGTGTGACCCAAGGGGTTACTGAAGCTCAGGCAATCCAGTTTTGGTATGGAATTTTGGACAAGGAGCTCAGGAGAAGGGTGCGGGATGCAACCCTGTTACAAGCAGCCCAACCCACATTAGCAGATGTGTTTCTGCTGGCTGAGCGGATTGAGCTCAACATGGTGGAGGAGCGAGTTGTTACCATTGGGTTTGGCAAGGACATGCATGCACGAGGCGTAGCTGCCAGCCCACAGGCACAAGGGACTGCCCAACAGCGTGGTCAGGGGGGCAAGGTTTCCCAACCCAAGTTCCATGGAGCTTACAGGGGACCTCAGGTGCAGAGGCCCGTGGCATCTTTTGTAGGCCAACAGCAACCAGGGGTGATATGTTGGACATGTGGAGGACCCCATGTCAAGAGAGATTGCCCAGAGAGTGGCAAAAGGCCGGCACAAACACAGCCTGCACAGTTGCAGTGTGGGCATTGTGGCAAGTATGGGCATGGAGATGCCCAGTGTTATGACTTCCATCCTGAGTTGCGCCCAGGCCAGTTCCAAGGGAACAATGGTGGCCGGGGGCGAGGTGGACCAGCCCAAAGAGGACGAGGTGGTCGGGCACGAGGTGCAGGCCAAGGGCAAGCTCAACATGGCCAAGGACGCGGAGGTCAGGGTGTTGACCAAGGCATGGCCAACCGGCTTCAGCAGCTAGAGCAGAGGCTCGCTGCCATGGCTACAGCTCAGGTGGTACCGGCTCCCAGGCGGGATGGTCCACCTCCTGCTCCTGAGGGAGGAGATATGGGAAGCATGGGATTCATGTGCGGAGCAGCACTACCACTAGAGCAGGTGAAGTCTGCTGCAGAGGTGACTCGAGGAGCAGCACGAGTTCCTGAGCCACGAGGTGTAGAGGTGGAGTTGGATACACAACGTGGGGAGGCAAGCCGTCAGGCGAGGCTGCCTCAGTCATTCACCTTGGCGGAGACAGTGTCAACGCCATCCATGGCACCTAGTTCTCGCCCGACTGTTACCGAGGCGGAGGTTTCTATGCCATTGTGGAGAGTTACACGTGCAGCACTGACACCTGCTGCCAAGGCTAGTGCAGCCGGTGTGTTGTTGGGGGCAGCCACCTTTGTGTGTCAAGCCCCACTGTTCTCGGCAACCATGATTGCGACGCCAGGGGTAAGACCAGCTGCAGTGTTCAGACTAGCAGCAACACTCTGTGAGAGTGGGGAGGTCACTTCATCTTCTGCGGAGTTACTGGAAGGTGTAGTGGCAGAGGGATCCTCGGATTTGAGGGTCAAGACTGCCACGGCTGCGCCATGGCAAGCTGCAGCTGCCAGGTTGACGGAGCTGCCAGCTAGGCCAGCCTTTGAGTGCGCCATGGTGACACCTGGAGTTGTCTTGTTAGACAACCAGGATGTCATTTTCTCTTTGAGTGGACCGGCAGGCAAGAAGTACCGGCCACTGCGGGTCTTGTTGGACTCGGGAGCTCAGCCACTGATGTTGGGCAGAGCTGCTATTGCAGGTTTGGGCCTCATGGAGGCGGATATGGAGCCTTGTCATTTCCAGATACAGACATCTCTGGGAGGATCAGAGCATGCTCGGGGCATGACACGGCATCAGTTGGCCATTAGACTGCAGCCGGATCATCCTATCGATGGCTCAGTAATGCGAGCCAAGGCCATTGTGACAGATGCGGTCTCTTACGATGTCCTCATTGGTGGGGCAGTGTTATACCCCATGGGCTTCACCCTGGACTTTTGGGAGGAGTCAGCATTCTACAGGCCTGGATGGCAGTCAGGGGATGGTCGTCGTGCACAGCTCCCTGTGACATTCATTGGGGGTATTGCGGCTGCCCAACGGGCCAACACTAGCCGCCTTTACAGCTGTAGTTAGTTGGCCTGGAGAGTTGCTGGAAGGCAATGCCCATGCAGAAGATGTGCCACCTCCAGCAGAGCAGGATGACATGCATGGTATGGCGGAGTTGCCTGCCATGGTTGCTCACACTCCATTGTGGGGTACGAGCAAGGATTTGCAGCAGGTTGCTAATCGACGGGTGCAACAAGCCTGGGTAGAGGCTTTTGTACCGTCAGGAGAGGAGGAGAGTGCGGGTATTGCACCAGGACCACCTCAGTTGTCACCATTGGATACCACACCTATTGTGTGGCAGTATCCGGATGAAGGCATTTGCCTTCTGGACTTGTTTGGCGGGATCAGCACCGGATTGGCTGCTGTGCTACAGGCAGGTGTGTGGGTAAGGCGTTACCTGTATGTGGAGAGGGATGAGACTGCACGACGCGTCTCACTGCGCCATGTTGCTCAGTTGGTACAGCAGTACCTTGCTTTGTTGCCAGTGTCTGCAGTTCGTGGATACCAACAAGCCTTGCCAGCAGACATTTCGTTGCTGGGGGCGCCGGATTTGGAGCAGGTTGGCTCCATTGATCTGGTAGTGGCAGGTTGGCCCTGCCAAGGGCATTCATCAGCCGGGCATGGCAATGGATTGCGAGACTCGAGGACGGGTCTGTTTTGGGAGATGGTGCGGATTTTGCGCCACTTGCAGCTTCATCAAGCTGTATCTCCAGCATACATCTTGGAGAATGTGCCACTGATGGGCGATTCTCGGGCCAGGGTGATGGCCAGTGTGCATCAAGTCCGGTCGTGGCTTGGGTCAGCAGTGCTGCTGGATGCAGCTGCAGTAGGATCACGGGCTCATCGTCCACGACTATGGTGGACTAACTTGATGCCACCCGCACTGCTCAAGCGTGCATTTGATGGGGTGCAGCGGCCAACACACCTCATAGTGGACAGCATTTTGGACACAGGGAGGCAGTCTCAACGTGTGAGACACGATGACCGTTCGCCTTTGGCAGTGGTCAACAGGGTGGGTCAACCACGAGCAGCATTACCTACACTGCTCAGCTTCCCAGGATCCCATGCTTTTTCGGGATGGTGGACCTGGCCTCTGTGGGATAGCCAGTTGCAACAGTTAGTGGAGCCTAATGCCGACGAGCGAGAGCGGGCTATGGGATTTTCCACTGGGACCACGGCGGTGCCTTCTCTTTCTGAGGCATCACGTCGTCAGGTGTTGGGGCAAGCAATGGATCTCAATTGCTTGACCTGGATTATCAGCTTGGCTATGGCTGAGCAACGTAGAGTGCGGAGTGCACTTCCCTTGACGGTCTCTCTGCCTACCGAGACGGTACAGGCAGCGAGTGGGGGCGAGGCGGTGAGGACCACGGGGTGTAGACATCCATGGCACACGTGGGAGGTGCTCGAGGTTCAGAGGGAGTTGGCAGCCAAGGCAGCTGTGATGGATGAGGTTGGGGATTCTTCTCGGGATGAGGAGGTTTCAATGATGAGATGATGGGGCAGGATGAGGCCTTGTCATTGACTGAGCAGGAAGGGAGTACTGCTCAAGAGGTTGCAGCATAGCAACCACGGGACGCGTCCTCTACCTCTAAGCCCACTGGACTTAAGGTTGCAGTTACGGAGGACAATTGGGAGCCTGACATTGGACCCATTGTCACCGGAGGAGAGAGACGACGTATACGGCGGTTCCTGAGGGCTTACAGGAATTGCTTTGCCTTCAGTTTGAAGGACTTGGGAGCACTGAAGGGTCAAGAGATCCGTATTGAGTTGGCCACTGACACGCCAATCTTTCGGAGACCCTATAGATACAGTGACATGGAGAGGTCTTTGATTCAGATGAGGACTCAAGATCTCTGGGAGGCAGGTTTGGTGGAGCTCTCTGGTGGAGAGTATGCTTCAGCCACAGTGATGCCAGCCAAAAGGATGTCTATGGCAATTGGACGGAGAGACGTATGTGCGGTGATTACCGGCCTGTAAATCGTCAGACCAAGTCCGATAGGTATGCCATGCCGACACCTTTGATGCCATTGGGCATTCCAAGGTCTTTAGCACGTTGGATTTACGATCCGGATATCACCAGTTGCCGATCAAGGAGGCGGATAAGCAAAAGACGACATTTTGGGGGATCAATGAGCACGGGAAGGATTGCCTATACCAGTGGCGGTTCTTACCATTTGGGCTTAAAAACGCTCCGCTGAGTTTCAAAGAGTCATGGACAGGATTCTAGCAGGGGTGGAGTTTGCTCGGTGCTACATAGATGACATCATCATCTTTAGTGCTACGGTGGAGGAGCATGAGAGACACCTTCAGGGGGTATTTGAGCGCTTGAGGGCGCACGGATTGAAGTTACATCCGGGAAAGTGCAAGTTTTTCCACAACCAGATTGAGTATCTGGGTCACATGATATATCCTGGAGGATTGGGGGTACAGCAGACTAAGTAGAGTCCATTGCACAGGTTCCACGCCCCACGGATGTGAGCCGAGTTCGAGCTTTCATGGGGTTAGCAAACTATTACAGACGGTTTGTTAAGGGATTTAGTGCCATTGCAAAGGCTCTAACCAAGCTAACCAAGGTGGACCAGGAGTGGCAGTGGGAAGATGAGCAAGAACAAGCTTTTCAAGAGCTCAAGGCGAGGTTGACCTCGGCGCCCATCTTGAGACGACCTATCAGGGGGCGTCTTTTCAGCTGCATACAGATTGGAGCATGCTGGGGCTTGGAGCGGTGCTCACACAGGTGGATGATGAGGGAAGAGAGTTCGTAGTGGCTTATGCTAGCCGCTCGAACAATGTTGCAGAGTCTAAGTATAGCTCATATGAGGGAGAATGCTTAGCTGCAGTGTGGGCCGTGGCACACTTCAGGTGCTATCTATACGGCAATCTCTTCACCCTTGTCACGGATCACCAACCACTCAAGTGGTTGATGGAGTCAGACAAGCTTACGGGGAAGCTTGCACGGTGGGCACTCATCCTTCAAGAGTATGACTTTCAGGTGGTGCATCGACCGGGTTTGGTCAATCGCAATGCAGATGGGTTGAGTCGCAATCCATGCACGAGCCAGCAGGATGACACTGGAGCTCGGTGGCATGGTGAGACGGACGAGGAGATGGTGCCCGGATGGCATGCATCTGCATTTCTGTGTATCTTGGCAGCGGAAGGCCAGGTTGGACCTGCAACAGGGATGACTGTAGATCAAGTGTCTGAGGACCCTGAGGCCAGCAATGAGCAAGGTGGCGCCAAAGATATACATGAGGATTCAGTTGTGTTGGACTACCTCCGCACTGGAGACACTGCAGCCACTGTGACTGCCAAGGAGAGGGATCGGATCCTACAACGAGCCAAGAGGTTCAAGTGGGAGGGGACACACCTGCTCCGAGTGTGGGAGGATGGTCGAGTGAGGATTGTGCCTCACCCAACACAGCGGGCACGGTTAGTGCGGCATGCCCATGAGGAGTTGGGGCATTTTGGGGTGCGACGCACTCATAGTCTACTGCAGGGGCAGTATTGGTGGCGTGGTATGCACACAGAGGTGCAACAATTT
This sequence comes from Takakia lepidozioides, assembly GCA_030704615.1. Lineage (NCBI taxonomy): Eukaryota > Viridiplantae > Streptophyta > Takakiopsida > Takakiales > Takakiaceae > Takakia > Takakia lepidozioides. The sequence continues at coordinate 63,992,746 of CM060731.1, forward strand.
GTGGCTAGGTGCATGGTGTGTGACAGGGTGCGTGCTTCATTCAACGCCCCTACTCCACAATTGCACCCTCTTCCGATCATGGGATTGGGCTACAGGTGGAGTCTTGACTTCGCAGGGCCGTTGCCACTGACCATGCGTCACAACAAGTACGTGTTGGTGATGGTGGAGCACTTCTCCAAGTGGATTGAATTGGTTCCATTGCCTGATAAGGCTAGTGAGGGAGCTGCGTATGCATTCTTGGATTGTGTGCTTAGCCGATTCGGTGCTCCAGCTGAGGTACTCACGGACCAAGGGAGAGAGTTCTTGGGGGAGTTTCAGGCTTTGTGTGACAAGGCCTTGATAGACCACCGCACCACTTCTCGGGATCATCCTGAAGCCGATGGCTTGGCAGAGAGAGTTGTTCAGACAGTAAAGAGGGGTTTGCGCAAGTATGGCTTGCAGAAGGGACACCTAGGAGATTGGGACCTTCAGTTACCCTGGTTAGCCATGGGCTACAGGTTCAGCAAGCAAGCATCACTTGCCTCCTTCTCACCATACTTTCTTCTCTTTGGCCGAGAGCCGGATTTGCCTACATCCATTCGTAGAGAAGCTGCTACAGTTCTTAACCTTGACGATCCGGACATGTGGGCACGTGCATGTGAGCAGCGTGCAGAGTTGTTCAAGAGAGTCATGCCCATGGCTTTCGAGAACCTTGCCATTGCACAACACCGTGATACGTTGAGGTATGCTACCATACGTGGTGGGGGCTATCGTCCTGGGGTTCGGAGATTCAACCCTGGTGACTATGTCTATCTGCAGCAGACTGCTCCTACGACCCTGGATGTGACTGCAGGACGTGTTATTTTGAGGGTTCGAGAGGTCTTGCCCTCAGGCGTCTTGGTCTTGGAGGGTCGGGATGGCATAACTTGGAAGGACCATGTGCGTAATTGTGCGCCATGTCACCTTCCGAATGTCGATGGCAGGATTGACCCAAACCTGGCAGTGGTATCTGCAGGTTTGAGGTGCATGTTGTGTGGGTCTGCTAAAGGGGCAGCCACCATGCTGGTGTGTGATCGATGCTCTAGAGGTTGGCATATGGGATGCTTGACTCCACCTCTTGAGATGGTTCCGGATGGGGATTGGTTATGTCCACATTGCATTGGATAGTGGGAGTGGATACAACCATGGAAGGCTAACAAGAAACGCAAGGCCCAGCTACTAGGAGACCTTGAACACACGAGGTCCTGGCTCAAGTTCACAGATTGCAAGACGGCGACTAACGATGGGGCTACTCTTGTACCCGACCTCTTGGTCTATAGAGTTTGAGTGCAATAGGGGCAGTGATAGAGGACTTAGTACGGATGTGGCTATTACATCTTGTAGCTATCTGGAGGTAGAGGGACCTACCCACCAGCTAGGGGGGCGATTGTGGTAGACTACTTTATTTTGCATATATGTGTGGTGTGGTTTGGACAGCGATGTAGTTGTGTAGCGATACGTATGCGCACGACAGGTGTCAAGTTAAATAAGCACATTGTGAAAACGACTAGAATAAAGCTAGTTATTTGTACTTAACACTTGGATTTAGGTCAAGTGTTAAGTCAGGTGTCAGGTTTAGTTTGACACCTGAACCGTCTTATCTTCACGAGAGCGGCAGTCGCGCAGCTCATCTCTCTCGAGTTGAGCCTGCGCGACCGAGCTCATTCATCGCTTCAGATCTGAATGTGCTTATGATGGGAGTGTAGGTTGTTGTGGGGTGGAGTCCCCATAGCTTGGGGTGCCCCTGGCTCGACTTCTGTTTTAACGAGTGATGCTGTTGGATTCATGTTGTTTCTTGTATGAACAGTGTGTTCTTAGCTTTTCTTATCATTGTGGCAGACTACTTTATTGTGCATATATGTGTGGTGTGGTTTGGACAGCGATGTAGTTGTGTAGCGATACGTATGCGCACGACAAAGGCCTAGAAGTTGGAAAACAGGTGCACACTCACATTGTCCAAAGTGGATTCACGCCGAACGTTTTTCTACTCAACAACCTTGTCAACATGTATGTTAAGGGGAGCATCATGGATGATCACCAAGTGTTCAACACAGAATGCCTCAACGATCTTTAATCACGTGGAATATAATGTTGGCAGGATTACCAAGCATGGGCGTGGTACGAATGCTTTGGAGACCTGTGAGCAAATGCGCGAAGGGGTGAAGCCCAACCACATCGTGTTTGTATGTGTTTGCAATGCATGTGCAAGCCTGGAAAAGGGGAACGAGGTCCATGGTGACATCGGTCAAAGCTAGAATTGCACTGGATGTCATTCTGAACACTGCCCTGACCTGGACATGTATGCCAAATGTGGATGCATTGAGGATGCAAAGGGAGTTTTTGACACTATGGCTAAACGAGATGTGGTGTTGTGGAGTGCGATGCTTGCAGTGTATATTCAACAGGGACGTGGGATGGAGGCTTTGGAGACCTATGATCCAATGATGGGGGAGGGGGTGAAGCCCGGCCACTTTGTGTGCATTTGCAATGCTTGTGCAAGCCTGGCAGCCCTGGACAAGGGCAAAGAGGTGCATGGGGATATCATCAAAGCTGGAATTGTACCAAATGTCATTCTGAACAATGCCCTGGCAGCTCTGGAAAAGGGGAAAGAGGTCCATGGCGACATCTTCAGAGCTGGAATTGTACCAAATGTCAGTCTGAACCATACCCTGGTGGACATGTATGCGAAATGTGGTGCATTGAGCCTGGACGAGGGCAAAGAGGTGCATGGGGTATCATCAAAGCTGGAATTGTACCAAATGTCATTATGAACACTGCCCTGGCAGCTCTGGAAAAAGGGGAAAGAGGTCCATGGCGATCTTCAGAGCTGGAATTGTACCAAATGTCATTCTGAACCATATCCTGGTGGACATGTATGCAAAATGTGGGTGCATTGAGCCCTGGACAAAGGCGAAGCGGTGCATGGGGTATCATCAAAGTGGAATTGTACCAAATGTCATTATGAACACTGCCCTGGCAGCTCTGGAAAAGGGGAAAGAGGTCCATGGCGACATCTTCAGAGCTGGAATTGTACCAAATGTCATTCTAAACCATACCTTGGTGGACATGTTTGCAAAATGTGGGTGCAAAGGGATCTAGGATCTAGGATGCAAAGGGAGTGTTCGACACTATGGCTGAACGAGATGTGGTGTCGTGGAGTGCGATGCTTGCAAGGTATGCACGGCAGGGATGTGGGATGGAGGCTTTGGAGACCTATGAGCAAAGGATGGGGGAAGCACATCATGTTTGTGTGCATTTGCAATGCTCGTGCAAGCCTGGCAGCCCTGGAGACGGGCAAGAGGTGCATGGGGATATCATCAAAGCTGGAATTGTGCCAAATGTCAATCTGAACACTGCCCTAGCAGCTTTGGAAAAGGGGAAAGAGGTCCATGGCGACATCTTCAGAGTTGGAATTGTATCAGATGTCATTCTGAACAATACCCTAGTGAACATGTTTGCAAAATGTGGGTGCATCTAGGATGCAAAGGGAGTGTTCGACACTATGGCTGAACAACATGTGGTGTCGTGGAGTGCGATGCTTGCAGGGTATGCATGGCAGGAAAGTGGGATGGAGGCTTTGGAGAGCTATGAGCAAATGATGGGGGAAGCACATCATGTTTGTGTGCATTTGCAATGCATGTGCAAGCCTGGTAGCCGGCTTGGAGAAGGGCAAGAGGTGCATGGGGATATCATCAAAGCTGGAATTGTGCCAAATGTCAATCTGAACACTGCCCTGGCAGCTTTGGAAATGGGGAAAGATGTCCATGGCGACATCTTCAGAGTTGGAATTGTACCAGATGTCAATTCTGAACAATACCCTGGTGAACATGTTTGCAAAATGTGGGTGCATCTAGGATGCAAAGGGAGTGTTCGACACTATGGCTGAACGAGATGTGGTGTCGTGGAGTGTGATATGATGCGCTTGCAGGGTATGCACAACAGGGATGTGGAATGGAGGCTTTGGAGACCTATGAGCAATGGAAGTACATCATGTTTGTGTGCATTTGCAATGCTTGTGCAAGCCTGGCAGCCCTGGAGAAGGGCAAGAGGTGCATGGGGATATCATCAAAGCTGGAATTGTGCCAAATGTCAATCTGAACACTGTCATAACAGCTTTGGAAATGGGGAAAGATGTGCATGGCGACATCTTCAGAGCTGGAATTGCACCAGATGACATTCTGAACAATACCCTGGTGAACTTGTTTGCAAAATGTGGGTGCATCTAGGATGCAAAGGGAGTGTTCGACACTATGGCTGAACGAGATGTGGTGTTGTGGAGTGCGATATGATGTGCTTGAAGGGTATGCACAACAGGGATGTGGAATGGAGGCTTTGGAGACCTATGAGCAATGGAAGCACATCATGTTTGTGTGCATTTGCAAGCCTAGCAGCGGGCCTGGAGAAGGCAAAGAGATACATGGGGATATCATCAAAGTTGGAATTGTACCAAATGTTAATCTGAACACTGCCCTGGCAGCTTTGGAAAAGGGGAAAGAGGTCCACATGGCGACATCTTCAGAGCTGGAATTGTACCAAAGTGAATGTCTGTCAGATTACCAGATGCAAAGAGGTGCATGGTTGCATCGCCACAGGCAGCAGCTGCAGCGGCATAGTTGAACTAAATCCAAGTGTTAAATACAAATAACTAGCTTTATTCTAGTTAGTTTCACACTGTGTTTATTTAATTTGACAAAGGGCCGAGTATTTTACAAGTACGATTTGCCGAATTTTGGATTTCCTTCAACTGCAAGCAAGCCCAAGATTTTACCGCTCCTCGAGGAACTCAGAGCTAAAGGAGGGCTGATGTCACGGACATAACCTAAAAAAAACTTACTAGAAATAAATACCAAAAATTATCAAGTTATCAAAAGTTACCATGATTTTCTATGATTTATCATAAGTTATCATTAGTTACTAATTTATCGAAATTAACTACCAAATTACGGAGAGTAACTCAGTAAGATGCTTCCCCAAGGAGGAAGTTTCTTGTGAGACTTCCCATGGTAGAGGAAGCTTCTCAGGAGACTTCCTTTAAGCATTTCTGGGGCTACTAGTGTAAAACTAGCGCTTGGAAGAGCAATTTGAGTTTGTGATTCGAAGTGAGAATTTATCGAGAGGATAGCAGGGTGTACAGGTGATTGCATTGCAAGCAGGAATGGCAGAGCACGGCAAGTTGCGCCTCTACATTGATATACTCTCCCAGCCTTGTCGTGCTGTCCTCATCTTCTGCAGGTTCGTTGCACAGCTCTCTGCACGCGTCTTTCTCTTGAATCGCCAATCTTTTCTCTTTTAGGCGATCTGCGTACCGGTACCTGAATCTCTAGGATCAGTAATCTCCCGTAGACATTCAGGAGACAAATATTCAGAATCTCCAGACTCTCTAGAATCGGTACTCTGGACTTGTGTAATTTGGTCCTGCTATATCTCAATCAACATAAAGCACACTGGTGCAGATCATGTGTTCAATGTGGGTAATTACATTACAAGGTGCACTGGATCAATATTGCAGGCTCAGCGCCTTGCTGCGACAGCCGCACCACCTTTCCCCCAGCATTGTGATACCTGCTACAATAAACCTATGTTAATTAGCCAGCACCCAAGTTAGGTGACTAGGTCATGCAGTGGGGTCGGGGTTGTGTGTGGTAGCTAGTTGGTGTATGTGTATGCATTGTACAGTTGCTGGCAGGCCGCGTGATGGATTGGGGTGATGGCCTGGCAGGGTTAACAATATAGAAGTGGAGGTGCACACTGTTGAGCTGATGAAAGGTGAAAACCAACGATCTGAATTCAAAGGTAAACACCCACTCGTCTGCCTTCTTTTGGAAAAGAAAATTCTGGATCAATTTCGTAGCTCGACCTGGTCTTGATTTCTGTCCTTGAAGATTGAAGGTTGGATTGGCTTTGAGGCTTGCAGAGTCATTTCTACTGAGCCTGAATTCTGTTCAAGATGCAGCTATGGCGGTGGAAGCCCGCGCGTGTTCCTTAAGGCTCTGCGATGAAGTCTTTTAATCCAATGTGTCGTCCTTTGCCTTCTGATCATGCGTTCACTGTAGATGTCACCGTCAAGGAAAGGGAGGGTTGCTGAAATATATAAAGCTTAGCACTTGAAATGTTCAAAACAAGTGGGAGGTGTGCATCATGACAGTATCAATTGGTGTACGCAGCCATCAGTCCTATGGGACTAGTTCCTGCTATCGATGATGGTGGCTTACGGATTTTTGAGAGGTTAGTACACTTCACTACTTTAGTGATCTACACACGATCATCTTACTAGTTATCTGTCAACTTGAACATCCTTTCACAGTACACATATATACGAATTTTTACAATAATACGTGGGTATCCAGCCGGACATGTACATGTGTATCTTGAGTACCTAGGCCGATCCTGAAGTGTTTTTTGGGCTTCTCTTCTCGGGGAATTTGGGGGTGCAGCCATGCAATCTTGCGATATTTGTCAAGTAAACCAGGAGTGGCTGATCACTGGTAAGTCATCCGTGGACATATGTTGGAAATTTAACCCATTCACATAGTACCATACGACCTCAGCCCGGGAGTTATGTTTACTCAAGATATGAGCCCTACATGAGCAGTGCAATGACACGATGGATCCAGTAGATAGACACTTGGTTTACCTGTAGAGAGTTCACTGTACATGGAAATTGAGAGGAAAGTCAATGACCAAACGTACAATGCAGACTTCGGTTCGCAAATTACTTTCAGACCTCGTAGATGAAGCCAAAACAGGCCTATCTATTCTTTCCAAGATCTTTATCCCACGAGTAACTTTTCTTTTTGCAGGTACCCCAAGCTCGATATGCAGAGAAGAGCCCAAATTGACTGTGTACTGGATTGGCATCATGCGAATTTACACCGTGGTACAAGTATGAGCACTTGTTTTTCACTCGTTTTTCACTTATGTGCGTCTATGATATTTGTATATAGTGACATAATTCAGCTTGTGATCTCGATGGATCTCCCTGGGGATTGTTGGCTATCTCGGAATGAGTTTGTGTAAGCTCGTTACCAGTTTCATGACCTTCTTTGGACTGATAAACTTGTACGTCCTGGAAACTTGTTCGTTTATAGTTTCTGAGAAGCCTCCTAGATGCATGCTTGAAACGTCCTTCACTCACTGCCTTGGCTTACTTCTTGAATCTGATAGCGGGTATTTTGAGCTTAGCTCAGGTGCCTGGGAAGTTATGCCAAGGTAATCCTCGTTATCTAATTTGTTCTGGACTGGGACCACCATGCCAACGTTTGACTCGTAAAGTTCTCTTGAATTCACATATGTTATCTTAAGTTCCTGGAAGGAAAGGCGAAACAGCTCTTCCTCAAGATTTCCCTGAGCGACCCTAATTCTAAGCATTTACGGTGGACCTTATTAGGAAGAGGACGAGCTGCTTTATACTTTTAACCTAAGACTGCAGATACTCTTGCTGTTGTGCATGGACCACGGTTGTACATCATATTTGTTGAGCAATACCTGTTAACCACAATAATTTTGATTGACCTGATAGGGATTTAATGTAGAACTTCATAGTGTGGATGAGTAAGTTATTAACAAGTCCACCGTTGTTGTCAAGTTGCGGGTTTGAAATTTTAATCAAGTCCACCGGCATACATGAATATCTCACAGGGATACTCAATTTCAGAGTGAATAGTTCTCAATATATTGCATGCCAAAATGTGAATATTGCGCGGTATGCTCTACTATGCTTTGCACATTGCAACCCGAATATTAATATCATCTATGCACATGAATGTTATGGCTGCAGCTGGAGTGCTGCGCCTGCGGGTGGTGAATGCACTACTCGGTAGGGAAGATACAGATGGATGGCCACTATCTTCTGCTGAAAAGTCTTTGAGGTCAGCCCTCGAAATGCTAGAGACGGTGTGGTTGCAAGCAGGACAACGATTTGTGGTCAAGGGGGATCAACCATCTATTGCAGACCTCAGCCTTGCATGTACGGTGCAGCAACTGCAGGTACTCATAATGTGTGATGACTTGCATATGTGTTTCCAGTATGGTGCCCAACGATCGAAGTGCCAAACAAGATTGTCGGTTCTGATGGCCAATGTTGTAACTCCGGAGTTGCAAATGGATACTAGGAGTCAAGGAAGTGTATAAGAAACTGGTAGGCACTTCTGTCGTCCTAAGGTTGCATGATAGCCACTATTCCATACAGTTATTTGAGTTCACCAGGGTTGGATTTTTTGGGCAGCTGCTGGAGAAAAAGGAGGAGGTAGCTTTGCTCGCCTCTAAGGAAAGGGTTGCAGCATGGATAGCTGCAGTAAAGAATGCTACACAGCCACACTTTGAAGAGGTGCATGAGGCCTTCTACAATCTTTCCAAGCATCTCCAAGAGGAACGGTATAAGGCTGCTCAGGTCGAGGAATTTACATTAGATGTCGGAGTTGAAGCATAAAAGCAACCCAGGTATTTCAAAGCATTGCAAACATTCATGAATAGCAATGTTGGGATCCTGCATTGGGGTTGGGGACTCTACACTTCTGTGAGGTCCCAGTGTTTGGTTTGTTAGGTCACATCTGGCCAAATAAAGTTGCTATGGACCAGTAGGATGCAACAATTTCCAGCATTGTATCTTTCTGATCAACCACAATATACATCGTAAAGTTAGACTATCTAGAGCAATTTGGCAACACTTGAAATCTTGGGCTCTAAACCAAAATGTCCAGTGTGGGGACAGGTTATGGTTGCTGCAGCTTTTCTCCCCAGTCACTGGTCGAGGTTAGCTAAAACTCCATTTCTAACATGAGCACAGCAAGGGTAGCCCTGCAGTTGGCTCTGTAGTTGATAAAGTATCCTGAATGTATCTAAGGAAGTAGAGCTGGCATACTGTGTCTCTTATCCTTACCATTCCTCACTCAAAGGCTAGGATGGGCTGTGAGTCTTCATGCTTGGCTTCCAGATCGGGGTACGGAATGAATATAAACTTCTCGGTACTTTTCAGGCTGGTGGAGGGGTTACAAGCTGAAGTTTAGAGTTGAATCAAGTGGTTGTGGTAGAGATGTACAGAGGTGAAGTGGTCATCTGAATAGTAAAGAGGCATTTATGGGCAAATGCAGTGTATGAATGGTGGTCAACTCTGTACTTTAGATCTATGCTGTTGTTCGTTGCAATGCGGGTCCCCTCCTGTCTAGCAAAGCACCTTCACAGAGCATACATCCCAATTTTACATTCTTATTACCAGGAGAGAATTAGCTGTGTCTCACACTTCACAGAATCTATGTAGAAGAAACTAATGAGAACTTACCTGGCCAAGATTTCTGTACGTAGTAATTTAAAAGAGGGGGGGACGGTCCAAATTTTCAAAATCTAGAAGTGGCCTTCAATCATGGGCTGGGATCAGTCTGGGACCTGTCCAGTCTAACGCCAGCTGCCTCAATGTGCTTTGTGAAAGCTGGCTGGTGCCATCCCTGCGTAGTTCTGTTCCTTAATTCTTTTGGTGAAAGAGATCTTGCAACAAACCCTGGGTTTGAACTGCCAACTGTTCCTTCCACAAGGAGTAAAACGTACTAGTCAGCTTTGCTACAAGCAGGAGTATCAGCCGCATCGGCTAGTCCACCAGTTTGCTCAAGGTGGTCGTGGTCTGACACAAACGACAGTTCGCATGCAAGAGCTAGGTGATCGCTCCCCCATTTCTGTGCACAATTGTCATCAACCATTCACCAATTAAAAACCCCACCCATCACATCCAAAATGTCACCAATAGTACCAAAATGACTGTCTATCTAATCAGTTATTGTATTCTTTTTTCCTTTGCAAAATGCAAGTTATGCATTCAGAAATAAGTTAAAGTTCAGCTATGAGGCACCATGATAAAAACAATGGCCGTGAAACAATAACGGAAACTCTGCTACGACTCTGGTGTGTGCGTGTGAGAGACAGAAAACCAGGCGGCACCGGGCTCAGCATCTTCTTGGCTTGGGAAGGTTGTGATCAGTATATGAAGTCTCTTCTTGGGTGCTGCTGGGAATAGACAAAAACCATGCTGAAGGGAGAGAGGGAGAGAGAATGTACTCATAAGACGTTGTTTGCCGTAGCCTTGTGGCCATTGACCCCGCGCCCAGTTTGAGCGGAAACCATAGGGAACGAACCTACCTCTGTCAGGGGCTGACATTGGTAGTAAGACTTACCTTTATACATAGAATTGACCCGGGTTTTCCAGATATCCTCTAGAAATCCCTTCACACAAGCATCAATCTGCTGTGTGTGATTTGCCCAAAAACTAGGCCTCAGGAGGGCCTGGGCTTTTGGCTCAGCCTCGAGAGTTTCAAAGTTGGTAAACACGGGTACAGGCACAATTCCCTTGATAGAGTTGAAGAGAGCGTCTCTTTGGTGAGAGAACCCGGACAGTGTATCAGAAAATGAATACTGTCTTCAGATTGCCCACACAACGGGCAATTGCACTCTCCCTTTCCTCTCTGCTTCTGTTTGCTGTTCAAAGGTAGGCTTCCTGCCCTGAGTTTAAATTTCCCGAGAGTGGGTAGACCCTTGAGGTCATCCAAAATGTCCTCCCCATGTCACTGACTGGAAACAAGTTCAGGGAAGTTTTCTGCCTAACTTCATTTTCATCAGACAATCTCATGGCAACAGACATGGCTTTGGACACTACAGCCTCTAAGTCAGATTTATCCAGCAGGGTCAAGACTTGCGGATCCAGGTCCAGGTCCTTGAGAATCTCTTCTACTCTCTTCTGCCAGGACTTAAGCCTGTTTGACAGGGCGGTCCTGTTTCCAAGATATAGAGTCGATTAACTTAGGATATCTGGTGTTGGGCATATGTTGCAGCTGACTCCACCATCTGACCTTGAATTCATCTCGTCGGGAGCTTAAGGATGGAATGCCAAACTCACCCCGAACAGCCACATTGGCTGTTTTGGAGCATGCTGACATACACTCCTTAAGCACCCCCACTTGAATGGATTCTAGAGACTTAGCCTGGTTGGAGTTATCAACCCATATAGCAGATCCGTACTCCAAGGCAGGTCTAATAACGCGACAAAGCATGGTTTTCTTAACCTCAGAGTTGACCCCTCTGCAGTAGAAAAATTTAGTGAGCCCCAGAGCTTTGCCCTGGACAGTTTGAACAACTTTCCGGATATGTGCATCCCAATTACAATTGGAGGAAAACACAACGCCCAGGTAAGTGTAGGAAGGGAGGACCGGGATCTCTTAGCTACCCCACTGCCACTTAAGATCACTTCCTCCCTCTCCTCTGACGTTGAATGCTACCACTGCACATTTGCTGACATTAGCCTCTAGCCCCCAAAGATCAAAGTATCTCTTCGCGCAATCAATCAACTCCTGGAGATTGGTTGGAGTCTCCCCTATGCCTGCGAAGTCATCTGCAAACATAAGGGCTGGTATGGTGGGTATCACCCACCCTTAACCCAAATCCCTCACTTTCACATCCTCGAGGAGTTGATTGATGAAAACATTGAAGAGCAGAGGGGAGAGAGTACATCCTTGAGCTACACCTTGGTCTATGTCAAAGAAGTTGGACTTCTGTCCGTAACAGTGACACAGCTTTTGGTGTGAGCATACAAGTTGTGGACAACTCTCCACATCTTTCCCTTGATCCCACAAGACCAGAGGCGGAACCATAGGCCATCTCTCCACACTGTGTCATAATCCTTTTTGACATCCAGGAAAAAAACATAAGTGGGTTTCCCTTCTTTTTTCCTTCCCTGAATAATCTGGCTTAGAGTTAAGATATGATCCACACAGCCCCTGTTTCGCCGAAAGCCAGCTTGGCCTTCGTGGAAACAACCTCTAGACTCCACATCAACCTCGAGACAAGTACTTATAACTCTGCAGAATGTCTTGCCAACAGCATTGAGGAGTGTGATGCCACGGTAGTTCCCCGGTTCTTCTCTGTCATCCTTCTTGTATAGATTGACAATGACCCCCTGTCGCCAGCGAAAGGGGATCATTTCAGTCTTCCAGATAAGGTTAAAGAGGAGAACTAGGGCCTCTATCATGGGATCGCCACCGTGCTTGATAAGCTCGTTGACAATACATCAGGTCAACCAGCTTTATATCCATTTTTCAATTGCTTCCACAATCTCAGAAGAACTAATGGGAGCGTTATAAGCCATTGAAATATACTCCAGTTCATCAGGGCTGTTTTGAATCATAGGGACAGTTTTTCCAACTGTGTCCCTCCATTCAGCAGAAGACCCCTCACTGTTAGACCTAGAAGTTTCTGCCAAGGATACTGTAGTGATTTTCAAAGGTTTTGACAATGTCAACCGATGAAGTCACCACTGCACCTTTAGTAGTCTTCAGCGCTTGTACTTGCTGACCGTTTTTAGGCTTGTACAAACGTTGAAGGGCCAACCAGAATTTCTTGTCATTACCACCATGGTGGTTTGAGTTTATTTCACTGTATAACTTATCCCAGTATAATTTCTTCTGAGACCTAACAAGCTGATTGATATCTTTACGGAGCTGGTAGTACCTCGCCCACATTCTTTGTTGTTTTCAAATTGCAGCACTCTTATAGAGGGCTCGTCTCTCAGCTATCTTGAGTTTGATCTCATTGGTCCACCAATTAACAGCTCTACGCAGACAATTAGTTTCCTCCCAAATGATCTTGTCAGCCACGGAGGAAACGAAACTCTCCCCAAGAGTCCACTGCTCTTTCGACTTCATTTCTTGCGTTGTCAGAGAGAGACTCAAGTTCTTGGAGCGATTGGACAAAGTGAGGGAGAGCCTCTTGCAAGGCCTGGACGTACTCAGCCTTGACCTCCTCATTATGGAATTTTTCTATGCGCCACTTCCGAATCGAACGTTTCACAGATCTCTTGGTGTTGAGAAAACACCTTTTGATCTCAGTCCAAACCAGGAAGTGGTCAGAGGTACCAATATCAGTTCTGTCGATCAACACATTGGCACACTGGGGAAACAAATTTTTGTCCATTATGATATAGTCCACAATGGAACGTTCCCCAGTTTGGGATTTCTCACGAGTCCACTGCACTTGGTCACCTCTTGTCCTGTTATTCAAGGTCAAAAGCTGAAGCTCTTCCAGACAGTTAATTAACCGTCTGCCATTAGAAAAAGCTCGTCCTCACCAAAAGGCCCAATGATATCGTCCTGATGGAGCCCTTTGCCCACCCGGGCATTGAAGTCACCCAATAGCACTACCTGACCTTTGGCAAGGAAGAAGCACAGTCCAGCTTTACATCTTCGAAGGCTTTGTCTGCGTCAGCACTAAGGGTCCCCTCTGTGGGCATGTAAACACAACCCACAAAGAGGTCCTTCGTACTCATGCCGCCCTTCAGATTCAGTTTTAGCCAGATACTATGCTCGTACCTCAAACCCTTGTTGAGAATTTCACAATTATCAAACAAGAAATCACGGACAAAGAATCCAACCCCTTTTTGACCGCGTTTGGCAGAGGCTGCCTTGAGAGTACACATCCTACCTGCCCATTTATAACCATTGACATCTCCAACCAGTTTATCCGACGTTTCCCATGTTTCTTGCCCAGCACAGATATGAATATCATTAGTCCGAAGGACTTGTCCCACTTCGAGTTGTTTCCTTTGGTTAGTAAGCCCTGAGAAGTTGAAAGTGGCCAGCCGCAAGCCAGCCCTTTGCATGTGAATTGTTTGTCGTCTAGGTAGCTTGTGATTGCTCCTGGACGGCCAACCGTTCTGCAAAGGGGGGACAGTTACCCCATGTGTAGATTTTGCTCGTCTTGTGTAAACTTTGAGAATTGGTAAACCATTCAGGGTACCAAATCCTTCAGTTACACGACGCACAGGCTCCGCACACTTAGGGGTATATTGTCCGTCAGACTGCTTGGGACAATTACCCCGTGTGTAGATTTTGCGTCTTGTGTAGACTTTGAGGATTGGTAAACCAGTTAGAGTACCAAATCCTTCAGTTACACGACGTTCAGGCTCTGCACACTTAGGGACAGATTGTCCATCTGACGGCTTGGGGACAATTACCCCGTGTATAGAATTTGTTCGTCTTGTGTAAGCCTTGAGGATTGGTAAACCATTCAGAGTACCAAATCCTTCAGATTCAGGACGTTCAGGTTCTGTACACTTAGGGGCATCTTGTCCTTCTGGCTGTTTGGATTCAACCTCATTCAGAGCATCAAACCGATTAGAAACCCTCAAGTTGAAGTCCTTGCCCTTGGTTGTCTTCCTAGAGCGCCCCATTGAATCACCAATGTCTAAGACCGCTCTCCAGCCAGTCAAGGGACGAACTTCTTTGAGATTGAATTGATGTGGGACTCTATTATCAAGTCTCGAGATGGAACCATTAGCCATGAAATCCAAGCCTAAGCTAGAGCATGTAGTTTTAAAGGACACATCGTCCATCCTGGGATTCACCCCAAAAACTACACATGAAGCCCTAGATTTGGCATAAGTAACCAATTCCCAGGAATCACCCTGGGGAGTGTTGATGTTGATAGGAGCTAAAATCCAGAGAGAGAGAGAGAATATGTATCATACGACATTTCCGTAGCCTCCAGAGAGAGAGAGAGGGCACAAGCATCAACCTGCTGTGTGTGGTTTGCCCAATAACTAGGCCCCAAAAGGGCCTGGGCTTTTGGCTCAGCCTCAAGACTCTCAAAGTTGGTAAACAGAGATACAGGCACAATTCCCTTGATAGAATTGAAGGGAGTGTCTCTCTGGTGAGAGAACCTGGGACAATGAATGAGAAAATGAATATTGGCTTCAGCTTGCCCACAAAACGGGCAATTGCACTCTCCCTTTCCTCTCTGCTTCTGTTTGCTGTTCAAAGGCAGGCTTCCCGCTCAGTCTAGTGCCGAGAGTGGGTAGACCCTTGAGGTCATCCATGATGTCCTCCCCCATGTCACAGACTGGAAACAAGTTCAGGGAAGTTTTCTGCCTAACTTCATTAGAGGGAGGGAGAGAGAGAGAAAGAACCTGTGATGGAAGGCCTTGCGTACGCTGTAGAATATCCAGAGGAAGAGTATCTAAAACCCTTACTGTAGACAAACCCTCTGTATGCCTGCACCAGCCAATTCATCATTATGGCTCTCCTTACCTCCAAATGCCATAGCTTGCCTTCTATTGCTAGATGAGCATACAGTTGACTTCATCCCATGATCTGACAATATTTGGTTCCCCTATCACTTAGCCACTGAGACCCGCTATATTTCCTACTGGTCACATGCAACTTGATCTTACACTTGTCTGCAGCTTCCTTGCTCCATGTCCTCAGTGCTGTAACATTCTCATTTACAAAACTTAAGACGCATTGTTTCAGAAGGATCAACAGAGGTATCTGGGAGCAAATACCAAATGTAATCAACAGTCCCCATAAACTTGCGGTGATAGGTTGTAACAAGTGGCTCCCCCATGTCATCTCTGCTGCCAGCCTTGCCCTGCTCATAGAAGCTGCAAGGTCAGGAGGATGTACTACTCCAACAAAGAAGGACACAGTGGCCCAAGACATTGGACCACCTATGTGGGAGGACACTGGCAATGGACCAATAAGCTAGAGAGATCACAATATCCAACAAGGCCTGTACTACAACAATGACGGACTGAACCCAAATACCCTTTCTGACACATCCGGTCTCAACATCTCAACAAACACCATAGACCATCCTGTACATGGGAATTTCCTTGTAGAGAACTATAGAATGGCAAACGAGCCACATGATAAACACCTGCTTTCAATTTTGCAACAATCACAAACCCCTATTCAAAAATTTCCGTGAAATTCACCGTACCAGAAAACCAAGCTTGAGAGTGCAATATCAGACTGCAGTTTGACTGACAATTGCCAGTAGGGGAACGGTAGAAAGGAGACCTCAATTTCCGAGTAGGCACTCTGCAGCTTTAAATTGTGCCGGAGAGTTGTATCCTGCTCACTTCCTGTTGCTGCCTTCAGCTCATCAGGAGTCCAACTCCATGGCCTGACAAAAAGGTGACCCTTGGGACATAAGCCAGACCATATAGCACGGTGATGCAATTGAATCTCTATCTCCTTGATGAACAGAACCACAGACAGGGACTAATTGACTTAAACCATACCTTTCCGGCGGTACAAGAACATCCACTACCGAGCCCTCCAGCTGACAGCTCACATCAAGATCACGTCCTTCTAGTGATGAAAAGACTGAGACTGTGCTTGTCTCCCTGACATAAGTGGCCAAACCCTCTTTCCCATCAATAGCAACTGTACATGCTTCTGTCTCCACAGACACTATGCTAGGCACATCACTGCCAGCCAACTCCTCCCCAGCAACCAGTGCATCAATCGGCGAAGACTGAGAACATGAGCGCCACCTGTAAAAATGTCCCCCAGCTTTTCAAAGTTGTGAAAATAAATGTATTTCTCAGCAGTGACATTGTTACATTACGTGTTTGCTAAGATCGAGCTACCAATATTGCACTCAGTCATACACTATAGATTGTCAAAGGCAACACTCAGTAAAAAGTTTATGAACTGCTGAAGATCTATGCACAAGAGTCATCCCTTCCTTCAACCTTCCCGTCATCTGCCACCAATATCAAGTGCAGACATATTCAAAGCTACCTGTTTGCCTCAGATGCAGGCAGCCCACTTGACTCACATGCCACATGGCCATTGCCTTCCCCATCATCATACTGCCCTGATATTAGTCGTCGGTCAAGATCAGCCACGTCCAGCTACATTCCACACAACCACTGTAAATGCATATACAGTCCAAATTGGCTTTTCTATTTGTAAATTATAATTGACACAAGCGACATGCACATCGCTACAATTAGCATAACTGTTTTGAACGTCCACCTAACACAAAGACAGCCAGGTTACTAGTACAAAACAAAGGACACAAAAGTAAGAGCAAGAGTACACTACATCATGCCTTCCTGTCCATTATGCATATACGATGCAGGCAAATAAATGGCAAGAAAGTCACCTAAATATCACATTATACACAAAGATTCATTACTTAATTCATTGGATACTCTGCATATATTTGACAGACTTCAGTCCTACAAAGATTAATGGATTCCTAAAGAAGAGTAACATGAGGGGAGTCTATTCCACACCTCGGAAGTAGCCACGTAGTGGTACAGAGCACTCTACAAGCCCAGACCAAACAAATCTGACTGTCAGAATCATATAAATGTTCATTAGTCCTGTTCAGCCTAGCAGCGTCAGACTGCCACAATCACTTATCCACAAGTAATACAGCAAGATCTTAAGACAAAAAGAAGGTTGGATATTATCACAGATGCCACATGCACAAGCATCAGCCCTTCACTGGAAAACTGCATGTATATTCAATTGAACACTAGGAACTTATATTTTACCTTGCTTGCAGCAGATGGCCACTCAATTCGAGCCTCGATGACAAGCACATATTCTCTAACAAAATTTTTCATATATTCGAGCAAGTTGTCCAAATATAGACATTCAAGTCAGAGCATAATCCACAACAAAAGAAAGTGTCTACCGACAGACATTTCATTCCACTGGTGGATGCCCTGGACATGCTACAGGCTATGTCTTATTGTAATTAGGGGGCAGCCAGCATGACATTACCGTGGGGGTACTATTAAAGTCACCAGCAATTGCAACAGGTGCGCCACCCCAGTCTTGGGAGAGAGTGTTTGCTCTGTCCAAAAGCACACGAACCTGGAAAAATGTCCAGGAATCCATTAAGATGGTTAGCAACCACATTGACTAGAGGCTTCAAATCATACAACACCAACCTTGTTGGGAGTTGGGAGCCATGACCTTAGGGTATCCTTTTTTAATTAGCTAAAACATTTCTTCAAGCTAGCATAGTACTCCACTTGGAAGTGCATTAATGGGTTTCGAAGCCATAATCAAATTTGCTTATGAGATTGTTCATTCAACACATCCAAAACATCCTGCAACTTTTTGAAGTCGGTAGGATGAGCCTCTTGTTGCTCTCTAATTTTGCACATGCACTAAGATCCTATGACTTGCTACCTGGCCAAGCTTGATGTCACCACGTTTGGGGTTAAAGAGCACATGAATGTTGCCCACCACCACACATTTGTTTGCACTGTTCCATTGCAACGAGAGACACTCAGTTATAGTTTTTCCATCTGGATCCACATATCATTATTACTCTCCTTCAACGACTTGATGATGGGTTATATATAATAATATGACTCTACATTCCCATTATGGAATGATCTGCTTCACCCACATCCGCTGTGCAACATGTAAAGTTTCTGCCAATTGCTATACATTCCCGTCCCAAAATTGGTTTTCTGCAATTCAGGCTACAGACTATCTGAGTGCATGGATAAACATGCTGAGGTGATGGAACAGTAACAGGAAGATCTTTGAAGACTTCATGAAAACAAACCCAGGAAACCTCGCACCTGACATAACTTCCTGAAAAGTTAAAAAACAATGTCTTCTTATCATTTTCAAGGAATTTAACAGCTCACCAATCAGAACCATACATCTATGTCTCAAAGTAAGGGAATTCAGTTCTAAGCAAGTTCAAACAAGTAACACCTTCACAAAGGATTGAGCGAGGCTCACTGGTACCCAGATTTTTCTGGTTGTATCTCCTCATGTTCGTTTGACTTGCAATTCCCATTTGTGCTCTGAGAAAATGCACGGCACAAGCGTTGGCAAACCAAGAATGTTCGGGACGGAAAAGTTGGGAGATGGAGTAATTACAAAATCCTACTGCTTCACCATGAAAGGCTCTCATTACAGACTACAATAGCACACACAACACCCTGGAAAGACGCCAAGCATCACCTGTAAAACACACAGCTGTGCGACATTGTCACGAAGGTCAAGCTCCCTGAACTCTATACTCTCCTCTTGAAGAAGCTTGAATCTGAGACCACAATAACAAAGATCAGATCTTGTCTGCTTACCCCTCTAATTGGCCAAACATTGGAAGACTCAACACAGTGTACTAAAGGAGAAGACCAGGACAGAATCTGGGTTGAGAGAGCAAGCAGTCCTGGTATAGTAAAAGACAAAATCATTGCAAGCTAAGCCTTAGGTGTACATAAAGTCTTGGATGGCTGCTTCTTGGCCCCAGGGTATGTATGGCCCTATGGGGTGGCATTAAGCCTAAGACATGTTGTATCCAACTGAGATTGAGATTCACCGAACCTTCTTTGTCTCCAGAAAATAGCACATCCATCATTTGCCTTGCCTGTGCGGCCCTGTGCATAGATAGCCCAATAAATTATCGCTCAGATGAGGGTCATTCAATTTCTCTCGGCTTGGCATCAGTGAACTCCTCATGCTGCTACTCTCTCTCTGCAAAACACTATGATCTAGAACATCTTTAACACTTCCATCTGACTGCAACGGCATACGAAATTGCTTCCTGCCACTTTGGATAGTTGTAATCACCACAAAGTTCATCCAGCAGAAAGGGCACAGCTACAAGATCATTTAGCCTCCTACAAGTTTGTCGACTTTTTGCCAACCCCTCCACCCCCCTAACCATAAACTGGAGAAATGTTTGCACCAATAGGAAAGACACTTGGTCAAGCAGTTTGATCCTCAACTGCACAAGGATCTAAGAATGATTGGTGGATGGAATATGTAGAGGCCTGAATACCGATGCAATGAGGCACACACCTTGTACACACCCGTGTAACCTCTTTTTTGCAGTTCCTCATTTAAGTCATCAAACCGATCCACCTCCTGCTTGTGACAAGAGTGGGGGAGTTGGTTGGATAGCCTTGATACTGCAAGAGGACTACATGATATTCTGATAGGAGCAATGCCAACCCATCAAATAGATTCTACATCACAATTCAACCCTCTATCATGTAGCTGGTCAGAGTTGGACAGTAGACAAAAATTGTGTGATGTTAAAAGCCAGACTGAATTGATTAGCATGCAATCATAATTTCATACCCTTCCACACTCTCATCTTTATACCCTTCCACACTATTCAAGATGAGACAAAAACTGAGAAAATATCCTTGAAACCTTTCAGAAGCATTGTCTACTAAGCTTCAGATAAGAGCACAAGCCCACAACCGTGAAAGCCCCTTGTGCACTTGGCCATTGTCTCAAAATTATTGCATGCTACATGTCAAATAGTATAACTTCATGCCTGAAGAAAACGTAAACCTTGACCCAGCTTGAGACCTTGTGTAAATCTCAGCATCTTGCAAATAGTAGAGTAAACCATTTATGAGGTTAAAAAGAAACAAGTATATAGTATATACATTATAAACGGATCATGTGTACACTTGAGTAACACTAGGATCACTGGCATCATTTGCAAAAGTGTAGTGAATATTGTGCAGAGCAGTCTAAGGAAGTGGTCCTGTCTGTGTGGAGTTTGCATCTGGCAACCAACACAAGGTTGTGAGAATTTTACAAATACAGTGAGCACTAACAAACTGATAGAAGAATAAAGTTCAGCCTCCGGTTTGATAGCGGACAGCTCACTTGTAAACACAAGATGTCTGGAGACCAGAGGTTAATCTCCTGCAGAAGCTTCCACTTGCGAGTGCCCCACTTCATAAAGTGTGAGGGGATGTGATAGTACAGTTCCCGCCAATGCTGTCGAACATTGTCCACCGCCAGAATGTTGTAGGACACTAGTATAAATTTCTCTGGAGGCACCAACGAACCAACATGTCAAAGTCAGCACTTCAAAACATATTTTAATATAAGCTCAATTTGATACACAGAATGTCACATTCCAGAGAATGTCAGACTCACTACTTGTTTCATCACCCGGGCAGCTTCCATTAAGATTACTACCGGAGCTGAAGACCTTTCAGAGGTAAGAATTTGCAGGTCAAAAAGGCCCAGAACCCCTAAAGCCAACTATGTGAGGTGAACAAGCATCCTGGCTAACAGTCTTTACACATAGCAGCAAAGATCATCAACTCTCCTTTACTCTTAAGACACCAAGACTGGTACAGTGGTTCAAATAACTTGAATTCGCAGCAGAATCCAAAGTGACATCTCATAGAAACGGTTTTGAAGCATCTTCCCACCATGAGCTAAAGAAGGTTTCTGGACTGCATGGAGCCAGTAACGGTACTCATCGGAGCTTACACGTCGCCTCACTGCCCTCTCCCCTCCCCGATTACTATGGCACCATCTGTGATTACCCCCACCCGTCCACCCCCTCCATGATGATTGAGTTAATCATGCCCCAGGCGGAATAATTGCAAATACTGACTGGGTTTCAACGAAAGTTTCATAAATTGACTGCGTTGAGAAAGCAAATCCCTGGCGATCTGTCGCAATTCTGGACTGGTAGACTTGTGTAAACCTCTTTAGCATGGAGAATTCACTACTGGCATGGATGATCACAGTCTACAGATGTACACGTGGTAGCCTAATCACCACTATAGAGCAGGACACGCATAGAACACTAAGCGAGTGAGGTACAAAGATTCTAGAAGTGAACACAGTCCTAGCATCTAAAGCACGCAACACTGACCTTCCTCCGTTTCTGGACGAGCCCCCGCGCCCATTACTCGGCCTCTTAACCAGAGGACGCTCGGGAGGGGCACCACTTGTGTTGGTTCCAGCCATGCTCTTGAATCTCTCTAGATTGCCAATCGTCTTACTTGACTGCATCCCCAACAAGCTCGAAGGGCCCTTCTCATAGGTGCTACTTTTACACAAGGGCTCTCCATTACATGCCCTCCAATTTGAGGCCGGCAAGACAAGCAAAGAAGAGATTTGCGAGAGCGAAAATGGGGCGGGCGTGAGCAACCGGGCGAGAGAAGGCATAGGGGCCTGCTCCATGCGCTGCCCCCTAAACCCCGGAGCTGGAATCTCAAGAGGCGCTGTGCAATAAATGCCCACATTTAGAACTTTACTTGCCCCCTCTACACTCTACACTCCATCCATTCTTTATTTGGACCTTCAACAATCGGCCTCCAACTCCTCTCCCAAATGTGCTTACAGTATCCTTTCAATTCTATAAACATCTTACCGCCCACAAATTATAGCGGTATCGGCCCAACCTTTCTAATTCCAATCGTCTCTCTCTCATCAAGGCGTTGATGTTTGAAGAGCTGTAATGGTTGAAGCCTGGGTTGTATGAGGCGGTGGTTGAAGCTCTGCCTGCTGAGCTGCACACCGGTGGTTTGCGCAGAGAGATATGAGATATCCGGACTTGAAACATAAGAGTTCGAAGGATATTTTATGGATAGAGGGTCAGTCGAACCTCCCTCGGGTGAAGGCAGAGCTGGTTGCTATGACACAAGTTCAAGCACAACCTAGTGATGGTTCTCAATTCGGCGTACACCTTGAGCATCCAGGCCAAGCAAACACCAGGTATTGTTGATGCTGATGATATAGAGGGCTTAATGTCATACAGATTGGAACTGTTAAGTCTCTTTTGAAAGTCGACTACTTTAGTCATTCTGTAACAACGGGTTGTCCTCATACAGCCATCTTTCTGTGAAGTAACTAGAGCTTCAAGTGTTTTGTGTGCATCTGCGCTTACTAGTTGGCAGCTAAGAATGGCCAGTCACGCAGGGTGGAAGAATTGAGACACGCACAATGTTCTGTTGGGCATCAGACTGGCAGCAGGAGTAGCACTTCAACCATCATCACTGCTTTTGGAAGACGCCCAAGAGAGGGAAAAAACAAGAGCTCTCCTTGTGTTCATTGGGATGTGAGGACACTATGTGAGAAGGGACGACTGAAACAAGCGCTGCTGATCTTGCAGCAACCAGGCATTCGGCCAGCCAGCAATACTTATGTCTGTCTCTTGCAGGGGTGCATCAACTTGAAAGCCCTGGCAGAGGGAAAGCAGGTTCATGCCCACATTATCCAAAGTGGATTCAAGCCAAATGTTTTTCTTGTCAACACCATTATCAGTATGTATGCCAAGTGTGGCAGTATCACGGATGCACGCCAAGTGTTTGACAAAATGTCTGAACGAAATATGTTTACTTGGACTGTGATGATGGCAGGCTATGCCAAGCACGGCCATGCTGAGGATGCTTTCAAAATCTATGATCAATTGCAACAGGAAGGGGTGATGCTTGACAGGGTCACTTTTACTACTGTTCTGAACGCCTGCGCCAGCCTTGGAGCCCTAGAAAAAGGTAAGGAGGTTCATACTGATATTGGCAAGAGTGGAATTGTGCCAGACATCATTCTGGAGAATACCCTTGTCGACATGTATGCCAAATGTGGGAGCATAGACGATGCGCGTGAAGTATTCAAGCATATGGCTAAACGAGATGTGATCTCATGGAACACGATGATTGCAGGATGTGCCCAACATGGGCGAGCTAGGGAAGTCCTCCAACTTTTTGAACAATTACGACAAGAAGGTTTGAAGCCTGATAGTATCACCTTCATTTCTGTACTCTCTGTATGTAGCCATTCAGGCCTACTTGATGAAGGTCGTCACTACTTCAATTCCATTATTCGAGATCATAGCCTCACACCTACAGTGGAGCATGTTGGTTGCATGGTGGACCTTCTTGGCCGTGCGGGGTGTCTCCATGAGGCAGTGGACTTCATTAAAAAAATGCCATTTCAACCTAGTGTTGTTGCAGCATGGAAGGCTTTGCTCGGTGCCTGTAAAGTTCACGGTGATGTGCAGCTAGCAGAACGTGTGGCAAAATGCGTTCTTGAGTTGGATCCACAGAACACTGCAGCTTTTGTGCTGCTATCAAATATCTATGCTGCAGCTGGGAGGTGGGATGATAAAGCAAAGGTGAGAAAAATGATGGATATCAGGGGGGTGAAAAAGGAGGCAGGGCGCAGCTGCATTGAGGTCAACAACCAGGTGCATGGGTTTGTGGTCGAAGATAAATTGCACCCACAAATTAAGGAAATCCATGCTGAGTTGCGGAAATTATCTGGGCAGATGAAGGAGGCAGGGTATGTCCCTGACACTCGGTGCGTATTGCTAGATGTCAAGAACGAGCAGAAGGAATTTTCCCTTTCCTACCACAGCGAGAAGTTGGCCATTGGTTTTGGCCTTATTAGCACGGCCCCAGGGACACCCATTCGTGTCATCAAGAATCTTCGGGTCTGCGATGACTGCCACACTGCCACCAAGCTCATCTCAAAGATTGCTGGGCGGGAAATTGTTCTACGTGATACCAACCGATTTCACCACTTTAAAGATGGGGTTTGTTCGTGTGGGGATTATTGGTGAAGCATCCAACAGGTTTGGAAGGAAGAGTGCGGCTTCAAACGCAAGGGCAGAATTTTGTTCGGTGCAGTCAAAGTGTGTAAGCAAAGGTGAAGTTGAAAGAGGGAGTTGGTTTCAACAACTGTGAGTGTCAGTTACATTGTCAGCTCAGTTCAGTGAAGATTGTAAGATGACTCGGTAATGACCTGACAGCAAGGAAGCAGTCCATTACTCTGGGCAGCCAAAGCAGGGAACAACAATTGGTGGAGCTACTTCTGGAGGCGGGTAAGTTCGATCAGTTTTCTTCTTTTCCAATAAATAGTCTGGTGGAGTGCATTGGCTGTAGCGCTTCTTCACCAGATAGGCTCATTTTTTATTGGGTTCTGATGAATGTGCTTAAACTGACTTTGCTCTGCTGAACAACCCCAAACATTGTCTGTAATGCGTCAATTTTACAGTCATAATTACGGTTTTAATTCACTACTCTCACTAAAACTAAGTGTTTCCCTATGTGATGAGGGCAGGTCGCAATCTGACGCTGTGCAACAACCCTGATGAGAGGGCCCTTGATGTGGCAGCCGGTGACATCAGATGCATCCTGATTCCTGTGAGAAATCTATGTAACCTCCACTATGTTTGATGATCTTAAAAGTATTTAAATCCTGATATATTGTTGTCAACTTGGGGTTCTTGAGGATATGGATGCATTTCAATATGTGAAAAGTCAGCAAGAAATGGTCTTTACCCTAGCAAGTTTTGAAGGAAAATAAGGGTGGAATCTTGGACTTTCATATATACTGTCAGGAAGTCCCTTTTCATGAGCTTTGCTGGCATATATTTATGGGTTGCCTTTGGTATGCATATAGAGGCTAACTAACTTTTGCAAGCTGTATTAGTGCGAATCTTTAATCCCAGCTCTATATAATGCACAGGGGATACTCTGCAGGAATGGTCAACATGCAGCTCTTTGCTCCTCCTTGGATTGATGTGTCTATGAAAATCGGGATACCCATGCCGATTATAACTTAACGGTGAGTTTGGAAAGCTATGTTGCTAAAGTCCTTACTCATCTCCCGCAACCTTTGTTCTCTGCTAGGGCTCCATTGGACAGAGGAGACGCACAGGAAGGATATAAGTTGTGAATTGTTCCTATAGTTTGAGTAGCTGCAAGTAAGAGTATTGACGTTTGAAATTCTGATCGAGATTAGAGTTGCATGTGAGTGAAATTGTTCTTCTAGAGGGCGTGGCATGTTACTTCCCTCCCTCCTCTGGTTCCTCATCTTCCAGACTACCTTCCTGAGTGTCAAGCTCCAAGCTAGAAGAGAGTCAGCTGGCAAGGGCTCAATGAGAGAAGTCCTCCTCATGTTGTAATCAAAGTTCTGTGAAGTGTTGGAGGGAATGCATCTCAAGATCAGTGTTGAAACTGCACTGAACAAGTTGGTTTGTCTAATGGGTTATTGCGGTCCTCTGTCGATGTTCAATCTGCTCAATCAATCATTCAAGGAAGTCCCATGCACTGAAGAGCATGATGTGTGAGATTGCATACTTCGTGAGGCGCTGTAGGTTATGAATCAGACCCATCCACAGTACCATGAATCTGCATGCGGGATCGAATGCTTGAGAGGATTTCATAATTCATCAAGACTCAAACAAACTGAAATTCCAGCACACTGAATTGCAATCTCAGCTGATACAGGAAGACGTACGTACACGTACTGGAAGAGTTCCTAGCTCTGGGTTTTGGCAGAGGATTTCAATGTCTCGAAGCTTTGGAAAGTAGAAGTCGCGCTCCTTCTCCAGACTATCCACTGATAGCTTTAGCTCGGTGACCTGCTTCCCGTACGGGTCTTCTTTTTTGGCCTTGTTCTGGGTACACACACCACCCACAGATGTGAATATAAGAAACAAATTGACAAGTTGTCTCTTCCTCCCACTAGCACATTTTGTCTATCATCTTGTCCTCTCCCTTGAGATGGCCGGGTTGAGATACTAAACCCAATGTGTGAATAAGCAAATCTCAATGTTCTTCTTCTCTCCTCTAGTAACCTGTGCACACACATGTAGTGCTCATCAGTCTGCTTGTGTCCCTAAGATAATTACCAATGTTTCCAGTATTCGCTGTGTAGAAATAGAGAGAAAAGTGAGGAGTGGATGAAAGAGATTACCTGTTCATTGAGAGCCTGAACTTGTTTGGGAGGAGATGTAGGTACACTGGAAAGCTTGGTTGCCTTGGTGGTCACTGCAGTCCACCCCAACAGACGTTCAAGTCATTTTTAAGCAGACACATCCAATCAGCCTTCCCAGGACTGCCCAAGGATTGCAGGGGCTGGTTCACATAAAAGAAGACCTGAAACTGATGGATACTTTCGACTGAACTAATTTGCATGAAAAAATGGGAATGCATACTGTTTAAATGAGTGTTCTCAGTTCGTTGAGCTGACGATGAGCCATGACCACCAGGGGTGGCCCTCCATTTGATGAAGCCTTGGCAGTAGGAACACTGTGATTATTATTTGCGCTCATGAGTGCCTTCTTGTTTGCCTCTTTCCCTCCCTTGCAGGCCTCTCTTCTCTCTGTCCCATTGTCGCTGCAACTTGCCAGAATGAGGAGGGTGTACAAATACTTGAACTAGCATCCAAAATATGTAAAGAAAGAAGACAGGAGCAGGCCATTTCCCAGAAGCCATGACAGAACTATGTGGGTAGCCTGTAACCTACAAGGTTCCCCAACAGAGCACTGAAGAACCCACACATAAGCAACAAAAACAACACAGCAGCAGATGCACTTACTTGGGGTTTTGACATGGCCATCGTTGATGGAGTCGCAATAATTCTTCATCCACTGTACAAATTCCAAATTGGCCAATGGCCGGCCCTTCACCAGCTTGCTCACCTCAATATGCTGGGCGGGTAATCTAGAACCCACTGCCCAGCGTGGGCAAGGGCAAACTCATGGCTGTCGGAGGTGCCTAGCGCGTGCTTTCGAAAGTTTTTTGTTCTTGGATACAAAAGGGTAGCAAGCCGTTAGTTCATATCTTTTGGTCTTCCCGGCCAGCTCTATGCTTTCTTCTTCTTTTCTAAATCTCTAAATCTGGTCTTTTCACACACGCATCTACTTGCTCCATCTCCCTCTTTGGTCTTGGTTAGTTGAAGAAACCGGTGCCACCTTGTCGACCTTTTTATATCCTCTGGAGTGCAATAGGCAGGAGATCTCACCTGCGAGAGATTGTATGTTCTAAGGAGAAACGTCAGACCAGCAAGGACAGGAGGGAGAGGCCGCAGGGCGGTGAAGGACGGTGTAAGGAGGCACGAATCGAGCCTATCAAGTGCTGGGCATGTTTTAAGCTGCCCTGCTTAGACACATGTAACCTGGGTGGCAATTGGAACGTAGACTTGCAGCACAGGATTGACAGGACCAGGAAGTGAGACTGTAGTGTAATTATCAGCAGAGTGTCACTTGTTCTAAGTGCACAAATTGGTAGGGAGCAATGGCGGCCTCCTTCATGGCCCTTCAATCTCCCTGTGCTGGCACGGAGTGTCTCTCTTCCAATCACCCGTCTGCCTCTGCCGTGGGGCTAGTATTTTCTTTTCTGTTTGGAGTTCTCACCTACTTGCAGGATCTGACTGTGGTGTCTGGAAACTGTAGCGCTTTTCGACAATGTAAGAAGGCCTCCGTACTGCCTATGAGAAATTCCCATGTGACACGATGCATAGCAGATCCTGCATTTTCTGGCCACTTGTAACCTTCGAAGTGAGGGATGTGGGAAGAAAGCTTGAATCCTTGTTGCGAGAACTAAGGAGTAGAATATCTGAGCACTGGAGAATGGTCTTTGTTATTCTTCAACCCCACTCATATGAGGCCTACATCTGTTTGTAGTGTATATCACAAGTGTGAAGCGAAATGCCAACATAGCGAAATTGCAAGCAGGATATCTGTTTCCTGAGGGTGGTTGTCGTTTCCTCCACTGTGTTGTTATAAACATCCCTTCTTTCTTCAGGAATTGAATACCCATGTTGGCTAAAGTAGTGATTTGTATGCATCAGCGAGATGCCACCGATGGAACTTGGGAGATCATGCTCATGTCCCAGTCTACACTGTCAGTAAGGGGGTTGATGTAGTCATGGAGGGGTCACTGTGAACTTGTGCAGGACTATTGTAGAAGGCAGAGTGTCATTGGATACTGATCCTCCTCATTGGCTGCAAGATTTACAGCTAACTGCCTCAACAGCAAAAAAAAGATTCTGGCTACAAATAGGGGTTTTGGAGCTTTTTTTTGAGAGCTTAGGTGGAGGGGGGTCATATTGGGAGAAGGAGAATGGCACATATACAGAAGTATCCAGATGCCAAGGTCATCAGCCTGGGCATCGGTGACACTACTGAGCCCATCCCCTCAGTTATAACGGCAGCCATGGAGGAGGTAATTATTGTCTAGCTGTTCTTATCTTCAAGTGACAATCTTTGATATGCTTTCCACTGAGTTGCTTAGTCCGCGGAAACTGTTAATCTCAGAAATTGATATCAAATCTTTGTTGTAGGTATTGTGAAAATGATTTTGTGCGAGTGGATGTTTTGCCTTGCTTATTGCTAGCAGTGCGCTACTGCAGATGAAGACACAGATGCTTCATGAGCACCTCTCCTTGTCTGTTGTTGCATCTCCCTCTTTCAACCTTTGCTTACAGTATAACCATGTTTCTGTTGATCTCAACTGTGTAGAGAGCCCGAGGTTTATCGACACTGGAGGGCTACAGTGGCTATGGTGCTGAACAGGGTGACAAGGTGACCTTTTCTTTGGATGAAATGAGATGAACCAATTTTGATCAGTGCTGTCAGATGAAACGTCATTCTTTCTGCCGTTGGTCTTTGTATGCAAAGTTTCAATTCAGCATAGTAGTTAGACTTTAGTGCATCCAGAAACCATAGTCAGAAAGTTACTTGCCTTTTGCAGGCACTGCGAGCAGGTCTTGCAAAAGCGTTTTATGGAGGTTTGAATATTGAAGACAATGAGATTTTTGTATCAGATGGGGCCAAGTGTGACATTTCTCGGCTCCAGGTGTGTGGCAGCATGGCCTCAAGCACCTTTCACTACATTTTTATATCTGTCTTCATCGTGTGTCAATAATATCATGGGTGAGCAAAGAGTTTTGTAGCACATACTGAATGGATTACCACCAATGTTCGTCTATTCTGTATGAATTCTCATCTTTCTGCTTCCTGTTTACGATGTCCTGATCTAGTAGTTTTGTGCATGAGATGCACTTTATGTTCATTAGACCCATCTGATGCCTGTGAGAAAGGAAAAACAGTGTTTTTTACAGTCTCCACTGTGCCCTAGGAGGGGCTATGGGATGGTTTAGAATTAAAAGAGAATACACAAAAAAGTGCTCATTAAAGCAAAAATTGTTGCATTCCTCATGAAAGAGAAGGCCTTATCCACTGATTTTGGTTGTATGCAGCTGCTGTTTGGGTCAAATGTGTCGATGGCGGCTCAAGATCCTTCGTACCCAGTAATTCTCAAGTATTCTGCATCATTTCAGACAATGAGAGTTTTATCGATGGCGTCCATTTTTTTACTTCTTTTTGCGGAGGTGGGGGGAGGTGGGAAGGGAGGGTTGCAGGTGACACAGCTATTGAGTAAACATGTTAGGAAGTCATGCTCAGCGGTCGGTAGTTGGAAAAATGTGTTGTTTATAGTTAGCCTCGTATCTTATATCAGAAGCATCTGTCAGATTGGAAAAGGTCTTGCGCATGGTTGGAGAAGGTCATTACATTTTCTTTGTTGTGTGATGTCTGTTTACTAGGCTCTCACCCTGATATTTGTTTTTTACAGTTAGGGGAAATTGGAAATCTCTGAAATTATTAAAACCCGGCTGCCTGTTGGCTTCAGGCCTATGTAGATACAAGTGTGATGATGGGGCAGACAGGCGGGTTCCAGCAAGATGTCCAGCAATCATAGTAAGATTCAGTACATGAAATGCGCGTCCGAAAATGACTTCTTCCCAGATTTATCTACCATCCCGCGAACAGATATTATTTTCTTTTGCTCCCCCAACAATCCCACAGGGACAGCAGCCACCCACGAGCAACTGGAACAACTGGTGACCTTTGCAAAGAAGAATGGATCCATTATTTCCGCTTATGCCATCTACATATCTGATGACAGACCCAAGTCGATCTATGAGATTCATGGTGCAAAAGAGGTGGAGGAGTGCTGATTTGGGACCGAGGCCCCATACCCAGTTGATGACTTTGTGCAAGTGTTCCACCTCAGTTGGATAAACAAGAAAGAAGGGGGAAATTGGAGACAGTTGCAGGCCAAAGTTATGAGCTCCTTTTCTTTTTCCTAGAGACATCTTAGAGCCAGGAGCCTGAGTGCGAAAACAAAGCAAGAATGGTCACCATTTTGATGATGAATCACTAACCATCACGTCCTTCGGCTTGTGCAAATTGCAGGCAATGCATGAAGTAGTGGGGTTCTACAAGGAGAACACCCAAATAATGGTAGACACTTCCACATCCCTTGGCTTCAAAACATATGGCGGCCAGATTGCACCATGTGTGGGTACAGTTTCCAGGTCGAAGCTCATGGGAAATATTTGCTGAGATTCTAGAAAATGCCCACATTGTCACCACCCCAGGGAGTGGGTTTGGGCCAGGAGGAGAGGGATTCATTAGAGCAAGTGCCTTTGGTAGCAGGGTGAATATCTTGGAGGCATCTTGGCAGCTGAAAGAGCTTTTGAAGTAGAGAGGTTTCAGCCTTTGAAGTAGAGAGGCTGTTCGCAGTATTCAACAATTTCTGGGTCTACTAGGCAATTAGCAAATAGGTATTCTGTTCTTAGCCCCAATTTTGAGCCCTCTGAGGCTATCATGAGAAGCATTAAATGTATTCCTAAGAAATTGCAAAACCTTCAATGAGATTGAAGCTGCTTTAGAAATCTCTGATTTGCATCCAAGCACTTGCCACATGAGGCTCCTGTCAGATCATCATGCTTGAGTGGCCTCAGCCTTTTGAACACCCATCTGTTTCGCTATACTTTTTGTCAACTCATGAAAGGGGCCCAGGATGATACATCCCGGACACATCCCCAAATCATGATAAATCCAAACACCCAACACCTTTCTACACTGCGTTTTGCGAAGGAGTGAAGAGAAGAAGAGCATGTCCTGCACAGTCTCTGCAGAGACAGGGCAGGCAGAGTGATGGCAGATCTGGGTGAGGATATGTGCAGTGTGGGCCATGAAACTGCAGGTCTAAAGCGCTGCTCCCACGAGCGCTACAGAGCAGGACAAGCACAGATCCCGCACCCAAGATGGCAACCTGCCCACTGTCCCACTCACTTTCAACCCTCGCTTCACCCTGGGCCTTTTCACCATTATTTCCCATCATTTCCCACACGCAATGATGGATATGGCAGGATTGAGCCGAGGTGCACAACATTTCACTGTTCTCATTCATTCACTCAGCTTGGGATGGTGACTGACTCTGCATTTGAGGAATCGAGAGTCGCGATGCTATGCACCTTACCCTGTCCAACTTACTTTTTTTGTCGCTAGTGTCTAGTAGAGACATGCTCTATGATCTCTAAGGTCCAGAGCTTTTGCAGAGTGCCTAGTACTACTCATTCTTGTGCGGAAACCAGTCAAATTACGCATTGATAGATGAAGTTCAAGACAACTGCTCAACCAGCATTTGTTGCTGGCCAGGATTTCAGCGGATACCCGATCTTGTGACAGTTTTTGCAAAGTGCTTGTATGTCTGCTGTGGTCCAAGGAAGAAATATGCAGCACCATCGAGCAGCCCCTGAATTTTCACTAGCTTGTATCTGCATGCTTGATCCTGTGATGAACCTAGAAAAGCGACGGCATTTGCAGAACAGAGTCTTCTATGCTCTGCAAGAGGGCAGAGACCCAACTCAACCGATCCATGCCTAACATTGTGCATCGATGCGATATACAGCCTCATATCTGTGAGCAACCAGCTTCCAACAGATAGCTCGCTGATTGGGAACTCTCCTGTGGAAATTTGGGAGAACAACATCACATTTGCAAGGAGCTGGATCTCGCACTGACATCATCATCATTCATCTTTCTGCTGTATTGATGAGAATGCGCAACCGCAGATTGCACTCATAAAACAACTTAGCCTCTCTCTCTCTCTCTCTCTCTCCACAAAATAGATCAGCAGCGCCGAGGGAAACGGCGAGACATGGCACTACCGTCCGGGGGCGGCAGTCGCCAGACGTACGGTGAAATACGGTGCGATGATGTCAGATCCAAAAGGGGTCATGATGACCGGTGATTGCCTGTCAAATCTACTTTTAGGATACGCTGCACAGTATGCGCCCACCGGTTGTTACCTGTCGCCCCCCAGATCGAGTCTATGCCACGTACACGTACCGGTGACATGCTAGCCGGCGAGGTTGATGAGCCGCACATGGTGCCGTCTGCGAATGACGCTCGTCGTCGTCACCGTCACGGCTCGCAGATCTTGCAATGCGCTACGGAATGGTGAGATTCATGCGTGTGTGCGGGAAGATTGAAGGTGCGGATTAGGGTTGGAGCTGTGCGGGTGGTTGAAGCAGCAGGTGATGATTGGAAGAAGCGCCGCCTCTTCGCTCAGATCGTCTCTTGCTTGTCTCGGACGTGGATCTGAGCAGCAACTGTGTACCTACCTGCTTTTCTGCCACTTATCTCTCGTGCATCCCTTGCCTCGCTACACTTGTATGTATCACAGCGGCTTGGCGTTTGTTTGTCCTGTATTTCCGCAGAATGTGGTTAATATTTTAGCCGTAGCCGTGTAGTTGCAAATTCTGATCCTGTTTTACTTATCAGGAATCCTGAGCCTGTGACAAGATGGTTCTGAACATTATCGTTCCGATATTAGTGGCTGCAAAGACAATGACAAGATCTGAACATTATCGGTCCGATATTAGTGGCTGCAAAGACCATGACAAGATGGTTCTGAACATTATCGTTTCGATATCAGTGGCTGCAAAGACAATTACAAGTTGCAAATCCCGAGGAGCTGAATATTGTCGTTGAGATATTAGTGCTGCAAAGCAATGACAAGTTGAAAATCCCGAGGTCATGTGATGTTCAATCCTATCTTCTGGCGGCTTGGGACCTCGCTCACTGAGCCCGGAGATCAAGACCAGATGTATGAAGAAGGTAATGTTGAGATTTGGCAACGACAAATTGTGTTGTGAATATTTTAATCAACCTTTCTGATGATCGTCACATGAAAATAGTGTATTGATCATACAAAGCATATTTTACTCCAGAGATTTTACGTCAGAATTGGAAAAGGTGAAGTATTGCAGTTAGACTCTATAAGCTGTCGAGGTCAGTTGGGGTCGCTGGCAACTAGATATCAGTTTCACCTAACTTAGATCTGATTGGAGTAGCACTTCTGCCTAAACTGAGGATGCCACTGCAGGTCCGCGACACTTGCAGCGAGATTTTCCTAGTATTCAAAAACTCTCACAGCTAACTTTTGTGGGAGCAAAAAAAATTTTGATTGACATGTCAACGTCCATCTTAATGTCAGTGGATTAGGATCTGGCTTCAGTCTGGAGGGAGCCAATCCATGGTTGCCAGTCGATTGAGTAAGACTTCAAAGCTTTGGCTACGATCAAGCATGCTGAGCCGAACATATTCCGGAGCAGCCCCGAAATGACGACCACTGCGCGTGAGTATGCCCCTCGCTTTTAAGAATGCTTGGCAGTCCATCTCTTTGATACATCGGAGCCAGGCAAACGCTGCGCACACCAACATTTTCCAGATGAAGTCCAAAATCAGTAAATCATCTTTCTATCGTCCACGCAGAAGCCAACATCTACTTGGCAATCTCCACTCATTCTACTGTCTTTAGTGGAATTAGTCTAAAAATGTCTACATCAAAATAGACGATCACCTGATCATCTCGCCTTGTTCATACTCTGCAAGAAGGGTTGTGCGTCAGAGAACTTTGCTCCACAAGTATAAGGAGCGACAGTTTGTGCCCCCACCATAACTATATTTACTGCACAGCTTTCGGCACAAAAGAGAAGCTGACATACCAGGTGTTGGAGTGACGATCTCATGGAAGAAGGTGCAGGGGGCAGATGAGAAATCCAAGAGAGTGAAGTGAGAAGAAGATGCTAAAACTGCCCGCAGCCGAGTCCACCTATACTGCATTACTGAGTTCCCATAATGAAACAGTTTTTGCTTGTGGAGGTGCGGTGCCGCAAGCCTGTTAAAGTTAACCACCGAAAGCCCATTTGAAGCTTCTTTGGAGACATAGCCATCGACAACTGCTCTGATGATCTGAGTTGCCCGAAGTTGGGAGTCCTGTGACACCCCAATTGTATTGAGTTCAATGAACTTGGCCATCTTTCTGGCCACAGCTTCATCTTTCACGATTGCCCATCTGCACAATATCAGTACTCAAGTATGATTTCTAACTTCCAATCCAATTGCAACTCACTGGCTGTACACCTATATTGTCAGATGTGCGAGCTTGCAGACGAGGGGAAAGATATATTCATTGCAATACAAAACCAGGTGATCGATAGCCCACTGTCCAGACGACTCTATTCACAGTCCCGTCTACAAGTGTCTTGAACAGTATATCGCTCACGCCAAACAAAGAAGTATAATCGTGCACATTCTCTAACTGCAAGGAGGTCCCGAGGTGTATATGTACAGGGTTGACCAGTCAGTTGCTGGTTCACGAGGGACCAGCCACCTGCTGCCAAAAGTGTTCAAGAGACTGCGCAAGTCAGGACAACGGTTCAAACACAAGCTCAACAAATAGCCACATTTCAAGTTCTTGTTCAAGTAACAGATCTGGATGTACTGTCCATACCCAATGCGCGTTCCAGCATGCCCGGTGCTTTTGGAGACTGTGAAAAGCATGAGGTCATGGTCTGCGGGGCTGGTGATGGGGGTATAGTGTGGCCAATAGTATGCCAGGTCGTGCACAACAGGCCCCGTTCCGTTAACAACAGCTTGGTGAATTCTCCCATCTGGATTGTTGGGCGAGGTTACGAGCTCAATATAACCATCATCCTCAGAGTTTTGCTTGAACTCAGCAGCATCTCCAGCCCACTTGTACAACGCTGACCGCAGATAGTCTGTTACCGATGGGTATGACTGCACGCATAGAACGCAAGAGGTTCAGCGAGAAGAGCGTTAACTTCGTTAACTGAGGAAAGAGGGTCCGAAATATCCCTTCTTTATGTGAAATCAGAGAAGAGAGGCATTCTTGCAGTTCCCAGCTGGCATTTAAGGATATCGGTTTCAAAGCACACGAAGGGGCATGTGCACGACCAAATATCGGCTAAAAACATTGAAATTGGGAGGATCATACAACAGAGAGGATCTAATACTAAACACATACTGAGTAGAAAGGAGCTGCAGAAACGATGCTAGTGGGCTTGGAGCGCTCCGGAGACGAGAGTGCGTACAACGCAGCTTGAAACAACTGCGTGGAACCTGTGCCCACCACAATATGCCGATCTTGGGTGACTGCATTACCCACCAGTTGATGCAATGCCCGAATCTGCTGGTCTAGCTCAGGTTCCATAAACCAGAAATGCTGGCTTTGAGCAAAGTAGCTCATGCGCTGCCACCCCAGTATCACGGTAGTACTGCTTGCCACGTTGGCCAGCCAGTAGGCCTCGAACATGGTTGGGTCCCCACTGCGATTTCCACCAGAACCCTTTCACTCAGTAGCTGGGAAAAATGACACTGAAGAACCCCTTCCCTCTCTTATATGCACAACAATCCTACTTCATGCAAGCTATAGAGCTGATGCGAGGACGATGCCAAGACAGCTGATGCGCTTGGGAATTAGGCAAGATTTCTTAAGTTGTGAGTCTACAACCTCCGAGAATGAAAAATGCAGTAAAAAAATTTCAAGGGAGGCCTCACTGGTCCAGGTCGATGATGCAGTGGGACACGATTTCAGAGCAATCGTCACCCCCGTAGCATGCATGACACACACATGTGCCAAAGCTGCCATCCGTCTCTCTCGTCAAGTGCCCATGACCTGAGCAGGGAAGGGAGTTCGGAAAAGCGGTTGAATCAGTTGCAAAACACAAAGTAGTGCCAGGTTCAGAAGAGTGAAACATGAGATTGAATGCACTGAAGCTTCTCTGAAGTAGCAGCGTTGAGATGAGGATCACATTGAGGGCCATAGAAGTGGCCATCCAGTGCGTTGCGGGAGCCTTCCCGCTAGCTTCGCAGTTGTTGGACAGCTCCGAGTTGGGCAACGATGCTGCCACCAAATGTTTTCGCTTTTCAGGGGGTTTCAGCACCGGTGAGCCCAGAACGCGCCCATTCCCTCTCCCCTCGTGGTTGCATTCGTGAATCTCCTCACCTGTCACCGCCATTGTCGATCCACTGATAAACAGCCTACACAGACCTGCAGTGATGCCTAGTTTCCGTGACATAACCAGCTTTGATTGATCCTGCCTTCCATTTTCAGAGAGTCTCACATCCTTCTGTCCTCCCCTCTTTGTGACTTGCTGTTTCATTGACCACAATCAGTCTCTTCAGACAATGTGGTGCCCTCTACGTTCTTAGTTAGCCTGATTCGACAATGGCTTGAACTTCTCTATCTGCATGAGCCCCGCCGTTATTTCCTCTCCTTTCACAAGGGCCCTCCCCTCCTTTCCGCCTCTTCTTTATCCGACTGGATAGTACTGGTCTCCATTCCCGCATTCTATACCTGAGATCACATGCAAGCCATTGGTTAGCTAGCTGCAGTTGGCAAGTGGAGAGGTCCAAGACCAATGATTCTGAAAGCGCAACTGAAGAATCCCCGGAAACTAATACCCCCTGGCATTACCAGAACGCATGCAAACATGTGATTTAACATGACTGCCGCACCTACTTTTGGGGCACCCAACACGGCTGCGCAGACTTCAGATTATGCTCCACACAAGTTCGCCACTCTCCTTCAGAGAGCCCAATTCAAGATGCTTGCAAGCATCAAACTGCCAGGCTCTCTCACAGAAGATGTCCACAGAAGACCCAAGCACCAAACTACCAGCGAAGCGGCCTCCGAAAGGACCTGGCTTCCAAGAGGCACAGCGATTTGACAGCACTCACAAATCCAATCACCAAATCGCAAGCAAATCCAGCACACACCTTGTATTTCAACACTGCAACAGCGATGCATCACCCAGAAAGCGCGGATCGACCATAGCGGCTGCCCTTGCCACGTCCTCCGGTTACCAGTCACCACAGCGCCGACAACTTAGATAACCAGACAGAATGTTGTAAATATCTCACTCTCATCTCTCTCTTAATGAATGTCCAAGTTTCTGCTCTGCATCTTCTTCTTCTCCTTCCTCATCTGGATAAGCAAAGTTGGAGCCCATCCACATACCCTCAACCATTCAACTATCTCCATTTGTCCTCCACATCTTCTCATGAATCCCTCATGTCTTTGCTACTGACCAATCTGCCAAATGAATACTTCATGAGAGATGACTACACTTGTTGCTGAGTTGAAGCAATTATGTGCTGGTTCATGAACATGTGATATCTTTATTCTCTGTTCAACAAAGATTACAAATAGAGGGTTCCCCTGTACCAGTTTGTCATGCCAGGAATGAATCAGTCCACTAAATGTTTGATCTTTAAAAAATTTTAAAAAAAAGTTTGATCTTAGAAAAAAGAAAAAACTATGATCTATGGCACCCTCCACAGATGGGCACCTTGACATCCATCCAGGGGTGTAGAGGATAGGAAGAGGTGCCCAGAAGGTAATACACTGCATGAGGTGGGTGACTGGGACTGCCGGTCGGTCGTGTGACGTGTGTAATGATGATCATAGTTATGGAAGTCCATGACAATGATGAGCAACATGAGTCTGCAAAAGCTGCAGCACCCTCCTTCACACTCGTTCACCCACACTCACTGCCCACATTCACCTTCCTCAAGACCCCAACCATTTCCTTGCCATGGAGAGTAGA
The DNA here is from genome assembly GCA_030704615.1 of Takakia lepidozioides. Lineage (NCBI taxonomy): Eukaryota > Viridiplantae > Streptophyta > Takakiopsida > Takakiales > Takakiaceae > Takakia > Takakia lepidozioides. Next base: position 64,030,830 of record CM060731.1, read on the forward strand.
GCTTTTTTAGACACATTCAGGGAGTACTTACTACTTACATACTGAACCCAATTGAATTTCACCCATATGCCAAAATGCAGCTCTGGGGATTGAGAGTCAAGACTGTCATGGTTCTTGAGTTCTATTTGACAAGGGAGAAATGCAGCTGGTCCTTCCTCTTCTGATTTGGATGTACTCAATGTTTACTTCTTTGTTACTAAGGACTGCCTCCTGCAGCTTCCCTGCATGGTAGTCCACCTTCTTTGTACAACTTTAAGGCTAATAGCCTGAGGACTACAAGCTTGAAACCTATGATTGTCTTACAATGAGGCTAAATAAGTTATGTACTGCAAAGGTCACCTCATTCCTATATATAGATCACAGATCATGTTCTAGAGAGCCCCAGCCATACCCTCATTGCCTTTATCATTTTTCCATGCCCAGCCCATCATCACCACTATCATTACCAAAGCAGATTTATCATGGCTGACTCCTCATTACAAAGATACCAACTGAAGTTGCTTTGCACTTTCCCCAATCGGCGGTTCCATTAGTGCCCAAATTAGTGGAGCAAAAGTAATGGGCAAGAGTGATGGGCCATGAATGCCATGGTGGGTGCTACTAATTAGCACTATAAATGTATGATATGGTTATTACTGTCCCTCCAGGGTACACATTCAGTTATAGTAATGTGGGTTTTAACTATAATGATCTCCCATTCACTGGGTGCAAGTTAACAAGACTTAAGAGCTCTTTATGAAGTACAAGTTGAGTTGCCCATTTATGGTTTTCGTTAGAGAGACCACCAAACCCTCAGTAATTTCCCGGGACTTCAACCAAATCATCCATACTTAGTTATTGAAGCAAATGTGTAACGCCCCAGAGTACACAGTAGCAGTGTTGACAATGGACATGCTCCTCATTTCAACTCCTAATAAGCATGCAAGACTAAAACAAGTTGACACTCTGATGTGGTACCTCTAAAGGCCCTCTTCATCACTCTGCTCCTTTATTATTGCCGACTTGGTAGCAAACCTTCCACAAGCTTGCATATTTCTATTAAGGTTTCATTACATCGCTTTCAAGTTCCAACATGGGCACACAAACCGAGTGATGTGCCTGTGGCCAAGATGTGAAGGTATGTGGGATGGTTGAAAGTTGAAACTCGGTGGAACATATTTAATGACTTCATCAAAGGGAGCCGAGGAGTTGTAGTGATGGTAATCAATGTGTGAAAGGAAATGAAAGAACAAATTGTCAACCCCTTCCCTCTGGAGTCTGTAAGTAGTATGTGGGTTGATTGATGATGGCTTCATTTCCTTCCTCATATTTCGGAGTGACTGTGACTGTGACTGCGGTTTCAAGATATGTATATCATAATCCACCTTGAGAGGAAAGTCATTGAGCTTGTTTCTCTCTCTGAAAGGACTTGAATCAATGTCCTGTTGCTTTCTTGTTTGTCACTTTTCAGTGCACACATTTCATGTTGATCAGAGAAACAATATACTACAAACAATGAGTTACAATCATGGTTCAAAATACATCCAGGGACAGATTTGATTCGTTGAATTGAGCTCCAATTATCTCTGAGGATCTTTTTTCATTCTATTCTATTGCATTGCATTCCAAGCCTTTTTGGTTATTCTCTGGGCCAGTGCTCTCGAGGTGCACTCTAACGTGCCTGGGCATGCAGAAGGTGGGTCCCTGAAACAGATGTGGGGGTTTTGAGTCTCCCTTTTCTGCGCTTCTCTCCAAATTTGTATAAAATCTGGAGCTCGCAGTTCGATGCATTGAAGTCAAGAATCTGGAGCCTGAAGTAAGGAGTAGAAGCTACAAATACCGCTTTTGGGTTCTGAATGGTGGGCCCTTTAGTGCAGTATCGATGAGCAGGTTGTGCAGGTTGTTGTTGTTGAGGCAAAATTGGACACACTCACAAAAGTGCCCGGTGATTGTTGGTAGGAGTGTGTGAACTGTGAAGAGGAAGGAGAAGAAATGAAAGAAGAGATGACAAGCAGCAGCAGATAGGGAAGATAAGGAAGGGGGAGGACGCTCATCAGCAGGCGATGGTCTTTCCAGCACGTGCAAAAGGGCGAGGGCTGCCCCCACCCTCATTCCTGTGCCGTCTGGCCCTTGCGATGCCGACACTGCACGCTCCCCAACGGCCAACTCATGGCCTCATTATGTTGTGTACTACATGCCAGGCCCTGCAGCCGTCTGTTGCACTGCCACCACCTTCTTCTCTCATGCTAACTTCTACCGGATTTGCTCGCACACATTGTAAGTAGCTAAGCAAATAGCCTTCAAGCTGCGGTGATGTCTCGACTCTCGAGAGATCATCGTACTTGGAAATACGAGGAAGGGCTTCCACTTACTTCCACTCACACTGCGTATGTAATCTATACAACTCTGCTCAAGCAAAGTGTACAACACTCCCATTATCCCAATACACTGACTGGCTCAGCATTGAATGAACATCTGCAGCTCAGCAGGCAATGATTGAACATGGATGTTACCGAGTAATCATTACGCTTGATTGTGCTGTGGGTAAGAGATCTCCTCGAAAGAGGGTACTTGTCCAATATTCTACTCAAATCATCACTCTCAGAATGGATCTGTCCTGCTACATGCGCATGAAGAGCGCTAAAATTCCCTCGATGCAAACCTCCGTTTCGGTAGTGCCAGCCGTCTCCTTCCCTCACCTTTCCTTTCCAATTCACATACTCAAAGAAAAATTTCGAGCCCATTGTGAGATTGCAACATAGACTGGTCATCATTTTGATGGCTGCTTGCAGTGTCTTTGAAGCTTCATATGGAGTTCCACTACTGGATGTGTGTAATATCACTCCTTGTTGAGTCTGCTTGTTCTATCCAAGGGGGATGCAAAAATTGTTGGTGATGCAGAATGCCACAAGTTCTTGTTTAGTCTGCTTGTTCTATCCAAATGGAAACTAATATTTCAAGGAAAGATTAGGATCCATGGATTTAGAGGTCATCTTACAAACTGGGCCCTTGTAAGAGGATTCTTCATTTCAATCCATCAAGAACTGGTTCATCTTTCTACACTCATATGTTTCAGATCTAATATATGACAAACTAATCCATCACATCAAAGTGGACTGCCCAAGTGGGTTCATGAAACAGTGCCTGTGCTCCTCGCAGCCTACACTCATGCCATTGTCTGCAGGCAACAGCGAGCATCGTCTTTGTGCACATAGTAACCCAATCATGTTGCTGTTCACTTCGTCACTAGTTACATGGACGACTGTGGAAGAAAAACAATGCATAATTGGTCAGTAAACTTCCAGAATGATGGAAGCTACTTTGGAACTGTGATACTATGCGAGTAAAGAGTGTGGACAACTATCCAGAGTTATTCACAACCTTGCAGTTGGCCATTCCACTTACCAAGGATTTAGTTTTTTCTCTTTCCCCTACATCACAGGGCTTTCCTTTAAGGGAATTGTTAGTGGGCTGTTGAGGGTATTACTGCACAAATAGATATGTAGATGACAAGGAATGTGGTGTTGATGCACTATTTTGAAGTGAGCCAGGGGGAAGCTGTTGTATGCAGTTGTGAGGATGTAATGCAGGTGCACCTTGATGGGGCTCTTGACAGTGTGGCCACCCACCTTCTGACTGCAGGTGGATTCATTTTCTATTTGATTTGCAGCTAAACTATCTCTACTTGTGCCCTACAACTATATATTGTAGGAGACAGCTTTCTTACATGGGCGCCCTTCGAATCGCTAACGGGCTTTTAAATCACTCTGCCCTCAACTTTTTTATGGCACATGTGCCTCACTAAGTAAACTAAGCAAACAGTGTCACGGCCCCAAGAGGACGTATAGAGATATGCACAACTCCTACATGACTTCTACACTCCTTCCGGCATTCCATGCACATACATAACTGGCCACAAGTTTGATCAACTCACAAAACCTGGATGAACCAATAGATCAAAAGGAGGCTACCCGTTCCCACCACCCCATCGCCGTTTCCTCGCTGGCCGCTCTTGTTTCACCTCCACGGTGAGTGGCTGGGCTGTGCTAGAGTTATTCTCTTCCCTTTTAGAAACATTATCAGTTGCTTGTTTTTTTAGCCTTCCAAAACGCTCCTTCCGCTTCTCTAGAACAGCTGCCGAAACTGAACTTGTTGGCTGTGACTGCTGCAGGTCTTCCCCAGGCTTCCGGTTGTTCACATCCAACATGTCCGGATGCTTATTGTCTTTCTTCACACTAGTGCCATTTCCACTCCGTTCAACCTTGGCACCATCCTTGTCAGCATCCATGTTTGCGTGCCGCTTGCTTACATATGCAGTTCGCTGCTTATCCTTACGCTCCTTCAAGATGTGTTCTGCAGCTTGCTGTTCCACTCGCAAGTGGTCCTGCAGCCATAAAAGCCCTCCAGACCTTAGCAGTAGTGCTTAGATGCAAGTAATCAACCAACAAGTTCCTTAACTGGTAAATACACCCTGAAGATTCTATGGAAGGACTGGTGAGAGTACCTGTGCTGCAAGAACCCTCCCTGCCTCAGCCAATGAAACATATCATCCTTAGTAGTTCACCTGGGAGTTCTAAAATTACTGTGGGCCACCTTAAACCCAAGTTTGGTTATGCAGAGTGGATGACAGAAAGATCGAGAACCAACATTTAGACCAGTGGTAAGGGCACAAGCCGCCTCACTAGTGGTTGTGGGTTCAAACTTCAAACCACATGTTGGATGTCATAAACGTAACCTTCCCACAGGAAGGCAGTAGCCCTTCGGGATCAAGTGACACCTTAAGTTACCCTTGCTTCGGCAATGCATTCACATTTTCAGAAAGGTCCGCATGAATTTCGATAAAACTTCAGAAGTTTTAGAGGAGGTGCACAACTTCCGCTCGCCAAATATGTAAGCATATGAAAAGGGCTGACAAACTCACTACATACCTGCCGTCTATCAGCTGTGTGCCGTTGACTGGTTGATGGTGCTTCCTGTGGACGCCGTTCTTGAAATCTTGTGCTATGGTGAACCCCCTGTCTCTTATCCACCTCCATGGATGCCTGCAAGTCCCTTTCCTTGCGGCTGGTCCAGCGCTCCAGTTTCGATCGCCCCCTCCGTTCTGTCTCATCCTCATCTCCTGAAGATTCACTTTCACTAAAGACAGATTTCTCTCCCTTTATGGAGACAAGTCGGCGGGCATTCTCAATATCCTGACCCCTTTTTGAGGATTCCTGGGACCTTTTTGATGGCAATGCCTTGCGATCCACATGTCGTGCAACCTCTGCAGCTTGGTCCTGCAAATCCATAGGAAGACACATTTCAAACAAGGGTGTGTCTCTCTAATCTACCATGTACTTTTGAGAATGCATAACATGAAATTCAACAAAAGACTGCACATAACCCAGATCTGATGTTCTCATGTCCCACTGAGTACAGACATATGGTGTGCACAGCTGGAGGTTTATTTGTTGTGTCTTTGACGGGAGGATTGACAGTTCTGGGTGTGCCTAGCATAGCAAAATTGCTAGGCTCTAAAAGCGAGCATAGTCTGAAAGAGGGGGTAGTCACTTCATTGGTGGTAATGAGGCCTTTCTTAAAGCCAGCTCTCCCTGTCAATGCAAGAAGCATGGAACACATCGTGGCCCTCAATTGCTCCATAATCATACTCATCCACCAAGCATATATGGCTTGGGAGACAATCATAACAACAGCTTTTCAGGATTTTCTGAGCAGGATCTCCTTCAGTAATACTCATTCAATTGTCCACAGTTTTCGACAGGGCACCTTGTCATTGTGAGCACTTTGGTGATGCTCATCATTTTTGTGCCTCTTACTTCCATCTGAATGAACACGGTGGTTCTTGTCTCCTGAATGGGACCCATTGCGCTCAATGACAATGTCCCTGCCCAATCCTTCCCATGCTCGCTTCTGCTCGTGTACATCATCATTTCTTTTCCGCTCCTCCCGAACCCGCAATTCTTTCTCCCTGTTCACAAATACTATGTTTGGTGTCTTCATACATGCCTATACTGAGGGTCTTCCCTCCGTGTTTACCCCCCTTTCAGCAGAACATTCTTCAGGGTAGTAACCTGTGTCTGACTGACTCTCTCTCATGCAAACAGCTTGGTTGCAGGTTCATCTCTCTACAGAAAATGAATAGTTTACCTACGGCCTGCATATGTTGCGTAACTTAGTTGCTACTGGGTATCCATATTGCAAAGTGAGAGGCCCAGATGCAATCAGGGTCCTCGAACCTACTGAAGTAGAAAACAAGGTCAATTATTGATTTGTCACTCACAGGATAGTGCACAAAATCATCTGCTACAAATTAGTAAACCAAGCCAAGTGAACAATGCATCATACCGGTGTCCCCTCCTGTCAACTCTTGAATCTTCTGTTCGATCTTTTCCCCTTCCCCGCAGGTCCTCGTGCCGTGTTTTCCCTCTTGAATGATCCTCCTCTCGGTCAACCCTCTCCTCCCTCACCCGACTTCCCTCCCGAGCACGGGGTCTTCCTTCCTCTCTTGCCCGGGTCCCTTCCCTTTCTCGACTGAACCAGGCCTCATCATCACCAGCTCCTTGACGGGTTCGACTGTTCCGACCTACTCTATCCTCTTCTCTTGCTTTTTCTCCATGCATCTCCTCCAATCTCCGTCGATGCCCAGCATCATCCCTTTCCCTTTTCCACGACACATCAACCCGCTCCTTGCGATGCCGATATTCTTCAGCTCTCTCCCTCCTCCGTGCTTCTTCCTCTCTCTCTCTTGCCTTATCTCTCCGAGTGCGGACTCCATCCTCCCTCTCTAGCCTATCCCTATCTGCCATGTCTCGCCCCCTCCTTTCACGAATATTATCATCCTTCACGTTCCTCCGTTGAGATTCTTCTCTCTCATTGGGCTGCCACCTCTCCCTCTCCTCATCACGTCTGCTGCTGCGCATGGAATTACTTTTTGGTGGACGATATCCATCTAGCTCCTCATAAGGACTTCCATCTTGTGCCAAGGGCCTACTCCGTGACACATCCTGCCGTCGTGGTTGTGAAATTTCATCACTACCATCAAACTGTTCCTTCGACTGCTCCCAGCTAGAGTCCGAACCCTCTCCACTAGATTCCGACAGTGAAGTTTTCACATGGCTAGACTCCTCTCTTTCTGCTTTAGGTGCAGAGACTTTAGCTTTCTTAGAAGCTCGGGCAGTATCGCTGGGCTCCCAACTGTCTTCATCAACAAATTGCTCCTTTGGAGCAGACCTCTTACGATCTTCCGAACGTCCCTCAACTGATGGTTCATCCACACTCTTCTCTCGTACGGTGGAGATAGAGCGCCTAGCAGCCACCCTTGTCTCTACCTCATACTCACGGCTCGGACTTTCATGTTCCCTACTTTCTCGAATGCTTTGAGGTTCTCGCCCAGACCAGTTGGCCCCACTTCCATTGCTATGCTCCTCTTCCCACTCCACAGGAGGGACCCCCCGTGGTGGAGTCATCAAATTTGGTGGTGTCCTACGCCTGCTGGTGTTCATGTAACAAACTTGTAAACAAGAGGGTCTCTACTAAATTCCATCTGTATAAATCACATGTCTCATTGCAGTAGATAAACAAATTCGAGAAGGTCAGTTAAAACAAAGACATTTTCTTAGGCAGTGACTATGACTTTGAATCCGGTTTCGACGCAACTTCAACAATACCAGGCAGGCACATTGATTGTGATAGTCCAAGAGAGGGCAAGGATGCAAACATCCAGGGAGGGGGGGGGGAAGAAAGTGTACTAAAAATTGAACACATCCAGATACTTGTTTGGAAAAATCTGGTGATAGCCTGTAAGATAGCTCCTGACAGCTCCTACTGAAGACGCAGCACAGCCACAGACAGTATGACCAGTGCTTACTTGGAGCTACCTCTCTTCTCCAACTAACATTGCTCTCACAAATCTGGAAGGGCAGCCCTGATCATACATCACACAGCCTAATACGCAATAGTCATACCTCAGAGGCTCATGGAAGTCCATCGGCAGCATGCGAGGAGGGAAGTTCTCTTGTAAAATTCCAGGTCCAGGACCAGGCAATGGGGCCATGCCAGGCCTTGGTCCACCATACATGGGAGGCCTTCCCATTCCCCCCCTGGAGGCCACATTCGAAGTTAGCACAGGAAGTTTTGAGACAAAAATAAACTGATGAGATCAACAACAACTACTGCAGTAAGTTAAGATCTGCACAATAGCTTGTTTTTTGGGCCTCAGGGACAGCCAGATCCTCACACCCTCTTTCACTATTCTTAGCACAGACTGATAAAAACGTGATGCTTCAAGTAAAAACAAAAACATAACATGCATCTCAAATAGAATTCAAACTTCAAGGGGAGTGAGAACTCTTGAATATGGAGGTAAAGAGCTAGACTCTCTCTCTCCACGTCACCTTTCTTGTTTTGGGAAGAAACAAAATGTGTGCCTAGGTTGTGGGCATGACAAGGTAAGGGTTCTCCACTTGATCACTGTGTATGCGTGAGTGAAAAATCCTTGCCTCATCATTGAAGAGAGTTTCACTCCACCTCTGCCCTCGAAATGACGTGCCCAAATGCCATGGCTACAGCCACTTTCCTTCAGCCTGAATTTCAACCCAAAGAAATGCTCTTGTGCAAGTCCTTTGGGAGAACATCTACATGGAAAGAGTACATATTCCAGTCTGTACAGCTGCAATGAGAGAGGGCGTTTACCAAATCACTTACCCCTCACCTTCCTCTCCTTCCTTACTTGAATGAGCCCTTTCATCATTGAACCTTTGTTGAGTCACAAGGCTTCCTTGCATTCATGATGAATGAACACATCTCTCGCTCTCTCACGCTCTTTGGGACATCCACAGACAGACACATGTGGAGACACTATCAGGCGACTCTCATACAGCAGAGACACAGTACCTCTTCAAACCTTTATGCAAACAGCTCAAGTGAGGGCAGATCACAAGGAACAAGGTACAACGCTTGTAATGTGCTCATACCTTCCACCAGGCGGCAATCCAAAAGGACCGCCTGGAAACATGCCAAAATCAGGGCCAGGACCAAACTCAGGACCAGGGCCAGGTGGTCCCATGGGCATACCTGGCCCCCTAGGAAAAGGCCCAGGTCCCTCAACAACCATGTGGAGAGCTGGACGCAGACCCATGCCATGCATGGGTCCTCCTCTCATGCCCATCCCCATCCCCATATTGTCCGACTCCCAAGGCTCAGGGTGGGGATAAAAATCCACCCAGGGGCCTGGGGCTCCTGGTCGAAAGTCGCGGGGTTCATCTTCAATGCGATAGGGAGGGACTTGCTCCATGGTCGGGCCACCCCTCTCATCCTCCTCCCGGTACTCTTCGTGGTGCATGCTTGATGGTGGTACTGGCTCATCGTCAGCAGCATCTTGCAGAACAATCTGTTCGCAAGTGGAGATGCTGCTTTAGATATGCCATCTGGCAAGCTCATAATACTACACTCAATACTACTCACAATACTACTCTACGTTGATTACATACACAGTTCTGTTCTTCAATTTGTGTGTAGCTTCTGGCTGACTATCTGGTCATTATCTATCAGCATGCAGGAAAATTACAGACTTCCATGCAGGTAATTGCCACATTAGGGTCCTTGTGAGCACTACCAGGTAAACCTGACCGTAACAACCATACCACAAACAAGACTAAAGACATTTTTCAGCTGCTTGAGAAGGCAGGGACAGAACCTGAATGACTGCATCAGAATCACGAGTGCGACGACGAATATCTGAGGAAGGGCGCCTCTCTCCACCTCCACCATCAACCTGAATTGCCCGCCCTGTTGGCTGGACAGAGAACAGGTGGGGAGCCGACACTTGTGAGTGCAAACATTGCAAAGTTGACACTAAGATACAACCAACTCTACATAACCACCACAACAGTTAAACCACTAGAGAATGTAGTAGAGAGAAACGGCGGGGCAACAAAAGAAGAAAACGAAATTCTAATACAGCCATGGGAGGCCCAAGGAGAGGGAAAAAGAGGAAGGGGAGGGTCAAAACAGTACAATGGTTGAGCGACCTCGGCCAGTCCCACGCCCTCGCCCAGCTCCTCCTGCATGCGTGGCAGAATCAGGTTGGCGTTGTTGGGGAAAACTGAAGTCCCCTGAGCCATCCTGCATACTTGCGGCTGCAGCTAACTCCGGAGGTAAATCTGGATCATACTCCTGTCTCACCCCAAGGACAGAACAAGGGGGCCATAAAATTGCAAATTGTTAGGAGGATTTGATCCTAAAGACAACGAATTTAATAGTATGTGTCTTCCCTGCTTTTCAACACTGAACAATGCAGAAGTGATAGTAATCTGGTCACGGTGCACAATGCAGAACAAAGAACACAGTATCCACGTAGCAAGTGCCATGCACTTTGGGAGAATCTGAAGAGAAGGTCCTTGCTAGTAAAAGATCATCTTTGAGCTGGGCATTTTGGTAGGATGAAGTAAAGTAAAAAAGAGAGCACGATGAAAAGTTTACAGAACATTCACACGAATTAGACTCTGTGCTTCAGCAGGACAGATGATGCAATATCTAAGTTGACGGCCACCTACTATTGGGCATTCTGGTTTAATACTGGCAAAGCAAATCGCATGCCGTCAAGGTCAAATATACATCATATAGGACAAAGGGACTTGAAAAATCTACAATTATTTTGTGAGTGACTGTTGGCTCAAAAAGAGCGATTTGACCACCATTTGCTAAGCTTGACCGGAAGTAGTACGTCCATCGCACAATGCACGGACAAATAGAGAACAATTATGCATCTCTTATGCGCGACTGTAGCATCCTAGTTAATGAATAAAAACCAGCAGTTTGAGTAGCTTAAGTGGGAAATGCTAACCTGTTCTGACCGCCCACTTTCATAGACTCGAATTTTGCTCTGCATGGTTGCCTCCAGTCGCAGCTGGGCCTGCAAACAGAGATCCACCAACCAACCAAGCTCCTTACATCACAACTCGATGAAGTACTACAGCAAGCTCAAGCCATAATAACCCCGAGGAGATAAGTGAAGATGACATTCAAGCACTAAATACAACTCATTCACACATGGAGAGATTCTCATTCTGCAACATGGCTTTATCGTTGTCCTCCACCCAATATAATGTTACTATCCCATTTGGTATAGTCACGGTCTACTGAGCATATATAAGCCATACAATTATGTGCATGCATACCCTCTCTTTGCTTCTATTCATGGGATTAGCAAATGAGCAGGGTATGAAGGTAAGTTAGGAACATATTGCTCCCAGATACTAAGGCAAGATCAGGGGACACCCCAGGAAAGTCCATCGTGACATGTAACCCCAGTAGCTAATTACCTTCATTTGACATCCTATTAGGGGTATGTCCTGGAGTTTTAGCACATCCCTACTTCACTGATTTGGACTTCTTGATCATACAGTTGATAGAAGTCATGTATTGTACCCTGAGCAACAGAACCTGAAAGTACCCACTCCTAGCTGAGTTTCACTTGCACTAGAATTTACTTCCCATATTGGAACTTATGTTACCTTTCCTTCAAGGCCTAGCATATAACAACCAATCCCTACAATGTAAAACCCAGATGACAAGGCGTGTTGTTAAACTACTCAGGAAGGCTGCAGAGCAACCAGATGCCTGGATTCCTGAAAGGATGAAGAAGTACCAGTTGTCGACAATATTGTTTCCAGGTACTCTCAATGAAGCCGAAATTGAAGTAATCGGTAGGGTCAACACCAGGGCGTCGCCATGGCTTATCCTCCAGGGAATCAAGGTCTATATCAAACACAGACCTGCACCATTACAACTTCCTCAAAACCACAGCAGGCTGCAATGACTGCAAATACCACCACTAACCTGTACACTTGGTCAAAAAAATGCAATCATCAACATATCAAGCATTCATTAAAGCGAGCCTGTGGTCGCATGAAGAAGCCTGGGTGGTTCTTGTGCCAGAACTCCTGGCCACCCACATAAGATCAATGAGGGTATAGGCCAAGGATCAATTTCCATCAACCTACCCCTCGATGCGAGTTACAACCCCTATGTAGAAGTGGAAACTTTCATCCTAGAACCAATAACCATGCCTCAATACAACCAGCCGGACTTGGTGGTTGCTTACTTAGTGGGTGGGAGATTGAACTCCATGCCGTTAGAATACCCACGACCTGCTGAAGTCCAGGGACCGGCACTACTTTGCACAACCCTCTGGGAGCCAGAGCTGCCACGGCCCCCACCACCCCAATCCCCTCTTCCTGTACCTGTGCCCCTGCCTTGTCCCCAACCTGATGCAACACCTCCCCCTCTGCCTCCAGCACCAGCACCTTGTGGAGCTCCTGCCTGCGTAGATGTTGCCACACCAGCTGTTGCAGCACCAGGCCTGACATACTGCAATGGCATCCAAAATGGTTTTTATTTTAACTAACTACAAATTCTATGTAAGCCTTAACTCTCTCGCGCCCTACCAGAGCTACCAGAGTGAAGGGCTCTCACAGACCTACAGTGAAGCCAACCCGGGGAGCAGTCAGGGCCCCAGCCTAAGTATGGGTAAACCCTCTCCTGCAGGGCGTGTTAAACATGATTTCCTTGCCTCCTAGCTGCACGTCTGGTAACACACACCGGATGAAGGTTACACTTGCTATCATGAGAAAGCACCCACCCCAGCAATGCCTGAAACATAAACGCTTGCATGATCACGTGAGTCAAACACTCACTATAGGAATATGAAAATATAAATCACTTGGCAAGGCATAGACAAGGTACCTTATATTGCGAATGATGAGATTGAGTGTGGTAGCCTTGACCACTGTAGCCAATGCGTGGCACCCCTGGACTCGCCCCAGATCCTCCAGCCTTACCGGCTGGTCCCCTATCCTCAACTCCTGCATATATTTGCTGTGAAATAGGTCAACTGTAACAAGAGAGGTCTGACTGGCGTCAGAAATGCAATGCGCATATCAGCATCGGACAGCATATCATCTATACTGCCATCTTCCTCAAAACTAGTCGAGTAAACAGACATGCATCTACCGTGCAGCTATTGAGTAACTGATGCTTCTAGCACACACTCAGCCAAGGGGCACCTCTCATCCAGCACTGCCTGCCCCTTATCCTGACAAACCACGTCCCATTTCCGCATTCAATTTCCCTTATAAATGGATATCTGCTCTATAGCACAGCTGTACGCACAAACTTGCCAGCTGGGCACTCAAGCCTGATCATGGAGGCCACAGATTCCTTGCTTGTCGAAAGTCAGTAAACACATGTGATGAACAATGAAAACTGTTAATATGCTCTGGGAGCAGGTTGTTAAGCGTTTCTGCAAGAGGCAGCTGCCTAGTTGCATTATCTACTCCAATGGAAGAGCATAGCAGCCATTATCCAAGGGTTTGCATGCTCTGCAACCAGGTGTGAGCCATAGTGTGCCAATGGAAGTGCCAAACCAGGCAGATAGGAGGTAGGAAGCTGAAAACCAACAGCATATCATTTCCTTTTCAAAGCATTAGCAATGACTACCTGTAGGCTTGTCTGTTGCCAATATGGGAGCTCCATTTGGAGGGCCAGGCAGAGGGGCCTCGAGAGAGAGCGGAGCATCCTCTCCCCACTCACGTTCAGGCTCAAGGGGCTCGTCTCCTGCAACAATAACCAAGTCTTCTTCGTCTTCATCTTCGCTGCCCTCAACGTACTCCCCTTCCCCCGCTCTTTCCAGGTTGTTAAAAGCGGGGGCTTCATCGTTCAACACGATTTGAAGGTCATCCTCACTGTCACTGTCCCAATCATCACCTTCCTCCCCAGTTATCCCACCCATTGGAGCACCTTCCCTGCTGCCACCATCCCTCTCTGTTGCTTCTTCCTCGAGATACAACCCTCCAGATTCATGTTCTGAACCCTCTGCAGCACTTCGCCTATGAAGATCACTTCCCTGCGAAACCCCACTTTCTCCAATAGAAATAGGGTTTCTATGTCCCTCTAATGACGAGGTTTTGACAGCGATTGCATCTACCCCACTCGGAAACGATGCCTTCCCCCCACGTTCACGTATTCCAAATAAGAAGGATTTCCCATCTTCAACGCTTGTGCCCGTCAAATCTTTGACACCTGAATCCAATATGTCATCAATTGTGCGCTCTGACCCAGTTTTATCTGTTGGTCTCAAGGCACTTTCTTCCACTTTTGATTGTGAGGACACCCTGCTAGCTGCATTTCGAGATGTCTTTGAAGAACTGCCGTATAGCTTCCCATAAAGCAAGATTTCCTCGTTGTCAACGTCCTTTTCCCCCAATTCAAACTCTGCAGAGACAGTGCCACTCTGAACAGCACTTGCTGCCAACGGGAGTGTCTTTGTTGTGGCCAAAGCAATGGAAGAGCTGCCATATAGGAGCTCCTCATCGTCATCCTCGTACTTGTTTCCAGCTCCCTCCCTTGTCCCATATTCACTCTCACCTTTCACCTGCTCTGGCCCTATATCCGCATAGAGATCTCCAAAATCGTCGTCATCATCCATCCTATCTGTCTGCCTCCGTTTGCAATCTCTCACGACTCTCTCAACACTCTTCTCTTTCTCAACGATCGTTCTCAAGGATTGCCTTCCTCAATGACCACCTCTGAGCTCCAAAAATCACAAATCTTAAGAGTGCCCAGTGGCAACGCATTCCACCAAAGACAACCCAATAACTGTTGCGGACGCTCTCATGAAGAATCCCGCATGCACTTTCCCCTTCACCACCTGCCCAAAAATTTGACAACACTTCCATGCATTTTCCCCTCTACTGCCCACCTACCCCCAATAAATAAGCCCCAAATCTAACGCAGAAGCATGGTGGGTTGGAAGACAAGGACTCCTGCATTCCCGTGTCTCTCACACGCTTCCCTTTTATCCCCACCCGACCTCTCCCCTCGTGTTTCTCTTGAGTTTCTGTCCCTTCCACGCCATCAAACGATGAATGACAGTGATGGCCGATGGATGCAGTCAGCAACCTGGGAGATAAAAGCAGAGACACATTCAAAATCATCCGATGGGCTCTGACAACACATCATTTCGATTATCCATGGCCGCGTGTTGGGTCTCCGATTTAGGACCCTGTGAAGTTGACCGAATCCTGCCGTTAGGTCACAAATATCTCAACCCTAACTTGCAAAGTTGTGTCCCGACTCCCACTATGTTCCTTCTACTGTTGACGGGGGCTTGCAACTACTTACAGAGATTGATTGCGTGCTTTGGGTGTTAGGGTTGTAAAGACAGATGCTGTCTGCGAGATGCTCGAGTGAAGGATGGAGGGAGGGTGGGTGCTGTGTTCAGTGTCATAATGCTTGCTGTTCCAGGTGCACCACGAATAGTTTTCCAATCATTCAATCATTGTTGCCATGACATCTTCAATCGTAATGGACTCATAATTTTGGCTGTGTTTGCAAGAGGTATCAATTTCTCATGCGTTGATTCCACTTTGGATATGGAAACCAAATTGTACATTTCCTTCGAGTGAGGTGTAAGCCTCTGAACTTCACATAAACCATGTGTTACTCTTCTGTACTAAACCAAATGACCAACATAGCTACAAACCAGTGGCAGCAGTTTCGAGTCAAATAGACTGGGAAGTGCTGTCAAAAGATTGCTCAAGTGCATATAATAATCTGTACCCTCAAGTTCACAAAACAATTTTCTACTTTTGGGGCCTGAAAACTGTTACATACATTTAAGATCGAGGTTCCTCTATTGTGCCCGATCCCAAAGTGTGAGCACAACAGTAAACACTTAACCTTCTGCTACTGCACACAGAGCAAGTTTCTTGCTCACAAGTAGTCTTTCCGCTGAGCGGTAGTATCACATGTGCAGCTGCTGGATGCCAATAAGGTTATAGACGTAGGCAGATTTTGTACAAAAGATTGATCAGCTATTCTGACCCAGAGAGGGTAAGATGCAAAATAAAGGTCACTATTGGCAAGTTATGTTTGGACCCCAAAGATCAATGTTTTGAGAGCTGAAACCTGAACAACAACCTTACACCAGCCAATTCATTACCCTTTTTGTCATGTAATTGCACACACCGGTACCCAGTTTTCAGCTCAGCAACAGGGATGCAGGTTTGGCCCCCAAAATCATCCTTGTCAGTCTTGTCATATTCGTGGACTTCAATGCGCAGAAGAGCCAGTTCAGGCACTGTCAATGGGAACTCAAATTCGGACTCCCACCTGGGAATCCACTCGTCCTCCATGGTTTTGGTCTTCTTCATAACTGTGTCAGCCGGCACTCCAGCAATCCCAACCTGCTCACCATGCCCCCACCACCTCCATCAAGGAACACGCCTGTTTCCGCAGCTCTCAAATCTCTCAATCAGCCATTAGTGCTCTGGAAACAGAAATTCACATGAAGAAATCGAGTAACACAACAAGCACTGAATATTACCCGAGTATAGAAGTCAGGTGGAGAGTAGCGGTCAAAGTGATGTTTGCCAAACTTTTCCAACCAGCCAAGACCCATTAATACCTTTACCTGTAGCCAAAAACATGACATCACCAATAAGGACCCCAAAGTGATCTTAAGAGAACACCTGAGCACTGCACTCTAAAGAGAAAGTAGTGGGATGGAGAAACTATTCTTTGAACCTGCAGACAGTGGATAGGATGAATTAAACCTTCTTCAAACATTCACTTGGTGGACAAATTACCAAAATTACGAAGGCAACAAATTTCTGCTTGACTGCATGCATGGATGTACCCTCCCTATCCTTGTACTGCATGATGTCCCCCATGCCCAAAACACTACATTCATTCATGATGTCAACCCACCAAGCCTAACGCCAAGTTCACAGAGTCTGAAGTGCGCTTACTGGATTGGTCTCAAGAGGTGTACTAGGCGGATCAAATGACTGGTCCTGAAAACTGGAAATTGGAATGAACAGAGCTATATTGCCAGGGCTGCTGAAAGTTTTGGTATAGGAGACTCCCTGCCCGGAGCCAAGCAAGTTTCAGCTGTGCTGGAACACATGTTACAGACAGATTTTACCTTCAAAGTTAGCTTTGTAGGCTGCACTTCCCGTGGATTGAATATATTGTTACCATCCCCACTCTCAAGCAGAAAATGAGGCTTCTTCACATATCCACACCCTCCATTAGCTCTGAAAAATCCCTGGACCAACCAAAGAGGCCTTCCATACCCCTGCCACACACCACTACAGCAGGTATAGAATCTACTTATAAGACGTTTGCCATAGCCTTGTGGCCTTAGACCCTACAGTAGGTATAGAAATGTACTGGTACCGGAACAGCAACCTTCCAAACTTCTGCAGATCTTGTGAAGTACTCTAGAGTGTTTACTGCAAATTTCTAGAAGGTAGTGACAAGCCTGATATCGAATGAGACTGTGAATGATAATTAACCACTGGCATTGCCTACACACAACTGATCTCATTCTAGGGGAAGCGCTCTGGTGCAGAGAAAGACAATGGACCTGGTTGCCATGCCTGCCCTCATCCTCTTCTCTCCATGGTTATGGTCTCAACTGCTGGCAAACACTGTTCCCAAATTGTTCTCGCCATAGAAAACAGAAAGGAGAGAGAAGAATGGGGTACCTGCATATTGAATGCAACCATCTGAGCTCCATGTGTCCACGACACCAAAGGGTTGTAGTTGGAGGAGTCAAATCGCAGGCCATATGGATAGACTCGTACAATGTTCCTCTGTGTAAACCTGAAATCATACGGAGAGTTTAATTAATAACCGTCTCAAAGAGACATCTATATCATAGAGAAGGGAAAAACTTTGAGTGGTGAGTCCAGCTATTGTTATGCTGCCTCAGAAGGTTCTTGAGGTTCATTACAGTTAGCCACAGGCCATTGGCATTTGCACTTATCCAGCTTAGCGAGAGAAACACTTGGTTTTGTGATTAGCCAGTAAGGAATAAAGGCACATGAAGACCTACAGAACAAGACTTTCGGGATGAGCCTTCGCCACTTTCTGCAGCTGTGGCTCACTGAAACTCACACGCTTCACCAAGTCCTCAACTGTCAGTGTCTCTTTCAGTGAGTTTCCCTTTGGCTTCCCAGCTCGGATAGTGATGAGACGGGCATAACTCGGATCAAACGAATGGTTAGGTTGTGCTTCCTCGATTGTGTCGTTGCAATCCCCTACACCCCCCTGTTCATGCTCAGCAGCTGATGATGCCCTTGGCAATGATAACCCCTGCCAATAATGAAATACTGATCACATCAGCAATGTAGCACCCAATTCCTTCTCCCAAAGAGCTAATTGAAGCTATAATTTTGACGGATCCCACATGCTGGCTTTCCATAGAGTTGCAACCCCCTAGGGGACTTCCTTGTAAGACCTCACCTTGTCCTTGCACCACTATTGCCAACATGAATGAACTTCAGTTAGTTAGCGAGTCCAGGACAATGTTGTCGCGTGAGATGATGTTCCTTACACTCCAAAGCAGTTTTAGGAGCAATCCTGTACCACAGGAGCATCTCAGTGGGAACGAAATAGATATCTAGCTGTCACCTGTCATTTGATGGTGGAACTTTGGAAACTCACTGCCCTGATTGAGGCATGGGAATCAATGTGTCCTAGTCAACATGCTGCTGACATTTGTGTATAAGCTTTTGGATGACCAAATCACCTGGTCGTCAAGAGCACTCTGGAATTCAGGAACCTCCTCGCCCCAACTCTCGTCTTTCACAGGTTCCTCCACGGTCTCCTCCACTTTGTCTTGCTCTTCGAGCTCCTTGATGGGTGGAAAGTTTCCAGCTGTAGCTTCCAGATACTCCTTTGGTGGTTTGGTGGACACCACAATCCTCCTCTTCAATGATTCCGGGGATGGAAACTCTTTCAAACCCATGTCCGTATCTGGATAGAACAGATCACTCCCCAAGACTCGTCTCAAGACCTGCAACTCTACACACAGTTACTAACAAGAACACAAGTGGCAGTGCCTCTCATGATCATCTCTGTTTGAAGTGAGAAGGCTATGGTAAACAATGTGTTATGAGGATATTCTGTTTTTGAAGTGAGGATTTGTCAAAATGTGCCAATGGATCTCCTGGCACACAAATGTGTCAAACACAATGCCACTTTCTTATTGTAAATCCCACCAAGCAGGAACGATCTGCTGTTAAGGTCTGGAAAGTAGTTTGAGACTCAGATGGTAAGTGCCACTTAACTCGAACTGATTTCAGACATAATTTGGCTATCTATGCTAGCAATTTATGACTCACACCATAAGCAGTGCAACCGATGAAGACATGAATAGAAACCAACCCAAACAGAAGTCTTTTAAAGCAGATGGTGTAGAACTCCACTTCTGACCCAGAGTCACAATGAGGAGAGAGAAACAGAGAGACAGAGGGAATTCTACCTCTGCAGCTTTAGCCTGCAACGGTGCTGGAAGATGGTCCTCCAAGGTTACAACAACGGGATACTCAGATGCGACAAAGGCATTTTCTTTGATCACCGCAATACACTTCTCAAAATCCACAGGTGCTGTCAAAGTCCTGCATTTTGCGAAGAATGAGTGTGAGGTTTGCAAATCACAAATTTCAATCAGATTCAGCAATACATAGGATAAGAGCAAAAGTCTATCATGTAAGAAGATTACTGTCTAGGGTAATAGATCCAACAAATGCAGCCACTTGGTGTGTGGGGTGGCCGAAACCTATCTGTGAAGACCTTTGCACTGGTTAGGGCATAGATATGAGGGTAACCAAACAATGAAAAGTCAAGTACCACATCTCTGTGATGCAAATTGCCCAAATGCTTCACAACAATATTCCACGGGAAAGCCTGGCTTTTCTTCAGCCATTTCTTTGGCTGTTCCTGTGAGAGCAGGGTGAGTGAGTACCTTTCCTCAAGTAGCCTTCTGTTTTCTGCTTGCACAGGAGGATTAGTGGGTACAGAGCAGAGGAGTTCTTAGTAGTCCATAGCATGTAGAGTTACTACTGCCCAAAGACACCCTGCCTGCTTGCTCCGACTTAAGAAATTGCTGTGCATCCAAACAGATTCCCAGGCAGGTGTTAGAAAAGAGAACGTACTTGCCATGAAGAACTTGGATTTTGTCCTTAGACGAGTTAGGCCACAAGTCCAGTTCAATGACGCGCACTCCTTTGCGCAGTGCGTTACAGAGGGGAACTGTGCTGCAGTCACTGCTCAGCTGGTTGCCGGTCAGATATGAGTTGTGGCCTGTGTATATGTAATAATGAGCAAGTGGATCCGTCATATCATGGTGAATCTGGCAGACCAGCCAGCACAGGAGAGTCAGGATGAATCCACTGACACTACAGTTACGTACACAGCATTGCTTGATGGTTTGCAGAAGTAGAAAATAAAGACATACTCTGCCCTCACACAGGTGACAATGGCGACTTGGATCTGATAGATATGCTTGATATCAAATAACTCATGGAAGATGGTACACTGTCCTCTCCTCTCCCTTCGTATCGCTTTTCAGTCACCCACAACAAGCAACTACTTTGCTACTGCCTCCAGTGTAACTAGTAGTAGGATTGCTCCCTCGAGCACTCCTTGGCTCTCTCAGCAGTTGTCGCTGATAGAAACTCATATAGAGGAGGAATACCGTTGACTGCGTAGAAGAACTCAACAATTTTCAAGCAAAGCACTCGACAAGACCCGCCACCAGCTGCAAGAATGTCTAGACTTATGGTTGCACGACTGTCTCTAATAATAAAATATTCTCTCTCTTTGGGGGTATTATAGGGTGTGAACGTGTGAACTTCAAATCAAAATATTCGCACATGTCAGAACGTCAAAGGAGGCTGCTGGAATAAGTGAGAAAGGAGGGTGGTGGAGAGGACTTACAGCAGAATTGAGGGGCGCATTGAGGGAGGCATTCAGTAAAAACTGAAAGAAGGAGTCCAAGCTCAGGCCAGGGCGATTCGACTTAGACAGATTGAGGATGGTTCCCACAGTGCCCGTAGACTGCTGATGCTGCTGCTGCTCCAGAAGATTTTGAGCATACTCAAGTGTGACCTGCGACTCGCCCTGAACTTCTCGTAGAAACTGCTGCAGCCTCACCGCATCTAAGGTCCCATTCTCGGCATACCTGGCGAACACATCCTGCACCTCTGGTACTGGCTCTATGGCATTTGTTTTGTAATTCCGGCTGAAGCATCCAAATAATTTGAAGCTTGTCATTGCGTCTTCCCTCTCCCACCTCACTCCCGCACTCTTGTCTCCAGCTGAGGATCCGTGTCCTAATCCCGATTTTCTACCAAGATCGAAGCTGTTCAATGCAAGTCATCACATACATGGACATACATTATTACCCACTAACCGACACCTACACAGGATCCTACCTAAGAGAGTGGGACCCAGTTGCACGGTTGGATAACATCCACTGGCCAGCCATTGCCCTGCACGCTGCACATGGGCGCTTGCTCAAGGATCTACCTCCTCCTAATCCGCCTCGTCTCTACAACGACTTTGGAGGAGAAAAATCTTGTGGGTATTTGCAGACACGACGATGGCATCTCCACGAGTGTCGGATTGGGCCCCTACTTCATTGAGCAGGTGGGTCTAAGAAGCAGCCGCCCGGCCCTTCCCAGGGTCCAGCACTGTCAGAAGCAGTCTCAGAAATTTTGGAGGTGTTTTGCTTGTGGCTCCACATTTGGGGAGAGGATGGGCAGCCAAAGTTTCACTTGTTATTCTGCTTCCATTGGCTTACATACCTTTGCAACAGTATGATGTGGGACTTTCGGAATGATTTTTACGAGTGAGATATCCACCGCCCGGGATCTTTCAAGAGTTCCCTCTCCAACAGCGGGGAATTACTTGGATCGTAAATGCCCTCTACCTCTAACCTACCACTGTCCTGCTTGGTCGGCTGACCTAGTGGATCAAACCGATGGTTCCCGAAGTGATGCATCACATTTTCCTTCCTCCCGGTAAAGTTGTCCACCACAATGACGTTGTCTCCCCTGCCATCAGCTTCTCTACAAGATGGCAGTCTCACCTCACCACCTCTCGCAACGGTTTCCTTTTCAAGCCAAGAGGGATTTTGGCCCCGGGGCTAATGACTTGCAGTTGTTGCTTCCGAATCAACAATCTTTCCGATGATTTCCGGTAGCTACAATCGATCTCAGTCGAAGCCTTAGGAGGTATCTTAGGAGACTTAGGATCTTCTACGAATTGTGGCGCAGGAAATAACAAGTGAGGCTGAAGAAGAAAGACGGCTGTTGCAATTGCCATCCCTAACAGGATAGACATGAGGCGCTGTTCTCTTACAAGGTGCCTTCCCCATAGTGAAAACCTGACCTATTTTTTAACTGTCATCTTTTCTTTCATCCTTTCTTAACAGGATTTCTTTTTTCTTTTTTTTTCTTTTTTTGTTAAATAAGGCCCCAGGGAGGCCAATATATTGAAGGAGGAAAAAATAACCTCCATGACATGCCATGGAGGCTCGTGAAGGGATACTGCCCCGAACCCGGAGTGACAAGGGGTAGGTCATAACAGAAACTAGAGATTCAAGTGGGAGGTGGTGCAAAAGCTAAGGGTTGGCCCTTCTACGTTTGGATGGCTCAAATGAGAGCTGAGCCTTGGATCTCCCTCTACGAAGACTGCGCCTGTGGCTCCAATTCACATCTGATTCTTACCCATCCGTAGGTGAAAGACAAGTGCTAATGGAACTGCTAGCAGGGAGGGGGTCGTTCCAATCAATAGCGGCATCTGAGGTTCTGTCCAGTGTTGGGAGGGTATATTGATTTTTCCTACCCTCAGGGTAAGGGTATATATGATTTTGGGGGTCAAACTTATCCTGGGGGTAAGGGTATAATATATTTTTTGAAAATATTTACCCTCCAGGTAAGGGTATATATAAATTTTTACCCTCGGGGTAAGGGTATTGGGTGCCACATATACAATGAGGGTAAGGGTAATTGCAGGATAATGGTACCATTTTTATATCCTATAGGTGAATTAATTTAATTAATTTATGAATTTTATTAAATATTCGGAATAAATCATTTTCAACTGTATAACATCCCCAATATATAGAATTTAACGGGCTATGCCTTTTATTTTGAAAATAAAACAAAATATTTACTTTTTTTGTGGCTGCAAAATTTTAGCCCTCATTTATGCTCTTCTAAGGGCCCTAGAATATAATAACAAAACAACACATTTGATCATAATGAGGTCCTAAATCACCAACGCTTGAAAGAGACGATAGAGAAAACGGCAGGGACCGAGGAAGGAGAGAGCTCGGCAGTAGCACACGCTTTTTGCAAGAAGGAGAGAGTGGCAAGGACCGGTCTTGGAGCATAAGATGTGGAGAGGAAGACCAACGAAGGGAAAAAAAATAAAAATAAATGCTAGTGTTTGTCTTCTCTACTAGCAAACACGACACCTACCAACATGTTAGCTCGGATGAAAGTGCACTTAGTGCCACCCAGATTGCTACCTTGATGGCTGTGGTGTGTTCTAGGCGGCGTCCCATGCGTAAGCCTTCATGGCGAGGTTATTCTGAAAGAGGTTATTTTTTCCTCTCACTATAACTAAGGGGCCTGATTTGTGAGCTGTCACTCCCAGGTGTTTCCCGTTCAAAAAAACAAAAAATTATACCACACCTAAACCTAAACCCTAGTAATCAAATTAGTATACCCTTCCCTATTACCCGGCCATTGAACAGATTTACCCTCAGTGTAAGGGTATCCTTCGAAATTTCAAACCCCAGGGTATAATCCATTAAGGGTAAAACAAAAATAATTATCCCTGACAAGGGTAGAGTAAGGGTATTTTTGAATTTCCAGGGTAGGGTATATCCATATACCCTTATTGGGTTTTACCCTCAGGGTATAATGGCAGAAAAAAGGTATCCTCCCAACAGTAGTTTTGTCGCAGGGGGTCGGTATCCTGTGAGCACAGCGTGAACATGCTCACGTGAGCACAACCCACGGTCATGGGAGTTATATATTTTCAAAACGGAATAAAATCATAAGCGAGTATAGTTTTTGGTGCATTTGTACGGTACATCTGCGCCAATTCAGCGAGGCGAAACCTTCAGTAGTGTAGCCAGAAACCCTAAACCTATAGCGGCAGCGGCGAATTTCGCATTGAGAAATGATATGTGCTATGGGCCCAAACTGAATTTTGCAGTTGGGAAATGATAGTTTAGGTGAATTTCGCATTGAGAAATTATATGTGCTATGGGCACAACAACAAATTTTATAGAGAACTGCTGATCAAAACAATAAATTTCACAATGAGAAATTACATGTGCTATGGGCACAATGCGAAACCCACCAACAATTATGTGAAACTAACACATAGAGAACAAGTAGCCCCTATACCTGATGAACATGTTACCCTATAGGCGTGGCTTTTTCCCAAAGCGAAACCCACCGCTGCTTAGGTTTGTGCCCATAGCACATATAAATTCACATTGCAAAAATTCACCTAAACTATCATTTCTCGCTGCGAAAGGGAAAAAACCACGCCTATACGGTAACATGTTCATCAGGTATAGGGGCTACTTGTTCTCTATGTGTTTTTTTTTTTTTTTTTTTTTCAGAATAAAGGAAACACCTGGGAGCGACAGCTTACAAATGAGGCCCTTGATAGAGAGAGAAGAAAATAACCTCTCAGAAATGACCTCGCCGTAAGGCTTTATGATGTGACACTACGCAGGGAAGGGGGAGAAGAGCGTACCACACCCGTCAAGTAGCAAGATTTGACCCCAGAGTCATCCGGATGGCACTCAGTGCACTTTACCAACTGAGCTACTGAGTGTTGGTCTATGTGTTAGTTTCGCATAATTGTTACTAGGGCTTCGCGTTGCTCCGCACTACTAGCGACGAATTCTGAGAACCAGTTGAATTGGTACAAAAAGGGGATGGGTCATCCCCACGGCACGGGGTGAGTTGTTAATTTGTTGATGGGGTCTATTAAGTCTTATGAAAAGATGGACTACATTGTGTTCCGATACATGATGCAATTTTGGATTGTGAATGTTCAAGTCTTATTAAAAGGTATATTAATGCCATACTAAAGCCATTGGAGGATGGGGGTGCATGTGAAAACATTAAGGCTACAAGATAGCATGTTTTACATGAAGGTGCAATGCAATTTTGGATTGTGAATGTTCAAGTCTTATTGAAAGGTATATTAATGCCACACTAAAGCCATTGGAGGATGGCGGTGCATGTGAAAACATTAAGGCTGCAAGATAGCATGTTTTATATGAAGGTGCAATGCATAGCCCACATTCTTGTGCATTTGTTGGTAAGATTTGTTTTGACTCACACTGAGTATGTGATTTAGTGATGCACATACCTTGGAACCCGAGCCCTGGCCAAAAAGTAGTAGTTTCCCATCAGCTTCGAAGAAGCACATATTCTCCACTACTGCAACACACGGAACCTGGGCACAAAAAACGTTACCTATATGCGGGATGGATTCTTACTTCTGCAAAGGTTTCTGTCCCTTTGTGTAATTAACACATTCTATCTCTTCCTACGCTATCATTTGGCCTTCATTTCTGTTATATCCATGGGGCTAACAACCAAGCCGCTACAGCAAGAAACATCTATTCAGTTTGCAGCATGGCTGAGCACCTTAAGGATGATTTGAAGGGCCTAGCTACAGTCAGCACTAGACTGAAATCTAAACTGAGGGCGGGAGTCTACCTTAGAACAATAAACAGATGCAGACACGAAAATGACATTGTCAATGCCGGCTGTGTGGTCAGCAATATTCATTTTCTGACCCTGCTGCCATGACCCATTTGGGAGCTAGAGGCTAACGTCAGTAAATATGTTGCGGTGGCATTCTACAACAGAAATCCTTCCACAGGGAATCATAGGTAATCTGGAGCTTGAAATCCGGCCTTCTTGGATGAATCTGGACCCACACTCTATCCCTGCTCCTTTAGCTATCCATGCCTCTGCACAAATCATGCATACATCCTTGTCTTGATGCTAGCAGCTGACAATGACAGCCTAGAATTGGTTAGCATCCCATACAACAATTGCTCAGCCACATTTGGCATATATGGTATTGTTCAAAATCACATCTGGTACAATTCCAGCTTTGGTGATGCAACCATGCACCTCTTTGCCCTTCTCCACGGCTGCCAGGCTTGCCCACGCACTGCACACGCACACAAATGTGATATGGTCGGGCTTCACCCCTCCCCCCATCATTTGCTCATAGGTCTCGAAAGCCTCTATCCCGCGCCCCTGTTGTGCCTGCAAGCATCGCGTTCCACGACACCGCATCTCGTTCAGCCATAGTGTTGAAAACTTCCTTCGCATCCTTAATGCACCCACATTTTGCATACATGTCCACCAGGGCAGTGTTCAGGATGACATCTGGTATAATTCCAGCTTTGACGATGTTACCATGGACCTCTTTCCACTTTTCCAGAGCTCCCAGGCTTGCACACGCATTGCAAATAAAAACAAATGTGATGTGGTTGGGCTTCACCCCTTCGCACATCATTTGCTCATAGTTCTCCAAAACCTCCATCTAGCACCCAGCTTGTTGTGCATATCCGGCAATCATTGCACTCCATGACACCACATCTCGTTCAGCCATACTGTCGAGCACTCCCTTTGGATCCTCGATGCACGCATATACATTTTTACATTTTTGCAAGGCAGTGTTCAGAATGCCATCGGGTACAATTCCAGATTTGACGATGTCACCATGGACCTCTTTGCACTTTTCCAGGGCTGCCAGGCTTGCACACGCATTGCAAATGCAAACAAACGTTATGTGGTTGGGCTTCACCCCTTCCTGCATCATTTGCTCATAGGTCTCCAAAGCCTCCATCCCGCGCCGTTGTTATGCATATCCTGCAATCATCGCACTCCACGACATCTCGTCGCTTCATACATGTCCACGAGGGTATTGTTCAAAATGACATTTGGTATAACTGCAGCTCTGACAATGTCGCCATGCACCTCTTCACTTTTTTCTAGAGCTGCCAGGCTTGCACACGCATTGCAAATGCACATAAACGTGATGTGGTCGAGCTTCACCTCTTCCCCCATCATTTGATCATAGGTCGCCAAGGCCTCCATATCACACCCCTGCTGTGCATACCCTGCAAGCAGTGTGTTCCACGTGATCGAAGATGGTTGAGCCGTTATGTTGAACACTTGGTGAGCATCCATGATGTTCCTGCACTTAACATACATGTTGACAAGGGTGTTGAGTAGAAAAACATTTGGCGGGAATCCACTTTGGATAATGTGAGTGTGCATCTGCTTTCCAGCTTCCAGACCTTCCATCTTGATGCACTTAAGCAAGAGACAGACATACGTATCTGAAATGTCTCCTTGGTTTAAAGTCTGTACAGAGCTTTGTCAGACTGCCTGCCACACAAAGCATCTTCACATGGCCAGAAGTGCCAGAAGAGGCATTGTGGACTCCCTCTCTTGATCCTCTTTCAGAAGTTGTGGTCGTGGTTGAGGTGTCTGATTTTAGCAAAGGCGCCGCTGCAGCTGCTGCCTTTAGGTGACCATTTACCCATGCAAGTTTCTTGTAGCTATTGATCCAAAGGGAATCATAGGTAATCTGGAGCTTGAAGTTCTAGGAAACACCCAACTAAACTTATCACACTAGTTCCTATGCTCAATTGCATCTGCTACTCTCCGTAATCCAATAGGCATTCACATTTTTGCCTCGATTGTCCTACCATTAACTGGGGTCAGAAAAGTATTCATTCCACAGCTTCTCCTCATCTCTATTATCTGTTTCTGGATACTTTCCTGTTGTCACATTGGCAATATCATGTCAGTCACTCCAAACTATCAAAGGTTCACTCACCCAGCTAACTTGCAGAATTCAACACGAAAACTTAGGGCCGATTATGATAAGAGGGGAAAACAGGGTGAAATGTGTTGAAGAAGGTGCCTTCATTAGCAGTGTCTGACTTTATCAATTGTGCCGCTACCGGGTCAACTTCTTGATGATACGGAAGGGTGTTCCAGGGGCCGTGCTGATGAGCCCAAAAGCAATGGCCAGCTTCTCACTGTGAAGGCAAAGAAAATTCCTCTTGTTCCTCCTCCATATCATGCAGTACAAAGCGTGTATACCCAGAGTCCTTCATCTGTGCAGACAACCTCTTCAGCTCTCTATTGTACCCCAAATTTGTCATTGTATGCACCTGCTTGGCCATTGCAATAGAGCTATGGTCTAGCTCCTTTCTGACCCCTCTTTTCTGCATCATTTTTTTCACTCTGGTTGTGCCGTCCCACCTGCCAGCCGCAACATCGATGTTTGATAACAGAACATAAGTTCCGGCGTGAGGCACCAAGCAAGGGCCCCCACGCTGCAGCATCTGGTTCAATTGGCATTCTTTTAATTAAGTCCTCTGCCTCAATCAAGTGGCCCGCACGGCCAAGGAGGTCTACCACGTAGCCAAACTGCTCCACTTTGGGAGTGAGCCCATGATCCCGACTCATTGAATCAAAGTAATGGTAGCCTTTATCCACCAGGTCCACATGACTACGTGCAGAGAGAACATATGTAAAGGTGATACTGCTCGGCTTCATGCCTTCTTGTTGCATTTCTTCAAACAGTTGCAGAGCCTCTCCGCCACAACCCTGCTGAGCATATCCTGCAATAATCGCACTCCATGAGACCACATCTTGTTCAACCATGTTGTCAAACACTTCACGGGCATCCTTAGTTCTCCTGCATTTGGCATATATGTCAATGAGGGTTGTCTCCAGAATGATATCTCGTGCAATTCCAGCTTTGATAATGTCAGCACGAACCTCCTCGCCCTTTTCCAGGGCTGCCAAGTTGGCACATGCGGTGAGAAGGCAAACAAATGTAACCTTGTTGGGTGTCACACCTTTTTGAATAAAATAGATGAGCGTTGACCCTAGCAAGCCTGCAACAAAAACCTCTGGTACTGCAATCACTAGAAGAAAAACGCGGAATAACCACTGCCCCCCTTAACCACTCTTGTCTTTTATCACTCTATAAATCACTCCAAGTAATGGTAACCACTGGTCAGTGGTTAATTCCGATGAAATGCCACGGTGGCATCATATGGAGTGGTTGGAAGTGGTTTCAACCACTGAGTAATCCACGTGTAATATTTAATTTCATATTTATTATTCGATATTTGATCAAATATTTATATTAATAATGATAATATCCGACATGGACGGGTACAGTGATAAATTATGAGTGGTTAAAGACACCTCAGTGATGGGAAGTGGTTGAAACCACTTTCTACTCCACGTGTAATAAGTTTTTTTTTAAGATTTTTATCATTTCAAAATATATTATTCCACGTGGACGAGGATAATATACGTAGATCTGGAGTGGTTAAAGACCCCCCAGTGATTGGTACCACTTGCACAGTGGTGGAATGTGAGTGGTTAAGACCCTTTTGTAACTGGAACCACTCTTCATGTGCGCACTTGTGAGTGGTTACATACACGTGATTGATTGGTACTACTTCTGTGGTGGGTTGTGAGTGGTTGAACACACTTGAGTGATGGGAGGTGATTGAAACCACTTGCTACTCCACGTGTAATAATTCAATTTTTATTTAAGATTTATCATTTCAAAATATATTTAATTATGAACTATATTATTCCACGTGGACGGGGACAATATACGTAGATCTGGAGTGGTTAAAGACCCCCATTGATTGGTACCACTTTGAGAGTGGTGTAGAGTGAGTGGTTACAGACCATTTAGTAACTGGAACCACTCGGCAAATGGTTGGAACCACTCGGCTAGTGATTACGCGTTAGTGATTACATACACACCAGTGATTGGTATTACTTCTGTGGTGAAAAACTTTAGTGGTTTGTGTGTTGATGGAAAACCTAAAATCCATCCATCTATCGCTACATTCATCCATCCAGTCATGAGTGAGGGGACTTAGCGTTTTTTTTGTCTTCCCTGCCATTGTGGCATCTGTTTGTTTTCTTTGTGTCGAGTTTGATCGTGAAAGACAAACATGACAGAGCTATGTTTGTTTTCTTATAGTGTCGAGTCTGATCATGAGAGACGACGAGCGGAGCTAGTGGGATAGGGACAGACATGGACTCAAGACCTAGAATCGGGGCATGAAGGTGTGCACGATGGTAGGACAACCGCGATCGCAAGGTGTGGCTTTTTCTCAATGTACAATGACGAGCGAAGCTGGTGGGATAGGGGGCAGACAGGGACTCAAGACCTAGAATCGGGGCATGAAGGCGTGCACGATGATGGGACAACCGCGATCGCAAGGTGTGGCTTTTCTCAATGTACAATGACGAGCGGAGCTGGTGGGATAGGGGGCAGATAGGGACTCAAGCCCTAGAATCGGGGCATGAAGGCTTGCACGATGGTGGGACAACCGCGATCGCGGGGTTTGATACTCATGGGAGAAGGGACAGCATTCTGAATTACAGTAGGAGGTCATGAAAGTGCTTGAGTGCTATGGAATGGGTGTCTCTGCTGGTGAAGTGTTGCTGGTGTACTGCCTTTAGATGTTGCTCATGCCAGCGGTACAATCATTAAAGTAGGGGATGTCTTGTGTGAAGAGATGGTGAAAGGATTGTTGAACATCTGCTGAACTTAGTTGGAAGGAGGACACAAATGAAGAATAGTGGGGAAGAATGCCAATGACATATGAAGAGGGCAATGTACCTACTATGGGGGTAGGCTGTAGCTTTTCTGAAAGAAGATATCAGGTGGCATGCATTTGTTCCCTACTGCTTGTATCAATCAGCTTAGGAACATTCATAGACTGAGATCTACAATCAGTGGGGCATTCAAGGGTCTTTCAAATAGTTAAAATGTAGTGTTAAGGAGGAGTTAAAAGTGGGGGCTCTGTGATATCATGCCCTCTTCATGCAAAGGGAAAGAGAAGAGAAATCTGAAATAGAGAAGCTAGGGTTTTGCATTTTCATTTAAGTAGATGTGAATGATGTCAAAACACCATGCATCAGTGTACAATCCATGGGCAGGATATGAAGGGGTAGCAATGTCATGCCAAAGGGGATCTGTTTCTTAGATAGCTTTAGTATTAATAAAGAAGGAAAATAAGAGCTCATGTGTAGAAACTAGGGCCTTTGCATTCTGGTTTACAGTAGAGTAAGTGGCACACATATTTCTGCATCACTTACCTAGTCCACGTATGGGCCAGTGGGGTATCTCTGATATGTTTACACTGTGGATAGGATCTGAATCTGTATAAGGTTCAGAATGTACACCTTGTGATTTTCCAATAATGACATCTGTAGGGAAGAAGAACCCTGGCATATATGATGATCTATTCACTAAAGAGACCCAATAACAATTTAGATAACCTCAGCTCTGTCCATGTCTTCTCTTCCGCTGCGGCGTGGATAAGGGTATAAAGTCTCTGGTCAAAAATAGATTTATAATGAATTAAGTAGAGTCTGAGTCATTTTAGAAATAGCAAGTATGTTGATGTCATAGGGCAGGGCCATGGATCACTGCTCAAGAAACATTTAACTATAGTTTACCAGAAGGGTTTCATGCCCCTTCTTTTTCACACTACAGTGTGGCTTTTCCTTAATGTAGGATGTGAAGAAGTTTGTCCATCCTGCAAATGTGGGCTTTTGGCTCCTGTTAGTACGGTATTCTTCCTGATGTTTACAAGGTTCTTGGGAGAATCAGCTTGGTCTTAGCAGCCCGCTGATTCATTTCTTGATTCAACCTATTTTCAGCTTGTTTTGCCCTCTTATCAGACTCGGGCCTGATATGCATATTGAATTCTGTAAGTTATCTCGTTGGTGCAAGAGAGAGAGTCAGCTTGGTCTTAGCAGGCCGTGAGGGCACCTTCTTCTTCAACCTATTTCAGCCTGTTTTGCCCTCTTATCAAACTCAGGCCTAATATGCATATTGAATTCTGTTAAGTTAGCTCATTGGTGCAAGAGAGAGAGTCAGGTTGGTCTTAGCAGGTCGTGAGGGCACCTTCTTCTTCAACCTATTTCAGCATGTTTTGTCCTCTTATCAGACTCGGGCCTGATATGCATATTGAATTCTGTAAGTTAGCTTGTTGGTGCTAGAGAGAGAGTCAAGTTGGTCTTAGCAGGCCGTGAGGGCACCTTCTTCTTCAACCTATTTCAGCCTGTTTTGCCCTCTTTTCAGACTCGGACCTGATATGCATTGAAATATGTAAGTTAGCTCGTTGGTGCAAGAGAGAGAGTCAGCTTGGTCTTAGCAGGCTGTGCCTTGTTCAAAGCTGGAATTGTACCTAATGTCATTATGAACACTGCCTAGCAGCTCTGGAAAAAGGGAAAGAGGTCGACATGTTTGCAAAATGAAGGCCTTGCTTGGTGCCTGCAGAATCCATGGCAATGTGGAGATGGCTGAACGTGCGGCATGAAGGTGTATTCTTCAACATATTTCACCCTGTTTTTCCCTGGCCAGCAAGCGTAAGTAGTCCACCCAAAGACAGTCGACTGTGATCAATGCTCCCGTCTGCAAGGGTCTTAGGCTCTTCCCGTAGAGATCCAAATAATTGGTGTAGCATATGATTCTGCAATCCAATGGGAACATGAGCCTCATCTCACATCCTTTGAAGCTCCACAATACGACATGCGATGGCCTCTTGCAGTGTCAATGCTTGGGGTGCACTTGATATCGTTGCATTGTCATCAATAGGGGCAAGAATGGTTGATTGGCTGGGTGCCTCTTCTAGAAGATTAGAGGATCTAGGAGAGACTACCTCTTGCGTGTCTGAGTCCAAAGCAACATCCACACTGCTATGCAATGGATGTGGGTTCATTTAAGGAGTTGTCTACAACTTGCGCACCCAAATGTCTGTACACTGTACTTTTAGGCAACCATTTTGAACCTTGACAAATTGTGCAAAAACATTACATTAAGCGTGTGGAACTTGATGAAGCTCCCTCTTGCACATTGCTACCTATTCCTTGCTCCATACCCCTGCACACCTCAAATAAGTACATCAATTTTGGTAATATGATTTACTAGTGCAAATAGGTCAGCAGCCAAACCAGGAATACTAGAGAGAGAGAGATTCACTAAGTCAGGCCCAAAGAAGCATGAGAGAGAGTGTGAGCTTCCAAAAGTTATAGACACACATAAAGAGCCTCCTTTACTCCTCCGCTACAGTTGAAACTATACCAAGTGACCAAGAATCTCAGGGCTGGTGCCCTTAGTGGAACAAATGAAACTTATTGGAGCTTCAACAAACTGTCGGGGGGTACCTGCACTTGGTTTGGGCTGCGCACTTCAAATGATGTAGAGGTACTGAATGAAGTCGTAGCCAAGGGCCCCTTAAAAGAAACTGAATTCTGCACTGTCAAGGCATGCGGACCTATTGTCTATGAAATCTCACCAACTTTCACTTGAGGCAAGTTACCAGTAGCCAGCAATAGGAACAACTCAGAAAATAATGTGTATCTGCATAGCACCCCAAAAGCTCATTGCGAGGTTATGAGAACTTAATACATGAGCTTCCAGTGATCAGAACATAATACAAATGTACCAGATTCCCGTCTGCAAAAGCTTTCCTCCATCTCCAAAAGGGTTTTCTCCCTTCTGTCTCCTCTTTGTCTAACAGATAAGTACATCCCTGCCAATTAGTGTAACAAATCTCTCCAGGACTTCAGCCAATATTTTGTCTATATCGCTCCATTTCTTCAAAACAAGATTTGCCCCTAGCTTGAGCTGGATGTTAGTGGTTACTCTTGGGTCCAGTTTTACCAAGGTTTTGAGGTTGATATTGTACGCAGCGATTCTCAAAACGACTGCAGTGGAGGATCTCAAAACTCACAAAACTGAATGTGTGCATAATGATTTTCTCAGATATTAAAAAACAAAAACATGAAGTATGGTACTTACAAAGCAAAATCAGAGTTCGATGGTGCAGTCTTGCCCCCATCCAGGTTACCAGGCTCAGTCTTGTACTCCCTTTTCCCAACTGCAACCCCCAAAGCAACCCAACAACCTCAAAATAAGAGGGAACAACCTTGAACAAACTACTACTCAGAAACTAAGTCCTCAAGTGAACGATGAGAACATTAGATGTTTTTTCCAGTGGAGAGGAAAATTCACTAGATAGGTCATACCTAGATACCTAGATAGCCTCACCTTCTCAAGCAAGTTGTTGCACCATTGTGAAGGATCTGATTATGGGTTATTTTCACTGAGAGTGTTCCACACCAATTTGTGCTGCAACCTACCATCCCATCAGAATCCGGACTTCCGTCACAATACTTCATGAAAAACAAGGAGTTCAAATGTTAGAAGCAAAATCAGAACCATAATCCGGTTAGAAATAGAGTTAGAAATTAGTTTCTTCATTCTTCCTCTCTCTCTCTCTTCAAGGTTCTTCAAAGTTTTCTTCTTCCTGTAAAGCTTCGTCAGACTTGCACTCAAGCTGACAAACTCGAACTGAGCCCCACATATCTTTTCAAGAAATTCAAGTTGTTTATATGATAAATCTATATATGGCAAGTTGATGACCATGCAAGCAACCCACTCTTCCAAAATCAAATTAGAAGCAAAGAAAGAAGCAAGATGGAAAGCAAATACAACCAACTGAATGAGCCCAAGGCTATAATCTGTATGAAAATCATGACGTACTTACCTATAAATGAGAGGAGCAGCACACAAGTGCAGACATCCAATAGAACAGTATGCCAATAATGAGCACTAGCTGTAGGTCATGATTGATTGTTCTGAGCGGGCTGAGTGCTTAGAGATATCCAACTCTTCTATCTTGGAGTTTCCACCTCGGATAGCGAAGGGATGGGTGAGTAAAAGCCGCTCGACATTGATCAGCACGACCCCTGGGACGCCTCTTTGCATCAAGAATCTTCGAGTGTGTGGTGACTGCCACACCTCCACCAAATTCATCTCAAAGATTGTTGGCCGAGCAATTGTTGTACGGGACGCTAACCACTTTCACCACTTTGAAGATGAGATTTGTTCTTGTGGTGATTACTGGTGAAAGGATGTTTTCTTGGAAAGATGCGAGTGTCTTGCTTCATTCATTGACCTCTGTAGCTACTCAGACCATCCACCATTTCCTGAGAGTATTGACCATCATGTACTGTTGAGTGCATTTCTTGTGGCATATCCACATGAAATGATGATGGGGTCTACCCGACATAGCTTGGAAGTCAGCCCATAATTGTACTTGACTGAAGGGGTGATTTTTGACTGATTCTGGTGACAGTGGATGGAAATCAAGAGTGCTGTCCTACTTGTGGGTTTGGGTGGTGGAGCTTCTCCAAGGCTTGAAGATGGAAGTGAATATGAATTTTAATGAGCTTGATGAGAGGGGCAGCCCTGTGCACAAGTTTGTTCAACATCTTAAATTTGGACATGTTTGTTTGTTTCTCGTGATGTGGCTTCGGATGGAGCCCTTGACGAACTTGCATGAATATTGTCAAAAGCTAGCCTTAACCTACCAAGATCCAATCCCATGGTGGCTGCTTGAAAGTTCATACAGTGATTTAAGGGTATTTGGGTATGTTGTTAATGATTGATGCGTCTTGACTCCCTCACACACTTTAACATCGGTTTGGGGTAACTACTCGAGCTGCCAATCTCAAACAAGCCGAAAACTCTCCTGAAATCCCCTTCAAGAAAGTGAGGTCTTTTTCTCTTGCCTTCGGTAGCCGTCCAACATCCCAAAAACGAAGCTTTTTGGTCCGTCATGTTGGTTCAATTAATATCAATGAAATTACACCCGACTAAGGGATAACTCATGTGCACACTAAATACAAAACCACCAACCTGTAGCTCAGTTGGATAGAGCACTGAGTGCCACCCAGGTGATTCTGGGTTCAAATCCTGCTACCTTGTCGGGTGTGGTATATTCTTCTCCACCTTCCCTTGGGCAGCGTCCCTAGAGCCTTACACTAGGCGCCTCATGGCGAGGTTACTATGAAAGAGGTTATTTTCTCCTCTCACCACAATTAAGGGGCCTGATTTGCGAGCTGTCGCTCCCGGGTGTTTCCTTTAATTTTAAATTTAAAAAAGAAATAGTGTAGTCTCAAAGATTGAACTTTCGTGGCTATCTAATTTACATCAAAGTCATTCCTCAACTACATGCATATGCCATATGCCCCCCATATCCATGGTGAGCATGTTTCAGCACATAGTGAATACACAGGTCAATGGAACCACTCTTGATTGCTAGAAGAGCATTTCTCCCACGAACTTCACACTAATTCATAGCCCAACTCCCACAAGCCAAACAACACGGACATATCATGACTACCGCAAAGGAAAAAATGCTAATCTCTATCACGAACTTGACGTCTTCCAATGTGTTATTGTTAAGTTTCATGACTCTACATCTATTCTGGTAGTTGCATACCAACTTCTAGATGGATAAGTTTCCAGTATTTCTAATATTCTAGAGCTAACTTGTATGTTTCACACTCTGTAGACAAGGTCTCCGACTCTCAGAGATGGAGTCAAGGCTCAAATCCTAGACTTTGCATTTTACTATAACCACATTATTGATATAATGCATCTCATAACAATGGGTCTAGTTACACTGTTACTCGGAGGTGATCATAGTGAATAGATCTGTTGCAGTAGTTGAACATCAACAATGGGTGATTTGAGCTCCGGGAAGATGGAATCTGGATGTCGATAGCGCTCTTCTACCAAATGCCAAAAGATATTGCCAGTCATCAACTGAAGTATACCTTGGAAGTATGAGCGCACAGCAGATTCGGCGGGTGTTGATTTCCATTTTGATAGTGATTGCTCTCCCAGCTCCATGGTAATTCTTGCGTAGTTGTTTACAATCTCGATGGCTCTCCACATAGCTTCCCGTAGAGATAGGTTCTCAGTTCGCATCAACACTTTGACTAGATTGCTATCATCATTTGTCTCGTGCATCTCCTTGGCGTAGGAAAAGATACAATTTATATATCCTATATGCAGGCCGGCGTTGTATATCAAGGATTCCATCAAAGGATGCCTGCGCATGTAAGCTGGAAGGAATTCACCGTGCCCAAACTCCACAAGCATCAAAGTATATCGGGCAGCAACATTCTTGAAGCGCATTGGTGTGAATGACTCCAATGTCTGCAAGTGAACTGGATTGCCTTGAGAGTCAAGGTTATGTGAAGCCATGTATAATGATGTGTTAAATTCCTTGTAGGCTCCTGCAAAAGCACTAAACCAATCTGGAGTGGACATACTTCTCAAATCACGACCTATTTCCCAAACTATCCTCTCAATCGGGATGGGATTGGGTGGGGGCTGTTCTTGTTGAAACAAAACATTCAAATGGTTTACAGTACCTTGGATAATCTGAGGGTTCTCCAAGATTCTGCGGTCTATGCCATATTCCTCGCAAGGGAAGATGTCTGGAATATCATAAAACATGTCATCGGTAATGAAAGCAAGGATGAAGGCTATAGTAGCAAACGCTATTCGGTCAGCATTTGCTGCTCCATTGTAAAAGTACGTTGCAGAATAAAGTGACATCTGCATATAGGATTTGAGAGCTGACTTGACCTGCCATTGTCCAACAATTTTCTTTAGCTTTTTCAGTGGTTCATTGACATATACACTTTGCTGAAGTGGTGGAAGGCCCTCGATGAGCAAGGAAGATATCGCAGGTGTTAGCCCTATCTCATCGCTCATCGGAGTGCACACAGCTGAATGCATGTTGAGTTGTCGTTTTGTCTTGATACCTGTGCACCACAT
Source organism: Takakia lepidozioides (assembly GCA_030704615.1). Taxonomy (NCBI): domain Eukaryota; kingdom Viridiplantae; phylum Streptophyta; class Takakiopsida; order Takakiales; family Takakiaceae; genus Takakia; species Takakia lepidozioides. Next base: position 64,068,426 of record CM060731.1, read on the forward strand.
GAAACCTCATAAGATGATTTGATGCAAATATCGAAGATGAGTGAGGTTGAATTCAACCAAAGCGAGCAAAAAATCCTTAGGACCACATAAACTTGATATCATGAAAACAATATGTCGTACTACTGAGTTAATCAAGCCACAAGGAAATCTCAAAAGTAGTAGGGAAAATTTGATCATACAATGGCTAGCAAGTTAGTATCAAACAAAATATCTCCAAAAGAGAATCCTGGGCAAGTATGACGGCATATATGGTTTTGATATGAAAAATATGCACGAAATGAGATATAAGGTAACACACACCGTTATTGAATTTTGTGGGAAGCACATCATGAAATGGGCTTTGGATTGGAGGAGCGATGTTGTGGTGGTCCTCCGTGAAGCCAACATCGGAGCAGCGTGTGAATAGTAGGGGCAACTTGGTTTGGAACTTGATGGAGATTCCAATAGGGTTTAGATAGAGGCTCAGGAGTTGGAAAGCCATTGCCCAATATCGATCCTTTGTAGTGACAACAACACAGTGGTGAAGGATTAGATAGACGAATTTGAAAGAAGACTGTACTGGGGACTCTTGGAATATGTACATGTCACTAACATCTATCGTAAGATTATTTCTTGGATTCAACAGTGAGGGAGGAAAATGAAATATGAGAGTTGACAACCAGTTCAGACAACTGATCACCTAGAGGAGAAACTATGCAATACTGGACTAAGATTACTATGAACAGTCACAAGTGACACTTCTTCTAGTAGGACTTTGAAATAGGTAATTCTATAGGTGAGTTACGACTTTGTGTGTTGGAAAAGTTGTGGTAACTGTTACAACTGTTATAATTGTTATCCAAAGTTAGCAAAAGAAGTTAGTTTCATCTTCAAATCACACATAGAAAAAAGTTAGAAGAGCTGTCTAAAACTATGGAGTTGCCACCCAAGGATCAGTCCAACAAAGACAAGCGACAATTCTAGAGCTCTTATATGAAATTCCAAGAACCATTAGGTAATCATACTTCAGAGCTCTAATGTTTATGCTACAAGATCTCCCAAGTGCATGGCAGTTTTCGCTACACATAGTGATGAACAGTCGCTTCTTAGCTCAGTAAGTATTCAACCCCACTAGGCTGACGCAAGATATACGTTAAAATGCTATGTGTACAAACATCCAGAAGGTACCCGGATACTTTCATATGGGAGCACATCAATCATCACTCGATCAGAGTTCAAGACTCGTTATTTCATCTCAAGTACCTAGTAGAATAAAAAACTTCCTGAATATTCTCGAACTTTCGGCAACAGTAAGGCTGGGAACCAAAGAGGTAGAGATTCGTGCATGCCACCCCACTCACAGTGGGAATCTTGAGATTCTATGAGGAGGACTCGGGAAGCTATCACAGATCCAGAGATTGTTAGCCCATTTCATGCAACTGTTATCTGATTGATAGGACACAATATAGTAGTCAGTTGGTGCTCGACTCTGCAATTCATTGGAAATTTACTGTACTAATCATCAATGCTGAACTTGATTAAGATGCACAAATCAGTTAATGTTTGATGAGTACATCACCTTATCATCAAGGTGATGATAAGGCACTGTGACATAAAGAAGGTGGCACTCTTGCTATCAGAATATGTACACATTACATGGTAGACTTAAATTACTACAAAATCATAGAAATTATCAACATCACATTAATGCGTTTGAAATCACGTTCAACTTTAAGTTCAGGACAAACCTTATCAAAATCAGGTCGTTCTTCACGATCTACCTCTCACACATCATACTCAAACATGATACCTGCATTAATCCACTGAAGCAGTATGTGACCAGCACTAGCTACTACAACAACAACTACAGGAGTTAGACAAGCTCCCTAATTGTGCTTGAATTAACTTCTAGGATCATACTGTTATTGTCTCATCGTTGATAGAGGTGCTACCTACCTCCCATGGTGTTCGACGATGTCCACTTAGTTACACTTTCAGACACTGGCCAATCCAACAACAAAGAATGTGATCGATGTATCAGCTTATGATTATAGCAGAAGAGAAAATCTTACTATACAGGAGCTGTATACATAATCTTTTTGCAGATAAGTATCTGAGCAGAGCAGAGCACAACTCGGTCTTGACCAATTCATTCTCACCTTGGCAAGGATCAAAGACTCAAACTAAGAAAGCTCTCCCGAATTACAGGCGAAATACAGATATGACGAATTGCACCTTGAATGTCGGAGCTTCTAATGATTGTCACAATGACTGCAAAGCATAAATCAAAGTTGTCAATGATTAATACTCACTGCGTCCATAAATGAACAAATTATGAAATTTAAGCAAACAAAAGAAGGCTGGATTTCAGATTTCGAACCGTACTAACTGATCCACAAACAAGACATGAAGCTTTGACTTACTTGCAATCCGACCTACTCTCTCCCTATCCCGTCAGAGGGTAAGACCCAAGTGCGAGCCAAGAGCGAGCCAACAGGAGCGAGAAGAATGCACAAGAGCATCCAGAAGAATCCATAAGAAGCGGGATGATGGGGCGGGATGAGAAGAGGAAGAATTCAACTATCGAGGAACCAGGACAAAACAGATGCTTCAGATGCAACAATCTCTGGATCTGTGATAGATTCCAGAGATTGTTCAGAACAGAGATTGTTCACAGATGCATCGAAAATAGTCTTTCAGGCTCGTGCCATCAGCTGGTGCGCTCAAATGGGGCACAACGGTGAATGCAGACTACGGTATGTCGGTTTGGCAAATCCAAATTCCCGGTGAGCTGTAAAGTTTTGACCCTTGTTGCTTTGCAGAGAGCAGCTATTTTTGAAACGCGGGGCCTACATACCCTCTGACACCCGGGTATGAGTGGTTTTAAACGGAACCCACGTTTATGTTTCTTTATTGATTCTTGTGCGGCGTTCTAACTTATTGTTAGCTATGAAATAATATTTTGGAATCAGCGTCTTTGAATGAGTGTGTAAGAGAATCAGTGTGTAAGAGACAGGCTCCACGTGAATCAGGCTCCGCTGTCTATAACGTCCCTGTGAGATTGAACCTACGATAGGCTTGGCAAGGTGTTGAATGGTTCAGCAATCGTCGACGGCTGTCTTGCTGCAGTTCCCTGCCAAAGTACAAAATACATGGAGCTCCCTAAGCTCAACTTCGTGGTGTCTTGTCTGCTGGCATCATCCCCAAATATGGAAGCTGCCCGCTGGTGCCTCTGGGGAGGTGAGAGGGATGTCACGTGGAACAGCAGGTGGTGGCAAGCTCCCCTTGATCAAGACCAAAAGCTAGATATGAAGATGGCATAGAAGTGTACACGGAGGAGATTAGGGGATTCTCTTCTTATGGTTTTTCCCTAGATAAGAGAACATGTAGACGTTGGCTGTACAAAGTGTGGCAGACAGGACGGCCACGGTGAACAGCGTCTACTAGTAGGGAAGAGAGATGATACATAAGCTGATGCATGGTGTGGTGGTTGGGAGGACTGGGTGTATCCCAGTACCATGTGCAATTATAGGATTGGATCATTGGGACTTGAAGGATCTGTACATAAAGTAATTGTTGGTATTTGGCCATGTTGGAATAAGGGCCAGTGGCACGGAGTGATGATTGCAAGTGGCCTATGATGTGTGATCTCGCCTAATTGCCAAGGACTTAGTTTAGATTCGAGTCTGGTCATGCTAGAACCATTGGCAGGGGAGTGAGATCTGAATTTTCAGTCGACAAATAGGCAGGAAGAAAGACAAGGCGGAGAATTAGTAAAGAGGAATGTAAGATCTTGGTATTAGAGCAGATTTCGACCTTTTGGGATTTGTGGTTTATGAGCCAATTGACATTCGGCTCTGGAAGCTCGTTGCTTTAGTGGAATACAATATCTAAATGTAGGTGTAGCACATCTCCAGAGTCGATGGAAGGAGAGACAAGATGCAGTTTAGAAAACACAAGAAATTATTGTGCCAGAAGAATTTATCACTATGAAAGCTAGAGATCTAGCTCAGGTCATTCGTGAGGCAGTAGCTAGTGGAGTGAAAGAGGGCATAACTGCTGTTGGCAGGAGACCTACAGCAAATCCAACTCCACTGGCGGTGCCACCCGACCAGCAAGCGGTAGACCAACCAGTAAGTGCTCCCCATAATGATCAGCATGCAAGAACTAGGACAAAAAAAAAAAAGGCTAGAGATGGTTCTGCCTCTGGTGCATCCTCACAAGATAGCCATTCCATGATGACAATGGATTCTAAGAGAAGAACAGTTGACAAGGAAATTAGGAAGATGACGCATCTTCCTGAATTTCATGGTCGCCCAAATGTGTCTTGCACTGAGGTGCTGTCTTTTCTGGAGACTCTGGAGGAGTTCTTCAGTGGGGACTATACAAATGCAGATAAGATCCGCACAGCCTCATTACAAATGAGAGTCAAATCTAAAGGAGGGAATGTACAATGACTTAGTATCTGGTTCTCATTCATGTGATACTGCTGTAGGTGTTTAGTACAGATCTCCAGACGGTATCCTTGCCTGCACCCGAGGGCAACAAGAATTATTCATGTGATACTGCTGCAGGTGTTTAGTATAAATCTCTTGTTCAATCTTGCCTGCACCCGAGGGCAACAAATTCTTGTTCGCTAACGTACTAATGCACAACACTTGGCACCCATTTGTGGCCAGGCTGCTTGGGAAAGACAGCTTGATGGTCAAAACCTGCGAAGATCACAAGTACATTCATACCCCATTCATATTGTAATGTCATGAAACTTCATCGTATAGAAATATGCACACTGCATAGTCTGTATAACAAAAAATGATGTGTAGTATTCGTGGTTTGCTTTCTTAATTTATTCATGGTGACAACAGACGGTTCCGACGACTCTTCATGATCGTCTCCAGTCCTGATGGCATCCAAGGCTTCGCACCTAGAATGGATGCCATTGTGAGGTCCCACATTGCCGAATTCTGGAATGGCAAGGATCAGATTCTGGGAGTTCCTGCGGTGAGAATGTACACCTTTGCAGTGGCAGCGGAAATATTTGTTAGTGTCAAACAAAGGGATCCCGAGTTCCTTCCAACGTATGAAACGCTCGAAACGTTTTTCTGATCTGGCATGATGCAAATACCCATCGATCTCCCTGGAACTGTCTACCGCAAAACAAGGCTTGCGCGCGAATCGGTACTACGTATCTTCGAGAACATCATACTACGAAGGCAGCAGGTGCATTGCAATTTCTGTTGTAAAACAGGTCCCTCATTTTCAGGTTCTCTTTCACAAACAAAAGAAATATTATCCTCTAAATTTTGGATCAATTTTTTTGTGCAGGATTTGAAAGACGGAAAAACTTCAGCTAACCAGGATCTCCTCTCTTCGTGGCTAAGCACCCCGATTGAGAACGGAAGATTCATGATTATGGAGGAAATGAAAGACAATATCTTAATTATGTTCGTACACAAGAGGCATATAATGCATTCCCAAATGGAAAAAGATGAGATTTTACATGCCTGGATGCATACTTTACTACACTTATCTGGGAAATCCCTCCATCCGTGAATAATGGGACTCTCCCTGACGGAATTCCTCAGCCACCTTCAACACGGTAAAAATGACCATTTTAAAATGTGAGAAACATCAAATGATTCAATCCTGGTAAAAACAACCATTTTAGAATGTGAGAAACTGCAAATGATTCAATCATGGTAAAAGCAACCATTTTAGAATGTGAGAAACTGCAAATGATTCAATCTTGGTAAAAGCAACCATTTTAGAATGTGAAAAATTGCAAATGATTCAATCCTGGTAATAACAACCATTTTAGAATGTGAGAAACTGCAAATGATTCAATCCTGGTAAAAGCAACCATTTTAGAATGTGAGAAACCGCAAATGATTCAATCTTGGTAAAAGCAACCATTTTAGAATGTGAGAAACCGCAAATGATTCAATCCTGGTAATAACAACCATTTTAGAATTTGAGAAACCGCAAATGATTCAATCTTGGTAAAAGCAACCATTTTAGAATGTGAGAAACTGCAAATGATTCAATCATGGTAAAAGCAACCATTTTAGAATGTGAGAAACTGCAAATGATTCAATCATGGTAAAAGCAACCATTTTAGAATGTGAGAAACTGCAAATGATTCAATCATGGTAAAAGCAACCATTTTAGAATGTGAGAAACTGCAAATGATTCAATCATGGTAAAAGCAACCATTTTAGAATGTGAGAAACTGCAAATGATTCAATCCTGGTAAAAGCAACCATTTTAGAATGTGAGAAACTGCAAATGATTCAATCCTGGTAAAAGCAACCATTTTAGAATGTCACATCAAATGTTTCACTCTTTTCATTTTCACTTGTAATCAGGGAATGCACCCCATAGTGTCACATGGCAAAATTGACAATCCAAAGGTAAATCCATAAGTATTGCCATGTGCAACCTGAGTTTCTAGTTCTACTTTTCATCAAGGAATATATCCCACATTGTGAGATTTTAAGTATCAATGTCGTGCTCCCTTCAGAACAATATATGCCTTCAAAGTAAACTGTACACTCCTAACAAGGCTCAAAGGATGATCAGAATTGGAGCTACTGGGCTCTAAAGCTACCACCGACTGCAGCTACATGGTTGTAATGCTCCCAAAGGATGTCCATCACTGAATCACATGCATCCTAACTTATGCCAACTTCTTGATGTTATCTAAGTACAAATGTTGCAGCCCGTTGCTAATAGGAGGAGGATTGATGATGCCAATCTTGAATTCTCTAAATGCCCATACTACCACCAAATCCAAATGCTTCAGCCTCCTCTTTGCATCAACCTCTCGTTTTTTGATGGGGATGCAAAGTTTTGGGAACTTCTTGGCAACATTGGCAAGCACATCATGTATATTATCCAGCCCCATGACCACCATGGCAATGGTCTTTTTGGCATTCTCTGTTAGTTTCTCAACCTGGACTCCATGCACAGTGACAAATGCATTGCTTCAAATCCCTCATTTATGTCATACTACTCATCAAACTAACACTCTGGAAATATACTGCTACAAATGGTTAATACTAAGAGAGATGCATACCTGAAAAACTGCAATGAGGCTACCATCAAGCGCTGCATCCACAAGACGATCATGGTCGACACCACCCTTTCCATTCGTTTTTTGCATAACCTTCAGATGCGTTGGGCTCGCGGACAAAGAATTTATAGACAAGATTTTCTGGACTAGTACAACTTCAATCTGTCTATCCATCAACACCCTTCCCAAATATAGTACACCATTAACACAAATAAACTTCAAGAACCAAACATGGTCACATGCATAATCAGCTTTACAACAAGATTCAGATATACAAATATTACTTACTTCTTTATAGGCTTTTTGAAAAGAGTCCGAAGGTCTGTACCACGAATTTTCCTCTTCCTCTTTAAGCTTGCTTGTACATGTGTGACGTCCTCATCCCTTTCCACATAAACCACTGACATGAGATGCAAGGCACATCACTGTAAATTTCATATTTCATACTTCTATTGTTGTACTTTCATTCAGCTATACAACAAACTTTGAGCCCATCATATTTATATTCTTTACTACAAAAGAACAAGTGAAAGTAATGTACAGAAAGTGTTTAGGTTGGAAGAAATACTTGTGAGGCTCCACGCTTTTAGAGAAGGTCGCTTGCACTGGATCAGGTTGCTCAGTATGTTCCATGACATCATGTTCTGTTAGCTCCATCATTGGAGAGGGTGCTTGCACCTGTGTGTCGCCCCCATCCCTTTCCATATAAACCAATGACATGAGATGCAAGGCACATCACTGTAAATTTCACATTTCATACTTCTATTGGTGTCATTCAGCTATACAACAAACTTTGAGCCCATCCTATTTATATTCTTTAAGCGACCATATTATGACGGTCGCTGGTTGTTTTATATCATTTAAAAAAAATAGCGACCGCCATACGGTCCTCACATGTTTTTTATATTGGCGGTCGCTTAATTTTATATATTATTGAAATTAAGCGACTGCCAATTCTGGCGGTCGCTTGTTTTTTATATATTTTTAAAATTATGCAACCGCCAATACGGAGGTCGCTGTTTTTCTTTTTTAAATTACACGACCACCAATGCGACCGCCAATCTTGTTTTTTTTATAAAAAAATTTAAGCAAACGCCATGTTGGCGGTTGCTCTTATTTCTAAAATCCCGAAATATAAAGCGACCGCCAGAATTGGTGGTCGCTTTCATTTTATTATTTTCCAAAATGTATTTGTCACCGCCACCGTGTCGGCGACGTGGCTGCTTAAGTAGCAATATTTTAGCTGGTTTTTTTTTAACTAGAATATTCCCAGAATCTGACGTGACGGAGGTCCCGTTAGTGTCAGGTCTGACGTGACCTGACGCTGACTAACGGACGTGACACTGATAACCGGGCAAAAGATCAGCATGCCCGAGAAATTTGATGGGACGAGATCAACATTTCGTGGTTTTGTTCAACAAGTACGACTGTTTCTACGACTACATCCACAACGCTACCCCAATGAAGGTATTCAAGTGGGATTTGTGGGCACCCTTCTATCAGGCACTCTCTTATCTTGGTTTGCACCGCTATTATAGAAAAATTTGCATTTACTATACAATTTTGAAGCGTTCATGTCCGAATTCACTGTAACGTTTGGAGAGAATGATAGAGAGAGAGTTGCAGAGACAAAGATGTGAAATCTTCGACAAGGGGCACGTCCAGCTTCCGTTTATGCTGCCGAATTTCAACAACTTGCGTGCGACCTCGACTGGAATGAGAAGAGTCTCATTAGTCAGTTCCGATGTGGCCTAAAAGAGGATGTAAGAGATTTATTTTCTGACAATGCCAAAGGTGAGTACACTCAGCGAATTCATCACCCAAGTCATTGCATGTGATAATCGTTTGTTCGAAAGACGTCAACAGAAGCGATCTGGATGGTCGACAACCCATCATGCCGCTGCTATTACGACACCAAACACAACGATCCATCAGACATCCGGTAGTGATCCTATGCAGATTGATGTTGTCCGATTCAAGCCATTGACGCCACAAAAAAAACAAAGACGGCGTTCGAATGGATTATGCCTCTATTGCGGAGAAGAAGATCACATAACATTTAACTGCTCCAATAAGAGAAGATTCAAAGCTCGGGGCGCAACTCAAGTGTTCCATAGTATAGAGGCCACATGTTTCCTCCAGCACCAGCCAACTCTCTTTCTAAGCTGCAAAGAAAGAGACAAGAGTCCAGTCACAATAGGAACCATGCGGATGGACACCACAAATTCCTCACCGAAAAGATGTCTTTTTCTACCTCCAGACCCTGCACCTTGCTTCACAGTTCCGGTAAAAATGAGAGTGCAAAATCGAGATATCTCTATAGAAACACTTTTGGACTCAGGGGCTTCAACATGTTTTATTGACAAAAACTTCGCGAAACAACACAATTTAACGCTCGTAAAGAAGAAATTCTCGGCCCCCGTTGAAGTCATCGATAGACCAGACGGATCAAGAAATATTGACCATGAAACTCGACCACTTAAAGTGAAGCTTAAATATCAAGCATCACATATTGTTTTCAACGTCATCCAGTTTTCAACGAATCATGTGATCCTTGGACTTCCCTGGTTCGTACTTCACAATCCTGACATCGACTGGCGATCGCGAAAAATTTCTGCAAGACAAAAATGTAGAAATATCAAAGGTATTCAATCCCTGTTCCTTGGAGCTAGAGCTTTCATGAGAGCTACAAAAAAAGATGCGACATTTGCACTTTATGCGACTCTGATCAAGACCACAACATACAAATGTACTTCCACATTATCCACTCAATATCAAGATTTCAATGATGTCTTCGAAAAGAAAAATGCAAACATATTGCCAGAACATCGACCTTGTGACTATGCAATTGAGTTACAAAAAAGAGCCCAACCACCATTCGGCCCAATCTATAACTTATCCCAGACGGAGTTGGTTGCATTACGTGAATACATTGATGAAAATTTGTCGAAGAACTTCATTCGACATTCAAAATCACCTGCGGGGGCGCCTATCTTGTTTGTGAAAAAGAAGGACGGATCATTATGCATACTTCGTAATCGTTTCTGAAAGCATACCGTCGGACAACCTCTGTTGCATGTCTTAGGAAATGGGCAGTAGTGTTGCTAACCTGTTTTGTCTAAGTCATGAACCAGCGGTTAACACATGTAACTATTCCACGACACGTAGTCACGTGGAGAAGGATGCCATTGGCTGGGGGGATTTTTTTGCCGCGATTTCTGTGAAGTCGTTGCAAAATGCTCCCATAGCCCCTCCTCTGGCTTCCGAGAACATTTCATTTTACAAAATTTCCTTTTAATAACTATTATGGCACTTATTCAAACTCGTTTCGTGTTAAGGATTTAGGGTCAATTGTAATTTTTCGATCGAGATCGGAGTTCTTTAGTTCTTAGCCATTTCTGTCAATGACGAGAACATGACTGAACACAAACAAGAAATCAAACTAGAGGTACAAGACTAGACAAGAAGTCAAGGTCAGCGTGGCCGTATGCACGATGAGTAAATAATAACAATAAACAAGAGTACAAGATATTAGAACACGACTTGAATACTGGAATGCTGGAAACTAGACTGGAATATCAGATACTGGAAACTGGGCTAGAGTACTGGGAACTGGAAACAAGAGTAGCTTGAATTGGTGTTGGAGAGACTGAAGAGTGTCCAGTCTCACCTCCTATATATACTGGCTACTAAGAAGCTTCCCCTATGGAGGTTTCTTGGAAGTTTCTTGGAAGTTTCCAAGATTAAACAAATGTTTCTTCATGGCTAAGCTTCCTTAAACAAATGAGGTATCTTGATGGAGAAATTTCCTCCAAACGAAGCTTCCTGAGCATTTTCCCAAGTTACTCTTACTAATTTGGTAAACTCCCAGTAACTTGGTAAGTAATGGTAAATCATGGTAAATCATAATAACTTCCGATAACATGGTAATTTGGTAACTTCTGGTATTTACCCCTGGTAAGTTCCTCTGGGCTATGTCCGTGACATCACCCCCTTCTCTAGCGCCGAGTTCCTCGAGGAGCGGTAAAATCCTGGACTTGCTTAGAGTTGGAGAAAATCCAAAATCCGACGAATGGTACTTGCCAAGTATTCGGCTCTTCGTTCTTGACTCAAATGATTTATAGTTTCCTGCAACCATTGATAGTCTCCAACACCTTGAACTTGGGACCACGCAGTGATTTGAGCATTCTGATTTTCGAAGTTGCTTTCAAACATGATTTCGTTGCCCTCTGGGTGCGAAGCCTCAACCTCTAACAGCTTGATCAGACTTCGAGTAGGCTCCACTTGCCGTCGTATGGGGTCCAGACAAGGAAGTACGCATCACATTTGTGGCCCATCGTCTCGAGAGCGTCGGCGTGATGTTGAAGGTCGTGAGAGTCGGAACGGCTGATCTGGTAGTTGGGTAAGCGACAGCTCCAATGTATCTGGTTCATGTGACTCCATACTGCCAATACAAAATGCAAGAGTGCTGAAAGTGTAGCTATATATACTGATGTGTGATGCTCCTCCCTCCTTGGCATGTATCAGATACATTGAATGTGGAGTCTTTACCTGACTCTAATAATGAAACATGAAAGACTGGATGGATGCGCATACTTCGTGGGAGTTCAAGCCGAAAACTGACCGAATTTATTTGTCGAATAATTTTGAATGATCCCAGACGTTGATAATCCAACTTCCTTGATGGTCGTGAGGTTTGTATGTCCCGTCGAAGAAGCCACACACGATCTCCGACCTTGAACTGGGGATGGAGTTGGCGACGTTGATCTGCGTACTCCTTGTATTGTTTTTGAGCTTCTGCGAGGTGGAATGTAAGCTCCTTGTGATCGTAGCAAGATGAGCAGCAAGGTTTTCTGCAGCATGGCTTCCAACAGTCTTCATGTGAAAAGGGTTTGCTCGAGGATGATGACTATAATTAGAGAAAAATGGAGTTTGTTTGGTCAAAGAATGTATAGTGTTGTTGTAGGCAAACTCAGCCAATGACAGAAGGTCCGTCCAATTATCTTGGTGATAATTTATCGTACAGCGAAGATAATGCTCCAAAATCTGGTTTACACGTTCGGTTTGACCATCAGTCTATGGATGATTAGCTGTAGAGAGGTTGATCTTAGTATCCAATATGTGAGATAATCCCCTCCAGAAATTTGATATGAATTGTGGTCATCGATCAGATACGATGTCCTTCGGGAGTCCATGAATGCGGTAGATATTATTGAGGAAGAGTCTTGCAGTTTCCTCGCCGGTAACCGTCTTATTACATGGAATGAAATGTGTCATCTTCGTAAAACGATCTACAATAACAAGGAATGAATCAGTGGTCTTGGAAATTGGAAGGTCCGTAATAAAGTCCATAGACACGGACGACCATGGACCCTTGGGAATGGGTAATGGTTGAAGAAGACCGTAAGGTCGATGTCGTGGTCCCTTCGCTCTAGCACACGTATCGCAAGATTTTATAAATTCTTTCACGAGTTTCCACATCTGCGGCCACAAGTAGTCCCTGGATATCAATTCCATTGTTTTGTTGAAGCCGAAATGTCCTGCAGCCGGATGATCATGACATGTTTGAAGAATTCGAAGTCGTGTAGATCCTGGAGGTACATAGAGAAGTCCCTTGAAATAAAGTAAGCCATCTTTGAATTCGAAGTCGTTTGTAACATGTGGGTTGTCTCGAGGTCGATTTAGTTGACTTCGTAGTGTCGTAACAAATTGGTCGTTCTTCAGTGCTTCCTGAATCTCCTTTCTGATCTCTACATCGTCATAGGTGAACATGGATAGCATATTCACTTGGAGATTTGCTGGTTTCAAGATGATGGATTTCTGTTAGTCAAAAGATGCATCTCCTTCTTTTGGCGCAAAATACGATTGTCGAGAAATAGCATCTGGTTTTCCTTGAAGATGTCCGGGACGGTAGGTAATAACAAAATCAAACATTGATAGTGACATATTCCATCTCGCTTGACGTCGATTCAAAACACGAGCACTCATAAAATACTCGAGGTTTTTGTGATCGGTATAGACTGTGACTTGATGTTTAGCTCCCTCCAATAGATGACGTCACTCCTCAAAAGCATCAATAATTGCTAGAAGTTCTTTGTCAAGGATTTCATACTTGATTTCCGCAGCGGAAAATTTGCGAGAACAAAAACCAACAAGGTGAAGTTGGGCATCTGTACCATATTGAGAGAGTACCCCGCTGAGTGCAAAGTCCGATGCATGTGCTTCCAAAAAGAATGGTTTAGATGGGTCTGCATGTACCAGTATTGGAGCCGTTGTAAATGACTGCTTCAGCCTTTCAAATGATTGGTCAGCCTTCTCGTCCCATACAAATTTGTCTTTCCCTGTGAGTCGTGTCGTGCAACAATTTTGGAGTAATCCTTGATGAAGATTCTATAGAAATTTGCAAATCCTAGAAAACATTGTACATCTCGGACCGAAGTTGGTTTAATCCACTCGATGATGGTTTGTATTTTCTTCTGATCTATAAAGACTCATTTGTCGGAAATAATGTAGCCCAAAAATTCGACTTCAAATTGGTGGAAAATATATTTTTCCAACTTGGTATAGTCATTTTTCCCTCAATTTATTAAAGACAAGGCGTACATGGCGACCATGTTTTTCTTCATTCTGTGAAAATATCAAAATGTCGTCTAAATAGATGACTACAAAGTCATCTAAAAATTCTCGAAAGATGTCATTCATCATGTGTTGAAAAATTGTTGAAGCATTTGTAAGACCGAAAGGCATAACATTGTATTCGAAATGTCCGTACCTTGTGCGAAAAGCAGTCTTTCATTCGTCTCCTTCTTTTATTCGTATAAGGTTGTAAGCTCATCTCAAGTCGATCTTTGTGAAAAAATTTGCTCATCCAAGTTGTTCGAGGAGTCCGGAAATCAGCGGTAGTGGGTAACGATTTTTTATAGTGACTTTGTTGAGCCCACGATAGTCCACACACATGCGTAACGATCCGTCATTCTTTTTCACAAATAAGATAGGTGCTCCCTCGGGTGATTTCGAATGTCGAATGAAATTCTTTGACAAATTTTCATCAACGTATTCGCGTAAAGCAGCCAACTCTGTCTTAGATAAATTGTAAATCGGGCCGAATGGTGGTTGAGCTCATTCTTGCAACTCAATTGCACAATCATAAGGTCGATGTTCTGACAACATGTCTGCATTTTTCTTTTCGAAGACATCCTTGAAATCTTGATATTGAGTGGGTAATGTCGAAGTACCTTGGTTTGTTGTGGTTTTGATCGGAGTCGTATAAAGTGCAAATGTCGCGTTTTTCTTCGTAGCTCTCATGAAGGCTTCAGCTCCAAGAAACAAGGGTTGAATACATTTGGTACTTTTGCATTTTTGTCTTGCCGAAATTTTTTGTGATCGCTAGTCGATGTCAGGATTATGAAGTACAAACCAGGGAAGTCCAATGATCACAGGATTTGTTGGAGACTGGATGTGCCATATGCTGGAAATGCAAGTTCATGCAAGACCTGGAATCCGCGCAATTGTTTTTGGTTTGCACCACATGCCTAGGTCTAGGCCACAATCGATTGATGTGACACCATTTCATGAATTTTTTGCATCTCGTGCTCGGCCACCTGAACTCTTTCGGAAAATCCTCTCATCCCTCTTCTGCTAGTATGTTACGGTCATCATATACTTCCCAATTCAAATCATGCCTTGACCCTTTGATTTTCTTAGGGGGCGGTCCATGTTCATAGGGGTCATCTCTTCCATGACGTTCATCGACCTGGCCCTTTGTCATTTTGTAACAATCGGAGCAACCCTAAACGACGTTCACTAATAAGTAACGGAAAATTAAACATTACTGAAGCAAACGTGGAAATTGTCACGGACATAGCTTAGAGAAACTTACCAGGAGTAAATACCAGAAGTTATCAAATTACCATGTTACCGGAAGTTACTATGATTTATCGTGATTTATCATGATCTACCATTACTTACCGAATTATCGGAAGTTTATCAAATTACCAAGAATAACTTGGGAAACTGCTCAGAAAGCTTCATTTGGAGGAAACTTCTCCATCAAGATACCTCATTTATTTAAGGAAGCTTATCCATGAAAAACCTTTGTTTAATCTTGAAAACTTCTCCAGCAAGAAACCTCTATAGGGGAAGCTTCATAGGAAAGCTTCTTAGTAGCCAGTATATATAGGAGGCGAGACTGGATACTCTTCAGTCTCGCCAACACCAGTTCAAGCAGTTCCCAGTACTCCAATCCAATTCCCAGTACTCGAGCCCAATTTCCAGTATCTGGTATTTCAGTCCAGTTTCCAACATTCCAGTATTCAAGTCGTGTTCCAATATTTTGTACTCTTGTTCATTGTTAGAAAGATCGTCTTGATTCTTATTTACTCATCGTACATACGGTCACGCCGACTTTGACTTCTTGTCTAGTCTTGTACCTCTAGTTTGATTTCTTGTTTGTGTCCAGTCATGTTCTCGTCTTTGACAGTTTAGCGAGACTAAAGTTTATTTCTTAGTTAGTTAAGATGGAAGACACATTTGTGGAAATGGTCGCCACATTGCAGAGTCTTCAGCTCCAGATGCAAGAACTTTGTGTCTCTACTGCCCAATTACAAGCTGATCAGTCTCAAGATCTTGACAACGCTCTCAACAATTTACAACAACAAATTTCAGAGTTGAAGGAGTCGAACAATGGATCTTCAACCTTACGAATCCCTACTACAACGAATTCTACTGCAACGGTTCCTCCAAATCTTCAGCAGATTACAAGGAAACCAAAGGTCAGCATGCTCGAAAAAATTGATGGGACGAGATCAAGATTTCGCGGTTTTGTTCAACAAGTACGATTGTTCCTACGACTACATCCACAACGCTATCCTGATGAAGGTATTCAAGTGGGATTTGTGGGCACCCTTCTATCAGGCACTGTCTTATCTTGGTTTGCACCGTTATTATAGAAAAATTGCATTTACTATACAATTTTGAAGCGTTCATGTCCGAGTTCACTGTAATGTTTGGAGAGAATGATAGAGAGAGAGTTGCAGAGACAAAGATGTGAAATCTTCGACAAGGGGCACGTCCAGCTTCCGTTTATGCTGCCGAATTTCAACAACTTGCGTGCGACCTCGACTGGAATGAGAAGAGTCTCATTAGTCAGTTTCGATGTGGCCTAAAAGATGATGTAAAAGATTTATTTTCTGACAATGCCAAAGATGAGTACACTCAGCGAATTCATCACCCAAGTCATTGCATGCGATAATCGTTTGTTCGAAAGACGTCAAGAGAAGCGATCTGGATGGTCGACGATGCACCATGCCGCTGCTACTACGGCATCAAACACAACGATCCATCAAACATCCGGTAGTGATCCTATGCAGATTGATGTTGTCCGATTCAAGCCATTGTCGCCACAAGAAAAACAAAGACGACGCTCAAATGGATTATGCCTTTATTACGGAGAAGATGATTACATAGCATTGAACTGTCCCAACAAGAGAAGATTCAAAGCTCGGGGCACAACTCAAGTATTCGATACGAGGAGGTCGGAAAACGAAGATGTACAGTCACAGTATGGACCATGTGGCTGGACATCCCAAATTCCTCACAAAAAAAAAATCTATTTGTATCTCCAGACCCTGTACCTTGTTTCATAGTTCCAGTAAAGATCAAGATGCAAAATCGAGATATCTCCGTAGAAGCACTTTTGGACTTGGGCGCTTCAGCGTGTTTTATTAACAAAGACTTTGAGAAGCAGTACAATTTAACGCTCGTAAGAAATAAATTATCGGCCTCTGTTGAAGTCATCGATGGACGACTGTTAGCATCAGAAAATATTGACCATGAAACTCAACCCCTTGAAGTGAAGCTTAAAAATCAAGCATCACAGATTGTTGGTGCATTGCACATTGTGGGGTGAACCACTCTTAAAGGGTCAAATCCCATACACCTTGGCATCCATGTTGTACGTGGAGGTGATTCTGTTGCGTCCAATGAATTGGCAAATTGTTAGTAGAAGGAACGCAACGATGAAATACCATTTTGTCGACATCTCAGACACATTTGGAACACCCCCGGCTACGATACTGGGCGTGCGCAAGGCACCGGTACCCCAGGCTATAATACCGGGTGTGCCCGAGGCACCGGTGCAACAAGTATCTGGAACGTTAGAGGATGAACTGATGGAAACAAAACAGCGGTCCGAACCTTGCATGACGACGTGGACGTGTCCGTGGAGTTTACAATCGCAGTATTGACCCCATCATTGCCGGAATTACGGACGTCTTTGACTCTAAGGCCGATGAAAGCATGGTTGAATAACGACGAATTGCGGATGAGAGAAGTAGAAAAGGAAAAGATTCAGTATTGAAAACTGGGGAATGCTTGAGGGTAGCCAGTCAATCCGATACCATGGATGATGTCGATCGCGTTACAAGGGAGCGAGACATTGTCATTGCAACTGCATGGCAGTTGTCAAAAGCATTGGAGATTCAGGCATAAGTCCCATTGGATGACGATTGGGAGAATTGGGTACAATGGACGACCCACTTGACCTCCAGAGAAGCACGGGTAGAGTGGGCACTGTCGGCCTTGCAACGTGTCGCATGCATGTCAAACCGTAGCATTGATAGCATTTATGACAACATGCAAAGGTATTAAGCAATCGTACTGGTACGGTTGAACAGATCCACTTACCGCTATTGGTACCGAATTGGCAGCCTAACATGCAGCTTCATACGGTCATTTTGATGCCAGAGTTTATCTAATTGGCCATCTTAGACTCTGACTAAATTTCTAAGTACTTTACCAGCGATTCCCAAATTACTAACAATTTGTCATGTTTTGGCAGTACAATGCCGAAACTGCCTGGCTAAAGATAAAAAACGATCAAAAAATAAAAATGTAGCATTTATGCATCTACAACAGTATTTTCTTTTGATCTCCTTAGCCATGTCACAAAAGTCTTGGAAGATATAAGGTCAGAGAGCCTTGTAAAATTCCGTAGGCATACCATCTATCCCTAAGGTTTTTCCACTGTTCATTTGATCTAGGGCGTCTTCGAGCTCCGGAGGAGTGAAAACCCTGGACACTGGCTTGGCCTCTTCATCATCCAGCCTGTTCCGGAATAGACTTCAGACATGTTTGGAGCATGTGGGCATTGTCAATCCCCACAGGATCCGCATAGAAAAGCGAGCTGAAATGCGAGAAAGCCATGTCACAGAGTTCTTTGGGTTTGGAAGATTTGTTGCCAAGATTGTCCATGTAGAGCTCTGGGATGCTTTGCAAGGCCTTCTTGGGCTTGATTTTTTGGAAGAAGTATTTCGACGTTTTCCCCCCCTTGGTTGACCAGTTAACCCCAGCTTGCATTTTTCATTTTTTGCTCCTGCTGCGTTTGGAAGGCACCCAGGTTCGAGCGAGCCTCGAGGTAGGTCTAGAAGGTGTGGTCATCACACAATGAACTTTCTATTTTCCTTTTACATACTTCTTGAGGGCTATCATTTCGCTGTTATTACGCACGGTGGTAATGGGGCACATACAGCCTCAGAAGTGGTTGTGGGTTCAATCCACCCTTGGTGTCACAAAGGTGTCCATCTTCCTAGCGGAAGGAAATAATCCTTCTGGGTGAAGAGACACCATAGTTTATGGGCCTGGCTTAGTCTACTTGAAGCTGCCGGTATGAATGGGAATTTTTCAACTGGGCAAAACAAGTAGTTTCCTGACCCACTTATTAACCATTTAAAGATCTTCTCAACTCAACCTCCTCTCTTGAGGTCAAGAAGGCCAAACTCAAACTCAAGTCTTTCATTGCAAATGGGCCACCGCTTGAGTTGGGTTGGGATCCAAAGGTTTTGGGTCCAAGAATACATGGAGGGACTCAAGCTCGGAGGAGGGTTGTTGGAGTAGACATGTAGAGATGCGCATGAGAATGAAGAGAGCAAGCAGTGCAGCTTCTTCTCATGCGACAAGGTAGTTGTATACCCGTCGGTTTGGTGCTGCATCGATCGATTCGCAGTCGCAGAAAGAAACCCATCTATGGAATATTTGACTCTCTCATATAATGTTATGCAATATAGACAGGAAGAAGGAAGAGAGACGAAGTAAACGTGCTATACATTGGAGAGATGGAAATACACTCAGGCAGCGTTTTCCAGGATGATACCCTCGAGGATACATTCCATTCATGAATAGAGTTTTAGCAGTTTAAACTTTGTTGGGGGTTGTAAGAAGAAGAGCCATGCGAATGCGGGACGCGGATTCAATATCGTGTTCCTAGATCAGAAGCACGGAATTTGCGCAATTCCAGTGGTGTTATTTTATTTGTAGCGAGAAGGGGGCCGTCGAGCGATTTGAGGGCCCCTGGGTCATGAGAATGGCAAGCTAGTTGCAGAAACTCCGTGCCTCCTTCACCCTCTTTGTATTCGTGGCTTTTCTTCGGAAGGTGGGCACTCTGCGTCTAGATTCAAGCGTGCTCCATTGCAAAACCAAACAAAGATTTCGTACTGTATATTTGCAGGGGTATGCTCGTGTAGTAAGCGGGCAGGCTGCTTCGATGGCTGCTTTGCATGTTGCACACTCTTCCAAGCATCTCTTTGCTGTCAACAATATCTGTTTGTCGCAGTCAGGAAGCTTACCTCGTTACTGGGGATCCGTCGCTTCCAATCCATCGTGTAGAATAGGATGTTTGAGCTCTAGGCCTGGCTCCAGCATCCCTTTCCACATGCTGCGGTACCAAATGGGCAACAGTTGTCCCTCATTTGACGACAGACATGCACGGGCAGGTAAACGAAATGCACAAAACTCAATCCCAAGATTTCGAGAGCCATTGGTAGCGACAGGCGAGGAATGCACCCCGGGCAATTCGAAAGTATGTTTTGGGACCATAAGGGGGGGAAGAGAGGAAAGAAGACGAGGAGGGTGGAAGAGTGTTCGAAAAGTATGTTAGAATCCTATTTATATACAGTGGACAAGGGACGGGAGCTTTCCCAAGGACTTCGAGAAACTACAGAGACTAGAGCAAAGAGCGTCCGTGTAGAGTCAGCAATTACCAGGGTGGACTAATGTTCACAAGCCAATTGGACATAGAACACCTTTTAATCATAATAAATTACGCTTCTCTGAAGTAGAGCCCATGGAAGCACCAGAAGAGATACATTTGCTATGCCACATGTTATATTGTCTACTCGAGTGCTGAGCAATGACAAGACATTTCAGTCTTTCTCTCAACTTTGTTATTGGAGGAGGGGTAGAACGTCCAAGTTTGTTGGCTTTGGTGAATGTTCACATGCAGATTTGAGTCTGGCCTGAATTTTCTAGGACTATAATCAAATCCCATTCTGAATTCATCCTGAGGGCACAGGGCACACCGTAGAATCTCCTCAAGCCTGGCAATTACGAGCCTCTACTACCAGTGAGGACAAGTCAGCGGCGACCCCCACAGAACACTTGAGGCCACCAACTGGTAGGGATCCATTGGAAGGAGTTGGAGTGATGCCAGTGGTGGTAATGCGGGATTCGAAGGTTCCGGAGAATTGGAATGGACCTGGTGGCACAGTAGTGCTTATTGACAAGCCTAAAAGTAAGTGCAACTGTTTGTGTGGGCTGTTTGCAGTGTAAGCTGAATACTCCGGGTCATGCTAGTGCTCATACGTGTGCACCCATGAGGATGCAACAATCTTACGCAGGCATCTTTGTGCATCAGAACCAGCAGCAACCTGTAAGGTGGAATTGTGAAAGTATCTGCATCAAATGCATACGCATTTTCATGTTTTCAAGACACTTTGGTCTGTGTGCAGAGAACGTGCTTAATTATCACATCTCATAAGCTTTATTGAGGATGCGCCATGTACCCCAGCTCCCCTTCTCTTTAGTAGCAACAGTTGTTGTAGGCCTGACCCTGATGTGGGTTCCATATCTCGGGGTGTGGTGAGTTGCCTGCAGATTGGACATCCTTTGATGTGTGTGGCAAGCTCCGGTACTTGCTAAAAATTCAAAAGGTTGGTCCAGCTCTTTTCCTCAGGCTAATGATACCTGGTGCTTGCTTCTGTCCTGGTTTGTCTGTTTGATACCCAGTATGGTCTGGATGCACATTCCACTCCATTCCATTCCACTCGAGCAATAGTTTGTATTCTTGGCTCTGGTTTTGTTTCCTCTCTCATGTTTTCTTCCATTTTGTCCCATAAGCTCTATGAGCTTTCCGCGGACGATTCTTATGTCAGGTGCCCATCACGCATTTGGAGGAGCTCAATAACTTTAGGTTGAGATACATTCCCCTTGGTCTAAGGGTCCTACTTTAGCTAACTGCAAGTTAGCTAAAGTTCCTTTCGACAGTCAATATTTAGGGAGTTGGGGTCGCAGGTAGGGCATGCAGGCACACTTGACCCCATGGCCACAGGTTTGCTGGTTGTATGCGTCGGCAAGGCAACGAAGCTCGCCGACAGGTATCAGAACTTAGAATCATTCTGGAGGATGTGCAGTTACTTGTTTGACATGCACTGAAAGAGCTGTGTGTGTTTGGGTTTTTCGCAGTTTGGCACCCGTTTGGGTTTCTGTGTTGTGCGAAGCAATTCATTGGAACATCACCACTCGCCAGCTTTGTTGACTGGAAATCTGAAAACTTCCTTTAACAGTAAGAACTGTAACTGGTCTGAAGGGGAGGATGGGGGCCAGCTATCAGGCATTGACCAAGGTCTACAGTGGGACGATGCGGCTGGGTGAATGCACACCTTCTTGTGATGCGGACACACCAGTGAGTTGTTTCCTTTCTCTTTCTGTGTGAGAGAGTAGGAGGCTCCATACACTTCTTGCCGTGGACCTTTCCGGCATGGATGGGGTTCGGGAGGGGGGTGGTGCATGATTCACTTCATGGGTTTTACAATGCGTTTAATAACCCGTGTGTACTTGCCCCCAGAGCCATGCTCCATATGAAAAGTTTGCAGTTTCTTGAATAGGATTAATAAATGTTATGGATTACTTCCCTTGAGACAATCTGAGGGTAAAACCGGCATTACAGGTCTCACAGATGCTGCCTTGGCAGCATATAGAAGATGCCGACATTGAGAGAGCCAAGCAGGCCTTTATTGGACAGATCATGCAAGTGCCCCCAATGTTCTCTGCTATCAAGGTAGGCAATAATTCTCAAGTTGTCTATTTAGTTGATTTCACTTGTTGGTCCCTTGTTCTGGTTCAAATGTCTGATACAGAGCAACTTTCCTAAGTTCTCTCTTTGCAGCACGCCAACTTCCTCCAGCATCCGAATGTTGAAACCGAATGTGTCAAAGGTTGCACTGTTTTATCATCTGCCATCCAAAGACTGTCAAAAGACCCCATTTGAGCAGACATGGCCTTACAGAATTGCAAGTTGGGCAGGGATACTGTGTGCATGGTTTACTGATTTTGTGGGTGCATTTGTAGGTTCAAGGGGAAAGACTGTACAACAAAGCAAGGCGTGGGGAGGAAATTAAAGTTCCGCCACGGGCTGTAACAATCTATGATTTCCAACTCAAGCGTAGTCCTGAAACCAGGTCATTCTCTTTATCTAGAGGGACATAAGACCTCTCTCTTTCCATACTGGCTCTCTTTCAGTATCTGTGATGCAGTGCATGCAGTTGTGACATTCTGTGGTTTTGGTAAAAGCAAACAAAATGTGCTGTTGAATTGCGGCCCCAAATCTTGTTTAGTTTTATCCTCTCCCTGGCCCATTCTCTTCCATCCAAACTAAGCTGAACATGACCTAGTGAGCACACTTCTCACATGCATCACTCCGTCTCTGAGCAGCGTTGGGGTTTTTGACACACTTTGGTTTTCTCTGAGTTTTACCGTGCCCCATATGCTCCTGTGCTCCTGTGTTGTTCTTTCTTTTTGCTCTCTCTTGGGCACACCTGTTGATTACTGAGAAACATATTTGTTTTGACTGTCCCAGACAAGAATTGGATTTTGTAGTGGTCTGCTCCAAGGGAACATACATTCGATCACTCTGTGCAGACCTAGGACAGTCCCTTGACAGGTTTGGCTTGCTACCTAATCCTAAGCTATCTGAAAATTGTTCTTGGATTTTGAAAGTTGTCCCCTGGATAAGTCCTTGTTGACTATAGCTGATGACATAAGGCCAGTGCTCCTGTAAAGTCGATATATTATCATGCTGGATTTAGGTGTGAACTTTGGAACTCCTGCTGTAACTTAATTGTAGCGGAGATGATCTTCACAATGCCATAAATTTTGATTCGCATGTGCGGATGTTGGAAGTAGGACACAAAGAGTGGTTGGATTGGAGTGTCAGATTCAACACTGCTTGCATACTTTTGGTAAATGGTTTGTGTGTGGCAGAAAAATAGGCAACAAAAATAGTATTGATGATTCAAATGCTGACTGATGACATGTGTCTGGAGAATGCAGTTTTGCACATCTCACAGCTCTAAGACGAGATAAAATAGGTCTCTCTCTCTCTGTAAACCCTGTTTTCAATTGATTTTATACTGATGCTTGTGTAGACTGTTAGAGAAAATGTATCCTAATCCAGCTCTTCAATGTCAAGCTCCTCCCATGAGATTCTTCCAAATGATATGGTTAGAGATCAGGGTTGTGGAAGTCAGGAAAAATTTATCTTGAAAAATGTCTGCACTGGAACTGTGATCAGCTCTGTTAGAACATTTTGACAATGGGTCTCTGATGGGTGTGCACATTTGGCAGGCAACTTAAGTGTGGAGGATGCATGGCCTGTTGCAGAGCTAGTTGAGCACTACCAGGGACTAAAGAGTGTACAGATTCATCCAGCACAGAATTGATGGAGCTATTTATCGACAGTGTCCTAACATCCGCTCTCATTGAGGCGGAAGAAACTATTCTTGAAAGTAGGAATGAAGAGAGGGGAAAGATGTTGGAATGGTTTGAACTGCGGATAGTAGGCCACATGAGAGTCAGGAGTCTTTACTGATGGAAAAATAGAGCATCCTTCACCTGGATACCCAGTTATAATCAGGTACCAGGTATCCTGCTGGATAGACTGGTGCAAAATATGAGCTGACACGTTTGAACGGGTTTGATATTCCATCAGAGGCGCATTCCGGCAACTTTTCTGATTTTACCCCCATTATTTCTGCGTACAAGTAGCTCAGTCATTTGCCCGGTCAAATCGAAACCTCGAAAAAATTTGGCAGGAAAGAAAACACTCTTGAGGGATGGGGGTATGGCTTCCTGGTTACTGCGAGGTGGATAGTGTTGGACTTGGCATCCAATTCACCACTCCAAGCCGGCTGAGATAAGTGGTTGCTTACACCACTTTAACATGGACCTGTCTTACACAATCCCCATTCCTAAAGTTGAGGCCCATATTTTCAGTTTTGGGAACCCATGTCTTTCGACCGACATCCTCTTGCACAATTCCATGCTACTGACTTTCTGTACCCAAGAACTGTACAGTCACGCAGTGTCCAGCGCTGAGGGGCCTCAGAATTTTGTGTGGCCTCGTCGTACTGAGGCCGCATGGTGCAGAAGGGAGAGGACCTGACAGATGTTGATACGGCTGAGGTTGTTGGTCTGGTGGTAGGTCGATGGCGATTTGGCAATGCAGGTCTTGGGTTCCATTCCTAGAACGTAGTTCCGGTGGCGGGCCGACTGCGCGTCGAAAGACTATCTATATATACACATAATAAACTTTTCGAAGCTTTGCTGTTCGCTTTTGCTATGTCCGGGAAAAGATAGGTCTGCCCTCTCCACCTTTTCACCTCGTGGCAGTCTGGGCGAAGTTCACTGCGCACTATATATCTCAACTTGCCTCGCTCACCTGCACAGGCTCATATCTCTTTCATCTCCCTTGATTTGAAAACTGTTTGTCTCTCGAGCTTTTCTCAACTTAGCTTTACAGAATCCGAGTTACAAATGGGCAAGAGTCGGAAAGTTGCAAAGAGAGAACCCATCAAAGGTGACGACAGGGATTGCGGGCGTCTACCCGAAGACATTGTAGAGATTGTTCTTGCGCATCTCCCGGTGCGCGATCTTCTTACCTGCCGAGCACTGTGCACTATATGGAGTCACTTCAACCTCGTGGGACCTTCCTTTCTGCAGATGCGTGTGAAGATGGCCGTGGAATTGACAGATTGGTTCTTTCCCCTTTGTTTAGGTCTAGGCGTGATTTCTCGTCGTGACAGTGAATTGGGTTGGGGAATGCATCACGCATCAAAGGAATGGAGTCAAGATTACCGTACTTACTGCAGCTGGGGGCCTCATATTAGGTCGTCGAGGCTTTCACCCGAAAACCCAGCAATTGTATGTTTGTAATCCAGTGACCAGGAGATGGAAGCAGTTGCCTGATCGAGTGGTGGATGGAAGAGGCCGGGCAACCACGATGTACGTTGATCACATGTCTGGGACATACAATATTTTTGTCTTTGGCCTGTGTTTCCTCCAAATTTACAATTCTGCAACACAAACGTGGATGCTACATAGATATGCAGCTGAGTTGTGCGCACCTCATGACTCTGTGGTATGCAATGGGATCTTCTATTTCCTGCAGGAGCTAAGAAGAGACATAATCACGTTGAACGCATTTGACATCGAAAGAGGACAGTTACTTGTAAGATTTTCCAAGAGCTATCGTGAAGAAAATATGAGGAACCCTCGACTTGTGGCGTGCAAGGATACTCTCTACCTTATCGGAGTTTCATGGGCGGGCCTGCATCCTGACTTAAATTCAAAATTGGTTGTGAACTTTTACATCACCCGGATTCAGCTGCAAGGAGACGGATATAAATCTTTTCCGGTAACCCAGCTGTCGCACGATGTCGGTAAGACGGATGCCGTTACCCGAGAAGCTTTCGAAGACAACTGGCAATGCGCAGCAAGAGATGAGTGTATCTGGATGACATGTGCAGATTGTTTCTTGTGGTACAACGTCAGGAATGATACTAAAGGGGAGCAGCTTATCATGCATAATATTGGCGTCTCTGATCCATCTCACTGGCTCAAGCTCCGTTACCTTCCCAACGCAAATTTTGCACCGAGTTTGACTGCTGCTCCTTGACAGTATATATTCATATGTACAGCTTTCTGATCATGTTCAAGGAAGATTTGAGTTGTAACTTGCCATTTGCAGGTTTAGATGTCCGCTAGATCTCAAGAAGTAGGCACTACGCATGCTGTGAATGTCTTGAGTCTCCCAAGTTGTCCGAAGTAGGGAAACATAGAACCCAGTCGCTGTACACCAGCTCAAATGACAACTGCATAGTTGGAGCTGATTGATCTTTCTTGCATGTGAAGTAAAGCTTCTCACTAAATGAAGAAATTTTGTTTGTTTCCTTGTCAGAGGAGCTGTCAGGACTCACACCCTTGATAACCAGCTGAATGCTTCTAATAAGACATAACCTCCAAGTGCAGTTGTTTATATGCTAAATGTGTGCACAAAGGATCAAAGGATACACAGACCGTCTTTGAGGACGAGCGCTTGAGGACGAGCCTGTTTTTTGTGGGCCCCCTCCAAAACCAGATATACCCTCATGGTTCTTCCCCACAAAATTCCATTAGAAACAGCGAGCAGAGAAATTTCAAGAGTCTTTGCTCATCAACCTCAAGAGAGACTGACTGCAAAGAGGAAGATGACCCAGGGAAGACATATATTTTGAGAGAGAGAGAGATCAACTGTTAATGTAGGAGCGGCCTGATCTATTAAACAGTAAATCAGAGCTCAAAATTTTGCAAACATCATGAGATAGACAACAACATGATGCACAAGGGCTTGCGCCAAGCTCTAGAACTTGCAAGCATCTTGAGTTTGAGCTCCAAGAGTAAGAAAGCTGTAGAAGAGATATCCCGCGATTGATGAAGAAGGCTGGTGGAGATACCTCTCTTCTTCAATATTCAAAACTGCGCAGGAAACCCATTCCTTGCATAGTTGTCGCCCCTTTCCTGTTTTCTCTTAGATGAGCTTGCTCCTCATCATCACTAATCCACTTGAAACCTTCAACTCCTCGTGTTTTTCATAGTTTCCTACCTCTTCAGATCTAGAAAAGAAATTTGCATGCATTATCACTATGTTTTCACCCTCAAGACTCACGGCCGACATGAGAAATCCCATGGCTTCAATTCATGGCCAAGATGTATGATGTCCATCATGGGTACATAAAGGACAATTATCTGCTTGCAATCTGCATCCGGTGTCAATCATGCATCAAGTACCCTTCCCCTTCCCACTTTACTGATGCGTCCCAGACCCTGAGTAGTAAGAGTGAAACAATCTGGTCATGGATGGCCAGTGGCAATGACAACTACACGTTGTATGATATCTTTCACAAGGGTTGAAAGGAAGTGACAAGAAAGACCAAATTAACATCATGAGAGGCCAAATGCTCTTAGGTGTCTCTCCATGTCACTTCAACCCTGAAAATGGGAGAAAGAATTACACCTGACCCCATTGCACAAGCCAAAAGTTCTTGGAACCGGTAGGTCAGTAGGAATACACAATTCCACTCCAGAGCAAAATATCCATCAGAGAGTTCCAAGGAAAGCTAGACCCATTTATTCAACCTGTAGCCCGCGCCTTTGTTGTCATCGTAACAAAAATAAAGATCTCAACGCCGAGAACTAAATCAATCAATCATCCAGAAAAGGAATATGTTGCCGAGCAAGAAATTAAACTCTGAGCCTAGAAATTGACTATAGCAATAGAAGAAGACTTATTGCCTCTAGCCTGAAGTCAGACAACTCTAAGATGAGAGGTGATGGGCTCTCATTGGCCGCCAAATCCCCCATACAGACATTCAGGTATGTCAGACACGCTTTACTGCTTAACAAATTCCACCCCTTTCTCTATTGAACTCTTCAGTTCCTCCTTCAGGGCTTCCAACCCCTTCCGCTCATAATCAGAGAGGGAGCCCAAACCCAGCACTTCCTCCACACCTTTGGGACCCAATCGCACCTGCCATTCACAGAGCAATAACCATTACAAAGAGCTACAAACTGCAACGTTGCTGCTAGACCCATTTATTCAACCTGTAGCCCGCGCACCAAATTGATTGCTCTTCTCCTTCCTTCCTTTTAGCGCCCACCTAAATTTTCTTCCATCACTACAAGAACTAACATTGACTGCTAAACCAACTAAACAGTACCTTAGATGAGAAAAAGGGCAACTCGGTGATGTTGGATGCCACATAGCTGCACTCCACTACACCTTTCACACCATTAAGACCCTTGAGACATGCCTCTCCAAAAAGTGCTCCTGCATAACTGCATTCCCACCCATGATACGATCAAGCATAAATTAAACACGGGTTACCACCAGTCTCAACTACAATAACTTACTTCAAAACTTTTAAGTCCCCTGACCTCTTCATAATATCAGCATACATAGAAATAAAAATTTCAGACACAATTGAAGGATGCTAAAGCAAATATTAAAAACCACAGTAGGATGTATGCACAAAAGCAACAACGAGCAAACAATGCGGCGTTGTTGGGGCCAACGAAGGAGGTCCTTACGCCATAGAAAGAGTGGCAGAGCCTTTGCCAGCCTTAGCTTGCACAACTTCAGTTCCGCCGTCCTGTGTGCGCTTTGTTAGAGCCTCAATCTCTTCCGGACTCAATGACGTCTTTGGAGTGGCCTGCAGCAAAAATGCAACTGCAAATGTGAGAAATGCAGTAGCAAGGTACAATACACCAAAGGAGATCACACCCTGCATCATCTGATAAACATGACCAACAATTAATACACAGAATCACGAGAAAATGGCATGGTGCCAGAAATTGATACCTGCACATCTGGTCTAGGTCAATCCAACAATGTGGAAGGAGACTGGGCTAACAACCATACATTGGGGTAACTATACCTAAAAAGAAGTGTACCTGAGAGAAGAGGGGAAGAATAGTGATGCCCGCATGGCCACCCACAACAGGAACGTCGACATCTACAAAATTTCACAACCCAACAATGTCACAAAGTGCAATATGGAAAAACTGCATGGTAACCTACCCACATGATACTTGACAGCAATTTTAACTCCTGTCTGAATAGGCACCCTTACTGAAGCAATATTCATTCACAGCAGCAGAAGAATATTCAGCCAGCTAAATCTTGATAGTAACCTCATTCTGTTAGCTTGTAGCCTTGCATGTTAAGAGCTGGTCCCTTTAACCAGAAGTAGGACTTCTGACTAGGACAATTCTCTGTACCAATGTACAAGACTGCAATCCTTTAAGAATAGGGGTCACAATCTGATTACCCAATATAGGCCCGCTGATTCCTGATCAATGTAAGCCCACCCTCATGGGTTGTCATACATGTCCAGTTTTCAGATTGCAGAACTGACCTGGGTCAGTTGAGGGCAGTAGTTCCAAGGACTCATTGTTAGAGATTCAAGATTTGTACTAGAGGACCAAACTCCGCAATGCTTACCTCGCACTGGGATGCCCTTCTTAGAAGCATAGAAGGTCCTTGCTCGCACCACATCCAGTGTGGTTACACCAAATAGTTTGGCTGGATCATATGTGCCAGCCTTCTTGAAAACTTCTGCCGCAATAGGCACCGTCGAGTTGACAGGGTTACTGATCATGTTCACCAACGCCTTCAGCACAACCAGCAGAAGTCAGGATCCAGTCGACAATATTTCGCAGAGCACACGTTGTGAAAGAGAGCACATACATATCATGCACTAGAGAGCTAACTGCATGCAGGCTCAGGCACTAACTGACTGCCAATGCCGTCAAATGCAGCAAACAGATCCCACACAAGTTGACACTGTAATACCAAATAAATAAATACTGATTCAGGTTTTGATGGTGTGAACACTTCTATACCACAGTTTCCGGCAGGCTGTGTGACAGACAACTAAACCTAAGGGCATCAGGTGCCAAATATATGTGGTTTTCGTATCTGCAGGTCAAAGCTGCGTATGTGCTGTCATGAAATGATCATCCTTACCATGAACTACCAAAATCCCAGCACTTACTGCCCACAACAATGAATGATACAAAGTGATTCTAAAACTTAAAATGCAAACATACCTCTGGGCAATATTCAGCTATAGCCGTGCAGAGGCTCTTCACAATTCCAGCATTGATCTTGAACAAATCATCCCGTGTCATGCCAGGCTTGCGAGGCACCCCTGCAGGTATGATGACCAAATCACACCCCTGCAATGCCTTTCCAAGCTCTGCCTCCCCTGCATATCCTTCCACCTGTGTCCACAAGCTAACATCACACCATAAGGGTAAAACTCCTGGCAACTCCAGAAGACATCAGAAGAGTTTGAAAGAACTGTCAAATTTGGAAGTAAACCCAAAAAGCTACCACTAGGCTATCCTCAGATAAAATAATAAAGATAAACAGAGAAAACTTAAATAAAAGATGGTTTGGTGCCTCACTTGATGTTAATGATCTAGAAACTCAATGTATACCACTTTATGAGTTAAATGAATGTCAATGTTGTCATCAGACGACTAGTCCCTGGGAGTATGATT
This sequence comes from Takakia lepidozioides, assembly GCA_030704615.1. NCBI lineage: Eukaryota > Viridiplantae > Streptophyta > Takakiopsida > Takakiales > Takakiaceae > Takakia > Takakia lepidozioides. Next base: position 64,098,907 of record CM060731.1, read on the forward strand.
AGGGATCTCTTAACAGGTTCAGATGAATTACCCCCTGGTCATAGAACAGGTAGCAGTACTTACTGCTCAAAGCTGATGTCGAAGGCTTGTATTGTAGTTCACATCCAAAATAAAAGAACTGGCCTCGATATTTCTGAAAGGAGGTCGCGCTTCATACTGACAGGTTATTTAAGGTTTGAAGGGACAATTTCGCACCGGGAAATTCCAAATGATAGACCGAAAGAACGAGGAGTTGGTGAACCACTGGACATAGGTCTACACAAGCCTCACCCTCCCAGTTTCCTGCTTACGCGATCCAGATTAAGCTCAGCAGTGCAACGCCTACCATTGCACAAACAATGACACAGCCACATTGGAGAGAAATCAAACTAATTTAGACAGATCCCATGACAACAAACCGCAGTTCTGTAGGACAGGAAACCCAGTTTCTCGTCTTTGGCAGTACACAAGCTCCCTCACCTCGACGTCCTTACATTTACAAAGGGCCCAAATTACTCGCCAAATTACTCGCTGGAAAGTAGAAAGAAACTAGAAGCCAGCGGGGAGGGAGAATAATGAGAGATTGTTAACACCCACCCTGGCTCCGGTGTTGACATGGCTGATGTCACAGGCCACTCCAGGTGTTCCCGCAATATCATAAAGCGACAGATCCGTCACGAGAGGGTTGAGCTTCATGAGCAACCCTAGAGGCTGTCCAATACCTCCTGCGGCTCCCAACACTGCAACCTTGCGCTTAGGTATGCTGCCACTGGACATGCATCGCGTCTGCTGACTGCAAGCACCCCCCAAAGACCTCCTCAGCACAACAGCAGCAGATCGTGTGGCTGCCATCTTCGATACAATTCCTCTGCAGATCGGGCCCCGTGAAGAGGAATGAGAGAGAGGAAAAAAACACTTTAATCGCAGGAGTGTGAAGAGAGAAAAAGAAGAGAAAGGTTTGTTCCACGGTGGCCCGCTTACCGTCGCGCCGCATCTTTCTTCTCGAACGGCCACGATTCGCTGTGGGACAGCATCGTGCGGTGAAAGAGCGAGAAGTTCAAAGACGGTGGGCGATACTTCACATGTAAAACGGCAAATTTTCAGGGGAGTTCTCGAAGTATTTTACTTGTTCCCCATACGTTCCATTGATTTCTTAATGTTCATCCTCTTAATGATTTTTTTGATGAATGTGGTAACACAATCCATTCGACGAGTCGCCGAATGATAACATATATAATCCATAGGTACCGGTATATTGATTTCTTAATGTTCATCCTCTATAGGATTTTTTTGATGAATGTGGTAAGACATTCGGCAAAGACCAGTCGCCGAATGATAAAATATATAATCTAGAGGTATATTGATTTTTTAGTGTTCATCCTCTATATGATTTTTTTGATGAATGTGGTAAGACAATACATTCGGCGAAGACCAGTCGTTGAATGATAAAATATATAATCCAGAGGTATATTTGTGAAACCTCAAAACGAGCCTGAAGCATATACTCTTTTTGTCGCGCAGGAAGTTGTGAATCTAGCAGAGCCTACGGAGTGCCCAACATCATCCCAGCGTGGTCGGCAGGAGCCGTCGGATGTTTTTATCAATTGAATCTGAGATGAAGTCCCTGTCGCTTCTTGGCAATGAGAGTGAAACAATGCGCAAACATCTGCTTGCCGACCTTCGTTGTGTTCGTGGGAGGCTGTCCACTTTACAAATCAGAATCGACAAAGGTCTGTTGCACCCTCTTCAGGCAGTTCCATTCATAAAAAATGATGATGGAAACAACATGTCTCTTGCCAAGAAAATGGATTTTGTAGACCGGTTCCATAGTAAGTGACCATTGAGTCCATTGGCAATGACACTTATTTTGTGATCACCAGGTTTAATATGAAGTACATGTCTGTTCATAGGTTGTTATTCACTTTGCCATTCCATCCACATTCAACCTATGTAACCCACTCAATGGGACACCCATGGGCCGGGGTGACACAACGCAGGGTTACACCCTTATGGGGTTTCATAACGTAACATAGCTCTACTTAGTGTAACTCGTATCTGTGGTACTCCACACAGTGTAACACAGACGAGTGTAACCCTCTTCAGTGTAACTCATTGTGGTGTAACTCCAAGTGTAACTCCAAGTGTAACTGCAATGTAACTCTCCACAGTGTAACCCAGTATGTAACCCCATCGAATATTGCTGTCAGTGGTGTAACTCGATGACTACAGTGTGACTACACGGTCTGGGTTAGTCTGCCGGGGTTACATGACCCTTCAATACAGAGTGGGAAGACGCTAGAGTCGAGCACCTTTAGTCGCCAATACTAGCAACCCCTCTATGTGCAACCCCTCTATGTGTAACCCATATATGTGTAACCCCTCTATATGTAAGCAATTTAGGTGTATCCCACCCTGTATGTGTAACCCCTCTATGTGTAACCCAATTTGTGTGTAACCCACCCTGTATATGTAACCCATGGACGTGTAATCCATGAGATAGTTAATCATTCCGTTCAACCTATGTTATGGACCTGTGTAGCCCTCCGGAGTGTAACTTGTTGTTGTGTAACCCCAAGAAGTATGTATCCCGACCACATGTAACCCCCACTGTTGTCACCCCATCGCATGTAACCCATTGTACAATTTGGGGTGCATGTTGTAAACCCGATGCTACATCACCCCATCTTATGTATCCCCACGACACGTAGCCCTTGTATAGCCAACCCTGCCCACTGTCACTGTGCACAGTGTAACTCAGAGCTGTGTAACCCTCTTGAGTGAGTGTAACCCAGAGTGTTGTAACTCCAAGAAGCATGTAGCCCGACCAGATGTTCCCCCATCGTATGTAACCCATTATATATAGCCCTCATGTATGTAACCCCATGTAGTATAACTCTAAGAACTTCAGTGCACAAAAACTTCAGTGCGAAAAGAAAAAAAAAAAAGAAAAAAAAAACAAGTGCACATAGTCGAGGTGGGGTTACATGCCACGAAACTATACCGTTTCAGCTACGTGACCCTGACATAGCCAGGAAGGCCCAACCATGTAACCCTGAGAGGCCCATTGCATGTAACCCATAAGTGTATCCCCACGTTGTGAGACCCGGCACGGTGTAACCCATCACTTATGTGTGAACCCACAGAGTGTAAGCCCATTGCCCCAGGGCCCCAAGGTGTACCCAAGTACTTGTCTATGACTCCACTTCATGTAACCCAATAAGGTGTAACCCCATGTAAGCCCATTGCATGAAACCCAAACTGTGAAGTGTTACGAACAAACCACATAGAAGCAAAAAATGCATCAAGAGACGCTATTTATTTCTTTGGCCATTTGACCAAGTCTTTGTCCATCTCGTCACACAGCCAACTAATCATATGAGTACGGGAAGCTATCATGGTTGACTCGTCGAACCAACTTACAGTAAACGCCCGCCTATGACGGGTTTGATCTTCTGTGGTTTTCACATTGAACTTCCACTCCAAGTAAAATTGCACAAAACAAAGTGCATAATAGCCGCACTCCCAACAGCTCCGTTGCTGGGGGACACTGGCCTCAAAACCATTCCATCCTCTCCATGACGTAACTGAAGTCATCAAATCCAGGCATGCAATCAAAGAACGCTATGGCAAAATTTCACAAAATTCCTTCAACGAGTTTGGGTCGGGCAATGGTTTTATGGGAGTCCAAATGTACTATCCGACCTCGGCACTCTAAAACAGCAACACTCCAGTGATCACTGCAACACAAACAAAGCCGTAACGTCAGAATAGAAAAAAAAACTCTCCAATGAAACCCATTGTGGTGTAACCCGGCTGTGGTATAACCCAGTAGTGTAACCCACCTCATGTGTAACCCAGTAGTGTAACCCTTTGTACTGTAACTCTAAACGGTGTAACACAACTAGTCAGCGGTGCAAATCCAAACTAGTGCAACTCAGTGTAGAACAGAGGAGTGTAACCCAACATGATCAGTCAACGCTCAAATATCTTACTCGAAGACAATAGGGATGACAACCACGTCCACAAGATCTCGATTCTTTGTGAATACCATCCCTCGGGCATCCTGAGTGTACCATTCTTGCACCAACCCGAATAGCGTCTGCAGATCGTTACCATTGGTACGCATGACATGCCACTGGAAATGAGCACAGATGACAGACTCAGGTGCGATAGCCTTAAACAATTTGGCCTCCAGAAGTCTGTTGTAACCCGAGAGCAATGCATCTGTGACAGTTGCTCTTATTTTATACATCGGCTCAAAATCTGTCTCTTCCAAGTAAAACTGTAACGGGGTAGAAGCCAGGAAGGCATCGCCATAATAAACCTTTACTTCGGGCGCCCCATGAGGGTCCGACACCATTCTGAACTTTGTCAAGTACCGTTGTTTTAGTCTGCACAACAAACCGCACATTACGAACATTACGATGCATCATACAAGAGTTATAAGGATCAAAGTACAATGAGGTACCTCGAACGCTCCCGCAAGTGTTTGGCAAGGACCTCTTGCTGCTGGACAACGTCAACCTCGGAGACCCCTGCACTTTTGCCTTTCGATTTGGTTCGCTGTTTTTTGGGTGCGACAAGAACAGATACTTCTTTGTTAGTGCCAGGGGGTTCAGCCAACCGCTTTCTTTGAGCAGGCGGCCGTTTTGACCTCCTGGGATTCTCTGCAACCTTGACAATGCCGCCCGTAGGGAGAATTTCTGAGCCAGAGATGACAATGCCGCCCGTAGGGGGAATTTCTGGGCCAGAGGTGCCTTGTTCTGAGTTTGCTGCAAGTGCTGAAGACTACACCCCCTCATCTGAGACGTGCTGGGGAGGTGACTGACCAAGGGCAGAAGTGTCAGAGCTCACCTCCTCGGTGCTGCCCCTGTCAGTGTCACCCTTCTGTTCAGACCCCTTATCAGAGTCACGTTTCTCAGTATCACCCTTCTCTTCGGCTACCTCCTCAGTGTCACCCTTCTCTTCGGCTTTCTCCTCAGTGTCACTCTTCTCAGTGTCACCCTTCTCTTCGGCTACCTCCTCAGTGTCACGCATTTCAGTGTCACCCTTCTCTTCGGCTACCTTCTCAGTGTCACTGTTCTCAGTGTCACCCTTCTCTTTGGCCGCCTTATCAGTGTCACCCTGCTGAGTAACAATCTTATGTGTGTCACCCTTGGCAGTGTCACTCTTCTCAGTGTTACGATGCTCCGCAACATCCTTCTCTTCGTGACTCTCCACAGTGAAACGCTCAATGTGACCCTGCTCAGTGTCACCCTTCCAACTGACAACCAACTCGGTGACACCCTTCCCCATATCACCCATGTCGATGTCACTCTTCTTTGCATCAACCTCCTCAATGCCTCCTCAAAGTGATGGGCGGCGCGACGACGCACTACAACATATCACGGTATTTATGACTGTATATATAACTATTCTACAGTCATAAACGGTACATATGACTTCTATGATTGTAAGTCGTGCAAACCAAGTCAATACAATGAGTACAGGATGGTACGGTCCGGATGACTACAGTCATATGAACCAAGTGATATATCTCACTGCAGTCATATATACCATACTGCAACCGCGCCACGTGGCGAGGCGCAATTGATTTAAAAATTTTAATTTAAAAATAAAATAAAAATATATATTAAACGCCGCATCGCATCGCTTGTGCCACCTGGCATAATGCATTTTATAATAATGAAAAAACCACGTGGCAGTCCATCTAGGGTACCACGTGCTATCCCTAGCTCGCCTACTAACCCTAGGGCCATCTTATCCATTTGATTGTACTTAGAGGAGTTTGAACTTGGTGTTTTAATTGTATTATACACACCAAATTACAAAATCCCCAGTAGTCATCATGACTACGTAACCTCATCCATGTACACTGTAGTCATGGAAATGACTATGAATGGTGAGCTAAATCTGATCAATTGCCGTTGACCAGCCTTCCGCCCATTCCGGAGCCATGTAGTCATACAGACGACTATTTAGGTAGTCGTTCGTATGACTACAGTCGTATGAACGACTGCGGGAGGTCAATTTTATATAAAAACATGGTGCAGTCATGGTCAAAGTCATGAAAACCATGACTACCACGGTTTGGCAATCATAACTACCGCGATCTGTTGTAGTGACGGCTTGCCTTGCAAAACTATATAGCTCCGTTGATCTTAACTGACTTGTCACCCCACTCTTCTGTACTCAAACTCGATTTTAAATCCTCGAGCTCAGAATCCAAGGTCGCAATTCCGTCACCAAGTTGTGCAAAGTACATCAGACTAAAGCCGTAATACTCATCGACCAGGTCCTTCACCTTTGAGGCCGTAAGAGCACTTTCCAGAAGGTCAGTCATGAACCCCAACCTGGGATGCGTTTGGGAAACTGACCTACCATGATTTCTTACATCGTTGTGGGCCAGAATTCTCAAAAAGAGTGGTGGCAGTCCAATGTGTGGTTTGGTGAGATTCTCCATTTGATTGATCAATCCTTCCGCAAAACCGCGAGTGAATTCCAACGGATCTGAAACAACCAAACCTTCGATTCCATCTACAGTAATAGTGATGACAAGAGGATTTGAAATTCTGGCATCGTCAAGGTCGGTATTGCCAACAGCTGGTTTGTCCATCGTGTCATCATCATGCGAGGCTTGGCTCTCTCGATGGACTCGTGTAAGTCTCTCACCTTTTTTCTTTTTCTGCTTTGGCATGTCAGGATGCCCAATGCTCTCCAAATACTCCTTCACCCGATTCAATTCCTCTATCATTAACGGACCATGATCCGTCTGGGTTGTAAACGCCTTGTGGGCAGCAACAACACTATCCATATCATCACTTCTAAGATGATGTCGAGCTCCCTGCGCAATACAGCGTGAGGGGTTACACCAGAGAAAAGGGTTATAACACGAGGGGTTACACATGAAAAATGGGTTACAAGGAAGGTGGGCTACACGGGGTTACACACCATAGGGATTTTTAACAGGGGTCCTCTGTAGGTGGGTTACACTTTGGGTTACACGCCACAGGAGAGACAGGGGGGGTAACACAAAGGGTTACACGGATAGACAACAGCCCGAAATTTGAAAAACAGAAAAATGGCAGGGAATCCAACTTGATTGTCCGTCGATAGAACCCAACTTGATTTTGCAGCTGTCACATGGACATTTTCAACAGCCATGGCATGCTTGAGCTCCGCATCAGGAAACAGTTTTGTTCCTTTCGGTCAGGCCATACATGCGGCCGTTCCATCGACAATATGCCGATTCAGTCTGCTCTTATCTACCTTTACTTCCCCACAGTAAGGACATTTGAACTTAGGCCAGCCCTTTGCTCCCTCCACCTTGGCCTCTCTACACCTGGTGTGGCAATACGCGATCATTGTAGCATGCTCATGCTCAGTGTACCAGAAGCGAACTCGTTCACCATCCCTCTTTAAGTGATCAAATGGAATAGTAGCCTCTCCAGGGAACAGATAACAATCAGCCATGGCAAAAGAAAAAGCTGACAGAAGAGAAGAGAAGAGCAAGAGCAAGACAAGACAAGACAAGACCAAGAGAATTCTGAAGAACGCACAGCAGGGAGCACGCACAGCAAGGAGTGCAGGAAGAATAGGAAAGGGCTGCGAGAAGGGAAAAACTGAACAATGATCAAAGAACGAAGAACGCAGCTAGCTAGATGTCACCCGTAAGGCACGTCGGTTAAGCGAAAGACGGCGGTTCATTAAAATATGGCGGCTTGCAATCAATTATATCCGCACTGACTCACACGTGTATGAGTTACAATCCCGATGTCACCCGGAATAGCGGAGTGTAACCCGTAACCCTACACTTGTGAGCGTGACAAACCGGCCGTTACCCGCATGCGAGACACGTCGAGTGTTACCCTCCGTCATGTACCCACATATGATGTAACCCTTCGTCACAATCTCATGTACCCCTAGTGTATGTGACTCCCAAACACAACATCGATGTAAACCTGTCATATCAAACCATTAGTATGCAACCTCCAGGTAAACATGGTCGATGTAACGCCCCACCCATGTAACCCTAGCCTATGTGGCTCCGCGAGCGCAACATCCATGTAACCCATCAAACATGTCAACCCCATCTAAACCTCCATTACTAAACCGTCTACCAAGCCACCATGTATTGAGAAAGAAAATACCGTGTAACCCCCTGTGTGTAACCATAGCACACGTGACGCAGTCATATAAACCATTAAACATGTAACCGGTTGACAGTGCTTGCAGAACACGCATGATTCGATACATATTGCATCCAGAATAGCGATGAGTAGGCTGCCCCGGCTGGTGTGTGAACAAAAGATACACGAGAGGAGAGTGAATGGGCATCCCGTCAAATGAGCGGCTGCTTGCATGGCTAGACCGAAAGAAACAAAACCCTTTCCTAATGTGGATCTCAGGAATACCATAGCCAACGGGGACGGTGACAAAACAACAAGAATGACATTGAGAAAGAAAAAGGATAGAGACAACCGTATCAATCGTAGAGAAAACCGTAGTAATAGATTTGCCGGATCGCTGCACGGAAAGTGTTGTCTTGCATGTTGTTGGGAGGACGATACTGAATTCAATGAACTACAAATATTTCGCATTGATGTGTGAAGCCGATTGGGCGCCACGGGAATTGCAGAAAGCTGATGCCCCAAAGCAAAAAAACGAGTGAGCTAGGAATCTGAAAAACGGATGGAGAGAGCAAATTAGGGTTTCGGCCTCCATTCAACCTCCATTCGGCCGTCGGATAGTTTACACGTGTATGATGTACACGAGGCGGAGTTACAAAGGGTTACATGGGTTACAAAGGGTCACAGAGGGTTACATGGAGTGAGGTTACATAGGGGTGAGGGTGACACTCTACGGTGCTACAGACGGTTACATGGGTTACAGAGGGTTACATGGTGGTGAGGGTTACAGAGGGTCACAGAGGGTTACATGGAGTGAGGGTTAGATAGGGATGAGGGTGACACTCTGCGGTGTTACAGAGGGTTACATGGGTTACAGAGGGTCACATAGGGTTACATGGGGGTGAGGGTGACACTCTGCGGTGTTACAGAGGGTTACATGGTGGTGAGGGTTACACCTGGTGAGGGTTATAGAGGGTCACAGGGTTACATGGGGGTGAAGGTGACACTCTGTAGTGTTACAGAGGGTTACATGGGTTACAGAGGGTTACATGGTGGTAAGGGTTACATGGATTACAAAGGGTCACAGAGGAATACATGGAGTGAGGGTTACATGGGAGTGAGGGAGACACTCTGCAGTGTTACAGAGGGTTACAAGGTGGTGAGGGTTACATGGGTTACAGAGGGTTACATGGTGGTGAGGGTTACACCTGGTAAGGGTCACAGAGGGTTACATGGGTTACAGAGGGTCACATAGGGTTACATAGGGTTACATGGATTACAGAGGGTTACATGGGTTACAGAGGGTTACATGGGTTACAAAGGGTTACATGGAGTGAGGGTTACATAGGGGTGAGAGTGACACTCTGCGGTGTTATAGAGGGTTATGGGTTACATAGGGTTACATGGTGGTGAGGGTTACACCTGGTGAGGGTTATAGAGGGTCACAGAGGGTCACAGAGGGTTACATGGGTTACAAAGGGTTACAGAAGGTTACATGGAGTGAGGGTTACATAGGGGTGGGGGTGACACTCTGCGGTGTTACAAAGGGTTACATGGGTTGCAAAGTGTTATAGAGGGTTACACGGAGTGAGGGTTACATAGGGGTGGGGGTGACACTCTGCGGTGTTACAGAGGGTTACATGGGTTACAGAGGGTTAGATGGTGGTGAGGGTTACACAGGGTCACACAGGGTTACATGGGTTACAAAGGGTTACATGGAGTGAGGGTTACATAGGGGTGAGGGTGACACACAGCGGTGTTACAGAGGGATACACGGGTGTTACAGAGGGATACACGGGTGTTACATGGGTTGCAGAGGGTTACAGAGGGTCACAGAGGGTTACATGGAGTGAGGGTTACATAGGGGTGAGGGTGACACTCAGCGGTGTTATAGAGGGATACACGGGTTATAGAGGGTTACATGGTGGTGAGGGTTACACCTGGTGAGGATTACAGAGGGTCACAGAGGGTTAGATGGAGTGAGGATTACATGGGGGTGAGGGTGACACTCTGCGGTGTTACATAGGGTTACATGGGTTACAGAGGGTCACAGACGGTTACATGGGTTACAAAGGGTTACAGAGGGTTACATGGAGTGAGGGTTACATAGGGGTGATGGTGACACTCAACGGTGTTACAGAGGGTTACATGGTGGTGAGGGTTACACTTGGTGGGGTTACAGAGGGTCACATAGGGTTATATGGAATTAGGGTTACATGGGGGTGAGGGTGACACTCTGCGGTGTTACAGAGGGTTACATGAGGGTTACACCTGGTGAGGGTTACAGAGGGTCATGGGGTTACATGGGTTGCAGAGGGTTGCAGAGGGTTACATGGTGGTGTAGGTTACACTCGGCGGAGTTACAGAGGGTTACATGGGGGTGAGGGTTAAACTGACGGACTGGTGTCGCAAAACGACGACGCAGGCGGCGACGACGCGCCGGGGGCGACGACGCCGATGGGATGAGAGCGGGTGTGGGGAGGGATTGACTGAGCCCAACCGGCTGCCTTTCGATGGCTGCCGGAGGCGGAGAACCGGCGGTACGGGGTGTCAGGGCTGGACCGTCCTGACGCGCTCGTATTAAGTTCTTACATTATTCCTATTATCTTCCATATTCAACAATGCTTGCAATATTTGCAAAATAACCTAGGGATAACCTAGCTACATAACACAAGTTTGCGAGCTCCAAAAAAGTAATAATTGTTGACGAGCACAATCTACTTTCGACCCAACGGCTGCCACAAATGATGGGCCTTGGCCAAAGCTTGAATAGGCATCAGTAGGCCTAGCAGGGTGGTGCCAATCAATTACCTCCCAGGTCTCGAGTGAGGTGGCCTAATGGGTTGGCCAGGTAATTATCCGTCACCCTTCGATTATTATTATTATTATTCCAGAACAGGTGGGTAAGCAAAAATGTCGGTAGTTAAATGATTATACAATTACACCATGATGTCCAGGTATATGATATATCCGCACAACACTAAACCAGGTAAATCGATTTTTGCTTATCCTCCAGGTAAGGGTAAATAGAAATCAGAGGATTATTTATCCTCTGGGTAAGGATAAATTATTTGTATGTCCATTTATTTATCCTCCGGGTAAGGGTAAATTTTTTACATGTCCATTTACTTATCCTACGGGTAAAGGACAAATGCCATATTTTTTTTATCGGATAAGGATATATACCGGGTAAGGATAAATAATTTACCCTTTTTTATACCCGCCGGGTAAATAAAGGATATATTGAAGGATATATAGTTTTTAACTAATTAATTAAGGTAATCAATTTTTGGTCTATTTTTTGGTTTAGTATAAGGCTGATATGTTGTATCATATGTAGTGAATAATATGAGGAATAATCATGAGCGTGTCTCTTTACATCAAAGATAATAATCAAACAAAATCAAATAAAACCATGTACGAGTGCCTCGTCCACGAAACTAGTGCCTCCGAGATCCAAGTAAAGATAATAATGAAACCAAAAAAAGTATGACAATGCAATGTAATATATAATTTCAAGGCTTATGGCTAATAATATGACATAATCACTATATCATCTCTATGAAGTGCTAAGATACACAAGGAGGAAGAAGTGCCAAAATACATGATAGTACCCTACATTTAATTAAGTTTACCCTTTTATATACTCTCAAACATTTAAATTTTGAAGTTTAAGGTAACAAACTATCTTTTGAGAGAAGACATTCAAGGTCATATTGAGATGAACTTGACTCCAGCTGAAGGTCCGAACATGGATGAGTTTAGAAAGAAGAAGCTCAGAGCTCTCACTATCATCAATCTCTCTTTCTGATAAGATCATCCACTATGTCTCCCACTTGACTAAACCAAAGGCAGTTTGGGATGCTCTTGCCAAGATGTACGATGACAAATCATCATCTAGGCAAATGGCAGTAAGGAATAAGCTTCAGAGCATGAAAATGACTGAAGATACTACAATGGAAGAATTCCTTGAAACCATCACTAGTCTTGTTGCCCAACTTGCTAGCTTGGGTGAAGAGGAGCACATTGTGGTAGAGACCATTCTGAATACATTGCCTGATTCATACCTTGCTTATGGAGATTCCATCATGGCTCAGAGGGAGCTCCCAGATTTTGTAGAACTCACTTCAAAGTTGCTACACGAGGAAAGTCGAAGGGAGCTAAGAGGACGCAAATTGAGCCAGAACGAAGTCATGTGGGTGAAGTTGAAACACTTTAATCACGCGTATAAGAGTACTCGGGGGGTCAGACTTGCCTCGACCATGAAATCATCAACTGGTACTTGCAACCGATGTGGTAAGGAGGGTCACTGGGCGAAGAAATATTGTTCGGTGCCATATGACGAAATTATCCGATCTCGATCCCAATAGGCCAACGTTGTGGAGGACATGCCAGAAGAATCTGATGACGAAAATGGCGGTGATGTTGTCGAAATGCTTGAAATGGCGATGGCGGCACAGTGCACTTGACACACACGATGTTGTTTCTCCAAGGGATAGACATGCATCATGGATTATGGACTCGAAGGCAAGCAAGCATGGCACATACAACTCCAATATTCTTCGTAATATTGAAGTAGGTAGCAACAATACTTCTAATGAATGCTCTGCTGGTGGCACTTATCACTCACTGAGTGAGAGGGAAATGCCACACAAATGTACTCTCAAATGGATCAATAAAGTGAATTACATATGTTTTGTACGTGCCTCGTATGACGAGAAATCACTTCGTTAGTCTGGTGAATCCAACCCAGGCACATCAGTCGCTCAATCCCAGGGTAAGGGGAAAGCAAAGAAGTGGACTGTCGTCCAGCAGGTGAGGGACGTGTTGCGAAGAAACCAACAAAGAAAGGTAGTAAGTCCTAAGTGTTCATGAACAAGGACCGAAAATTGGCATTCGAGACGGACAACGAAGTGGCTTTTCTGCTACAGATGCACAAATAAGTACAGTGGCTCTGCTCAGTCGTTAGAGTCCGTTGAGTCAGATGAGACCGCTGGTGAGTATCATGCGTGTGCTGAGTCTGCTGCTCAGTCTTCTTTTATGCTTTATGAGTCTGCTCACTCGCACTCTGCTCCACCTCGACAGTCTGCTGAAGGCCATCTGCTGTGTGCAGAATGGGTTCTCGATTCAGGGCACTCATGTCTTGACATGTGGCGGTCGGCAATAGCATGATTGAGTTTAATGAAGGCGACCCCCGGTACCAGTGCCGCTTGGACCCGGAAGACATAAAGGCACTTGAGAAGGTTTAGTCTGAGTGCACATGTAGACTGCTGGAGATGTGGTGTCGCTTCTATGAGAAGTCGGTTGAGGAAGCGTACTCAAAGACTGTTGTTTTTCTGTCAATGTGCACTTGGTCTCTTATGAAGTTTAACGCAGACGGGCCACGTGAAAAGGCTAGTGGAGAATGTGCATGGGAACTGGAGCGTCGCTCGGCTGGGCAAAGACATCAAAGACTGCCATCATATAATGGTTGCGCTTGTGGACGAGTAAGATCTCCATCCTGAATTTGTTCTGTTCTGTCTCGCTGAGTCTTCTGAATCATTGCAGTTTGTTGAATCCGAATGTGGTTTGAATCCGGTCAGTCTGTTCAGTCTAGCCAGTCTGGTAAGTCTGGTCAGTCTCCCCTGTCAGGCCAGACTGGTCAGTCTGCTCAGTGTGGTCAGTCTGCTCAGTATGCCAGGTGCGTATGCTTAGTATGCTGGGTATGCTGATGAGTATGCTGAGTATGCTGGGTATGCTGGTGAGTATGCAAGGTAAGTATGCTAAGAACAGCAGACTGACGAGGGGGCAAATTGCAGAGGGCACTAGAGTCTGATTGTCATCGACTTGTGGAAAGGCGCGTATACTCATATGAACTCCAAGAGGGAATTGCATCATTGCTCATTTGTTCTGCCATGGATACGGAAGCTGCATGCAGAGTGTTTGGGCTACAAGGAGGGCACACCGCGGTGGGAGGAGGTTATGGCGTTTCAGTTCAACCAGCCAGAAGTCCCCCAATAGCCATTCATGCTTTGGGCACTACTGAGAGCGCAGTTTTGGGAATGATAGGAGGCACACCATAGGAGGCCTTTATCATATACGTATGTTTTCCAGCAATTGTAACGAAATAAAAAATGATGATGCCTTTGGTGGATGATGAGTACAATTTTGGACGTGTTCATCGGTCTGCTTCTGCACAATTGTGGACTTGTGCTTGTATACTTGTGACCACTACAGTGTATGTTGTTAGGCGTCTTACCCATACACTACTCGACCACAAACAATCATTGACGCCCAATGTCTCATTCGTCTGTTGAACATACCATGGGAGTCCAGTGGTCAGCAGACTGCCGCCCTTGAGCAGACTGCCGATAATCAGTAGACTGGCGAGAGTCCGTAGACTGCCGTTGTTTCACAGACTCAGTAGACTGCCAGAGAGTCAGCAGACTGCCTGAGTATTTTCACATGTGAGCATACAGTCTCATTATGGGCAGACGGTGGACAGTCTGACAGACTGATAGAATACATGAAGACTGTCAAAGAGTCTGCTGGTCGACTTCCGCACTTGAGGAGTCTAGCGGAAAACGTACAGACCCGTCTGCTGGTCCATATAGTCTGATTGTCAGTCCGCCAGACTCCATAAGTCCTTTCGGCGGAGTGCTTGTGGACTTGGTGTGTTCAGAAGTCTGCTGGTGTAGGCAGTCTATTCAACCGACCCTTGTGAGACTTAATGAGTCTGGTAGAGTTTGTTCAGTGTCTTATGCCGAAGAATCAGCTGGGAGACTTAGTCTGATGTGGGTGTCATGGGTCCACTGTGTAGTTCCGTATGAGTGGACTTATTGTACATGGAATGGAATGGGTCTGGGACTTTTATTTCACAAGGCAGAATGATAGCATAAGAATCTTCTGCATTATACTGTATTTTTTGTGCCAGAGAAACGATCTGAAACCTTGCGAATTGTGGAGTATATATGTGCTGCAAGTGTAGGGGCACACACCATTTTCGTAGTCCTCCTTAAAATTCTAGGCCGGGTTTTCCAGGCCTCCACGAAATCTCGTTTCATTTTCAAGGACATGTTGTTATTGTCATTCACAGGACGGAAAGTCTTTGCTGCCGCAGGGTGCAACATTCCCGCCGCACTTTTGGCCAGTATATCAATGAGTTGGCCTCTACAGATACGAAGACAAGACAAGACATGTGCCTCCAGGTATTTGTCATCACTGACAATCCGAAGTATGGTATGCTTCAATACTGGCATTTGTGTCTTGACTAATATGAGGAATGGCGCGTTGTTGTACACCACATTGCTATTTTGGGAGCCCAGTACTGGTTGATATATTGAAGAAATTCCAGACCTTTTGGATATTTCATCCTCATACGACGGATTCTCCTTTCAACCCACCGAAGCGCTCTTTTTGGGTTCCGTGGTCCACCTCTACAGTACATGAGATGTCCCATATTCTTCAACAAGTTTGCAGCGGTGATAGGATCCTTTGTTTTCTTGCATGATTGCTTTGCCTAAGCCTTGCGGACATGCCCAAGGCACATGAATATGAGTACTCCGTCAAAAATAATTATGCACAACACCCATGTGCACATTAGACTCTTGAGAGGGGACTACATCAGTGGGACTGTAACAGCGGACTGTAAGAGTGGACTATGCCGGCGGACTGTATCAGTGGAGTGTGGCAGCGGACTGGCGCAGCAGACAAATACAATGGAGGGCCATACTGGACAGTACAATGCAATGATTGGCCAGTGGACTGACCCAGAGGACTCCCCAAGTGGACTGACCCAGTGGACATCGTTGCCCAGTGGACTCGCCCAGTGAACAATAGAATGCACTCCACTTACTAGGACGGCTGACCCACTTGACTTACCAGGAGGACTTCACATTGGACTTGCCCGTCAGGCTATTCCAGCGGACTCTATGAGCGGAGTGCCAACAGACTGCCACCGGATTGCATGAGCGGACATGTCTACAACAGACTTACTGAATAACGTTTATTTCTGCCTCGGCATCGTCCACAATGAAGGCATTGGGTCACCAGTTCGGCATATCTGCAAAGAGTGAATCGCGCAAGGCTGTCATCCACGACACTAGGTCACTTGTACAATTCCTCGCGGATATGATATAGGCAACTGGTATACCGTTCAACCACTCGTCGAAGACAATCAACGTGTATAATGGGAACGAATCGATGGGAACTCGAATGGACAATGATAGATGGTCAGAGAATGCAAAGTCTGGCAAGTTGTGCACGGTCAGGCTCGGTCTTTCGTAGAAGACACATGAAAACATATAGAGAGGATTAGTGATACTATGCTATCGTGCTCCCACAAGTCCATGGAATCGAGTGAATAATACCTTGTCATAATTTGTCCCAAAGGTTGCATCGCATACAACGATGCGGGCATGTCGTAATTCTAGCATTCGTCGTTTCTGCCCAAGAGTCTGAATGCCAATTGTGAAGGTCAAATCTCCATCAAAATGCTTGTATGTGTAAAATGAGAGGCTCCCCTAGTATATTTGGGGACTATTAAACTTTTTTAAAACTTTAAAAAAAAAAAGGGAAGGAGCCCTGAATATATTGCAGACGGTGAAAAAAAATAACCACCGTTGAGGCATTGGTGATACCGCCCCGTGATAGTCCATTACTAGGTAACCAGTTGAAATTGTTTACCTTTCATTTAAAAAAGAAAAGTTTTATTTTGTTCTATTTGTTATTTTTTTATTTTTTTATTTACAGGATTGGATGGAGCGGAACTTAGTAGTTCCGGTATATATGAGCATTTATTTTGTCTGTAGCGCGTGAGGCCAGCGAGAGAGAGACGAGAGGTCGCGGACCTGCTCTCACTCTCGCTCTCTTCTCGTCAGCTCGAGGCCTCGAGCGTCTGCGCTTACGTTTCACAGGCAAGCGGACGACATTTCTGTTCTCTATTGTGTGTCGTTTCGTATATGACATCGGGGGATTTTTCGTCATGTGCTAGTGGCAGTTTTAGCTCGATTCGTGCTTTAGGAGGACTGGAATCTGGTTCTACGGCTTTCTGTGCGTGTCTGTATGATCCGTGCTCAGGAAGGCAATCTGTGGTCCGATTTCATCCCCTGCGAGTGATTGGATGTGCAGGTGTGTGGATTCCGGGCGAAAAACACGGGGTGTGCGCCGGCTTGAGGAGAATCTGGAGGATCTGGTGACGTGTTCCGGCATGGCAGAGAATAGGAAGTTCTTCACCCTCAAGCAGGTTGCAGAACACAAGAAAGAAGATGACTGCTGGTTTGTCATCCATGGCAAGGTATGTACTTTTGTTGATTTATGCGGCTGGTTTCCATTGAATGTGTACTTTCTGACTGAAGTAATGGTTTCAGAGTGTCCAATTTAAACAGAGATTGATGATCGGTTTGTGTCAGAACTGTAAAGTGAAACGCTTCAGGCGATCGTCCATATGTGCAGCTGGCCTGTCTATGCTCCGTTTTGATGGAATGATGTCTGCGAAGGTGTTTGTGTTACAGTGTGCTGATAAGTATTGGAAGCACAGTCCTATGTATGGTTTTGTGTGAAAGGATTGGTGCTTATGAAGGATAAGGAGCCTCGCTCCATTCATGACGGTGGAATGTGTTCTGTTCTGTTCTGGAATGTGTTCGTTTGGAGGGTTAGTCTGGTGATCCTGTCAAATAACATCTGCAATAGCCACATACCCTCCCCCCCCCCTCGACCTTCTCATACCCAATGGTATCACAGGTGTACGATGTGACTCAATTTTTGAGCGAGCATCCCGGTGGTGAAGAGGTTCTTCTGCAAACTGCAGGTATGCATGTTCTGTATCTTGGAGACCATTCCTCTTCGTCCTAAATACTTTTCTTTCCTTTTGTGTCTGGGGATCTGTTTGTTTTTAAGCTCCAGCTGATTTGTTGGCCAGCAGAAACTGACCTTATTTATCCATGTTTGGGTTGTGACTATAGGCATCATTGCACCAAGCAAACTTTTTAGTGGTTAGGTCCCTTTCATGAGGCTTGCTGATGCTGATTCACTCGTGCAGCTGGGCAAAGCGATCCTCTATTTTCTGTGTGATTATTTCTTCATGTGTATCTGAGTTGTTTGTTGCTACACCCCTTTGCAGGAACGGATGCTACTGATGAGTTTGAGGATGTCGGGCACAGTAACAGTGCTAAATTACAAATGGAATCTTTCTATGTGGGGGAGTGCTCAGAGCTGGGGGGAGGTAAGGGTGATCATGCAGATCCCATCCCAGACTTGAAGTCCACTACAGTAGCAAATTCAGGAGCACAAGTAAGCATTTTTAGTAAGATTCTCCAGTTTGTGGTGCCGCTTGTGCTTTTGGGAATTGCTGTAGCCATCAGAAACTATGGTAAAAAGGCTGTCTAAGGTAGCTTTTTTAATGCAGCTAGGAGAAAGAGAAAGGCCTATTTGGGAAGGCTGCTGATGCACTTGCAAGCTCTTCCGTTGAGAGGCGAACTTTCCTACTGTATAGATTCATATTACCATAACATTTCATTCCGTGGATACCACAACCTCTGTGCAAAAAGGGTGTGAGTAGGGTGTTAGTGCATTCAAGGCTGCCTGGGTGTCTCTACTTCGACTGCGTCTAAGCTTATTCCTAAGTGTCATATCAATGATTCTTTGAGAGATCTCATTCGGCACTTTGCATGCTTCTTGTCGGATGAAGCTACCACACTGACAAGGTAGTTGCTCGTTTTGTACCTAATAGTGGGTGGTAGAGTGGTGGTTGCTTGCGGGTGGTGAGCTGCATTATATCGGTCTGATTCTTCCAGAGGGTGAATGTTATCATACAACTTACATGTATCAAGTCATTGCTCAAAAGGCAGTTGGTGCAGATTAAGCTTGTTGTATCTACAATGGTGTATGTGATGAGCTAGAAACCCATGTAAAAATTTAGTACCAAAATGATGAATTGTTAAACTGATGGAATCCTTACTCCCACGGAAGTTGCTCATGTAAAGCAATCCGTTTAAAGATGAGCTGTTAAAGTTTCTGAATTTTCTTCTGTTGTGGTTTTTTGAATGGGGAGTCTTAGGTTGATATTCCAGGTGAAGCTTTAAAGTGCAACAGAGGCTACCTGTCCAATGTGGAGAGTTACTCTAGAACCTACCTTAGCACACTTCCCTTCGCTCTCCTGGCCGGGTTGGTGAAAAGTGGATTTATACCCAAGCTCCCAACCTGTATGGCAACAGGCACTGTCCACTCAAACACAGCTGTAATGCGTCGACATGGAGCTGTATGCAGTGTGATTCTCTTGCAACTGTGCTGTAGCCTTGCTAGGTAATTGATGTCAGTGGGCTCCGCCATTCTGTGTACTAGTTGGGGATTGTCGATTAGCTTTCGTCCCATGCTGTGGTGATCTCAGAACATAGCTCGGCGACACCGCATACTCCAATCTGCTGCCCTCTTGTAAATGTGATACTGAAACTGGCTAATCTCTGATGCCATAAACATGATTGGCTTTGTTGTTGGTTCTTGCCCTTACCGCCTCCACACTCACCACAATTGTACCCAGCGCAGGTGGATACATGATACCACTTGGCATCAAGTTTGTGCAGATGCACATCATCACCTTCAAGTCATGAAGCCCAAGAGACAAGACAACAACAAACCTACAGACCATACCTGTTGTCTCCACATTGCCCTTCTTTGAGGAACTGCTGCATCGACCACGCCTTCTAGCAGCCCAACACCACTTCTTAGGACTGATGAAGAGACAGAAGAGAGACAGAGAAGCTGAGAAGATGAAGACCAACCCAGCAGAGAAAAAGATAGATTGGCTAACGAACGTGTATATATCTCAATTTTCATTCATCGCTGCTCTGTTCGGATTTGAACACTAGGTTGAAGATGAAAGAATTGGGCAACTGGAGCAGGCCCGAGGAGGACAGGAGGAGGAGAAACCCGTTTCTCTCTGAACTTTCGCATTCTCTGTCGTCGTGGCTCGGATTGTTGCTGTTCAAGATCTACAAGCACCTCTGCGTGTTTGCGAGTTAGACTGTGTTTCTGTTCAGTGCTGCGTTTTCTGGCGTGATGATGTGTTGATGACCATCTCGCAGGCCCTTCAGCTGGCGGCAGATATTTTCTTTTTTCCCTCCTTTTATAGCCGGTGTGTAGAGTGCATGGCATGGAGAGTGCACATATTTGCAGTTCCACTCTTTGGTCGTGAGGAGGAAAACAGGGTGCTGTGCAAATCGGAAGGCATAGATAAATTTGGGGAGATGGTCCATAGTTCTGCCTTGTAGTATGTTCACAGCTGGAAATCGAGATTCGGTTTTACTTGCTAGTGCAGTAGTGGCTGAGGAGCGTTGCCAGCCCAATAGCTGTTGCTGTTGATTGGATGCAACTTTTTGATCACTGAAGATATAGAACAATCTCGAGTAGGACATGCCTCTGTGTGTCAAGGGAGGGAGTGATTAGGGTATGTATCTCAATGAAAAGAAGTCGATAATCGTATCACCATGTGCTCCCGGGGTGCGTGCACACCGAATTTGTATCAAGAGCTTCGTTATTGTTGCTTTTTTTGTGCTAGCCGCCCTGCATTCCTGGATACAGGGTGATGTATCAGATGCTGGGCCGCAGCCCCCGCGCCAGCTGGTGGCAAGTGATCTGGGTAGCATGCGGCATGTTTTGGAAGCAGACAACGATACCGAGGATACAGTCAAGTATGTAACATTTTTTCACAATGACGATTACATATCTGTTTTTGTTTAATTTTTCTGAACTTCAAGTAACACTCGAACATTATGGAAAAATAAATGACCGAATCCTTGTTGGAGAAGTCTTCGCGAGCTAAGACTAGTATTGAAGCTGTAGTCATCAGAAATCAGTGCATTCTACCTTTGGAAAACCCAGAGTGGTTGTAGAAGTCTGAGCCAACTCCCTTTTGCAGGTCACTCTGCCCAGTACTTGGTGTTAAAAAGTTCCTTTCATACTTTCTTTGGAGTTCCTTCAAATTTTTCTTTTTCCGATCACCTATTGGGCAATGGACTTGTCGAATTTATTAGAGTTATCTGTAAAGGGTCCCAAACTTGGCATGAGAACCCTGAGTTTGGCCAAAACTCGGTATGAAACTCGAAACTCAGGATCAAGCGGTACGACTAGAAAAAAACACGGGACCAAACTGCCAGGACTAGGAAAATGGGGGTGAAAGGAGTTTGGTGCCGAGTTTTGTTAGTCGTCGAGGCGGAGGCGGTCAGAGCTCACGAGCTCGCCCCATAGCAGCGGTTGCCCTCATCCCCAGTTTATGATTTGGTGCCCTCTTTTCTGACTTCGTGCTCAGTTTTCTGCACTTTACGGATTAACTCAAACTCAGGATGAAACCCGTAACTCGGGTCCAAACAGGGTACCGAACTCAGGCTCACTTTACGGATAACTCTATTGTCACAAGCAAAATTCAGTACAATAATGTAATCCCGAGTTTAACATTCTTTTGCATTCTGCTCAGTCCCTCTGAGGCGGGGTTCAATCACAATCTTAGTTTATTGCTAAAGAAACATTAGAAGTCTAAAACTGTTGTACAGCCCTGTCTTTGGACCTTGCAGTCGTGTTGAACAGTCATCACTGAACATGAACAGAGACACGGAATGTGCAGACAATGTGCAGGCATTGATAGACAACCCCCTGAGCAGCGCTGCAAACTGGCCCGGCTCTACTGTGGAGAGGACAGTGGCCGAAGCCTTGTAAATTACTTACTCCTGCATTTTTGCTCAATGGGAGGGAAGGCCTGGGTTTCTGTTCCAGTGCTGGTCGGAGTTGTGATCCTGGCATTTCACTTCTTGGCAGAAACAGCTGAACACTATTTTTCCCCAGTGGTTGGCCGGTTGGTTGAGATCCTGGGGATGTCTCCAAGCATGGGTGGGGTGACTTTGCTGGCGTTTGGTAATGGGGCCCCGGATGTGTTTGCGTCGCTGGCGGCCATTGGGGCTGGGAACTCAAGAATTGGATTGGGTGCAATTCTTAGTGCAGGGACATTTGTCTCTGCATTTGTGGTTGGATCAGTTGCCCTGACAGCTGCACCGTTTTCTGTTCGGCCCATGCCTTTTGTGCGTGATGTTCTGTTCTACAGCTTCGCAGTTTGTATGCTCTTTGTAGTTTATCTAAGGGGTGTGATAATGTTTTGGCAAGCCATTGGGTTCATGGCTTTCTACGCTCTCTTTGTGGTGGTCGTGATGTGCACTGACAAGATTAAAGTCTGGGATTCTGGCAACACGAAGCCCTCAAAACTTGGAAGTTCCAGGATAACCGGGGAAAGTGATGTGAGGAGCCCAAAGTGGTGGTTTTTGCGATCTAGGAAGGAGTCCAAGAAGGCTCCAGAAGATTATAGCCCTACCTCCGGCTACGAGGAGCCTTACCCAGATAAGGAGGATCAGGCTGTTCCTGGTGCTCTGGCTCTGGACGTTTTGGCCCCCAAAGATGGAAAGGATTCTACAGTGGGGAGTGGCTGGGCTGAGAGTGGATGTTGTATGTTTTCTAAATGTCCTTTGAAGGGCTTGCTGGTATGCAGTCAAGCACGGCAGGTACAATGACTCTCTCCGTGTTAAATCAATAGATAACACTATAAACATGATGAAAAACTTGCAATGCTTGATTGTTATGAGACTAGACAATATCCATTTTCTGATGCATTGTCCGGGATATTCTCACCAGAGAGTGACCCTCTTCAGGACCCTCAAGAACATTGTCCTTGCACCTCTGTTCACCCAATTTTCAAAATCTTGAGGCTGAGCCTAAAGCCCTGGTCCTGTTGGGGTCTAATTGCTGTGCAGCTCACAAACAGCAAGTTGACCCCTCACAAAGCTAGTATCTGTTCCCTTTTGTTCTGCCCAAACTGTGCGTGGGGTCCTCTTCAAATCCATCAAGGGAATTGTGCCTGTACCTCTGTTTACCAACTTTGATAGTCTTGAGGCTGAGCCAAAAGCCCAGGCCCTTTTGGGGCCTTGTGCGATGATGCATGGCTCTAGCTATTGAGTATCATGCCACTCTCAAATAATCCAACTTACAACAGTCTGTCAACTCAGTGCTGCCATCAGTAACTAAATCAGAGTCTGGAGGTGCCAGTCAGAGTGGGTTTAGGGGAGAAAATCAGTTTTTTATGTTTGTATATATATGATCCCCAGAGCAAAAGCTGCCCAGGCAGCTTTAGTCCCCACCAAAGATGGGGGACAATGGAAGACGGGAAAGCTGGGGAGAGGATATCCTTCCATACATTTGTTAGCATTCTAACTATTGCGAGCAGATGTATTCTGTTGAATGGGCTCGTGATAAAGTGAACGGATATTTTGCAGGTGATACTTTGGATGCAAGTTCCATCTGAGGTGCTTCTGAAGGCGACTATCCCGGAAGTGGACCCTTTGAAATGGAACCGGGGTTACGCAACTGCTAACATTGTCTTGTGTCCCCTACTTGCACTCTATATGTGCAGCTCATTAGTTGCTCTCAATCGCCACATAATATTTTTGGCCCCGTCTTTGCGACTCCCCATTTGGATCCTCATATTACTGCAGGGGGCCTTCATGGGAACTTCTTATTATCTTGCTGTAAAGCATCCTCCAGAATCTGGGCAGCTTCTGACAGTCATTGTTGCCTTTGTCATGAGTGTGTTTTGGATCTCCTTCATAGCTGGGGAGTTACTTGGGTGTTTAGTGACATTGGGATTAATTCTCGGGGTGTCCCCAGCATTATTGGGGTTAACTGTACTTGCATGGGGTAACTCAATTGGTGATTTGGTTGCTGACGTTGCGGTGGCCCGGGTTGGACAACCTGCTATGGCTGTCGCTGGCTGCTTTGCAGGACCTATGTTCAATATGCTTATAGGGCTAGGCTCTGCCTTATCCTTGCAAACTGCAAGGGAATTCCCGGTGGGGTATTCACTGGACCATCACCCCGGTATCTTGATTGCATTTGGGTTTTTATTTTTGACATTATTGGGATCTCTTTTGGTAGTGACATGGTCAAAGTTCCAAGTGACGCGCTCTTGGGGAATCTGCCTGATTGGTTGCTATTGTGCCTTCATGGTTCTTAGCGTGATAGTGGCCAACCTATTTCCTGGGAATATATCTTAGCTTGAGAAGCCACAATGTTTAACCCATTATCTTGTATTAGAGGACTGTAATATAAT
Organism: Takakia lepidozioides; assembly: GCA_030704615.1. Classification (NCBI taxonomy): domain Eukaryota; kingdom Viridiplantae; phylum Streptophyta; class Takakiopsida; order Takakiales; family Takakiaceae; genus Takakia; species Takakia lepidozioides. The sequence goes on from CM060731.1 coordinate 64,123,135, forward strand.
GCTGATGTCTGGCTCCTCAACTTCGTACTTTAGGAGATAAGAGTTGCGCAGGGCCACACTCTGGGGCTTTGTTCTTTGACTAGCAGTGAAACCCTCGTTCAGTCTTTTTATAGCCATTTGCAGAATGATTTTGTTGGAAGGTGGAGTTTACTCATGCATCAAAGTTGGCCCATCCACAGAGCTTCCAAATAGTTCTATGAAGATCTCCATCAGAGAAACCTAGCAGATCTTTCAGTTCTAAGAACTAACAGTGAAACCTAACAGATAGATCTCTCAGTTCTATGATAGACTTGATACCAAGTCAGAAAACATTCACCAACACTTCTGAAAGATGCAGGGATGTATAGATTACAATACAAAGGAGCTGTCCTCCCAACTATAGAGCTCCACTTAGTAAATGAGTCAACAGCATGTGTACAAAATTGCACGGACAGAAATGGGGCCCCCTTAGCTGCAAACATTGCTTTGCCGTTGAAATGACATGTTACAAGATGTAAGCATCATCTCTGCTCGATATCCGTCCTCGTCGTTCTGAACCGGCATACCATTTCATGCATCCCATCCTTTTCGTTGCACTTAGCACCGGACCCTCGACCACGTGTACGCGTTCTTGGGAAAAGGAAACCGACTTGTCGGTAGAAGAGACAGAGACCGAGTGTTGGACTCTGCGTCACAGTCACAAAAGTCCTCGCGGATCCAACCACGCAACTTCAACTAGACAACTCAGAGCGAACTTGCAGGTTGCTTTTTGCACTTGCCACAAGGCATTTGAAAGGCAAAAAAAAAAAATTGCCTGTCACAGTGAAAGGCATAAAGAAAAAAAACCTGTCAAAAGAAGGTAAACATTACAAAAAGAAGTACAAATTATTGGTAATTTTTAGTATTCTTACTAGCAAGTCTAATCACTGCCAGCTGCCTTTCATTTCCTTTTCAACCCTAAAATATGTCTATCTTTCCTATACATGCTCCAAGGCTAAAACAAGCTCTCCGATGGCTCTCAGACTTTAATGGATTTCAATAGTGGTAAGCTTGGTTCTCAGACCTTAGTGGACTTCAACAATCGTATGGTACAGTGCTCAATAGTGGTATGCTAGTACAATGCTCAATGGTTGTGGATAGCTTGAATGAGATATTTCCTGACATTCTAGTTTTTATTGCATCAAAACTCTTCAATCCAAAATATTATCCAGGTGATGAAGAGGCTCGTATCAATATGTCTGAGCAATGGTTGGAGAGGTTGATCTTGAAACTTGGATTAAGAGATGCTGAAAGTGATGCAAATCGAGCTGAGTTGCTTGAGTTTGTGAAAACCTTGAGGCATGGATGTGAAAACAAATCTTTGTCAGAGGCGTGGCGATTGTGTGGAGATACCAACGAGTTGCATACTAGTTGACCACACCTCAAAAGCACTTGTGATTCCTATAAGTACAGCAATTTGTGAGAGGGGTTTCTCGAAACAAAATGCCATCAAAAGCCATTTGCGAGCTCGTTTGAGGTTGGATACTTTGATGCGAGTGTCATTATGCGGGATCGACTTGGCGAATATGGATTGGAGGCGGTCTTCAAAGTGTGGTGCAACATGAGAAACTGAATGGTTCTTACTTGTAATTGTAAGAAGTTCACACTTTTTTTATTTTTTTATTTTTAATTGTTTATGACATGGTTGTTTGAAAGGTCCAAAACAAATTGTGGGCTTCTCATGTGAAAGGCATTCTCAAAGTTGTCTGTCACAGTAAAAGTAAAAACAACCGGTCACAAAGAAGGTAGGGCTACCTATCAAGCAACTTGGTGTCGCTAGAACAGACATGTGAGAGAGACCGAGCGAGTTAGTCAACAAAGTAACTACCCTCAGCCTCACAGAACTGCAGCTGTTACTAAGACACTACTACCAACAGCAACTTGCCATGGTTATAATAGATAGATTGAGGATAGGCAAACTTATCGGGATATTGGGATATGGCGGGTGTGATGACTACTAGAGCACCCACACAGCTCTTCTCGCATCTTTCATTGTTCATGGAGGTGCTGCTACTGTGTTGTGGTGGGTTGTGGGTGGTTGGTGTTAGAGGTTCAAACATGGCGGCCCTGCTGGACTTCATGGACAGGCTGAATGGGCACCAGTTGATCTCCGATTGGGTCGCCACTGATATGTCTCCTTGCAACTGGACAGGGGTTTCTTGCAATGCCCACAATCGAGTGACAAAACTCTCTCTTTCGAGACTGGTACTGTCAGGGTCAATTTCTTCCAAGCTCTCCATATCTAGTTTACAACATCTGGACTTGAGTGGTAACGCTCAATCTGGAGGCATCTCCCCAGATAGGAAATCTGTCAACTTACAACACTTACATCTCAACTCCAATTCGTTTATCTCTGGTAGCATACCTCTGGGGATTTTCAATATTTCCAATTTGCATTACCTCGATTTGAGCCACAACGCCACCTCTGGGACGATTCCTTCCCAGGAACTCTTGGTAAACCTGCAGTATCTAGATCTCAGCAGTAATATGCTCTCTGGAGGACTCCCAGCTGTTCAAACAATGCCTAGAAGCAATTGTCAAACTATATGACCTTTTTCTATTCTCGTCTCTAGTACTATGTTAGTATCAAGATTGTTTGAATTGGACATGTCGGAATTAATGGAAGAACTGGTATTCTTGCAGGATGATCCTAGCGTAACTGGTCCTATTCCAGACTCGTTTGGGCATCTTAAGAAGTTGAGAAGTTTGACTCTGCATGGTTGTGGAATCACTCCATACCTTCTTCGCTCTCTAACTGCAGCAGCTTGGAGGTCAGTATTCCTTGTCCCAATATCACTAACTAACTAACTAGTACAAATTGGGTTCATTGGCTCCCCAGACCACGCGTTGCATTGGTGCTTATCTCTCGATGTACCTTCCCAGTATTATGACCTACTTTTGAAGACCTTGCCCTCATCAAGGCAAGTGATAAAAGAGGCCCGGGAGTCGAATGCTGCCTCAGCGGGCCTGCCTGCGTGGCCCCACCCCCGCCCTCCGCCTCGACCCCCTCTCGCGGCAGCGCCGCGGCCCGCAGTCGCCGTGCCAGACACCCCCTTCCCGCTCCACCCGCCACCCGGGTCCCTTGCTCGTCAAAACACTACCACACATTGAACTCAGTGTTACTGTATTGCACGCATCCATCATGCATGTCCCATGAATGCAACAAATACATCCATCACATCATGACCTTGCCATCATACATGTGTTCACATGCCTCCTCATACAAACATATTGGAGACCCGTGAACAGAAATTTGAACCAGCCCTACCTAGAGCATAGACACACATATTGGAGATCGTGAACATTCAAATTTGAAATTTGAAATTTGAACCTCTTTCCTTTTCCAGAGCTGCCAAGCTTGCCCTTGATGCTCCCAAATTTGGCATACATATCCACTAGGGCATTGTCCAGAATCACATCAGGTACAATTCCAGCTTTGACAATGAAACCATGGACCTGATCTTCCCTTTTCCAGAGCTGCCAGGCTTGCGCTTGATGCTCCCACATTTGGCATACATGTCCACGAGGGCATTGTCTAGAATCACATCAGGTACAATTCCAGCTTTGACAATGAAACCATGGACCTGATCTTCCCTTTCCCAGAGCTGCCAGGCTTGCCCTTGACGCTCCCACATTTGGCATACATGTCCACGAGGGCATTGTCTAGAATCACATCAGGTACAATTCCAGCTTTGACAATGAAACCATGGACCTAATCTTCCCTTTTCCAGAGCTGCCAGGCTTGCCCTTGATGCTCCCACATTTGGCATACATGTCCACGAGGCCATTGTCCAGAATCACAATCAGGTACAATTCCAGCTTTGACAATTTTCCAGAGCTGCCAGGCTTGCCCTTGATCCTCCCACATTTGGCATACATGTCCACGAGGGCATTGTTCAGAATCACATCAGGTACAATTCCAGCTTTGACAATGAAACCATGGACCTCTTCCATTTTCCAGAGCTGCCAGGCTTGCCCTTGATGCTCCCACATTTCCACGAGGCCATTGTCCAGAATAACATCAGGTACAATTTCAGCTTCGACAATGAAACCATGGACCTCTTCCCTTTTCCAGAGCTGCCAGGCTTGCCCTTGATGCTCCCACTTTGGCATACATGTCCACGAGGCCATTGTCCAGAATCACATCAGGTACAATTCCAGCTTTGACAATGAAACCATGGACCTCTTCCCTTTCCCAGAGCTGCCAGGCTTGCACGCGCACTGCAACGCACACAAATGTGTTGTGGTCGGGCTTCATCCCTTCCCCCATCATTTGGTCATGATAGGTCTCCAAAGGCTCCATCCTGCACCACTGCTGTGCACATCCTGCAAGCATCGCGCTCCACGACACCACATCTTGTTCAGCCATAGTGTTGAACACTCCCTCCGCATCCTCAATGCTCACACATATATTTGGCATACATGTCCACGAGGGCATAGTTCAGAATCGCATCTGTTACAATTCCAGCTTTGGTGATGCAACCATTCACCTCTTTGCCCTTTTGCAGGGCTGCCAGACTTGCACACGCACTCCAAACGCACAATCTCGTTCAGCCATAGTGTTGAACACTCATTTCGCATCCTCAATGCTCCCACATTTGGCATACATGTGTCCACCAGAGCAGGGATGCCTTGGCGTGAGCGCAGCCGCGCTCACACCACGTCACCTTGAACGAACGCCACATCACCGGGCTCACTCCACAACATCGAGCTTAAAAGTCAACGCGCGCCAATTAAGAAGCAGACTGTATTTCCGCGGAAGAGCACCCTCAACCGCGGAAACAAGTTCGACGAAATAATAAAAGGACGTGGTCATCCCCACCTGAAAGCAACAATTGAATGCAAGATGGATGAATGTAGAGTGGATGAGAAATATATGGATATGTGGGAACAATGCAAGCGAATGGATGAATGTGGGATGGATGTTGAATGGTGGAAAACATTCTTGAATGGAGGATGCATGAATACACAATAGATGAATGCACAATGGATATGACATGAGTGTGAGGGGTTGAGGGGATGGATGAAGATTGACATTTGAATCCGAGTAGATTGTTTGAATCACCTTTTTTTCTGCCGGAACAAATGCAACGAGGCAAGGGAATTCAATAAGTTGTGAATAGGATATAAATTGAACAAAATAAATGTGAAGTTTAGTCTGATCCAAAGTCAGTACAATGTATCCCCGCGTCCACTGCATCCAAGTCCAAGAATTTCAGAACTCCGGATCTACGATGGCTACTCATGCGATCGGGCAATAAGAAGTCAGGGGATAGAGCCTCGGCCATTTCAAGTGCCATTGCTTCGGCATAGACAGGAAGCACAAAAGTGGAAAGGGGACTGTCGAAAACAGTCTCAGCACAAATGGGGGTTTCTCCTGAAGATCCATCGCTGTCATTCCTGCAAGTCAAAGCATGATAAAAGTTATTACTACAATTTTGATGTATGCAAAATTGAACAAGCACCCAAACTGGAATGACATTTCCATGGCCGACTTACTCACATGAGAAGCCGTTGTCGATCTGCTTATCCTCGGTATCCTCATCATTTCTGATTTGAATTTGTTCGGCCTGTGTGCCAGACGTAGAGCCAGACACAAGAGGGAGGAGGACACTCTTGAATAATTCGGTGTCGCCCTCCATGCCAAAAAGGCTTCTCCCACCAACCTTGCAAGCACGGTAAGTCGCACCTGCCAAGACGGAAAGCCTCAAGAAGGTTGTAGAGGATACAAAATCGGATGCAAACTGGAAGACCTTCATAATGGAAACAGTATTGAACCAACGAACCTATGGATAGTGTGAGGTCGACCACCCTTGCAGAATGGTGGCTGCATGACTCCAAGAGCGTCTGCATGAACGCTGGGGTTCTCTCCCTTGCACCTCTCCACGGAAATCCGTATGGTCTTTTGGTGGAGTGCATGAAATTGTACAGCATGTCATCCACATGCGGTTCATATGGGGGGTTGACAAAACACCCCTGGTCGGAAATTTCAAAGCTACGAACGGATGAAGGTGTTTTGGAAGTGCGAATCCGCCTCAGGCAGATTGCCTCAAACATCCTTGTCTAGCAAAGATGCAAGGTAGGAGTGAGACATAGAAATTCGAAAGAAATTCTGGCGCAGGAAAGAACAGAACATGGACTGCAAATGTAAACTACAATGAAATGTTTTTGTGATGATCGGTGCCGATCATCACATATGGTGGTAGAGCAAGCCAGCAAAAACAACTAAAAAAACATTGGGAAATAGTTCAGAGTAGGGAGGTGCCATACCAGCTGTCCAGGGCAACCATCTTCCAGAAGGTACAGGATGTTCACACAATTCCATGTCCTCAGAATTTCGAACCCAGACGATTTCAGGTATGATGCTAGACCCTTACGACTATCCTTATCACATGACTGGAAGAGCAAAAGCGTTCCTGCATCTGAAAGGAAATTATTGCAGAAGCCAAATACCCAACTCCAGTAGTTCTCATCGAATCTGTTCCAAGATGGAGTCTTTCCCTTTGGAGGAACGTCGGGGACAGGCAGGCCGTCTGGGACGTCAAGAATGTCCATGTCAGCGGCAAAGGGTTTTTAAACACCACATACGAATGAGGGACCATTGCTCACCTGTAGCATACCGGTATAATTTCAAGTCAAACAGAAATGAGGGTCCCAACAGAAACCATCATCTACATTGGCATACACAAAATTCGAAAGTCCCATGTGAAGAGAAAGATTCTTACCAGATTAAGAAATGAAATCATGTTATCCCAAGTTGGTGATGGCACCCCCGAGTAACTCTTTCTCCGAGTCTCCATCATCGCCAGCCATCCCTAATTCACAATCTTGATCTGCCCTGCCAAGTCCGCATGGGAAGGGCGTGGCTTGGCATCGAATGGACATTGAACAATGAGGGTGTACCTCCCAGCGGTCTCATCTTTCTTCTTGTCCTCACCTTTCTCCTTTTCCGTCTCTTTCTCCTTCGCCTTCTCCTTCCCCTTAGTCTTCTCCTTCTCTTTGTCCTTAGGCTTCCCAGGTGACTTGGCTACTACCTCCGGAGCCTTTGGATCTTTCCCCTTTCGACCCGCCTTCCTGCCTTTATGTGGAGTTGCCTGCGCGTCTGGCTCCTTGGCGGCCAATGAAGCAATGTTCCTCTGGTATTCTTCGTCGTTCAAAGGTGCCAGCATCTCCGCATGGTTGTTCATATACTTCATTTGCTGTTCTTGAAATGTCGTGTGCTCTGGAGGGCAGTCGAAGTACCATCCACAGTCCCTGAAGTGGGCAGGACTCCAGTCCCTCAAGATACCAGCTGTGTACATGGTGGGATTGTTGGCAGGATTGGACCACATGTCCAGGTAATCTGGGATTCCACTCAGGTGTTTTCCTTCCATCAACACATATTTAGTGTACCTGCGGAGGCTCAAAATAACACCATCCCCCAAAACAAGATATCAAAAAGTAGAAGAAAGTGATGATCGGTGGCGATCATCACTTTCACATGAGAGAGAATGCAACATGGGTTGGAAAATCCTTATGATTATGTAGACTGCACAAATGGGAAATGTGATGGTCGGAACCGACCATCACTTCATTCATCAGAAACAGACTGCCTATGATAACAGAGGCAGGATTAAGGATGGAAACAAAGACATGATCAGCAGCGACAACTGTTTGACTGGAGAATATCATAGCAGTGGATGTGATGATCAGTACCGACCATCACCAAACTGCTGTGTAGCACAAAAGAAATACAAAGCTTCTCTCAATGAGGCATGACAAAAGTTTAAAGAATGTGTTGGATAGGCATATGGCACTGCACCTGTAGACAACACGCATCATCGCCCACTCCCCTCCACCTTGACTGTCGAAATCGTTCGACCTCAATATGTTGCCATCCTTGGAGAACTCTCGGAAGAAACAGTACCGCCACGTGAGACATTTCCACTTTCTAATGTACGCCTCCAAGGTCATGTGTGGTGGTGAGACCATCGAAATATTCAAGTCCTTCAAATTCTGCTCCAGGACAAGAATGTCGCGTTTCTCCAGCTGCAATGGGAACATGTATCAGAATTGCGCATGACAAAGCTATAGGATATTTCATATACAATAGGTACTTGAATCCACAAATACCTGACTCCAAAATGTGGCCTTGTGAAACCACTAATCAAAAACAATATCACTTACCTTGGTGCCAGGCTGGATTGTGCTTTTTGGGAACTGATTCAGATCCTTCACTGTCTGATCCGAGTTCCAAATCTCAAGCCATCTCACTTTTGTCTGGTTGTCAACCATAGAGAGAGCCAGCCTGTGCAATTTCTCCTGTTGCATCTCTGGATGTACATGCTTGTCGTAGTGGGATTTGATTTGGAGAAGGAACTCCTCCCCAAGTCCAAAATCCACTATTCTCAATTGCTTCAGGAAGGCCGACATCAGCTTCATTCTCCTTATCTCGTACTCCTTCTTTATGGCTGCTCCAACTCCTTTAGCAGTCCTCAACTCTTCTACTGTAGTGCGGTAGTACTCAGATTTCCCCCTCTCGGCGGCCTCTGCCAGTTCTTGCTGCAAGTATCAACGATTGGATTAGCAGACATACAATTGCAATCAGACTGCCTTGGGAAGCACAACCCATGAGGTCTAAATGTGATGGTCGGCACCGATCATCACTATAACTCAGAATCCCCTCTATCACACATTGAACTTGATGTCCTCTCTTGGATTCTGGTGCATTGCCAATCTGTTCAAAAAGTGATGATCGGTACCGATCATCACAATCAGATTGCATTAGGAAGCGAACCCCATGACGTCTGAGTGTGATGGTCGGCACCGATCATCACTCTTAATCAGAATCCCTTCTTTCACCCACTGAACTTGGTCTCCTTTTATGGATTCTGGTGTATTGCCAAACCGTTCAAACAGTGATGGTCGGTACCAATCATCACAATCAGACTGCCTTGGGAAGCACAACCCATGAGGTCTGGATGTGATGGTCGGCACAGATCATCACTTCACAACAGAATTCTGCATTTCATTGTATGAGATATAGAGCATAGAAATGGACTTGGAGGCGATGGTCGACACCGACCATCACTTTTCAGTTTCTCCAATTCCAAATATGAAGTTGAATGGACATTTCTCCACCTAAAGAATTCCATTGTACAAAGACTTCCAGTGCGAGAAAGGATTTTGGGTTAATATGCAGTCATTGCCGAAAGTGATGATCGGTACCGACCATCACTATTTAAGTGCCAAGGGATACACAAACAATGGGAGCTGAATGTGATGGTCGGTACCGATCATCACTTTCCTGAACAACCACGCCATTTCTAAACTATTCTGAACAGGAAGGGAATGGACCTCAAAGTGATGATCGTTACCGATCATCGCTTCAACGTCATTGCAAGATGCGTCTTTAGTTCCCTGTCACTCTTGAATCACAATGAACATCGCATTCTTTGCTTAAATAAAGCAATGGCAAAGGTGATGGTCGGCACCGATCATCACTTTCGCCTTGATACATATTCTTTCCCGCCTGCCTGACTTCCTGAATCTGCTGAAATAAGACACCAACTACATTCTTCTGTAAAGCGATGATCGCCACCGATCATCGTTTTTCTCACATCGGGGGACTATCAGTAAAGAGGGAGAAGTGCGTTTGAGAGAACTTACGGATCCCTTCGCCTTCTTCGGCTTCGTGGCTGCATCGCTCGGATCGCCCTCTACAGCTTTCCTCTTCCCTTTTTCATCGGTCTGAACATAAGAAAAAACAATGTATTGATCCCACATGGAATGGAAAACATCAAGACTAATGATAACAGTATTATGCGGATATTGAATGATCACCATTTATGTCTGATGTAGGGTTTGCTGACTTCCTCCCGGTATGGCGTCCACTGCTCCTCCTTCTGTTGTGTTGTCTTCGTGCATGAACTCGGCTGGCAGTGTTTGGTTACCTACGCTCACTGCTCCAGCCGTCACTGCGACTGCGGCGACCTCACTCTCACTTCCTACATGCTCTTCTGCTTGATCTGTCTCCAAGTTCACATGCTGCCTAAGCGTTGCACCATCTTGCATGCGACGCCTCGTCATTTGCTCTCTTGATCTCAGCCTCTCTCTAACCGATGTAAAATACAATGATTTCCTCCTCTTCCGAACTGAACAAGGAACCCTCTCCAGCTTGACTTCCTCTCTTCCTCTAAGAAACAAGAATGATGAACAGACTCGCTTTCTTCCGGGGTCCCTTCGTTTTGGAAGTGTCCCTGGAACCGTTCGATTCCCTCTTGCGTGTCCAATACTTGAACGTACGTGACAGTGAAAATAGCGTAACCTATTTGGACAGCTGTTCCTTTGCGCGGTTGTTTTGGGTTCTTGGCGAGTGCAAACATAAATTTGACATGTGTTTTTTTTGTGACGGCTTCATTAACATCACTGTTGGACGTCATGGATGAGAATTCTCGAAGTACTTGCCATGAGGCCTACTTCGGATTTAATGGAATATGCGTACATGGAGAGTTCTGGGCCCAGGGATTGCATGATCTTGAAACCATCCACATGATCAGACATACTGGATATAGTCATGGCCTGACAAATGAACTAATTACTTCAATTCTCTTCCCATCATCCCTGCATGGGATCCTCAGGCTGTCTTCAAGGAAGTCGGCGGGTTTTTATTGTTTTGGGGAGACCCCCACAACTAGATGGATTATCTGTCAGCATTGCTCAGAAGACAATACAGACTGCATGTCACATCTGTCCCACATTGATTAGATGGAATATCATAATATGCACAATCTTCAAGGAACGGGTGCTTCCGCCTCATTTCATGTGCAACCAGTGTGTTGCATAGCTGAATCATCTGATTTCGCAAAGGAGCAGCTGAGGAAAGAGAACCCCCCGCTCGGGGACGTAACATGGCTTCCTCCGAAACAAAGTTTTATTCTGACGACAAACCAGTGCCTTTCTCCAAAGAAGCACTTGACAATGGATTCGCGATTGTGACGAAACATGTCCTGGCTACCCGGTTTGAACTTTTGAATGGGTCCATCTTCTTGGAGAAAGAGGTGTACGATTTCGACGGGAAGTTGTTGAAATACTCTTTTCAAAATCGTGATGAGACGGCTCATGTGAGCCAGTGGAGAGTGCGCCCTGGTAGATACAGAGTACTTGGAGAGCCTTGGAGAAAGTCCCTTGGATCATATGTGACGCCTGGGATTGCTGCTTCAGTCGTTGAAAACAAAAGGGAGGTGGTGGTGAAAAAAAAAAAAAACGTGCTAAACTCCAATCGTTGAGCTTTTGGATTCGTCCGATGATGACATTAGTGAAATTCCAACTCCAGTCCTTTGTACTGTAGTTGTGGAAGCGGATGAAGAAGACATTTGTAGTGTCATTCCAAAACTACAGGTGATGGGAGGAATGGCAGGTTTCAAAAGTGAGTTGCGGGGAATTGATGAGCATTGGTTGACCACCTATTTCATAAGAGAGGAGACTCTTGTCACAGCAGGAGTAACTTATGTTGTGACTTCACCCCGAAGGGCTATTATATCTTCTACTAGGAAGGTGGACACCTTCTCACGACAGTAATGGGGACAACGCCGTTGCCCAAACATCCACTCAGAAGTGGAGTTGACCACAAGATTGAGGTGATATCGGGATCGGAGCCGTCTGCCAATGCGCCCTACCGGTTGAGCCACAGAGAGTTGGTTGAGCTGAAGACTCAGCTCAAGGATCTAATGTCAAAGGGGTACATCCGGCCGAGTAAGTCACCTTACGGAGCCCCGGTGCTATTCGCAGACAAGAAGGATGGGACGCTACGGATGTGTGTTGATTACAGGGCCCTGAATAAGGTGACTATCAAGAACCGGTACCCTTTGCCAAGGATCGACGACCTCTTCGATCGGTTGGCAGGAGCGAAGTATTTCAGTCGGATCGATTTGCGCTCCCGATATCATCAGATCCGAGTGGCGGAAGGAGATGAGGAGAAGACTGCGTGCGGACAAGATATGGTTCGTATGAGTTCTTGGTGATGCCTTTTGGGCTCACCAACGCACCCGCGACCTTTAGCACGCTAATGAACAGCCTTTTCCAGGAGTGGTTGGATGACTTTGTGATCGTATACATCGACGACATACTGGTGTACTCGAAAACAAAGGAAGAGCACCTGGAGCACCTCAAAAGGGTGTTCCAGAAATTGCGGGAAGGGAAGTTGTATGCCAAAATTTCAAAGTGCGAATTCGGGGTCACAAAAGTGGAGTTCCTGGGACATGTGATTACACAGGATGGGATAAAAATGGATGACAGAAAGGTGAGGGCGATCTTGAACTGGGAGCCTCCGACTTTGGTCCCGGGAGTGCGATCCTTCTTAGGACTCGCCTCCTATTACCGAAAGTATGTGAGAAATTTCGTCAAGATCGCGGGGCCGTTGTCAGACCTTCTGTGTAAATCCAAGGTATGGGTATGGAACACATTTTGTGGCCAAGCTTTTGCCGAGTTAAAGCAGCGGATGGCTGAAGCTCCAGTCCTCAAAATCCCGGAGTTCGACCACCCATTTGAGATTCATACGGATGCGTCGGACTTCGCGATTGGAGGTGTACTCATGCAGGATGAACGTCTAGTGGCTTACGAAAGTAAGAAACTGAATGAAGTGGAGTGACGGTGGACAACGCACGAGAAGGAGATGAAGGAGGTGGTGCATTGCCTTGAGCTTTGGCGCCACTATGTTGGTTCCAACCCGGTGAAGATGTTCACGGACAATGTCACGGTGAAGTATTTTGCCACGCAGCCTAAGTTGTCCCCAAAACAACAGGTGGCAAGACACTTTGGCGGTGTTCGACGTGGATACCCAGTACAAACCGGGACGAGACAATGTGGTGGCCGATGCTTTAGGTAGAAAACAGCAGCTCATGTTAGTGTACAAGGGCGAGACGGCGCTCCAGAGGAAGATCCGAAAGGCTTACCGGAAGGATGAGATGACGAAGTCCGTGATGTGGGGATTAAATCGCAGTTCCACTTGCAGAATGGACTACTCCGGTATAAGCAAAAACGTCTCTATGTGCCGATGGGAGGGATCAGAGATAGTCTCTTGAGAGAATGCCATGATGGCCCGCTTGCGGGCCACGGCGGAGCCAAGCGCACCGCAACATTCTTGAAAAAAGAGTATTTTTGGCCCAAACTAAGGGAGGAGGCCGAGGAGTATGTCAAGACATGCACCACATGCCAACAAAACCGGAGCGAGTACAAAAAGCAAGCGGGGCTGTTACAACCCTTGCCGATTCCAGAGGGATCTTGGGAAAGTGTCTCGATGGATTTCATGACTGCTATGCCGCTGTCAAAAGGATTTGATGCAATCATGGTGGTGGTGGATAGGTTCAGTAAAATGGGCCATTTCATCCCCACCAAGGAGACGGCAACGACACAGGAGACGGGGCGACTTTACTCCGCCCACGTTCTCAAGCATCATGGACTCCCGAAGGATATTGTCTCGGACCGCGATCCAAAGTGTACAAGTCTTGGAGGGCACTTTGGAAAAAAATAGGGACGAGGCTCAAAATGAGCACTGCCTTCCGACCTACGACGGACGGCCAAACGGAAAGGGTGAATTCCGTGGTGAAGCAGATCTTGCGGAATTACGTGTCGGCAGACCAATCGGATGGGTGGAGCACTTGGATGCGGCAAAGTTCTGTTATAATAACACCAAATATTCCGCAATGGGAGTTTCCCCCTTCGTATTGGTTTATGGAAAAGCACCTCTGGTGCCGACAAGTTGGGCCGCCCAGGACGTTGAGGAACCGGCAGCAGCGGCAGTGCTGGAAGAATGCGGATGTTTGTTGAAGCTCGCAAAGTACAACATTGCCAAAGCTAGGAAACGGTATGAACGACAGACAAATCGGAAGCGGATGGAGGTTAAGTTTGAGGCAGACACGGAGGTCTGGTTGAATATCAAGAATTTTTGACTACCTCCGGAAGTGAGTCCGAAGTTCGTACCTCCGTATGCGGGACCCTTTTGCATCCGGAAGGTTATGAATGAGGATATGTATGAATTGGAGCTGCCGGCAAACAGCAAGGTGCATCCGGTATTCCACGTCTCCCTTTTGAAGCCTTACTTCAAAGATGAAGCGCGTCCGAATTGGCCTCAAGTGTTGCGTCCGCCACCTGTGCTGTTGGATCATGAAAATGAACTTGAGTACGAGGTGGAGGCAATGCTTAAGTCGAGGAGGTTCAAGAATCGAGAAACGGAGTATCTCGTGAAATGGAAGGGCTATCATCATGTGGAGGCATCTTGGGTGCGTGCCTCAGAAATGAGGAACGCATCCGAGGCGGTTGCAGCTTTCGAAGGGCGGCCTCAAAAGCGGAAGAAGCGTTGATGGGGACATCAACCTTGGAGCGTGGGGGAGGAAATGCATGCTTAGCCCGGCTTAGCTAGCTCAGGAATCCGATTGCAAAAACTTGTATTGTACAAATTTTGTTATAAATGAAATGGTTTCCAAATGTTGTGCGTCCTATTTTGTTTGGAATGGTGATGCATGGTATGGTTGGCTAGTGTGTAGAATGCATGTTAAGCTTACAAAGAGGGAGAGGTAAATTGGATTAATCGTGTGTTTGTGTAGTGCCGAAATCGGGTGACTCCCACCCAAGGGGCAAGGAAACTTGCACCTTCGTTGGGAGTTCACGTGCTAGTGCGCACCTGGCGCGTGCGCGTACTATTACTGCGCTACCGAGGGGGTTGCCTTGTAGTGCGGGCTAACGCGGAAGCTACGTGCTTCCGTTCACGTACTATAATCGTGTAGCCTCGGGACGAAGTCGTAGTGCGGCTTCGGCGTGTTCCCGTACCTCAGGCCAGCATTCCAAGGCGAACCCAATTGTAATGATTGGGGCGCACGGTTGGTTCAAGGTTATCTTCATAGTAAAAAAAGGGCTCAAGGCGAACCCTTGCTCAAGGTGATGCCAAGAGTGACATCACGAGCGGTCGCAAGCAAATGTTGTTGCAGTAAGGCGATTCGATCCTCGGGGAGGATCGTTCCTTGGCCCTGAAGTGGGTCAAGAAGAGTGCATTGGGAGGAGATTGAGAGGCTCCACCCTTGGCCGGGACTTGGAGGAAGTCGGCCGAACTAGCTAGTGGAGAGTAGAATCAAGTGGGGGTTTGGTTCTTAGCCATGGGCTGCCATGGTGCAGAAACAAATTCCTTGATGTGGGACGCCACAACTTGGATGTTCGTTTCTACAAAATGGACAAGTCGATGAGGACATCGACTCCCTATTGGTAGGGGTGTGTGTCGCGACCCTTTGCCTCGAGGGCAAGGGGTCGGGACGCAGGAGGGGCAGCCCCTGTGGTGGGGGCAGTGGAAGCGATAGGTACGGGGGGCTGAAGCACCCTTGAGTGCCTAAGGCACTCAAAGATGCAGATGCGCTCACTAGGTGGAGCCCCGCACACCGAGTTGCGGTGGGGGTGGCTCCACAAGGGGTGGTGGTAACTTAGTGATATGACTCACCATGGGGGCGGAGACCTTGTGGTGGGAGTCGTGGGGAGTCTTGGGACTCATTACGGTCCAATGAGATCGTGGTGAGTGGGCCAAGACTCACCGCGACTCATCACCTGGAATCGAGGGTTTTCGTGGTGGTTCGCCATAAAATAGCATGGTTGTTTGTGAAACCCCCACGGACAGTCACAGAAGTATATATAAGGAGTAGTAACCCCGAGAACGGTGCAAGCCCGTTGGTGACCAAAAACTAGTGAGTAAGCGTGCGATCCGGAAAGCGACCAAGGTGTGGGGAGCTATTCCGGACTGCCATCGACCAAAGGGAATTTCCACTAGGCCCAAATTGGGAGAGGGTCTTGTGGAGGAGTAAAGGGGGACCGTTATGTCCCGGTGAGCAGCCGAAGCTCCGAGTTGGCCCGACGGCCAGTTAGGGAGTTAGGCGCGCGCATCAAAGCGAGTAACTATGATTTGAAGGGGAGCTTACCGAAGCGAGATCCTCTGCATCAATATCTGCAAGTTCCGATTTCATCAACATGTCAAGACCTCCATGAATGGTCCTGAGCTTTGTGCCACATGTGATCGAGGGAGATCCCTGACGTCAATGTTCATTTGCCCACTGTTCCTGGTCATCCGGCGATTGTGGATAGTGTTCAAACAGCTGATTGAAGCTACACAATCTATGCACCTGCAACCACCTAGGCTTGTTGCGATTGTCCATGGGCTTTAAAGGGTAACCTGTGCAACCATCAAACCCGCGTTCTTCAATTGATGAAGCCAAATCTGAAGGAAGGGCTTATTGTGAAGCTCAGTCCAAACAACATTGCTGATAAATTCCTCATGTCGTACATTCCTTTTGAAGCCTTTCGATTTCAAGTTATCTCTATACCAATAGTGGGTTAGAACAGGACCCACGAGTTTGCTGATCAGCCAATCAATTCTCCTGCCATTAAGCCTTTGCTTTCCCGAGCGTAAACGAGCCTTCAAATTTCCGTGCCAAGATTCAATTGCGGCATTAGTATCCTGACTTGCATGGGGAATATTACGAGCCCCCATGATCCACATGCTCAGTTTTGGAACCCATTCCATTCTGATGTAATGTAGGAAGTCATGCCCAAGCGGATAGGAATATGCAAATCTTCCAGTCGCTCCAGCGCCCACTTTTCTGGGGTGACTCCCACACATGCGTTAATGCCGTACATTACGTCGCCAAGCTGTTTCAAAACAACATTGCGAGTGTATGGATCGGGCATCTTACGCCACGAATGTTTCAGCCAAGCGCGGTGAACATGCCAAATGCATAGAAATATCGCTGTCTCCAAACGATTCCCTGCACGCACACACATCAAATGCCACCCAATCCATCAGTGTAACTCCTTGCAGTGTAACTCTTAGCAGTGTAACTTTTATTAGTGTAACTCTTCGCAGTGTAAATCTTAGCAGTGTAACTCTTATCAGATGAACTCTTAGCAGTGTAACTCTTCGAAGTGCGACTCTTAGTAGTGTGACTCATGTAACCCCTCGTGCATCCGGCCATGTAACTATCAGTGAAACTCACAGCAGTGTAACCCAACGCATATAATCCCTCGCAGCCCTGTAACACAATCCATGTTACACCGTGTACTCTCAGAGCGACCCAACCTATATAACCCTCTGCGATGCTCCCAGTGTAACTCACAGGCTATAGAAGTGCAACCTAATCCATGCAAGACTGTAGATGACACGCTGTGTAACTCCCAGTGTAACTCGCAGTGTAACCCTCTGTCTACCTCATAGCAGTGTAACCCTCGGTCTAACTCACAACAGTGTAACCCTCCGTCCAACTCAAGGCAGTGTAGCCATCTGTCTAACTGATAGTGTAACCCTCAGTGTAACAGACAGCACTGCAACCCAATCCATGTAACCCCTCGAGTAACTCCAAGTGTTACAAGCAGCAATGCACCCCCTCGTGTAACTGGCAGTTTAACTCTTACTGTGATTCTCAGTATAATTAGCAGCAGTGTAGCCCGATCCATGCAGGGATGCCTCGGCGTGAGCCTGGTCACGTGAGCGCGTGAGCGCAACTGCGCTCACGCCACGTCACCTTGCGCAAATGCCACGTCACGGGGCTCAGTCCACGTCATCACACGTGAAGGCCGAGTCACCACGCACCCAGAAAGAAGTGGAGTGTATTCCCGCGGATTGGCACCCTTTACCGCGGAAACAAGCTGGACGACATAATAAAAGGCATTGAATAAAGGATGGATGAATGTACAGTTGGATGATAAACAGATGGATGAGTGTGGAAAATGTATGTAGATGGATGAATGACGGATGGATAAGAGTAAAATGGATGAATGTATAATGGATGTTGAGCAATGACAAAAATTCATGACAGGAAGATGCATGACCAAATCTTTTGACGAATGCACAAAGTATATGAAATGAGTGTGGAAGGTTTGTCGGGTTTAGGGTGAAAGAGTACAGAGGATGAATGTACAATGGATGTTGTACAAAGGAAGCTTTCATGAATGGAGCACGCATGAATACAGTGTAGATGAATGCACAATGGATATGAGAAGAGTCAGGAAGGTTTGTGAGATGGATTCATACATATAGCAATTTAAACGAAAGTTGATTCTGTGATTATTATTTGTTCTAAAGGAACAACTACGGTAGAGGAAGGGGATTCAACGTTTTCCAGATAATATGAAAATGAATATTAAAAGAATACAGTTCAGTCTGACTCAGAGTCAGTACAATGTATCCCCTCTTCCTCTGCATCTAAGTATAAGTATTTTAGAACACCGGATCCACGCTGGATACACCTACGACTGGCCACTAAAAAGTCAGGGGATAGGGACTCGGCCGCGTGAAGTGCCATTGCTTCGGCATAAACAGGGAGCAGAAAATTGGAAAGGGGGCTGTCGAAAACAGACTCGCCAGAAATGTGTGTATCTCCTGAAGATCCACCGCTGGTTTTCCTGAAAGACAGCCTGAAAAAGTTATTACTGTAACTTTGATGTTATCGAGAAATTGAGTATGACTCCCAAAGAGGGTTTAGCACTTACTCACATGAAAAGTCGTTGTCGACCTGCTTATCTTCGGGATCGTCATCATTTCGAATTTGAATCCGATCAGTCTGTGTGCCTGAAGTGGAGCCAGACAAAAGGGGGAGGAGCACGGTGTTGTAGAGGTCAGAATCACCCTCCATGCCAAAAAGGCTTCTTCCGCCTGCCTTGCATGCGTGGTAAGTTGCTCCTGCACCAGACAGGAGAACATGAACAGTTTGGAGGGGGGGATTTAAGCAGATGAAACTGTTGAAAGGAAACCAATTCGGAAGGGAAAAAACGAACCTGTGGACACAGAAAGATCGACCACCCGTGCAGAGCGGTGGCTGCATGACTCCAGCAGTATTTGCATGAATGCTGGTGACTTTTCCTTTGCACCTCTCCAGGGAGTGCCATCTGGTCTCTTCAGAGTCTGACTGGACTGCATGAAGTTGTACAAAATGTCATCGACATGGGGCTCATAGGGGGGGTTGACGAAACAACCCTGGTCAGAAATCTCAAAGCTGCGGATGGAGGATGGTGTCTTTGATGTGCGAATCCTCCGCAGGCAGATCGCCTCGAACATCCTCGTCTGCCAAAGATAGCAGGTTAGTGTGGTAAACACAATCTAAAGTGGAAGTGTGTACATCGGCTATTCAGAACTCTGACACAAAAAAATCATGAATCGTTGATGATCGGTGTCGATCATAAACATTCTACTAGAGTGGAGCTGCAGAGAAAATTGAAACTCATGATCAAAGCACAAGCAGAAGGGAGACGGCATACCAGCTGACCAGGGAAACCCCCTTTCACAAGGTAGAGGCTGTTCACACAATTCCATGTGCGCAAAACTTCAAACCCTGAAGACTTGAGGTATGATGCCAATGCCCGACGACTATCATTGTCACATGACTGAAAAAGCAGAAGTGTCCCTGCATCAGAGAGGAAATTGTTACAGAACCCGAACACCCAACTCCAGTAGTTGTCCTCGAATTTGTTCCAGCCTGGCGTCTTGCCCTTTGGAAGAACTTCTGGCACAGCCTGGCCATCCGGGATGTCGAGAATGACAATGTCGGCCGCATAAGTTTTCTGCACACCGCACACGAAGGTGGGACCTGTGCTCACCTGCAACAGACATGTTTTTTATAAGAACGATGGCAAGAATGTTTTCAAAGAACGAGACTGAAATACTGCCAACGAAACTTTCAGAGAAAAGGAAAGAAACTGGAATTCTCACCAGATTGAGGAATGAGATTATATTGTCCCAGGTAGGGGATGGCATCTCCTCTCTTTCGACTCTGCATCATCGAAAGCCAACCCTCATTAACAATTTTCATCTCTCCTGCTGAATCAGAACGGGAAGGGTGTGGCTTGGCATCGAACACGCACTGAAGAGTGCGGGTATATTTCCAGCACTAAAGTCCTGCCCACTCTCCATCTCCTTTTCATTCTCCTTCCCCTTGTCCTTTTCCTTCTCTTTGGACTTGTCTTTGTCCTTTGGCTTTGCTGGTGAGATGGCTATGACATCAACAGCCTTGTCTTTTGGTTTGCGGCCCGCCTTCTTTCCCTTCTGCGGCGTTCCCTGAGCATCAGGCTCCTTGGCAGCCAAGGTTGCTATGTTTCGTTGATACTCTTCGTCAGTCAAAGGCGCCAGCATCTCAGCGTTATTGTTCAAGTATTTCATATGCTGTTCTTGAAAGGTCGTGTGCTCAGGTGGGCAGTCAAGGTACCACCCACAGTCTCTGAAGTGAGAAGGACTCCAGTCCTTCAATATCCCTGCAGTATACATGGTTGGATCGTTTGCAGGGTCCGACCACATGTCAAGATAGTCGGGAATTCCGCTCAGGTGATTTCCTTCCATAAGCACATATTTCGTGTACCTGAAAAAAGGAGATAAATCCCAACCCACAAAAGCGCTCAGTGAGTAAGATGCAAGTAGAACAGAAAGAATAAAACATGGATTGAAATGGCTCTGACAACTGCTCCAAGGACCTTTCAGGACCACACTACTGCTCCAGATATGAATGTCGTCAACGCCATTCAGAACATTCCATTCCATGACACTGTAAATACATCCTAATCCAGGTGAATGCAAATAATCGATTAGAAATGACACAGACATAGAAGTGAATGTCGTCAACGACATTCAAGAATGAAGCCAAATTATTACTTAAATGAAGCAAAATCACAGGATGGAAATAAAAAAATTGAGTAAGGAACCATCCAGGAAAACTCAATGCACATTCATAACGAACCTATCACTGAGGACCTCACAACATCACTGTATGTGAATGGCGTCAACGCCATTCACAAAAATACAAAAAAGAAACCAATTACTTAGCTCCCCAATCCATGTAAATTGAATTTGTCGCTTTTGAATAATACAGACACAGCTGTGAATGTCGTCAACGACATTCACTTTGGATTTTTTAAAACAGAGCTTATCAAGCCTCCACATTCATCGCAAGAGGAAAAAACAATGCAGAACAACTGAATGTCTGCATTGACATTCAGCAAAATGAAGTGAGGAACCCTCACTGTAACCTCTATGGACATTACAAAAATTTAAATAACCTTGAGGACCTCTCAACAACTCCGTATGTGAATGTCGTCAACGCCATTCAAGGACATTATCAATTCTAATCAGGGACAATATAATTGCACCCTTAGATCCTAACCAGGTGAATTCATATACTCGCTTAAGAATGACTCAGACAAAGAAGTGAATGTCGTCAACGACATTCAATCTGGATCTAAGATTGCAATCCATATGAAGCCACATTTTTTCCCAAAAAAAACAGTAGAGTTTCAAGTATGACATTGCACCTGTACACAACTCGCATCATGGCCCACTCTCCTCCAACCTGACTGTCAAAGTCGTTGGACCGTAAAATGTTACCATCTTTGGAGAACTCCCGGAAAAAACAGTATCTCCAGGTGAGACCTCTCCACTTCCTTATGTATGCCTCCAATGACATTTGGGGAGGGGAAACAATCGCAATGTTCAGGTCCTTCAAAGTCTGATCCAGCACAATGACGGCGCGCTTTTCGAGCTGCAAATAGTATATTTGTCAGAATTGCAAAAAAGATACACATCACATACTTGAAGAGAAGAAACAGCATGTTCGAATACACACCTGACTCCAAAATGTAGCCTTGTGGAGCCAGTTATCAAACACCAAATCACTGATTCCTTCCACCTTTGTGCCAGGCTGTATGGTGCTCTTTGGGAACTGATTCAAGTCCTTTACTGTTTGATCTGAGTTCCATATCTCCAGCCACCTTATTTTTGTTTGTGGGTCGACCATCGATATGGCCAGCCGGTGCAATTTCTCCTGCTGCATCTCCGGATGCACATGCTTGTCATAGTGTGTTTTGATCTGCTGAAGGAACTCAGGACCAAGTCCAGGATCTACTATTCTAAGCTGCTTTCCGAAGGCTGACATCAATTTGGTTCTTCGCATCTCAAACTCCTTCTTTATTGCAGCTTCCACACCCTTTGATGTCCTTAGTTCCTCTGGTGTAGTGCGGTAATATTCGGATTTTCCCTTCTCAGCTGCCTCTGCCAGTTCTTGCTGCATTCATTCAAGTAGTGATTAGCTCCGAAGGGACTCTAAACATGTATTCGAAAAGTAAACAGATTACAGACTCGGGCTTACCGCATACATGTACTCCAGAAACGCCTCTCGTGTCAAAGAATACCAAGTGCCTGCAGCTCTTCCTGTTTCGCACTTCTTGATGATATTGGGTGGTAGTACTGTCCGAAAATCATCCAGCTTCATCAGACCAATCCTCTGAATTCGGAATAGTGTGTGAACCAAGCTTGTTGTCACATGCGATTTCTCTGTCGATCTGCAAAAACATTGGAAACATTGCATTCCTTAACACTGTTTTTTGAGGATTAACAAGACACTACAGAGGGAATCAAATCTCCTGGATGACTTACTTGTTCACGTCGTGCATAGCTGTAAGAAGCCTAGCGATGTCGTTTCCTGGATCCAAAACCATTGCCTCCACAGCAACATGCTTGTCTTTGTCTTTCGAATGGTGTTTCTGAATGTATCCCATCCATGCCAGCAATCGGTGGTTGCCGTCCCAGACGTAGAACATGTGGTTGCAGAATTGCTGGGTGTTCTTTCCCATCATGAGGCCCAGCTCGAACTCCTCATTGGCATCTTTCCAGCACTCATCCCAGTTATCACTGATCTCTGGAGAAACTAATGTGCTTTTCCCATTTATATCCGTCAGTGACACATAAAAAACTTGTGCACCAAGTCTATATCCATGCACAAAATCACTCTCCAATTTTGTTATGTCATGGGAAAGAGGTGGACGCACAACAGGCATTGATATCATCCGGCACAGAGGTATGTCCAGACGCCCTCCAGATACGAGCATGTCCCTTATAACCTCCTGAGAGTTTACCTTCTGGAATGACATGAGTTCTTTCACCTTGTCAAGGTAGTGCACTTCGGATTCATCTGCTTCATCTGTATTCTCTGAGCTTTTTGCGGACTCGTCCCCATCTCCAGATCCTTTCCCCTCTGATCCTGTAGGCTTCGACCTCACAGTTTTCTGCACGATGCCATTCAGTTCTGACTAAGTGATTTGCAAATAGTGAATGGCGGTAACGACAATCACTCTGTATCAAGGAAACTCACCATGAATGGTGTGAAAGAATTCAGCACAATCTACACATGCAAAGCCGAGACTGCCGTATTCAAAACAAAAGCGAGAGCGATAGCGAACGGCGTTAACGACAATCACAAAAGATAACAACCTGCCGGATCGGTGTTGTGTAATGACATATATGTGCAACTGATTGGCGGCAACGACATTCAGTGTAGTTTAGGGAGAATAGTAAGTGCAGACTCTCTCTTCAAACACATAGGTACATAAATCTCATGAGGAGAATCGAATGGCGTTAACGACGCTCGCGATTCAGTAGTTCCTGCTAAAGAATGGAAGAGGAAGGACTCCTTGAAAGGCAATCAGACAGACTATATGATAAAACTTACTGGCACCTTCTTAGGTTTTGAAATTTGATCCCCTTCTGCAGCTTTCCTCTTCCCTCTCACATCTGCTGGAGTTTCTGTCTGCGCAAGGGTTTCTTGACCTTCTTCAGGTTCGGCGTTCCGCGTGCTTCCACCTTCTTCAGTGTCCCTGCGATTCATCTCTGCCTCCACAGGCTGGCGCACTCTTATCGCCGACTGTGTCGCAGCCGCTGCCTCAGTCTCCGTCTGCTCTTGTGAATCAGTCTCCGCGTTCACCTGCTGCCTTGGCCCTGTGTTCTCCAACAAACGACGCCTCGTCATTTTCTCTCTTGCTCTGCGTCTCTCTCTAAGGGAAGTAAAATAAAGAGACTTTCTTCTCTTTCGTATTCTAGAAGGAACCCTCTCCAGCTTGACTACCACTCTCCCTCTAAGCGCGAAAAGTAGAAAAACGCAGTGACTCCCGATTTCTTGCGGGATTGCCTGTGTTCTTGCGTGTCTCTAGAAGCATCGGATTCCCTCCCGCGTGACCGTTACACATAGTCGTTTCCTTATTAGTGCACATGCCAGCAATTGGTGTACAGCTGTTCGTATTCAGTTATGGATGTCTGACGTGTGCCGCCCAAAAAAAACGGCGTGTTCTTTATTATAACGGGTTCAATATTTAAAAAGAACAGCGAATCCCAGAAATTGATGCGCAGTCTTAAACAAATAAATATAAATGAACGAGAGTTTGATGACAAATTTTGGAATATCATACACGGTCATCCTTGTTATCCAAACCCCACATTCGTTTCACATTTGGAACTTTCCAGGTGCGCATGATCATTGGTAGTAGTATATAGATACATTTACTTAATCTGCAATCCCATTCTCAGATCCTGTGGCATGCTTCCAGGAAGTCGGCTTTGTTATTGGGTTTATTGATGAGGTTCTGATTAACGGTTTAACAGTTGCCGACACTGCCCCTAGGGATTCTCTGACCACTGGGCCCACAAGAAAAGTAATTAAAATGGACGGCTGCATATCTGGAATGAATAACAGAATATGCACAGTCGTTATCTGAGCTTCCTCCGCCATATGCTCTGCTCATTCTTCAACTGTGTTCTGGAGACAGCAGTAAACCGATTTACACTAGATCTGCGATAGCAAGGTACAAACATACTCGAGGAAGGAAGATGGCTTCCTCTGAAGCGGAGTTCTTCTCAGACGACAAACCAGTGCCGTTCTCCCAGGAAGTCCTTGACAATGGATTTGCAATTGTTCTGGAACATGTCTTGGCTACCCGTTTTCAGCTGCAGAATGGCTCCATCTTTTTGGAGAAAGAGGTTTACGATCTGAAAGGGAAGTTGGTGAAATATTCTTTCAAAACCGTGATGAGACGGCTCATATCAGCCAGTGGAGAGTGCGTCCTGGTCGATACAGAGTACTTGGAGAGCCTCGGCGAAAGTCCCTTGGGTCATATGTGACGCCCGGGACTGCTGCTTCGGTCGTTGAAGACAAGAGGGAGGTGGTGGTGAAAAAAGAACAGACTTCCTCCACTCCAATCGTTGAGCTTTCGGATTCTTCCGATGATGACATAAGTGAAATTCCAAATCCAGTCCTTCCTACTGTGGTTGCAGAAGCTGATGAAGAAGAGATTTGTAGTGTCATTCCAAAATTGCGGGCGATGGGAGGAATGGCTGGATTCAAAAGTGAGTTGCGGGGAATTGATTGGGAATCTTTGAAGCAGGTGCCTGTGAAGTTCTTGCCGGAGACTTTTGATGGCGATATCCTATTCGAGCTGCCTCCTCCTCCGCGAGTTGGAGGTGTAACAATCATGATGCATGGAATGGACAAGAAACACGACGGGCACCCGTGGTGCAGAACAAAAACATCCAATATTCAGAATGATGACAAGCTTGTTTTCAGGAGGACAGTTTGCAATGGACACCTTAGGTGTGATAATTTGAATTGCAGACACTTTCTTCAGTCTGGTGTTCATAATCAAAGCGAATGGGAGGGTCTGGCGGAGAATCCATTTCAGCCTGGGACTGCCCATTCACCGGCAAACACTTTCGTCTGCAAATTCTGCAAACTTGTGCCATCCTGCTTGGCGCTCTGCGGAGCAAGAATGTACTATGTTGTCCACCGTTTGAATACAATGACGAGAGCTTGTGTGCATTTTGGATTCCATAACCATCCTGTCTCGAAGGGGGATTACAGGGAGAGTGTTGAGACAGTATCGAGGTTGATCAAACAGGAGTTCGGGAGAAACCCATCCGCAACAACATCTGCAATTGCTCTTGGCGCAAGCAAGTCCTTCTTGGAAAGCCATATTTTGAGTGAAGGAGATTCTGTGGGGACTAAACTTGACGGTGCAGCATTGGACTTGGTCATGGATCATTTCTCCACTTTAAGTTCACCTAACATTCGGCATCAGATCAATGCATTGAGAATGGGCTCTGGGATCAGAGGCTACATAGACAATATTTTGGAATTGAAACGACTGAGCAAGTACGATTACATCCAGGACAATGTATTCCCAGGTCAAGGTGCCATCAAAGTTTTTCTTTTCAAAATGTCGACTGTTGGGGAGGGCAGTGGGGTT
Organism: Takakia lepidozioides; assembly: GCA_030704615.1. Lineage (NCBI taxonomy): Eukaryota > Viridiplantae > Streptophyta > Takakiopsida > Takakiales > Takakiaceae > Takakia > Takakia lepidozioides. The sequence continues at coordinate 64,149,211 of CM060731.1, forward strand.
AGCCTCGTGAAGCGGATGCAGAAGACTGGGGACTTGCAGAACTGTTTTCTTATGTTTGATCATGTGAAACGAGTGAAGGATTGGACGACAATGGCTTGTCATGTCTACGATCCAGTGTACCAACGAGTTATGACAATTGCAGTTTGTGACATGCAATCCGAGGATACGGAATCCCAGAAGCTCATGTGGAATTCCCTGATACGTGTCATGGGCTGCCATGGGCTGCCATCTCCAAATTTCGCAGGTTTCATGGCGGATAGTGCTCAAGCTTTGGGTCGCCCGATCCGAAGACAATACGAATACCTATGCCAGGAAGAGAGCGTACATGTCTATTCCATTGGACACAATCTCTGGAAAAACATACAAAGTCGGACATCAAACCAGAGATGCAGACTCAGCACCGTAAATTGTGCAAAGAGTACAAAGATGCTAGAACAATGAAGGAGGCGGACACTTTGTTCCAGACAATTCGTGCCTGGTGGTTCTCTTCTGGAGCTGCATCACTTGAGAGTATGAGAGCATTGGAAGATTGGCTGGCGTTTTGGCACTTCCGGTATAGACAGTGGGGAGCAGCCATGACAATGGTACGAGGCTTCTATTTCATGCTTTATTCATACATTTGCTTTCCATATTTTTGACTCATTGCTTTCTTTATGTTGTTTCCTGTGCACTATTCTGAAGTGTGGTTATCCTCTTTGCAGAACATGTCCATTGAGGAAATGGCGGACATGCCATCTTGCAATTTGGCAGAAACTGTGCACAATGCATGGTTGCAGCAGTCTGGGAAACGAGGTCGGGATTTGTATGTGGCAACAACAGATGATTTGATACGTGCCTTGCAACAACAAACCCGATACCGTGATTTCTTACGAGGTGGGGTTGGTGGCAAGGGTCCGGACAAATGGGAGTTGATGTTGCGTGCTGCAAACAGATGTGGGGATCCAATCAAGATAGCACGGGCGGTGAGCATGTATGCCCAGGGAACGCCACTTGTTTCTAGAGTTCCACATCTTGAAGGGGAGGAGAGATTCGGCTCCTGTAAGAGGAAATTGAACACTCCACCTGGTTCGGATTCAGATTCCCACAGGGCAGACCGTGATAACTTCTCGAAGCCTCGTGTTCCCCTGCATGACAGCTCCATGTCCGGAACCTCCATTGTGGAGGAACCTCCAACACGACGGCAAACTCCAGCATCAAACCGTGCCACTGAAATGGTGCAGGAGAGAAACAACCCCCTTGATGTGCTTGAGTCCGCATGCCCCGACCACGTTTGGCACATAGAACGCACAAGTGTCGGGTCTCGTGTGAAATGTACAGCGATCAGGGCAACTAATTTCGAGAAGTGCACTTCATCTATATCCAGAGGTGGTGCCCGAACTCCTGCTCCGACTTTCACGGGCTTGATGCGTCCATACGGTCAACCAGAAGCCAAGAACCACAAGTTCTGGTTCTGCGCAGATGATTGTGCCAGATGTGTGCATGGAACTGTGCGTCCTTCCGTAGTGATGAAGCCATCTCCTCCAACCGTTTGGCCCGTGAAGGTGGGAACACATCTCAGCTTTCAGGAGATTGAAATGCTGGAGGAGGCAGGTTTTTCCCTTGCGAGACAACCCCAACTCCATGCATGTGCTACTACTCCTGCGTCCTCCCGGGTCCCCCCGGCAAATCCTGACTTGTGGCCAACCAAACGAGATGGAAAGCTCGTTCGGCGTTTCCCTCCAACCGCTGAACACTTTGGCAAAGTGGAGTCCGCAAGAATGCTCCAAGCTCGTGTCGGAAGCACCACGGAAGTACCCGATCCAGGATATGGTCGGGTATTCACAATCATCACTTCCACATCTGCTGTTCATGACAGGACCTACGACATCACGGTTTCCAATTTCCCCAATTGCACATGTCCTGATTTTGTGAATATGCTATCAACCAGTTTGGGCAAGAAAGGTAAATTCATACCCTGCAAACATTTGTATTTCATATTTTTGAGGAGGATGGTTTGCGATCCCAAACGTGACAACTTCATTCACCAGGCCACTATGAGTTTCAACGAGGTCGATACTCTTTTGCAGCGGGATACAACACATGGGTAGCATGAACTATGTAATGTGGTATGTGGATGACCATGATTTGAAATGTGTAATTCACATCAATTCGTCGGCTGTGCAATGATATGGCCTCCAACTATACGGAGTGAGGTCTGAGTGACAACTTTTAGGTAGTGCACATTTGTCATTGCACCGTTCGAAGTCTACATGTCTTGCTGTCGCTATGCACTACAATCATCTTTTGAAGATGATCATAACTCTCATTGTTATTTGAGGAGGGAGGAAGTCTTCTCGTGGCAGCCTTTATGGCGCACACTTTGTGAGGATATTTTGTCGTCTTCGTAATTGTAAAAGTGAAACAAGCATTTGTAATTGCACAATGTTGGATGCTGCAATTGTAGGCCTCAACGCTCGTCTTGATTCTATTTAGGCAAGATTCCCTGCATTAATTCCACGGTAATAGGACCATCCACGGTTATAGGCGGCGCATGTTAATGCTGACGTGGCAGTTGACGGACAGTGCCACGTCATCATTTACCGCCACATCAGCATGCTGACATGACGCTCACGCCACGTCAGCGTGTGTGCAGGCTCACGCCACGTCAGCTGGCGTGAGCGTACGCTCGCGCGCTCACGTGCAACGCTCACGCCATTGCGTCGTTGTCATGCATGCAACTTGTAGTGTAAATTACTGTGTGACTCAGAACATTGTAACTTCTAGCCGTGTACCTAATAGCATTGATTTCTGACAACAAAAGCATTTGGCCTCCAATCTGGTTTGCTCTGAAGAAGTTGGTCGCGAAGGCGTTTCATCCAGGGGCTTAGATCAGTCGTTTTATTTCTCGCTGATATAATATAAGCAACAGGTATGTCGTTGAGCCATTCGTCGAACACCATCATGGTATACATTGGGAACTGCAATGTCACAATGGTACAAAAATGAATAAGGTGAGTGTTGTAATATTGGCAACAGTTGCATGGCACTCACATTTCATAATGCAATGAAAGATAAAGCGTGACACGAATACCTTATTTTCGTTGGTCCCAAATGTTGCATCGCAGGATACCACACGGTTGTGCCCCAGGTCGATCATTTTCTGTTTTTGCCACTCCGTTTGTATTCCAATCATGAACTTCAAATCATCCGCCACTGGCGTTGTCTCTTCATGGTAGAAGAAGACATGTCAGGATTACTATCGACCCACATACATACACTTTGTGCATCATCTGGATGTTTTTTGTAACTCTCAATCGCAAGCTTGTCGGCAATGTTTCTCACATCGTACTCGAACAAGAAACAATCGCGACTCCACTCCATGCCTGGCTGACACGAAAAAGCTTCCTGGAGCTATTGAGTGTGTGCTGGAGATAGGCCATTGCGAAGACTATCGACGATCCACTGTTTCATATCTTGGCTGAGACGAGGGGCATGCACGAATCGCGTGAAATGGGAAGAGGGGTCAGCTGAACCATGACATGGCTTTCTTTTTGCATCCACATGTTGTTTCTGGAAGTATGTGATGATTGCCAACTCTGGATCTAGAAAACACTGGCCAACTTTGAAGCTTCACGTACATCCATGTTTGTATGACTCTCCGAAATCCGCTGCCTTACGTCTGATTGGCTTGACTGGTTTTTGATTATCAGAGGCTGCTATCGGTTTTTCTTTCTTCTTCACAATCGGCAGGTCCGTGCGCCTATCTACCGGGCCGTAACAACAGTGGTACATGCAAAAAAAACATACAAAGCGAAGAGGGTTATCGCCATATATGACTTGCTAGGCCAGCAGAAAGAAGTGGGGCTGGGAATGTTATACAACCCTCGTAAGTGACTTACTTATGCCACTGACGATAACTGTTTGCACGCGGTGTCGTCAGATCTGGCAACTCACGGTACCTTTGATCTTGAACATAAAATTGGGTCTTCCCATCCACTGTACTCATTTCTCCCTCCAGAAAATCAGGAATGCGAGACCATGGAACGACGGCTACTTCGATGGATATCTGTTTCCTTTTTCCCTGGGAACCCTGGCGTATCCAACGGAGGTTTGTGTGATTGAAAAGCCCGTCTATGGGCAGCTGTAGGATGCATTTCAAATGAGATACCAAATGCTGCAAATGACAGAGTTCTCCCGCCTCGTCTTTCAAACCATTTGATTCCAATGCTGCTTTGCGTTCCTCGTCTAGCACCTTCGCGGCAGGACACGCCATTAGCGGCAACAGTACCACCAGTACAGTACAAATCGCAGAACACACACGGGCAACGTAGCGGAGCCCTCGGGACCGCACGACGTCTGCGCACCTGGTGAAAATGACGCGCGATGGTGGAGTTACCCGTGGGTTTTGATGTCACCGAATCGTGTAACCCAGGTTTGAATTCAAAATATCTGACACCTCTTGGAGCCCGCCAATTTTTGCCGGGCACCAAGGGGCTACATCAACAGGGGTGACATGCGTTGGGGATAAATGATCCGGGGTGACACGAGCTAAGAGTGACACGATCGGGGGTTACACGGAGGGGATTGACACAGTATCGGGGTTACATGGTGGGGTTACAATGTGAGAGTTACACAATGAGGGTTACACGAAGCGGAGTTACAAGGGCTGACGTGCATAGGGTTATAGGGATGATGGGGTTACACGAGGAACTGGAGTTACACGGAGAGGGGTACATGGGATAACATGATACAAGCTTGCATTGGGGTTACACGATGCGGGTTACATATGGTGGGGATTACATAAGATCATATAATGGGAGGGTTACATGATGCGGGATAACATGGGGTCACAGAGGGTTACATGGATTACAGAGGGTCACAGAGGGTTACATGGATTATAGAGGGTTACAGAGGGTTACATGGAGTGAGGGTTACATAGGGGTAAGGGTGACACTCTGCGGTGTTACAACGGGTTACATGGGTTACAGAGGGTTACAGTGGGTTACATAGGGGTGAGGGTGACACTCTGCGGTGTTACAGAGGGTTACATGGAGTGAGGGTTACATAGGGGTGAGGGTGACACTCTGCGGTGTTATAGAGGGTTACATGGTGGTGAGGGTTACACTTGGTGAGGGTCACAGAGGGTTACATGGAGTGAGGATTACATGGGGTGAGGGTGACACTCTGCGGTGTTACAAAGGGTTACATGGGTTATAGAGGGTCACAGAGGGTTACATGGGTTACAAAGGGTTACAAAGGGTTACATGGAGTGAGGGTTACATAGGGGTTAGGGTGACACTCAGCGGTGTTACAGAGGGATACACGGGTTACAGAGGGTCACAAAGGGTTACATGGAGTGATGGTTACATGGGGGTGAGGGTGACACTCTACGGTGTTACAGAGGGTTACATGGGTTACATGGAGTGAGGGTTACATAGGGGTGAGGGTGACACTCAGCGGTGTTACACAAGGATACACGGGTTACAGAGGGTTACATGGTGGTGAGGGTTACACCTGGTGAGGGTTATAGAGGGTCACAGAGGGTTACATGGAGTGAGGGTTACATGGGGGTGAGGGTGACACTCTGCGGTGTTACAGAGGGTTACATGGGTTACAGAGGGTTACATGGCGGTGTGGGTTACACTCGGCGGAGTTACATAGGGTTACATGGGGATGAGGGTTAAACCCGGGGCGGGGGATAAGGGGGCTGACGTGCAAGGGGTTACAGGGAACTGGTGGACTGGTGTCGCAGAACGACGACGCGTCGGACGACGCCAATGGGATGAGAGGCGCTTGATAAGTGTGACCCAAGGGGTTACTGAAGCTTAGGCAATCCAGTTTTGGTATGGAATGGACAAGGAGCTCAAGAGAAGGGTGCGAGATGCAACCCTGTTACAAGCAGCCCAACCCACATTAGCAGATGTGTTTCTGCTGGCTGAGCGGATTGAGCTCAACATGGTGGAGGAGCGAGTTGTTACCATTGGATTTGGCAAGGACATGCCTGCACGAGGCGCAGCTGCCAGCCCACAGGCACAAGGTACTGCCCAACAGCGTGGTCAGGGGGGCAAGGTTGCCCAGCCCAAGTTCTATGGAGCTTACAGGGGACCTCAGGTGCAGAGGCCCGTGGCATGTTTTGCAGGCCAACAGCAACCAGGGGTGATATGTTGGACATGTGGAGGACCCCATGTCAAGAGAGATTGCCCAGAGAGTGGCAAAAGGCCAGCACAAGCACAGCCTGCGCGGGGGGTGGGGAGGGATTGACCGAGCCCAGCCGGCTGCCTTTCGATGGCTGCCGGAAGCGGAGAACCGGTGGTATGGGCTGTCGGGGCTGGACCGTCCTGACGCGCTCGCATTAAGTTCTTACATTATTCCTATTATCTTCCGTTGAATATATATGTTTTTTTTTTTTTTTTTTTTTTTTTCAGATGAGGGAAAGTAGCCCTCAAATATATTTAAAAGGACAAAGAGTACAAGAGGAAAAAATAACCTCAGCCGGGCTGTGAAGGCGTTACATCTTAGTATACAAGCGAATAAACAATAACAATACCTTTATTTAAACCATACCCGGTATTTATTATACCCTCAGGTTATAAATGAGGTTTTTATTATGTATTTATGCCCTTCAAAACTTGCCAACAGAAATCATATACCCTTACTCCGAGAGTAAATATAACTTTAAAAATACAGTATGCCCGGACCGGGTGGGTAAGACAATAAATTTCACTCTTACGCGGACCCGGAGGGTATGTTTAAACAATACACCGACCCACACAACACTGGTCTAACCTAATATGAACGGACAGATCTGTTCAAGAAAACTGTTGAGTAGATAATAATAATAATATATGACGCCTCCCAAAGGAAGCGTAAATCGTGGTGTCTCTTCACCCTGAACGATTAGTGCCTTCCCCATGGTGGAAGGTGGGCACCTTTGTGACACCTATTGGTGGATCGAACAAACCCCCCAAGGGTTGCCACTACCTTAGGTGGGCACCTTTGCGACACCAATGGGTGGTTTGAACCCAACCCCCAAGGGTTGCTGCCTTCCGGTAGGAAGGTGGACACTTTTGTGACACCAATCGTGTGGTTTGAACCAGTGTTGGGCGGTTCTTGCCTTTGTGAAGGAACCTTCGGTTCCGGTTCCACAAATTTTTGAAGAGACGGTTCCGGATCCAGATCCGGTTATTTTTTATTAAGGCGGTTCCGGTCCGGTTCAGGTTCCGACTTTTTAACATGGGGGCGGTTCCGGTTACCGGTTAGTTGCTGGAAAAAAACACCGGTTCCCGGTTAGGTTCCGGTTCTTTTTTAAAAATATATTAAATTCTTTTAATTTTTTATTCTTCTGGAAAATTAGATGAACTGATCTGATTGGTCATACTGAGAATTTTCAACTAAAACCAGGGAATTTATTAGTAAAACAGAAGTAAATAAACTTATATGTTTTTTGTGATTGTCTTTTATGGTATATATAACTAGTTATATACGCATGGTCTCCATTAAAAACGGAAAACCAGAGATTTTATAAGTTGTCGTACGGTGTAGCAAAGAACAACTAAAACAAACTAACTACATAAGGATCTTAATTCAAAATACAAAACAAATTAAATATGTGTAATTCTATGGTTACCTTTTATGGTGCAGCAAAAGCACAACTAAAAAAAATACATAAATTTGGACCGGAACCGGAACCGCTTTGGAGCTGGAACCTCCGGTTCCCACACATGTGGTCGTAGCTGGAACCGCCGGTTCCGGTTCCCACACAATCCCCAATGAGCGGTTCCGGTTCCGGTTCTGCACAGGCGGGTCCGGTTCCGGTCCGGTTCCACATAACCGGAACCGGCGGTTACCCGGGGCCAGGGGGGTAACCGCCCAACACTGGTTTGAACCCACCCCCCATGGGTTGCTGCCTTCCGGTGGGAAGGTAATAGTCTGGTTTGAACCCATAACCGATTCAACCGCTTTTTTGGTAATTTGTGCCCAATACCGCTGGGCTATATCTTCGGCGCTGTCTTGAGCAGATACTGTATTGAGTGTCTCTCTAGCAACTCGACTGCTTTCTTGTGCATCTCGATCTCTTGCATCTCCAGTGCTTTCTCTCTCATGACTTGTGTATATGGTTCTAAAATTGCCTCGAATATATTCCCATCCTCGAGTGCATTCTCTTTAAACACTTGTACATGAGCCCCCACTATCGTTTGTTGACTGTCAATGCCTGAAAACAGGTTGCCATCTACATTGATGTTTGATAGACCTGGCATATTCGGTAGCTGTCCGGGAATGAAACCTGTCAAATCGTTATGGGCCAGGTTTAGAACCTGTAGGCTTCGAAGTTCTCTAAATTCTGGAGGGATGCTGCCCGTCAACCGATTTCTGGAAAGATCCAAGTATGACAGGTTGTGGCAGTTACCAAGCCACGCGGGTACTGAACCTGCAAGCTGATTAGATCCACATGAAACGTGACAATGTGTTGCAGGGCAGCGAGGTCCTGTGGAATTGAACCACGCAATGCGTTGAATGAAAGGTCGATCGTCTGCACATCAGCGCGTATTTGTGAGGACCTCACAGAACACTTTGGTCGTATCCACAAGTTTTTGCTTAAATTACAAGTTTGGATTCTGCATTGAATCTTCGTTGCGTGTACTTGATATTTCAATTATTTCAAACTCTTTTATGTGCATAAATGCCGATTCAAATCTTTAGATGTTATAGTGGTATAAGAAGTAGACCAAAAACGATTGTCAAATTGGGACAAGGGAACTGACCTCCAAGTTGTGGCAATTAGAGAGCGAAGGTGGTATGGGGCCAGTGATTCCACAGTGAGCCAGATTCAGACTTCTCAACTTCTGGAGATTCCCCAACTGATCTGGAATATAATTATCTCTAAACTTGTGATTCCAGCTAAGATCAAGCTCCTGCAAAGTACAAGTATTAATAACGTTATATCAGGCTCCGCTTGAAGCGCTAATTGTTAATTCCTAAGCAAAGGGCTCCCCATCCGCTGACCCTGGTTAGTGCACTCAGGGCAGCTATGGCAGCATCAAGGGCTGTTTCAGGGCATTTGTGTGTCATTTTCGATGTCACAAGTCACAACGTCGCTTGATGATATTCGCATAAACGTTAATCTACATCTCTCAACCTGTTAGGTGTTACGATCACCAATTTTTTTTTTACTCATTCAAGTTTGACTGTCGTCTGGCCAGGAACACTCATCTCCAGGTGAGCGTGAAGAAGTATGAATTAATTTCTTGAGAAGCCCAAAATGTGTAAAGTAAATTATGTCCTTAACTAGTGAAAGGGAAGCCTTTCCTTTCACAAGGAGCTTGTGACAATACTACCGACAATCCATCTTCGCACAAAGATTTAGAACATTATGTTTATCAAAGAAGAAAGTCAAATCACTTATGTAGACAGCGAAATGACTGGGAAACTGATAATAAACCCATTTCGTACTTGGACAAGAAAAGTACTAACTTACCTCCAAGCTGGTGCAGTAAGTAAGCGAGCTCAAAAGGTATGACGCCATAGATTTCACAAGCAACCAACTTCAGACTTCTCAATTTCCTGAGATTTCCAAAAGAGGTTGGAATCAGACCTGATATGCCATTCCGGCTAAGATCAAGTTCCTGCAAGCTGCTACAGTTGCCTAGCTCCGGAGGGATGGGCCCACTAATATTATAATTCAGGGAAAGGTGTTAAGGTGTTGTAAGTTGAGAAGATTTCCTATCTGGGGAGGGATGCTCCCAGACAGGGCGTTATCACTCAGGTCCAAATGTTGTAAACTAGATATGGACCAAAGATTGGAAGAAATCAACCCTGACAATCCAGTCCCGAAAGAGAGAGCTTTGTAACGCATCTGTCAGCATTGCAAGCAACCCCTGTCCAGTTGCAAGGAGACATATCAGTGGCGACCCAATCGGAGAGTTGGTTGTGGGCCAGCCCTTTCAGTCCGTCCTTGAAGTCCAGCAGGGCCGCCAAGTCTGAACCTCTCACTCCAACCGGCCACAGTCCACCACAACACAGTAGCAGCACCCCATGAACAAGGAAAGATGCGAGAAGAGCTGTGTAGCTGATCTATTAGTCATGAGCGCCCCCGCCATATCCCAATTAATTTCTCATAAGCTGGCCTTTGATCTTTCTACACCCGCTCACCCTCAACAATCTAGGACCAAAGTCCAGTTGTGTTGATGGATCACCACTTTTACCACAAATTTGGGGAGGTTGTAAGGAAATTGAAGGATTTTTTCAAGCAAAAACGAAGTGATGAAATCAGCACTCTTCCCCCGGATTCAGAGAGGGACGTCAAGGGGAGGCACGTCAAGTTCTTCACTCACACCAGATTGCGCTTCATATGCTAGCTTCTCTTGCTTAATGTAAAGGCTTGATTACTGCCTGAGCCTGCTGGGCTACTTGGCAGGGGTCACATGTGATGCACATTTTTTCCTTGCCGGCAACTTTGCTCTCAGTTCTCTGTTTACATTTTGGTGGCTGGCCGCCAAGATCTTTGTCGCTAGTCTGTATCTTCTATGGACATGACGTCTTCTTCGTGGAGATGTCGGCGAGGGTCGGTCCCGGTATAGTCCAGTGCAGACGGGGAGAGGAAGACTTGAAAAAAATGCGCAGTCGCAGAACACGGGACGGATGACAATGGGGTGGTTGGCTCCGCAGATAGACGGATGACACTCGTTCATCCGTGCTTCCTCCAACAGACGATCTCTGCCCTTCGACTCGGATCGATTGTAGGCAAACATCTCAGATGAAAAGTGACCCTTTACTAGATGATTTCACCACCCTGTTGGTCATCGTTTTGCCAGGACCAGCTTCCAGATGCCATACTTATGGGAAGGAATGTCACAGCCTGTCCATCACAAACACGCTCAGCACTGAAACACCTTGAGGATCTAATCCCAAGTCTTTTGCAGATCATTCTCCAGTGCGCATACCCGATCTTCGAAGTTTAGTTAATTGAAGTGGTACAATTGACTGGATGCTGGTTGCAAATGAAGACTTGCAGAACCTGAGCCAAATGTGTCACTAAATTCCTGCAGAATTGCTGCCATGGATCTTCTGCCAGATGTAGAAGCAGAACAGGAATGTCCAGTGTATTAGTAGTCAATATACAAGGATGAGACGTGAGACGACACTGTTGTGACTAATGGAGCCAGCATACCACACTTGCAGCTTGAGGTTGAGAGTAATTCCATGTGTCCATTCTCACAGGACTGTGCTTCCAATATTCTTCAGCACACTGCAATACAAACTCCTTCACAGACATCATTTCTTCAAAACGGAGCATAGACAGGCCAACTGTACATATGGACGATCATCTGCAGCGTTTCACTTTACAGTTTTGACACAAACCGATCACCTATCTCTGTTTAAATTGGACACTCCGAAACCATTATTTCAATAAGAGAGTACACCTTCAATGGACCGCATAAATCAGCAAAAGTACATACCTTGCCATGGATGACAAACCAGCAGTCATCTTCTTTTTTTGTGTTCTGCAACCTGTTCGAGGGTGAATATAACGTCCATGTGAGATTGAACCTACGACAGGCTTGGCAGGATGTTGAACTGTTCAGCAATCGTCGACGGCTGTCTGGGGGAGGAGATGGGGATGTCACTTGGAACAGCAGGTGGTGGCAAGCTCTCGTTGATCAAGACCAAAAGCTACATATGAAGATGGTAGTGAAGTGTACAGGGAGAGATTAGGGATTTTCTTCTTCTGGTTTTTTCCCTAGATAAGAAAACTTGTAGACACAGAGTACAGGTATAGGTACAGAGTGTGGCAGACAGGGTCACGGCCATGGTGAACAGTGTCTACGAGTAGCTGGGAAGAGAGATGATACAGAAGTTGATGCATGGTGTGGCGGTTGGGAGGACTGGGTGTATCCCAGTACATGTGCAATTCTAGGATTGGGTGATAATTCCAGTTGAGTAAGGAATCATTGGGACTTGAAGGATCTGTACACTGAAGTAAAGATCTCACTCCCCTGCCAATGGTTCCATCATGACCAGACTTGAATCTAAACTAAGTCCTTGGCAATTAGGCGAGATCACACATCATAGGCCACTGCAGTCGTCACTCTGTGCCACTGGCTCTTATTATTGCCAAATACCAACCAGGGCAGGGCGGGAGTAAGAACAGCTACGTTGCGGCCCTAGCGACCCCCGGAGGTCGCCAAGGGGAAAAACCAGTCAGGGGGGGGGGGGGTCGGCCGTTGCTACGCAATGGGTTGTGGCGACGCCAGGGCGCCTCATGCGATCCCCTCCCGTGGCAAGCTTGAAATTCCCGTCGCATGGGCACTGTTGAAAACGACGCCCTGCCGTGACATGCCGCGTGGTGGTGGTGGGGGGGGTTTGTGTTTTTGGGGGTTGATTTTGGGGGTGAATTGGGGGTGATTTTTGGTTTTTCCCTAGTTTGTTTTTGGTGTGTTGGAAGACCTTATAGCTTCCATTGCTCTGATTTAATAGGTACATAGCGTACGTTATTGCATAGGTTTGACCAAGAATGAATCAAGGGTAAGGCCGGTGCAACACATGAATAAGAGGGAAGATGGAAATATATTTAGAAGTAATGAGCTGAAATGCTCTGCTCACAAGGGTTCAGTAGGTTGACACTGGGACCTACACGGATTACGACTAGTCATCATCATCCTCATCATCATCCTCAAAGGAGGACTTAAAGCTATCCGATGGGCCTTATGACTCCGCGCCCTTTGCCCGAGCATGTACAGCAAGCAGCGTACCCCTAACTCCCACGGAGCCCCGGTTATTAGCATCACGTCCGTCCATCATCGTCAGGTCACGTCAGACCTGACGCTGACGGGACCTCCGTCACTTCAAGTTCGGGGAATATTTTGGTAAAAATAGTACCAGGTAAAATACTGTCACTTAAGCAGCCACGTTGCCAACACGGTGGAGGTGGCAAATACATTTTGAAAATTAACAAAATGAACGAGACTGCCAATTATGGTGGTCGCTTTGTTTTTCGAAATTTAAAAAAAAAAAATAACGACCACCGTATTGGCGATCGCTTCAATTTTATTTTTTTTAAGCAAGATTGGCGGTCACACTGGCGGTCGTTTTATTTTTTGAAATGAAAAAAAAGAAATAGCGACCGCCATATTGGCGGTCGCTTCAATTTAATTTATAAACAAAAGCAAGATTGGCGGTCGTCTAATTTAAAAAAGAAAACAAGCGACTGCCGTATTGGCAATCGCACAATTTTGCAAATATATACAGAACAAGTGACCACCATATGGGGGTCGGATAATTTCAAAAAAAAAAAAAAAAAAAAAAAACAAGCGACCGCCATATGGCGGTCGGATAATTTCAAAAATATATTGAAAAAACAAGCGACCGCCATTTGGCGGTCACTTAATTTCAAAAATATATAGAAAAACAAATGACCGCCATATGGCGGTCAGTAAATTTAAAATTATATAATAAAACAAGCGACATATGAAAATAAAAGCGACCGCCACACCGTTGGTTGCTTATTTTAAAATAATACAATATTTGCGACTGCCAAATTGGCGGTCGCTTTAATTTAATAATATATAAAATAAAAGCGACCGCCAGCCTGGAGGTCGCGTAAACTTGAAAATATAAAATTAAAAGCGACCGACGCGGTCGCGTTTTTTAAAAAAATATTAAGAATAAAAGCGACCACCATATTGACGGTCGTTTTATTTTAAATATATAAACAAATAAAACGACCGCCATACCGGTAGTCACATTATATTCGGAAATAAAAGACAATAGTGACCGCCATACGGGCGGTCACTTAAATTTAAAAATATACAAAATAGAAGTGACCGCAATATTGCACAAAATGAAAGGAAATAAAAGCGACCGCAATAGTGGCGGTCGCTTGTTTTTCATAAAAAATAAATATAGCGGCCGCAGTATTAGCGATTGCTTAATTTCAAAATTATATCAAATATGGTTGTACTGTTTTTTTCGGGTGGCGCTTGGTTCGTCATTTATTCATTTCACTTTTATTTCACTTTTATCCTTCCTGGATCATATATAAGGGAGCAAGGTTACGAAGCTCCTCACTTATTTTGGCGCAAACACTTGAGGTTGCTTTGGATGTTCTTTTCCATTGAACGAGCGTGTAGCCCAAGAGGAAGGATGCACACATTTTGCCATTATGGCTTCCACCAAAGCCACTTCAGCAGATTGTATATAAGCTCAACACTACAACCCACATCGACCCACTTGAGTTGCTGACATGAAGCTGCAAGTGGCGCAAAACCCGCACCATCTCCCAAAACAGACCCGACCTCGAGTCTCGCAATCCATTGCCATGTCTGGCTGATGAATACCATTGGCAGGGCCAACCTGCCACTACCAGATCAATAGAGCCAACCCGCTCCAAATCTTGCGTCCCCAGCAACGAAATGTCTGCTGACAAAGCCTGCTGATATCCACGAACTGCAGACACCGACAACAACTCAGGGTACTGCTGCACCAACTGAGCAACATGGCGAAATAAAATGCGTCGTGCAGTCTCATCTCTCTCAACATACAGGTAACGCTGAACTCGCACACCTGCCTGTAACACAGCAGCCAATCCAGTGTTGATCCCGCCAAACAAGTCTAGAAGGCAAATGCATTTATCCGGATACTGCCACACAATAGGTGTGGTGCCCAATGGAGACAACTGAGGTGGTCCTGGTGCAATCCCCGCACTCTCCTCCTCTCATGATGGTACAAAAGCCTCCACCCAGGCTTGTTGCACCCATCGATCAGCAACCCGCTGCAAATCCTTGCTCGTGCCCCACAATGGAGTTTGAGCAACCATGGCAGGCAACTCTGCCATACCATACATGTCATCCTGCTCTCCCGAAGGTGACACATCCTTTGAATGAGCGTTGCCCTCAATCAACTCTCCAGGCCAACTCACTGCAGCTGTGAATGCTGCTAGTGTCGACATCTTGCCTCGCTGGGCAACCGCAACTTCTCCTATGAACGTCACAGGGAGCTGCACACGCCGGCCCTCCCCTGACTGCCATCCAGGCCTATAAGAAGCTGACTCCTCCCAAAAATCTAGGGTGAAGCCCATGGGGTACAACGCTGCTCCACCAACCACGACATCGTATGAAACCGCGTCTGTCACAATGGCCTTGGCTCGTATCACTGAGCCATCTGTAGGGTGATCCGGCCGTAGTCTGATAGGCCGTCATGCCCCGAGCATGCTCCGATCCTCCCAAAGACGTCTGTATCTGGAAAGGACAAGGCTCCATATCCGCCTTTGTGAGGCTCAAGCCTGCAATAGCAGCTCTACCCAACATCAATGGCTGAGCTCCTAAGTCGAACAAGATCCGCAATGACCGGTACCTGTTGCTTGCCGATCCACTCAAACAGAAAATGTCATCCTGGTTGTCTAACATGACAACTTCAGGTGTCACCATGGCGCGCTCAATGGCTGGCCTAGCTGACAGCTCCATCAACCTGGCAACTGCAGCTTGCCATGGTGCCGCCGTGGCAGTCTTGATCCTCAAATCCGAGGATCCCTCCGGCACTACACCTCCCACTATCTCCGCAGAAGATGAAGTAACCTCCCCACTCTCACAGAGTGTAGCTGCCAGCCTGAACACCTCAGCTGGTCTTACCCCCGGCGTCGCAATCATGGTAGCCGAGAACAATGGAGCCTGACACACAGATGTGGCCGCTCTCAGCAGCACACTAGCTGCCGTAGCCTTGGCAACACTAGGTAGTGGTGCTGCCCGGTAGCTCTCCCCAATGGCATAGTAACCTCCGCCTCGTAACAGTCGGGCGAGAACTAGGTGCCATGGATGGCGTCGACACTGTCTCCGCCAATGTGAATGACTGAGGAAGCCTGGCCTGACGGCTTGCTTCCCCACGCTGTGGATCCAAACTCTCTGCACCTTGTGGCTCAGGAACGTTGTGTTACTCCTCGGGTCACTGCCGCCACCGACTCCACTTGCACTAGTGGTAGAGCTGCCCCACACATTAATCCCATGCCTCCCATATCTCCTCCCTCAGGAGCCAGAGGTGGACCATCCGGCCTTGGAGCCGGTACCGACCTGAGCTGTAGCCATGGCAGCGAGCCTCTGCTCTAGCTGCTGAAGCCGGTTGACCATGCCTTGGTCAACCCTGACCTCCGCATCCTTGGCCATGTTGAGCTTGCCCTTGGCCTGCACCCCGTGCTTGGCCACCTCGTCCTCTCTGGGCTGCTCCACCTCGCCCTCGGCCACCATTGTTCCCTTGGAACTGGCCTGGGCACAACTCAGGATGCAAACCATAACACTGGGCCTCTCCATGCCCGTGCTTGCCACAATGCCCACATTGCAACTGTGCAGGCTGTGCATGTGCCGGCCCTTTGCCTCCCTTTGGGCAATCTTTCTTGACATGGGGTCTTTCACATGTCCAACACGCCATCTCCGCCCGTTATTGGCCTGCGAATGAAGGGAGAGACCCCTGCATCTGAGGTCCTCTCTGTCATCTGAGGTCCTCTCTGTCCTTCCCTGAGCTTCACTTGAGCCCTCTTGTTGCCTTAAGCACGTTGAGGTAGGTGGTTGGCTAGGAGCACCACTACCCTGGTGTCTTCTTAGCAAATCCCACCAGGACCACTCGTTCCTCCACCATGTTGAGCTCTATCCGCTCTGCCAACAAAAACACATTTACTAAGGTGGGTTGGGCCGCTTGTAAGAGAGTTGCATCCCGCACCCTTCTTCTCAACTCCTTGTCCAATATCCCATACCAGAATTGGACTGCCTGAGCTCCCGTAACCCCTTGGGTTACATTTATCAAGCGCCTCATGCGAGTGAAAGCCTCCCTCAAGCTGTCAGTAGGCTTTTGTTGGAACTCTTGCAAGCTCCGCAACTTCTCCGTCCTCTCCCCTTGGTAGTTCCCTCTCAACTCTTCGAAGAACTCCACAACAGGGTTGAAGGTAGGCACGGGTAGTACTGGTGCTGGCGTAGTGGCTTGGGTGGACATCGTAGCTACGGTACCACCAGTCCCACTAGTCCCACTGCTGCTTGCTGAAGCTGCCGGTGCAGCGGCAGGTGTAGCCACTGCCCTCGTGGCTCTAGTGCCCCTAGTGATGGAGACATAGTTGGGTGACCAGTACATCCTCCACTCCTCGATCTCAACCTCATGCCCCCGTCTAAACTCATGGTAATCATCTATAGGCGGCCCCTCAAGGTGCTGAAACAGTCCCTTCCATGCCATGAAAGACGTAAATAGTTGTGGATTGCGCATTTGTTGCAAATCACACCAACTATCAAACTCTTGGATAAAATCATCCAAATCGATGGTGCCCACCGCCCCAGAGTACCTTCGTGGCCCCGGTAGCTCCATACATCTCTTCCATTGTGTCCCACAACAATGGCAAGGAAACAACTTGCACCGCCGGTGTGAGTCCTCCTGATTCACAATCCGAATCAGAACCTTCCGTAGAAGACCCAGGAGGTGAAGGTGGCCTAAACCACACACCTCGTCTCGTGTACCCACTAGTATCGCTAGTGCTCAAACCGGCACTGTCCCTAGCAATTAGTGACACCTCCGTGTTGACAAACTGTCACTCAACCGGTCATGAACATGTCCCTAACCCCCTCTCCACAAGGTAACCGGGTAGAGAACCTATTGCGGCTTATGATTTGGAATACTAGGTTCCTAACATAGCCTACACCTGCACCTGCATCCACCGCAAGCACTTCTATGGTTGGCTGGTCATCACCTCCAACCTCACCACAGGAGAAACAATGATGGTCTGACTGGTCATCACCCCAGCCTCACCATCGACAACATGCTCTAGGACTGGCCGGTGATCAAATCCGGACCAATCACCTATAAAAACAAGCGCCCACACAAAACTAACATGGCACACAGTCAAGCATGCAAGTATGGAGGGGATCCAAACACAAGAAATCAGAACGACAACTCCCCCACACCAAAAACAACTCCACGGTGTTGCTTCTGCAATGACACCTAGCCCAAACCCGGACTGACTCTTGCCTCCACCTACGGAAAGGTCTTGGACTAATGAGAGGGTGGAAAACTACGAGGAAGAAAAGCTAAAGCAATGCCTAACCCCAGCATGCCCTCATCCCAACACTCTTCCTCTCCTCTCTTCCCTCACTTGCATGACCATGGGAAATATCATGAAGATACTCCTCAAACCGCCCTCCACGAGCATCAAAATTCGGCCTTCAAGACCACATGCCAGTCCTTAGGCAGTCCACTAGTGCCTCCACGAGTTAGCACAGGCCATCCACAGGTCAACACGGGCCACCACAGACCAGCACAGGCCCACACAGATCAGTGGTCACAGCCGTCACAGTCCCATACAGGCCACAACCCCACAGCCCATCACAGCCCAAAGGCCACAGGTCACAGCCTGTCACAGCCCTACACAGGTCATAGGATCACAGCCCCACAGGCCACAGCCCGTCACAGCCCGTCACAGCCCCAAAGGCCACAAGTCACCGCCTGTCACAGCCCCAAAGGCCACAGGGCACAACCTGTCACATCCTGTCACAGTCCTGCACAGGTCAGAGGGTCACAGCCCCACAGGCCACATGTCACAGCCTGTCACAGCCATCACAGCCCCAAAGGCCACAGGCACAGCCTGTCACAGTTTATCACAGCCCCACAGGCCACAGGTCACAGCCTATCACAACCCTACACAGGTCGCAGGGGTCACAGCCCCAAAGGCCACAGCCTATCACAGCCCCTCACAACCCTACAGGCCACAGGGCACAACCTGTCACAGCCCCTCACAGCCCCACAGGCCACAGGGCACAGCTTGTCACAGCCCCATCCATGGCCACTCATGGCAGTTTAGCCATTTTTCCAAGGGGTTTAGCCACGCCAAGCTAGGGTTTGTGTCTCTTGGACTCTAGGCTTCTTTGCACCGAGCTATGGCGGCTGTGAGGAAATCAGCAAGGTATTCTTGCTCTTTATGGCCCCCACACACCACCAATAGTAACTCTAATTCCAAAGGAAGATGTTGCAACCGAAACTAAGTGCACAAAGCTTCCTTTAACTCACAAAACAACGCCATTGATCCTATAGCGACTAACCAAACATGGCTGACTTTCAGCCCTTGTAGGCACTCATTCACGTGCTTTTCTTGACCATAGCACCTAATCCAGCCCCTGCACCTGCTGCTTCAAGAATTGTGCTCCCTTCAAGCTTGAAGTTGAAACCCCAACTCACATAGGCCCTACAAGTGCTTTTATTTCACCCCAAGTGGAAACCAGCCCTAGCCCTTCCGTTCTAGCTCTCTAAAGCTTGAAAACAAGAGCCTCAATGGGCTAAAGGCATGCTCCATACATGCCCCACTCTCACCATAAGAGAATCAGCTCATTTGCTTTATTTCTTGCACCCACAAACCTGAAAATACAAGCTTCAGCGGGCTGAAAATATGCTCCACACATGCCCTACAGGGAAACCAGCCCCTTCTTTCCTTTCTTGCACTCCCAAACCTGAAAGTACAAGCCTTCAACAGGCTGAAAGCATGCTCTACACATGCATTGCCCTCACATAAGGGAAGTCAGCCCTTCCCTCTTCTTTGCTTGCCCTCCAAGCTTGAAGATGGAAGCTTCAATGAGCTGAATACATGTTCCACACATGCAACCTCTTCACACAAGAGGTATCAGCCCCCTATCTTGGCTCCTTGGTTCCTTGATGCTCTCTAAGACAAGACTAAGCACTCCACAGCCTTTGCCAAGCTCCTGAAACCCTAAAGCTTACATTTCCAGCCACAAGACACTCATCTTGTGGTGCAAGAGCTCTTCTTCCAAGCTCTGAAATCCTAGGTGCACATTCCATGGCCTTGCCGCACCTCTTAGCTCCTGTTCTAGCCTTGCTCTTGCCATGACAAGAGCCCTCTCAATGCTGAAGCTCGAGATTGAAACCCAATCTCAACATACTCCACAAAGTGCACTGATTTGCCCCAAGCCAAATCAGCCCTTTCGTTTGGTCTTGCAATCCTTCACACAATGAAAGCTCGCATTCCCAAGTCCAGTTCTCAGCTTTGCCACCAAAGCCACTCTAACCTGCTCTTGACTGGTCCTCTTCCCAATCGTGCTTGCTCATGCATGTACACAATCTGAAACCATCAAGGTGCTCTGGAATTACCTGTAGCATGGTGCTTTCATCTCTGAAGCTGAAGATCGAATGCCAAGGTCTACTACCTTGTAACCCACATCGCCTCCGCTTCTAACAACCAAGAGCTCCACGGTGCTCCTTGCATAAAAACCTGGTTTCTCTCATTCTCAAGCAAAAACCACAAGTGCTACAACTAACTCGTATCTGACACTCACAGATACGAGCTCATCTTATCGAGTGATAAAGAAGAAGAATACAAGCATAATCTCATGCACTCAAATACAAGTCAAGTCAAGTACACCCCACGCCATAGAGAATCCACACTACGGCGCCATAGCTAGGCGCAGTGAGGCTCAACTCGATAAAGATGAGCCTCCCGCGCTTGCCGTGAAGATAACCACTCCAGGGCCTAAATCCGCCTTGATCCCTGGATTGACACTTGGGCTAATCCCAAATGTCAATATGTAAAAGCTAGCTATTTCCTAGCTAGTTTCACACTAGTGGTAAAATAAACTTGACAATTCGCTTGTATACTAAGATGTAACGCCTTCACAGCCCGGCTGAGGTCTCTTTGTCTTTATAAATATATTTGAGGGCTACTTTCCCTCATCTGAAAAAAAAAAAAAAAAAAAAAAAAAAAAAAAAACATATATATTCAACAATGCTTGCAATATTTGCAAAATAACCTAGGGATAATCTAGCTACATAACACAAGTTTGCGAGCTCCAAAAAAGTAATAATTGTTGACGAGCACAATCTACTTTCGACCCAACGGCTGATCTGCAAGTGCCACAAATGATGGGCCTTAGCCAAAGCTTGAATAGGCATCAGTAGGCCTAGCAGGGTGGTGCCAATCAATTACCTCCCAGGTCTCAAGTGAGGTGGCCTAATGGGTTGGCTAGGTAATTATCCGTCAGGGATATACCTTTTGAAGTGAATACTTACCTACCTGCCATGCAAGGATATCTACACCCTAACAATTCGATGATTAATAGATAATTACCCTGTCGGGTCTAGTTGTAGTTAAATGATTATACGATTATACCATGATGTCCAGGTATATGATATATCCGCACAACACTAAACCAGTGTTGTGCAGGTAAATCGATTTTTGCTTATCCTCCAGGTAAGGGTAAATAGAAATCAGAGGATTATTTATCCTCTGGGGAAGGGTAAATTATTTGTATGTCCATTTATTTATCCTCCGGGTAAGGGTAATTTTTTTACATGTCCATTTACTTATCCTACGGGTAAAGGACAAAGGCCAAAAATTTGACCGGATAAGGATAAATACCGGGTAAGGATAAATAATTTACCCTTTTTATACCCGCCGGGTAAATAAAGGATATATTGAAGGATATATAGTTTTTAACTAATTAATTAAGGTAATCAATTTTTGGTCTATTTTTTGGTTTAGTATAAGGCTGATATGTTGTATTCATGTAGTGAATAATATGAGGGATAATCATGAGCTTGTCTCTTTACATCAAAGATAATAATCAAACAAAACCAAATAAAACAATGTACGAGTGCCTCGTCCACGAAACTAGTGCCTCGGAGATCCAAGTAAAGATAATAATGAAAAAAAGTATGACAATGCAATGTAATATATAATTTCAAGGCTTATGGCTAATAATATGACATAATCACTATATTATCTCTATGAAGTGCTAAAGATACACAAGGAGGAAGAAGTGCCAAAATACATGATAGTACCCTACATTTAATTAAGTTTACCCTTTTATATACTCTCAAACATTTAAATTTTGAAGTTTAAGGTAACAAACTATCTTTTGAGAGAAGACATTCAAGGTCATATTGAGATGAATTTAACTCCAGCTGAAGGTTAGAACATGGATGAGTTTAGAAAGAAGAAGCTCAGAGCTCTCACTATTATCAATCTCTCTCTTTCTGATAAGATCATCCACTATATCTCCCACTTGACTAAACCAAAGGCAGTTTGGGATGCTCTTGTCAAGGTGTACGATAACAAATCATCATCTAGGCAAATGGCAGTAAGGAATAAGCTTCAGAACATGAAAATGACTGAAGATACTTCAATGGAAGAATTCCTTGAAACCATCACTAGTCTTTGTTACCCAACTTGCTAGCTTTGGTGAAGAGATCGAGGAGCACATTGTGGTAGAGACCATTCTGAATGCATTGCCCGATTCATACCTTGCTTATAGATATTCCATCATGGATCAGAGAGAGCTCCCAGATTTTGCAGAACTCACTTCAAAGTTGCTACATGAGGAAAGTCGAAGAGAGCTACGAGGACGCAAATTGAACCAGAACGAAGTCCTGTGGGTGAAGTTGAAACACTTCAATCATGCGTATAAGAGTACTCGGGGGGCCAGACTTACCTCGACTATGAAATCATCAATGGGTACCTGCAACCGATGTGGTAAGGAGGGTCACTGGGCGAAGAAATATTGTTCGGTGCCATATGACGAAATCATCCGATCTCGATCCCAACAGGCCAACGTTGTGGAGGACATGCCAGAAGAATCTGATGATGAAAATAGCGGTGATGTTGTCAAAATGCTTGAAATGGCGATGGCGGCACAATGCACTTGACACACACGTTGTTGTTTCTCCAAGGGATAGACATGCATCATGGATTATGGACTCGAAGGCAAGCAAGCATGACACAGACAACTCCAATATTTTTCATAATATTGAAGTAGGCAGCAACAATACTTCTAGTGTATGCTCTGCTAGTGGCACTTATCACTCAGTGAGAGGGAAATGCCACACAAATGTACTCTCAAATGGATCAATAAAGTGGATTACAGATGTTTTGTACGTGCCTCGTATGACGAGAAATCTCTTATCTGTTGTGCTCTAGCTGACAAGGGTCATCTTGGAATAAAAGATTCTCGAAAATGTCTATTTGTAGATAAGAACCAGCCTCACAATGTTGTTCTTCAAGGAATACGAGTAAATCCACTGATCTAGTATACAAGTTGGATTCAAATGAGCAAACTCTCCATGAGATCAACTCTGTAAAATCTGATGAGATTGCTAGATTGTGGTATAAGAGACTTGGTGTTAGGGACGAGAACATGACTGAACTTAAACAAGAGATCAGATTAGAGATATAAGACTAGACAAGAAGTCAGGGTCGGTGTGGCCAAATACATTATGGATAAATATGAATCAAGATGAATATGTAGTCTTTACAATAAGGACAAGAGTACAAGATACTGGAACTAGAGTACTGGAATACTGTGTCAAGTTATTTTACCACTAGTGTGAAACTAGCTAGGAAATAGCTAGCTTTTACATATTAACATTTGGGATTGGCCCAAGTGTCAATCCAGGGGTCAAGGCAGATTTAGGCCTTGGAGTGGTTATCTTCACGGCAAGCGCGGGAGGCTCATCTTTCTCGAGTTGAGCATCACCGCGCCTAGCTATGGCGCCGTAGTGTGGATTCACCATGGCGTGGGATGCAACTTGGCTTGACTTGTATTTGAGTGATGAGGTTATATATGCATGAGATTATATTTGTATTCTTCTTCTTTATCATTGTGTGGACTAGTGACTGCCATAATGGGCAACATAGTGGCAGCCTAGTGACTGACTAGTTGTAGCCTAGTGGTTGGACTAGTGGTGGGACTAGTGATATACTAGCGTGACATGTGTTGTGTGGTTTTGGACAGCGATGTAGTTGTGTAGCGATATGTATGCGCACGACAGAATGAACAATAACAATACCTTTATTTAAACCATACCTGGTATTTATTATACCCTCAGGTTATAAATGAGGTTTTTATTATGTATTTATGCCCTTCAAAACTTGCCAACAAAAATCATATCTACCCTTATTCCGGGGGTAAATATAACTTTAAAAATACAATATGCCCGGACCGGGTGGGTAAGACAAAATAAATTTCACTCTTACGCGGACCCGGAGGGTATGTTTAAGCAATACACTGACCCGCACAACACTGGTCTAACCTAATATAAACGGACAGAACAGTTTAGGAAAACTCTTGAGTAGATAATAATAATAATATATGGCGCCTCCCAAAAGAAGCGTAAATCATGGTGTCTCTTCACCATGAACGATTAGTGCCTTCCCCATGGTGGAAGGTGGGCACCTTTGTGACACCTATTGGTGGATCGAACAAACCCCCCAAGGGTTGCCACTACCTTAGGTGGACACCTTGGTAATGCCTTCCCGCCAGGAACCGCGGACACCTTTGTGACACCAATTAGTGGATGGAACCCACCCCCGAAGGGTTGCCACTACCTTAGGTGGGCACCTTTGCGACACCAATGGGTGGTTTGAACCCAACCCCCAAGGGTTGCTGCCTTCCGGTAGGAAGGTGGACACTTTTGTGACACCGTTTGAGCCCAGCCCCCATGGGTTGCTGCCTTCCGGTGGGAAGGTAATAGTGTGGTTTGAACCCATAACCGATTCAACCGCTTTTTTGGTAATTTGTGCCCAATACCGCTGGGCTATATCTTCGGCGCTGTCTTGAGCAGATACTGTAATTGAGTGTCTCTCTAGCAACTCGACTGCTTTCTTGTGCATCTCGATCTCTTGCATCTCCAGTGCTTTCTCTTGGATCTCGAGTTTTTTCTTTTGAAACTCGAGTGCTTTCTTTTGCATCTCGAGTGCTTTCTCTCTCATGACTTGTGTATATGGTTCTAAAATTGCCTCGAATATATTCCCATCCTCGAGTGCATTCTCTTTAAACACTTGTACATGAGCCCCCACTATCGTATCGGGACTGTCAATGCCTGAAAACAGGTTGCCATCTACATTGATGTTTGATAGACCTGGCATATTCGGTAGCTGTCCGGGAATGAAACCTGTCAAATCGTTATGGGCCAGGTTTAGAACCTGTAGGCTTCGAAGTTCTCTAAATTCTGGAGGGATGCTGCCCGTCAACCGATTTCTGGAAAGATCCAAGTATGACAGGTTGTGGCAGTTACCAAGCCACGCGGGTACTGAACCTGCAAGCTGATTAGATCCCACATGAAACGTGACAATGTGTTGCAGGGCAGCGAGTTCCTGTGGAATTGAACCACGCAATGCGTTGAATGAAAGGTCGATCGTCTGCACATCAGCGCGTATTTGTGAGGACCTCACAGAACGCTTTGGTCGTATCCACAAGTTTTTTCTTAAATTACAAGTTTGGATTCTGCATTGAATCTTCGTTGCGTGTACTTGATATTTCAATTATTTCAAACTCTTTTATGTGCATAAATGCCGATTCAAATCTTTAGATGTTATAGTGGTATAAGAAAGTAGACCAAAAACGATTGACAAATTGGGACAAGGGAACTGACCTCCAAGTTGTGGCAATTAGAGAGCGAAGGTGGTATGGGGCCAGTGATTCCACAGTGAGCCAGATTCAGACTTCTCAACTTCTGGAGATTCCCCAACTGAACTGGAATATAATTACCACTTAACTTGTGATTCCAGCTAAGATCAAGCTCCTGCAAAGTACAAGTATTAATAACGTTATATCAGGCTCCGCTTGAAGCGCTAATTGTTAATTCCTAAGCAAAGGGCTCCCCATCCGCTGACCCTGGTTAGTGCACTCAGGGCAGCTATGGCAGCATCAAGGGCTGTTTCAGGGCATTTGTGTGTCATTTTCGATGTCACAAGTCACAACGTCGCTTGATGATATTCGCATAAACGTTAATCTACATCTCTCAACCTGTTAGGTGTTACGATCACCAATTTTTTTTTTACTCATTCAAGTTTGACTGTCGTCTGGCCAGGAACACTCATCTCCAGGTTGAGCGTGAAGAAGTATGAATGAATTTCTTGAGAAGCCCAAAATGTGTAAAGTAAATTATGTCCTTAACTAGTGAAAGGGAGCCTTTCCTTTCACAAGGAGCTTGTGACAATACTACCGACAATCCATCTTCGCACAAAGATTTAGAACATCATGTTTATCAAAGAAAGTCAAATCACTTATGTAGACAGCGAATTGACTGGGAAACTGATAATAAACCCATTTCGTACTTGGACAAGAAAGTACTAACTTACCTCCAAGCTGGTGCAGTAAGCGAGCTCAAAAGGTATGACGCCATAGATTTCACAAGCAACCAACTTCAGACTTCTCAATTTCCTGAGATACCCAAAAGAGGTTGGAATCAGACCTGATATGCCATTCCGGCTAAGATCAAGTTCCTGCAAGCTGCTACAGTTGCCTAGCTCCGGAGGGATGGGCCCACTAATATTATAATTCAGGGAAAGGTTAAGGTGTTGTAAGTTGAGAAGATTTCCTATCTGGGGAGGGATGCTCCCAGACAGGGCGTTATCACTCAGGTCCAAATGTTGTAAACTAGATATGGACCAAAGATTGGAAGAAATCAACCCTGACAATCCCAGTCCCGAAAGAGAGAGCTTTGTAACGCATCTGTCAGCATTGCAAGCAACCCCTGTCCAGTTGCAAGGAGACATATCAGTGGCGACCCAATCGGACAGTTGGTTGTGGGCCAGCCCTTTCAGTCCGTCCTTGAAGTCCAGCAGGGCCGCCAAGTCTGAACCTCTCACTCCAACCGGCCACAGTCCACCACAACACAGTAGCAGCACCGCCATGAACAAGGAAAGATGCGAGAAGAGCTGTGTAGCTGATCTATTAGTCATGAGCGCCCCCGCCATATCCCAATTAATTTCTCATAAGCTTGCCTTTGATCTTTCTACACCCGCTCACCCTCAACAATCTAGGACCAAAGTCCAGTTGCTGTTGATGGATCACCACTTTTTTACCACAAATTTGGGAGGTTGTAAGGAAATTGAAGGATTTTTTCAAGCAAAAACGAAGTGATGAAATCAGCACTCTTCCCCCGGATTGAGAGAGGGACGTCAAGGGGAGGCACGTCAAGTCCTTCACTCACACCAGATTGCGCTTCATATGCTAGCTTCTCTTGCTTAATGTAAAGGCTTTGATTACTGCCTGAGCCTGCTGGATACTTGGCAGGGGTCACATGTGATGCACATTTTTTCCTTGCCGGCAACTTTGCTCTCAGTTCTCTGTTTACATTTTGGTGGCTGGCCGCCAAGATCTTTGTCGCTAGTCTGTATCTTCTATGGACATGTCCGTCTTCTTCGTGGAGATGTCGGCGAGGGTCGGTCCCGGTAGTCCAGTGCAAACGGGAGAGACGATTGAAAAAATGCGCAGTCGCAGAACGACGAGGACGGATGAACTGGTTTGGCTCCGCAGATAGACGGATGACACTCGTTCATCCGTGCTTCCTCCAACAGACGATCTCTGCCCTTCGACTCGGATCGATTTGTTAGGCAACATCCTCAGATGAAAGTGACCCTTTTTACTTCTGATTTCATCCACCCCTGTTCTCGTTTTGCGTTCATCCAGGACAGCTTCAGATGCCATACTTACTTTGAAGGAATGTCACAGCCTGTCCATCACAAACACGCTCAGCACTGAAACACCTTGAGGATCTAATCCCAAGTCTTTTGCAGATCATTCTCCAGTGTGCATACCCGATCTTCGAAGTTTAGTTAATTGAAGTGGTACAATTGACTGGATGCTGGTTGCAAATGAAGACTTGCAGAACCTGAGCCAAATGTGTCACTAAATTCCTGCAGAATTGCTGCCATGGATCTTCTGCCAGATGTAGAAGCAGAACAGGAATGTCCAGTGTATTAGTAGTCAATATACAAAGATGAGACGTGAGACGACACTGTTGTGACTAATGGAGCCAGCATACCACACTTGCAGCTTGAGGTTGAGTAATTCCATGTGTCCATTCTCACAGGACTGTGCTTCCAATATTCTTCAGCACACTGCAATACAAACTCCTTCACAGACATCATTTCTTCAAAACGGAGCATAGACAGGCCAGCTGTACATATGGACGATCATCTGCAGCGTTTCACTTTACAGTTTTGACACAAACCGATCACCAATCTCTGTTTAAATTGGACACTCCGAAACCATTATTTCAATAAGAGAGTACACCTTCAATGGAAACCAGCCGCATGAATCAGCAAAAGTACATACCTTGCCATGGATGACAAACCAGCAGTCATCTTCTTTTTTTGTGTTCTGCAACCTGCTCGAGGGTGAATATAACGTCCATGTGAGATTGAACCTACGACAGGCTTGGCAGGATGTTGAACTGTTCAGCAATCGTCGACGGCTGTCTGGGGGAGGAGATGGGGATGTCACTTGGAACAGCAGGTGGTGGCAAGCTCTCGTTGATCAAGACCAAAAGCTACATATGAAGATGGTAGTGAAGTGTACAGGGAGGAGATTAGGGATTTTCTTCTTCTGGTTTTTTCCCTAGATAAGAAAACTTGTAGACACAGAGTACAGGTACAGGTACAGAGTGTGGCAGACGGGGTCACGACCATGGTGAACAGTGTCTACGAGTAGCTGGGAAGAGAGATGATACAGAAGTTGATGCATGGTGTGGCGGTTGGGAGGACTGGGTGTATCCCAGTACCATGTGCAATTCTAGGATTGGGTGACAATTCCAGTTGAGTAAGGAATCATTGGGACTTGAAGGATCTGTACACTGAAGTAAAGATCTCACTCCCTGCCAATGGTTCCATCATGACCAGACTTGAATCTAAACTAAGTCCTTGGCAATTAGGCGAGATCACACATCATAGGCCACTGCAGTCGTCACTCTGTGCCACTGGCTCTTATTCCAAATACCAACCAGGGCAGGGCGGGAGTAAGAACAGCTACGTTGCGGCCCTAGCGACCCCCGGAGGTCGCCAAGGGGAAAAACCAGTCGCAGGGGGGGGGGGGTCGGCCGTTGCTACGCAATGGGTTGTGGCGACGCCAGGGCGCCTTATGCGATCCCCTCCCGTGGCAAGCTTGAAATTCCCGTCGCATGGGCACTGTTGAAAACGACGCCCTGCCGTGACATGCCGCGTGGTGGTGGGGGGGGGGGGGGGGGTTTGTGTTTTGGGGGTTGATTTTGGGGGGTGAATTGGGGGTGATTTTTGGTTTTTCCCTAGTTTGTTTTTGGTGTGTTGGAAGACCTTATAGCTTCCATTGCTCTGATTTAATAGGTACATAGCGTACGTTATTGCATAGGTTTGACCAAGAATGAATCAAGGGTAAGGCCGGTGCAACACATGAATAAGAGGGAAGATAGAAAGATGGAAATATATTTAGAAGTAATGAGCTGAAATGCTCTGCTCACAAGGGTTCAGTAGGTTGACACTGGGACCTACACGGATTACAACTAGTCATCATCATCCTCATCATCATCCTCAAAGGAGGACTTAGAGCTATCCGATGGGCCTTATGACTCCGCGCCCTTTGCCCGAGCATGTACAGCAAGCAGCGTACCCCTAACTCCCACGGAGCCCCGGTTATTAGCATCACGTCCGTCCATCAGCGTCAGGTCACGTCAGACCTGACGCTGACGGGACCTCCGTCACTTCAAGTTCGGGGAATATTTTGGTAAAAATAGTACCAGGTAAAATACTGTCACTTAAGCAGCAACGTTGCCAACACGGTGGAGGTGGCAAATACATTTTGAAAATTAACAAAATGAACGAGACCGCCAATTATGGTGGTCGCTTTGTTTTTCGAAATTAAAAAAAAAAAAAATAGCGACCACCGTATTGGCGGTCGCTTCAATTTTATTTTTTTTAAGCAAGATTGGCGGTCGCACTGGCGGTCTTTTTTTTTTTGAAATGAAAAAAAAGAAATAGCGACCGCCATATTGGCGGTCGCTTCAATTTATTTATAAACAAAAGCAAGATTGGCGGTCGTCTAATTTAAAAAAGAAAACAAGCGACTGCCGTATCGGCAATCGCACAATTTTGCAAATATATATAGAACAAGTGACCACCATATGGCGGTCGGATAATTTCAAAAATATATATAAAAAAAAACAAGCGACTGCCATATGGCGGTCGGATAATTTCAAAAATATATTAAAAAAACAAGCGACCGCCATTTGGCGGTCACTTAATTTCAAAAATATATAGAAAAACAAATGACCGCCATATGGCGGTCAGTAAATTTAAAATTATATAATAAAACAAGCGACATATGAAAATAAAAGCGACCCCCACACCGTTGGTTGCTTATTTTAAAATAATACAATATTTGCGACTGCCAAATTGGCGGTCGCTTTAATTTAATAATATATAAAATAAAAGCGACCGCCAGCCTGGAGGTCGCGTAAACTTAAAAATATAAAAATTAAAAGCGACCGCGCGTTTTTAAAAAAATATTAAGAATAAAAACGACCACCATATTGCAGGTCGTTTTATTTTAAATATATAAACAAATAAAACGACCGCCATACCGGTAGTCACATTATATTCGGAAATAAAAGACAATAGTGACCGCCATACGGGCGGTCACTTAAATTTAAAAATATACAAAATAGAAGTGACCGCAATATTGCACAAAATGAAAGGAAATAAAAGCGACCGCAATAGTGGCGGTCGCTTGTTTTTCATAAAAAATAAAAATAGCGGCCGCAGTATTAGCGATCGCTTAATTTCAAAATTATATCAAATATGGTTGTACTGTCTTTTTCGGGTGGGCGCTATTGGTTCGTCATTTATTCATTTCACTTTTATTTCACTTTTATCCTTCCTGGATCATATATAAGGGAGCAAGGTTACGAAGCTCCTCACTTCTTTTGGCGCAAACACTTGAGGTTGCTTTGGATGTTCTTTTCCATTGAACGAGCGTGTAGCCCAAGAGGAAGGGTGCACACATTTTGCCATTATGGCTTCCACCAAAGCCACTTCAGCAGATTGTATATAAGCTCAACACTACAACCCACATCGACCCACTTGAGTTGCTGACAGGTGTATAAGTGTTGGGCTATCGCATTGCACTCTACATTCACAACACGTTCATTTATAAGTGACTGTTTTTTTGCTGCTTACATCACTAGGGCCCAGGGGAGTGGATATTGGGTGAAGATGAGGGAGGAATGGAGCCCTTAGTATACGGCAATCCCGAATACTGTCAGTGCCACTGGTAATGTTGAGTGCAACCTATGTGGATTAAAGCTTTTTTAACGTAAGGATCAGTTGCTCGCTCACCTCGGCTATAAAAATGTGAAGAGCGCTGGGGTGGGTTTATGCCTTAAAGCATCTATGCGGGTATAAAGCCATTTTGCCCAGTATGGAGGCAATATTCCAATGTCTCTGGATCTGGACATGACCTCTGAGCAGAACACTTCATCTTCCCGACAAAATGCCCCGATTAGTACCCAAGGCGACTCTTGTGAGGCTTCAGGTGTCCTTGGACAAGTGGGTTGTGTCGGAGCAACACCTGCTTCAGGGTAGTTGCAAGAGAGAGTGGACCAAAAAGTTGAAGATATGGCCTACATAAAAGTATATAAGATAAAAAAACAAAAAATCGTGAAAAGAAAACCAAAACATGGATTCACTTGCACTATATCATGTGGAACGTCTATTGTTGGGATACTGTCATTTCAAATGGGAAAAAGAAAGATGTTATGGAGGATATATGTCGTCACGTGTTGTCGGTAACGTAATCCAAACTTGACCATAATCACAAAAATACATGTTTTTGAAAATTTGACCTTGGGCCACCCTTCATCTATAATAAATAGTTGTATTTAATGAAGACAGCTCATGGGGTGTTTTGGTTTTCATATTGTAAAGGATTTTATGAAAATGGCTGTTATTGGTAGGTTAATAAAGTACATAAAATTTAATTCAATGAGTAAAAATATTTAAAAACTCTCACACTAGATTCTTTATCATAATAGCAAAGGATGGCCAAGTCTCTTATTCCAATTATGTTACAAAATCTAACACATAATAAGTCCATAACAAGTTTTGTATGGACTCTAACAAAAGCTTATGGACTTTTCATAAAGTCCATCACTTCTAGAGATAACGGTTTTTGGGGGGCAAGTCTGAGAAGGTAGATACTACATGTAGATAGGTACAATGTTGTGAGTCCCTTTTAAGAAATTTCATAGAAATATAAGATTGTAGATCAAAACCAACAAACTATGTAAAGGAAAAATGACGCATTTACGTCAAAAAATGGACACTGTAGGCTGCAATCACCCTTCAATATCTCTTTGTACCCCTACACTTCAACAGAGTAGAGGATTGCGGCAGCAATCCATGCAGGAAGGTCTTAACTTGTCTGTGAAAAGGCAGTTAGATAAAAAATAGACACAGTTTTTCTTCGAGGCCAACATATCATTTAATGTGGCAAGGCTTCCGGCATTTGTTTCTGTCGTTAGAGCAACCTCGGAGTCTAGATCCACGTACGTGCCTCCGACTTATCACAATCTCCGCACAAAATTGCTAGAAGACGACATGATCGAACTTACCCAAAAGATCAACGATAAGACGGGCGAGTGCATCAGAAAATATGGAAGCACAATATGTGCCAATGGTTGGAGTTCGGTTACAAACAGACCATTGTTCAATTTCATGTTTATATGTCCAGCTGGGGAACAATTCTTGGGATCGGTCGACACTAGCGGCGAGAAGAAAGATGGACGTTATCAATGTCAACTATTGACGGACTTCATCGAACAGGTCGGAAGTGATAAAATCGTGCAAATATGCACAGACAATGCCCCTAACATGAAAAACACTGCAGACATATTGTTGGCACGTTATCCCCATATGTACTATCAAGGTTATGTTGCTCATATCCTTGACCTCCTTTTGGAAGATTGGGAAAAGAACAGTGGGTGAAACAACTTGTCAAGCGAGCAACGACCATTGTGTCGTTCATCCGCACACACCATATCTTTTTGGCAATATAGAGGAGGCGCAAACCCAAATGCAGCCTCCAGAATCCAGGCGAAACTCGTTTTGCCACTAACTTCTTGATGGTGGATCGGTTGGTGACGGTGAAGAGCAGTCTAGAGCACACCATCATCGATCCTCGATGGGATACGTACACACGGACATTGCAGGACTCCAGAAAAGCCAAGTCATTGGGCAAAAGTCGAAAAGTTCGGAATAGCTTTCGCAGCGATGATTTCTGGAAGAAATGTGAAAACTTTGTTTATATGGTAGAGCCAGTGTTAATTGTGTTACGGGAGTTTGATGAAAAGCAACCAGTAATGGGCAAGGCATGGTTACTAATGCAAAATCTTGATAAGCACGTCTAATCTTTGAGGCATCCTTCCCTTCTCCTTGAAATCTGAACTTGCGGACAGTGCTTCGGATGCATTTTATGACCGTTGTTCGATGGTTCGAACGGACTTGCATTATGCGGGGGCTTTGCTCAATCCATTCTTGTTCGACAATACCATGCTCTGAAACAATGCTGATGCCAAGGCCGGCCTCGTGCAAATGTTCATGCGACTAACTCCGCCGAACATGGCAGAAAAAGCTATATCCGAATACCAATGCTTCTCAGATCGCCGCGACCCTTTTGATGTCATGTCGGATCCAAAATAGCTCAATATGTTGCCACATGAATGGTGGGATCTGATTGGAGCTAAAGCAATAACATTGGCTCCTATTGTGAAGCGTATTCTTGCTCAAGTGTGCTCTGTCTTATCTTTCGAACGCAATTGGGGCAGTTACTCATTTGCTCACAACAAGATTCGCAACAGGTTGAATCCCGCGAGGGCTGACAAATTGGTGTATGTATATACCAATTGCCGACTGCTACGTAAGAGGGCAGCGGAGGATGCTGCAACATGGTATGAGAGGAATTTGCATTCCGAAGACTTTGTTTCTGAGGTAGATTCGATGAGTGACAATACTGAGCCTCAGAGGGAATCATCTGCCTCCAATAGTGAAGATGGATCCGATGATGCTCCCGAAAATGCGTATGACCCGTTTACGTTCACACAGGATGATGCTTATATCCAGCCGACCTTTGATAAGCCTCTTTCAGTCTGCCTGCCTCACAAAGCATCTTCACATGCCCAGAAGAGCCAGAAGAGGCATTATGGACTCCCTCTCTTGATCCTCTTTGTGGTTTTCACACCGTTCTTGCCTGGGGTGTGGACCACATGTGAGACACCCCACAGTTAGGGCATATTTAGACCCACACCTTGGCTCAGTGTACAGACCCGTGATAAAAGCCGTGGAATGTGTCAGGTGTGAGATGGCAGAGCCGTGGAAAAAGCCGGTTTCTCTTCTAGTGGCAAACCCTATCTTTTGATCGTTGACAGCAGGGCCTGTGGATTAATGAGCTAGGTTGTAATTTCTTAGGGCCATAGAGGATCTAGTTTTATGGGGGCTGCCTCGGCGGGGTTTGGGACTCTAAGGACGTGGTGGCCTGAAATGCCTTATGGCCGCGGCAGCCTGATAAGGCACCGACCTGCTCCTTTTCGGGCCTGTTTCTGGTGTGTGATGGATCATAGTGAGGTGTTTCTTGCAAGCCTTAGCATGGACCTCTTGAAGGATGAGGATGGTAAACTGTAATGGAATCCTACCTATAGTTTTGGCCTTGTCATGACATCAGGCCTATGACCTGCAATCTGAGTTTTTTATGTGCCAAAGAGGCTAGATCTCGGTTGTTCAAGTTTGTGTGTACAAGTCTTGAAGTTGCAATTTGACAGGCTGAATTCACATTCCCTTGACACCTTGTATGATTACATGTCTCGGTGTGAGTGCAAATGGTATGGAATCTATTTCAACATGCCCAAGTAGGATTGCTTGGAGGCATGTTTTGATTCTGAAAAATTGCAGGCTGGTCCTTATGCCTTGCTTGATGCATGATAAAGTAGGCTGCTGCTAATTATTTTGTCATACCCAAGATGTTTGCTTGAAGGGCATGTCCTGAATATGTAATATTGCAGGCTGGTTTCACATACCCAAGATGTTTTGCTCTATGCATGTCTTTGTTGTAATTGTGATGCCAAGAAAGGGTATGACAGGTTGCAGCAATCTGTTTTTTCAGAACACAAGATGTTTGCTTATATGCTTGTCTTGTTGTCATGACCTATACATGAACAAACCCCGCCCTCCCACCCTATTTTATCAAGAATGATTAGGTGATGTCAATTCATGGGAAGCTATGACAAGAATGGAAATGTTAGATGGTGCCCTATTTTGGGCTGTTTATATCTTTAATTGACAATGACCCTAGTGGGTCTTGTCCATGTCTTGACAT
This sequence comes from Takakia lepidozioides, assembly GCA_030704615.1. Classification (NCBI taxonomy): domain Eukaryota; kingdom Viridiplantae; phylum Streptophyta; class Takakiopsida; order Takakiales; family Takakiaceae; genus Takakia; species Takakia lepidozioides. The sequence goes on from CM060731.1 coordinate 64,184,331, forward strand.
GACATGAATATCTTCCCTCTCTCTCCCTCGTTCTCTCTCTCTCTCTCCTTCTCCTTTGTGCAGGTCCCCAAAAAAAAAAGGTAAATCTCTCCCTCTCTTTTTCTCTCTCCCTCTCTCTCCATGAAATTGAAATTGAAGAACACTTCTTCTATTGTCCTATATACTATGAGATCAGTGGGGATTCCATTGTCTACTCTGTGGAACCCAAACTCTCACTGAAATCTCTCACTATGAAGATCAGAAATGCATGGCTGCTTACCTGCAGTGGGCGCCTCACGCAGCAGCGCCTTCACGCTGGCGTTCTGCTGGCACTCCGCCACCAGGTTGTGTGGGCGCGTTCCCTCGCTCAAACAACCAAAAATAAAATAAAATAAAATAATGAGGGAGAGATAAGGGAGAGAGATAAGGGCGAGAGGGAGAGTGAGAGCTAAGAGGGAGAATGTGAGAGAGAGAAGGAGAGGAAGGGTAGCTCCCTCACGCGGCAGCTCCTTCACACTGGCGGTCCCTCCCGCGGTGCTGGCGTTCGGCTGGTGCTCCACCAGCAGGTCGCGGGGGCGCGCTCCCAGCTCGCTCAAACAGCAAAAAAAAAAAACAAAAGAGATAGAAGAGGGAGAGAGAGAGGGAGAGAGAGAGTGAGGGAGAGGGAGAGTGAGAGAGAGGGTGCGTGCGGGTTTGAACGCCCGTGGCGCGTCAGCGCCGTGTCACCGCCGCCGGAAAACGCTCCAGTGCGCGGGGGTAGTTGCGCCCGGGAGAGCTTGAGAGCAAAAAAAAAACGAAGTAGGGATGGAGGGAGGGGAGGAAGAAGAGTGAGAGGAGGAGGGTGAGGGAGAGAGAGATCAGATAGAGAGATTGAGAGGAGGAGTGAGAGACGGTCGGTGCAGCCGCGGCGCGCCAGTGTGGCGACCCCACTGGAAATCCTCGGCGGCGATCAGGCGCCTTCGCAAAGGGAGAGAGAGAAGGGAGAGAAGGGCGGCTACCTTGGCAGGAGGAGGATCTGCTACGACGTTGGGAATCGCACGGGCATCGCTGCCTCAGGGGGACGTCGCACGGCAGTCGCAGTGGCGACGCAAATCTGGCGCAGAGGTGAGTTGAAGAGGCCTCTCACTTTTGTTTTGTTTTTTGTTTTTGGTTTTTTGGGTTATGGGGTTTTGCAATGATCATTTGGGTTTTTGGGTCTTTGGCTCTTAGGGTTTTAAGGGTTACATAGTTTAGTTTAGGGTTTAGTTTCATAGAATAATTTAGGGTTAGTTATAATATAGTTAGTTTAGGATTAGCTGCAATCTAGTTTTATTTTTAGGGTTTCTTTTTTTGCGGGGTGGGGACATATGGCTTTACGTTTTGTGGGTCAAGTTTTTCCAAGGGTTGGGAGTGTAACTCCTCCGGAGGTTACAGTGGATCACAATACGGTACTCTACCTCTTCTCGTGCTAAATATGCCGTGTTTATCGACGTGTCACGCTTGAGGATTCGTTGCTGACTGCCACAACCACCTTGTTAGAGGGCTGCTTGGGACTTAGACGCTTTTACGGGATCTGTGGGGTACCCTTAATTTTTACACAGACTGAGACCAACAGGAGCCTTAGGGGTGACAACAACAGGCTTTAGGGGGGGAGATACACAGCCCGACACAGTCCATCACAGCCCGTCACAGCCAACACAGCCCGACACAGTCCATCACAGCCCATCACAGCCAACACAGCCCGTCACAGTTTGACACAACCGACACAGTCAACACAACCGTCACAGCTTCACACAGCCAACACAGCCCGACACAGCCGCCACAGCTTCGCACAGCCCGACACAGCCAGTCACAGCCCGCCACAGCCTGATACAGCCAGCACAGCTCGGCACAGCTGGGGGACAGTTATCATTGGCAGGGAACGACTGTGGGGAACGACATCTATAAAAGAAACGTGTACTACAGGGATGACGGTTAGTTAGGAAAGCAGTTAGAACAGCTTGTAGGGAGAGAAAGCGAGGAGCGGGGATGGCTGGAAATCACTTCTGGGTGGGGGGACTTCTGGCATCGGGGCTTGGAAATAGAGGGAAGAGCACATCTCTGAGAGAAAAGATGAAGAGCGCGGAGTAGGAAAAGTGACGATCTGTTGTTACTTGATGAATGCAAGCTGTAGAATTGTAATGTAGAGTAGATTAGAGACACCTTGGCTTCAGCCTGATACTTGATAGATATTAATCTGATACATACTTCATACTCACACTGTGTAGAGAGACCTGAGTGAAGCTGTGGAATGAATGGATGGAACTTGATAGATTTCTGAAGCAAACTGATACTTAATTGCAGATAGTAAGGTAACTCGCTAACATGAATGTGGGAAGGAGTACAAATAAGAAACACCCCCATGATACACTAGCTGTAGGTCATGACTGATTGTTCTGAGCGGGCTGAGTGCTTAAAGATTTCCAAACTTTCTATCTTGGAGTTCCCACCTCGGATAGCGAAGGGATGGGTGAGTAAAAGCCGCTCGACATTTGGCGACCATACTGGGGAACTGGGTCAGGAACAACCAGATGTGACAGGCATCTGGTGGGATCATGGTGGTTGGAGAATTAAAAAATTTGATGTGAATCAAATTCCTTGTGAAACTGAGAAGGAAAGATTGTCCAAACGATTCTTTCAGAGGTTCTTGGAATTGCCAGACGGTTGTAAAGAAAACATTCTTAAGAGAGTGCATGATGCTGACCCTGAGTGGGGTCTGGAGAAAGGAGTGATAAAGATTTATCAGGTGGCCTGTAGAGGAAGAGCACGTTGGTTACCAACACTTGGTTACCAGCATTGCTATCCATTAAGCGAGTAGAGTTTGAAGGCTGGGAGGAAAGAAAGGTGAATGTTTATACTCATATGCATGAAGAGCTTGTACTGTAAAGAATTGGATTCCAAAGGATATTCTGTGGATCAAACTCACACCAAGAACAGCTTTCCAGACTTGTTTGCCATATGGTTATATGGTAACGAGACTTCTAGTATAGCCAAGGTGCATTGAAGCTTGAAAGAAACCCTAGGCATATACGAGAGATATTACAGAAGAGAGTTTTGGTTATTGCCACATTAAAAGAAATGAAAGACATGGGACATGAGTGATGAAAGAGAAGCTAGACTCCAGAGATATTCAGCAAAAAGAGAAAGCTATCTGAAAGCTAATTATCCATATCTTTGGGAGAGAGGAATAGACATAGGGGAATCATCTGGACCTCTCACACCATTAAGATCAGGAGTACATCACCCATACCGGAAGAACTAGAGTTGGATGCCACTCCTTCTTTTTCTTTGCAAGAAAGATTAAGGGAATTGGTAGGGAAGAAGATCAATCACGAGGTGAAAGATCTGAGGTACATCCTGGATAAAAGATTTGACAGAAATCTTTGATAAGAGTTGGCATGGAACACCAAAAGCAGGAACTCCAGTTTCTGAAGCGGAGGTGAAGAAGGAGGAGAGGATGTGGCAGAGCCAACGGAGAGTTCAGACTCTCCAACACCATTGCAGTTGAGTTACATGAGTGAAGAAGAAACCCAAGGCAGAACTTGGAGGATGAAAACAGAGAGAAGAAATTGGAAGAGAAGAGTATGAAGAAGTAGACCCAACAGCTGAGGTTGAGACTACAACCAGGACATCCCAACCCGTTGGACCTGGATCAAGTGGAGCACTTGGATCACAGGCCAACGAAGGTGTCGGCTCAGGGGGATCAGGCGGGCTGCCTGGATCTGGCTCTGGGGGGACAGGGAGTGTGGGAAGTAGTGCAACTGGAGCTGGGAATACTGTGAATATCGTGGGGCCAGTAGCAGGGGGAGTGCTCAGGGCCACCACTTGGTGGAAGATCCACCACAAAACAACAGGTCCTCAAGGACCAGCACCAGCAAGGGTGCCAGCACCTGTCAGTGGGCAGAAGGTAGGGCCACAGATGGCGTTACAACCAACACGGGCAAAACCACCTTTTCCAATATATTCAGGAAAAAGGGATCCCGATGTACACATTAGCCAATTTGAGCACATGTGTATAGTGAACAATGAGAATGGCGATGATGCCAAGATGAGATTGTTTCCTTGTTCACTTATCAAGAAAGCAAGTGAATGGTATGCAAGATTCCCTGATAATCATTTCCTAACCTGGAATGGCTTGAATACAACATTCCGAAATAGGTTCAGGACAAGTAAAACTGAGGATGAAGTGTATGGAAGTTTACAACAGTTAAAGCAAAAGAAGCATGAAACTGTTGAGGAGTATATGGAAAAGATGGAATTGATGATGAAAAAGCTGGCTGCTGTACCAGCACCAGGTTTACAGAAGACTTGGTTTGTGAGTGGACTAAGACCAGAGTTGCAAAGAAAGTGGATATGTTACCCCATAATACAGTGGAGGAGGCATTTGAAACAGCAAACAGAATTGAGCAATTGGGAATGCTCAGGAGAGAGAAAAGGGATGATGAGGACTCTGAGGATGAGTCAGATGAGGAAGAAGAGCAAGACTGAAAAGGAAGAGTAAGAGAAGGAGAAGTTGAAGAGGGATAACTATGAGAAAAGATTAGAAGAAATCTTGAAGAAGTATGCCACAGAGGCTGCAACACATTGGAGGAAGGGTGTTTGGTGTGCAAAGTGCCAGAATGAAGGCCATACCACCACTGAATGCCACATGAAGGAGAAACACTGTACTATCTGTAAAATGGATAACCATTCTACTGAGAATTGTTACTACAACAGAAGGACAGCTGCAAGAGAACCTAGGCAAGTAAGGGTGCATCAAGTGCAGCCCCAGCCAAGAAGAAACAATGATCAGGACCACTATGGTAGGCCTGGTGGTTATAACAATGGCATGGAAGGGAGAGGTAATTCAAGAGGGAATTACCAAGGAAATTCCAGAGGCAACTATCAGGGTAATCCAAGGGGGAATTACCAGCCAGGGAATCAGGATTACAGAAATAATCCAAGACAGACCAAGGGAGGACCCAATGGTGAAGAACTGTTTATTGTAATCAGCCAGGACATCGCAAGGCAGCCTGTTCATTCTGGATTAGACACCAGAATGAGATGAGAGCTCCTGTGAATGAGGCCCAGTGGTGGCAGCTCACATGGTTAGGCCATGTGTTGTACCAGAAGTAAGTACAATGATAGTAACAAGAAGCAAAGCCAAACTAATACCTCCAGTAGTTGAGGAAGATGATGATAATGAAGATGGCAGTGATATGCCTGAAGATGATGAGGCTTGGAGAGATGAGAAGGAACTGCACAAGGAAGTGGCAGATACCATAAGGGAAATGCAGAAGAGTACTGATATTCCTGTGGCAGATTCCTCTGATTCTGATGGAGAAGAAGAAGTGAGTGAGGATGAAAGGAAGAAAGAAGTGCAGACATGCAAAGTAATGAAGGGACTTTGGCTGAAGTAATATGCCAGACCAAAGCAGAGATTACCATTGGACAGCTATTGGCTGTGGCACCTTATTGTAGACACAGGCTGTATCAAGCAATCAATCGAATTGCCCAGGAGACAGGAAACACAGACCTGAACAGCAAGGTGACCAGTTATAATGTGAAGCCGGAAGGGCGAGAAACAGTCATGGACTTTGATGATTCTATGCCAGTAATCCAATTGAGAATTGGAAGCACAGAACTAACTGATGTACTGATAGATGGAGGCTCTGGAGTAAATATCATGACAGACCAATTAAGGAAGAAGCTTGGTCTAAGTAACATGAAACCAGCCCCATTTACAGTAACAATGGCAGATCAAAGAAGTGTACAGCCATTGGGATTGATAAGAGGAGTTAAGATACAGATACAAAGATGATCTTTATGATCACAGTAACTGTGTTGAAGATGGATGAAGTCATGGAGGCTTACTCCTTATTATTGGGACGTCCGTGGCTGAAACAGGCCAGGGTATTCCATGACTGGAATTCTCAGTTACTAACTGTGCATAATGGGATGCACGAGATACAAATTACCACTAAGAAATCTAGTAGATTACCTGCTACGAGAAGACCTCGAGGGGTCAGAGAGTATGACTGGAGGGGAGGACTGGATGAGGAGCAGGAAGCTACCCTGTTCGCTGCACACCCAGAGTGGGAGCAGGTTGCAGAGATGCAGCTGGAAGGCCTAAGTTGTTTAAAAGGTATCTGCTGTGGTGTAGTGACAGCAACACCAATTGAAGGAAACCAGCAGTTACCCACCACATTTCTATGAAGAAAGAGAAGGAGAAATGGAAATCCTAGAGAACCAGCCACTGTGAGTTTACAGGATGAAGTGGTGACTGGTTGGACAATCACAGCTGATGAGCAGTGAGGGAAGTGAATGTGGGAACTGAAGAGGAACCGAGGATGGTGAAGGTAGGAGCTGATTTGGAGCCAAAATTCTTTGAAGAAGCTAAGTTTGTTCATCAAATACAGAGATGTATTTGCTTGGAGCTACGAGGATCTAAAAGGATACCACCTGAGATCTGTCAGCATAAGATTGAACTGGAACCAGGGTCAGTACCAATCAAGCAGGCAAGGTACAGAATGAATCCCAACTATGCACAGAAGGTTGGAGAAGAGATCAAGAAGTTGGCTGAGGCTAAGTTTATATACCCAATAGAGTATACAACTTGGTTGTCACCCATTGTGATAGTTCCCAAGAAGAATGGTAAACTAAGAGTTTGTGTGAACTATAAGAAGTTGAATGCTTGCACGAAGAAGATCCTTTCCCTTTGCCATTCACAGAAGCAGTATTGGACACTGGCAGGCCATGAGATGTACTCATTCATGGATGGCTTCAGTGGTTATAATCAAGTGCAAGTGGCAGAAGAAGACCAGGGAAAGACAGCTTTCATCACAGACTGGGGTGCTTATGCATACAAAGTCATGCCCTTTGGACTTTGTAATGCACCAGCAACCTTTCAGAGAGTGATAAGTGAATCTTTTCATGAGTATCTGGATGATTTCATGCAGGTGTTCTTGGATGATTTCAGTGTGTACAGCTCTAAGAATGAGCACTTGCATAAATTGGAGTTATGTTGGCCAGATGCAGGATGAGAGGTCTGGGCCTGAATCCAGAGAAGTGTACTTTCTGTGTGAACTCAGGGTGCTTCTGGGACACATTGTGTGTAAGAGGGGACTTCTTGTGGATCCCAGGAAGACAGAGGCCATTAAAGCCTCTCCACCACCAGTAAATGTTAAGAGTCTAAGGAGATTCCTTGGGCAAACCAGTTATTACAGAAGATTTGTCAAAAGGTATGCACAAATAGCAGCACCATTGAGCAAGCTTCTGAAGAAAGATGCAGTGTTTGCATGGACAGCTGAATGTCAACAGGCTTTTGAGGAACTTACATTGTCAGTAACAACTACACCTGTGCTGATTAACCCTCACTGGCATGTAGTATTTCATGTTCACTGTGATGCCTCAGGAGAAGCGTTGGGAGCAGTGTTAGCCCAAATGTTACAGGAAATATAGATTCACCTGTGTACTATGCTAGCAGGTTGATGAACAGTGCTGAAAGGAACTATAGCACAACTGAAAGAGAAGCACTGGCAATGATTTATGCAGTCAAGAAATTCAGGCATTACCTATTGGGAAGAAAGTTTATGTTTTATGTGGATCACCAGGCTCTGATATATCTGGTGAACAAACCTTTGATAAGTGGAAGGATAGCGAGGTGGTTAATAATCTTGCACGAGTTTGAGTTCGAAGTTGTTTACAAGCCTGGCCGTTTGCATCTTGTGGCAGATCATTTGTCACGACTAACAACAGGAGACCGCACAGGAGTAGACGATCATTACCTGATGCGAGTTTATTTGTAATGGAGGTGCAGGAAGTGCAGATGAATGGTTAGATTGGCAGTGGCCAATCAGATACTACCTTACTCATGGTCAGTGCCCACCTAGTTATGGTAAGGAGCAGAGGAAGAGAATCGCTATCAAGGCTTTACCTTATACTATGGTAGGAAGCAGAATGTATAAGCTAGGACCTGATGGAGTACTTAAACGATGCTTGTACCACCATGAAGTAAATAAAGTTTTGGAGGAAGTTCATAAAGGAGTGGCTGGAGGTCATTTTGGAGAAGAGACTACCAGTAGGAAGATACTACTTGCAGGTTACTGGTGGCCTACTTTGTTCAAAGATGTACACAAGTATTGTCAGAGTTGTGATGAATGTCAGAGGCTAGGACCTTTGCAGAGATCTGGGAAGATGGCTTTGCATCCTACAATGCCTACTGAACCATTTCAGAAATGGGGACTAGACTTTGTTGGACCAATTAACCCACCAGCCAAGAATACACAGAACAGTACATAATTACAGCCACTGATTATACTACGAAGTGGGTGGAAGCTAAAGCTTTGAGGGACAACACAGCCAAGTCCACAGCAAGGTTCCTGTATGAGAACATACTTACACTGGCTGTCCCTTGGAATTTATCAGTGATCAGGGAAGTCACTTCATTAATGAGACCATTGAACTATTGACTAAAGAGTTCATGATTGTGCATAGGAAGAGTACAACGTATTACCCACAGGGTAATGGGCAGGCAGAGGCTACCAACAAAATACTATGTACTATCTTGGCTAAGATAGTCAATGCAAACAGAACGGATTGGGATACAAAGCTGCTGACAGCTTTTGGTCATACAAGACTTCATATAAAGTCACCACTAAGTATACACCATTCCAATTAGTTTATGGTATGGAAGCTTTACTTCCAGTGGAATTCCTGTTACCTACCATGAGAACGGAATGGGGAAAGAGAATGGAATTGAAGATTCAATTAAAGGTCAGGAAACATGAATTATACCATGGAAGAAGTACGTGCTGATGCAGCTGATAACATGACCAGAATTCAGATGAAGAGAAGAACAGTTTGATGAAGGCAAGTTAAAGACTTTTAAAACGGAGATTTGGTTCTCTGGTTGCAGAAGAAGGGAAAGATTAAAGCTTCTAAGCTTAAATCACCATGGAAAGGACCTTATGTCATACAGAAGATGTATGATAACAACACCGCCATGTTACAAACCATTAACAAAGAGATGCTGGGAAGAGTCAATGCCAATAAGTTGAAGGGGTACAGTGGTATCCATGACAAACCATTGCAGCATGATTTGCATGTTGAAACGCAAAAAGCAGTCACGGGCTGCGCCAGTGATACCAACGGAGTATGGAGCACTTGTCGCTGTATATGACCACAGTGGCATATGTTGTGGTGCCTATATAGCCTATTTGTGCACAGTCAACACAATCACAGCCCATCACGCGACACAGCCTATCACAGCCCATCACGGCGGACACAGCCTATCACAGCCCATTACAGCGTGACACAGCCTATCATAGCCCATCACAGCGTGACACAGCCTATCAAGCTTACCACAGTGCCACACAGCCTATCCCAGCGTACCACAATATGACACAGCCTGTCACAGCTCAACACAGCCTACTAAGGTTACACAATCCATAGGATCAGTGACAGGTGGACGTGGGTTAACATCCGGAGAGTGGCCGGCGGAAAAGTGGACGGAGGCACGTTTAGAAATGGACACGTGGACGTCAGGGCGAGACACACAGCCGGACATGGATTGCAAGAGCGACTGTCATCAAGGAAGAAGACAAAATTGCCGTCAAAGTACCTACCCGGCACATTAACTTAACGGAACCCTTTAAAAGTACCGAAAAGCGAAATCCATGTCACATGTGCTATCCTAGTGGACAGTCCAGAGTGGAAAATCCATGGAAAGAAATTAAATTACAAATCAAATCACATAGCCAACAGCCAATCATGAGCCAGAATTACCTGCAGAAGGTATTTTCCAAGAAGAGAAATCAAGAAATTGGAAGGATTCTGAGCGCAAGAGTCGGTGTCGTTCCAAGTAACGGGCGTCTCGTCAGGAGAGACAATCAAAGCTATAGCTTTGAAGCTATGGCGGAAATAACAGACTACACATTCGCCTTACTACTTACGCAAAGGCACAAGGACAGACGAACGGAGAGTACATTTTCTCTAAATCGCTACTTGCAAGCCCCACAGGCTTACAAGCACTTACCCATTTCATTCTGCGCCAACCATACTTTTATGCTTTACTTGCATGTTTGTCTTATTTGTTTGTTTGTATTCGATCAGATATATTTGTAGATATATATTATTTAAAGTTAATAGTGTGGCATGTGTAGTTGAGCACATATTCAACTATAAAAGATGTCTTTTGCTAGTTCTATGGTTCACAATTTGGAAAAATGGACCGAAAGGAGTATGTATACCGAGAGACACTAGATGTTCGTCTAGGAGACATCATGCAGTCAATGGGGAAATATTTATGAAGCAAAAGTGTAGAAGGGGGCCAAACTTTGCACATCATGCTTAATTCTTGGCAAGTGACGTAGACATTAAACCCGGAGTCTGTTATTTGCAGATTACCTCATGAGTCGATCCTGTCCTAGATCTAGATATACGGAAAGACCGGAAGGCTGTTGATGGGAATTCAAAGGTGACCAGTCGTGCGTTTGATCGCTTCTTATTTGACACTCCGTTCACAAAGAATGGACGTACTCAGGGGGGCTAGAACCCCAGTGGAAACGGCGTACAATTCTGCAGACTGAAGGACATTTCTTGCTTTTTGTGAACGGCTTGCTTGTCATCAAGTCAAAATCACGGGAATTTTCACCTATTGAAAATGCTATTGGGATGATAGAAGGCGCACACTGGCCTTGCTAGGAGAGCTTGAAGAACATGACAGAATGGATGATGAACAGGCACCGCGGTTGCAAAGTCTGCAGCGTATCTTGCAAGGAAGTGTTGTTGTGCATGTATGTGCATTATGTTCAGAGTGCCTCAACGTATGTATGAATATGTTGGTTATTCTCTATCGTTAGTACCAAATTGTCAGATGTGTTTATATATGAAAGAATTTAACATTCCATTCTTGAATAATTCCACAGGTAAACAGTGGAGTACTTGGAGTTTGCACTGCATTCTTATTAGGATCTAGACAGCTACAAAGTTAAGGTCACAAGAGCTACAACAATTACTCATAGCCACACTGATGGAGTTTATGGCTGTATGCAAGCAAGCTATCATAGTCCTTTCCCGGCTTATTGCAGATGATGACCAAGACTTCCACTCAGACCTTGTGATTGGGTTTCAATTACTGACTTATACAGAGCTGCATTCAGGGACTACTTGAATGATTGATAAGACCATTTTGTTGCAACCAAAACTACAATACACAACACAAGTGGAACACATGCACAAGTAGCATGCACAAGTGGAACACATTTGAAGCACATGAAGAGAACATGAATACAACAAGAATGTGTCCGAAAGAGCCATACTGACCACAATTGGATTGTTAGTCATACCAACTTGTACCCCGCACCTTCAAATACTCAAAGTTGCATGCAATACGGACTAAACAATTGGAACAACATGTGTTGTGCTCATGCGAAGCTTTGGGGAACACCTGCACATGGATCCGCCATGGAATGAGAATATTTTCGCACGATAGCCACATGATATCCCAGTACGTTGTTGGCCGCAGCATCGGAAACAATCGCAAACAATCGAAGAATCGGAGGCAAGAAAGCCATCATCATATTGCGAACTCAAAGATGAAACCGTCACACGCGAAGAAGCCTCGCCGTCTGGAAGCCGCTCTTATACCTCGGTTGTGGAACGTCGATGGAAAATAGATGGCGACGATTGCACGATTAAACAGGCCACACAGGAGGAGAGGGACAAGGGAGCGAAGGAGGGGGAGGGGAGCGGCCGTAGGGGAGGGGAGCAGAACAGGGGAGCAGAGGCACGGGGGCACAGGGGAGTGGAGAACGCCGCGGGGGGGATATAGGGGAGCAGCGAAACAAGGGAGCGGAGGCAACGGGGAGCAGAGATACAGGGCAGCGGAGAGCGACGCGGGGGTGGGGGGGGGGGGGGGGGAACAGGGTCGTGAAGGCACCGGGGAGCGCCGCAGGGGAGAGAAACAGGGGAGCAGAGAACGGGGGCACAGGGAGCGAAACAGGGGAGCAGACATACATGGGAGCGTAAAGCTCGCGCGCGGGGGGGGGGGGGGGGGGGGTTACAGGGGAGTAGCGAAACAGGGTCACGGAAGCACCACGGATCGGGGAGCGCCACGGGGGAGCGAAACAGGGGGAGCATACATACACGGGAGCGGGGAGCGCCGCGGGAGGGGGGCCAACAGAGGAGCAGAGAAACAGGGGAGCGGAGGCACAGGGGAGCGAAACAAGGGAGCAGAGATACAGAGGAGCGGAGGAGGGGAGCGGAGAGCGCCGCGGGGGGGGTGGGGGGTGGAGGGGCGGCGAAACAGGGACCGGTGGAGGGGAGCGGGGAGCTCCACGGGAGGGGACAGGGGAGCAGTGAAACAGGGGAGCGCAGGCACCGGGGAGCGGAGCGCGCGGGGGGAGCCAAACAGGGGAGCATAGACACAAGGGAGCGGAGGCAGAGGGGAGCGGATAGCGCCGCGGGGGGGCGAAACAAGGGAGCAAAAAAATAGGGGAGTGGGGAGCGCCGCAGGGGAGCAGACATACAGGGGAGTGGAGAGCCCGGGGGGGGGGGGGGGGGGGGGGCAAAACAGGCTCCGCGGAGGGCTCGCGGGCGGGCGGGGGCCAGGCTGGCTGGGCAGGTCCGGGGGCGGTCGGGGAGGGCGGCACATGCGGGCCACGGGGGGTGGGGATTTGACAGGCGGGCTCCGGCGAGGGGGGCCCACGGTCTCGCACGTGTGCATTCAACTCCCATCCTATGTCTAGTGTAAACCGTTTCATGCCTAGAGTCTTTGGTTTGGTTTGAGTTTTTGTAGTGTAGGAAATTATAACACTGACTTATCTGAAATTCTAGCACATTTGCCACCGCGAAGCTGAACCTCCCTTATTTGATTTCTAGGGGACCTTTATCGGAGGGTTACAGGATCCAGAGATCTAGCCTTCTAACATAGCTTGAGATACTCGGGCAACAACGAATCTTGTTGCAATGGCTCTCCAGGTGGGCCGTTTTTATAGAACTTGTGTTGTATATCCGTGTGAATTCTTTGATCCCTCGCCTTTGATGTCCCATTGCATTCCATTGCTCAATTTCCCCCCAAAAGGTGAACCCATCCGGGTGTGCAAAGACACATCAGCTTGGTACATTCCCAAGTAGCTACAGTTGGGAATGTACTTTTGTAGCAAAAGTAGCAAAACCCCATTCGTGTTACTTGGCCTCCTACGATGCTTCCACTAACATTGGGATCATCTTTCTTGGCACCTCTTCGTCACAAACGCATCCTCACAGGTTCGTAATAGTGCACAATGTTGCAGATCCTATTCCTCATAACTCATTAATGTTCACCATTTCGGTAGTTGCATTTCCAACACCTTTCTCTCTCAACATCACTCACTTGCTCCGGGTTAAGTTGATTTACTTGAGAATTGGTTTCTCTCTAAACTCTCTCAAACACATGGTATTGCCCAATGGGCCTCCACCTCTTGTTGGCATTATACCATATACTAATCTTTATCTACCCAATGCACACCCAACTGCAATTCGCTTGGATCCCTAGTCTAAAGACACATTGTGGCAACTTCCCCGCGCTTCACCTTGCTTGCCACAAAGGCTAGGCCTAGACGATCTATTGGAATTCCTCATGGTGGTGGTGACAATGGTGATGATGGCGGCAGAGGGGATGCTGGTGCTGGGGGTGCTACGTAGGGCTGGTTGTGGTGGTGGTGGTGGTGGGAGCTTGGGTGGTGTGGATTCGTCGGGACCAAGTTGCATTGGGTTCAGCCATGGGCCGAAGGCTTCTTTTTCAGAGATGTGTGGAGCCAAATTGAGAGCATTTGGCAGTATGGAGGTACAGAGGAATTAGATGCAAAGTGGGGCCGCGTTGGTCAATTCCATATAGGAATGGACATTCCATTTGTGATGGAAAACCTAGATTCGGGGACTGAGCCAGACTCAGAGTCCGAGGATGGAGGATGATGGAGCAACAATTCTGTCTACATCATGGACTTTGTACCTACATTGCAATGTTAAGCCAAGAACTTTTACTTTTGAATCTATACTTTTCTCTACATGCAATTGATTAGAATCCAGTCAAGGTCGTAGTATCTAAATTATTTTTTTCTGAAGATAGAGGACAGTTTTGAGATAGAGGACAATTTTGATGGTGGCAATGAGGAATGCGTCTGTTAGCTAATTTAGGACTTTACAAATGTTGGTTCAATTTAGCAAGTATGCAAAATCTTGACTTGTTGATTCATTTCATTGGAGGATTGTTGGAGGTTACTGATAATAACCCTAAGAAGAATCATGTTGCCGAGCAAAGTTGGAGAATTGCTCCAGGTAGGATTGATATACTCCATTTTCCTGCATGTTATTGCTGACTAGTAATATGCACTTGTTTTTAGGATTTACACAATTGCACAAAGACTGCTTTTGAGGAAAAAGATTGAGCATAGTGGTGACCAGATAGTTGCATATGTGACAGCATTGAGCTGTGTCTCAGGTAATAATTTCTTATAATCTGTTTATAGTAGCTACTCATACCGACGTACATTATTTCAAAGTGGAAACCATATCCTGCTCAAACACATACTTCAATCTTGACAACTTCATACCCATACTTGATGTCAAATTCATCAGGAAAGCATTCGCCAAAGAGTCCCTAATCCTGGATCTTTCCACAGATGTTATTCACCCATGGGTGAACCCATAATTTGGTCACACATGGTCCCAAGCTTAAACTCCGCTTACAAATGGATGCAAGGATCTGGGCATGTCTGTTGCCATGGGTTTCACCTTGACGGTGCTCCTGCAACAACCACAGTTCAAGTTTTTTGTTAAAATCACATAACAGAAACAGGAATGTCAAGACTACTTCATGCAGTAGTCTATCATCCAAAACGATACCAGTCCAACACCGAGTAGTACCGAGCGATCCTGCTACCCTAATGGTTGGGAATTTGACTGCTACCCAACCTCTAAAACCGAATTTGTTGTAGATTGTAATCCACACAACTATCATAGGGATTAACCTCTATAGCAATAATAAGGCTCTCATTCATTCCATTCCGTCGAATATTGACCATGTGGTTGTAAACAAGGACATCTCTACAGTATGCACAGTCACCGTTGATCGGCCATTGAGAGCAGACCATAAGAAACAGTGGTCATCCCAATTTCAGTATTGCATTGAAATAACAGTCACATGAAGTGACTGAAATCACTGAAATGCTCCAAAACAGTGCTAAGATAAGTCCTTCCACCTGAATTAGCAGCAGGGATGAAAAAGCAGCATTTGGATACCGTGGTGATTCCCTGCTTGAGTCTTCCTAAAGTGAACAAATTTTCATGATATGATGCAAAACTTGAATGTGTGTCATCAGGCAAGCAAAGCTCCTACCGCAAAGCATGGTATCGTCAATGGCAAGCTTGTGAGAACACATGACGACAATGGACCCACTGTCTTGGCCAGAGTGGATGGAACTCAGCCTCCCCGTAGCTGATGGTGCAAATGGGCCTCTCCACGGATAACATGTTTGCCACAAATGACGGCCGCTTCGCATATATGGGTCGAAGTCAGTAGTCTTCACATCTCCCGGTTCAAGGCTCAGTGCAATCCACACAATTGACCGACCAACTCCAGAAAACAAAGCTTTTATACACCAACTACAGTGCTGAGTAGCTTTTGTCCAGGTTCGGAAAAAAAACTGACTACTGAAGCAAGACCTCACCTCTGTCATGCTCTGCCAGTGCCACTGACTTCAAGAACACAATCAGCTGCAAAAAGGGCTGCGATACTAGATAGTGTACATTTCTTTGAACCTAATAACTAAGTAGCTACACAACTCCTATTTGGCAGCCATACTACCGCAAAGTTGGAGAGTAGATGTCCCTACTAGTATTCAAAATCTTTGTACATCAAAGACAACATCATGGAACCTCGTGTAAATTACAAGGAGGGATTGCAGCATCAGAACAAAACTGTGTCTCGACAGGTAGCTCACGAGATTACTTGCATGGGATGATAGACATGCTGGATTCCCAGCAGTTGCAAAATGAACTTTGTAAAACAACATGAAATTTGAGACTACAGGACTGAATGGCAGATTCTTGCTGGCATTACAATATAGAGACTGCAAGTTTGTGGTGCTACATGAGGCCTACCAAAGAGTCACTTGTAATCAAACTGAAACAGTATTTGGCAACACAAAATCATCATCACAGAGATGACAGGAAATGTCCTGTGCATCTATATGCAAAATACATTGACGTTGGTTGGAGCGCACTCTCTGCAGAAGAGGTCAGTACTGCTTTTCTCAAGTCTTCCTCGGTCATCCAAGGGAGTTCTCAACCTGCTGCCACTCCTGATGTTTCTGTGCTAGTTCTGTTTCACTGGGGCTAATCACCAGTTCTGAGGGTATTCTAACTTCTAGGATACAAAATATTCCAAAAGAAAATCCTCAGACATTGCCATTTTGTAGCATGCAAAGGCAGACATGCGGGTTAAGTTGCTTAATCAGACATCCTTACAAGATCCAGAAGAAACTGCTACTTAGCAGCAGAAAGGGTGAAAACTGTTGGTAGAGGGTGTCAGCACCATACCTTCAAATACATTCCCATTGAACACTCGATCACCAAAGAAACCTCATTCAGACTTCAAGATGCTGATAACAGCTTTGAAAGCCTTTGTCAAATCTGTGATTCATATCGGTGGTCTCTTTAAGTAGACCCAAAGGCCTATGATATACAAAGTAAGAGGAAGGAGGAAAGTCCACTCTTTACCTGGGGCACTATGTCTGTAAATTTCAGGGGAAAAACTTACTCCTATTTGTACAAGGCTACCACAGTTGAGTTCAAAATGTCAAGCAGCTTTGGCACCACAACTGCCTGGCCAGAAGCTGGTAGTCTCAGACTCCCCAGGGAGAAGCTCCTGCAACCCAACACGAATTATATCTTGCGCCCTCCTGTGAGGTCCCATACCTGAAATCATTTGGTCCACCAGGGAATCCTCCAATCCTTGAATTGATCTTCGCTCTCTAATTGCTAACCGTCGTCGGTCCAACTCTGCCATTCTGCAGTTCACACAATCCTGGATTAAGCCTTCCATATATACAATGAATGGAAGCTAAAACATTGAGTCAGTGGATGGCTGACGTGAACCGCTACCGCAAGAATTGTGCTCTGTAGAGTATAGAAAGCAACCAAGACTTGGCACATAGGACCTCTCCCCTCTCCTCACAAGTAGGCACTTTGGACTGCGCACAATACGACTCTGTGGTCTTCCAAATCTCTTCAGATTCAACTTTGATGTAAGTCATGCTTTGGGGCCTATCAAGACTTCAGTATTAGAGCAAACGACCATAGTGATACAAACTTGAGTTTCAAATCTGTAAGAAATTGATGAATAGTAGCATACTCTTGAGCTACGGCAAAACGAGGTCCTTCCAGGATTGCTTCAGATTCCTCACAAGTAGCAGGTGCTGCTGTTAATGTTTCATGCCTTCCCCTCGCATCCTTGCTGCATCGGAATTGGTAGTACACGTTAAAATGCGGTCTTCCTTCCTCAAATAGCATGTCCACCAAATGCCAACACCACTAAGTCCAAATTCCCAGTAGGTTTCAGGCTAAAGGCTGCGAGCCAAGACAAGTTAGTCTGAATTTGATCTTATACAACAATATGGGCCAGCATGAAGGTGGACGACTTGCCACATTGGCGAAACAGGGATCTTTCACGAAGAAGGTTCACAGCACACAGAAATGGGGAGCAAGTTTTCTTAGACACCAATCTTATTTCTCCGACATTTTTGTCATGGTACTCATATACTTTTGTCATATCACCGTTGGTTTCCGGCAGTCTGGAAGCATTGCTTGCGACATGATTATAGACATGTATGATGGCATCTATGACATGAGAGGGCACCTACCACACGTCGCCACTTGCTGATAGTGAAAATTTATGGGAGCTCGTTGCATTAGATACTGCAAGAGAAGGCGCATTTGAGATCACACCCCTTCTTACTGTCAAATTTCGTTGATCATTGCTTTGAGAACACGGCCGTAATGACTTCTTCATGAGCCGTACCTGCAATTTCCCCTCTCAGAGCATCAGATCATATGCCAACACGAGTCAAGAGTGAAGTAAACCATTCCGTATCAATGTCTCAAGCTTCACGGCTCACAGTGTCTATTGCCTATCATTACCACGCACATCTACTCGTAAGGCGCTGCCCTACCTGCAATTCCCCCCACTGCGCATCAGATCAAGACTACGACAGTGCTTTTGGACTTTATAACGTATCCACGACATAGCTTGTGACAGATCACCGGGTGTCTACTTACTTTCATGCTAACCCTGCACTGCATCTGCAGTCCTAGTCGCAAAGCACTGTGAAATGTGCATGCACCCTTAGCTGCAAGAAGTTGGGAGTGATCAAATATCGAACCAACTTCCTCCACTTTGGACGAGCACATTCAAGGACACATCTAAGATTGCACAGGCTACCCGCATTCAGAACTCACAACAGATTTGTTCCAAGCAGCTGACCTGTCCAATGATGTCAATTCCTGAAAGACATAACGGAAGACCACTCCCTGTCGCCATCATCCCCACTGATGCACCCCTTCCCAGGGCGAAAGTCACAGCCAGAAAGATTGCATTCAACCGATCTTGCAGTAAGGGAAGAAAGCCAGAATTACAGAGCGCGGAAAAGCAGAGCCAGACTGCTCCACTGGTGCGTACGGAAAACGAAGGCAGAAATCGGCTACCAAGAAACAAGCATCTGACCTAGCAATCGCAGTGCGCGAAGTGTAGGAAGGTGAAGAGCTGCGGCCTGGACAAAGTCCGCGGTCAGCCAGCGCTGCACGCTCACACGGCGAGAGGCTCGAAGACCGAGGGAGGGAGACACAGACACGCGCGGGGAGGAGGGAACAAGACGAGGTAAAGACCGCCAAATTCCTTTACTCGTGCCAGTTTCTTTCTACCACGCTGGTACACTCTGGACACGGCGCCCTCCCGGCGGGCCCTAAACACTCTGCCACCGGTGATTACCGGTCGCCGTTCCACTTCTCGCCTACTGACGCTCCCGGTCGGGTCGTGGCTGTGAGACCGGGACCACCCGGTCAACAGATCCCAGACCGGTATTGCACAACATAAGTCAGGGCCCCCTACGGCTACTGACTAGGCCTACGGTGACCGTATTCCCAGCGTGGCTGTCGGTCGTACCTATACTCCTACGGCTAACTTCCCACCTACCTACCCTGCTAGCCTCTAGGGGCTATTCCGGCCCGGGTACATGAAATATAACATGGCAGAAGCAAAGGACATGGGAATGGGCGCTGACATGCATCGCCCCATTAAACGGCCAGATTCTGGATGTATCTTGTGCAGCATCGCCGGGCGGTTACCCTGTTGGATGAACGTATTAGGTATGGATGATACGTTCTTCTCTCTCGTCCATTTCTCCATGAACACTGAAAGCGGCAGCCGCGACAGGCGGTCATCGGGAAGACCGCACGGTCAGCAGCAGTTGCTGAAGCCATCTGCGCCGTCCAGAGGAACCATCCAACGGTGTGCGGCGTAGAGCTGCACGTGGGGAAGCACGTGAGAGCCGGTCATCGTGCGCCGCCCACCCGCACTATGCACCACGTGGCCTCCAGCCTTGTCGTTTGGCCCTTCTCGCCCTGTGCCCGGTGCGGGGTTCAAACTTCACAGTGCACACCCTCGCGAGGCCAACTACCCAAGAAATGACACAAGTCAAAGCCAGGGTGTCAGGAAGCAGCAGTGGGGGAGAAAGGGGTGGCGGCGGCAAAAGCGCCATGTGGGCTGGGTGTCACTAATGGCCGCGCGGTGAGCCACGCTGGCCACGGTCGGAATCGTGGCCTAAGCGGTTTCATGGACTAGAGAACGGGCAGCAGAGGGCCGATTCGGCCAGGTAAGCACGCCCTGCTCGAGCCTGGCCGAATCGGCCCTCTGCTGCCCGTACCCTGGCGTTAAAAGCAGTTGAGGTTGCCGATTCTGCATGCCGTATCGGCAGCACGGCTTTTTTTTCCATTTTGGCTTAGAAGCGTAGATGGCTACAAAATTTGAAGGCTAAGTGCAAAGATGGCGATGACATAGATGCTTAGTTAAAAATCAACTGGCTACATGCTATTTCATTTGCATGCAATATGGCGATTTGAGTATTTTGTGTAAGAGGCCACATATTGTTGCAATGTGGATACAATGCCATAGTCGGAAGTGCATTTGTTGGCACTAGAGCCTAATCTCAAGTAGCAAAGTGGCACCTTTGCCTACTGTCAAGAAGCAATGTAGGCATAATAGTCTATTTAAAATCTGAAATCTGAAATTTGTTGATCAAGTCTTAAACTAGGACAGCAAGCATCATGGCCTCAATATCAAATAACAAAGTGATACCATAGTCCAATTTGAAGGAGCAAACTCGTACCAATGTAGGCATGGCACTCACAATCTGAAATCTAAAATAATTAATCAAAGAAGTCCAAAGATGGCCAGCAAAAACCATAGCCTTAATTTCAAGTAGCATGGTGGCACCATTGAGGATGGTGAAGGAACAAATTGATACCAAGTGAGGCAGGACAGCCCACTCACAATCTGAAATCTGAAACTAATTAATCAAAGAAGTCCTACAATGGGCCAGCAAACATCACGACCTCAATTTCAAATAGCAAAGTAGCACCATAGCCCAATGTGAAAGAGCATACAAAAAAAAACTACAGTATAAAGATCTTAGGCGAAATTTTGAAAGCAAGCTACGAGGAGAGATGGCGATGGTGAAGCTCCGTAGGGCTGCGCGCAGTGGCAACGGCCTGCCCTGGCTGCGGCCAAAACCCTGGCGATCCAACGGTCCAATCGTGCTGCATGGTGAGATCTCTACCGTTGATCGTGCGATGGGGCGACAGCCACTAGATGTAGGGTTGTGGGGAACGTGTATTTCTGGCGCAACTGGTAGGTTCCCCTAGAGCTTTCTGGCCCTAGCCCGTGCGCGCGCCTTTATTTCTGGCGTATTTTTTGTTTTTTTTCCCAAGATTTTACATAGGCTGTCGCAGCCCTTTGTTTTTTTATCGCTTCTAGGCTCCATTTCGCCTAAAAAAGAAGCGCTGATCGGCAGCTGCATATTCAGCAAAATAATTGACCCCTGAATCATGCAGAATAAGGGCCGTACCACACTAGAGGCACACCAACGGCACTAACGTAGACGTTCCGGCAACGTTCCGTCGGGGTAGGTTGTCAAATCTCCACCCCTCGTTGTGCGCCTCTCACCTGCGAGACTGTATTGTACTATGGAACGGGCCCGACCCGTTCCACCTAGGAACGTGGCGAGCCCCTAGGGGCGAGCTTGCGTTCCGGTAGGGTGGAACAGGCTCCACCGGACCCGTTCCAGAGCGGTGTCTCCCCACCATGATCAACAGTACTACAAACGGCTACGATCTACTGGATATGGGCCGTCGATATGACACATGTATACGAGACGGTCTATATTAGTAGCCTCTAGGTGACACGTTATGACGCAAGACCAGCCGATAACTTACAGGAAAAACCTTAACAAGTACCATAATAAGACACCAAATAGATTTGAACCATTAACAGTTCAAATGGTTGGAAAGAAATGGTCAAAAGTTTGATGGTTGAATGTGATGTATCACAACGATGGACTAGGTAGCATTCAAGAGGAGCCCCTGCTACCGGATATAGCAGGGAGCCAGGACCTACCGAGCCGCGTTAGCGACCTATTATATCCGGTAGTAGGGGCTCTTCTCGAGCGCTACCGGACATAACCGGTTTTTAGGGCAGCAAGCCATTGAGTTTACCCTTGTACGTACCTACCACCACGTATTATATCCATTTGGAGCTGTGATATGAAGTTTTCATCCCCGCATCATATAGGTAGGTAGTTAAAATATAGTAGGTCGTAGAATACCACATATAGCACCCCTCCTCAAATCCAGTAGAAACACGCCACGTCAGCGAGTCTGCTCTAAAAATCGGTTATGAGGTGTGTAGATCAATCTATGACCAGACCAAACACAATGAGTACTTGTATTTTTATTTTTTTTAAGTTGCACTTACACTTGATTGATATACTTTTTCATCTCCAAAATAATTCTAGTCCAAGGTCCCCACTCAGCTCCCTTGTTCCCAGTCTTGCTCCCATGTTCATGTCCTTGGTCATCGCTCCCCTATTGACGGTCGCCACTCCCCTCCTTGTCCCGTGGAATCTGCCCCACATGTTCCTAAGTCCCCGCTCCCCTCCTCGCCCTGTGGAACGTGGCTTGCTCCCCTATTCCTGGTCATCGTTCCTCTCCTCGCTCCCCTGTCCCACTATGGGGAGTAATTTTCATTCATGTGGACATTTTCTGAATTGAATCGAAAGGTGCCCGCGCCCAAAAAAATTCATGGGCATGTCGCACTAATCGTGCACGCTGTGTGGGGTGAGGCACAATCCTCACCCAGTTTACTGCAGGGGCAGTATTGGTGGCGTGGTATGCATACAGAGGTGCAACAGTTCGTGGCTAGGTGCATAGTGTGTGACAGGGTGCGTGCTTCATTCAACGCCCCTACACCACAGTTGCATCATTTACCAATCATGGGATTGGGCTACAGGTGGAGTCTTGACTTCGCAGGACCGTTGCCACTGATTATGCGCCACCACAGATATGTGTTGGTGATGGTGGAGCACTTTTCCAAGTGGATTGAGTTGGTTCCATTTCCTGACAAGGCTAGTGAGGGGCTGCGTATGCATTCTTGGATCGTGTGCTTAGCCGATTTGGTGCTCCAGCTGAGGTACTCACGGACCAAGGGAGAGAGTTCTGGGGGAGTTTCAGGCTTTGTGTGATAAAGCCTTGATAGACCACCGCACCACTTCTCGGGAGCGCCCTCACATATCCTCTTGCTTTATTCGGACTAGCAGGGGAAGATCAACTTACAAAGAATGGGACTAACACAGGGTAAGATCTGGAACTTCCTAAACCTTGCGTCCGCGAGCTCCTCCTCCTCTGCAACAGTGAACTTGAAAGAACAACTGTTGTGGTGTACTTCCATGTTGTATCCAAGGGGGCAGAGACCTATGACTTATCAAAGTCTGTAGTTTCCTCAGCCTTGAATAAAGTCTCGTTAAACTGGGGGGTGCAGGTATCATCGATTTCAGATTTCTTCCGGGCGTAGAAGAAGGATCGACATACCAGGAGAAACCTTCGTGTCATTCCTGAACGAGTACCAAACACGAGGGTGGCCAAATATTGGCAAGGTACCCTTGTGGCTCATTATCTCCAACGCTCAGAACAGTCCTACCGTTGAGCGTGTACTGCAGTTGAATTTTGGTTGGAGTTTTGAGATTGTCCGCTCATTCTACTTCCCTTGCAAGGCTAAGGACCTTCTTGTTGACAGCCGCGAAGAACATTTCAACTCAAGGGGGTGAAGTTTGATTGTCCCCATTTGGCACCTCGCCTAGGCACCTGGATCAGTTGGCTCTGTACTTGTGAATGTATTAAGCGGGATGCCGCGGCGATTGTAAGTTATGCTCGATTGAATATATTCTCTTGCCGTTGTTCTGCCATTAATAATCGTAGCAAAACATGAGAAGTGTATATTAATGGATTATTTGTGGCCTCTGCACCAATTTAGCATCGTCCGCAATAATCCACACCTGGAATCGCCGATCAGGAACAACTTCCGGAAGGCAATGAAGAACAAAATCAGATGGTGAGTTGATGTACTTTGGTTGTATATATTTGTTTCTTTTGTTCACACTTGTACTCGGTCGACTAATACCACTAATACCACCGGATGTCGCATCTAGAGATGGAGAAAAAACATGTGTCTGGGAGAGCCCAGGCGATGATGATGAGGAACCTCAGACGACTCCTCTCTGTGCAGGAGGATGAGAATGAGGAGACTGAGGATATTTCTCCCCCAGAAGGAAGCCACCAACAGAGTGATGACGACGACGATGATGGACACAACTCAAGTGATGGCATTCCGACCGGGCACGTTACTACATTGATGGAAGACAAAAGCAGTGAGTACAGTGAGAAGAGTGAAGAGGGAGAGGCTCGTATAGCGACAAACCGACACAAATTTCCGATTAGGAAGGAGGAGATGCATTGGATGAATCGTGGTCGTCCCCAGATCCGCCAAAATGATGAGGATGACAATGCAGGTCGTGCGGCCGTTCAAGGAGATGTAAACTTGGAAGCTCGGAAAATTCAATCGTGTCATGCACGTCCTATGCGGGACTCGTATAAACTCCACGGTGTCTTGGGGAAACACGGAGTGGATCCCCGTGGATGTAGAAATTTGGATCAATAGTATATATATGGACGATACGAAGGCCCTGAGAAACCCTAATCACGAGGATATGAATATTTCCCTTTGTGCCCTCTTTCGCGCTATGAGCCATCTCCTATGCGTTGTGGATGCTATGTGGAGCAACATTTCAGAATCGTGAAGCTAACCTGACCGAGAGAGGGAGAGCCAGAGAGGGAGCTAGAGAGGGAGAGAGTCATGAAGCGCTTGGAGAATAAGTAGCGAGAGAATAGTGCACTCCCATTTAATTTCAAGATCTGGCCATGAGTAAGCATTTTCCGATACTGGCTCGAGTTCCCCCAATGGTGACCACAAAGATCGGAAGCAATGATCGAACGCATTTGTAGCCATTCGCACGTCGACCAGCTTTAAAGTTCCAGTTCCTAGAGGTATGCCTCTATTATCCGTGATTCAATTTGTATGTCTTTTGGTGGAGTTTCTGCTGCTTTGAAGCATGTTGCAGACTCCGTGAGAATAGTTAGTGAAAGTGTAGGATTCACAGAAATGGGGAAGAAGTGAGTGTCCAGTATAAAAGACAGCGGTAAAGATGTGGCTCTCCGGGACGTTTTGGCTAAGTTCTCTCCTCCAAGCTCATGAGTCACCTGCATGTACGCACGGAGTACAACTTTAGCTACAATGATATCTTTTATCAATGATTGGGGTTGAGCTCATGCTAGTATCGGAATATGCTTACTCCTGGCCAGATTTTGTCATTTGGTGTTCCAAGAAGTCTGCTATAGTACACAGCGCCACCACCACTCCACAGTTCTCCCGCAACTGCACTATTCTCTCGCACCTCTACCATAAAAGCGCTTTGTGACTTCCTCTCTCTCTCCCTCTCCTTTAGGCTTAACGATTCCTCTCATGCTCACGCCTTACCACGGGCAAATGATAAGCTTATACTTTCGTATGTGTATATGGATAATTTAAATATATACACATACATATACAATATATACATTACATACAAAAACAAATTAAAATTTATAGATTACAATGCAATTGAATTGCCAATTCGCAATTCAATTGAATAGCAAATTAGGGTTGTTTTCAAGCTAGTTTTTGCAGTTCAATTGAATTGTAAGGGCAATTCAATTCAATTGTGCACTTTTAGGAAGGTGATCAAGTGAATTGCGATGGGATTGCGATGCATTTCACATCAAGGGCTTTTGGATTCCGTAGGCCGTGCACTACATACTCTACATGCAAAGTATTGTACACACTAACTTTGCAGATGCTATGTCCAAGCTACCATAGTTGTACGCTGAAAACCATTGAAAGAACATTGAGTTAGAAGCAAACACATGCACACTCTCCTAGCGAGCATTGTAAGAAAGTGAAACTCTGATCTAGGATTGGCATGAATTATTGGTGTTTGTTCATGACACTCTGCAAGTTGATGTCCAACACCCTTTCACAACTTGAGATTGTTGCAGCCATGGTCTTTCGTTAGGAAGGTAGACACCATCTTATGAGCATCCTTTTGTCCATATTCCTCCCAAGAGTTCAAACCCTTTGGTATCCACTTGGTTGATTAGGCAATCGGTTGACCCGGCAAATTCCCCACTATAGTTGGGTTCATTATATGTGGTGCCACTAGCACAGCCCGGGCAGGCATTGTATGAATTTGGCTAGTGTAGTCGAATGGCATTGAGCATCATGCATACTATTATATCACCAAAAGTTTAAGACTAAGCAGCGAACAATATTTGAACCCAAATTGTAATATATTGATATTAACCATACGAATTAACTGCATCTATACATCGTTCTTGCAATTCAACGGCTTTCTTGAGTGGCTCTATTACTAAGGACATAGCCACCTAGGGTGGATAAGCTTGGTTTGCTAGCCCTCGCTTGCCTAAAGCAAAAGGATCATGCCCTAAAGCAAGCCAAAAACACTCATGTTTTAGGTCAAGGAGAGCAAGCAAGTTAGGTTGCCTTTCCTAGTGCGGCCTAGCCCTAATCAAATGCATTTGTCTCCATTTAGCAATTGCAATTTCAGTGGAAATCACAACAAAATTGGAAACTTAGTGCAATTCGTCTGTGAAAACAAATGCACCCCAACATTTACCTGCACATAATAAAGAATTTAGTGTGACCTCTCTCATTCTATCAGCCCGCATTCCATTTGGCATTGCTACCCCTTAAGCGGTGGGGACCCTTCTAGAAGGGTGGGACACATGTCAGACCCTAATGATACTACTCCCACCACTTGACACGTGTACCCTAACCACTCAAATTGGCCGGAACCATCGCCTATTTAATAGGTGTCACGTTCTTGCATTTTTTTTTTTTACCCCCTTTACATGCCAATTATTAATTCAAATCCCTATGTAGCTTGCTATAGAAGCCCCATGTTGCAAAAGATGTGAAGCAACTTGGGGACTTGAGCTCTTTCTTGATTAGCCAACCTGTCCTACCATTTCCAGATCCAATTGCAACAGCAGCAAAACTTTGCATCGTCATCTACTAAATATTGACAAGGGTGATGCTGAAGTAAGCAACCAGCCCATGAATATCATTTAAGCTGATTCAACCCTCAGTTGACAATCACATCAAGGGTCCCAACGCAACAAAAGGAGGGCAACACTATGTTGGGGCCTATGGGATGAGTGGTGAGAGTACAATCACAAGAAGGTCAGCCTGAAACCATTTCTTGAAGATAGCAAGAGAGGAAAAATGTGGTATGCCGAGCCTCTAACCAATGCAACCATTATCCTCAACAATCACTCATATGAAATTGTCGCGGGTACTTTTCGACACAAAGATTGTTTGAGAGCATCATTGTTTGAAGTTTCTTTCCCAAATATAAGGTGTTTTGCTTACTCTTCAATTCCAGTAGAAAGTGATTTTAGAATTATGAGGGTTTATAGAGAGAGAGAGGTGTTGCCGATTCAAGAGGAGAGAGAAGCACAGGAAAAATAAGAAGATTGGATTATCTAGGAAATACAGAGATTGTCAATCAAGTGATCAAGAACAAGAAAGAGCTGAAAAAGTTGAGGCTGAAGTTGTGGGAGACTAGAACCAAAGTAGCAAGCCTTTATATACGTTGTAGGAGTTTGAGGGAGGCTACTGCACAGGCTGTTGAAAGGGGAGACATTCAGAAATTCCGTCGAGACATTATGGATGCACATTGCATATAGGTTGGGAAAGTTTGGGGGGAAGAGAGTTTGTGGGATTTTCTTGTTGATATCGGCAAAAATATTGGAAGAACTGGATTAAAAAGGAAGAGGTACAACAATAGCACAAAGATCATGTTTGAAACGGTGAAGCTTTGGGGTGGTCCAAGATTGCCTCATTTTTTAGCATCCAATTTGGGTGGTCCAGCAACTGATACAACAAAACGTTCGTTGAGGAAAACGATGAATTATAGAGTGGGTGAAATGGCTGATGTGTTTTTACATGCTGCTGGAATATATCAACATGTGATGGAAAATATAAACATTCCATTTGGAAGTGTCCATGTGACGGTGGCTGAAGATGAAACGGTGGTGTCCCACAAATACCTCATTTTTTCCCATTGACATCTCATGAACTCATGATTAAACCAAATTGCATGTGAGTTGTACAACTAAAACTATTCGAGGTAGACGAGTGCATGCAAAGGATTTGCTATCAACACTCTAGCATAGTGAGCAACCACATTAATGCATCTATAATTGTGCTAAAGGCTGCTTCACCCTCTCCTATTAGAACTACAAAATCTGTCACACAAACATGCTTCTCTTGTACCCCACAAAATCCTAAGAGAATATCATCCATAGTAATCCATCACATTTCCCATCTTACGGATTCTAACATTTGCATCAACTTGTTCTGATTTATATTTTTCTATTATTGTACGAATTAGTTAAATAAGAAGTACAATAACTTGCTGCAACATAAGGATTGAGAATATATTGTGCATCAGTATTAGCTTGCCACAATGGGCCAGCGTGGATACCAAATGCATTAGTACGGATATCTTTACATGCTATTTTTAAAAATAAAGTAGGTTTTTGCAATCTAATACGCAACGTACATATATATGTTTTTTTTAATCAATATGTAATAATGAAAGAAAGTCATCAAATGAAATATCTATACCCATATCCATTTTATTTCAGTAAATATTTGAGTTGATATCAATGTATAATGTTTTAAATCCTTTCTAATTCTTCAGTGAAAGGTTCCAAAATAGTAGTACAAATCATGGGGGCAATGGATAGTGAAAACGACATATAGCTTGATTTTTTTTTCTGCATGTCCGTTTGTGTCGATGGATTTGAGCTTCACGAAGACTAGGTGGAAGAACATTACTATCATATGTTATATATTTATCCACAAAATCTTCAATTATCTTATTTTGGTCTATTCCATAAATGGGTGCAACATTCCATGGTCATGTTCACTACCTCTACTTTGAAATTCCGTCACATAGAAAAAATCACGTAGGGGTCCAAAAATGGTATGATGTTTTTTACATAGATGTCTAAAAGCACCCATTCGATGATCATAATATCGAGCACATGTAACGGGGTCGGATCGGACTAACTCGGCAATGTGTTTAGTTTCTAAGTTTTGTATATTATCCGGAATTTCTAATTTTTCATAGTTGAGAGAATGAAGGGTTTCTAATAGTGGTGTCCATTTACTTTTAGCACTTGTGAATGTGACAAAAAAAGTAGGGGGTCCTAACTGTCGAATCAGTGCAAAAGCTTCTTTTCGAAGACGAGCCAAGTAATCGGGCGATGGTCGTAATCGTTCTAGATCTCTATAGCCTAGATCTGAGCAAAATAGCTTATCCAAATTTGGTTTTTCAAGGAGATCACCTGCCTTTAATTGTCTACCATGAAGTTTATCTTTACGAATACGAATCCAAGAAGATGAAGTAACACCATGAATTAATACTTTTATAGCTTTAAAAAAAAGATTTGGAATATGTCGTGCAAAATCATGGTCTTTATGCAATAGTTCCCACTGTGCAACATCTTGATAAGATAAAGCCGAACAATTTGATCGAGGATGTCCAAAAAACAAGCTAGGAAAATTTAATTCTTCGCTATGAATATCTTGAAATAGACCTAATGGTTTGAAATCTTGACTAGGAGCTACCGTCAAAAGATCATCTTGAAATACTTGGATTTGTTCCGAAGTGAGAATATTTTCCACCACAGTATCACTAGTAATATTTTCGGTAACTTCCTCAGAACTATCTTCATTAAGACAATGTTTTTGATTATTTTGTTCTGTTTGACGAAACATTGCAAATAAACCAGACCATTCTGGACAAATAGTAACATGAGCTTCCATATATAATGGAGTAGTTAGGAGATCATGTAAAGCTAACATGATAAAATTTGGACGTGCAGTTCCTGATAAATATGGATTTTTATATTCTAATCGACGTTTCAAAAGTAATCCAATTGTAGCATCATCATGTGGCATGCGAGGTAGAACCGCCTGTGTATCATTAATATTTGATGGAACATTAATTATGCTACCACGAATACCATATTGAGCATAACCTTGCAATTGATATATCTGTGCAAAAGCCATACGTGGTGCAATTAATCTTTCTTCTAGTGCATTTAGTTTTTGAACATTATATATAGGATTATTTAGATGAATATTGTTAGGTACTATATATTTAGGAGATTTTTTTTATGAAGCATCAATTTACAACTTTGACATAGAAATAATTCTTGATTTTGTACTTTTGTCATATTAATAGAAATATACTCCTCTAATTTAGTCAACAAGCCTTTCGTGAGTTTAACAATTTGTTTTTTAAAAGATAACCGATGACAACACATACATGGATGCACAGGCGTATCTAACAATTTTTCTCTATATTGAGTATGATGAGTACTAGATTTGGATTTGGGTTTGGATTTGGATTTGGATTTGGATTTTTCTGCTTTTTGTAGGGTTTGTTCTTGACTCACATTATTATTGGGACTTACATTTACCATGGATATATCTATAGAATTTTTTGTAGTTGTTTTCGCAATAAACTTCTTTTTATTGTTAATATATCGTAAATGTGAATAAATTTGAGAAAATATAAGTTGTAAAGCTGCATAATGTTGTTTAAACATATTAGCTATATCTTTTAAAGTTAATGATGGAAACTCAACCATTAAATTGAACATATATTCATCATGAGATGGTAACCATTTAAAACGAGGCGGTTTTGGGGCTACAATAGTTATATCGTGACCATCATGTTTTTGTTGCCAAGCCCTTTTCTTAGTAATAGTGTCAATTTTCGAAGAAGATATTACGGAAAGTGGAGGGGATTGAATGTCATGAATATTATGAACCAAAGCACATGGCATAACATCATTATGGGTTATTTTAAAAATAATAGGTTGAAAGTGTCCACTTTTGGTGGCATGCCTATCATCATAAAGTAACTGCAGAGGGGTAGAAGTAAAAAATTGATCACCTGCAGAGAACATTATTCTTTTGTTGACGCGAGACCATAATAGGATTGGCCTTTGTAAATAATTCGCCAAACAAACAATAGCACGATTATCACCTTCCAAACCCCCATCAACAACAGAAAATGACATTTTGTGAATGAAGTCCTCGAGGGTATGGATACCATGCAACTCATATAGTGCCTTCGAAGATAAGTGAATTTGAATAATTTCGGTTAGTTCATCAGTTGGTGTTTGTAAAGTTTGTGAAAAATGAGCCATACATAGACGACACAGATCTTTTGATGTAATTGAATAATGCAACAAATAAGCAATTGAATCAAACAAGCAATTTCCAGCAACATAATGATAATCATGTATACACTGTAAATGTTGACGTTGCAATACAAAATCAATGTCACAATCCATGTTTACAATATTGAAAATTAGGGTTCTAATATCTTAGATTAATATTAGTATAAACTATAAAGAAATGTATTCAAGAATAAACTTGAAGTACCATAAACATATAGATAGAAGTGAATTTTAAAATTTAGAAACCCTAAAATATCGTGAAGCCGTAAATTCCCTGTTTTTATTGTTTATTGTTTATTTTTATAAAACTTAAATATATAAAACCCTAATTGAACTGAAAACCCTGAAATATCCCTAATTTTAATTTGCAGACTCTTTGAAACCCTATTATGTAAACGGCAATGTAACAGGTATCCCTAATAAATTGTAGAAATCCTAAAATATCATGAAGCCCTAAATTCCTTGTTTTTAGTTTAATTTGTAAAAGCTTAAATGTATAAAACCTTAATATACATTGAAAACCCTGGAATATCCCTAATTAAACGTCTAGACACTCTAAAACCGTAACATGTAAAACCTTCAATTGTTAAAATGTAGAACTGTAAATTTTAAATATTTAATTAAATTAAAAAATCCTGAGTAAGTTTGAAATATTAATTTATTTATGTAATTTAATTAGTATACCTGATAAGACTCTAGAATATCTCTCTAAAAAACTAAGGAAATAATGAGTAGAATAATGGTACTATGAAGTAAATATGTTTAATATGCTCTCAACAATATTAAAAAAATAGAATTGGTTGAGGATTTATTATTTAGTATATGAAACCAAGGTAGAAAATTGAAGGTCTTGCTTATGAACTCGTTGAAAAACTTGACTGAATAATCCAAGGGACTAGCTAAACGACTTGCTGAAAAACAAAAGTCTGAAAACTGATAATTGATTCACATGGATTACACATTTGTTTCCTTCTTGAAACACTCATGTATTAAACAAAAAACACACATACAACAAAAATGGATTTGTAAAATCCAAGTATATTGTGTGGACAACAACATGAGAAGCTTGTAAAGCCAAATACTGTCCTGGAAAAAAACAAGTGAAAGCCAAGCAAAGCAAGGTTATACTATGCTATGTTATGCTATGCTCTTGAATGCAAAATAGAAATCACTAGCAGCATGCTCTTCGAAACCAACTAAGTCTCCCACATGATTCAAAGAGAAATGTGCCACATGACGGACATTAGATAGGGCCTTGATGACGGAGAGCCTATCGGCCCTATGAGTAGCCTTCAGATCCTGTTCATTCATTCCTACTATCGCTTCTACCCAGTCCGAATTGACATGGACCTGAACAACCCCATCCACACCCTGCACACTACCAATTTTGTACACCTGAAGAGCACAATGGCCAGCCGCTTTGCAAG
This sequence comes from Takakia lepidozioides, assembly GCA_030704615.1. Lineage (NCBI taxonomy): Eukaryota > Viridiplantae > Streptophyta > Takakiopsida > Takakiales > Takakiaceae > Takakia > Takakia lepidozioides. The sequence continues at coordinate 64,216,757 of CM060731.1, forward strand.
CATTGTAGTAGAAGAGGCCGTCGTCTTGACGTGCTATATCTTCAAGCCTGCAAACAGCACAGACACGCTTGAAAAAGGGGAATTGAAGGTGACTTGATATGGAAAATCCCTATGACCTGAAAAACATCAAAGAGAAAAGATTAAACCTATATAATAGACATGAAAGAATACGGAAATGAAGGAAAGACAAAGAAAAATAAGATTTTACCTGAGTTGCTATTCCGTGGCCTCCATGGGCTGTATGAGCATTGTGCACCCGCTGCAAATTGGCTCGTGCATCATCATCAAGAACCGAAGCAAAGATGGTACACGAAAGGGTGAACAGCCGCACCTCGCCACTTTGAGTCGCTCCAATGTTCTTAAACAGGGCATAAGTAGGTTCCCCTCTTCGGAACTGCTGCACTAGGCGCTCATATTCAACATGGAATGCCGGCAAGAAACTCACCTGTTAGATATTAGATATTAGATATTAGATACATAACAGGAAAAAAGAAAAACCAAAAATAAAAGTAAGTAACCAAGACATGATATGAATTTACTTACAATCTGGACATCCAATTGAGATGCTCCATCTGCAATAGTCAGTTCAAATCGTTGCTCCACCTGACCACGGACTCCAATGACAACCACAGCAATGGTAGCTGTTTCAAACTTATCATGGAAGCGCTTGGAGAAGGCACTGATGGTATCTTTGTGCAAGAAATTCAGTAACGGAGGATTGTGAAACGACGGGATGACCTGCACAATAGTAGCTGAGGTGATCTTCAGGCAGTACATCAGATCCCATTTTTCAAACTTCAACTTATAACGCACTGAAAAGTTCTCCAGACGCACATAAGAGCCCTTGTTGAACTTGTCAGAATGAGCAGGGACAAAAGAGTCTGAGATTGTAACACTAACGGTGGTGAACCCAATGCGATCTGTCAAATCACAATGCAAGTAGGACCAGGTGCTGGGAGAATCCAAGACAGTGGGTTTGTTGACATTGTCATAGCGACTCAAGACCAGACCCTCAAAAGCAGCATCTCTCACAGTGAGGTCTAAATCGTCTACCAAAAGCATGGGACGTTCACACTTGACCATTCCTGCCATAAGAAGAACTTGGAAGAGAGAGCACAAAGAAAGAGCACAAAGAGAGAGCGAGTGAGAGTGAGAGACTTCCAGAAATGAAATGAGTTGTGAGAGAAGAGAGACAACAGCCTACCTTTATATTCTTGAGAGGGGATGCTCGTTTGCTTGGTTGCTGCTCCTGCGGATGCTTGCAAGTTGATAGAGCTTTGAATGTGCATCAATACATGGAAGACAAACCGCCGAAAGAGTTGAAAGCAGGGCCGGTGGTGACAGCATGTGCAGAAGCAATTTCAAACTTGAGCATAAGTGCGCTGCACAGGAAACCCTAGATGGAGGAAAGAGAGAGACAAAAGATAATGAAAGGAATAACCTAAGAGCGCTATGAGAAATTTAACATCATAAAAAATTAATGTAAGGTGGTTTGAACCTGAGATTGCATAGATGTGAACTTTAAGCTTGTTTATCTAACCAACAACCCAAAGTGTATGATGTATATAGACTCTAACTTCTTCCTGACTTGCTTCTTCCTGACGTCTTGAACTTGCTGACACGTGTCTTTTTCATCCCAAAAAATGAAAAACAGACATTTTCAGTCTATTTTAACGCATTTCTACCACCATTTGTTTTTACATCCTCCTCCGCGGCCACCCCTTCATCCCCCTCCGCGGCCACCTTTTTCATTTGCTGTGAATTTATTCATCCAAATTGTCAACCTACTCAAAAATAAAACGGTTCTTCTAGCATAAAGGTTTGAATGCACCACGGCACAGGAAGATGATGTGATCACCAGGCCGGACCGGTCCACATAACAGCCTCCCCAAGACCACCGGGTGATATGATCCTGATCACTTGCAAAAGTATTGTGCAATGGTTTATCAGGAATTTTACGCAATTGCCGCCATCCTCAAGTGGAGACATTGAACCCCAGTAAACATGGAGTGTTGCTGCCAACAGCCTCAGTAGTCCCAGCTAGCAACAAACAGTTCCGCCTTTCCACCAAGCACATAGATCCCTCTATGTGATTGCGGGTCTGTGTCCAAACTGGATTGTCGTTGAGTCAGGTGCCTCACATAAGCCTCAGTGTTACATTACACCTTACAGAGAATGAACTCGCATCTTTTAGACTGTTCATAATAAATCGTAGTAGCCATCAAGACACTACGAGAAAGAGAGAGCACAGCTTTTACGCTCACCCAAATGGTTTCTTAATATGCCCCCAAGTCAAATGAGAGTTTCCTCCCATTGAGTTCTGTCAAACAGAGAAAAACATTTCAGAATATTGTGGTATCAACTATGTGTTGATGAGAAACAGTGGGGAACATGTGAGCTGACCAATTAATAAACTTCTTGGAGGCACGGAAGATTTCCCATTTGCTCACTGAAAAGGCACCTTAGAGAAGACTTCTGAACCATCTTCAACTCACGGGATTAGCTTGGGATTCAAAAACAGCTTGTTGTCTAGGTTAAACAGTTGAGATTTCATGACCTTGATTGCATGCAGCTGCTCGTCAACCTTCTTCCATCACTTCTGTCTATTACATGTGCTAGTGTAGGCCTAAACAGGCATCATGGTAGTAGTGCATTTTGGAAAAAAAATAAAAATTGGGTGGTATATGAAAAATGTTTTTCTGCTTTTCTGTGGGTTTTGTTGACATTTTCTTGGATTCTGCTTCTGGGCTCAGATTCACCTGGTCAAATCTGAGATCCCCCCTGCACCTTGTATGGCTCGCCTGGACAGAATTTACTGCTCTCATTTGCCTCTCTCCTGGTCAAGATATCTGAGTGCCCTATCCTGGCTGATTTTGATCGTGCCATCGTGTCTGCAGAATTTAGACCTCCTGGCTTTCACTCTAGAGGCCGTGGCTACTTCAAACTAATCCCAGGCATTTTGAAGCAGGCTGTTTACCTACAGCAGCTGGAAAATGAGTGGTCTTCTTCTGGGTGTGGTTGTCGCGGTCACCTTCCTGCATAAGCTTCATGCCCCAAGAAGATTGGTGCAATCTCTCTCCCATTCCATTGCCTTGGAAAGGTCACGAAGGCTTAAGTCCTTGACTAGATGCTTGGTTCACTGTCAAAGTCAAATTGAAAAAGGTCATTTAGGTGCTATGACCATGGAATCCTATCTCATTGCTAAAAGGAACCTGGCGGCTCTATCTGCTGAGACAGAGAACTAAAGACTTATCTTGGAATAAACAATTGATCCAGGTTTTCAAGATATCCTCTAGAAATCCCCTGGCTCACCAATTATTAAGAAGATCAAATCCTTGATGATGAACTTTATTTGGGGGGACCTCACCTTCCTCCCCGAACAAAAGAGCTTTGGTCAGCTGGGACCAGCTATGTCAAAGCAAGAAGAATGGAGGATTTGGGGTTTTGGACCCGCAAACGCAGATCACTGCGCTTCTGGCTAAATGGGTCCCCAGAGTCTTGACTCACCTCTCCAGCCCCTGGAGTCGTCTGGTTCGTAATCACCTGCTGGCTGCAACGCCCCGAACCAGCTTGAAGTGGCCTAAGGTGGACTGTGCAAGGAGGCAACTCCAATGTGAACCTGGGGTTGGGTTCGAAGGCCTGGCAGTCTATCTGGTTGGCATGGTGCAAGCTCTGCCCCTTTCTATCCCCTCCTCATTCAGTGTTTAATCGTGACTCTGATGCTTTGATTACTTGTTCTAAGCGTTGGGCGGAATGGGAAGTTGCAGGTCTGGCGCACCTCCTGCATTTTTGGGATGATGCCTCAGACTCCTTTGTTTTGGCTGGACTTCTCTGCTCTCTGAACCGCACCTCAAAAGTTCCTGGCTGGTTTGGCTACTATGTAGATTACAAACCCAGGGCCATCTTTGCGGTCAGCAGTAACAGTAATCTCATTAGTGGCATTGGCTTCACTATGGATCAGATGGGGATGCTTTCAGCCCCGGTATCGATGAGTATCCCAGCCAATTCTGATTGTTTTGAGATCAGAGTTATCTGTTTGCTTTCTGGCAAACCTAATCCTGTTCCCCCCATTGAGCTACCTCACTATAATCGTTCATTTTGTTGGTTCCTGTTGGCTCCCTTAAAGTTGCTGCAGTTTGACCCTGGCAAATGGTCTTGGTTGAATAAGGAGCGCGACCCCTTCAATTACTCCGTGAAGTTGGGTTATAAGCTGCTGTTGTCTAAGAGAGGCTTGGACTACAAATGGACCAAAATATGGGAGCACCTCCCTGGTCACCCAGTTACTGGGAAAGCAGTTTGGGTTGACATTTGGAAAAAGCATAGAGCCACTAAGGTGGCAGCCTTTCTCTGGAAGATTGCGAATAGAATTCTTCCAGTTGCTGCCCCGTTCTTGGACTCTCCTTCTGAGTGTGTTTCCTATAATCTTCATGCTTCTGAGGGTTTGGAACACTGTTTGGTTTTTTGTCCATTTGCGAGGGCAGTATGGGATAAGGCCCTTTCCCTTACTCCAATTGGTCTGCTAATCTGTGTTTCTCTCCTTCTGTTATGCTGCTGAATATTAAGGAAGGGACCATTTCTTCTCTTGTCCGGTTTGGGAGTCAATCAGGGGTATCATATTGTGGCACATCTGGGAAATGAGGTGTGCAGTGGTAATTCAGAGGGTGAGGCCATGTTTGCAGAGAGTTTGGTATTTGGCTCACTCAGACTTGATGTTTGAAAGCGTGGTCTGTTCTGGTTTCAGCTCTCCCAAAGTGTGGCTGTTCTAGGAGAAACCAGCTGCTTGCCGCCTTCGACAAATCCTGGGGGAAAGGATACATCTTCTGCAGGAGGATTTCAGACTCAAGGATCGCATGGGAAGACTCCAACCCTGCCTGTTGGACGCTCCATTAGCTCGAAGCTTTTCCCCATTGGAAGACTCGGAGGTCAACTGGAGATACAAGCGTAGAAAGGGCAAATAAAAAACCCGGCTCTCTTTTGATGCCCCCAAAACGTACGAGGGGCAGTTCGTAGTTTCTAGCTGCTTAGCTTGGTTGCTAGTTTCTGGCCTCTGCTTCTGCTGCGTCATGTTTTGAATCTCTGTCACTTCTTTTCATCTCCTCTGTAGCTCTGCATTTGCTGTGGCTTATGATTGTATAAGTTTGGTGTTTAGTTGCAGCCTTCTTTAAAATCTTCTGAACTTTTCTCCTTCCTGTTACTATGGCTCGGAGTGGAACCTCATTACTCAGCCTTCATGCCAAATGTAAGGTTATTTTTTCCTTCCCATTTTAATAAGGTTTACACGACTACAATGTACAATCCCCCTGTTCTCTAAAACACAAGAAAAAAAAAAGTAAAGACAAATATAACAGCAGCTCATTACATTTTTTTCTGCAATGACTACATATATAGAAGAAGAAGAAGACTCCGGCCTAAACCCGTGTAAGTAAGAGCCATAAGTAAGAGCCATAAGTAAGAGCCATTTCGCCTTGCGGCTACAGCCCCTTCTCAGGGGTGGGCCCTATGACTATATATATATATATAGCATGCCCACTGCCTATACGATATCATTCCTATTGTGGTTTCACACAAACCATTTTCATTTTTCATATCAGTGTGAATAAGTTCATAAGTGTCTTCAGCAGAGTGTCTTCAGCAGGCACTTTGTCAGAGGGTGATGTTCGAAATCTTTGATGTGATCTTGTTGTTGCTCTGTTTTGTTCCATGGGCCCCATTGATGTTGTTGAGTCTCTCCCATTCCTTTTAGTTACCTTCTGTCTTCTCTAGCTCTCCGACTTATGCAATGCCTAATACAACATTTTGGGGCAGAGTGATGTCTCTTTACAAATTTTCCCATGGCCTCTATAGCCAAGATCCAAAGTGCCTTGCTTTTCTCCCTGCAAGAGGCATTCCACACTCTGGCCACGTTTGTTTCAGACCCTATGACACTGTTTTGTCACTCTGCCTGGTACTGTTTCATTCCATCTCCTTGGATCCTTTGGGTCTCCCTCTCTCTGTGGACCATGAGCATCGCAGCCCTCTGTGGACCTTATATAATTGTTGTGAGCGGTACTATGCTCCTCTTTGGATGCATATTCTGTTGGCCTCTTTGCTCTGAATTTGGCATGATTATGCACTTTGGGTAGTACTAGAAAAGATTTTCAGTTTTGAAGGGGAACCAAATGCACCTTGTAGACACAGTCAAGAGGGAAGCTGTTGCCGAGCTCAGGGTCCAGCATCCCCCTCACCACCTCCACTGTAGGGTCCTTCAGTGCTCTGGACATCTAAGGCAGCCCATCAAAAAGACATGTACACTGACGGTCAGTCAAACAATGGAAGGGTGAGTGATGTGCCTAAGCTGATTATCTTGTACAAGATGCAGCGGCTGCAGCAGAGCATTGCCATACTCACCCTGTGCTGCCTATTTCAAATAGCCCCTCTGGCTTGGAGGGTGGGATTCATTCTGCTTCTGCGACATGAACTCCTTCCACCCTCCAGACTGTGTGAGTGATGTAATGCGGCAGGACCTAGATGCCCCTTAAATCTTCCCTTCGAACAGTGTGGAAGGATCCAGACTGAAGATTGTTGTCAAACATGACACTTACCCGTGAAACAAGGGACCAATGACGTTGTGATCAATGACAGTTGGAAAGCAGTCCTTCACCTTCCAACCAGACAAACAGCTATCGCAACGTTGGTTTTCAAAAATTGAAACCTTTACATCAACGTGCTGTGTGCCTTTCTTCCTTTTATTTGAAGCCACGACTCCATCTAGCTTCTCTGATTGGCTTTCACCTTTTCTCCGTTTACTTCTCTTCAATCCCCCCTCAATGGCTCCCATAACAAGTCTCAGTGATGGGCCCAATTCATGTATATCTACTCCCAATCCCCGTCTCTTTTAACTTCCCCAACTTTCTGTTCTTCTTGTTCAATTTCCGAGGTTTATCTTGTCTCTTGAACAGGGCGTCCTTTTTCAGGCTCTTACCTGACTCCTCTTATGAAGGGGATATGCCCTCTCGTGACCCAAACTCATTACCATCTACCCCAAAATCGGGCGTACTTAAACTATTTGCCTCCTTCTTCCTCTTTGGTTCTGGACCCTTAGCCAAACTAAAACCCAACTCGGCCATGTCTCCCTCTAGTTTAAGAGCACTGGTGGAGGCCAACAACTCGCGCAACACTGGAGCTTCACCATTGGCTTCTTTGATTTGCCTCTTTCTCTGTCCCGTGGAAATCACATCTGTGGCTGGACTCCTTTTATGTTTATTTACGGTACAATATACGGTAGTTCCACTTTATTTCCTGATCTTCTCTCAATGAAGTTGAGCAATTGTAAGTTGGAACTTCAAGACTTGAAGTCGTCTTGACTTCTATGTCTGATAGGAAGCGAATAACTGTGGACAACAAGCAGGATGGTGCTATTGTAAAAGGAGACTATTGGAAACAAGAATGAGTTCGGCATTGTCTTACACAGAAGACCAAAGAAGCATGGGCAAAATTGACCCAAGACATGTGGCTCAAGATGAACATGCCGAGGTAACAGGAGATATCTTTATCCCCGGGGCCCTGTAGAATATATTCTGGACTGGGGTAGAAGAATTCATGGGATCTTCGTTGAATCCGGAGATGATGCAAGACGGAATAGCTAGAACTTTCCATAACAGGTGGTTCTTAAGTAGTCAGCTGCGCCATGCAACCTCATTGAAGCAAGTAGCTTAACATTGGAAAATATCAACAAACATCATTAGGCACAGCTAGAGTTCACAAGCCACAGATGCTAACAATCATTTGCTTTATTTGTGCACTAACCCTTAGTTTCAAGGATGTCTTTAAAATTACAACGATGAAACATCTGCCAAAGGCAGGCCTCATGGGGATCCCAATGATACAAAAACTAAGCTACCATAAGCGTAGAGGAGGAAAGCAGGGAATACATGTTATAGGTAGAGCTTCGAACTTCAAAGATTGTTGCATCATCCTTGTGAATTGGTGGGAATCAACATCCTTTAAGAACAAATAGCTGCAACCACAGTCATCCCAGAGTACTACTAGATCGGAGGTCGTTCATTTGGACATGTAAAGAGCCCCCCTGCCCTTCGGGGGAAAAAAGCAGACATGAAATTGCTGCAGTTCTTTACAGCCCTCTTCTCTGTCACTGACTTGGAAAACCTCTTTACTCAGCATAGAAAGCCCTGGATTTCACAATCTGAATTCCACCTCACCCCCATGTCACATATGCAGATGCGATGAAACTAACCGAAACCCCAGATCTTAGGTCAACGCACAATTGAATCTTACCGGAGTAATTTTTTTTTCCTGCCTCCCATCCGCTAGCACACATGCCCCCTTAGCTGTTCACAAAAGCTGTTCGACAGCAGTGCCTCAACAAGCCCATGATGCTCTTGAGAAGCCGCATGAATATCAGATGAAACAAACCTTGAAGACACTGACTTGAGAAGAGTCGTTCTAAGAACTTGGAGCGGAGGAAGCAGCTTTTTCTTTGTTTGGCTTGGGAGCCTGCCAATCGAGTCAAGGGAGGGGAATGTCACCGACAATTTATCTGACTTTCCATTGCTGGAGTTCTTTCCAGGTAAAACATGTGCCCCTTTCTTTCCATAATTTATGTAACTTGTCACTTACGCTACATTTGTCAATGCCTCTAGAAACAAGCATGATAATGCCTGGAACCTTTGTAGGTGAGTGCACATAGCAAGAATACAACAGGATCTTCCAATCACAGAGTCCGGCTCTTCAAAGAATATTGCGTGTGGACACTTTTTAACAAGGTATGGCAAGATTGTAAATGGAGTTCTCACAGAGCAAGCTTTCCAAATAGCAAAAGGAGGATACAACAAGCACACAATACACTGAGATTAAAGAGTACCTTAGGTTCTTTCTTTACGTCCGGAGGCTTGGCGGTGTCCAGAGTAATGAGACGCGTGTCCTTGTCGTATATCAAGCTGGAACCGCACCTGCAAAGCAAGACCAAGACAATTTAAAGGTTCAGCAACAACCCATTTTTCCTTTCTAGACTCAATTCTACATACTATTATAACGTTCACCTTCCCTGAAGACCTCCAAGGTAACATGCGTTCACTTGGTTGAGTATGATCAGTGAAACTAAATGGCTGTATCCCTGGTTTCCAATTGCTTAGGTTGAGAGAGAATTTCCGCAAATCTCACTATGCTTTGGGGCAGATAGAGTGGCTCTGAGACCCTGAGAGCACTCCCATACGCTTACTACATTGGTCTAAAAAAGACTAAGAATTACCAGTGCAAGTATTGACCTTTAGCTTCAGGCTAACTTTCAGTTCCACAAGGAGTCAGTGTCTATTCGTCAGAAAGCAACACAGAGAGGGATCTATCACTTCTAATTGCACACAAACTTAACAACAAGGTGAACAGAGGTTTGGCAAAACTAACCCTTCGCATTTGACATTGTTGATGGCCCCACCACTTGGAACAGTGAGAATAGTGCCAAAGAAGGAGGTAGTGTTATTGCCACAATTTGGACATGGGCCCTGCAATCATGCATGGTTGGTTAAAATGACAGTGATCATAATTGGTCACACTTCCAGGTGAGCTGATGGTCATGAGCTTCTCACAGGAAGCAATTTTAAATCTAATCGAATTCAATCCAAATTAGCCCCAAGATAAGACATTGCTCCCAAAGTCAGAGGGCATCAACAATGATATATGAACCACAGTGAAGCCCATCATATTGTGCCAAATTAAATAAGCAAACATTGACACAAATATTGACTCAGTGTCTGGGATTACAAATCTCCTCTCTACCTCTAAACTCAGGGAAAACATATTCTTCCTGCAAAGTGAATAAGGTTAACACTCTGAAACAAAGCAATTTGGTTTTTTAGGTTGACAACCTCACCTTTAAAATGAGGGCATCCTTTAGAATGACATTGGTGAGAGATTGGGCAATCAAGTAGGTCACAGGCAACACAATGAACCACGTGAACAAGAAACTGTATGGCTCTGGTAACTGCAACTCGGGAACAAAGAATATTAGTCACGGAAATGGTCAACTAACACTGCCACATTAAAAATTAAAGGCCATCATAGCACTCTCAGCATCTCTGCACACATTAAGACCATGGATTTCACTATAAGGTAAACCCATACATTTAGATGAATTTAGAGATTGTTTGTCGGCTTGTACCCAAAGAAAGAAAGAGACTCTATGTTGTCCTAGAGCTTTTGGGACAAGAACGTACATCAAACTAGGATAACAGGAAAAATTTCTGTAGGGAAACCCAGGGCCTCATGAAGGTAAACCACCAAGCTAGAGAACGATGGAGAGAAGTGACTGCAAATCCTAGACCGAACAGAATTGAGCTACTCAATCGACAGCAGTTTATGAGAAAAGCTATGGATATAATTGCACCTCAAGCAAGTAGGTGATCTCAAACCCCGTCACATCATCCAGGAAAAACACCCTGAACATCACAAACAAATTGCCGTAGATGTTTTAGGACAGTCCAACCACAAGTCAGGAGTATGTTGAGCTCTTACAGTGCAAACTTACAACATACAGTACCATTACAATTGACTTTCAGAAGTCACTAGTACTCCTGCAAAGACTCCAGAAGGGTACAGTCAACATCTAGATTTCTGAAGGTGAAAACTGTCTGTTGACTGAGATCCTTGTGCAGATCATGAGTGCACCCTAGTGATAAATGTATCAGAAACAATAGAACACATCCAAGGAGCATAGCACATACAAATACCCTGGACACACTAGTTTGAGATATTAAAGCTAATCCAGGTACTTTGCATGAGAACTTACAAGCCAAGAGCCACAAGGGCAGCCGGAACATTCAGCAGAGTCATTTTGAGATAGTCCACAGCTGAATCACTCACCACCTGCCATACATGAAGAGAAGTACCTTCAAACAAACTTTCAAAAGTCCAATTTGTCTGTCTCAACTTTCTAATTGCAAAGAGAATCCATGTTTACACTATAAAGTTTGAGTGCCATACCACGAAAGCAAATAAAACACCACGAGGACTGCGAAAAGCATATGCAATCAGTCAAAGATTCAGAGATGAAGGGTTTACACATGGGTTCCTATCGTACCTTCTTGCTTCGAAGACTACACCGTGGTCCCTCCATAGCAACTTTGCTGCCCTTCGTCTGTCATCACTCCCCTCCACCCCGTTCATGCCCAAAATGTCAACTCAATCTCCACCTCAATCAAGTTAAACATGAAATAAGCAAACAGCCACTGTGTAATGATTTGATGTCCAATCCACAAAGAGCAGTTGTGCAATGCCAAAGCTGGGATGAGGGTTGATTGAGGGAAGAGTGACCAATGAAACACAGGGGTACCGCAGTGAGAAGGACTAAAATTTTCACCTTAAGCTTAAGCTTAAGTTCATCGAATTCTTTGTCACTAAGAATGGGCCGGCCCGCCACATAGGCCAATGATGCTTCCATAAATTTCTGCTCATCTGAGCCTGACAAGGCACAATATCAGAGATAATTCGGGTATTAGCATAGCACAATGAAGATTTAGTAGTCATCACACACATAGATACCTTTGTCTAGATGGAACATGGAATGTATCTATAAACATTAATCTGTGCAAATCTGCAAACTACTGTCCACAGGGTGGCAGAAGTACTTCTCATGATCCAGACAAGATATAATGTGCTGCAAAGACAATAAGGACAGAGAAGCTTACTGAGAATTACGACGCTGCTGCCCTCCCAAATTAACTCCTCCTTAAGATTATCAAACTCCTCATTGGACATAATTGGTTTCTTGTCAAGTTGTAAAAGAACAACAATTTGTAAAACTTAGGTTCAATGCCTGCGAGACTTCTGGGGAGAATGGCGATCCATTGCAAGGTGAAGTGTCCATTACAATCTTAAAAAGAACCAACAATTTGTAAAACTTAGGGTTCATGCCTGCGAGACTTCTGGGTGAGAATGGCGATCCATTTGCAAGGTGAAGTGTCCCAATTACAAATCTCCCCGCCAACCTTAAGGTAGCTTAATAGCTCAACTGATCAAGATGCTGATGAGCAATACTGTACACTTTTTCTGTTAACATTGTCACAAACCAAACCTGGAGGGCTTCAAGGAATTCCTGCTCCAGCTCACCAACGGTCTTCTTATCAGCTTTTTTATCGATGTTGCAGTAAGGCAATATTCTGCTATCCCTTGTCTCATCCCCCACTACCTGGCCTGTCACACATGCAAACATACTAGTAAGGTACGCCTATTGTTTAGCTCAACAGCAACAAGACTGGTTTAGTTGGATAGTAAATATTCTAGCCAACTGGCTAATCATTCGCAAACACTGGATCCCTGTATGTGGCCTTGATAATTAGAATGTAGCTGCTTTCTCTCCCCAAAAACTTCAGAAGTCTTTCCGTCAATTTGCTAAAGACCTACAGAAGTCGCTCATGATATACCGGCATATTCCTCGTTACCAGCTGGTGTACCCATAATCAAACACGAGATTGAACTCGACTACCTATCTCACAGGGTAATAAGGCTTTGCCGGTCCGCCATAAAAAATCCTGCTCCTGAAGGTTCTACCGCATACATAATTGTCGACAAGCTCCTAACATACAGTGGCATTCAATCTTCTAAGTCGCTGGAATCTCCACAATTTTACAGCACTGTTATATCCCCTCCTCCTTTTCCTTCATTTCTTCAACCTTAGATAAAACTGAGCATTGCGAGAGAAAAGCTTGTACTCCTTCATTGTACAAAATTCGTGAGGACATCAGTGCGTTTAAACAAAAAACAAACAACAACAAATAACAACAAACCCAACTCTCCTAAATAAGTAGAAACCTTTTGTCTTGTATTACACATTGGAAAACGATTTCGGAGCATAAGCGCCAGGAGACACATACCATTGCATTTGCCATTCCGTCCTGGCCAGCATAAGAAAACCCGCTCTCTTTGCAGCAGTAGAGCCTCTCAAAATCCGGGCAATTGACTCCTCCCATCGTCCCGCCCTGGCAGCATTCAATCTGAGCGCCGGGTGATGATGAGGCCGGACAGGGGCAGACACAGGTTGCAGGGGGAGAGAAGCGGCTCGCAGACCCAGGCACGCCCCTTGCTAACTCAAATTTATAGAACTCTTCAGCTCCTCCACTTTCGGTTCCCCACCCTGTCAATGCCAGTGTGAGAGCTCTGCGGGAGCAGGACCGTTCTCTCTGGAAGGACTGGGCCCAGAGCCACACCGAGCCCGGCCAATGCCAAGCGCGGGTTATCCTGGCGCGGATACCACAAGGCCACGTGTCCCTGGCTTAAACCCGGGCTGGGTTTATCCTGGTGCGACAGAGAAGACACCAGACCCTCCCGAGATATCAAATTGTGTGGAAAGCCTACAACACCATTCTTTGCACAAGATCAAGGGGAAGGGGATTTAGTTGTGTTATTTCGTGCAGAAATGTGAATGAATCAGCTTTGACGAGGACTCTTCGAAGATCCGTCACAATCGCCTGACAACAAGTTGAGAAGGTGATGCTATCCTTACTTAGGGTATGAAAACCTGTCAAGGAGGCGTTCTTACTGAAGCTAGCTTGGAATATTTCCATAGATCCTTCACAATCGCGTGACAACAAGTTTGAGAAGGTGATGCTATCCTTACGCAGGACATGAAAATCTGTCAAGGATGCGTGTCTAAACTGAGCTTGAATTTCATAGATCCTTCACAATCGCGTGACAACAAGTTGAGAAGGTGATGCTATCCTTACGCAGGACATGAAAATCTGTCAAGGAGGCGTTCTGACCGAAGTTTGAATTTCATAGATCCTTCACAATCGCGTGAACAACATTTGAGATCCTTACGTAGCACGTGAAAAATTTTCAGGAGGCGTTCTGACCGAAGCTTGAATTTCATAGATCCTTCACAATGGCGTGACAGCAAGTTGAGAAGGTGATGCTATCCTTACGCAGGACATGAAAATCTGTCAAGTCGGCGTTCTGACTGAAGCTTTAATTTCAGGAATGTGATGTTTTCTGAATTTGATGTACCCCCTGTCGAAATTGATAACAAAGAAGCATGATCTACCTACTAGGCAGATTTTGGACGTGTGTGAGCAATTGAAATCGGAAGGGTCAGACACAGTGGACCGCGTCAATTTATGTTGACAAGGCGTCTGGCAGCCGAGCCCTGGGAAAGAGCAAAAATGTCATTTACTGTCACTAAAACAGACATGATCATATACATGTCACTTGTCACAATCGAGTGCACACAGTTCCCGCCTAATATGCTTCTCAAGCCAGACCTCAGGATACGGCCAACAGGAGAGTGTAGGGAAGCTTTCGAGCTCTGCGCGCAAATCATACATGCAATCAAGTGTCGTGGAGGAGTTCTCCTTTTTATGTAGTACTTCTGCTAGTTACAACTCTGCATCAAAAACTTGGCAGTAGTTGCGAATGCTATCGAATTCGCCAAATGTGTTCGTGCAATACTCTGTCGTATGCATATAGTTCTTGGTTTCCGGAGAAGGAAGGTAGCTGACTACTCGTGCCAATGTTCTCAGCAGAGCGTCCAGAGTTTGATTTGAAACAGTTCCGGCACCTCCAATATGATCGACCCCGTGGGGGTGACACGACAAAAAGTAAGTGTAAGCTCAAACAATTACTTCAAACAGCATTAAACCTGTGATGGAAGAGGCTCTTTCCTATTTACATCAGCTTTGGCTGAAGTCTTCCTTTACAACTATACTGTGTGGCGAGCATTTTGAAATTTGTGCCATGAATCAATTTAAAAATGTCTATAATCTCAGCACACCAATTAGCTATGTTAGTTTGCGAATGCTTATCGAATCGCCAAATGTGTTCGTGCAATACTCTGTCGTATGCATAGTTCTTGGTTTCCGGAGAAGGAAGGTAGCTGACTACTCGTGCCAATGTTCTCAGCAGAGCGTCCAAGAGTTTGATTTGAAACAGTTCCGGCACCTCCAATATGATCGACCCGTGGGGGTGACACGACAAAAAGTAAGTGTAAGCTCAAACAATTACTTCAAACAGCATTAAACCTGTGATGGAAGAGGCTCTTTCCTATTTACATCAGCTTTGGCTGAAGTCTTCCTTTACAACTATACTGTGTGGCGAGCATTTTGAAATTTGTGCCATGAATCAATTTAAAAATGTCTATAATCTCAGCACACCAATTAGCTATGTTGGTAGTAAGAATGGGAATTCAAAGGAAGAATAAAACGACATTGCCGCGAAGCCTAATAAGTTGGCAGAGGCGGCGTGGAGTTTTTGAGAAACAGCAGAAGTCTTCAACTTTGGAAGAGTTGATGCCTGCAAGATGATCACTAGAAAAGAAAAACGTTTGTGAGGATATCGCTGGCAACATCGATACAAAGACCATCAAACTTAGAACGCCAGAAGCTTCCAATTTTTTTTGCATCATTCAGTTGATTAGTAAGCCATGGCAGAGGGACTTCAAGCTCTCTAATCTTTTATTGTTGTATGTGCTGTTTTTGGGTGTACATATCGAAGGGACGATGCCACGAGTGTGCCACGAGCGACGAATGTTTTTGGCCCCTCGCTTCGTCCCCTCGTTTAGGTCCAGCCTGTCTTCAAGGGCCCCTTATTGCGCCTCCCAGCGAGAGAGAGAGGAGAGTGCGAGTGATGATGGACAGAGGTCCTGGATAAGATCTGGGGGCAGCGGACAAGATCGGAGCTGCCATCTCCACAGTGGGAAGCGGTCGGCTATGGAGAGCATGCAACCTTTCGCGCGCGGTTTGGTGTGCCCATTTTGCACCACCTGTTGGCTTCATGTTGAAACTTGATAAGAGGATGATAATAACATGTCGTACAAGGGGAAAGCAACATGGTGAGGTTGAGGAAAGAGTGAAACATAGAAGTAGCTTACACTCGGATAGAGAATCTGGAAGAGGTTCGCTTCTGTAGAGTTTTTATGATGAAAGAAGCGAGTTAAGAATGTTGAAAGAAAAGAGTAGGTCAGTCGGAATCTTACAGTTCCAGAGCATGGACATGCATTAATGTACCGGTTTGCGTCCGAGATACGTAGGAACGTTAACATCTTAGTCGAGAGCAGTATGCGCTAGCTTCCTACCCTGGCATGTGCTCTACAGCAGAGCCCCTCGCCATAGGCAGGGCTTTCTTTGATCTGAAAGTTTAGAGGACCGAACGAAGAGAGACAGAGACAGAGAGACAGAGAGCTGCTGTGGCCATGGCTCTAGAGAGAGACGATATGATGCCTTCTTGGCCACAGTCGCAAGAGGATACCACAGCTACCCTCACGCAGATCGCACCATTCCCGTTGGCAGAAAATCTCTTGCTGATTGCCAAGAATTCAGAGCCAGAGCAGGCATTTGCGGCTTATATAAGCGATGAAAAACAAGAAGGGAGTGAAAATAAACTGGAATTACAACAGCCATTTGCACCTTTTATAATTGATGAGAAACAAGAGGCAGAGATTGAGTCTTTGAGTAAGAGAGAGGAGCTTTTAGGAATGCTTGATGAAGAAGGAAGCGCTGAGAATGGAAAAGAGGAAGGGAAAGGGGGTGTGGAGGCTCTGAGGAAGGGCGATGCAGTCTTAAGTATAATTGATAAGCAAAAGGAAGAGATTTTTGAGAATGGGATAGAAGAGGGGGCGATTGAGGCTTTAAGGGCAAGACATGAGCCTCTAACGTTAACTGTTGAGAAAGAACAGGTAAGTTCTGAGAATGGGAAAGAAGAGGAGCAGATCGAAGCTGTGGTGGAGGGAGTTGAGTCCCTAAAGATAATTGCTGAGAAAGAATGGAATGGCGAGAATGGGAATGAAGAAGAGGAGGTTGAGGAAGACACAGCCAAGCCACTAGATGGAAGAGAGGGAGAGGGTTTTGGAGAGAGAGAGACCGGAGGATCCAAAGACATGCATTTGGTTAATGGAATGCACAAGTTTGAAACATTAGGAGGTCTTATTGCGAGAGAACGGCAAGAAACAGAGTCAAGGGAACGTGTAAAGGGGGCAGGTGAAGAGATCAGCGGTCGAGCTAGTTTGGAACCCAATGCAGACACTGTGGCTGATGTTATGGGGAATACTTCAAAGAAAGAGCAAGATAATGGTGATGGAGATGCACATGTGGCTTCCCAAAGGACTCCAAGAACCTCTGTTGCCACTTCTGAAGGGTAGGCGCTGTGAGCTAAGATAAATCAATATTTTGTTAACTGAACTGTTCCGTGGGAGTATGTGATTGGTTATCAAGCTTTGAGACACTAAAGACTGACATCTCAAGCATGGCTTCTCTGTCCATGCTCATTGTTTCCATAGTTGAACAGCTGAAAGGGACCAGCATTGTTTTGGAGAACCTTGAACTGTTCATATCCTCCA
Source organism: Takakia lepidozioides (assembly GCA_030704615.1). Taxonomy (NCBI): domain Eukaryota; kingdom Viridiplantae; phylum Streptophyta; class Takakiopsida; order Takakiales; family Takakiaceae; genus Takakia; species Takakia lepidozioides. The sequence continues at coordinate 64,234,071 of CM060731.1, forward strand.
TGGATCCACCCTCCAACTTCAGACATGCATATCCAGCCTCCCCTTTTGAACCATTCTGCTTACCTTCAGCATATGAGCTGAATTGCAAGGTAAGTTATAAATTGGAAGTAAGTGCAATGTATGAGTGGGCTCTTTGCGAACTCTCTCTTGCTTCCACTCAAGATTGGGGAAGAGAGCTACTTTGCCCATAGTAGCACAGGACAAGCTTAGGCAATACTGTACTTTGATCCCATGATCCCAAGACTTTGATTGCCGCTAGAAGATGCCCCAAGAAAGCAGTTACCGTTCTGTCTGAGTATCTTGCCAGCCATGCACAAGTGTTGTCAGCTTGCAGTATGATCCATCCTATTTATGAGTGGTCTGATTCTTTTCGTAAGTTCTGAGCAAAGAAATAAGAGCAGAAGCAGAAATTCTTTCAGGCAATAGTTGGATATTCACCTTAGGGAACACCTGTTGTTTGAATAACAATATGGTATGATTCTGATGGCGGCATACAATAAAACTTAAATTAGGTCAATGCTCTTGGGAAATGATGTAGGCTTACTCTAGTGAGTCAGGAACAGTGATTGTGAGGTGAGTCTATCCATCAAGGGTTGAGAGCAGCAATCATGATCCCTCATATAGTTTATATTTCTGAAACTGTAAGGCTGACAGGTGGCATATGTTGGTTAATGATGCAAACTGGAATGTTTGATGGCAGCCATGAAGGTTTTAATCACCGGTCACCGAGTGGGACCAGCATAGTTGGTGACATTCTTTACAGTATTGCAGCTGGTGATGAGGAAGGGCGGAATCGGCAGCGCATCCTGGCATTTGCAGCTAAGCGGTATTCTTTTGGTGCTGTGTAGGACAAACTGTTTGCAGTCTTGAGTATTCTGTCTTCTGAACAGAGTTGCGTTTGTCCTAGGCTTATTACATACCTGCACCAGACCAGAAGACTGTAAGCTTCTGTGTGATTTTGTTACGTGATGATTCTGGCAATCAATGTGAGTTCCACTGAGATGGAGGATGAAGGTAGAGTTTAGGCTTCTAGGTGTGACAGAGTATAGGAGTGGCTAATAACAAGTTATGTGATGATTTTCAGTGTAAATTTTTTGCAGGTATGCAACCAACGTGGAGAGGAATCCACAGGACCATGACGCCCTCTATAACTGGGCCTTGGTACTTCAGGTATGCCCTCCTTTGTTACTGGAAGTTTCTTTCCCAGTGAACATAGATATCTCTCTCACTCTCTCTCTGTCTCTGCCACAAGGCTACGGCAAACAAAGTCTTATGAGTACATTCTCTCTCTCTCCAGCACCTTGGCGTTGAGTTTTCCTTCAGTTGTAATTGGGATGCACATATACAAAATGTGGTTCAAACAGCTTAACACAAAGCTTTGGGTCTCATTCAATACTGAAGTTAAAAGGACCATGCTTTGCAATTTTGTTATGCCTACCTCGGAGTACACATCTGAGGGCAACTCCAACCATGCTAAATCCACTCAGTTGTATGTGCTCAAAGAGAGCTTGTGTGAGCCCTAGAACAGCTAATGTGGCTGTTCAGGGTGAGTTTGGCATACTCTCGACGTGATGTCAGATGGTACGGTCAGTTGAAGTGTATGCCTAATACCAGATACCCTATAATGATTGACTCTATTTCTTGGAAGCAAGACCGTCCCGTTAAACAGGCTAAGTCTTGCGGAAAAAGGGAGATGAAATTTGCAAGTACCTGAATATTAGGCAGGGAAAACTGGTCATGCTGGATGAAGGCTGAAGTGTCTAAGGCCATGTCGGAAGCACGAAGAATGTCCAAACAAAACGAAGTTAGGCATAAAACTTCCCTGAACTTGTTTCCAGTTTGTGCCTTGGGTGAGGACCGTAAGGATGATCTGAGGGCTTACCTGCCCTCAGCACTAGACTGAAATTTTAACTCGGGGTGGGGAGTCTACCTTTGAACCATAAACAGATGCGCAGAGGAAGGGAATATTGTCAATGCCCAATGTGTGAGCGGCCTGAAGATACCATCATTTTTCTGATACAATGTCCGGGGTATTCCCATCAGAGAGTGACCCTCTTCAGGACCATCAAGCACATCGTCTCTGCACCTCTGTTCACTAAACTTTCAGAATCTCAAGGCTGAGCCTATAGCCCTGGCCCTGTTGGGGTCTAATTGCTGGACAGCTCACACACAGCAGATTGATGGTTGTCTGAAGGGATTTGTAGAGGAGTTTTGGAAAGCCTGAACCAATCGTTTATATCAAGGGAAGTCTCACTACTGGAGTGAGCCTCACAAAGTTAGGGTCTGTTAAACTGGGTGCGGGTGGGGTATATGGCAACAAGGCTATGGCAAACAATGTGTCATTAGTACATTCTCTCCAGCACATTCTTCTGCTGATGTTCACTTGGTCATAATGGGTACGAATCAGGTTTATAGATGGCTCCAATTAGACGGGTTACTAGATATGAGGCTTATTGGTTTAGCTCACAAAACTTGCTGTAATGTATGTGTTGTGTTTGGGTGCTTGTAGGAAAGTGCAGACAGCACAGGATCAGAACTTGGGCCTCCTGGGAAGGATGCATTGCTGGAAGAAGCATGCAAGAAGTATGATGCTGCTACCCGCCTCTGTCCCACCCTACATGAGGTACCTGATGACTACTCCCTCATGTGATGCACTGAACCACTGCATGAAGGACCTTCCATTGTTCTAAGATATCAATTGCCAGATTTTCACTTTGGACTGGGTCTATTGAGTATGTGCGTCATGTTTACATGTTTTCTAATTTCTTAAAAAGGGAAACACCTGGCAACAACTCCTCACAAATGGGGCCCTTTACAGTGACAGAAACAATTAACCTCTTCCAAAATAACCCGCAATGAGGCTCCATTCACAAGGCTGCCAAGGAACAAGAGCACTCATGCAACAATTTGAACCCAAAATCACCAAGGTGGCACACAGTGCACTATCCAACTGAGCTACCCGCGCATGTTAGAATGGTAGATTGCAAGAGAATGTGACGTGCAGATTATTTCTTTTTTTGTATTTAACGACTTCTATGTTGTCGGGCAGGCCTTTTACAACTGGGCGATAGCAATTTCGGATCGGGCCAAGATTAGAGGCCGCACAAAAGAGGCAGAAGAACTCTGGAAGCAGGTGCACCATTATTTTTCACAAATTTGTTGACGAGGATCTTGTTGTTCTAGCAGATAACAGAGTCTGGTGGACTGGTACTCTCTCATTGGTTTGAGTGGCCTGGTCTCCTAGACTCCTGAATGTTGCTAAAGTGTTTCCATGTTTCTTTGAAAGGTCTGGACACTCTGTGCTTCCGACTTTTTTCAAACATTACCTGTAGCTTTCAATCACTGCAATTGTCTTTGATTCTCTTTTTACAATCTTGCAGGGTAAGTACTCTGGTGTTCAACGTACTGATTCACACACATGATGGATGCAGGCGTGCGACAGATACGATCGGTCAGTGCAACTAAATTGGAACAGTCCTCAGGTTGTTTTGGCACCTCCTGTTCTTTTACCTAGAACAACTTGTCGTGCTGCTAGATATTGTTCACATCAATTTTGCATTTGTTGTGGGGCCAGTGGCAAGGAGGGAAACAGGCTGAGCTGCTCATCCCACCAGTTCATAAGGAATAGGGGTATTTAGACTTGTGGATATATCCCTGTTTATTTTATTGCAACAAATATTCTGAACCAAAATTTTCTTGTGAGCAGGCTTTGAACAATTGGGGTCTTGCTCTTCAGGTAAATCTCTCTGTCCGTCTGTCTGTCTGTGTCTCTCAGTGGCAGGATCTGCTACAGGCTTATCAATAGACATTGCTTTTATATTTATACAGCTAAATATGTCTCTCATCAATACTACTGTTCCAGTCTAATTTCTCACATTGGAACTATGCAAATAACACAGGTTTTGAACATCTCAAAAGGTAGCATTGGTTTTTCAAAATACATGTGAAGAAAAGTGGCAAGTCCTTTAGGGTTTATGATTTGAGCATCTCTAAAGTTTTGTGCATGTTCCTGCATTGTCCATTTCTTGTTCTTTGAATGGCCAGCATCTTCAGGCCCAGTGTGTCCAGACATTTGTTTTCTCAGTTAAATGCTCTGTATGCTCCATGTTAGTGAATTGCATAACGTATACTGGTCTTGGCTCACTCTTCTGTTGGAATACCTGATGTAGGAGCTGGGTGCCATTGTCCCACTTAAGGAGAAACGTGCAATTGTCAGAAAGGCAATCAGGAAGGTAATGTTACAAATGATGTTTTTGTTCATGTGCGCTCCTTACGTCTGATTAGCTGGTATGGCGAGCATAAGTCTTGAGGCCTGAGAGTGTAGTTTGCTGATCTGCAGTGTTACTTTTGTAACGAGTCTAGTGCTCCACACATTGCGAGAGGATTTGAGCATCGCTATTGGCTCAAGTGTTCTTTCAACAGATTGTAAGTCATTGCAGGTGTCTCATCCCGCTTGGACAGTCCCCAGAGAGAAGGCAAGGATAAGAATTTTTGAGGGAACGGTTCAGGAGCAATTCGAGAGAGTGAGACCATCAATTAAAGTTTTCTCGTGTGTGTGGGTGGGTCTTGTGAGCATTTCAGTTCCGGGCAGCAATTCAATTGCGTTTTGACTTTCACCGTGCTGTTTACAACTTGGGCACTGTCTTGGTGAGCAAATCAAGGACTTGACTTCTATTTGTTGGTAGTTGCGTGCACCCCACACCTTGACCTTTGTGACTTTTTTTGAGAGTGGAGATACATATAAACTGTGAGATGAGTTAGGATGCAATCCACTTGCCTTTACATAGGATAGAATTACCATGGGCTATGATACCAGCATTGCTACCAGGAGTGCTACCAGAAGAGATACAGGCTGTTGAAACTCTTTGTTTTCTGGCAGTATGGGTTGGCAGAGGATACGTTACGGAGTGGACGGAAGACAAGTCCGAAAGAGCCAACGCCGACAGAGCTCTACAGCCAGTCTGCCATCTATATAGCTGCTGCACATGCTCTCAAACCTGACTACCCGGTACATTTCTGGTCCTCACCAGTTGGAAGGGTATATATATTTTTAACACCCGGCGGCCTCGGGTATTGGAATTTGTTCGATTCGTGATGTCTCCATGCTCTCCATTTAGTGTAAGGTAGCTCAAAAGCGTCGAAGAGAATGAGGGATGGAAGTCCACCGTGGACCAAGTCACAAAACCTGAAAAGCAGTGTTTCTACAGTCCTTGGGTGCTTTGTGTAGAACTGACTCATGGTCTCAATACCATTTGGAGCTTGGCACAGATCATGAGGGACTGGCGTTAATAGCTCACTGGAAACTGGGGCTTGCAGTGGACTGATATTGTTAAGGAACACATCAAGTTCGTACTAAATAAATTGAATGCTATATCATCTCTTGCAGCATGGAGCTGCCAAGCAGGTGCTATAGCTCGCAGCAATATTTGCAAGAGCAAATTGCCAAAACTGTAGCAGCCCTCATCCCATTGCCCGCAGCTCTGGGCCCCATGGAATCTTTAGAACACTGAGAAAACTAAGATACAATTGTTTGATTTCTTGGTTGCAAAAAGGTTGTACTGACAGTGGTACTACTGGGGATGGAATTGCAGGTTTACCGGAGTGCTTTGCGGCTTGTACGCCCAATGGTAAGAAATTTTCTTGCTAATAACAGTTTCAATGTTATCAATGTTTACTTTGGTGGATAAACATGACAGCTTTGCTGTCTCATGTCTGATAGAGAGAGAAGAAATAAAATATTAATGTGTTGCAGGAAACCCCTAAAATCGAATGAAGGTGGAGTATGCTGGTAAGCTATAAATCATTTTCAAAGAAGGAAAGAAACTTGAAGACATCCACTCGTGTTTGCAAGGGGCCATTAGACAGTACAGCAAGGGAGAGGGATAGTCAATGATGTATCTGGTTCTTACTTCCAAATTTGATGATTGCAGCTGCCGTTGCCCTACTTAAAAGCAGGGTGGTTGACAATTCCTCCTGCAGGGGACTCACTTGCTCCTCACAGCAATTGGATGCAGCTGTGGTTTGTTCTTGACCACGAGGCCCTTTATGAGGTGCACTTCACCTATTAGTCTCTGGACAGTCTTCATTGGGTTAGCTTTAGCTTGTGTGTTTTCCAATTCAAGCCATGGGTTGTCAGAGTCCTGAAGTCTTTTAATTGGTATATGATGTTGTAGTTTTGTGGAAATTCCTTTATTTAGAGCTTGTATAAAATTGCTGTATTCTCGCTCTTGCAGATTGAAAAAGTTGATAGGAAATCATTTGCTCAGAGCTATTCAAGGCGCTCCAGCACTGTCTTACCTGAAAGTAGCAGTGCTAGCTCATCTGCAAGGCCATCGATTTTCAGAATAGAGATGGAGGACATTGTGTTCATGGCACCTTGTTCAGATCTCAGCCTTCCGGCAGGGGGTGGTTTCTGCATCAACACTGCTTCGGGTGTGAAGTATCTGGTCTGCCATCCTCTCTCCATCCCTTCTTTCTCCCTTCCCTGACCCAAGTGCAACTGGCAGTGCAACTGACACTGTATGTGTTGCAATTATACTAAACTTAAACATCATCCTTAAATCAAGTCCAGTCCTTAAGTTAATCCTCCATGCTCCTGTAACTGTATTGTTTTTGGCTCATGGCAAGCTTTCACTCTAATTGCCTTATGGTCTTGAACCAACTGGCACCTGCATTGCGGTCTCCATATCCTCTTCTTCAAAGTGCGCTCGGTACTTTCTAAGACTTTGTTCATGTGTACAGATTGCAGGTACATGGGAAGGGATGGACGGGTGGGTGGATGCCATTCGGTTGGTGTACACCATTTATGCACAGGGGAAAATGGACGCTCTTGCTGGAGTGCTGGCTGGTTGATAAATTGTGTGATTGCTTGCCTTGGAACTTGCCTCTCAAACCAATAGGCTCGACTTGGTCATTTTCTCCTGTAGAGAGTGGCTCCGAGAGCATCAACCGTTGATCTAATGGTGCTATGCAGCTATGAAGCAGCTTATGGTTTGGGTTTGAGTATATTGATAGCTTATCCTCCAAAGGGCGCATTTCTTTCTTGCACTGATGAAGACTATTTTTGTAAGATCGTCGATGTTAAGATTCTCTCTTGTATGACGGAAATCTGCAACTCTCCAATCTTTGGGACTTTAGTTGTGATGGAGTGGATGCGGATAAGGCCATTCCTACTCATGTACTTGATCGCGCTTGTAGTGGCTGGAGGTGGTGCCATGTTACAAGTCTTGAGCACATTTTTTTATAGTCTTGCTAACTATATGTGTAGTTGGGGTCTACTCATTTTTAATTTTATGATGAGTTGTCTATTAACAAGTTTTCTCTTCTCTCTCTCTCTCTAAGATCAACTATGCAACGGCGCTGTCAAGAATGCAGGCCGACAAGTGCCTCTGTGAGCGTCTTAATGGCACTTGCGGGAAAATAATCTAAGCCCTGGTGGGTGCGAAGCGAACCTCAGAAGATTCCAGGAGGGTTAGTTTCCTGTGGTGTACATGGCCAAGCCAACATTCGCAGGGAACGACAGGAGTACATTCTGTGTGTGTCTCTCTCTCCCTCCAGCATGTAATTTTCCTGACAGTCTGTGACATCGGTGAGTACCTTGAGGATAATCTCAAGGGCTTACCTACCTTGGTGCCAGACTGAAATCTGAACCAGCAGGAAGTTTACTTTTAAACCAAACACAGGCAGAGGGGAAGAGGAAGAGGGGAAGAGGAAGAGGGGATTGTACTTGTCCAATATGCGGGCAGCTTGTAGACAATATCCATTTTCTGAAACATTGTCAGGAATATTTTCACACCAGTGACCCTCGCCAGGAGCAGCTAGAAGATTGCCCCTCAGCTATGTTCAGCACCTTGAAAATCTTGAGGCTAAGCCTAAAGTCTTGGCCCTGCCCGGATTCTAAGCTGGGCACCTCACACAGGGCAATCTACTGGTTGTGAAGACTTTTCTGGCAGATATTTGGAAAACCTAAACTAATTATCTCTATGATGGTCCACAGTTTCAGGTAAGGCATGGGTAACTTAACTTGCATCTGGGGCAATTCAGGGGCTGCTCACTATGTACAACCACATGCCAAGGGCCTTTACCACCCCCTTTGTATATTGGAGGGTAAATTACAGTGGTTGCTGAAGGGCAAGGATTACCTTTAACTTTGTCTTTAACTTAATTTGGTGTCAAAGTTTAAGGGTAAGTTATCAACTAGATAACTCATCACCGCCAGGTAAGACTTACTTACAGGTAAATTGTACATGTAAGTAGGGCCATAAGTCTTACTATCCCTCACAAAGGTACTATCTTCTTCATGTAGCCCAGTGGTAATGGGCACATACCACGTTGGATGTGGTTGTGGGTTGAAACCACGGTCTGGTGTGTCATGTACTAGGTAGCGCACTGGAGCACGGCCGCTACGGGCCGTAGCAGGAGCTGTGCATGGCGAGACGCGGGAGCGTCGAGCCAGTCACAGCGACCTGCTACTACCCATAGCGGTCGCGCTCCAGTGCGCTAGGACATAATGTCACTGTCGCTAAGGATGGAGCAGGTCATAAAGTGACCTGCTGAGTAGGTCTTTCAGCCCTGTCACATCATAAAGGACACACGAAGGACACAAAATATGAGATGAAAAGAACGACACATACTACATGAAATAGCATGCCTCCTCGTACGCAATCAAAACCTACCACGTCAGCATGATGCGCACGGCAGTGCATTACGAGGTGTCCACCTTTCAGCTGGAAGGCAGTAGCCTTGTGGCGAAGTGACACCATAAGTTACGCTCCCTTCGGGAGGCGTCATATTTTTTTTTCTTTTACTTTTTCTTCTCCATCTTGCTCCGTCCAAACTAGGTGTGGGTGATGGTGGCATATAAAGTCTTACAAGTACATGTTCTCTCTCTTTAGCTGAAATTGGGGGGCCTATGGTAGCAAACAATGAATACATTTTTCCTCCCTCTATTCCAGGGCATAGGGTTTATGTAGACAAGCTTATGGACAACGCCGCCAAGTTAGTGGAGGTGTTAGCTATAGCGTCAGCAGTAGCAACGCAAAGCGAGCAAGCGGATGTTGCAACGGTGCGCGCCATGCCAGTCAGGCGGCCTCGATCGGCTCGTCCCTTGTCTCATTCAGCCCCGACGTCGTATAGACAGCCAGCTCCAGATCTCACACAACCCCTTTACTGCCTACTCCACCATCCCTATCAGTTGGCTCCCGAGAGCAACGAGAGGTGCTGAAGACAGCTGCAACTGCTCCTGCTGGAAGACCCCAGGGCCAACGTATTCCTACCCCCAGATCACATTTTCCTGATGCGCATCAGAGTCCAAGCTCCAGACAAGTTTAAGAAGATTCGTCATCTACACAACAGTCTTCTCCATAGTGGATTCCAGGTTCTTCCACTGGCGCCCCACTGACTGAAGAACTTCCACCGTGTCTGTTGAGCCCTCCCCCACTGCGCCTCTCAGGTAGGGGTTGCCTTCTTCTCCAGTTGTGCAGCGTGCATTGGCGACCCCATCTCTCTTCCCCAATAGCAGGCGCCTATCCCGGCAGACCGTACCCCGTGCCCAATTTGCGGTCATCTTTTTGCGCGTATCAGAGGGCTTGCGTGACATCTGCGCACATGTGCGGCTCTTCATCAGTCCCACACAGATGATATTTCTCCTTCCACCTCCCGCCTCTGCATAGCATTGGCTTTCAGCACTAGATGTATTGGGCGCATTTCAACTGCCAAGGCCTCATCTTTATATAAGAATTACGGTGGCACTTCGTCATGAGGTCCAACTGGCACTCCGTCTGCCCTTAGACAGGTTGGCTATGATCCTGCTGATATACCAGCATGGTATCTTTTCTTGTTATTCCTCAGTGGTGTTTGGTTTTGCCCCATCGCGGCGGTCAGTCAGGGCATAAAGAGACACGCATCTGTCTTTGTTGTTTCTTATCTGGAGATTGGGAGAGTTTGCAAGATGAGCATCAATTACGAGCACTAGCTCTTGCGGCACGCGCCCCTCCGGCTTCCTCCACGCAGCCACCCATATCCGTCCACAGACGACTTCATCATAGTCTCATGTTAGGCCGCATTGGCGAGTACTCACGCGCGGCCAGGGCTTTGGCACCTTTCACACTTGCACCTCCATCAGCGGATATTGTCACTACCCTCGAAACCCTTCACCCATCAGCTCATGATATCATTCCGCTTTTTGTCAAGGACTTCGAGCCAGACCAGGATTTCCAGCTAGATCGGGAGGTCTTCACTCAGGCCTTCACATGCAGTCCCCATCTTACAGCGGTAGGTCCTTCCGGTCTCCTGTATGAACACTTACGCGACTGTTTCTCTCCATATGACTCTGCCAGTGGCTTTTCTCAGTTATTTCAAAGTTTGCTCCTTTATTGTTGCCGGACGTATCCCTGCCCCAGTGGCCCGTCTCTTTGGGGCCTCCAGATTGTTGGCTATGAGGTGCAGGTTGACGTCACCAATGTTTTCAACACTGTATCACGGGCAGCTATCTTTTAGGAGCTCCATTCAGCCGGGGAAGATTTCCACCAGCTCATTTCGTTTGTTCGATTATTCTATGCATCCACCACTCCCCCTACTACAGTCATCATTCTCGCCTAGGTGAGTGCTCAATCATTCAATCCGAGGTTGGGACCTGCCAAGGCGACCCTTTAGGAGGACTTTTGTTTGCCATGGCTCACATCCGCGCGCACCCTCACGGCTTTTACACAAGTACACCCATCTTGCCTTTTTCCGATGGTGGCTGACGACACGCACATCGTAGGCCCTGCCTCACATGTAATTCCAAATTACCATCATTTTATTATCCAACTCTGTGCCGTGGGTCCGTAGTGCAACCTCGCAATATGCGGTGTGGTCTTCGTCCGGTCTACCTGGAAATTTTGTCCCCACTGCTCACTTCATTGCTCCGCCCAATGACATCAGAATCTTGGGAGTCTCTTTTGGCACCACCCAGTTCACAAAGTCATTCCTGGAAGATGCACTCCACCAGGATGTCACCCGCGCCGATCTCCTTATTAGGCTCGGAGATGTACATGTAGCATATAGAATCTTGACGACCAAATGTTTCCTTCAGCGTCCCTCATATATCTTGCGCATTGTTCCACCCAGCCTAGATTTCCTACACTTCTTATCTGGGTTTGATACTACCATGATGACTATTTTCGGGAGATTGTTAGGACCAAAAGCTCTGGAGGGTACTCAGGGACTTTTGCCACGGCAGCAAGCCACCCTGCCCATCTCTTCCGGTGGTGTGGGTCTTTTGTCCACTGTCACTACAACCCCGTCAGCCTTCCTCGGCAGTTGGGCGTTGGTTGCGCCAGCCCTCGCTTCACGATTTCTCTGCAACCATCGTCCTTTCTTTACGGATGTTGTTGCGCATGTCGACAGTGACATTTTACCCTTCCAGCAGTATCTCCGCTTTGCAAGAGATCTTCTTCCAGCACCGGCGCGAACATGTCTACCACCATTTGAGGAGCTGGTTACTCAAGGTCTCGACCATCTTCAGGAGTCCATTTTCGAACGCGTGCACCGTTATTCTTTTTCCAGCATGCTCTCAAGAGTTGTTTCTGAGTTGCATCGGGCCCGACTTCTATCATGCGCAGGACCTGGAGCAGGGGCATGGTTGGCAGCACGACCCACTATCACACCTTTTCGCCTCTCATCCCCTGTTTTTACTACTGCGCTCCGCCTTCGACTCGGTTTGCCTCATCATTCAGCATTGGGCCTTCAATGGTGCGTCTATCGTCAGCCCATCAATGACCTTGCCATCCACCTCCTCAGTTGTCTATGTGGTGGCGAGCACATTGCATCTCATGATGTGGTTCGCGACGCAGTGGCATCGATTGCTCGAGAGGCAGGGTATCATGTACTGCATGAGCAACCTCATCTACGATCCACGCTCATGTTCCACTCTACACGGCGTCGTGTTGACTTCGTCCTCTCTAGATATAGTAGCTTAGTAAGCTATAGTAATAAACGGTTAAGTAGCTTCTTTGGTTCTTGTTCTTCCCCCCTCTTTTGGGAACTTCTCATCCTATGTACGTTCACCCATTGTACATGTTCTAGAATCTTAGGGTAACACATCCTACGACCGTTCATCTAGAGATGACGGAAGATTTAACGGTGCATTTTTGTCGTTTTTACCCCGGATAAAATTGATAAGATGGCCTATATGGGGGGCATCTAAACACACTTGGAAGTGTGTGATTTGATGAAGTCCACTCAAAGTTATGGAGTTTCAAAGTTGAACCAATCAGAATGCTTGTGTGAACTTTGAGCCCTATGACCAATCACAATTTTTGGGGGGGTCTATCAAACAAGCCAAGTGGCAAAACTGAGCAGTCTTGGGCTCAGCAATGGTCGCTCATGCGACCCGACCCAAGCAGTTACGAGATGAACGGTCATAGGTACTATAACGGTCATAGGGTGCTCTACCCTTCAGGGTTTCATCATGAGTGGGAGAAGGTTAGAGAGGTTATAGCAGATAGAAGAAGCAATGTGTCCGATCGTCCCGGATGGGAGGACGTGAAGATCGTCCCGGTTAATGTCAAGATGTTGTTGTGAAACTGGTCATGTAGCAGTGTAGACTAGGGTGGGCATTACTGAGTTTGCCCTAGTGCTCTGCAGCGAGAGTGGAATGTTTTGAATTGAAATTTCTCGCACGATAAAGACAATAATAATCATCAGCATCTGGCTGTACTTGTACTTGGTACGTAAACAATGCAATTTCTACAGATATTTTCACTTTCATCATCCGGTTGCTATCAATGCCTGCTCCATGCCACAACAACCTACTCTACAAATGCAGTATAGAGACAAACAGACAACTTCCTTGCTTAAGTTTAATTATCCTAAACCACTTGATAGGTCATGGCTGGTAGACAACTGACATTGATTATTGGTTGGGTGATGGTTCTTCTTTTCTTGTGCATGAAGTCAAACAGATGTATACTCTAAATCCAAGTTGGGCAGATTTTGATGTACAATGCATGAAATCCAAAGAAAAATTCTCAAATGATATCTGCAGCAATTAGAAGCAATGCTTCAATCTGCTCTACTGAAAGAGCAGCTTAGTTGGTTTTGAACCAAGATACGACCAAATAAATCACTCCATGACACGATTCCAATTCTAGCCCAAAAGGCTGTACACAGACAGGAGCTGTGGCTCATGATATGGAGAGCCTTACATAGCCCAATCATCCTGTGTGCACTGCAACCCCGAGTTGAAGTTTCAATAAACATCTTTCACCCTCTCACAAATTGTTGATCTACTGATTTAAACAAGTTGGCTGAAAAGCCCAACCGGAATCCTCGCTGTGGAAAGATTACATGGAAAAACTTTTGAGTGTCCTTGCTAGACTTGTTCAAACAAAGGGAATCCCCTTCCCTGTTTTCTCCTTTGAAGGGGTTGGCTTAGTTGTACAGTTGAATGCCAGTAAGTATGACGATACTTACATTCGCACTCCATTAACAAATACGGTTCATATTGAAGAGCTGTGTCGCAGACAAAAGGATTCAATACGGTCCCACGCCTCTTCCAGTAAAACTAGTGGGGTGGCAAACACCACCCGTATCCAATCTGGTGTGCCAAAAGCTGCACCTGCACATACATATGTCACCATCTTCCATAAGATAAGTAGTTTCACAATTCAATTATTTAGTTTAGGAGGGACATGGAGTATTACTCAATGGTCTATGCTTATCATGCCTTATCACCATATAACATGCCACAATCGGGCCCAGAGGATAGAGAGCTGCTGAGGGATGTGTATATGAGAGAGATGAAAGAATTAACAAAAAACGGAAGAAACTTTCAGACATGTCATCCCAAGGCTGAATGTATTACCTGGCAGTACTATGACTGACTCTTCCTTCACCAGTGCTGAAGCAAAAGCCAAGTCATTCCCGAGGCCTTTAAAAGCCCCTGTGTCAATTCTTACCTACAGGAATAGGCACACACAACGAGTCAGCTAAAGAAAGCCATAAAACTAACTCTTGTCATCTGCGAGTCCCGGCATCTTTCCTAAATTTAGGGATATCCCAGTTAGGGGTCGTATCCACAAGGTTTGTTGATACATCTCACCCATGAATTGTCCTCCTCATTGCAGTATTCTCCCCTGTGACATCGTCCTGACACCTGTTAGGCTAGCCCTGATGAGTCAATACCAATCATAAGTTCTCTGATCGTGGAAATTTGATGGAAAGTTAGCAACAGTTGGAAGTTGGAACTAACCATGATATACATTGCTCCCTGTGGTTTTAAGGAGCAATAAAGGCCCTTAATTTGTTGAATACGTCGGTAGCATAGCTCAGCACCAGCCTTGAGTGACTTGAGTGTGTGATCGTAGAAGTCATCAGGAGTGTTCAGCAGCATACCCGATACTGCAGCCTGCTCTCATCATCCATGAAATCCCAGCTGCTCAGACAGTTAGTTTTGCTGCATCACGTACATCACTAGATCTTCCAATCATGAAAATTGATGCAGAAATTTTACTGCTGTTCGCAATGTAGTATTCTGTTGTTGTTCCAACTCCCAAGAAGTCTCAGTGTATTTGTGTCTGCAAAGTCTACACTACTCCTAACATACCAATTTGAGGTCCATGGTAGAAAGGTATATTTACCAAGTGGGGCATTGAGAGCATAACAGGTGCATCACCTGAGATAATGTGGAAGTCCCAATTGTCATTTGCATAAGTCTTGTTAGGGCCTCCACCACCTGTCCCAGCCATGATTTTATTAGATTTTTCAACTTTATCACCTCTTTCAGCCCACCAAATACATCACCCATCTTGTGACAATGTGACAAAGTTGCACCTCCTCAACTGTCATTTTGTAGCTTACTGGGGCTATTGTCAGCCTTGAGAACACATGTCATTTGTGGCCATGATAGTGAACCAACGACAGATGGAGGGCTCCCACCTTCGTTAGTCTTTTAATTGGTAGTATACAGTGACCAACAGTCAGGAGCTAATAAAGTTGCCTCAGACAAAGGGACCTCCATTGACTATCTCTGAAAGCATCATCATTTCAGATAAAACATGTCACTAGCCTGCCCAACTCTTGTACAGAAGAAAGAGCCTGGAGCATGGCTGGCTGCTAATGGCATCCAGTTACTCACATCTTTGTCGGATGTTATTTCAAAACTATGCAAAAACAGGATACTCCAGTGCAGAACACACACCCTTGCTGTAGTTAGAATGCCTTTAGGATCACCAATAATGATCCACCCTAAGCGCCAACCTGGTGCAAGCCACCTCTTTGAGATGCCCCCCACAGTGAGCACTGGCACTTTAAATGAGAAAGTTGCCATCGGTACGAATTCTGCATCACCAAAGACCATGTGTGCATAGATTTCGTCCGAAATAATTGGCACTCTAAGCCTCTCTGCAACAGCTGCAATCTGTCCTGCGGGAACATGTTAACAGTTTGAATCTTGCTGATAGAAAGAGAGAGAACATAAGGAAGGGAAAAACAAGCACAGTGTACTGAAGCATCAAACAATCAATCAGTTGATGATTGATGGTAATTCCTCTAATTGAGAACAGCCCATCCCAAAAATTAAGAATGTGCCCAGATCACAAATATATTATGGATCGCACCTTCGCCAAGTGTTGGTGCTTGTACACAGAGCCACACGGGTTGCTGGGATTACATATGATCCAAGCAGCAGTGTTCTCATCAACAAGCGACGCCACTTGATCCAGATTAACTTCCCAATGCCTTTCTGGAATTAGGTCATAGTACCGACATTCCACCCCATGGTATTTGGCGAAAGTTTCATAGACGGGGAAGCCAGGCCTTGGCAACAGCATGTTGACGCCAGTTGTCGCCAGGGCAGCAATGCACAGCTGAATCGCTTGAGAGCATCCAACAGTGATACATATGTCATCAGGTGTAAGCTGAAACGGTAGAGCTGCGGAGTGATAGTCTGCAACAGCCCTGAAATGTTTCAAGAGCAGAGTTATAATTTCGGCATGACAAAACTTTGATAATACGTAACAAATTAAGAAGGCTATAAAGTGCCAAGTTATTCCCAAAACACTCATTGAGAACCTGTTCCTGCTTGAAGCAAGATGCTGACAATGTTCAGGTTCAGCATGCCAGGTACTTGAAGCTGTTGAACCACCACCAGTGAGAGAAATAAAAAAAATCTCTCACCAGTTACTACAAGAGAGCAAGACCAGAGCAATGCATCAGGCTCAGAAGAAAAGAGAAGAGCACAGCAGGACGAGGACAGAACCTACGCAACTTGATGGAAAGATTCAGGTTAAACAAAATGACCAACTACGGTTGCATGACCAGCTTTGATAGTTGAAAGGAAGGGCAATACTTGCGACATTCATGGAATCCTGCGGAGTGTGCATATCCATTGAACTTGTAGCTCTTTGTGGCGGCCACCATTGCATCAACGGCAGCTTCAGGGACCTTCAGATGGCCGAAGGCAGTCGGATCCCCTTGTGCCAGAGAAATTTTCTCCTTGCCTTCTGATGAGACTACACACAAAGACTCAAGTAGGTCTCGAATTGGATTCACGCTTTGCAGAGCTGCAGAGCTTGCTTTCACGTTCCATTCATGATTTAAGTTTTTTTCCTGTATGCAAAAAAAAGTGCGCAATGAACTCAGAGAGAAGTTTAAATCATGCACCAATCCTGTGATTTCTGTCCCGAGCGTAATATGTTACACTCTGCACCGTTGTCTTCAAGCAGATGTTGCTGGCAGCAATGTCTACCAAGTCGGCAACCAGGTCAGGATGGATAGGTCATGACTCTATATCGGGTTTTATCACGAAGAACCTTGCAAAAAATATTCTGACAGACAGGCTTTGCAGGGAGTACACGATTGAGCACAATTGAAACTGAGGAGCACACTCGATGTACACTTAAAACTTGAGCCATATTGGCAGATAGTGCACTGCACTTCTCTGCAGCCGATTGGCTGCAGATTGGCACTTAATTCATGACACCCTGAGTAAGTAAGCTGGAGTGCAGCCAATGGCTGTACAATCTCAGGTCGTGTAGCCAGATGAGTTCGCTTGTTCTTACAGCTTTCTAGAAATCTTGTCGTGGCAACATCTACAATCAAGGACGTAAGACATCAGAACTGGTAGTGGTCGTAAGCCTCTGCGATAGCACAAAGGAATGAGGATTCGACATACAATTCAGACGCACGGTAACGTAAGACTACCTGTGGTGCAATCACATTGGTTAAACGACCTCCATTGCTCAATCGATGCTGTACAGCATCCCGCAAAGCTCGACTATTGATTCGAGTGACTGCCGCAGCTAAGTTCGCCATCCCGTTGAATTCTTCTTCAGCCATTACCTCCGGGGCAGCCACAACACGGAACGTCTCCGCCTGATGGCATGTGCCATACCCGTGGCCCGACCTGTTGCCACGGTGCACAAACCTTTCTTGCATAGTCGTGTTCGGGGTCACCTCCACCAAAACTCATGGAACACACAGAACTCTCCTTGCGTTCAGTGCAAGATGCCTTCTAGTCTAGTCACCAACCGTCACCAACCCGAGAAGATCGGGGACAAAAACACACTGACACTTACTAGCTACCCCTTCACTCCCGGCGGACAAATTCAGTTATCTCCGCCGAAAGAAGCTGCAGCAGCACCCGCACAGCCGCAGTATCACAGCCAAGCCTCACAGATGTCGCCTCTCACAGACCACCCCGAGCAACAGAGAGAGAGAGAGAGAGAGAGAGAGAGAGGCTCCAGTAAAGAGAGAGAACGAGACTGACCGCCGCTATAACTGGTCATGCGAGCCTCCCTGTTTTAGCATTTCGCCATTTTACTTTCCTCTATTATTTCTCCCCTTTTTCTTGTTTCTACGAAAAGTAAACTGACCGACCATGCCGCCGCACGGCGGGAATGTTTGGATGATGTTACGTATACTTCATCCCGAACACACGGATGCGAAAAGGATGGAATTCATTCGTCATTCTGTGATTCCGTCCCAATCCACTTTCGACCACGTGGCCGCAGTAAAGATGGCGACGACAAAAGTCCCTTCAATGTCGTTGCCCGGATACCTCCACGTGTCGCGCGTGTGCGCACCCATGTTCCCGCGTGGCCGCCGATCGCCTACCCACACTTGTCGACTCACTCCTCACGTGATATGTCGCCCGGAGTTCGGCATGCCATAAATGAGTTAGTTAATTTTACGTGAATATTATTATTTAGTCTGTTAAGTGTCGTAATAAACACCCAAAATCCTTAACGGTAACTTCTTTATGCGTAGGATTTCATAAAGAATATGTTCGAACTTCGAGAAAAAGAAATAAAGGAATACTGTGCGCTCAGCTCAAACCAGAGGCTCCAAAGGCCGAGTAAACCCGAGGAGAACTTTTTTGCGCAGACTGTTCATTAAAGTTGAAAAGGCAGCCCGATTTTGGAATCATTGTCACTGCCACAGCTCTGACGGCCCAGCGAGTACATATTTAAATGGATCGATCACAATGAGTAGCGCAACTTCTATCGTAAATGATGCATGAGACTGGTCGTGTGGGGTCCAAGTGGCCGAGCGTGCGAGCAGCCACAAGTTGCAACCCGCGCCATAGATTCAAGATATGTAAACGAAACCCCCCTCCTGCACACTCACTCACATGCCTGGTGTGAGGTTTTGTGTGTATCAGTACGGGGCTCTCACATGTAGAACATCCGTCACCTGCAGCGTATTTCTGAACCGACTGCATCAACTGGCTTGCATGCACTTTAGCTCCTGTGAAGACGTGTCTCACTCAAGACACAAAAGCCTAGTCAGGGTTGAGGCGGCGATGTGGACGAGTGTGAGTCACACAGCAGCAGCACAGTTATCCCCACACGGCTTGCTTTTATGCAGTGCAATATAATACAATATCAGGGGTACTAGTAAAAGGCATGTCATTAACTTTGTGGTGCCGAGAAGAGAGAAAGTCGCGCAATGCAGTGCAATACTTATAATAGAGTACAACGGGTTACTAAAAGGCATGTCAACATTGTGGTGCAGAAAAGCGATGGGGTCGTCGACAATGGCCTTGCCGTGCAATATAATACAACCCCTTGGGTAAAGGCGTGTCAACATTGTTTTGCCCAAAGAGATAGACTCGAGATGGTGAAATCCCAATTCCCACGTGTATATCTGAGGTGGTCAGGTGATGCGGCGTGGGCTCTTGTCGGGCTATAATCCGTTCTGTGTGGCCTCTGTCTGAGTACAGTGAGAATATCAAAACTATGATCCAGAAGAAAGAATTTATCAAATCCATATCGCCGATATTCTTCACCAGACTGCAACAACTCGTAACAAAAGAGCACCTGTCGATAATCGCTGAGTGCCACCCATGTCTTCTGAGCTCATGAAATCCTGATACCTTCAGGTGTGGTAAGTTATATGGTGAGAGGAGAAACTAACCACCTCTTTGGAAGTAACCTCGCTAGCACAAGGCTCATTGGACAGCCCAAGGGTAGGGGGAGCATACCAGCATATATAAGTAGTGAGAACCCAGTGTCACATTTCTCCCTTCATTCAAAAGTAAAAATTGTAAGAAATTGAGACATTTGTTCTAAGTATTCTCAAGGACTCGGATTTAATTCACTTGTAGCTGTAATATCTCATAAATGGGATAAGTTACAGAAACGCGAGCTGCATGGGCCGGGCTACATACTGCTATGTACCCTCACTCTGACGGCCTGTGCCATTCACGTCAGACAAAACAAAAAGAAAAGACGGGGCCTACAAACAGTGAGCCAAAAGCTAAAGATAGCGGTCTCCCGAGTGCCAGGGAGTGAGGCGCCTGATACTATTTACGCTCAATTCCCAGCTGTCATCCCTTGGCGGCGCCAACTTCGAGTGATACGTACCCAAATATATCTTTGCATGCATTGCATTTGTGCAGTTTGCATGAGAATCTGAGATTATGAGGATTAACAGACCGGGTGACAGATCAGTGGGTGTACATTATGTGTAATCTCATTTGTTGTTAGCCTCACAAAAGGGTTTTACTTTCCCCGGCGTCCTACTTTTTTTTTAAAAGGGAAATACACCCGTCTCGGGGTTACTACTCCCTACATATACTTCTGTAGCTGTCCGCGGGGGTTCCACAATCAGCCATGCCTCTTAATTATACCTCTCACAAATCAGGCCCCTTAATTATAGTGATAGGAGAAAATAACCAGTGTTAGGCGGTTCTTGCATTTTGTGAAGGAACCTTCGATTCCGGTTCCACAATAATTTCAATAGACGGTTCCGGATCCGGTTTCGGTTGCTTTTTCTTGAGCCGGTTCCAGCCCGGTTCCGGATCCAACTTTTAAACATGGGAGTGGTTCTGGTTAGGTTCCGATTCTATTTTTAAATTGTTTTTATTTATCTAATGATTTTTAAAACATTTTATCAGTATGAGAAATTAGTTGGTACATTAAAATTTCAACTAAAATTCAGGGATTTTGTGAGTTTCCATTGAAACAAAAATAAACTCAAAAACATGTAAGAGAAAATAGATAAATTTTTGTGGCTTGAAGTTATTAATATAATTGAGCTAGGTTGATGTATTGGCATATACTAGCAATTTGATTAGTGAACCCAGGACTCTCACCGGGAGCTGAAAGGTTGAACACAAGATCTCATGGAGCTGAAAATTAAACCCAAGATCTCATGGAACTCGAGGATTGAACCTAGGATCCCATGGAGCCTGAGAGAGTTAAAGAAGTTTTGCCATTGGGCCCACTAGGTCTCCACACATTTGAGGGGTTAGGCCATCTTATGCCATAGGCCCACCAAGGGTTTTGGGAGAATCCAAGAGCCTGAACAGGAACTTGCGTTTAGCCCCAATCACACCGGTTCTCACGCGTGTAACTACCGCAAGAACCGCCGGTTCCGGGATGTTCTGTTGGATGCGGTTCTGTAGGACTGGGTCACGTTCCGGTCCGGTTCCATATAACCGAACCAGAACCAGCGGTTAACCCGGGTCCAAGCGGTTAACTGCCAAACACTAAAAATAACCTCTTTCATAGTAACCTCGCCATGAGGCGCGAAGCACGAGGCTCTAGGGACACCGCCAAAAGGAAAGAGGAGAAGATTATACCACACCCGACAAGATAGCAGGATTTGAACCCAGAATCACATGGTTGGCACTCAATGCTCTATCCAACTGAGCTACCAACTGGTGGTTTGCGTTGTGAGTCTCTCATTGAAAGAGGAGCGAGGGTTGATTATTAGGTATTATTATTATTTATTGGCTCTTCTTTATTCTAAAGAGGAAACCAAGCAACATCGGTGTCAAAAATCGCTAAGCCCCTTGGGCCTTTCCCAAGTGTCATCTCCTTTGCAACGCTAAAAACTACTTCCATGATGTGCCTTCTCCAGATAACCCCTCGCTTAGGTAACATTTTTGTTATTGAACAACTTCTGAAAAATAAATGGATAAAATTTTAAGCTTAGTATGGATGAAAGTAGATTCGACTATTCACAAAGAGGAGCCCTTAACCCTCAAGTGTCAAACCGACCCGTTTTGGGTTATTTAGGTTTCTTTCATTGCCTTCTACTTTGAGGGGGCACTTATTGTCATGGTTTGACCTCTTCTTTCCCGAAAAAACTTGGTTCGAATTTGCTATCAAACCAACAAGTATGCAGGAACTGTAATTGACCTTGGTAGTGGTAAGACTCGTGGGGGGCCAACATGGGTTCCACTAGATATTCCAGAGTTGAGGGCTTTTTTGGGAATTTGTATGTTCATGGGTCTAAGAAAACAACCAACTATGAGGTCCTACTGGTCTAGGTCTAGCAACTTCTTTGCTTGCTCACACATCCGCAAGGTCATGAAGAGATATAGGTTTGAGAGCATAATGCGATGCCTCCATTTAGTTGACAATGCTACTCTATGTCATGAGAAGACCAGCCCACAGTATGATAGATTAGGCAAGTGTCGTTGGCTTGTAGAGGAATTTGTGAGGTTGAGACGTTGTTACTTCAAACCAGGAAAGTACATTACTGTGGATGAGATGATGATTGCATACTCAGGCACCTATTGTTCTTTCCGCCAGTACATGAAAAACAAGCCTATAAAGTGGGGGATCAAGGTGTGGTGTTTGGCTGACGCTGAATCCAAATATGTCTACAACCTGAATGTGTATTTGGGAGCTGAGGCTGCCAATGATGGGGTGAAGGCTAAGGGGACAGAAAAGATTGGACAGGGGCATCAAGTGGTCATGAAGGGGCTTTTCCATGTGGGTCATACAGTTGTTATGGATAACTTTTTTACCTCTCCTAGACTTGTGTGGGAGTTGTTGAGTGGGGACATATGTTACTGGCACTTGTAGAATTGATAGGATTTGGGTTCCATCCTCCTTGCTTGGGCATAGTAAGGGGGCTCGTGGAGACCTTTGGTACAAGATGCACAGGTCTCGTAAGGTGTGTGCTGTGATTTGGTGGGACAGTCGGCAAGTTTTTATGATATCTTCAGCGTCTAATCCACTCCCTTCTGATGATGAACCAACAGTAACAGTGAAGAGATGGGATGGGACTCTTGGAAAGAGGGTGGAGGTTCAATCTCCCCCTGTGCACATTGAGTACCAAACATACATGCGAGGGGTTGATGTGCAGGACCAATTGAGGGGGTCGTACTCTACGCAAAGGCGAACCCATAAGTGGTGGCATCGGATCTTCTTCTTTGTGCTTGACACTTCCTTGGTGAACATGTGGATCTTGTACCGGTTCCACATGGCTGCTTTGGGCAAAAAGACTTGCACTCATGCACAGTTCAATTTATTACTTGCAGAGGCATTGACTCGAGGATGGCAGCAAGGTACCACTTGCACATCGGTGTGGCACCATTAGCATTTGCTGGCATTCACACAGTTGAGCGCTCTTCCTTTCGTCGCCGATGCATTGTATGCTCTCAGCGCTGCCGCACCTTTTGCAGCTAATGTGGTAGTCGCTTTACGTGCCATGGCACTTGCTTTTTTAGAGTCCACCGTAGACACCGCTATGTTTTGGCTTCTTGGTAGTGGGCTGCTGGGATTGACCTAAGAACAAGTAGTTTTGTTGGTCTTCTTTTGGGGTACATTTTTGTTGGGATTGACTTGAGAGCAAGTAGCTTTGTTGGTCTTCTTTTGGGGTATATTTTTGCATAAACTTTTGGTACGGGAGAAATGGGACTAATAGAGAGAAGGCTATTGGGCAGGTCAATGTATTATGGCAGGTCTGCTATTGACAACATATGGCATGGTTCTGTAGCTATTGACTACTTAGTGACCTTCAGAAAACAACACAGTAATATTAGATAGGTTGGGAGAGGAAGGGATGGGGACTCCGGGATGGTAGTGGTGGGGATATAGAAGGGGGGGAACTCGGCTGTGTTTGGGCAGTACAAGTGGGTTCAACCCCCACACGAGTCAAGGATGTGAGTTATATTGTTTGGAGGGAGACAATGAGAGTAATTGGAAGGGATTGGAGGGGGGGACTCGGCTGTGTTTGGGCAGTATAAGTGGGTTCAACCCCCACAAGAGCCAGGGATGTGAGTCGCATTGTTTGGAGGGAGAAAGTGAGAGCAATTGAGTGAGATTGGAGGCAAGATCACTAAGTTCATGCACTTGCTGAACTAGTGGGCATATGATAGAATGATGAAATGAAGAAGTTCAAATCATGTTTGAACCCCTCAGTAAAAACATTGAAGAGCATGCAGGCAAGGAGAATTGAAATGACTCATAAATAACAAATTATTGAATGCAGTCCAAAAGACTTGAAAAAACTGACAATTGTAGATTGAATTGATTTGATTGATTGATTAGATTGAAATTGTAATTTGAACCCCTGAGATTGAAAATTCCACCCCCTGAAATTGTAATTTAATAGTTATTTTGATTTATACAGTCCCAGAATTACTAACTTATTAATTTAAAATCAAAAACAAATTTAAAATCCCATTCAACTTAGAAAGGACAAATGTACAGATGATGCGAGAGAAGTTCAAATATAGTTATAAAGGTGTAGGGTCGGTAGAGGATATGGGCAGGTGAAAAGAGGGGTGGCACCAAAGTTGAGGGCGGGGTTCTTAAAGGGACCCGCCCCAATGGTGGGGTCCACAAGCCAACTTCATCCCACAAATGAGGGGTGAAACGGTCTCAAAACCCGCTAGGTACAAGGGCTAGAGTACGAAATACGGTAGGGCTGCAGGCCAAAATATAGGTTGGGCTGGGAATTATCGGGCAGGGCCCGAAAATATCCTAAAACATTTCCCAATTGGATTGAATTTTTTTCTACAACAACATTTGCATGCAATGCTGACATGGACCAGAGGGATTGAGAATTGGATGGTGGATGTGTCCTACGTAATTTTTGAAGCTCAAATTTTGTTTTGCCCGCTTCAAATTGGGTTTGGAGACCCCCCCAATTTGTGAGTACAAAGCAGCCCACACGAAAACAAGTCAGAAAAAAACGAAAATTTCAGGGAAGGCGTGGCATCAAGTGAGGTACACAATTCCCAAGACTCTCATATCGTGCAAAGCAAAAATTGCCCAAATTTGGTGAATTTCTTGGTCTTTTATGCTCTTCAATTTTAGGAAGGATTCTTTTTGGGGCACATCTGCATGTTATAATCTTCTAATCTGGCAATTGGATAGGGGTGCAATTTTTTGAGGTCATGGTTTGGGTAGATGGGCAGTAAATTCAACGGTCACTTTTACAGGGACTTAGAAATCTTGGAGATAAAAAAGATTTAGTGGGCCAGGGTCCTTTTTTCACAGCATGTCGTGAAAATGGGCCACGACGCTTAAGGGTTAATCAGAGCAGAAGTCGTGATCGATCACGACATCTATCCAAAAGCCCAAAAGCCCACCGAAAAAAAAAAAAAAAACACTGTTAAAAATTAGAACAGACGATCACGACTTTCAGGAATTGAATTGGAAGCTACGGCACATGGAAATAAAGGAAAATCAAAGAAGAAATATCTGTAGTTAACCTTTTGCAAAGTTGCCTTGGTACTGGCTCTCAAAGTCATTCGATTTGTTGATTCTACCCTCTTTGGCAGACTCCCTGAAAAAGCAATGCTTCTAGGTAAGCCCCTTCCACTTCCAAATGTATGCCTCAAGGTGAAATTTGGAATTGCCATCGTTACGTTCAAATCCTCAGCTGCTTAGACAAAAAAAATTGTTTTTTTCTTCAACTGCCACAAAGAAATCCAAAGGAACAATGAGTAAGAACAACAGAGAAGTGGAACGAATTTGAAAATGACACAGAGAATGGAAACGCACAAGTAACTTGGGGAATAGACTACCTGACTCCAGAATGTTGCATTGTACAGCCAGGCATCAAACAGTTGGTTGGTAAACCCTGCCACTTTGGAGTTGGCGGCCTCCTTCGAACTATTGGGGAACACGTTAATATGCAGGGTGCCATAAGTTAGGGAGAAGAAAGAGGTGGAAAATTAAAAGAAAAAACCAGTGTTGGGTAGTATATTTTATAGCTAGGTTACCTATTTATAGCCAGGTTACCTGCGGGGTATATTAGGGTCCCAGCATATAATAGACAGTGGCCCGCCCATTGCATGATACCCTGACCCAACCCTATTGGCCGGGTATTTAACTGCGTCCTACTCGTATCGGACCCTATCCTAAACCCAACCTTCTAAGGATACCCCAATTCTACTCGGTTTCTATCTGCTCCACTGGGTCGGGTCCGATTTATGCCCACATGGTCCCATAGTAGCCCACCACAACCCACATGTACTCTGTCTTTTCTATTGGACCATACATAAATATACTAAAAAAATGAATTACTTGCTCTTTTTTCTATTGGACCACACGTAAATGCATGGTAATTACCGTTTCTCTCTTCGATTTTGGCTGGGCTCATCCTTAACTGCGTGTGTGTAATCTACCTAATGGCTTCTCAGGGGTTTTATTTTTTCCCTCTTCAATAAAATTATATGCCAATGAATTTATTTTATTTTACTTTAAAAAAAAAAGTGATGCTCGATAGTCAAATTAGAAGGGAAAACAAGAAAAAATAAACCTGAAAAAGGTCGTGAAGCATATGAGGGGGATACATCCCGGAACATTTTCTTTAAAGTGTTGAAGACATAAATTAGTTGCGCCATATTCTTTTGGACTGTCTTAATTTTTTTTTTTCTTATATGACTACCCGGACATACCCTACTTGGCTTATTATTCAGATCTTATTTTACTCAAGCTCTCTTGGGAAGAGAGGGAATATGTCCTATGCAAACATATTTACTACATCTACCCCCGGAGGATGTTATGTGATCCTAAACGAGCCAAGTATATTCACCAATGTACCCTTGGTTACTGTGTTCATATACTACTGCAGCGAGACAATTCACTTAGAATTTGAGAGGTTGCAAGCCTTCACCATGTTCGTCATGTGATTGCCATTGCCATCACCAAAAGCAATGATATTGAAATTTGCGTTATAGTCTATAACTTCCAATGTCCAAATATTGTCGTGTTTCCGCCTCACTCCAACTCTTTTTGGACCCTGTCTTCTTCCCATAGTATGCATTTCAGTTCACATTTTGCATCCACGGTAATATGGGCGCTTGTATTTCACACAATTATAGGCTTTATTTCTGTATTTCTCGATTTTGCTCACGCTTTGTGTGGAAAGTGTGAGCATGCTCACGTAATCTGCTCACGGCGTCTGACATGACCTTGTCATGGATATACGTTTGGATATGATGCATACGTTGTTTGCAAAACCTACCAAGTTGAACATGATACTCTCCACGATACTAAACATTTTTCCGACTTTTCTCGGTAGAATTTCATTGTATGTTTACCCTTTGCAATCATTTGATTTTAGTTCTCACATTCCCATGTGGAGCAATAGCTACAAGAAACCTGCATGGATAGATGGTCAACCGGATGCCACAGCAGCAGCGGCACACATTCTCCTCAAACCCTTCATGATCTTGATTGGCGGGATAGAAAGGTTCGAGTTCAAAGAAACTACCACTTTCCAAATGAGTTCGGCATGCATTTCATTTTCTTGTCAACATCTGAAGCTGTTATTTTCCCGTGGGGACAGAGACTTCTCATGTGACTACCAACCAAATTGTGTACACTCTGTACCAGATGCAGAAGATAGGAACGGTAAAGTTATCGGAGTTTAGAACAATTCTCCAACCGAAGTGATGAAGAAGTGCGAGAGCGTCAAGGCTTCTGGCACTTGGTACAGCCTTACGAGAGATGCATTTCTAGAATATATGTACACAGCAAGTTTCTGCACCCATCGTTTCTATTTTTTTTTTTGTGCATTCATTGCAATAGATTTTTGACATGGTTCATTTGCTTGGCATCAAGAAATTACTGATGTAGGAGAGAGAGGAGACGGAGTATTACGAAACAACCTCAAAGGAGATGAGAACTGCGAAAGACGTCGAGTTGGCTATTACACAGGAGATAGATGGCCAACGGAAGCAACTCCTCTCTAGCTTTATGAAAGCAACTCCGCATAGTGGATCGGCTTGCATTTGGGCCCGAGTTCTTGGCACAGATACAAGCCCGTTACAACAAATTGGCAAAACCAGAGATGACGTCGGAGAAGCTGCACAGGTTGTCAACAGAATGTAAGATGCCATTATCTCAGGATAGGCCTCTCATTTTAGATTAATAGCGCCTTAGATATAGACGCTTGAGGCCCATGGGGGTGGGTAGTTCGGGAGGATCTGTGGAGGAACCTCACCACAGATCGCGAGGAAGGAAGGTTTATGACGGCTCTGCTAGGTACGGAGAAATGGTTACTTTACCCCCGCCCAAGTCCACGAACAAGGGTATATCGCTGTTTTTTCGACGGTAGACTTAGCTTACCGAAGGTTTGTTGCCTTATCCCCATGGTATAAGACCCACTTTAGCCGCCACGAGACTTAATTTTTTATTTGTTTTTTCAATTACAGAAAATATTGTACAATAATTTTAATATGCCAAATTGCACTCACTAATGATTAAGCCCCAGTGAGACGTAATCTCCTCTTCAGAATAAAGAAAAGCTAATTAAGTAATAAAAGTTTCAAGGCTGGCAAGCAAGCCTGGTGGTAAAGTGCAATCAATGATGATGAAGTGGTTTGTCAAAAATCGCTAAGCCCCTCTTGTGCTTTATGATAAATAAATGAATGAATTTTTAAATTTATTATGAATGAAAGAAGATTTCACATATTCTCAAAGTATAGCCATATGCGACTAGCGCTTGCTCTATACATTGAGTTGTGGATAGCCTAGGGTAGCGCCTTGGGACAGGTTACACGACGAGAGACGCTCTTGTGGATTTGCTGGTGGGACAAATGAGACCCTTCCTACGAGAGACCTGCGACCAGAGGGGTGGGGTTGGGCTGGTTTGGGGCTACTCGCTCCTTTATATTGCCCCACCATGCATGGACCCGGCCACGCATTGAACAGGCTATTAATTGATAAGTGTAGCAGAATGGCACCTCAAAAAGTCCATTCTTCTCTCACTTACTCTAGTCTGGTTTGTCCTTTCTGCCTTTTGTTCAGGCATGAGACTAGTTTTCCCCTTCTAGTTGGTGGTCTCATTCAAGTGGATCAAACGCGGCGTAGGCAAAGATATGACACAACACGGTACCCGACTGCCATTAGCACCAACACCCATGCCTCCTCGAATCCCTCATTGAGAACTATATCATGTAATGCCGGAGCATTTTGAATACTTTCACATATTCCATTCTTTGAGCAGTTGTACATCTGATCTGGAGAGTACTGCACTTTTTGGAGCAGACGAAAACCGTAGAATATGTATGACAAGTACTTTACCCACCGCATAAATATCGGGATTTTCTGTGTCAAAGCGGCAAGTCGGTTAGTGTATGACTAGCCTTACTATTGTTGTTGTGAACAAGTTCAGGGTTGAGATCAAGATTACTGTCAGGTTCCATGGGCACTCCTAATCGCCCCTAAGAGAATCACCCCCACATTTAACAAGGCGCTATTGGTCTAAAACGAATATTTCCTAAGGGGCACCCCCACCAAATCGCCTTGCATGCACCTAAGCATAGTGCCACAACATACATCGTTGTCCACCACATTCTAAACTCACAATCCTAGAAAGCTATGCCACAATGGGAGTGTGTTGAGGGCCTTGTAGGGTGGATTCCTTTAGCAAAAGTGCTATTGGCTTAACTTAGTTTATGTGAATATAGAGTGGATTTCACTTTGAAGGACTAGGGGCGTTTGTTTCCTAGTGTGATTACTTCATGCTTCTAGAGTTTTCATTGTCTTCCACTTCTCTTATTTTTCATCTCTTATCACTACAAGAAGATCAGCCTCCTCAACCCTCAGAAGGGGAAAAATCTATCTCCATGTCCCAAGTGAGGCTTGACACCTCACGTGGTCAAATGAAGTTCCAACACAAAAAACGAATATAAATATCCAAAATGTCCTAATTAACTAGAAATAGGTAATTCTAGTTAACCATGACTAAAACCATGACACGCCCCTTGCGAAGGGGCGCAAAATAGACGTCTCTTGATAAGGGGCGATCGATTTTTGGGGCGCCCATGACAAGTAGTTTGTCAGCAAGTGCAACAAGGCAACAAGTGCCATGAATTAAGGGGGGGCGAATGGGATGGTCTCCATGGAACCACCCCATAGCGTTTTTATGGGACGATTCCTTCTGAGAACGGTTAGAGGCACTGCAAGTGTTTTAAGGTCTGTCTGTGGTTGTTGCACAGACACAGAAGTAGAGCTCTAGTAGATGGTTTTTGGAACAATGGACTAGTATAGAACCCCTCACCTGGACATAGTAGCCTCCTGCAAGAAGGAAGACAAGCAAGCATAGTGATGATATGATCCCCGCTGTCTTAAGACTGAGCGTGGCCGCACCAAACATCTCTCCAAACCCCTGTCAAATCAAGTGCACAATCTGAGCTCTCTGCAAAAGAGATGAAATGTATATAGAAAGGTTGGAGAGTGATAGAGATGTTTCAATTGACTGAGCATGCACGTCCACTAGCCATGAGTCCTACATCTAAATCAATGAAACAAGATTAGCTAGCTAGGGGGTTCTGTTCACATGCCTGACCAGTAATGCCAATGAGATAGGTAGCAAGAAGAGTGAAAAAGAATCCCATGAAGCTTCGCCGAAGTCCAGCCATGAAATAGAGAACCACAACGAAGAGCGTGGGGTACATAAGCTCAGCGATGATGTCACTCAGAGTGCTACTGAGGTAGTAGGCACTGAGCCGATACATCTCGGCTGCCCGTTCCTTGGCCAAAAATTGGCGCTCCATTGGGAAGGTCATGAGTGTTGTCCACATTGAGAATGTGGCCCAAAAGATGCAGATATAGAAGAGAAGGCCCAACTGTGTTGACAATTAGAACATAGACATTGAGCACACTTCAGTCAACTCAGAAGTAAGACTCTGAGGCCCAATAGCTCGTACATTTATCGAAGTTTTTTGTCTTTTGACGTACATAAACCTCTACTTGCTATCTGTTGGACACTTGAACTTAGCGCCTAGGTATTTCAATCATGGAGGAGAAGATTCTCAAGTGTTTTAGTTTGTACCTGGTCTTGGATTCCGGCATTGGTGCTAGGTGTTTGTTGCCACCAAAGAAGGCCCAAAAGGGCAGCAACCCCTATGGCCTGCAAAAAGTTTGCAAATACTATTGAGATAATATAGATGAAGTCACTATTAGTGTTGCATACTCAGTATGTGGGGACCACTAGTAAGAAAATCACATCTTAATAGTCATATAGCTGTTTTTTTTTCCTGAATCAGGTATGATATTATGAGCGATAATTGTCTCCATATGCAGGTGTCTCCATATATGTCGGATGAAAACCCGTTTTGGATGAAACATTGGATGACAAATAGCCATATCGACATATTAAGTAAGATAATGTCCATCCGTTGAAGCAATCTCAAATAATCCTCGCAGCAGACTCGATGCTCCCGCAACTCGGATTATTCTCGATAATGCTCCTCCACGTTGACATTATCTAATACATAACTGAGACTCGATAGTGCCATAGGGGTCCAATAACATTATTGACTAATCCGTTCAAAGTTAGGTTCAAATATTTTCCACAAACTAGGACCTTACAATAAGAGCAACGTACTATGTAGCTAACATGTGAAGGCTCTCATACCTGGATAAACCGCAAACTACTGCAGTAGTCTTTGCGACGCTCCTGGATTGTGCGCTTGAGTAATATCACAAATTGGGTCCACCAGGATGATGTCCACTCTCTCTTTACTCTGATTGCTTCCACCAACTCTTTAGGGACTTTCCCCATTGCATGCATAGATCTTCTCTCGATAGGCTCTAGTTTTGTCCTATACTTTCTCCTTAAGTACTGTCCAGGCCCAACACCAAGATACATAGACATAGGTGATCAGGGTAGTAGAGAGAACTCCAAATGCAAAGGTATTCAAGAGATGACTAAAGACAAGGGGAAAAAATAGAGAAGTCTTTTGGAAACTTTTTCACATCCAAAGGACTTCCAGAGCGTCCAAATTGCAAGAGAATTAAAAGAACAGGATGAAGACAGAGAGAAAGAGAAAGAATCAAATAAAAAGTATTACATACTTGCACATAAGGACCGGCACACACGGAGGCCGAAGGGTTGGACAAGGACACAAGCAGAACCACAAAGAACCAAAGAATTAATTACCAGTGTTGCGCGGAGGTTTGATTCGTGGATATTTGACGAAGCACTAAAAAAAACTGTGTGGGGCAATCCAAATTTTGAAAGGTGCTAAGGATGGATGGAAGCAGAAACATCTTCGATCTGACAGAATTGATCTATCTTGTTAGCGTTGTACCTTTAAAACGAGGTCTCTCTGAAATTCTTCAGGGCTCTGACTGGGACTGCCAACAATACCCCTTGAAGCACCAAGCGGGTTCATGGCTATGTCAGTGGTCCCGACCACAAACCTCTCCCAACCCTCGCAGGCTGCAGCCATCTTCAAACCTTGCTTACTTTCTTGAAAGGAGCTCGACTCGACGGTTTTCTCACCATCGAAGTTCTCTTTTCTTGGCTTCGGCCAGCCATCAGCTGGAATGGCCCCACCTGAGTAATATAACATCCCTTTGGCATGTTTCTCCAGATCATGTGGAATGGAGATGTCAGATGTCATTCCCGTTGCCAAATCGAGCAAGAAATCTGCTGGATTCATAGCAATCTGAGGTGTGAATCTCAGAGAAGCAAAATATGTCATGGCTTCATTTGCATACCCAGAGTAGAGTGTGTGGCCCTCGGAGATCAAGATGAGCTTATCAAACATATGAAACATCCGACTGGATGGCTGGTGAATTGTCGTAACTATGACCCTCCCTGCCTGTGTGCGGTATGGCAGTTTCAAGTGTTAGGTCATGTACAGCATGTCGAATGATTTCTAAACATCTTTGTACGTCAGGAATCAACAGAAATGAAATGAAAATCGTGTAACGTTCGGGGAAAGCGGAAAGTTCGCGGAAAGAGAAAGCACATGTGAAACAAGAATGAGGGAGCCACAAGCAGCCCCAAAACAACTATCAATGCTCAAGGGATTTTCTACTCCTGATCCTTGTGGTTGGGTATCTCGGAATAGACAATAGAATCTCTCATGGATCTCATATTAGAAAGGACGGTGAAAGAAGAACTGTTCTTCACTTTCGATTTCTCTGTTGTTTCCAGCGCATGCAGGGACTGGCGGTCCTCAGTTGTAGGTTATTCCACCTACCACACTCTATCCGCAGACTGCACGGATATAGCCCACCCTGAACCTCCCCAAATCCCAACGCCCTCCGAAGAGAGGGAGATAGTGATTAAATGGACCGCAAGATTCTACCGTCACACCAAGATATCTCCCGAGAGAATTGTGCAGATTTGTCGTACATAAGATTGGCTGGTTTCCAGGTTGGCCTTACGTGATGTAATTCAATAAGTTCTCGTCTGATGCATCTGCGGTCCTGCTTGGACGACCCTCCGCATTTTGTATCCAGAGGAAGGCAAGGTTCGTAATATTTAGCTCGGATATAATCTTTATGATATGGATGTGTGTGAACGAGAGAGTTAGCTCTAGTGTAATTGAGAGAACGCTCGGAGGGGTTGCAGTATGACAGAACCTGAGCGTTTCTCCTGAGGACTTGCAAAATCTTGAGGGCAGTGGTGGAGTCAAGGCCGGATGTGGGTTCGTCCAGGAAGAGCAGTGAGGGGTCCACCAATATTTCATAGCCGATGCTGGTGCGCTTTCTCTCTCCTCCAGACACCCCACGTACAAAATGACCCCCAATTATTGTATTCCGACATCTGCATGCATGTCCGGCTAACTTCAGCAACGTAACCATGAGTAGCATAATTTTACAGTTATTCGAACACTTCTTTGAGTAGCTAACAATTCAATTAGGAGCTCTAGATTGTTCAAACTAGCTCGTTAATTGTCTCCTGGGATCTGTTAGATCAACCAAAGGATATATTGCTTTCTGACTGTCGCTGTGGTAAAATCAACACCCAGGGCTAACAGAGGGCTAACATCTAGCACTGATTTCAATTGTCGGCACAAGCCTGTTCCTCAAGTTCAGTTCATTGGCCCTTTCAAGCAAATTCAGTTTCCATCAGTGGGAGGAAAGGTCAGATCATAAAATCTCGCTGGACCAGCCATGACGTCTCTCATTCTAGAGGAAAAAGATCTCCCCGCGCATGGCCCTGGGATGAGAATTAACGTCTAGCATAGAGTTTCAGTAATCAATACCACTGGCTCATTCTTAATGTTCTAATGCTCTAGTGAACTAGTACTCCCTATGGCGACACTGATCGACCCTTTCCATTCCCACTAGTGAGGGCACCTGTCAAGGCCAAGCTCTCTTAGAACGGTCTCAGCACGCTGGATTTTTTGGGGCTTGGTCATATTGTTGGGTAGTCGCAAGAGAGCAGCGAACACCAAGGACTCCCTCACCGTCAGCATAGGGAACAGAACGTCATCTTGTGTCACGAAGCCCATCCTGCACAGTGCATCGCCACATAAATGTGCCGCTCCAATAGTGTCACAGATCTGGCTTGCAAGCTAAGATTCTAGACTTCATGTAACATCTGGTATCCGCCCCATAGTTTTCTTCTAACTAACTTGTGCATCATGTATTCCTTGAACTCAAAGCTTTCTGGGAGACTAATTCGTCTGAGTACAAAACCAAATCAGTCGCTAGATACTCAAAGTCAGCAATACAGAAGTACCTGGCAGAAACTATATGACTTGAGGATGAAATGCACCTTATTAGATGGCATGACGTAGATTCTACTGGGTATCCACGGGAGTTGTTTATGATCCAGTAAGCCTTAAATTTCGGGGTATTCAACACCAGGGCCAGCGGTTAGCAAACGTGTTGGAAGAATTACCTCCGCTTTAGGGCAGTAGTATAAGGGAGTCCGTTGTAAGTTACGTTGCCCGTCACATTCTTCTGCAATCTACCTCCCAGAATGTTCAAGAGAGTTGTTTTTCCACTGCCTGAGGCACCCATGAGGGCAAGCATCTCGCCGGGTACAACAGAGGCTGTTGCTCCATTCAGAATGTACTTTTCTGTTGGACTGTGGCCCACCTTGGTGACTGCCTTGAAGCGCGCAAATGGACCTTGTGGAGCAGACTTTAAGTCCACTTTGAACTTTACGTCCTCGAACTGTAGGCAGTCAGAAAAAGGTAATCATGCAGTACGTGGCACACATATTAATACCATGTGGATTGAAATATTCACCAGGTACAACCCTGTGTTATGTACATGAAGGGATATGGGAAGAGAGCGTCATATCTCTCATTGTAAAGACGATAGTATATTGAATTATACATATGTATGTATTTTTATCTCTCTTCTAGCCTAATAGTACCCAGTTCTTCATTGTATTGACCACAATGCAAAATTTCAACATGGCAGGGAAGCCCCATCATTCCAAATAGATATGTGTGTATTATTAAATTACTAACTAATGAAGTCCAGGAAACATTCTTAATAGGTACCTCTACAAGTACACTTGTCGTATTTCCAGGGATCCATACAAGGCCACTGAGGAAACACTGCATTCTGTTTACCATTGTACATACCTTCAAGACAATAGGAAGAATGGGAGCAATGATGCCAGACATGCTGCCCGCTGCTTCGAAGTGCAAACCCTCAATGTCTCTGACCTCCTCCATGCTGGAACTAGGGCTTGCATAGAACGATTGCGGTTGGTCCTCGTCCACTGCAGAAATTATACTCAAGATTGTAACTAGTTCCGCGTCTTGTGTACATTGGCTTAATGCAACCGACAAGAATCAGACTAGTTAAAAAGTCGGCCAGTAGTTCAAGAAGCAATGGCCGACATTCTAAGATTCATCACAAAGCGTGGCTGAGGCCTGGAGAACCTTATAGAAAATCTTACAACTAGACCTGAACTAGACATGTTACACCGAGCATACCGGGCGGTCGGCGGAGTGGGAATGTTCCAGACTCAGGAATATGGAAGGACCCAGCAGTCGACACGAAGTACAAGGCCTCATCATCTTTGTCTTCCTGGTACTCCATTTCATAGCTTGCAGCATCTGGAGCATCTGAATAGATTTCGTTGGTAAATTTCCTATATCGTTGAGCTTGCAACTGTGCACCGCTGATGTTTTCTTCGAGATCTAGCTTTCCGCTTCTCATTTGCGCCTAATAGTCTGTAGACCCTTGCAGCAGTTGAGCAAGAAATCAGCTCCCAACTTGTATCGGATTGTTTACCGAATCCTGCACCAGAACTAGGCTGATGTCTTCTAATTTGCAGTTACATCACATAAGAGGGAAATAGAACCTCCCATGACAATGTCAAGCTCAAAGGAATGCAGCTCGATGATGAGAAATAAAGATTTCTATCAAGTAAGCTCCTCAAATTTCCCAAGATTCTCAAGCGCTAAATTTAGGTTGGAAGCACCTCATGAGATGAAAGACACGAGACTGCGAGAGAACTGACTCGGGGAGTAGCAGGTCCTGCCTACAAACGTCTCAACACCTTCTTAAATAGCGCCTTTGAGCGGAGTCGCTGACATCTACAGAAGGGTTCGAACCTTGTGGGATCTCCCAGGTCAGTACTGAGATTTATGGTCAAACTCCCCTGCAGGTCACCTACCCAAGATGCAAAAGTCCACCCGTCTGAGAGCTTCTCTCTCACCACAGGCTACCGTCCAAACCATCATCTTGAGATCCATGACATGTAATCCTCTACACCGTCGGTGGCAACCATGCAGGGCGTATGAGGTGTGTACGAGCTCCAACTGTGAGGGACGAAATCCAGGCTGTTGAGTCCTTTGGATCACTTGCGTGGCGCAGCATGGAGCGTCTGTTGAGCTGAGCTGGGTAGCGCTGGAACAGTATCCCCCAATGCAGAAGGCGCTGAACACCTAGAAAGCACACTACCTGCCGTGCAACACAGGACGGCCTTGTCGCCTGCATGATCGCACGGTACACAAACCAGCTAGTCCCCAACCAACAAATGTTACATAAGTACACAGATAACAACACCTTCAGAACATTTTGTCTGCAGTAACTTACCACATATTCTGGATAACTGGTCAAATGTCACTTTTTTTTAATAGATCTACCTTATGCCCATTTGCAATAGAAGGCTCCATCACATATTTAGAATTTTATCCATCTATTGCCACGTTTTTCATCCCAATGGTGAGTGCTATAGTTTCATTAGATTCAGTTCACATGTGAGCTGTCGCTCCCAGGTGTTTCACTTGAGAAAAGAAAAAAGATAGAAGGATGCCATACCACTTCTAGACTTAAGTGGAACAACTAGTTGCATATAGCAATAAAAGATTTAATAATTTATCCTTATATTTTAATCATCTTTTTAGTTATTTTTAGTTTTCATCTTTTTAATCATCACCTAAGTTAAAATCATTAAAAAATATATTAATGTATGAATTAAATCAACGCGTATTTATTATTAAAATAATCAAAATTTATTCAAAATTTAACTTTTATACGACCACTCACTTGCAACTAAACAAGTAACAATCAGGAATGTTAATATATATATATACATATGTTTAAAGATCTATCACACAACATTCAGTCTCATTTTCTAAACATCTAAAGGTCGGACATGTAACAATCTGATTCTAAGTATTTCAATCTATTTTTTCTTTCTGCTGTAATCAATTAAGAGAGTCTGATTATAGGCAACATTGTCAAAATCTGTGGAAGATGTACAGAATGTTGGAAGAGGCTAATCGAGATCATGAGAGACTGGAAAAC
Organism: Takakia lepidozioides; assembly: GCA_030704615.1. NCBI lineage: Eukaryota > Viridiplantae > Streptophyta > Takakiopsida > Takakiales > Takakiaceae > Takakia > Takakia lepidozioides. Next base: position 64,271,276 of record CM060731.1, read on the forward strand.
TCTAAAAGATTGTGAAAAGACAACAACAGATTGAAAGCAACAGAATGGAAGACGGTGAAAGACTATAGAAATTCACAAATAGCGATTATGTGAGTTCGTTGTGAAGTTAATATACCTAATAATCATCTCTACCAACTTCATTTATTAATCTAAAAATAGAGTTAGTAAGTAGCTATGATAGTTATGAAAATTGAATATTAATCACATACCCATAATGAATTTAAAGTAATTGACAAAATCTTAATGGTTGCATATCGCATGTAGCATTCATTACAAGACTTGATAGTACATATGGGTTGCCATTATTTATTACAAATAAAAAAAATTGATTTACAATTAATATCGTCATTATTGTTCATTTGACACACCCATATCTTTATTGCAAATGAAGCTTTAGATCCCTAAGACTTTAAAGCCGCTCTCAAAAACCCATAGAGCGGAAAAAAAGAAAAAAATGGGAAAATAGAAAGATATAAATTGCGACCATAAGAGTGAGGGAAAATGGAAAGATATATATTATTATTTATAATCGCCCTTAGGAATCCTTAGGGCGGCCTAAGAAATCCTAAGAGGGTAAAAATAGAAACGTATAAATTATTATTTATAATTGTCTTTAGGACTCTTAGGGTGGCCCTAAGGAGTCCTAAGAGGGGAAAATGGAAAGATATAAATTATTATGCCTAAGGAGTCCTAAAAGGGGAAAAATAGCTATATATAGATTATTATTTATAATTGACCTAAGGCCTAAGGAGTCCTCAAAGAGGAAAATGGAAAAAAATAAATTATTATTTATAGTCCCTCTTAGGACTCCTTAGAACGGCTATAAGAGGGAAAATTAAAAGATGTAAATTATTATTTATAGTCGCCCTTAGGACTCCTTAGAACGGCCCTAAGGAGTCCTAAAGGAAATGAAAAAAAATAAACTACTCTAATAAATGTATCAACTTTGGTCATTATATTTATGAATCACATGTACTTTTTTTTTTCACATGTACTATTTATTGGTATGTACCGACAAAATTTGTACGTTGTCACCATTTATTACAATTAAAACAAAAATTTGTTCTCGATAAACGTTCATACAGATGTTTGTAATGCACCGACATCCATTTTAAAATAAACCTTCATGAGTTAGTACCTATCTAAAAAATTTGAGAAATAAAGTTATTAAAATGGGCAGTAGCCAGAAGGCGAAGTGGCTCTTAGTTACGCCGGCTTCGGCCGGAGTCTTCTCTCTCTATTAAACAGTAATTTATCATTCTGTTTTCATCTAATCTATTTTTCATTCATTCTTTTCTTAGTGTACCTCATTTTTCCCCAATAAATATGGAGAATGAGGATCATTTTCTTCTCTTTCTTCCATAAGTTATTTGTATACATAGAACTGTCTATCAGTTCTGCTCTTTTACCTTCGTTTGTGTTTCTTCTTTGTTTCTGTTATTTGTTTATGTTTTTTTGTTCTTTCGGTTCTTTGGCAAAATAGAACTGTCTCTTAGTTCTAATTAGTAGCCTTCATTTGTTTTTTTCCACCGCTTTCTGTTTTGTTTATGTTTCTTTCTGATCTCTGTTCTTTGTATTTCTGTGTGAGTTGTTCAGCGGAACAGAACTTTCCATTCCTTCTTTTTATTCGTTCTTTCTCTTTGGTTTTGTTTTCTTTCCTCTTCATTTGTTTCTTCTTTGCTTCTGTTGTTTGTTTATGTTTCTTTGTTCTTTCGGTTCTGTAGCAAAATAGAACTGTCTTTTAGTTCTTCTCAGTAGCCTTATTATTAGAGCGAATATAAATAGCAATTTATCTTTTTTATTTTCTTACTCTAAGTAATACTTAGATTGAATGTAAATAGCAATTTAGCTTTTTATGTTTTCCCGCTGTATGAAATCCTTAGAGTGGCTTACAGCGGATCTAAAGGATCCTTAGAACGAACGTAAATAGCAATTTAGCTTGTTCTATTTTCCCAATCTAACAAATCCTTACATTAAGGATAAGGGATCGTCAGAATAAATGTAAAAAATATGTTAAGGTTTATCTTCTTGCAATTGGTCATGGTTGACCGTTTTGTTTTCCCGCTCTATGAAATCCTTAGAGCGGCTTAGAACGGCTCCAAGGATCCTTAAAACGAACGTAAATAGCAATTTAGCTTTTTCTATTTTCCCAATCTAAGAGATCCTTACATTGGCTCTAAGGGATAATTAGAATAAATGTAAAAAATATGTTAGGGTTTTTCTTCTTGGTCATGGTGTTTGTTGAGGTCGTATGGCACCCTTTGGGTTTTAACTCTTTTTCCCCTCCAATAATTCAACTATTAACAATATAATTATTTGGCTAAAAAAATGATTATTTGGCTAAAATATATTAAGGTCTAGCCAGAACTTGTCGATGTGGCCTTCTGTCTTGCTAAGAAACAAAAACTTGGCATTACCTGGCATCCTAAAGAAAAAAGAAATCCCATTGGCAGTTTATCCCTTCCGATTTATTTATTTTTAATAACAATGGATGGTAGCCCTGGAACTTTATTAAAAGAGATAAAAAAAAAACCATTAGAAGTTCATGAGGAAAAAATAACCTCAAACCGGGTGCCATAGAGGCTGATAAATGAAGACTTTGCTTCAGAACCAAGGGTGCAACAGCATGAAGTGAAAGGCAAGGTTCTAAAGATAGTGTTGTAGGGAAATACTATTGAGTACGATATGAGGTTGGTTGTTGGGTATATATGGTTACAGCTTCTTGTTACGTATGGAAATGATTAGCTGCATGATTGGTGTGCTTGCATGATCTTGGGAAGTAGTGAGGTTGCAGTATGTAGCCTGAGAGTCGCTCAGTTTAGGTGTGTCTGTAATGTGATCACGTGAGCTCACATGAGTATTATGTAAGCAGTGATCAACAACTAATACATTCCCCCTATTATGTGTGTATCAACGGTGTTTGTGATAAGAATGTTGCATAGATTACTTCAACAGGTTATGGGCCCACGAATCTTTTCCATACAAGTTGCGTCAGTTTGAAGAAATATTGCATTGTCTCGTTTCTGTTGCGTTTGATATTGTGTACACAGTGTCTGTGTAGAGCAAATTGTCAATTTTGTATGTTCATAGCTAAGTCGTCGCACTTGCAGTCAAAAGGGCGAAGAGTTTCTTGTCCTCAATTTTTAGTTTTGCCGAGTCGCTGAACTTAACAAGCATGGCTGATGTTAAAGATTTGGGTAACATCAGGAGGTTCTCATGGCAGAATTTCCACATGTGGTAGTTTCAGAGACGCGCTCTTCTTTTTGGAAAAGAGCTCATGGATGTCGTGGATGGACCACAGTCAAGCCAGCGGCCAGTAATACTGAAGGTTCAGCATCATGGGTGAAGAAAGATAATCAGGCAATCTTTTTCTTGTGCCAAGCTGTGGAGGAGAAGATTTCCATCATGGGATGCAAGAGCTCGAAGGCAATATGGGATAAGTTGAAGGAGGTGCATGATCAACATTCACATGAGAGCATTCACCATGTTCAACAACGTTTTTTTGACATCACAATGGAGGATACAGATAGTATCACAGAGTTTCTTGGGAAGATTGAAGAAGTGCATTGTGAGCTCACGAATCTCGGAGATAACACCTTCACATACACGATAGTCATGGCCAAAATCCTCAGTCAGCTACCGGCAGTATATGGACCATTCCAGTCATCTTGGGAAAACGTCCCTGCCACTGAGCCAACTATTAGCGTCATGACCGGAAGACTGATCAGAGAAGAGTCCAGAATACGAGATTAGGAGAACAGATCAGCAAGCAAAAGCGCTAGTGTTACTGCATTTGCTGCATCGTTCAAGAGAAAGTCTGGTTCCCAATCTGGACAGCCACAGCTGACCCCGGAACAACGTGAGCAGTGCCGGAAGGAGATTGCTAAACGGAAGAAAACCACTACATGCTTCAATTGTGGAGAAACGGGTCATTGGGGGAAAGAATGCCCGCACCCCAAGAAGTCACCGGAGAATAAAGAGGAGCCGAAACTTGAGAGTAGAAGCAAGCCTGCTCACAGAGCTTTCGTGGCCGCGGGACGTGGACCCTGCTCTCAAAACTGGTATGTGGATAGCTGTTGTTCCCAACACATGTGTCAACATCGCAACCGGTATTCTACATATCATGATATCTCAGCAGAGAAGCAACCAGTTGAAGGCATTAATTGGAGGTGTTGTTCTATATGCACAAGGAATTGGTGATATAATTTTCCACACTTGGGTTGATGGAAGACAGACCATTGGGATCCTCAAGGACGTTGTGCATGTGCCGCATCTTGGAAGAAATTTATTCTCCACCTCCCGAGGGGTCCAAAAGGGAATTGACACCCTTCATACTCATGGCAGATGTTACATCCTCGCCGATGGGGCCGTTGTCATGAAAGGAGTAGAAGAATTTGGTGTTTACCGACTTCTGATGGAAGTTGTTCCACCATCGGGCTCGCATTCTCTTCCACTATCATTGGTGTCGAGAGCAAGAAAGACAGTACCCAAAGCTTGGATATTTGGCACAAACGGCTTGGGCACTTACATCATCACATGATCACTCACATGGAAAATCGTGACATGGTCGATGGTTTGATCATTTCAGGACGAAGATGAGCTCCGCCTTTTTGCATTGGGTGTGCCTACAGGAAAAGCCACCGGGCGCCATTTCCATGGAATGAGCATCGCCAAAAATCGGCTGTAGTTGGAGACCTTGTCCATTGCGATCTTTGTGGCCCTATCAACGTGTTAAGCATTGGTGGTGCAAAGTATTTTGCCTTATTCAATGATGATCACACGGGTTTAAGAGTTATTTTCTGTATCAAACAAAAATCAGCCACGCTCTCGCACTACTACAGATTAATGTTTTTATGACCACGAGTGATATAAACCTTGGTAACCATGACTATACATGTGACTGCGAGGTGATGAAACCCATTGTTGGGCGTATTTTAATTTATTTTAATCTAATGCAGTCATATGTTTTACTACATGACTAGGAGCCGCGGTCAAACATTGTTGACCACGAATATAAGCTTGGTTTATATAACTAGTAGTCATACGCAATATTACACGTCAGACACGTGCCATATAAGCTTATGACTAAATGACTACACCAGTACTACACATTGATGACATGCCATAAAAGCTTATGATTAGATGACTACAGGAGGTTCACAGCTCTGTTTATATGACTATATCATTACACGTGGCATCTTAAGGCATATACATGAATGGGTTCATCCATTGGATGACCTCATCCATCTATCTTTAACGAAGCATTTGTGTCAATGGAATGACACAAAGTGCAAAAAGTTAAAAATGCCAACGTTCAACCGTGAACACAGAGGGCTGGGACTTAGCCTCTTTTTGTCTCCCGCGCGAGCCGAAGCAGTGAGAATTTGTGTCATGGAACGGGATGATCACAGGATATGCAATGCACGGGCGTGGAATTGAGGCTTTACAACCTATTCTTGAGCAACTGATGCAGCTTTTTTGAGCTTATTCTTTGAGCAAATGATGCAGGAAGGGCGAGGATATGCACTGCGGGGGTGTTGTATAGAGGCTTCGGAGACGTATGAGCCAATAATGCGGGAAGGGGTGAAGCTGGACCGGGTCACGTTCGTTTGTGTTTGCAATGCGTGTGTGAGCCTGGCAGCCCTGGAGAAGGATAAAAGATCCATGGTGCCATTGTCAAATTTGGAATTGTACCCGATGTCATTCTGAACAATACCCTCATGGACATGTATGCCAAATGTGGCAGTATTGAGGATAGAAAGAGAGTGTTTGAGAATATGGCTGAACGAAATGTCGTGTCCTGGAGTGTGATGATCACGAGATATTTCCCAGCATGGATGCGGGATGGAGGCATTGGAGACCTATGAGCAAATGATGCGGTGACCTGGTCACGTTCGTTTGTATATGCAATGCGTGTGCGAGCCTGGTAGCCCTGGAAAAGGGCAAAGAGGTTCATGGTGACATCATCAAAGTTGGAATTGTACCTGACGTCATTCTGAACAATACCCTCGTGGACATGTATGCGAAATGTGGGTGCATCGAGGATGCGAAGGGAGTTTGCAACATTATGGCTCAACGATGCTTGCGGGGTATGCACAACAAGGTTGCGGGAAGGAAGCTTTGGAGACCTACGATCAAATGATGGCGGAAGGGGTGAAGCCCGACCACATCACGTTTGATTGCATTTGCAATTTGCATGTGCAAGCCTAGCAGCCCTGGAAAAGGGCAAAGAGGTCCATGGTGACATTGTCATAGCTGGAATTGTACCCAATGTCATTTTGAACAGTACTCTCGTGGACATATATGCAAAATGTGGGTGCATTGAGGATACAAAGGGAGTGTTCAACAGTATGGCTGAACGAGATGTGGTGTCGTGGAGTGCGATGATTGCAGGATATGCACAGCAAGGGCGCGGGATAGAGGCTTTGGAGACCTATAAGAACCTTCTTCAACACATTTCAACCTGTTTTCCCTAGATTTTCAGGTTGAATTCTACAAGTTAGCTTGTTGGTGCAAAAAGGTGAATGCCTGTTGGAAGCGCAAGTTTGCATAGGAACTTGTGTGATAAGTAGGGTTAGGGTGTTTGCTGGAACAAATCTAGGCTGTCATTGTCAGCTGCTAGCAGCAAGGCAAGGATGTGTGCATGATTTGTGCAGAGGCAGAGATAGCTGAAGGAGCAGGGATAGAGAGTGGGTCCAGATTCATCCAAGAGGGCCAGATTTCAAGATTACTTATGATTCCATGTGGAGCAATAGCTACAAGAAACCTGCATGGATAGATGGTCAACCGGATGCCACAGCAGCAGCGGCACAACTGATATTTTAATCAAGGCACCTTCTTCAACACATTTCACCCTGTTTTTCCTCTTATCAGAATCGGCCCTAATTTTCCATGTTGAATTCTGCAAGTTAGCTGGTTGAGTGAATGTAGTTTGGAGTGCAAGCCTCAATTCCCAGGAGGTGTGCATTTAGTCATACATAAGATTTTAGGTGGAGGATAGGTTGTTAGTCTGAATGGGATAGACGTGAGAGCCGAATGCAGCCTTCCATTGTTGTGATCACGCATGCAGGAAGGGCGGGTTACGCCAACCCCAAAAACTCCCCCTCCCCGCGATGACTCCCTTGTAAGTCCCTTCACCTCTTTACGATATTTATTGGTCCTAAACTATGCCTTTCTGAAATTAGTCATTGCATTGTCCCTCCCAGAATTGCACATGATCGTCGTGTAGAACCTATTTTGGGGGGATTCCTGCTGCTAAAACATCTTCGCTTCTCTTCTTGGCCAGAAGGTCATTGTTGTTGGTATTTTTTAGTATGGCAACTAGAAAGAATTGACGGATGCCCAGGACCATGATGACTCTCGGTTGCACAGGAACTACCTATCTCCTCCCCTGTCTTACACCACCTTCTTTTGTGGCACTCTGGAAAGGATTGAAGGGCTCTCACATGTGATGGAAACTGTCTTGAATCATGGGGCAAAGGGCCAAGTGTAGGATTGTCCTTTGCCTCAGTTCTCACTCTACCACAAAGAAGTCTAACTGACTACACGGGTACAAGTATTTGGGTGGAAGAAGAAAATTTTGACATTGCGCAAGAGTCTGGAACACGATTTACATTTGAAGCTGATTGCATGGTCAGATCGTCGTGAACATTGGCGAGCGTCCTCTCCATTCTCTACTAAAGTACACACCTCTTCTTGTTGGGCTGAATGTCTTTCAACCTCGGCTGCTATTTGTTGTGTGTTTGTTACCAGAATCATCCTTAAAGGAGGAAAGGGAGCCAACCACTATAGGTCTCATTTTTCAAGTTTGTGTTATTATCTACTGGGGGTGTATGCTTCTTGTTGTTAGATGATGGACTCCATGTAGGGTCAAGCCTTATCCTTGGAAGCTATAGAATGTGCCAGTGGTTGGTGGGTTGACTGTTAAATATGCAAAATTGTACTGTGTTTTGGGTGACTCATCACGCCTAGAGTGTGGCAAGGCATCCTCTCAATCACTGGTTTTGCACACCTGGGGTAAGGAGCACTCGTGGGAGAAGAGGGTAGTTGAGCACTGGAAGTGTACCATGGCAGGTGGCTGACAAGATGATGGGACAGTTGCACCGCTCTAGGGCCCGCCAAAACCCCAATACGACCTACATATGGTAGGGTGTGTGCTCAAGATTGACTTGACCTGTTATCAACATGTCGCAATGAGGCATCAATGCAGGGCGTGCTAAAAGATATGATAGGAAGGCCCTAAATCACATTGAGACTGAAAGAGAGCACAAACTGTGGAGTAGGGAGATATGATACATAGACATGCAAATGAAGTTTGTTGCACAAGAAACACTTATTATTGTGGATGGTCAATGACTTGCACTTGTTTGCCAACATAAGGAAGGAGGCAAAGGAGAGGCATGTGATGCATATGCCACGGAAGGAGATTGAGTACGAGTTAGAGGTAGAGAGTATCAACAGGTTCTATGAGCGCGAGGGTAGCTACCGTGTGAGCAGCTCACGTGAGCACGCTCACGCTTTGCAGCCCGCAATGATAAACCCCAAAGGAGAAACGGAAGCCAGAATCCCAGAACAGTAACCTTCACTCAAACGGCACATGGGAATCCAACCCAAAAATCAATTAAAATAGTTAAAATTAAAACAAAACCAGCATCCATGTTCTACCATTGAAACAGGCTGGACATTAAGGTGGCGTCATTCGCAGCCCTCACAAGGAACATGACAATTCAACCCAAAAACCAAAAATAAAAATAAAAATGAAATAAAAGCATTGACGAGGAGTCATGTTCGTAGAAACAGGCTCGGCATTAAGGTGGCGTCAACGCCACCTTAATTCCCAGCCCCTGTTAGAGCTTAATTGTAGCCCAGAAGACAACCCAGATTAAGGTGCCGTGAACGACACCTTAATTCCCAGCCCCTGTTGGAACCAAAAACAAGAAAAACAATAAAAACTAAATAAAAGCCTTGGCGAGGAGCCATGTTCGTAGAGGGAAACGGGCTCGGCATTAAGGTGGTGTCAACGACATCTTAATTCCTAGCCTTTGTTGGAACATGACAATTCACCCCAAAAACAATATAAAAAAAAACAATAAAAACAAAATAAAAGCCTTGGCGAGGAGCCATGTTTGTAGAGGGAAACAGGCTCGGCATTAAGGTGGCGTCAACGCCACCTTAATTCCCAGCCCCTGTTAGAGCTTAATTCCAGCCCAGAAGACCAACCAGATTAAGGTGTTGTCAACGACACCTTGATTCCCAGCCCCTATCACCCCAAAAACAAGAAAAACAATAAAAGCTAAATAAAAGCCTTGGCGAGGAGCCATGTTCGTAGAGGGAAACAACGGCATTAAGGTGGCGTCAATGCCACATTAATTCCCAGCCCCTGTTTGAGCTTAATTCCATCCCAGAAGACCAATCAGATTAAGGTGTCATCAACGACACCTTAATTCCCAGCCCATGTTGGAACATGACAATTCACCCCAAAAACAATAAAAACAATAAAAACTAAATAAAAGCCTTGGCGAGCAGCCATGTTCAAGGGAAACAGGCTCAGCATTAAGGTGGCGTCAACGCCACCTCAATTCCCAGCCCCGGTTAGAGCTTAATTCCAGCCCAGAAGACCAATCTGGCACATTCGGGGAAATATATATATATATGGTTTTTTTCTTTTTTTCCCCGAATGTGCCAGATTAAGGTGTCGTCAACGACACCTTAATTCCCAGCCCCTATTGGAACATGACCATTCACCCCAAAAACAATAAAAACAATAAAAACTAAATAAAAGCCTTGGCAAGCAGCCATGTTCATAGAGGGAAACATGCTCACGTGAGCTGCTCACAACACGCCCCTATGAGCGCGTGTGTACGTTCACCAATCATCAGAGGATGGCCGATCCTTTAATGGATGTTCTTATTTACTTCTTAAAAAAGTAAGCTTCTCTTGAGCCCATCACAAGTTTGCCTTCATTGGAATTGTCTCTCATCTTTCTTATTTCACACTGTAGCTCAACTTTAGGGCTGGAGACATGATACTGCCATTGTGACAACATGAAAGTATCCAAAAACACGTAATAGAGATGAGGAGAAGCTGTGGATGAATACTTTTCTGACCCAAGTCAATGAGGTTTACTATTTCATGAGCAGAAACCATGAGCCATGAACCATGAGCCGCATGAGCGGTGAGCCGAAGTCTAAGACACGCGGATTTCATGAGCGGACTCCTCCAAATTTGGAAATGCGGCAGATTAAAAAAGTATTAAAATAATAGGTTTTTTTTATTTGACCTTGCCGTTTTTGGAAGTTCCAGATCCTGTAATGCGGCAAAGATATGTCGTCAGTAACAACTCCGCTCATGGTTTTTTAGATCCGCTCATGGAAATGAGTGACCGTGCAACGAGAAATCCAGGATACCACGGCAAAAGGACGTCGCATACTGGCCTGTATAGAGTATTCCGCGGTTTTATATGCCTTAACATTGGAATGAAGCTCACCCTTCTGCTGCGATTGAACCAATAGAGTCTGCACCAATAGAATCTGCAGTATTTCACAATTCTGTCATCTTCGGGTATTCGGCGGGAAAGGTTTGCGACTCAACTGGGAAATGCGGTGCCGCATTAGGGTTCGCACGTGCAAAATTTCTAGGGGGTTTGGTGTTGGCGACGGTCGGCTCCCTGAAGGCTGGGTGCGACTATCTTGCTATGACGAAGGCCGCAACTACCAGTACCTACGACATTACTTGGAAATGCGGCGCCGCAATTTCTTGCCGGGGGTCCAATGAGGAAAGCAAAGTTTGGGAGAGCAGAAAAACAGGAACCCTCCAACAAACAAAAAATACAAGCACGTGGAAACAGAAGTGAATGACATAGTATTATCTTAGTTCGAGCAAAACAGGTTACTGGTAGGCAAGACATAAGTCAGACCTTTCTGTGGCCAGAGTTAGAGGTACTTGCAGCAGTACAATTTTACTATAACTGAAACTCCGAAAAGGATGGGCATACCATTGTGTGGGGTACCATTGGGTGGGGACCGCAAGCCAAGCTCACTGGTCCCCTGGATCCATATTCAGAAGAGTGTACACCTCTGGGGGGCTCAACCCTGGTGCATGTATGAAGTGATGAGTTGTGGAATTACACCGGAGTCTCTTTAGGTACACGTAGTACAGATGCTTGCAAGGGCAGTATGATGCCTCCTTCTTCGCCATGATCTGGAAGTCGGTACAATTGCAGGTGGGTAATTCTGAAATGGTGATGGTGTACACCTCATTGCGAACAGCTGAGCCTGCCTTGGCCATCTGATACACACGCCCAAAGCCTGGTGGGGGCACTTCTGTCGAGCTCTGGATTGTACACTTCATCCGAAGTGCATTCCCCATCTTTGTCTCGTTCACTTTTGAGGGAGGTCGCCACCTCTTCGGTTTCCCCCAACGGTATGTAGGATGCTTAAAGCTGTCGCGTCCCATTGTTCTTGCTCTCACAGGGGTCGGTGGTGGAGGCTGTGGAAGCGGAAATGGTTGTCTGGGGACGTCAGTGCGCTGCACCATCCGAAATCCTACGGCAGTAAGGGCGTCGGCCTCAACCTAACTCAGATCGCAGCCTCGTTCCACCGGCCACACCGGGGGAGCCTCTGGCATTGTTTGTATGCCGTACTTGGGCTTTCCATACACGCAAGTCATAATGTCGTGCCTGCAGAACCAGAACTGGGTGGTTGTCACCTCCGCAAACTTTGCATGGACAAATCTTCCTGTAAAAGTAGGAGCAGGGACAGCCCCATCTGGATTCCTCCTTATCATCTCTAAACAACGGTGTCGTGTATCCACTCCCATTGTTCTTGCTCTCACAGGGGTCGGTGGTGGAGGTTGTGGAAGCGGAAATGGTTGTCTGGGGACGTCAGTGCGCTGCACCATCCGAAATCCTGCGGCAGTAAGGGCGTCGGCCTCAACCTAACTCAGATCGCAGCCTGGTTCCACCGGCCACACCGGGGGCCTCTGGCATTGTTTGTATGCCTTACTTGGGCTTTCCATACACGCAAGTCATAATGTCGTGCCTGCAGAACCAGAACTGGGTGGTTGTCGCCTCCGCAAACTTTGCATGGACAAATCTTCCTGTAAAAGTAGGAGCATGGATAGCCCCATCTGGATTCCTCCTTATCATCTCTAAACAACGGTGTTGTGTATCCACTCGAATTGCAAAACACCTGCCTCGAAACGCCGGCTTTGTGCGAGCAATTCTCCACTGTGACGCAGACACAGTCATCTCCACAATGGCTTGGCCATACTGCATAACAGCGGGCGGAATATGGGGCAAGTGAGCGGTGGGAATTTCTTGCACGGAATCCCCGCTTGAAGGCGATGGCGATCTGAAAACTCTTGGGCTTCCACTGCTGGAAGACACATTGTGCGGCAACATGACGGGACCTCGAGGTGCTGTCCGAATGTTCCTATTGGATCTCTTGGAATCCTCTTCGCACTCGGGTTCCTCTTCGCACCCGGGTTCCTCTTCAATCCTCCGCCTCACAGGGCGAGTACGGACGTCCCCCTCTAGGTGTTCACCTGTGCGGTGCAGAGGCGTCCCTTTGATCTTCTCTCGCAATGTTGTCGCCCATTTCAGTGGATTCTTCGACCTCGAAGCTGTTCGTACCAACAATTCCTCCCTGTCTGGCCCAAAGCCCCATTGTTTCCCGCTTAGGAACTTGTAGTACGTGGCTTGCTGCATGATTGCTCTGTCGATGTCCTCCGTTGTGGCCATCACTACGTCCACCAGATGTGCGGCAGAAGACGCTCGCCAGGAGGAGTGGACTGATTCTGCCATATTCGTGTTCAGCATGTCCGTGTCGGAATCCAAGCACCGCTCCTACAAGGACAGAAACAATGGTGAGGGACCAATGAAAAGGTCCGTAATAGAACGACAATTGCACGAAAAGTCTGGCATCATACCTCCCGCATGTACTGTCCGAACTGTCGATACCAGAAATGCCACCACCCCAACCAGCTGTGCAAGGCTCCCAGATTGGTTGTCTCCACTGCACCTGACGTGTTCCACCGATGATAGCAAACTTAACCTCCGCGTCATCAAATGTGGGTGCATCCTTCCACGCCGTACAAAGGACACGGTGTTCAGCCTGGAATGAGCTAGCAACAAATTTGGTAGTGTAGTGTGATAGACTCTGCATCCAATGGAATCCACATGATCTCTCTTTTCCCTCCATTGGAACATTGGGGTCCTCACCATACACATGCCGCACCACTGCCCAGTTGGCCTGAGCGTTGTCTGCCATGAATCCCCTGAAATTGGGCTCTGGCAAACCCGCCCTTGCCATCTGCTCGTTTATGCCCTCCCACAGATGCATCTCTGACTGTGTGTCCTCCCCTTTCATCTTGCAGATTGCAATCGTCATGAGCCTCTGGGAGTGATAGTCATAAATATGCGCACCCATAGTCACCCACTGATGGTTTGTAATTCGGTTGATGTGATCAAACATCACCCAAGCATTCGACAAGTTTCCAGTTGTCATGCGAGTGACCAAGTCGACTCCACTCCCAGGCCCACACGTCGACATTTTAAAAATGTAACAACGATCGGATTCGCTGCCTTGCCCTGGAAACCTGCTACCTTGGATGTATCATATCCAGTCCTTCGTTTCACCTCCAGGATTGAGTGCATATCCGACCCCCGGCCGAACTCCTGCTTGCAAGATACGATGTGATTCCGCACATTCGGACTACAAACGTGCGAGACGGACTCCAACAGGTCAAGCATCTCCTCTTCGTTCAAGGGCACTCGGTCTGAACCATCTTCAGACATGATTTTGCCAAGAGCAATCTTGTGGGCTGCCTTCAGCTGAATCTGCTTTGGTCTGGCTCCGGGGCACAATTTCACCTCCTCTTTTATGATGTCGTGTGCTTCCTGCACAGCCTCCCACATGTTGCCTCTCGCCAAGGGGTGGCAGTGGACCCCAATGTGTATGCAAGCTCTAGTCAAGTCCGGGAGCAAATGGATTACATAATATTGCTTGGCTCTGCACATGGACATGCACGTCGGTGGTTCTTTGCAATGTGCGCACTTGAAAGTACCCGCAGGAGCTTGGCTGGAGACAATGAATGGATGATGGGTTGTGCCAGTCCAATCCGTCTCGTTTCTCCGCCCTCCTTTGGAGAGAAAGTGGAAGCAGGCGGGATTGAGGCACCTCAACTTCTCCGCACAGAGGACGTATCGTACACGAACACCATCAGCAATTTTCATGCTACTGGTCTTCGTCACACACCAGGGGTGTCCGTCATGCTTTCGATCCATGTCTGTTAACATCCCTAAGGCTTTGTTTGACGAAGTAACAGGTGGAAACTCAAAGATGACATTGTCATCGACTTCGAGAGGCAAATACGTTACCTTCCTGACTGGAAATTTGGCATAGTCGAGAGCAGCCAGCTCGGAGCGAGAACCATCGAGGTGATGTTGCCGTAGGAGCTGCACAATGGACCGGGTTGGAGTTATGCTCAATGGTACATGCGTAGCACCTGCGGAGACGTCCATGTCGGATTTGAACGACCGTGTGGAGGAAATGGAGACCTCAATGCATTCATCTTCCTCGTCGGAAATGTCGAATACCTCCACACGAGAAGCTATGGAGGGTCTTGACGGTCCAAGTCGGGAATGATTATCGTTGCATACCTTTCTGTTGGCAGTGGCCGCCTGTCGGTTTCCCGACTCCTTTGTGGATGGTGTGGGCAGCAACTGATTTGGAAAGGGAATGGGCATTCCCACAGCTTGGTACAGGATGGTGTCTGATGGGGGTACGTGCCATTCGATTCCGCAACCTCCATCGTTACCTAGCACGACAATGGTCTCGTCAACCTGTCCAGGAACATCCTTCCTTTCTTCTTCCAAATAAACTGTGCCCGGTTTGAGCTTGAATTTGGAACAAAGGTAAGTTTCAGTCACTCTGCAAAGTCCTCCCTCGTTTGGGATCCAGGCTCTCCCAAGTTGTGGAGGACAGGAAACTATAGCGTAGGAATTCGGAGCCATCGAACACCGCACGAAGTTGGCAAGTGCGATGTTCACTATAGCGACAGACCAAGGCTCACAAGCACCATGTAAGTGGATCTGCGGAGTCCATCGACAATTGGAAGTCGCACATTGAAGTGGAAAGTATTGTTTCAAGCTACATGCATGAAGGTGGGAGGTGTGATTCCATATCCACTAAGTACGACAATGATGACCGATTCGGCGACGAAATAACATCTCCTGACAGTTTCTCCTGAGGGTGGATCAACCAGTATTCGCGGTCCAGACATGAACGTTCGCACTGACAAGTGCCAGGACTGTTAGTTAAAACGGTTAGACAACCAAGTTATGCTCATTAAGACAGGCCGCAATTGTGTTGTTTCGGAACAATGCAACCCATTGCACATGGCTGAACGGGAATGCGGTCCCGCATCCCACTTCAACATCATCCTCTCGTTGATTGTGATCGGAAATGCGGCACCAAATTTCCGTCAACAGGGAAACCAAAATACTGGTGCAACGGAAATGCGGTACTACATTTCAATCCACTGTAAAAGCAAGCCCATGGTGGAATGGAAATGCGGTATCGCATTTAGGTCGAATGGGACTAGGAACACACGGTAGAAAATAATAGCGACAGCGCATTTTCATCGACTGGGACACTTTGGATAGGCACGTACAGAAATGCAGTGCCACATTTCCGTCCGGTCTCTTTCAATGGAATCCAGTTGACGGAAATGAGGTTCCGCATTTCCGTCCAGTGTGCTACTTTCGATTGTTGTTGGACGGAAATACGACACCGCATTTCCGTCCGAGGTGAGCCTTTCTATTTTCAAGAACGGAAATGTGGCTACTCATTTCCGTCCAACATGCAACGCCTGTAATAGTGGAACGGTAATGCACCGCATTTCCGTCCAGGGGAATCATTTCTACTTTCCTGAATGGAAATGCGGCACCGCATTTCTGTCCGTGGAATCCTTTCTACTTTCCTGAATGGAAATGGGGCACAGCATGCGCCGCCAAATTTCCGTTCTGATTGTAAATCATGAGACAGTGCAACTTAAATGCCGCAACGCATTTCCGTCCGAGTCGTACCTTCCGACATTCCAGAATGGAAATGCGGCGCCGCATTTCCGTTTTGCATCTCAGGCATGCAGCAGTGCGACGGAAATGCGGCGCCGCATTTCCGTTTTGCATCTCAGGCATGCAGCAGTGCGACGGAAATGCGGCCCCCCATTTCCGTCCGGGGGAAACCTTAAAACTCTCCAGAACGGAAATGCGCTGCCGCATTTCCGTCCAACAAGTAAGGTATGTGACAGTGGAACGGAAATGCGGTACCGCATTTCCGTTGTGATTGAAAATCATGAACCACTGCAACTGAAATGCGGCACCGCATTTCCGTCCGAGTCGCACCTTCCGACATTCCAGAACGGAAATGCAGCGCCGCATTTCCGTTTTGCATCTCAGGCATGCAGCAGTGCGACGGAAATGCGGCCCCCCATTTCCGTCCGGGGGAAACCTTAATACTCTCCAGAACGGAAATGCGCTGCCGCATTTCCATTGTGATTGAAAATCATGAACCACTGCAACTGAAATGCGGCACCGCATTTCCGTCCGAGTCGCACCTTCCGACATTCCAGAACGGAAATGCGGCGCCGCATTTCTGTTTTGTATCTCAGGCATGGAGCTGTGGGACGGAAATGCGGCACCGAATTTCCGTCCGAGGGAAACCTTCATACTCTCCAGAACGGAAATGTGGTCTTGCATTTCCGTTCAACAAGTAAGGTATGTGAAAGTGGAACGGAAATGCGGTACCGCATTTCCGTTCTGATTGAAAATCATGAACCACTACAACTGAAATGCGGCGTCGCATTTCCGTCCGGGGGAAACCTTCATACTCTTTAGAACGGAAATGCGGTACCGCATTTCCGTTGTGATTGAAAATCATGAACCACTGCAACTGAAATGCGGCACCGCATTTCTGTCCGAGTCGCACCTTCGGACTTTCCTGAACGGAAATGCGGCGCCGCATTTCCGTTTTGTATCTCAGGCATGGAGCTGTGGGACGGAAATGCGGCACCGCATTTCCGTCCGGAAGAAACCTTTATACTCTCCAGAACGGAAATGCGGTGCCGCATTTCCGTCCAACAAGTATTGTATGTGTACGTTCGGGATGCTACTTAACGGAAATGCGGCGCCGCATTTGCGTTTTCACTCTAACTCATCAAACGCTGGGACGGAAATGCCATGACATGTGAACACGTGGACCATCAAAATTGCGGCACCGCTTTTTGATGTCTGCACTCATGCTGGCTAAAGTGGCAAGAGGCGGCGCGGCCTGACCATTGTTTAATGATGTTTGTTGTGCGGACGGCAGGCGTACCTTTGACGATTCGAATTTCGTAATGACGCATAGTCCACGAGGAGACACTTCCATCCCAGCCTTTCGAACCCAAGCGGTGCATCATCGTCGTTTCATCTTCATTTGTCGTGTCTACTCATTCCCCCTCTCGCGCCCTTTCAATCTGCACTCTTCGCCCCTTTTCCGCGTCTGTTTTATTCTTATGCTCCAACCTGAGAGGGAGGAAATTCTTGCACCAGAGAAGAGACATCGTCGCAAGGTCCGCAAGTTGTACTTCGGGTGAAGGCCAATGCCGAAGGGGAGGAAGCAGATGCATCTTCAGGAGGAGATTGTCATCTCGTAGCAGCAGACAACGCAGGCAACCCAACCACCAGTAAGAGCTCCGTGCTGTCCGGATGCGCGAAGCTGATCGAGCACCGAAACCCTCCCTCATTTTCGTTGTGCAATTCATAGACTGTATGGTAGGACACTTGAATGCAGAAGATGTTTGCATGCCTCACTCGAAAGGTGGAGGTGGTAGAGGGATCGCATGAATCCGAAGAGTCGCAGGAAGAATCCATGGAACTAGCTGCAGCACGCACACCCAGCCGATCCACGAGTACGGGTCTCCCTACCGGGCCTAGCCCTGTGCGTTTCAAGGATGCGGTTTGGAAAGGCAAGGCTTTGTAGTTCCAAGCCCCAGAGAAACAGTCGTGTTTGAAGGTCATGGAGAATCGCCAGCAGGAGTCGGGCCCTTCTCCAGCAAAGACGAAGAAGAAGCAGCCCGTCCTTGAACTGGTTTCTGAGCCAGACCAGGCCGTTTCCTCCCCCCCCCCCAAGAGAATGAAGCAGAAGGGTGCAGTGCAGATTCAAATGCAGCAGACGCCTTCACCTGTAAGAATGAAGAAGCAAAAGGCAAACAGGGGGAGGCAGAAGAGTGCAGTGCAGATTCAAATGCAGCAGACGCCTTCACCTGTAAGAATGAAGAAGCAGAAGGCAAACAGGGGGAGGTTGGAGCAGTCTCCCGCAAAACCGATTCCACGAGCTGAAGCCCAGTTCCTGCTTGATTTCCAACCAGGTGATGTTGGGGCTTCTCTTCTGCAGCGAAGGCAACGGGATCGACCGATTTTGTGGATCTGTCAGCGGAGGAGGGTGCTGCTGCTCAACGTTCACATCAGCACTTCACCACCTTTCAGGAAGAACTTCAGAATGTTGCAGGCCCGGAGGAGGCCTCTGCAATTCGAGAATTGTCCGCAAAGATTCTCCAGACTTCAGCTGCAGTTGGGGATGCTCTAGCTGCTCAGCCCCTACCGCCACCTGCAGAAATGTCTCCGGAGGAATTCCAAAGTGTAGCGGATACAATGTTGGAGGAGACACACAGTAACATTGGCAGAGTTCTGGGCAACAGGGTATTCCAGCGGACTCTTCGAATTCCACTCTGTTGCATGGTCTCCCTTCCCATCGTTAGGCAGGCTCTTCCAGGAGATGTGGATAAGCTCAAGTTCGCATTTCAAGAAGGGTACCATCTAGGTTCGCCAGCCTTCTACGTTTCCAATGAGAATGAGGACGGCAAAACTCGTGGACCCACTGCGGATGAATTGTCAGGATGGGATACCCACTGGCACACTCGCAACGACAAATTTGAGACAATGCTGAAGGGTGATCCAGACTTCGGCCATATGTCGGGCAAAATGTTTTTTGTGTGGGACGGGAATCACCGACTTCTTGCCTGGTGGGAGTACATCAAGCAGAACCATTCCAAGCATATTGGCTGGCATTACATGGTGGAGTGTGTCATCCTCAAGGTGAAGGCGGCAGACTCCTCCCTGCTCAAGAATGCCATGGCGGATCTCAACTCGTAAGATTCTCATACCCTCCAATCAGTTTTGTTTCCGTGCTTCATTGGACTGAACTGGAGAGTGTGCCTTGCAGGGTCACTGAAAATGCTTACGTGCATACCCACATGGCACATATGTTGTACAGGGTGAGGAAAACTGGTCTCACTGACCTGCACATGTTCGCCGAAATGCTGGAGCCCGAGCTCATTCAAAAAGCCCTGGCAAAAACAGACCGGACATGGTATCGCCTCACTATGGATGGAATGGTGGAGGTGATATACGAAGTAAGTCGTCCTCTTTTTTATAAGGGACATGAAGCCAGGAAATACTTACACTGTTCCAAGGTCATTGGCACACCTCTCACCTATACACTAATTTTGCTCGCAAGAGATTAATGCAAGTTTTAAAATTTAAGCTTCCAGACATGGTGGGCCAACACTGTGTGCCACGCAGGATTCCCGAGAAGGTCAGAGCACCAAAAGTCCACAGGGGGGAAGATGATTATGATACAACCAGTTCTATGGGGGAACCTTTTGACATGGCTGAGGACTACGCATTACAAATGGCAGAGAAGAAACGACGGGGATCTCCTATGCCTGAGAAGTTACCGCCTTATCAACCAAAGGAAGGACAGACATTTCCATTTGGTGACCGGTCGCCTCCACCATCCAGTGACAGGGCTCGGGCTCGCACACAGAGCCCTCCACGGGACTCTCACGGACAAAAGGGTGCTCGTTCACAGAGGTTTGCTGATCCTAAACAGTAAACCGTGAGGACACGGCTTTTTGAGAGGGGGAGGGGTAATGTTAGAGGGCTGTCTGGGACTTAGACAGTTTTATGGGTTCTGTGGGGTACCCTTAATTTTTGCGTAGACTTATGGATGGTAGACTTAGACCAACACAGGCCTTAGGGGTGGTAGACAGGCTTACACAGTCAGTCATAGTCTTACACAATTAGACACAGCTTGACTCCGCTTGTCACAGTCTGACACAGCCTTGAATAGCCTATCACAGTTTATCACAGCCTATCACAGTCTATCACAGCCCGACACAGCCAGTCACAGCCGACACAGTTGGGCATAGCCAGTCACAGCATTCGCAGGGAACGGTTACCATGGCAGGGAACGACATCGGCAGAGGGAACGTGTATTCTGTCTGGATTGACAGTTAGTTAGTTAGTTAGTTAGTTAGGCAGTTAGAATAGCTTGCGGTAGAAAAGGCAGAGTAGCAATGGGGAGAGGACGCTTCTTGCATGACGATTTGGTCATTGGGGGATAAAAGGACGATCTGGAGCTGAAGAATGGAGAGCACAGTGGAGGAGGAGACACGAACCGTCGATGCTTGATTCATGCAAGCTATAGAGTGATACTGTAGAGCAGACCAGGGACACCATGGCTTCGGCCTGATATTTGATAGATCTTAATCTGATACATATTCCATACTCACACTGTGTAGAGATACCTGAGTGAAGCTGTGGAATAAATGGATGAGTGATTGGAACTTGGTAGATTGCTGAAGCAATCTGATGCTTAAATATAAACAGTAAGGTAATTTGCTGACATGAAGGCAAGAAGGAATACAAACAGGAAGCACTCCCATGATACACTAGTTGTAGGTCATGACTGATTGTTCTGAGCGGGCTGAGTGCTTAGAGATATCCAACTCTTCTATTTTGGAGTTCCCACCTCGAATAGCAAAGGGATGGGTGAGTAAAAGCCGCTCGACACATTGGCAGTACCATGTCAAAGTCACTCCAAACCATCAAAGGTTCACTCAACCAACTAACTTGCAGAATTCAACATGAAAATTTAGGACCGATTCTGATTAGAGGGAAAAACAGGGTGAATTGTGTTGAAGAGGTGCCTTGATTACCAGTGCCTAATTTTATCAATTGTGCCGCTGCTGCTGCGGCTTCCAATTGACCATCTACCCATGCAGGTTTCTTGTAGCGATCATTCCACATGGAATCATAGGTAATTTGGAGCTTGAAATCCAGCCCTCTTGGATGAATCTGGACCCACACTCTATCCTTGCCCCTTCAGCTATCCATGCCTCTGTACAGATCATGCATACATCCTTGTCTTGCTACTAGCAGCTGACAATGATAGCCTAGAATTGTTCCAACAAACACCCCAACCCTATTTGTCACACTAGTTAACTCATATGCTGACTTGCGTCTGCTTCCAACAGACATTCACCTTTTTGCCTCGATTGTTCCACCACTGACTGGGGTCTTAAACGTATTCCTTCCAGAGCTTCTCCTCAGCTACCTTGCAGAGTTCAACATCAAAATTCATTTTTTTTTTCAATTCATTTTAGTGGTTACAAGTGAGCACATAGATGTATTCCATGGAGATAAGCAAGACTGTTCATCCAGTGTCTTCACGGTGGATGTATCCCATGGAGCGTTACATGAAAGATCTTAAGGGATACGTTAGGAATTACGCAAAGCCAGAAGGGAGTACGGCTACATGGTATGTTCTGGATGAGGCCATGGGGTTCATGACTGAATATATGCAATCATTTGATGCAACTCAACGGCAGACTTGGGATGCAAATGCGATGAAGGTACCTTCTTCAACACATTTCACCCACTGTTTGATATTCACCATGAGTTAACATGCGTTCACACGCCTGAGCAAAACGGTGTGGCCGAACGTGATAATCGCACATTCCTGGCCGAATCAGTTCGCAGCATGATCCATCACTGTAGCGTGCATCCGCGTTTCTGGGGAGAGGCTGCCCATACGGCAGTATACTTGCTCAACCGAACAGGGAGCCATTTGTTGGACTCCACCACACCTTATGAACTCTGGTATGGTGAGAAACCCACCATTGCCAATATGCATTTTTTTGGGTCCAGTGCGTATGTACATATTCCTTCTGCCTTGCAGAAGAAATTGGATCCCAATAGCAAACCTTGCATTTTGATGGGTTACAGTCAAACGAGCAAGGCGTATCGCCTGTGGGATAGTGCTGCTTGCCACATCATTGAAAGCCGAGATGTTCTTTTTTATGAACTCTCCAAGTTCACGGCGGTAACCTGTCAAATATTGCACCCGAGGGTTCACTTGTTCATATCAGCGGCCTTGGTTTCAACCAAGATGCTCCACCCGTAGTGGGAGCTGGCCATGCAGACCTACTACCGCATGTTATTGAGAAAGCACCCGAACCAGTGGGAGGACATCCAGTTGTGGCACCTGTTGCTGCTGTTTGATGAACCTCATCCCAAGTGGGAGTGTTGTAGGGAAATATTACTGAGTACGGTATGAGGTTGGTTATCGGGTATATACGGTTACAACTTCTTGTTACGTAGGGAATGATTAGCTGCATGATTGGTGTTGCTTGCATGATCTTGGGAAGTAGTGAGGTTGCAGTATGTAGCCTGAGAGTCGCTTAGTTCAGGCGTGTCTGTAATGTGATCACGTGAGCTCACATGAGTATTTTCCTAAATGATTTAGGGTGCCGCCAATTGACTCCTGATCATTCCCATCCAAAGGGAACTGCCAGCCTGATGGGATGTTGTCGCTCCAGAGAATTCGGGAAACAGAGTATCTGGTGCAGAATTTGCCCCCAGGTGCTGTCAAACTCATTGAGAAGTTGAGTCCTTCTTCATGGGCCAGATCTGCATAAAGCTTCCCCAAGAACCCGCCAAACCTTCCTAGCATCAGACATAAAGCCTCAGTGAACCTTGAACAGAATAGTCCTAGCATCACTCCATTTGTTTGCATAAACCAAGCCACATCTAGTGGCTTTCCAGATATTCCAAAGCGTTTGGGCTCTTAGAGAGGCCCAGATCGGGCATGATGACCATAAAGCTCCCTCACGAATGTCCGATTTAATTCCATTATATTTAATTCACTTCAATTTGATCCCTTCACATTTGTCTCTTACATTCCAATTTTTGTCCTATGGATGTGGAGAACACAAGTATTCCGTTTGCAAACTTCACAATTTTGTTTTTTCAAATGTTACATTATGAAAGGTCTCACTGCCTTCCATTTCATGGAACGGAAGGTTTATCTTCCGAATCATGGAACGGAAGGTTCTAATAACGAGTTCATCGTAAAATCAACTTCAAATTCAATATTTTTGTGAGTTCTGGAACAAACCAATTAAAAGGGCCAGTCCTTTCCATTATAGTATTAGATCGTTACAAAAGGTCCTTAAAACGAGCGGAGTCTATCCAATCCCTCCGCAAATTGCAAGAGAAATTAAGAAAACATTTGGAATCAGAAACTGTTACTAAATTGCAAAACAAAGGTCCAACCTAGCCTAAGAGGCCATTTTACGTGACCTTTTCGATAGTCTGCTGCCAGCAAAGGCATATGTACCAAATTTTGTCCACATAGTCCAAATCAAATCAGCTAAGCTCTAGTAGTCCTACTTAGTAAGATCTTTCAATAGCTGTGCAGCGGTAGATGGATCAGTTATATTCAGTGTAATATTGCAGTTTGTAAGATTCTGGAAGTGGTGCCCTACGTTTGAGCTGTTGTTGGTGACCGAGGATGTAGTACCCATTTCCAGTTTTTGTTTCTCACATCTGTCACGATACTTGAAAAATGCATCATCTACCTCTTTCAATAAAGCAGGATCAGACCAAAAATCATCGTCACCCCATATATTGGCATTCTTGAGCTTCATTTCATTTTGTGCCTTGACTACCAATGGTGTTATAAAAATATCATGCGATACTCCATATCTGTAATTGTTGCAGGTAGTCTTACCATGATCTGTAGCAGCAACTACATGGTTGATATCGTCAGTTGATGCAGAAAATGTTTCTTCAACTGGATATGTTGGACCCACACATAGACAAGTAGCTTCCACAAAAGTAGATGGTGTCGATGGTGCATTAACCTGATCCAATATATTGTACTGGTGGTGAATATTGGTGGAAGGTCGTCTGCAAAATAATCGTCGTTCTCCACTGAGGAATCTCCATGACTAAGAAGCTCGTCAATTCCACCATCTGGAGCCATTCCATGTATAGAGAACACACGGTTATGAATGGATAATAATTGTCTAATCTAAGAAACAACAGTAGTGGTGTCAGTGGAAATGGGGAGTACATGCCTGCATCGACGTCATGGTGGACTCCTTTTATGGACGATATTGCCGAGTGCCTTGCCAAGCACGAAAATGACGAGGCAATGTTGCTTCAGCAGATCGTCAATGGGAACGGCCCTTCAACAGGGGACTCCACTGCGGATTCTGACGACGACGAGGATGATGATGAAGATGAACACATGGACATTGATGGAGAAGGTGATGAGATGGATGTACATGAAGAGGATGATTTCTGGTGGACAGGGGCAAGCATGGAAATCATTGAATGGAGCTTGTTATCGCAGGAGAAACATGTTTAGCAACAAACGAACGATGCACTGTTTGAGTGCGGTCATTCCTTTCAGTCTACATGCATTGAAGGGTGGCTGCTTCGAAACGGGTCATGCCCTGTTTGCCGCAATAGGATATGAGATATTGTAGTCACTGCAGAAAGAAAACTTATATGTATTTCCTGACATAGAAGTGGCTAAAAAAGGCTATGATCATTGAGGTCGGCAACGACTATCATGAATAAAAACAAATTGTACCTCTTTGACGTTTTGTACTTTGGCTTCTATTTTCAAAATTTTGAATGGAGTGTTGTGCTTTAGCTGTTTTGTTCAGTTGGAAAGTGGTTGGACACAACATTTGATGTTTGCCCAGTAACCTTAAAGTTGGCAACGACTTTAAGGATCCGCTCCGAGCTTTTGAAATGAAAAATACGATGATTGTAAACATGCGTTGAGGTGCATGGACATTGCCTCACAACCTTCATCCGGATCTACTACAGTGTAGGTAGTCGGCAACGACTACAAAGAAATCAGAACGGATATGCAAGTTCCAACAAACGTGAACAAGGTAGATTTTTAATCAGTTTTATTTCATCCCAAATCTGGAACCTTGGAAACTCTTTTCAAGCGCAGAAGGTGTTTCCTATCGCAAATGCAGTCCCAAGTCCCTATAGTCGGCACCGACCTCAATGGATTTCAAGAAGATGAGCTCGATGGCACAGCATCCGTGCTTCAAACAAACAACTGTGAACCCATGGGAATATTGATTTCCATTACATTTATTTTGGTGCACGTTGTTTTGAACATGTCAGCAACAACATCCAATGTGTATATAGTTTGTGTGTTATGAAATGCTGCTGGCAAGATTGTATATCCGGGACGCCCATGTCTTGTAGTCGGCACAGACTACAAGAATTGAGTGAAAGAAAATGGATATGGAGTCATATTTGATTGTAAAAAAGTGCGAGTTGAAAAATGAGCTCATCTGAGCAAAGAGTTGGAGTTAACAAGTTCATCCAAATGGTAATGCACTTTGTAGTCGGCACAGACTACAGGGATTCCAAGCATATCCTGTTTCCAAACATGTTTAAAAAATGAGCTTATCCGATGAAAGAGTTGGAGTTAACAAGTTCATCCAAATGGTCATGCATTTTGTAGTCGGCATAGACTATAAGGATTCCAAACATGCAGGATACCCAATGTGTCTCTATGGGACCTAAGCACAAGGATCACGAACTAACATACCCCTGACCTCAGATACAGTGAGAGTTGCGTGATCGATGACCTGGTCTTCCCGCATCTTCAAACGGCGCAGCATAATATAGTATATGTGCTTGCAGTGGGTGTATGATCATTTTGTTTTCTTCATTTTCTCAAAATCAGGGCATGTACACTCCGAACTTCTAGAGATACAAACATTGTATACCTCCCCTGTTTTTGCTGATCCCGGTGTGCACAGTCGCTTGCATCACTTGCAGATTTGCTCGAGGATATCACCTGGGCGAGGAATTTCATGGTTGGTAATTCGGATGGTGCACGTGACACGCCATTGTGCTCCAGCCGTGTATTCGTTTGACGTTGTCAAACATAACCCAGCTCACCACCGACCCGTATCATGTCCACCAAATGGACTCCACAGCCTTTACCAACAGTTGACATATTGAAGACAAAGCATATGTCGTCCATACTCCCTTGACCTGGAAAACGGCTCCCCTAGATATAGTCGTACCCGCTCCAACTTTTCATTCTCATTAACGCTTCCACATCGCTCTCAATTCCCATTGCCGCTTTTGTCCCAAGTGCTGAGGGGTGTGAGTGGTTCCCAACATGGATGGCTGCTCTTGTCATTGTTGGTGGACCAAGGACATAAAACATTTTCGCGGGGCAAATGTGCATGCACGTGGGTGCATGATTGCACACTACGCATACAAAGGTATTTGGTGGAACTCGGCTGCTTCAAGCCTGTGTCGCTGTCCGGGACTCCGATGTACAAACTGGAGTACTTTGCCGAATCTACCCAGAGTATGAGCACTGGGGCAGACAAGGAACACATGAGCTATTGTAAGCATGCAACGCAGTTTACGATTTCCTAACGAACTGTACGTCAACAACGAAAAGAAATAAATGCAAATGGAATATTTAATGGATGTTAGGTCGGATGAAAACTGTCTACTCAACAACTGGCGGCGGCACGTTTAGCTGGCAATGGCCATTTCGAAACAACCATTCACCTCCTCTTCATCTGAATTTGTTCTACGCGACAGGGGGATACCTTATTGTCGTTGCCGCCACGACTATTTCAATGGCATGAACATCGTGAAATAGTTTGTAGGACAGGTTTTCTTCCGTAGTCGGCACCGACTTCATATTGTTGAGATAGATTCCGGCGACGGATCAGCCAGATTTACATTGAATTGGAAGACGAATCGGAGTAGTCGTTGGCGACTATACCTGTTATTGTTGAAATCGGCCAACAGATCTGCCAAGGTCGCTGTAGATGTTCATTTCATGTGGTTTTTTTTGCAAATTGGCTTGCAAACGGAATAGTCGACAGCGACTATTGTTTAAATCGGCAACCTCTTTCCATTAATGCACTGTAGTCGCTGCCGACTTCCTTACGAACGCACAAATTTTCCTTAACAATTTTTTGGCTTACACTAGAAGATAAACCGGCTTTTTCCACGGCTTTTTCCACACTTTTTGCTGTGGAATCAGCCGCAGTCCACACCTGCCGTGGGTGTAAGAAACGACTAGTGCTTTCGGACACCCCGTGGACGGCCTGGCTCTCGGGTGGCCCTGTGGAAAAGTCCACGGGAGGCTTTTTCCACGGGTGGCTTTTGACGGGCTTGAAAGAGGCATCGGCATCACCTGCCATGAAAGCATCATTTGAAGAATTCATAAGATCACTGATGGACTCCCCCCGGGCTACCCTCGTAGGTCCTCCTGTATGCATCATCTCCGACATGTTCTTGGGTTGGACTCAGGTAAGTGCCTATGATTGCATTACAAGACAGCTTTCATTCAGGGTTGTATTTGCAGTTTCCCGTGTCGAGCACATGTGATTCTACAACAAGATACATGCCACTCGGTACTATGAATTCAAGCTCGAGTCGCATCACATTGGGAAGATGGACAATTAGTGTGATCATGAGCCTTCCACTCACTCACAAAACATACACCATTGATCTAATAAGCTAGGCCGAGAAAGATACACAAGATATTTGTTATGGAATCTTTAGGTCTACCACATTTGGGAGGATAGTGCATTGCTTTAGTAAGTCACGGGGTGCATGGTGACATGGCCGATGGCATAGCTGACATGGCAGAGTGTGAAAAAGGCCAGTGTGGCATGTTTCATGGCGGATTTCACACCTTGAACAAGCCATTATGCGACACGTGTCATATTTCACACGTTCGACAAGTCACTATGCAATACGTGTTCGTTCCTGTGTGGTGGTACGCATAAATAAATAAATAATTGATTTCCAATATTAAGTTTGAATATTAATGGATTTAATTTATTGTTATTATTATTATGATGATTATTATTATTATAGGGAAAATGGACAGTGGCCTTGATGAGAACTGTCCATTGGCCTTGATGAGAACATTATTAAATAACAAAATATTGAAATTATGTTTTTAGAAATTATATTTATTCGCTCAGATACCAAAATACACCCTTTGCAGGGAAGGAGAGTTTGCCTTAGTGTGTCTATGCTGAGTTGCGTCTCCTACTCTCTGTAATCTAATAGGCATTCACCTTTTTCCCTCGGTTGTCCCTCCCTTGACTGGGGTCAGAAAAGCATTCATTCCACAGCTTCTCCTCATCTCTGTTACATGTTTCTGGATACTTTTCTATTGTCACTTTGGCAGTATCATGTCAAAATCACTCAAAACTATGTATCATCTACCCATGCAGGTTTCTTATAGCTATCCTTCCGCAGGGAATCATAAGTAATCTGGAGCTTGAAATCCGGCCCTCTTGGATGACACTCTATCCCCGCTCCTTCAGCTATACATGCCTCTGCACAGATCATGCATACATCCTTGCATTGTTGTTAGCAGCTGGCAATGACAGCCTAGATTTGTTCTAGCAAAACCCAACTCAACTTATCACACTAGTTCATATTCTCAATTGCATCTACCACTCTATAATCCAAAGGCATTTACCTTCCAAGACGGTTGTCCCACCATGACTGGGGTCAGAAAAGTATTCATTCCACAACTTCTCCTCTCTGTTACCTATTTATGGATACTTTCCTATTGTCACTTTGGCAGTATCATGTCAAAGTCACTCCAAACTATCAAAGGTTCACTCAACCAGCTAACTTGCAGAATTCTTGAAACATGAAAATTTAGGGCAATTTTGATAAGAGAGGAAAACAGAGTGAAATGTGTTGAAGAATGTGCCTTGATTAGCATTGCCTAATTTTATCAATTGTGCCGCTGCTGCGGCTTCTAGTTGAGCATCTACCCATGCAGGTTTCTTGGAGCTATTTTTCCACGGGGAATCACCACTTCCCGCATCATTGCTCATAGGTCTCCAAAGCCTCCATCCGCGCCCTTGCTGTGCATATCCTGCAATCATCAAACTCCACGACACCACATCTCGTTCAGCCATACTGTCGAACACTTCCTTTGCATCCTCGATGCACCCACATTTGGCATACATGCAGTCCACCAGGGCAGTGTTCAAAATGACATCGGGTACAATTCCAGATTTGACGATGTCACCATGGACCTCTTTGCCCTTTTCCAGAGCTCCCAGGCTTGCACATGCATTACAAACAAATGTGATGTGGTTGGGCTTCACCCCTTCGCGCAGCAGTTGCTCATAGGTCTCCAAAGCATTCCTACCACACCCATGCTTGGTAACTCCTGTCGGCATTATATTCCACGTGATCAAAGATCGTTGAGGCATTCTGTTGAACACTTGGTGAGCATCCATGATGCTCCCACACTTAATATACATGGAGACAAGGGTGTTGAGTAGAAAAACATTTGGCGTGAATCCACTTTGAATTATGTGAGTGTGCACCTGCTTTCTAGCTTTCAGACCTTCCATCTTGATGCACTTAAGCAAGAGACAGACATACGTACCTGAATCTGCTGAAATGCCTCATTGGTTTAAAGTTTGTAGAGCCTCTGTTAGTCTGCCTGCCGCAAAGCATCTTCACATGCCCAGAAGTGCCAGAAGAGACATCGTGGACTCCCTCTCTTGATTCTCTTTCAGAAGTTGTGGTCATGGATTGAAAGCGGAGTGAAATCATGGCCAACGACACAATGAAGAGATAGACACGAATAGCGCTGCCGGAAACATCAACAGCCACAATACTCAAGCCCTGTCAGTGGCCCACAAGAAAACCAAGGTTCACTTTGGGCATACACAACTTCTTTTATATGAACATGGCAAATATTCATAAGTTGAACTCCTAGAGTGGATTTTATAAACCCCTGACTTCATCTTTTGACAGCGAATGAACATGAAAAGCTGAAAGCACGTCACATCACTTCTCAGACAACCACATTGCCTAACCTGCAAATGGGCTTGTTGTACAAGCCCATATCCTCAAGGTTTATGCAAGAAGATACTTGTACCACACCCTTTCCACATCCTACCAACTCGCTACCAGAGCATTTAAAAGCGATGCAACTAACCTCACTGGCAATAGCTGTTCTGCCCTGTGCAGTAGCTACTACAGACCATGCCAAGGTGGCCATGTTCAAAACCAGTGTTTCAGAAATGCCTGATAAGCCATTATCAAAGCATCAGCCAATAGAACAACATGAGATTGACACTTAGCAATAACACACAACACCTTTTAGTCACTACAACACAAAGATCATGGTGTACGGTGGGTTCAAGATATCCACCGCTCGCTACTACCTTTCAGTCACAATCAGGTGCGTTCTTTAAGCACTAAAGTACTAAACATATGTCTTAATCTAGATATATATGCCTTTATCAAGGGTAGAAAATAGCTTTTTTCCCTTGTAGGCCAATACAATATTACAAATCTAACTGACCCTTCGGTGGCTAACCTACAGTCATGTCAAAACACAACACAATCTCCATGAGAGACCTGATAATGTTCATGTAAGCTACTGGTTAACTTGACAATGCAGTTTCATACACAAGAAAGTGAGAGATATCTAAGCCACACCAGAAAGCAGTGTTGTGCTCTAAAATGTGCTAGCAAAAAAGTAAGGAAATACGGCAAACCCCTCTTGCTAGCACAATGTACAAGTTCCCTCCTCTGCCCGTATGAGCATGTCAGTGCATGCTACTCTTATTTAGCACGCAACATGCAATCTTCAGCATATATAAGAATGGTCCAGCTCTTCCCAAAAAATTTCCTATCACCTCTTGGCCTTCATTTTCATTCCCTTTATCAGAGATAACTAGTTGTATATAACCCATGAACAAGAGTTGACTTGCGGAGTTCAGTTTGAAGTTCACTCCTAAGCTTAAATTTACCTCCTCATAATCTCTTGCAAATGAGTTAACCTCAAAGATAGTAACAGACCTGTTCTAATTCAGATGAAGCAGAGAGAGCAGCAACAAGTTCACAGTTCAACTTGATAGCCTCAGCATGTGCTGCTAAGGCTGCTGCCTCTAATTCCTCCTTCCCTTTAAGTGCTGCCACCAACTTCTCTCTTGTTGCATCCTCCTCTTCTGTGGTTCTCTGCACTCATGTAACAACATTATGTGGGTGCTGAAAGCCGTGCTTTCAAATTTTAGCAACAATTCAATGGAAGAGGATTTGAGACGCTACCCCTGTTGGCTTCTCCATGGGCATGTCCTCGGTCCTTATATCTTGCTGGTCTCCAGAGGAGGGTGTTGTGCCATTTGCTGAAGGTGATGGTGCAGCTGAAGATTGTGGCACAGAAAATGCTGCTGCTGCTGCTGGAGACTTCAGAATTTTCGGGCGTGACTTCTCCACAGGACTAGCCTTGAAGATGTGTACCTGGTGTACAGTCCATCCATCAGTTTCAAGCGTACAATCTAGCTGGGTAGGACTACACAGAAGATGAAAGGATGTGGAAGGGATTAAAATGCAAACCGCATTGTTGTAGTGACCATTGTATCCCCCGAAAGCTACTGTATGGACATTTCAATCAGAGTATCTCATAGTAATGCCGGAAATATACATGGGAGTCAGTATTTCCGAAATTATCAACAAGGATTTGCGGTATGAGCACAGTATCTGGCTGAAACTGAAATGAAGGGCGGCGTGACCTCTTTGTGAGTTGTGTCCACGTACAGAGTGTAGTTCCTACAAGACAAGTAGTACGAGTCAGTATGCAAAGTGACCTGCGAAGAAGAAAGTGCCCTCACCACATTGTCCTCGACCTTGTGTCATGACCCATGGAGGATTTGACTAACCATGAACCCAAGAGGACCTCTTGTGTGTGCTGCTTGTGTCTATAGTCTGGTAATGTCGGATTGGTCAGTGAGAACCACCACGGCGCAATTGAGCAGGCAGAGATTGAAACACAGCATGCGTTAGGGTTCAACCTGTCCGACATCATTTCCTCATATGTTTCCAAAGCCTTCGTACCATATTACGATCATTGCATTCCACGACACCACATCTTGGCAGCCATTTCGTCGAACACACCCTTCGCATCCTTGGAAAACTCATGGCTGTTGTCCCACCATCGTAAAGGGTAAAACTCATGCCAGCTTTGCTCTGTGCTGCAAATTCAGGGCCGAGTCTGATGAGAGGGCAAAACAGGCTAAAATAGGTCGAAGAAGAAGGTGCCCTCACCACATTGGCCTCGAGTTCCTGCTATCACGACGCTTGGCACTAAGAAGGCTGGACCCCAAAAAACGCTAAGTCCCAGCCCTGCACACCGGCAACCCTAAATTCGAGCCAACTTTTGAAGTTTATTAACGTTTTGCACCCTAACATTATATAAAAATAATTATATGGTCCATGTAATTATGTGAAGGTATTTTTAGCTATATATATATATGTTAGGGTGCAAAATGTATATATATATCAAGGTACAGTGGCCCTGGTTAATTTATTTATTGGGTAAGGTTCATAGTCATGAAATGAGTAGTTAAAACAATTATTTCTATCTAATACTGACGCTAAGTCCCAGCCCTGCACACCGGCAGCCCTAAATTCGAGCCAACTTTTGAAGTTTTTTAACGTTTTGCACCCTAACATTATATAAAATAATTATATGGTCCATGTAATTATGTGAAGGTATTTTTAGCTATATATATATATGTTAGGGTGCAAAATGTATATATATAACAAGGTACAAAGGCCCTGGTTAATTTATTTATTGGGTAAGGTTCATAGTCATGAAATGAGTAGTTAAAACAATTATTTCTATCTAATACTGATTTATATATTTTAATTTACATGAATTTAAAATATAATTGTGGAGTTGCTAATGAAGTTGTTGAAACCACTTACAATTTAAAATAAATCACCTTGTATAGAGACTCACCATGCTACCCACCTAGACCTGGGTTTCTTTATTGGTCTCTTGTTAAAATTCTATGGATTTTTTCAAAATATTCTGGTTTTTTCTTTGATGTGTGAGATGACAAAGTCCAAGCATGTTACATAGACAGGGAGTTCAACTTAAGGATGATGCAAGTGATTTGTGGCAAAAAGTGTAAATCATGCCTATGCCTGTTTGTCCTAGTTGTGTTATAGGGTGCAACGGAACGAGGCCACCTTTGAATGCGATCCCCATGCTCATTTCACCAAGGGCATTATAGACTTCATAATGTAGAGATTGAAAATGGGGTGTAGCAGGGGGTGATTCTTCATTTGCTACTAGCCCATCGTGCATATTTCTAAACATGAACATGAAGCTCATGATCATTTTCCAAGGGCATCATTCTCAAACTCCCCATACACCACAATGTGGAAATTCTATGGTCTCATTTCACACATGTGTGTAACATGCCATGTAAACTAAGCCAACTCCCGCCACGCTCATGGCTGTTTTCACACCGTTCTTGCCTTGGGTGTGGATCACATGTGAGACACCCTACAGTTAGGGCATATTTTGACCCACACCTTGGCTCACTCTACAGACCCGTGATAAAAAGCCGTGGAATGTGCTAGGTGTGAGATGGCATACCCGTGGAAAAAGCCGGTTTCTCTTCTAGTGTTAAATGTGCTTGTAGTTGGCACCGACCTTCAATTTTCCTTAAATGTACACATTCGATTTGAAATATTGGAAGATACTGGATTGTAAATAGAAGCATTTCCCGCGTTATGAGGGTGTAGTCGGCGCCGACTACGAAAATTGGCGCATGTTGTGGCGGATTGCGCCGCGTGGAGGCAGTCAATGAAATCCAAGTCGGCACCGACCTTATGGAATTATTGAAATTTGTAGTAATTTGCAGAGTTAAAGACAGTGAACACTTCCTCTTCAATGGCATTACAGTGTATGGTCAGCGCCGACCAATTCTTGCGGAAGGCATTTCCCGACTGTGTGGTTGCCAATCGATCATTCACTTCCGGAATATGCGCTCTTTGACTCATAATTTCTGCTCCTCCAAAAACTTCCACGACCCTGCAAAGGATATTAAGATTCGGGGATATGAAGTTTGGATATTGAGTTCGGATATTAGAGTTGATTATACCATTTTGGATGACGCTCTGCAAACCCGGACCCCCATTGCACCCAGAAGGGATTCACGGATATTGAAATTGACAGTTCTGCGTTTGAGTCAACATAAATTTTACCATTCATTCCTTTTCCATTTCTCATCCTAATCTATTTGGATGTAGTCCAGGCCACGTGTCAGAAATGACTGAGTCGTCTAGTGGTGCGGTAAGAGGCTATTTCTCAATTTTGGGGATGTGGTAGCCATCTCATATTGCTCATGCAGGTTTGGATGGTGTTCATTCGACGCACATTTAACACCCACATCGGATGACGACGGATGGCGTGCTTCCATGGATGGGGGATTTGATTTTTCATCCGTTATTGCTATTTGAATTTTGGCGCGGGCCACGTGGCACAAAGTCCGGTTACTGCGTGGCGTCGCTGCACTAGCTCAATTTAGTAGGCATACGTTACGGCTTGCGTAGGACGGGTTCTCATCCCTTTCCGGGTTCGGCAGTGCGTACGGTCATGCAGATTCTCCTCTGCAGTGCCCGACTCTTCGGCTTCCCTTTCTATTTTCGAGCTGGGGAACGTCGTCGTCATGGAGCCTCAAGCGGAGGAAGAGGGGGAGTTTGTGCTGCCCATGCAAACACGTATACTGCGCGGGCGGATGGTGGTCTCCCAGCAGAGCAGCGAGGGTGCTAGACCTCCCAAAAAATCAGTGAAACTTTGTAAGAAAACAACGACTTCACAGGAAGGCGGTTTGGTGTCTACAGCGGCCACACCGTCGATGGATCGTCCTCCCCTCTCCCCCATTTTTTGAAGCGGTGCATCGGCAGGTCTAGCAACGAGCGCACAAGGAGGCGGACCTGTTCAAAATGTTGCAAGTGTGCAAGACACTGTGCTGACGAACGTTGTTTTGACTGGCGACATGCGTAAGCAAGCCCTACTCTCACTCACTACAAGTGCCATGAACCACATAATGAGTTCTATTTCGCACTTGCTGAGGAATGGTGCTCTGCCAAGAATACCGTTATGCAGGATACAACCCCTCCCGGCTGTGCGCATGGCTGAGCGCCCAGACATCAACAAGCTCAAGTTGTTTTTTGAGGCGGACAGGTACAACAATGCACTTGCATCACTACTACTTTCCATCAATGACGATGGTGGACAGAGCCAAGAAATCCAACAGGGAGATCGGGATGCATGGTTTGAACATTGGCAGGCAGCGGATGCTGCATTTGGGGAAGACATAAAGAACACGGAGTGGGAGTTTCTCTCCAACAAATGATTGCACATCTATGACGGGAATCACAGGTGGTATGGATGGAGGTCATACGCGAGCAGCACGCAGACGACGCGAGTTGGCACTACCGGGTGAACGCAAAGATTAAGAGTTCCGATCTGGGCCTCATACGGCGTGCAATGAATCGTATGGATGTGTGAGTTTCTATCCCCACTTTTGCTCACATGAGCATAGGTATAGGGTTTAGCAATTCGGGGATGTCCTTTGCATGGGGTTGCAGGTCTTGCATAAGTAAATCGACTGGGTGCTTCATGGACTAATTTGTAGATTCAACCATCTCCGACGAATTTGGTAAGTGCAGTTATAGTCGGAGCCGACTATAACTGAGGGGATTGACTTCTTTAGAATATAGACGTCATTCCAATTCATTAATTAGACGTGTAAAGTGAGATGGAGTCGGAAGTATTTCCTGGTGGGAGGTGGTGGGAGGGAGTTCAGAGAAGATGCCAAGTATGCCTCCGTTGAGAACCGCCTCGCTACAAGTATGGTTTGCGCCGACTATATCATGGAACCCACCCTAAACCCTAAAATCCCTGTTGAGCTTTAAGGTAGGTCTTTCTTTCACGAATTTCAATAAGGTCCATGGTCACATGAAGGTCTTGTTCTGTACGTTTTGCAGCGTGACAAATCGCGGAAATGTGTCCAACGAGCTTCTGCATAAGCTATTCTCTTCCAGAAGTACGCAACTACACCTATTGAGCAGTACCAATCAGCTCTTCCAACGGACGTCTACGAGAAGTGTTTGAACAAGCGGGATGGGAACTGGATGACTATGCCGCGGGACGCCCTCATAGAGTACATGGGTCGGGAGGGATTCTGTAGAATTAGAAACGTCTGCTTGGATGCCCATGCCCACCTGCCTGCCACCGTTGAGAACACCGAGCTCATCCGGAAGAAACTGGCTAGCGATTTCCAGATGCACAGGACAAAATGGTACACCAAAATCGCAAAATATTCTTCTATCTGCGATCCTGCACTGGGAACTGGCTTTCTTTTTGAGATAACCATGATGGACCTGAGGGAACCACGATTTTCAATGTCCGCATTGAGCACCCAACTTGTCACACAGACATGTCTTGACAAGTTGGCCCCATGAACTTTATTGATATAGGGATACCATGCTTGAAGCCTATGATTCCCATCCCAGACATGAAACATCTTCCCCCGAAGATGATGCAATTTTGGCTTGGACTCAAGATACTTCTCAAACTCATCATTGACTGTTTTCCAATGACTATCCCATGTAGAGATGATATCATACATCTATAGTAGATCCATCAATCCCCTCAACAGAAACATAGAACACGGCTGCTCCTGGATGGTATCCAAGAACATGACAACATTGAACATGAAAGTAAATGAAGAATAGAAAGGAAACTCACACATTCACATTACAAGTCTCTTGCTGTCAATCAGAAGCCGGAAATGACTCTCGAGAAGTTGCAGATGCTTGCCACGAGCGAGGTCAGCCCGAAGGAGAAGATTTTTTGGTTGAAGCTGTGGAATTCTGACTCCACAACCCGCAAAAAAGAGAAATTTTCCCATGCTCCCACAGATGTGGTGTTTGGCTTGTGGTGCGACAAAAAATGACATGGTGGTTCCAGGTAAGACGTTGGCAATACTGGTGGTGGCTTCATGTTACAGTTATTGTTGCAATCTCTCATCTCTAACAATTGACGTGGTGGACTCGCAGCAAAAAGAGGAAGCAGAGCGGCAGTTGACTATGCTGGTTTAGAAAGGGTTCCTGCAGCTGCCAACCCAGGAAGAGGCTCCCATTTTGAAGACCCTCTCTGTCTGGGTGGACGATTTCCGCCTCAAGTTCTGGAGGGAGCTATTCTGGTGCGAGATGAAGGATGGGCCTGCCCGCAATTGGCCGATTACTAAGCAACCTAATGGAACTTTACTAGCTCGCAGGCTCGTGTACAGGTACATAATTGTCATTGCAATTCACCCACCCTTCGCATATGCCATACAACAAATAGGGTGTGGGAAGTAGCGGTGCAAAAATAATCTGTAGGCTCGTTGTAGTCGGCAACAATTTCAGTAGTCGGCAGTATTGTTGTTGCTCGTGGTCGGCGCCGACTACTGGGCTCAGACATTGTACTCATAGTCGGCAACGACTAAAGGATGGGGCTGGGGTAGCCATTGGGTATAGTCGGCAACGACTATACTAAGCCGGCCCTGTCGTAGCCAGTCCGACCAAAGTTGGCCTGGTCATAGTCGCCCCCGACTATGACACAGGTTTTGGCCTTTATTGGTTCATAGTCGCTGCCGACTATTGTAAGTGGGCCGTGACTACTGCCTTCAGATTAAAAACTAACTCAATTCCATAGTCGGCAACGACTGTCTGGTGGGTCCTCGGAAGTCCATGCCGTGTAGTGTACAGCCACATTCGGGTATGCCCCTGGTTGGTGGCTGACTAACCCACAGTTCAGAGTCGTAGTCACCACCGACTATGACAATGCCTTCGGACTATTTGGTGTCATAGTCGCTGCCGACTACTGCATCTGGTAAGAGACAAATAGGTTCGGTTTTCATACCCTACACTTCTCATTATATAAACTTTTATTTGCTCGCCAACAAACATATTAGGCCCGGTTATCAACGTACGTCCGTCAGTCAGCGTCAGGTCACGTCAGACCTGATGCAGAGACCTCCGTCACGTCAAGTTCCGGGAATATTCTAGTAAAAAAGTACCAGGTAAAATATTGTCACTTAAGCAGCTACGTCGCCGACACGGTGGCGGTGACAAATACATTTTGAAAAATAATAAAATGAAAGAGACCCCTAATTCTGGCGGTCGCTTAATATTTCGGAAATTTAGAAATAAGAGCGACCGCCAATTCTGGCGGTCGCTTTATATTTTGGAATTTTAGAAAAATAAGAGTGACTGCCAACATGGCGTTCGCTTAATTGTTTTTTAAAAAAAATAAAAAAAATTTGGCGGCCGTATTGGCGGTCGCCTAATTTTTAAAATTTTTTTTAGCAACCTCCGTATTGGCGGTCGCATAATATTGAAAAAATATAAAAAAACAAGCGACCGCCAGAATTGGCAGTCGCTTGTTTTCAATAATACATAAAAAGCAAACGACCGCCATAATATGGCGGTCGCTTTATTTTACAAATATATTAAAAAACCAGCAACCACCATAATATGGTGGACGCTTCATTTTAAAAATATATTAAAAAAAACCAGCGACTGCCATAATATGGCAGTCGATATATTTTATATATATTAAAAAAGCCAGCGACCGCCATAATATGGCGGTCGCTTTAATTAAAAAGAAAAAACAAAACAAAACAGCGACTGCCATAATAAGGCGGTCGCTTTATTTTAAAATATAAATATATTAATATATAAAAAACTATTAAAAATATTTTTAATTTCAGGAAATGCAGCGACCGCCAGTAATGTGGGTTGCATTTATTTATTTATAAAATAGAGTGACCGCCATTATTGGCGGTCGCTTTTGTTTTTTTTTTTCGTTTTTTTCTTAAGGGATGAGAGGCCCTGAAAATTTAGAATAGAGCGACTGCCATTACTGGCGGTCGCTTGTATATTTTTAATTTCAGAAAATGCAGCGACCGCGAGTAATGACGATCGCTTTTATTTTTATTTATTTAAATAGAGCGACCGCCATTATTGGCGGTCGCTTGTATATTTTAATTTCTCAAAATACAGAGACAGCCAGTAATGGCAGTCGCATTTTTAAAAAAAATAAATTTATTTTTAAATAGAGCGACGGCCATTACTGGCGGTCGTTTATATATTTTTAATTTCTGAAAATACTGCGACCGCCAATTATGGCGGTCGCTTTTATTTTTCATTTAAAAAAAATAGAACGACCGCCATTACTGGGTGGTCGCTTGTATATTTTTAATTTATGAAAATGTTGCCACTGCCAGTAATGTCGGTCACTTTTTTGTTTCCTTTTTAATAAAGCGACCGTCGTTACTGACGGTCGTTTTATTGTTGTTTTTTTTAAATGTAGCGACCGCCATGGTGGCGGTCGCTTCTAGAAGGTGTGCCTTACGCGTGGTCCGAGGAATGAGAGGGGGGGCAGATAAGCCAATGGAGGCTCATTCTCCCCTCACTTCCTCTCCACACAACTTATGTGCGACCGCCATTATTGGCAGTTGATTTTGCTTATTTATTTATTTTTAAATAGAGCGACGGCCATTACTGGCGGTTGCTTGTATATATTTAATTTTTAAAAATGCTACGACTGGTGGTCTATTGTATATTTTTAATTTATGAAAATGTTGCGACTGCCAGTAATGGCGGTCGTTTTTAGTTTTTTTTTAAGCTTGCTGTCTGGAACAACTGCTTCTTCAGGGAGTTTGAGAGAGACAAATGAATCTCCAGTTCCTACGAATTCAAAAAGTTGCAGCAAACACTCACATCACGAAAGAATGAGCTTTCTGTGACTACCAAGGCTTGGAATAAAGCCAATAATCTTACTGATGCCTATGCAGCCTTGGTTGTGAACCTCATGCGAAGCGTATGGAGGCTTTATAGCAGCAGTTGGATATGTACAGACTCAAAGAGGAGCAGACTCAAGGAAGAGCAGACTCTTCGGGGTGCTATACAGGACTTGGTGGATAATCATCTTGGTTAACACAAGGGCCGGAAGAAGGGAAGGCACCAAGGAAGCTCGCCCTGGAGGAGAAAAATGATCTCAAGCTGCAGGTGTAGAACATTGCCACAATCAATATAGACAATGTCTATAGTAGAATAACTGAGTTGCAGGATGATGTGGAAGGGCTGTAGATTCAAAAAGATGATTTTTTTTTTAATATTGCGACCGTCGTTATTGGCGATCATTTTTTTTGTTGTTTTTCTTATATGTAGCGCCCGCCATGGTGGCGGTCGCTTCTAGAAGCTGTGCCTTACGCGTGGACCGAGGAATGAGAGGGGGGTGGGGAGATAAGCCAAGGGAGGCTCATTCTCCCCTCACTTCCTTTCCACACAACTTATGTGCGACCGCCATTATTGGCGGTCGCTTTAGTTTTTTATTTATTTTTAAATAGAGCGACGGCCATTATTGGCGATTGCATGTATATTTTTAATTTCTGAAAATTCGGCGACCGCCAGTTATGGCGGTCGTTTTTTATTTATTTATTTGAAAAATAGAGCGACCGCCATTACTGGTGGTCGTTTTTATATTTTTATTTTTCTCTGTGAAGAGTCAATGCCAATAAGTTGAAGGGGTACAGTGGTATCCATGACAAACCATTGCAGCACGATTTGCATTGAAATGTTGCGACTGTCAGTAATGGCGGTCGCTTTTATTTTTTTGTTTTTCTTAATAGAGCGACCGTCGTTACTGCCGGTCAAATTTATTGTTTAATTTTTTAAATAGAGCGACCGCCATTACCGGCGGTCGACTTATTGTTTCAAAAAAAAATGTAGCGACTTCCATGGTGGCGGTCGCTTCTAGAACGTGTGCCTTACGCGTGGACTGAGGAATTAGAGGGGGGGAGGGGGGGGGAAAGATAAGCCAAGGGAGGCTCATTCTCCTCTCACATCCTCTCCACACAACTTATGTGTGACCACCATTATTGGCGGTCGTTGTTATTTTTTATTTATTTTTAAATATAGCGACGGCCATTACTAGCGGTCGGTTGTATATTTTTAATTTCTGAAAATGTTGCGACCGCCAGTTATGGCGGTCGCTTTTATTGTTCATTTTTTTAAATAGAGCGACCGCCATTACAAGTGGTCGCTTGTATATTTTGAATTTCTGAAAATATTGCGACAATTAGTAATGGAGATCGTTTTTTGTTTTTTTTAATAGAGCGACCGTTGTAACTGGCGGTCGCTTTTATTGTTTTTTTTTTTAATATAGCGACCGCCATTACTGGCGGTCGTTTTTTTGCTTTTTATTTTAAATGTAGCGACCGCCATAGTCTTTTTAGAAAAACTTAACAGAGCGACCGCCGTAGTGGCGGTCGCTTCATTTTTTTTAAAAACGAAAAAGAAAGACAGCCATAAGGCGGTCGCATCATTTTTTTTTAAAAACAAATTAAGAAAATTGAAAAAAAAACGTAAACGAGCGTCCGCCGAATTAGCAGTCGCTTCAATTTCTTAAAAAATAAAGAAGAGTGACCACCGTATGGCGGTCGCTTCAGTTTTTTTTTGTTTTTTAAATAAATAAATGAAAATATATTAAATCTAATTTTCTTGAATTGTTTTCTTATGAGCGACCGCCGTATTGTCGGTCGCTTCAGTTTTCTTAAAAGCGAAAAAGAGCGACCGTCATCGGTCGGTCGCTTCATTTTTTAAGAATTGTTTTAAAAGAAAATTCTTAATTAAAAATAAATAAAGGATTGATTGCTGAATTGGCGGTCGCTTCACTTTCTTTAATAAGCGGAGAAGAGCGACCGCCGTATGGCGGTCTTTTCATTTTTTTCTAAAAAAAAATTATTTTAATTTTTAATTTTTAATTTATTAAAAAAAACTTAAAAACTTAAAAACTAAAAAACCTTAAACGAGCGACTGCCGTTTTGGCGGTCGCTTCAGTTTTTTAAAATGCGAAAAAGAGCGACCCCCATATGGCGGTCGCTTCATTTTTAAAATAAATAAACGAAAATGAGCAACCGCCGTAGTGGCAGTCGCTTCATTTAAAAAATAAAAAATAAAATAAAGACCGCCGTACTGGCGGTCGCTTCATTATTTTAAATAAACAATAAAGAGCAACTGCCGTATTGGCGGTTACTTCATATATTAGCGACTGTCGTAGTTGCAGTCGTTTCTTTTAAATTCCTAAAAAAAAAAGCCACTGGCGCTAAATGGTGGCCGCTAAATTTAAAAACACAAAACGAGCGACTGCCATTTGGCGGTTAAGAAACGACGGTTTGTCGGTTGCTTCATTTTAGAATAAAAATAAAAATATGCGACGGCCGGCGAATGGCGGTTGCTGTGTTTTTTAAAATATGTTTTAAACTGCGAGCGACAGCCAATTTGGGCGGTCGTTTAATTTTTAAAACTAATAATTTTCAAGCGACCGCCAATATAGGCCGTCGCTTAATTTAAAATATAATAAATTGCAAACAACCGCCAATATGGGCAGTCGTTCGATTTAAAACTTCATAAATTATCCGCAACCGCCAATATAGGCGGTCGTCTAATTTAATAAAATATTAAATTACAAGCGACCGCCAATATGGGTGGTCGCTTGATTTAAAAAATAATAACTTTTAGGCGTCCGTATTTTTGGGCGGACGTATTTTTTTTCAAATAAATTAATAAATTTTAATAATTGGCCACGTCTGTTTTACAGCGTGGCTGCCATGTCATTACAAAAAGTAGAAGTGAATCATAAAAGTTAAATAAAAAAATTACTTGGATAAATGTCCGGATTCGACGAGACGGCTGACGTGATGTCTGACGTGTCCGGGCCACGTCACGTCAGCAATGATAACTAGGATATTAGATGTATGCCCACGAGTGTCACATAGTGGGCCAGCCTCCAGTCAGACTGCATAATGTACAACGACAGGCAGTTGGGCGAGTACGTGAAGGTTACACATCCGCCTTGCTACTGGTGGTTGGACTTGCCACCCGATATTATTCCAGACATTGAACTGGATGTGTACAAGAAGTACACCAAAAACGAACTGGCAGCACCAACTCACATGAAGCCATTGACGGAAGAGGGTGCCAAGGAGGCTGCAATTGTCGCTGTCGCACACCTCGAACAAGCACTAAAACAGATCGCGGTATTTATGACTGTATATATGACTATTCTGCAGTCATAAACGGTATATATGTCTTCTATGACTGTAAGTCGTGCAAACCAAGTCAATATAATGAGTACAGGATGGTACGGTCCTGATGACTACAGTCATATGAACCAAGTGATATCTCTCACTGCAGTCATATATACCATACTGCAGCCGCCGTTGCCGCGCCACGTGGCGAGACGCAATTGATTTAAAAAAATTAAATTAATTTAAAAAAATAAAAAAATAAAAACATATGTCAAACGCCGCATCGCACCGCATTGTGCCACGTGGCATAATGCATTTTATAATAATGAAAAAACCACGTGGCAGTCCATCTAGGGTACCACATGCTATCCCTAGCTCGCCTACTAACCCTAGGGCCATCTTATCCATTTGATTGTACTTAGAGGAGTTTGAACCTGCAACCTCTTTACTATAAGAGTTATAGTTCACTACCTGTTAACCAATGCACCAATTAGTCATTCATATGATCATATGGTGTTTTACTTGTATTATACACACCAAATTACAAAATCCCCAGTAGTCATCATGACTATGTAACCTCATCCATGTAAATGAGGTGAGCTAAATATGATCAATTGTCGTTGACCAGCCTTCCGCCCATTCCGGAGCCATGTAATCATACAGACGACTATTTAGATAGTCGTTCATATGAGTACAGTAGGTCAATTTCATATAAAAACATGGTGCAGTCATGGTCAAAGTCATGAAAATCATGACTAC
Organism: Takakia lepidozioides; assembly: GCA_030704615.1. NCBI lineage: Eukaryota > Viridiplantae > Streptophyta > Takakiopsida > Takakiales > Takakiaceae > Takakia > Takakia lepidozioides. The sequence goes on from CM060731.1 coordinate 64,315,154, forward strand.
CACGGTTTGGCAGTCATAACTACCGCGATCTGTTGTAGTGAAGTGAATACAGCTCTGGAAGAAGCGGAGGCCAAGAAAAAACCAAAGAAAAGGAAACAGAAACCGAAGAAGACAGCCATCACAGGGCAGACAACCCCCCTCCCTCCCAGCACAAGGCCTGCAGGCAATCAAGATGTGGAGGGTGTGGATGAGACAGATGGTGCTGAGAGGGAAGACAACCAATTGGCGTTTATAGATGCCATACATAACTTCCAGATTGAGCGAAGGAATTGATCTTCTCGAAACCCTGCTTGGACAAACACAAGTGACGATAGAGGCATGCAGCTCTCAACTGTGCTGCTTTACGAGGCTATTTCTTTGCGAGAAGGGGTACCAAACAATTTAAGCAGTTTAAGCAGTTTAAGCAGTTTGAAGTTACCTGTGGCTGCCTTGCCTTTCCAGATTGATGCAAGCCTGCGGATGACTAGCTGGAACCAATTGCACTTGAGGCATGCTACGTTCAACTTTTCATCACACCTTTCTCGACATTCTTTTAAAAAGTATTTAATAGTCGTCAAATATCCATTGTGTTAGTTATAGGTTGTCTACAGATATACAGTCGGTGCAGACTATGTCTCGGGTTGCATACTGTTTTTGCATAATCGACACCGACTATTTCTCAGTGCACCCACATTAAGATTTATAGTCGGCACCGACTACTAGAATGGTATGTCATGTTAGTTAGTCAATGTAGTGCCGGATCATCGGATTTCATGATCGGTGCCGACTATCAAACAAAGGTGGGTGGTTTCGATGTTGTAGTCTGTAACGACTACCACAACTCATTTTAGAATTGTGCAGCTAGAAAGTCCATTAGGTTTCTTGAAACATAACCTATACATAATGTTGTAGGTCTTCTCTTACATAATACCGATCTCACGGGGTTCCTCCTCAAATTTGAAATGACAAATTGTGATTTTCTATGCATTTTGCCTACTGAGGGGCATGGACGCCAATTTCAACTTGCGGGAGATAGCTGCAAAGCTTGACACCGACCACAACAGCGTCACTGAGGATGTGGTGAGGAACGCCACAAACGACAAGATGACACCTTCTTCTGCGGGGCACGTGAGAAAAGCCCCAGGTTCATGCAAACCTTCATGGAGATGTGTTCACCAAAAGGGGGAACAGTAGTCGATCTGACGGCGGGATGCGGGTCCTCCATGGTGGCTGCAACAATTTGCGGAAGGCATCTGCTCGCCTTGGAAGAGAACGACGAGCTACTACGAGAGAGGCTAGGGGGATTGCAGCGGCAGGCACCTGCGGCCACCGTCGTTGCTAACACAGCTGCCGACACTGACTGGTTGAACGACGACAAGGATAACATTCAGATTCACGTATAATCGTTTGAGTGTATAAGTCCAACTTCTATGTAAGTGTCTTTATTGTTAGCATATTCTGAATGTTCCCATTTCCTCAAATTATCATTCATGCAAAACTTGATCTAATATGTTCTGTCGTAATTGCAGTTATGAGCCGCCTTTGCAGATTGCAAAGCGTCCCGTTGAGGCCATTATGGGAATTCCAGGGTCTTCCACGGATATCAGGAAGGAGGACGTTGGTAGGGAGAAGAGGTTGAAAGTGCTTGAACAGATTGCAGCTCTAACTACTCCGGAAAAAGGGTACGACTTGCCTCCATATGCGGCAGCAGAAGCGCAGACTCAGGCTGAGCAACCATAGACAGGAATGTCTCAGCAGGCACAATGGCCAGCACAAGTGAGGGCTGCTGCTCAATTTTCAATGGTACAAAATATTTTGATAATTCTACAGAAAAGGGATCGGAAATCGATGATCCAACGACCGAGGAAGGCTCCGACGAAGAGTGTGTTGACGAGATCATTGGTAAGGAGAGGACTCCTAGCCCAAATATCAGTTTAAGACTTGGCCTCGACTTGCTACCGGGTCCCTCCCCCTCAACAGTAGTTTCTAGGGTGTTGCAGGACATAGCGTCGGAGTATGATGAGGACCCTGGTAGTCCGAATGTTACATAGTTGCATTTGTTTTTCTTTGAATGCAAACACAAAGGGGTTTCTCTGATGCGTTGAATCATTTGGAAAAGATCGTACAGTGATATGGGTGTAATTGAATGTTGCGCAAAATTTTACTCCAATGTGGATGTTCAGACTTCTTAATTGAATTATCTTCATATCCTCGCTATCCTTCAATCCTTCACATTCCCCTAGTTTGGAATTGCTGGAGTGCTGAGCCTAGTCTGCTGAAGTCATAAATTGCCGGTCACACATATCCAAATGAATCATGTCACTACTCTGCTGATTGATGTGAAGATCGTTGCCATGACATGACAGTCGCAACGCCCAAATATTAAACTTATGTCCATATGCACACTTCTTCCCTCACAGACAATCACGTTTCAATAGTGTCCATTTCAAGAACAAGTAGCTTTCAACTATGTAGTTATAGACACAACAGGTCTAGTTTGGATCCAGCTTTTACTGGGGATGATATAGTCGGTGGCGACCATAACAACTAATATCCCCGTACGGACTTGCCAATTTTGAGGGTGGTACTATAGTCGTGGCGATTACAACAATTCACCTACAACCCACGGTGATAGGCGTTCCACCATCTATTTCCGTGGAATGTTACCACTATGCATTAAGTCGGCAGTTTTGGTTGCCGACCTCCACCTTCGAGTAGGTTCGGTGTAAGTTCGGATGAGGGTCGGGAAACTCTGCTCATGCTCATGCGCTCACCGCTCATGCTCATGAATTTGCAATCCCCTGATGAAAGTATTAGGCATTTTATACTCTGGCCTCCATTATTTTTTTAGAGTAATAGAATTGAGTGCTTCTAAGCTTGCACACTAAAAAAGAACGCGAGTGGTGGGAACAGCAGTGGCACATTAACCCTTAGGCGCCCACTAAGTCCGTTTTCGGCTTTGGCGGATGGTTATTTTTTAATATATTTTTCAATACTAGGCCAAATTGGGCATGGTGTGGCTTGCCACATTGCGTACATCTGTCTACACCCTGAACGAGATGAATTAGGGTTTGCAATATAATGCTTCATCTTGCTCATCTCACCTAGTTGTCAATTATGATGTGATATGAAAGCAAACATGTCAGCGTACGTCCAAACCCGTTTTTATGTCAAGCAAAGTTTTTATTTTTTTTTCCTTCGAACTTGGGCGACCGTTGGGAAACGGTTGATTTTATATTATTTTAATTATTAAATTCAGATACTGCAAACATTCGTTGGATAGCCGTCTTATGCGAACCATCCATTTTTTAGGGTTTTGTTTTATTTTTATTTTTATTTTTATTCTGGTTTGTTTTCGGGTTTTTTCTAGACGACGGCGACTGTTGGACGACCGCTTATGCTTATGCTTATGATGCAATTGTGGAGAAGTCATGGGACGTTGTGGAGGCCAATAAACAATACATGGTATCCCTTTTTGTGACTTTGGAGTCTACACTATATTCTTCAATTTGTGCTTTATTTTAAATTTTGATCAAGGGATGTTTTGTACAGTTGTTGAATTACTTGGATTAAGTGAGGAAGATGATGTGATGGAGGATGAATTTACAAATTTTGGTTCTGATTCTAATGATGACGTTGAATATGACCCTAATTGCACAAAAAATGACGTGACGTGGCGCTACCACATCAACGTCACATTCTAAAGTACGTCACGTCACCTCAAAAACTGATTTTACGTTGTGTAATTCTTTTTAAATTTAATATTTTACGTTACATAGTTTATCATAGTAACATGTAAGCCGCCATGTCATATCTAGCGGTCCAAAATTTTAAAGACTTATTCTCAGATAAATCTAGTGGTCATGTAGGGCGAATTTTTGGACCATTTTGTTTTTGTTTTTGTTTGCAATTTTGGACTAAGTAACCCGATTATACGACGGATGAGTTGTAAGTCAGAAGTTGATCACAAAAATACACCACCAAGTAGTTTCAGGGTGAAGCCACCAACGAGCAAAGTCCCTGCAATGTATCATGGATGTCTCACATTGAACAACACAAAGCAATAAGAGGAGCGTCGCACTACATGTCGATCGAGTTATGCTCAGATCCGAAGTGAACTTAGGAATCACTGGCTGGGGTTCCAAGTGGAAGCAGATGAAATGCGAGCTTCATGCAATGAAATGTTGGGACAAAATGGGCCAAGGAGCAACAAAAAGATGAAGTTCAAAGGGGTAAGCACCATTGCCACAAAAATTGTGGTTGTGATGTGGAAGACACAATCATGTGAGATGTGAGTTGTTCAACACAGGAACAAGTAGATGGCACTGAAGAGTGTCCCCTCGGTTACAAACTCATGTGGAATTTCCAATGTCATCTGCAAAGGCGCATTTAGAACAAGACACAAATGAGGAGTTTGGGCAGAGTGTTGCCAAATCATCAGGAACTGGGTTGTACCTAGAAAGACGAATGTTGGGAGAGATGAAGAGGACGTTGAGTGTCAAATGTTAGGGCATTCGTGCAAGGGTGAGAGTACGCTGCAGTCTATAGATCTGATTTTGGCACAGCCCAAGCCACTAGAGGAACTGACAGAGTTGAGGTTGATGGATAAAGTGATAATGTCACGACAACCAAGCAGCGACCTAGACTTGATTGTGTGTAAAAGTAAAAAACAACATTGTACTGAGGTGTTGGCAAAGGAGGAGAGCAAACTACCCGATGGTGTGCTCTGGAAACCTAATCGAGATGGAGACACTAAGTGTGAAGAAGGCCAATTGAAGAGAGTCAGTAAATGCAGCTCAAGAGGGGAGACTGTGTTCTGATCATTGTCATTTGCAAAATGATGGCTCAAATGGCTCGTTGTTGGAGTTAGAATGGTAGGGAATAGTGTGTGTCACAGGTTCAGAAAAAAGTTTCATCTAATATAGACACAAACAATCTGATACAAGAGAGAATAACATAATGTATGTGTGTAGGCTTTGTGACAATTCAAGGAACAACTTAGAAAGGTATATATTTTTTCATTCAGACTACTTTAGGCCCTTGTTGCTGGTTGTTGTCAAGGCTTCACATGGGTATAAGTGGTCTAGAGATTACATTTTGATTTCAGACAGCTGAACACCGTCTGGGACAGTAGGATGACACATGAGTATTGTATCAAGAAGAGCTGTCTATGGATAAAGTAAGAATTAACAATGGTTATTTTCTTAGCTCTATCTTTATCAATCAAAGCACTCAGTGGCTGAAGTGACGCACTTCAGCTTTTAAAATAAAATAAATAAATAAAAAAACCTAATTCGACAATAACTGGTGGTTTTATACTTGAATCTAATAGTACATAGGTACATCTAGATGTAATAGAGCAAGAAGTGAACTAGATTTAAGAATCTGGACTTGAGCAACTTGTAGTTGTACTCTTATGTACGAGCTAGGATATGGATTTTTCAAACGAATTAGCAAATAAAATACACATGTATCATTAAGCAATAGTTTGTTGATACTCACTGTTGCAATTGGTGCACCAAGTCAAGATTTAATATTCTATCCTGCTCACCGCACACTAGAAGGGCTTCGGAGTCCTACAAATGCCAAATCGTTAAGCAGTTACAAAACCCTTAAATAAAATTAAAAAAAAAAAAAAAAACTCATGCTGCTGCGAGCTAAAGCCTCGCCGAGCAGCGGAGCCGAGAGAGAGACGGAGAGAAAACCAGCGAAGAGGAGAAAGAGAGAAGGGGGGGGGGGAGGGAGGGGAAGGGGGGGGAGGGGGTGAGAGGAGATTCAGAAAAAAAACGGAAAAACAAAACCTCCCCCGCTGCTCAGCGTTGCCGCGGTTGGCAACATTGAACAGCGGGGAGAGGAGCTGCGGCAAAGGGAGAGAGAGAGATGGGGGAGAGAGAGAGAGAGAGAGAGAGAGAGAGAGAGAGAGAAGAGAGAGAGAGAGGAGAGAGAGAGAGAGAGAAAGAGAGAGAGAGAGATTCGGAAAAATGAAAAAAAAAAAAAAAAACCTCTTGCTGCTCGGCTGGCAGCGCCAAGTAGCGGGGAGGGGAGCGGCAAAAGGAGATGGAGGAAAAAATGGAGCAAAGGAAAAATGCGAGCTCGCAACAAAGCAACGAAGACACAAAAAAAAACAGGAAAAATGGCAGCTTGCGCAGCAGCCGCCGTGAGCTTGCTACAGGGAGGGAGGGAGAGAGAGAGAGGGAGAGGAGAAGGAAGGAAAAAAAAGAAAAAAGAAAATAAAAATCACATTGTGAGCTCGCAACGATGGGCAGGAGCAGCAACTCGGGGCGAGGAGCAGCGAGCAACCTTGGTTGGGAGTGCCAGATGTGAGAGAGAGAGCTTGCGCCTCGAGTCCGTGGCGGGGAGAGAGAAAGAGACACGTGACAGGGAAGAGCGGGGAAAGAGGAAGTTGGCGCGAAATAAGTTCATCCAACTTTCATTGAAAATTCATTCCGTAATTTACTCATGACAAGTACTTGGTCACTTATTAGATTTCACATTCAAACAAAATCATTTATTAGTGGGTTTTGATAGGGCTTATATGCTAGATCAGTAAACTAACCTCTAGGATTAAAAGGGAATAATCTTAGTAATTCTAGAATGTTATGCAAGGGACAGTTGGCGACAGCCAAATGGTTGTCCAATTTTTTTTTTATTAAAAAATAAAAGTACAAATGCTTACGTGTAATTTTACGAGGGACGTGTATACTACGTATCATATTTTCCAATCTCTTGTATTGAAAACAAGAGATTGACTGAGAAAAGAGAAGTAGATGTAGGGAAAAAGACATTTATGACTACGTTCAATTCTTGGCGACTCTTGTCAGTTTTTATTCATCTCAGTGTTGGTAGATATGGGGCTGGTGGACGATCATCCTCCCCTACACCTGCTCGTTTGGAAACAGATGTTTATATCATTGCAGCTTGGGCACAAGGCTTAGACATATCAAATGAACAGATTAACAAGTTGCAAGGTGTTCTAAATGAAGACTACATACTTTCTTGGAAGCGCTCAGCACGGGTACATTGACGTTCTTTTGCTCGACTTGTTGCCAATCAGTGTTTGGCCTGACTTCCAAGTTTCAGAGTACATATTTCAGCTAGAATAAAGCTGGAAGAGTTGGCAAGGTCGCAAAGTTATAGTGACCCTATATTTTCTACATTTGTGGATGTGAAGCTTGTGATGTTAACATACCTCAATATTCATTGTGAAGTTCACAATGTTTCACCAGAGACATGGATGGTCATAGCCAATTGAATAAAGATTTATAATTTGGGGGTGTTTGGTGCTAATGTGAAAGTGTCTGTACTTGACATTTCATTGCATGATGCGTTGGGTTTTTCCACAGTTACTGAATATGCTTATGACACAATAGTGGAGAAGTCATGGGACGTTGTGGAGGCCAATGAACAATACATAGTATCTTTTTTTGTTACTCTGGAGTCTACACTGTATTCTTCAATTTGTGCTTTATTTTAGACCTTGGTCAATGGATGTTTTGCACTATTGCTGAGTAACTTGGATTAAGTGATGAAGATGATGTGATGGAAGACGAATTTGTGAATTTTGGTTCTGATCTTAATGATGATGTTGAATTGACCCTAATAGCACAAAATGAGGTGACGTGACATTACCACATCAGCGTCACGTCCTAACGTACGTCACGTCACCTCAAAAAATGACTTTACGTTGTGTCATTTTTTTTAAATTTAATATTTTACATTACATAGTTTATTATAGTAATACGTAAGCCGCCATGTCATATCTAGTGATCCAAGTGGTCCCAATTTGAAAAAATATATTTACTAGATCGGAATCGTCAGCTTTGGCAAATCCCATTTTTAAGAAGATATTAATAATTTTTTAAACGCCAGCTTTGACGATCCCCATTTTCAACAAAATATTCAAGATGTCACGTTGCATTCTCTGTTGCTTGTTTGCTCTGTTTGTTTGGTTAACCTGCTTTCCTCTGTTCTTTCATATATTTGTTAGCTTTGCGATATTTGTTATATATTGTGTTTTCTACTGCTATAATTGTCTGTTGCTGCAATCAGAATTGTTGTAAGGAGGGGTTTCGAAGCAAAGCATGTCTGTTGCCCCACAAGAGGGCGAGTTGCAGTATTTGAAGAAGAAGAAAGAGGAATAGAAGCAAAAGAAGGGGGACCAGTTCCCTTCTGATACACTCCTACGGAATGGGAGGAGATAATTGTGGAGGCAGAGAGGATTTGAGAGTTCAAGATGTGGAGAAACAGAGAAATCCCTACAAATGCAAGTATGGTGGTCATCATATGAAAGACAAGGAAAAATTAAACAGACATGTCATTGATAGAAATGGATATCCTTGACTGAACATGGTTGAATTGGGATGATATCATGGTGTCAGTGAAACCATGGCCTACTACAAAATTTTCAAAGCAGGTAGGCCAATTTGTACTGAAATTGAGGCGGATTTAAAAACACGGAACCTAAACCCAAACCACAAGCTCAAGGGGTCATCCCCATTTTTTTTTAAAGTCTAATAAGATGGGACCGCGGTCGCTACTGTTTATAAAAATTTAATTAGACAAGACTGTTATTTTTTTTGGTTTTTTTTTCGCTTGGCATAAAATCGGGACCGCCAAAGCTGGCGGACGGATAAAATTGGGACGGCTAGAGTTAGCAGTCCCTTTTTTTGCAAACATATAAAGTACGTTAGTGAGGATGTGTGAGGTAAATGATAAGCCTTATCCATACTATAGTTATCCAAATTAGCCGAAAGGTGAAGTGGCTCTTAGTTACATTAGTTACAACCATTATTTTTTCTCTACATGTACAAAATAAATTGCCAAATAAGGTATCAGAATTGAAAAAACATTCATTTGAGTTTAAATGTTGCAAGCAAAATTTGACAAACGAATGTATCTACCAACATTACGTGAATAGTCTGAGAAAGAAGAGTAACAGTAACATTTTCACTAAAAATTCTAGTTGCACAAAATGACGTGACGTGACGTGACACTACCATGTCAGTGTCACACCCGAAGTCACGTCCTGACGTGTGTCACGTCATCTCAAAAATTGACTTTACGATGTATAAGTTTTTAATTTTTAGCTTTTATATTGCATAGGTTATCATATTAAGACGTAAAACCGCATATCATAGCTGGTGGTCCAAAATTTCAAGAAATGGTTTTCCAAAAAATTATGACACTAGATCTAACGGTTCCAAGTTTTAAAATCAATAAACAAGTCCTCACTTCTCAAAAGAATATTAAATAAATCGAGACCACCAACTCTGATGGATCCACTTTTTAATAAATTATCTATAAATTCGACCATCCGCCCTGACGTTTTTTTTTTGAGAAATATATTTAATTAAAGAGGACCATCAGCTCTTGCGGTCTTAGAATTTCAAAAAGAATTTAATAAATCAAGATCGCCACTCTGGTGATCCCCATTTTAAAATAATATCTAATAAAATGGGACCGCCGACAATGGCCAACTAGACATTTTTTTCCTCGAATAAATTCGAGACCGCCATAGCTGACGGTCTTATTGAAAGATAAAACCAGGACCGCCAAAACTGACAGTCCATTTTTTTCTTGTTGTTTTTAAAAAGTGACATATAACCGGGACCGCAACAGCTGGCGGTTTGGATTTAAATTTTTCTTAAATTTCTTTTGTGGATAAAAATGGGACCGCCAACTCTAGATGTTGCATCAGCTATCACTGTGTGGCAAATTGGAAAAAACTACATTCAAGCCCCGTTTGATCTTATACTACCTTGGATGACTTGGTCAATATTTCTTAATATCATGTTGGACGACCAGAAACTCCTGTAACCATTATTATATGTATCTAGATTTTAAATATGTCAACTCTCAAGTCCTTCCTCTTCTACACTTGCTGCTTCTGTTTCTGATTCTTTGGCTTTATGTCATCTCTTGGATTTTTCCTATGTTCCTAACAAAGACAGTTCAACGATTGTAAGAACAATATCACTGGAAAGGGTTAGCAAATGACGTCTCAGCTTTCATTGCAAAATGTGTACCATGTCATGCCAAGATCATAGTGCCAGAAATCGAAGCATCACTTCCCTTATAGCCAATCCCTGTCACAGAACCTTTTGTAAGGGTTTGCTTAGATCTAGTTGGACCTCTCAAACCCACGTCCAATGGCCATGCTTACCTTGTTGTAGCTACGGATTACCTAACGAAATGGGTTGAGCTCCGACCTCTGGTTGCTAAGGACAGTGATGAGGTGGTACAGTTCTTCTTTAATAAGATAATTCTCCGTCATGGTTGTCATCTCGAAATCCTCACGGATCAAGATACCGAATTCTATAACCAACTCATGGAAATTGTCTTATTCAACTTAAACACTAAGCATGCAGTGACTGCCCCCTATAACCCCCCATGCAATAGTTTGACTGAACGCTTTAACAAAACCATGTGTCAGATACTGGAGAAAAATGAGACCTTTATCGATGAGTGAGACATAGCCGTTTCTATTTTGCTGTTTGTCTTATCGTACTTCCATTCATGCTAGTACCAAAATCTCTCCTTTCAAGTTGTTATATGGTAGGAAATGTCATACTCCCTTGTCAAGGCTGCATGTTTTCTACTACAGAGCCTGAAAATTGGGAGAAGTTCTTACTAACTATGGATGCTAAGCGTCGTCGTTTACTTGAGACTGCTAAGTCTAATTTTGTTTTTGCTCAAGTCTCCTAGACAAAGCATTACAATTGCATGGTAGTTTACTCCGAGGCTTTTAAGGTTGGGCAATCTGTTTGTATAAGACTGCAGCCAAATAAACCTGTTTCTAAGGCTAAGAAAATGATTGATGGTCCCTACATGATCACTGAGATTCTGCCTGGCTGCCAGTATGTTTTGTTGCCTCAACATGCCGCCACACCTCACCTTACTAGCACAATGTATATTTCTTTGTTTATTCTATTCTCTACTAACTTTTGAATTGACTTGACTTGTCTCAATGCGGAGAAGAGATATGTTATCTTTCACACCGACTCGAGCTACTCAATCTCGTTTGCAGGCAGCTGATTCCCAGCCATAGCTTAGATTTTTCTCTTTTCTTTTCGTGCTAGGTACTTGCATCAACATGTACGTGCCTAGGGTTTTTCTAAGTTGATCTTTTGTCTTTCGCACACCTTGCAAGACAAAGTTTTGTTCTCTTGGTTTTTCATCCCTTGCACAATCGGATGCATAACTTTGTTTAGTTTTTGTTATAGTTCTCGTTAGTCTAGTTGGAGTTCTCCTATTTGAATCCCCAACTCGCAGGAGCTCGCTGGTCTTGAGGGGCCAACATGTCTCACATATGTGAAAGCAAGATTTATCCTCACCTGGTTTTTGGTCTTAGATGAATGGACACCGGATGTAACCCAAATGAGCTGTCATACGACATCCAACGGCATGACACGTCTAGATGGTAGGCGACGGTCGCTACGCAGTTTTGTTTTTGTTTGTTTTCTTAAAGTTTGAGCAATTGCTAGGCAACGCGATGGTCGGACGACAGTTGGGCGACCTCAGAGTAACAGCACAGCGACGAGCAACAATAGCTGAACAGGTTTTTTTTTTTTTTTTTTTTTTTTTTTTTCGGTTCCTTCCTTCGGATTTCAGCGACTGTTGGGAGACGGTTGTTATGCAATTTTAGTTTATTTTAATTATTAAATTCAGGTTACTGCAGACATTCGTTGGATAACCGCCAACAACGAACCGTCCACTTTTTAGGTTTTATTTTTTTATTTTGTTTATTTTTTTATGATGGTTTTGATTTCGGACTCACCGACGGCGACAGTTAGGCAATTACTCAATGATGGTGGCTCTGTAATTTTTATTTTATTTTATTTTCTTTTCTTTCGGACTTTAGTCGAGTGCTGGGTGAGGGCCGAGAGACAATTGGGCGACCGCTTATGCTTATACTTATGACTCAATAGTGGAGAAGTCATGGGACGTATGGGAAGTCAGACTCACGTCCTAACGTACGTCAAGTCACCCCAAAAACTATGTTGTGTAATTATTTTTAAATTTAAATTTTACATTACATAATTTAACATAGTAAGCCGCCAGGTCATATCTAGCGGTCCAAAATTTTAAGCAAATCTAGTGGTCCCAAGTTAAAAAATATATTTAATAGATTGTGAATCGCTAGTTTTGGCAGACCTGATTTTTAATAAATTCACGACCGCCAGCTTTGACGGTCCCAATTTTCAACAAAAAAATTAAGGTGTCACATTGCATTCTCTGTTGCCCGATTGCTCTGCTTGTTTGGTTAACTCTGCTTTCCCTTCTGTTCTTTCATATGTTTGCAAGCTTTGCGATCTTTTACTATCTTGTGTTTTTTACCGTTTAATTGTCTATTGTTACAATCAGAGTTGTTGCAATGCAGAGAGTTTCGAAGCAATGCATGTCTGTTGTCCCACAAGATGACATGTTGCAATATTTGTATAAGTAGAAGAAATGGGATCAGTTCCCTTCTGGTACACTTATATGGAATGAGATGGGATAATTGTGGAGGCGGAGGCGGAGGCGGAGGCGGAGTTGAGAGTTCAGGATGTTGGGAAACGAGAAAATTCCTATAACTGCAAATATTGTGGTGATCCTATGAAAGACGATGAGAGATTAAACAGACATGTCATTGATGGGGAGTGCTGTCATTCAACTTAACATAAAATCAGGACCGCCAAACCTGACGAAAATGATAAAATCGGGACGGCTACATGTTAAATGAATAATTAAACAAATTGAGACCGTCAGCTCTGGCTTTCCAATTTTATGATTTATCCAAACAAATAAAAAAAAATTAAATCAAATTGGGACTGCCAGCTCTGACAATCCTGATTTATCCAAGAAAATTTGGAACGTTTAAAAAACAAATTGAGACCACAAGCTCTGATAACTATATTTTGTCAAAAAAAAAAAAAACCTCTAAGCTCTACTGCTCCGAATAAAAACAAATTATAAAAAAATTATAAAAAAATTGGGGCCGTCAGCTTTGCTGCCCCGATTTTAACTAAAAAAATACGATTTTAAGAAAAAAAAAAAACCGTCAACTCTGGTGGTCTCGTTTCAGTTAATATTGTTTTTAAAAAGCGGGACCGCCAGAGCTGGCGGTCCCGATTTATTAAAAAACAATTTAATAATTTTGGACCGCTAAATAATATTTTTCGAAGATCGGGTTTGCCAGAGCTGACGGTTTCAATTTATTAAATATCTTTTAAAAATCATGACCGCCAAGAACTGACAGCCTGACAATTCCAAATTTAAAGTGGTGCAACGGAGGACGAGGAGAGGTATAAAAATTGTTGATACAAAGCTTGGGAGTTCAACGAATCTGATCCGCCAACGTGGATACATACGAACAGTGTGGTGTGGACAATGCGTCCTTGGAAAAATACCTCTAAGTCGAGCTCTAAATGTATTGGAAATGCGGAAGTAGAAACATGAACCAGTCATCAAGTTCTTTGATACCATCATAAATTGTTGCGTCCGAGGAGTATCACCATGGTCGTATAGTCTAGTACATGGAGTTTGCTTCATGCTCGGTTGTGGCATCTTTATACATACGGCATAGTTTCATATGCTCCTCCTGTAACTCCAGTTTTATGGAACTATTTGTGTGTCTTTTAAAGGACTGGGTCCAATGGAAGAGGCAAGTGTGTTCCCTGGTTTGCATGGGTATTTTGGGGTCACCGGAACCACAAACACTCCGGACAACATTCCAATTTGCTTATGCACTGTCAGCCATGAATCCAGTGAAGTTTAAATCTGGCACATCATTTGCTCTCATCACATTAACAAGCGACTCTCACATAAGAATTTGAGACTCCGTGTCATTGGACTATGTGTCGCAAACTGCAATAGTCATAACTCTTTGGTGAGCATGATCGTAGACATGATAACCCATGGTTGTCCAGTCTTTTATACGTTTGACGTGATCAAACATGATCCATGATTTCTCCAGATCACCACCGGGCCGCATTCTGCGGACCAGGCTATATACACTTTCATGGACCATTGACTAGAGAAGACACTATCCTAAATGACGTCATATTATCTGTTTTTACGGTTCAAGTCGAGGATATTATCCAGAGATCATCTGCTTCATCGTCTCATTCTAAATGCGTTGATGTAGTTGCGAACATTGGGCGAACTCAATGTAGAAAAATGGTCCATAACAGCGTCAAGCGATGAATTGTCAAGCTTTGTTGTGGATTTGTCTGATTCCTCAAGTATATGTTTTTGTAGAAAGGACTTGCTTGCTGCAAGTGCAATGGCGGAAGGTGATGCACTTGGAGAACTATGTAACATGCTCTCTGGTTTATGCGAATACAAGACCTTGTGTCTCCCTGGTGTTGCATAGAGTTCACTCAGACATTATGTCTGAAGTAAGGAAAGCTTGGAGTATTTTATGTGCAGCTGTTGCTAGATGCTCACAAGGAAAGAAAATGCAGCTATACGCTGGCTTTGGAAAATGAGACCACTTATGCACAAGAACAACTCAATCAAAGGTTGTCTGGAACGACAGCCTTTCGACATGTTGGAAACTCTCTTAGTGACCGTCAATTTGAAAATCCGGAAGATTCTGATGTAAATTGGTGCCACAAGCGTCTTAGATCTCATGTCGCCCAAACACTCCGCAGATACGATCACTTCTTCAGCCCCCCCCCCCCAAGACACCCAAACACTCGCCTAGACTCCTCTCTCCTCATTCTTGTTTTTTATAGTTGTTGGCTGTTTGGGTTACTTGATGGATGCTAATAGGGACTTGGTGGGGCTCTTAATCATTGCCCCTGATGCTCCCCCTCACAATCTCAAGGTTTCAATGGACGTTAATGATACCGTGCTTTACTTGAAAAATACTAACCATACCAAGTCTGAGAGTGTTTCTGTTTAGTTTCTGGTTTCAGAGTCAATTGGGGCAAATCGGTTGGGATCCTATCACAGGAGTCCCGTCTGGTTGGTCACCTCCCTCTGTAGGGGCAAGATAAAGGTATTCGTTGGCTGGCTGATGGTGAATCCCACAAGCTTCTGGGCCATCTTAACGGGCATAACCTCTCCCCTGCTCTTCGTTACTCATCTGTTCTCTCTCTCCGTAAGCAAAGGCTCTGTTTCTGGAGCTCGGCTCAACTATCCCTGGCAGGCTGACAAGCCCTGAGCGCGCGCGGTCAAGGCGACGACATACTAGCCTAGTGGGGCCGTGGTAAGTCGCGGTGTAGGTTGGGCTCAAGGAACCGCCTACCCGGCTGCAGTTAATGCAGGGTTCACGGACTGTATGGGGGCCTAAACTATCATTTCTAATTTCCTATCGGGAAAGAGGAGCTTAGATGTCCCCTCTACAGGGCGATTTGCATTTCTTAGTCCTATGGTCTGTTTATGGTTTTTAAGGTTTAGAACGTAACTGCCTTCCAAATCTTGTTTATTACTAACACCTACTGTCTGGGTTCCCAAGCCGCTTATAGCCGGGGTCTATTTTACCCCTTCACAAAGCACCTCCCGAACCCAAGGAGGAGAGGACTCCACTTCCTTCTCCCAATGCCCCTCATTCTCCGGCAAACTCTCCCCAAGAAGGGCTAAATTTGTCCCGTTACTATCTTTAGCTTGAGGAAAGTTAATAAGCAATGCAAGCTTTAATAAGTTAAAAGAGACAATCAATCATCCTTTAGTCACTCAAGTTCTTATAAGTTCAAAAAGTTCAATCAAAAGTTCTAATTCTTATATGGGAATTTCCTCCTCAAGAAAATTAGGAAAATATTTATAAATTCAAAAATCCGAAAAAATACCTCCCAAGAATGTCGTGGGGGAAGACCAACGATGCTAAAATCACCCCTATCAGATCGTGGGAACCCTTCGGGAACATCAGGGAATGTCCGAGAACGTCAAGACCAGTCCGAGAGCAGGTTCTCCGTTGCGGGGAACGGTCGCACCTTCTCGGATGTACAGAATCTGTCTTAGGAAACCCCCTCCTACATCCGTTAGTTCCTCAAATCATGCCCGTTTGGGACGCAAATACAACCTATGGTGGGGCCAATGATTGTTTCGTCCTATATATGTAAAACTAAGGGGCGCCCAGCGCATTCCCCTCACTGGAAACGGTCATCCCTTCCGCGGTTGACTGACATGTCTTGACACTGTAGCCGTGGAACCCGGTTAGTGTACTTTCGAGACACCCATGTCTCTAGCTACTTCCTCCTTCCCTGCTCAACTTGGTGGGATGCGTCTGCCCGCCTCTGGCTAGGCTGGATCGCCTCTTCTCGGGCTTCTTTTTCCCCTCAAGTGTGGAATTTTTCTACCTCCTAACAAGCCAGAATGCCCACAATACCCTTTAAGGGGGTCTGAATTAATTCAAATAGTCTAGGGTGAGAAAACTCCCTCTTAAAACCCACGACCAGCGGTCGTGGGGTAAAACGTGACGGCGACCGCCACGTGGCGATGCACCAGGCCCCGCGGCCTGCTACGATGGCAGGCCCGCGGGCGCCGCCTTGTGGTCAATCCGTGAACTCAAAAAATTCAACACGTGGGGCTGTCCCAGCCCCGCTTTCCCTGCCGTGCACTGCTGCCGTCAACTCCTCTTTTCGGGCCCCGTGCAAAGAGCAGCACCACGGTGCCTCAAGCTGGTTGACCTCCGGCTGTCGATGGTTGACCTCCTCGGCTATTCCACTACCTCCCACGCCCTACCTGGGGCTATGGTGGAGGGGACCAGGCATGATCAACAAAAAAAACAAAACAAACAACAAAAAAGAAAACCAACCCCCTAGCCCAAGGCTTAATGCCTTCCTCTTGGGGAGGTGTTAGCGGTATCCTTCGGCCTCTGGCCTATGATTGATTTGTTGTCCCTTAAGGACAACAGCCTAGCTAGCTCTTTGCTAGCTAGAACAAAACAAAATAAGATTTATAACTTCGAACCTTTTGAGCTTAAAACAATTGAACTCTCTTCCTCTTTTCTAGGACAGGAGTCAGGGGGCCACACGCACTCCCCTAGTGGTGACCAAGACCCTCTTGACTCACACAAATACAAAGCAACAAGACCACAATCAGATCTAATTTTAGACCTTCCACGACTTTCTCTTGAAAATCCGAGCTTCTTGTTCATAGCAAAACAAATGGCTCAATGGCCGACGAGGGGTGGGGCTAGATTCCAACTCTAGCTCTCACGAAATAAGGCTCTCCCTACTAGCAAGACCGAGCTCTTACTTGCTAGGACTTAAGCTCCTCGAGCAAAAATGGGGCTAGATTCCAACTCTAGCTCCCATGAAATAAACAAAGCAACAAACAAGCAGAGAGGAAAGCACAAGTGAGAAGCACGGGGGCTTGCCTCTCTTATATACTACTTTGGTCCTAATAAAATAATAATAAATACTCATTAAAATAGTGAGTAATAACAATAGTTTAGTCAAATCTATTGGGCTCAATCATGAGGGTCCTATTTGATCGACGGTCACGATCGCCTCTCCCAATTGATTAAAAAGTTTATATATTAATCCAGTCTATTGGAAAACTTGTTGACCAAGCAAGAACAAGTAATAAAATATGAGCCTTGGATGGATTTCATCCAAAAGATTTCATCCAACAGGATGATCTTCACCCAACAAATAGATTTTTCATCCACTTGAACGGATTTCATCCAGCAGATGAATTTCATCCAATAAGATGAATAATTGTTGATGTTGCCGTTGGACGGATGAAGTTCTCCGCTCATCCTCCAATTTCCTTGAATAAACCTTTTTAAAATAGGTCACCGTGAGTGCTCCTCGCCTCGTAATTCGGTGCTGCTACAAACCTTAACCGAAAATTCCCAAATTTTGTGAGTAGTTTAGGTAAGGCCCTCTTGACGTCCCGGTAAATCCTCGGGCTAATCAAAGCCTTTTAACTCTATTTTGTCGACGTACTCTTTGCGTTTCGTCGCTCCAAAAGACGACAACTTCCGTGGAGTATCAAACTTGGTGGTGCTTCTCCGGATCTTCGACCCTGCCACTGACTCTCCGACTGCGGGAGGCATCTCCTTCTCAAAATGTTTCCACTTTTTCTAGTTTTGGCACCATAATGCCGAAATTGCCTTCATAATGAGTAAAAACCATCTAAAAATAAATATGTGCCTAAATATGCATCTACACAGGCAGAGCCCTTGTGGTTAATCAGGTCCCTTCTGCTTTCCTTTGGTTCATTGCTTCTATTTGAAACCCTGGCTCCACTCTCATTCGTCGTATCAAATCTCTTATTCGAAACTTCCTTTGGGGTGCCAATGATGCTTCATCATCCAAAAGAGCATTGGTGTCCTGGGCTCAACTCTGTAGCAACAAAAATGAAGGTGGGTTGGGGATACTGGATCTGGAAAGGAAAATTAGAGCTTTGATTGACAAATGGGTTCCGCGGTCATTCCTCCCCCTTGCAGGCCACTGGAAATTCTTGTTGTGGAGGCACATTTCGAATGCTATCCCTGCTTCCAGCCAGTTTTGGAGCCCGAGCCTGAGATGGCTAGTTCAAGGTGGGACTGGCTACTTCCCCGCTTTAGCGCCCAAACTCTTAGAGGAGAAGAGAATCTCCCCCGGGTAGAGAAATTTGGTGGAGATGGGGGGCATTCTAAACTAACGTGCCTGGCGGTGTTTTGGCGGCAGGGCTTCGTAGGTTTGGCAGGTCGTACGTATTAAAGATCTAGTGCAATGGCGGCGTTCATCATGCTATACTCTCTATTCACCCGTCACCTTGTAGATCTCGTTTTGGTCGTGTTTTGTTGTGCAGTGAGCGAGTGCGATGGCGGCTTCCAGCTCGCATGACATCCAAATGTCAGGCTCATCCAAGTACACGATGATCACCCAAAACATCCCGCGTTTGGCATAAGCCAGCCGCTTTTTATATTAAGGAAAGGGCTAATCTGGAATGGCAAATGGTGGCCTCTTATTGGCTGTCAGGATTTCCTTAAGTTTCTCCCACACATCAGCAGCCACCCTGTCAGATTAGGTTACTGTTGGAATGAGACAAGGGCCTTGGCTAACTTTAGGCACATTTAATCAGCCATACCAACCACCCTACTTTTCATCCAGCTTACGAACAGAAGAGAATTTGCAATAGGTGAAATACTTCATCTTACAATGTGCACATCTGCAGAAACCAGTGTGTGAAGTGTAGGTTTATGCAAAAATGTGATATTTTCAGTTCCTCCAGTGCGTCGCCATCAAAGTGATGGGACATTTCTGCATTTTGCATCATTGTGGTGCCCCATTTTTGCCGAGAGTCGCTGAGCAAGGAAGTTCACCGGAGATTTGGAGCTGAACGTAGCTTTTCCTTTGTTCCTTGGCTGTTTTTGGATACTCCTCGAGCGTTTTTGGATACTACTACATTTATTGCTAGACATGCGTGGAATTGAAGAGATTGAGTGAGGAGGGGAGATAGGGGCTATGTTGAGCCTACAAAGTTTGTCACTGCCTGAAGAGTGAAGGTGAGAGTGTGGGGTAGAGATAGAGAGAAGGCAGAGGCTAAGGGGTTGTGAGTGAAGCGGTAGAATATCTATAAAGAGAGAAATTGTTTGTGGACTAGCTGTGAAGGCGCCAATGAGATAACCACTCTTGATTGTGCCGTTAGAGTGACACCGAATCAGACATGTGTTGGCTGCGGGCTGGGGCCATGACGGTGGAGGTTTTACACGCGTGCGTAGGAGGTCATTATGTAGTTCATAGCAGAGTGGGGATGGGGTGACAGTGTCATGTTGTGCAGGGGCTGAAAAGAACGGCAGAGGTATGCTCTGAGCGTAGGGTGATTTGATGAGGAAGGGCAGGAGCATTCGGTGCAGAGGAGAGAGCGTCTGGGTAAGTGAATGTTTTTGGCAGATCATGTTTATGGGGCCTGCTGCACCGTTTACCTGGCCGTTGGTGATTATGGTGTGGCAGGGAGGTAAATTAAATGTCGTTGCATGGAGCATTGGTGTGGAATCTGAGAGCTCGTAATTAATGGTGTGTGGCTGCTGTGGAGGAGAATCATGATATGAGATGAACGAGGTGAAGTGATGTGGTGGTGGCCTAGATTGGGAAAGTGGGGTATAAGGGTCAAGAGGTCATAGAAAATACGATGAAGGGTGGCTTTAGTGTTAACTGTTTTTTTTTTATCAAAAACCAGAGAACACCTAGCCTTGCAAATATGCCAGAGGGAGAGAGCCCTGAGGTTATTCCACACTTGGAATGAGTGCCAAGAGCCAGAGTTATGGGAATTAAGCAGCAATACAAGAGGGTTTTCGCAATCAAACCTTCTCCAGTGGCTATAAAGCGACTAGATTTTCTTCCAAACTTGTTTAGCAAAGACACATAATACTAAACGGTGCTCCAGAGTTTCAACCAATTAGTTTGAGCAGGCAAGACACATATCAGCAGGGGGAGGTTGGGAGGAAGAGAATGGAAGGATTGTATTGCAGAGTCTCCATAGGAAGGCTGAAAGCTTATGTTTGAGCCAAACATCTGTCCATACACTTTCCATGCCCCCGACAGAACTGCAAGATGAACCCACTTCCTGGAGAGCTTGAAATCAGTAGCCAATAGAGGGCACTGCATTTTGTAACCAAGTTTAGCTGAGTAAGTGAAGAAGGGTTTAGTAGAATCGTTGATACTACTCCTTTAAGAAAACCCAAACATTCCAAATTGCTTGCCAGGCTACAGAATCCCCGCACAACAAGCGCTCCTCCAGTGCATTCAACAGCGAGGCTGGAAGCACCCACTCTGATCCCAAAAAATCACGGGGATTTCTTTCGTCAGATCCAGCTCCATGCTTAGAAATTTCAAGCTCGCCAGGAGGGCCACACTTATGGATGGGTTATCACACACTTGAACAACACACACACAATACTGAACTTCCATTTGTCATGGAGAAACGCACTACAAGAGAACTTGAGTTGCTTGGGCTCTGCCCATTTGAGATCTACGAACTGCGACATGGCCTCAAGGCCTACCTGCATGTACCCCAACTATTTTTTCCTACAGCTCGACCGGATGGTCGCGAAGGCCAACTCTACCAGCTTACTCAACTGCCAAAAGGCACCATCGTCGACCCTGTCTCTAGACTCTCCGCGACGCCCTACCACATACTGATCAGGTTTGACAAAGAGACCGACATGCCCAAAGAACAGCTGTCTATAGGGCTAAGAAGCATTTTGCAGCGATGAACATTCCACTAGGTACTACGTTGTATTCGCCCATTATGGCCCACTCCAAACATGCCAGCAAGCACTGGACTGGCATCTTCAAGGTCGAGTTGCTACATCCAGCCATGGACGGCATCGCTCTCTTGAAAGGCGACCGAGCCTTCGTCATAGAGATGTCATCTGGCATACCAATGCAGGGTAAGGTGGAAAAAACATTCGATTTACAATCGACAATGGAACATCTCTCTTTATACATGACAAGCGAAAGCCTACACGGAACTATCAGCCACAAGCTTACAATGCATCTCATCATGTAAGCTCACGCTCATGGTGATGAGTACGAGATCCTCTACACTCACAATACAGGGCCAGAGTCCAAATTCTGTTTCATATATGTCACTTCCGAGGACACCAAACAAAGGATGTTGACACAGGGCATCCGATTCGGGCGCACGCTGATCAGACCACAGCTGCAAATTCGGCGAACTAGCATGACGGGTTTAACAGCTACCCCACAGGAAATCGTGGCAGAGAGAAACGCGCTTACTCTCATTGTGAAAAATCTCAACCAACTGCATCCACAGGCAGCTATCGAGGTACACTCTAACTTTGGAAAAGACAAACATCACACAAATCTATTTTTGTTCGGTTGTTCCTGAAGAGAAGATCAAGCACACTGGCATGATCTTGATTACGTGCAAAAACCCCAGTGTCTACACACAGTGGGTCAACAAACCGCATGTGTTGGTCATCGACCGCTACATCAACTTCGAGCCACATAACAACAGTATGAACGGAGCTGTACCACCGACAAAGGAAATTCTCGACAGGCTTCGGGTGGCGAACATCAACCAGGCGCTAGCCGACACGGTGAACTCAATTGCAATCAAACCAGACTCGGGATCTTCTCGTGGTCACGAAGCTATGATGTCTGAAATAGACAAAAAACTAGCTGCTCATGCCATGCCATATCGATAAGAAAGGCTAGATGGGAAGGATCTCTTCCTAGAGGAGCCTCACAGGTGGGCCAATCAAATCACATGCAGGGGCAACGTCTGCCCTTGCATATTCCCTTCTCATCCCCCCAATCGCCATCTCATCCATCCACCGTACCCTCTTTCCGTCCAGCCACCCACATCCATCCACCCAAATGATATTTCTTGTACCACTGACACATGTATATACCGCCCCTAATACGATGCCCATTATACATTCCATATACTCTGCCTCCATACCGCAATAATTACCCCCTAGTCACATCTACATACGTCCCCATGCCACTAGTTGTTACTTGCACCCACTATTCTGGGAACCCCTTATTAACGGATGGATGAACAAACTTCATCCAAAACCCCTACCCACAATCCGCATCATCCTCTCCTCTAGGCACCCATATACATCCCCTTTCCCAAGGTATACTCAATATACCCCTCCTATTCTCTCCACCCATGCAAGTTACTCTACCCCGTTCTCTACCCATCAATTCTCTGAACACATAACCCCCACTCCCTCCACCTACCCTCACACTCTTACACAGTTTCGCCATACCCATCAGCCCCCTCTCATTACCCATAGCCCACACGGCCGATACCCACTACACCTAAGGAAGGTCCAAACACTACCACCATCATCCCCCCTCCCCCGATAACTCCTACACAGACACCTGCTCTAACCTCATCCTATTACGATGCGGAGACATACAGCCAAACCCGGGCCCTACCACCATTAACGATATTATCAGAGAACTCCCCATAGACGCACAAGACAGATACGTTATATACTTCCAACCAGACACCGTGTTGCTCAGGCACAGCTATCGACACATTGTCGACCATTTCACCCCATTTTTCCCATGCGACCAACCCACTAACCACACACAATACATCACAACATTTGGACTACCGTCCAGCTGCTACCCGACACTCTCTAAAACCCTCTTAAGACTCAAATCCTTCCCCGCGCCACATCTCCTATTCTCCATTATCATCCTCATTTCCTTTCTCCTAGAGACCTGTAATGGCTACCTATTCTCCCACTCAGCCCCCCCAGATCCGCTCCCTCCTTCACCAATTATAAAGATTACCTCCGCGTTCCCACAACTACCTGGCCGCTCCACACTTCCTATCCACAATCCACACCTCCCTTAACCTTTTGAACTCCAAACCCGGAGTAGTGCATAAAATCCTCGGGGACCACCTCGCCTCAGTGGCCACGCCCGACCTAGACCAACGTCGCATCACCAATCAATCCCCCTTCCTCTCCAGTGATATCCTCTCTGCCACACTTCAAGCAGTCTACACCCTGATACCCGGTTACGATCCCCCAGCCACCGCCATTACTGAGGAACCCTCACTTGCCCCCTCTCCCAACCGCGCCCTCCCTATTCTCGGCGACTGCCCCAACACACTAAAGATCACCTCTTGGAACGTGGGCTCACTAGCCACTAACATACAAAGCCTACTCCATCTCTTCACCCACTCTTCGCAACCACATATCTTCCTACCACAAGAAACCAAACTACGTACTCACAATACTAGCAGCTCCTACATAAATAAATTGCTATCCGATTACTTCCTCTTATATGGCACCCCCCTAACGGCCCAGCAGTGTCTCTCACGCCACTCTGCACCATACAAACCCACTAGGGGTGGAGTAGCACTTGGAATTCTTAAGACACATCACTCCCCTAGTACCACCACCAAAATTGCCATACCTATCCCCCTTCGTTCGCACCTTCAAATTATCCACCTACACCCACCAGCATTATGCCCTATCACCCTCATCCATCTATATATGCCCTCACATACCAACGACCTCCCCCTCATACCTAATATATTAAACATTATTTCCCACACAGTCACCCACCCAAATAACCAACACTGCCATGTCATACTAGCTGGCGACTTCAACAGAGACATTGCACTACAAGGACACGCATACAACGGAACTCACAAACCTCCATCCCCAGCCGACCACGAATGGGCTCGATTCACCAACCTATTACAGCTCAAATACATTCCCGCGAACTGCCACTACTCTAGGCAAGGGGGTCTTAACTACTCCTCCTTAAGCCTTCTTGATGGTTTCTACCTCAAATCGTTAATACAATTCTGTCATATCTCCTAAGCCACGTCCACATCAATAGCTTATGTAACTCGGACCACTACCCGATAACCGTGTACCTCCCCCCCTCCCTCCCTCATTCCCTTTCGACCCCTCCCAGATGTACATACCCCCTCACCCCAGCCTAGAATCCTCTCCCCCATGCCTCAATGTAACATCAAAGCTTTCCAAAAACATTATCACCCTGCCTCTTCAAATCTTATACACAAGATCTCTCACATACTTACCGATACTAACCTACATTCTTCCCTTGATGCCACCTGGATCGAAGCTGAGTCCATACTCGCATCTACAAATACAAGAAATGACTAAGAGTGTTTTACCCACATGTTCCGCCCCTCCCGACCTCCCCCAAACCACTCGATCGAAACAAAACGGGGGTTACCTCACCCGGACCCAGAAACGTGAATGGATCTCCCACCTCAACATCTACCATACCATACGCCGGGCTCTTACTATGATACCTCCTTCCTATAATAACTGGAGAACCGACCCCCGCATCACCTGTTTGAACACTCTCCCCACATGCCAATCTATTATGCCCCCACCTGAGGACCCACCTTTTCTTCCCCAATGGACCGCCTCCCTCTCCAATCTTGGATGGAAAGCCAAAAAAGCTGCTTATATTATCACAAAACAAAAAGCCTCCGCCAACCATAAAAAAATTGTCGCCTCTTTTGGCCAACTGCTCCATGAACACCCTAAACGGGCCCACAAAGCCGTCAATCAACCCACCCATCGACTGCCTTAGACACAGGCTAAGCCACCTATTAACGAAACCCGCCGACATCAACACAGAAATCTGGCTCCAGGCCTCGTCTTCCTATACACCTAACGTTACCAACTGTCTTCACCCCACCCACCGCG
Organism: Takakia lepidozioides; assembly: GCA_030704615.1. Taxonomy (NCBI): domain Eukaryota; kingdom Viridiplantae; phylum Streptophyta; class Takakiopsida; order Takakiales; family Takakiaceae; genus Takakia; species Takakia lepidozioides. The sequence continues at coordinate 64,340,238 of CM060731.1, forward strand.
CACCCAATTGCATCTGTAAAGTCAAACACTACCCATGGCACGATCTCGACGGTTTCTCACTGGGAAAGCGAGGCTCCCCCACTGACCGTATCCTTGATCTCTTCACGACTGACTTATATGAATCATGCCTAAAAACTCTCTCCAAAGCTAGGGCCCCGGGCCCAGATCTCATTCCCAATGCCATACTTCAAGCACTTGACCCCCAATTTCATGTTCTTCTATTTAAATTCCTTCACCTATGCTACCGACTACATCGTATACCACAATCCTGGAAGCATAGCCGGACCATCCTACTATTTTAAAAAGGCGACCCCACGGACCTTAGTAACTACACGCCCATAGCCCTTGCAAACACCATATACAAACTATTCACCAGCACACTAACTGTGATGTTATCCTCCTATGGCGAACAACACCGTATTTTAAGCAACCCGCAGGAAGGCTTTCGAGCAACACGTAGCACTACCCGGCAAATACAATACGTTATCTCTGCCCTCGAAGACGCTAAACTTACTAAACAAGATATCTATCTTCTCTATATTGACTTCCAAAATGCCTTCGGTTCACTGGACCATCCCCGCCTGTTGGCCATTATGACAGATCTTAGATACCCTATAGATGCTATCCAACTCATTAGTAATATCTACACCAACAGCACCACCGAATACTCCGGCTCCTACTATGCATCCACCCCACCTATCCCCATATTACGTGGTACCATCCAAGGGGATACACTTAGTCCTTACCTATTTATCATTTTCATTGAACCCTTGCTAAGATGGCTCGCCCGAGGCAACCTAGGATACCAATACAAAACATCCTTCAATGAAATCTCTTTAGCAGCTTATGCGGACGACCTTGCCATCATTGCACACAAACCGCAACATCTCAATCGCCAAGTTGACAAATTATCCCGCTTCAATCAATGGTCTGGTATGGAGTTAAGCCTTCATAAGTGCGCGGTCACTGCAGCCACACACCGTAGCAAACTCACAAAATCCACGATAGCCTCCCATTGTAAGCTCCATATACACTACCAACAAAAACCCTTCCCGTTCTTAGGCCCGGACGAACCCTACACTTATCTGGGGATACAATTGGTCCCGTCACTCACTTGGCATATACAGAGGGACGCAACCCTTTCCAAACTAAAAAACAAGAGTCTTGCATTACTCAAAGTCTCCATCCGCCCTAAACTAGCCATAATCCAGTCAGTTCTCAAACCACAAGTCCAATACACCTTCCACGCAGCCCCCTTCTCTTTACCAGACATCAAGCAGCTTGACCAACAAATTATCCAACTCACCAAACGAATATGTGGCCTACCCACTAGCACCCCGAATGCCCTCACTCAGCTCCCCCAAGATAGCTACGGTATAGGCTCCAACCCTTTAATTATTTCCTATGCCCGCACTCTGGGGTCACAACTTTCTAGAAGCCCTCAACGATCCTGGCCGCCTCAGACTGATTTTTAGTGGGCTCCTTAAACACCTGGCCTCTAGATATAATGGACTATACTCTCTCCCCACCCTCCACCCCCAACCCTATCTCCACTCCCCCACTGTCCGCTCGCTGTTCATCCTACGCCAAATGAGAATCAGCATACAAACCGACCTCCTTGGCTACCCCAACTCTATATCGCCACTTGAACGTGCCTGGCTCAATAGTCCATTCTCCTCACAATTTGGCAACTCGCGTCCCTGTCAAAGGAAATCTATCCTTGTCTACTTCAAAACTCGTCACTCATCTTGCCCAACTCACTACAGCTACTGGGAATAGGCTCTTCACCCCGTGCCAATTTACCCTAAAACACTCCCGGGCTACTATCAAAACCCGTCGATATTTGTTACACCTCCGCACCTTTTTTTGTCACCCGACCGCTGCTTGTACCATTGATTGTGACCTCCCGTGTTCACTCTTCCCACACCACAAACAAGACCTCATTCCACAATTTCGTAAAGCCCCTGCCACCTCAATTCTCCAGCAGCTTAAAGCCACCCGGAACACTCGTACTCGCCCCCCACCCGACTCCCCTTCTTACCCTCCACCCATCCTATCACCTCCCTCCCCCAATACCGCAACAACCCAACCCCCGTACCCCCTCCTTAGCCCCTTTTTATCTGCGACCCCTCCGACTGTCCCTCACCTAACCAACCCTGATCACCCCGATGCCTTCGTTATTGAAGCTATCCTCGGTATCAAAACCCTAACCTCGCTAGACTCATTCGGCGCCACCTATGTAGATACCTACTATCTCTGTAAATGGGCAGGATTCCCTACAGAAGATAATACCTGACAAATCGAAGACGACCTTTTTGGGAACCACGAAGACTGTGACCCAGCCCATAACCGTGATCTTCTCACCAGTTTCCACAAAACAACTAACACCAACTTTCTGGCACACACCCACCAATATCATGTCTCCCAAACCCAGTTGATAGATGCACGCTACATTCGTAATCCCCTCATCGCAACTAATATTCATATACAAAATTCTGAATGCAACCCCGACAAAAATATTGAGCAAACCTCCCCCATCATATGTCCTAGTCGCATAGCGTCCAACATCTACACATTTAATGGCCGCTTCGCCGGCTCTATCCCTCATATTAGGCTCGCCTGGCTCTGGAACATATATACCGCCTCCACCACCACCACTAGCCAGTTACAATCCCCAAAGCAAGACTTCGCCACTGAAGTATGTTGGCTTCTCGACAGATACCTAAGTGACACCCCCACCAAAAAACCGTGCTCCCCCGACAAACTAGCTCAAATCTATACCCACACACACTATCCCTCCGGACATCCTCAAATTTCTCATCACCGCATTCCAACTTACCCACTCATATTACTCAAGTCCACTCACGTGCCCCCTTGACCTCTCCTCCTATGACAGCCTGCCCCCCCAAGACTGTGTATTCGGAGCCCTCGGTTCAGCCACTCAACACACTTGGTCCAGTGGCGGCCTGACACATCCGCCACCGGGGCCCCTTGCACACGAAGCTCTTCAATGGGCACGCTTTGCCGCTCATTCCTCCCCTACCACATCCACTATCCTCATTCTCACACAACAACGCCTACCTGACCACCAACACCCCCTTCTACAACTTCCCCTAGAGGTGACACCATTAGCTGTCATCGAACCCAACCATCTCCGCTATACGCACAGTTTGCCCTTTCCTAAATACCTCCGCCACAAGGAACCCATTGTAACCCTACTCCTGCTTGTCCAAGCTACCTCCCGTACCCCTATACCCCTAGACATTTCCACTCGCCTCACTCATCTCCTATCCGTTACCCATGGCATGTTACTCACTACCTACCCGTCTCTAGACTCACATAGCTCTCCTGCCAGACCATCCTCCAGGACAAAACCTAGCAAAGCCTGGGCCAGTACACCCCCTCGCCCCGTTACCCTTCACAATACTATCTCCCATGAAGCCCCTCCGGTCTACCTGGGGGTTACTTCCCCCAAATACCCCCCACTCCATTCACACTACACTGACGGCTCTTACTCTGGCTCCCATGCCGGGTACGGTGTATACCATGCCGCCACTAACACAGGGACTGCCCACCGACTCCCGGGCCTTGCAACCATACTTCGGGCCGAACTCATGGCTATTTATGAAGTTATTTCACAGTTAGCCTCGTTCCCACCACCATACTACATTTTCACGGATAGCCTAAACTCACTCTTTATACTCTGTAACCACCTTGCCTGTCCTTCCTCCCACCTCCACCACCCTGATAGAAGCCTTATCTCTGCAATTATCAAACTCGCTATCTCCATTAATAAAACCATTCATTTTCTCAAAGTTCGATCCCACACGGGCATCCTCGGCAACGAGGAGGCAGACCTCCTCGCCCAACTGGGGGCCTCCAAACCCCTAGTTGAACCTTCGGCAGACCCCATCCACATCGCACATGCACACCCCTTTTGGCTGCTTCACCCGGTACTCGACCCATTAGAACCCCGACCAATCCGGAACCTTCTTTCTACTCTGACTAAAGAAGCTAGCAAACAAGCCTCGGCTTCTCTTAGCCATACCAAACTACATATCCAAAAGTGGACCCAATCCACTGTACTCCACCACAAACTATCAAACCACTTTTGGCACACTAAAGCCGTATCTGATGCTCAAGTATGACAGACCCTCAAATTCGGATATGCCCAATACATGGGTCATCAGCGCAAGCATACCTTCTGGCCCACCAGCTTCCTTCCCCCGCACTACCCACTTTGTTCCCACATCCACGCGACCCGCGATATCTGGCTCCATCTTCTCAATAAATGTCCCCACCCCGTCATCCACGGACTCCGTATTGCTCGACATAACCACGCAGTATGGCATATCCATAAACTCCTCCTCAAATGTAATGTCACTCGATGGTTCTCACTCATCAATGCAGGCACCTATCAAGGCCGACCCCCGGACCATACAGTACCACCTTGGCTGCTTTCCTGTAATTGCAGTCCTCACTCACCCTGCAAATGCCCTGCCCGACTCTGCCCGGATATCCTTCTAGTCCAGGGACTTCCCACTAACGCTCTCCCACCCACTGAACCGTCCCCTGCTTACACCATCCATTTCATAGAATTTACATATTGCCACGACTGCTTCCCCAGCTCCTCTATCCTCGAAAAACGCCAAAAATATGCACCGCTTATCCTTGCTATTCGCAGGCGAGGATGGACCATAGGCCCCCTTACTGTCATTTTTGCTAAAGGGGGCATCCATAATGCCAGCATCTCCGCACTCCAAGACAACTTTAAACTTCCTCTCATTTCCATCCATAAATGCTTTAAAGCTATATACCTCACGGCGCTCCGCTCTTTTACCGCTATCATGGCCAACAAACGTCAGCTTGAATCTATTCCCCCTCTTGCCCCCTAGGTATTCCAGTCGCCTTTAGGTACCCGTGGGTCCCCTTGGGTACCACGTGGTACCCTTGGCTCGGGTTTCTCTCCATCAGCCGGTCATTTGGTGTCCCCTGGGCACCAGCATTTCACATAGGGCCCACCCCTGAAAAGGGCAGTAGCTGCAAGGCGAAGCGGCTCTTAGTTACGCCGGCTTCGGCCGGAGTCTTCTCTCTCTCTCTCTCTCTGACCTCTTGGTTGAAGGCCGCGAGATTGGGGGGGGGGGGGGGGTTGTTGGAAACAATATGCAGATGTTTTTAGAGCAGTCAGACATCCATCCTCGCAAAATTTGCTGCAGAGTGGGCTTATCTTGGAATATTGTACGAGCGTGAGGGAAACAATATCTCCTGGTCACGTGGACCTCATCTCCACTGGTGAATCCCCCAGGCACTGGGCCTCTCCTGGAGAACCCGAGGACAGAGACATTAATTGGAGGCATAGGAAGAATAGGGACTCAAAGGTGAACGCATATCTCAATTTCGAAGCTCTCAGGGAGAAACGTGGCTAGTTTTAGACTTAGTCTTTATCGGGAACAATTCTTCCTACTCCCATTCTGCTGGTTCTTCCCTTCTTTTCTGGCAGCTGCTGTTGTTGTCTTGTTATGCCTTTCCTGGTGACTCACCATGGAAATTCTTCTTGTTTCTGTAGCTTAGTTCAAACTTAACACTCGGCCTTCCCTGTGCAGTCTTCAGTTTTTTGGCTTATGTTCAGATGATGCTGCACAGCTTTTTGTTCTTGGTAAGATCTGATACAGGCGGGGCTTGTAGCTCGCTGGTAAAACAATTACTTAGGTGTGAGAGTAGAGTTTAACCCTCAGTGGTTGGTTTCAGGGTGATACCCATATCGCTTGCGATGTAATGCCTCATGGCCTCTTGTCTTGGTTATTTTCTCCAAGACACCTTTTAATATGATTTAAAGGGCCTCCTCCCCTTTCGTTAGAAAGAAAAAGAAAAAACCCACCACAAGCTAGAGTGTGTATAAAACAAGGACTCTATGGTTCACCCCCGAGCTTCTTATATAGTTCTAGCTAGGCTAAAAACAATCTATAAAAGACTTGTTTTTTTACACCTACTCTCTTTATATAAAAAAGTAGTCCCACACTGGACTTACTTTTCCTTTAATTAAAAACATCTCCATACATAGAGTTACTTTTAATGTGTCTATCTTTGTTTGTTAGTCAAGTTGTAAATTCGTTGAATATGGAGCTGTTATTCCAACACCTACAACGCAAATTAGAGACGAAACAAACGCCGCTGAGCCGACGAAAACCTGCATAATTTAAAACACATGCAGAGTTAGCCGACGAAACCTACACCCGAACAATCACCGCAATTAACCCCTACTCCCTCGTGTCCCGGAGCTTCTCTCTCCTAACTCCCCGAGAAGCAACAACCTCACTCACAACGCAATCAGCAACGCGATCCTCCCTTCTACACACAAGTAACGGTCCAACACCACTCCCAAACACTCCCTCCAAAACCTAGACACAACCACACCTCAATCTCTCATACCTCACTCCAAAACTCAACAACTCCACTCCACCACAACGCTTAACCTATCCACAACCTCGCACTGATGCTTTACAAATTTTCAGAAGTGCTTTACGGAGGGAGGAAGGGGAAGAAGATGATGGCAAGATGATCACTAACTACTTTGTAGGTGGGTCCATCAGTTAGGCGGTTAGGGGTTGATATGTTGATGACATTGTAAAGTGGGGAAGTCGAGTCCATGGAATGTATGCGGGCCCAGAGATAAAAGACGATGGATCCAACTTTTGACTTTTCAGTGATAACGGTGCAGTGCGATCTGCTTTATGCTTTATATGCTGTAAAGTAAGGCTGCCATTTTGGACATTTCACATCCAACAGATAGCTTTGAGTTGGAGACTGGTAGGTGCACATTTTACTCTCCACAATTGTGTTTTGATTCTTTGACAGTCCTTCATTAGAATTGCAGAGTTGTAGGGGATGGCGACACTTCAGCTGGTACACGTTTTGCACGTTGCAACCCGAGTGTGGGCCATTGAAGAAGGGAGTGGAGTTCTACAAACACCTTTATTGTGCATCCACATATCACATGTAAGGTCACCTTTGTCCTTTTGGGCCCTCTGTTCTACCCACATGAACGGAGTTTAGGGCATAGGGTTCCCACTCTGGTCAAATACTCGGAATGAAGACATACAGAATTTACATGATAATAGAGAGATTTTAGAGCTGTTAGCTTGTCTAAACTTTGGGGATATCATTCTGCAACAGTAGCACAGTATGAAACATCATGTCCTCTTAGAGAACGTTGAGGTCTCCTAGAAAAAAATGTCACAAGCCCATTAGGGCTAGCAGGCATTTGCAAATAATGTACCCTAGCACCACTATTTGGTTCAACAGAGTTTCCACTCTGGTCAATACACAGAATGAAGACAACATAATTTACATGATAATAAAGAGATATTAGGGCAGTCAGCTTGTCTAAACGATGGGGATATCATTCTGCAACAACAGCACAATATGAAACCTCATATGCTCTTAGAGAATTGTTAGCACAAGCAATTATTTCCCAGAAAGAAATGTGGCGGGCCCATAAGGGCCAGCAGGCATTTGCAATAATTTCCCTAGCACCAGGGTTCCCACTCTGGTCAAATACATAGAATTCGGAAGACACCAGAATTGACATGATAATACAGCGATTTTAGAGCTGTAGCTGGTCTAAACAAGGGGATGTCATTCTGCAACAGTAGCACAACATGAAACCTCATATGCTATTAGAGAACCGTTATGGAACCATTAGGACAAGCAATTTTAATTCTCCTAGAAAGAAATGTCACAAGCCCATTAGGGCCAGCAGGCATTTTGCAAATTAATGTACCCTAGCACCAGAGCAAATCCAGTTTAGCACTTCACACCACACTATAGTCGGGCTCATCACCCTTACAGCATAAAAAAACCCAATAAGGCTACATATGCAACTGTTGTTAATGCAGGCCAAGTATTTCTTCCCCCTCTAGAGAGATGGGAATGCTGTAGCCAGTGTATGAAAGCACAAAATTCTATACATGTTAGAAGTATCTGACTGACAATTGGGAAGGTGATCAAGCATTTCTTCCTGTCAAAGGTGGGGTGGGTATACAGGAATGCTACAGCTGGTGGAATGAAATCAGCTCAAATTTCTGTACATGTTGCAAGTATCTGACTGACAATTGGGAAGGTGATCTAAAGGGACCCAATAGTGTGCTGGGATTGACCTGCCAGCAATTCACTCCCTACTGCTGTACACTTGATAGTAACACCTATTGGCTAAACCTACTTGTGACAGCCTTAATAATAACGATCTCTCTTCACCCCATTTGGAGCCATTTTCTTCTCTTTGAAAACTGGTTTCTTAAACTGGAACCTTCCTACCCCACCTGCCACCCACACTAGGAAACTCAACAGTCCAATCACGACAGCACTAACAACACTAAAATTAAAAATGACTGTGTTGGAGTGGGGGGCTAAGTCGTGCTCAATCCAAGCATGAATCACTTTATTGCGAGTGGCAGCACTGAGAACGACCCCATTCGCAACTTCAGAGGCTGATGTTGTACTCTTGCGGTTTGACTGGGCGTTGTCCAGATGATGGCGTGCTACAGCATAGGCTGCATGCTTGAATCCAAATGTATAGCGAGGACCAGGCCACAAACATTTCCGAGACCAGAAGGTGCGTGACTTCCACAAATTATGCCATGTCATTTCACAGTCCTGTAACCCCACACACAGGTAGATATTGTAAAGAAGCCCGTCTCAGTCCATAGACCTGCCCCAATGCATCAAGGCTCTTTTTCTAACACAGTAGTGGTCACTCACTAGGGAGATTTCAATGGCATTTAAACACGCCTCATTAACTGAGCCCATACATTGCCAGATATGGAGAGTCTATCATGCTGTCTTCACATATGGTCATGCACGATAGGCAGAGGGAGAGATGACACCCACGAACACTGAAACAAACCTGCATGTGGAGCTCCTTGTACGCATCCATGAGAGGATCATAGCAAAAGGCCGCCATCAAAGCTGTGTTCCTCTTGAGCAAGCGTTCGTGAGTTTCACGTATGTTCTGCACCAGTTCCTTCCTCTTCTCTTCTACTGCATTCACTGATGAGAATTCTCTTACCGAAGAAGAGAAATTTTCCAGTGCCTGCTTGGCCAGGTTGTCTGCCTGCCAAATATTTGCCAATAGAATTAGCTGTGGAGCATGATGCACCCCCAAAAACTAACTACCAACTGTTCAGTTAAATACACTGTCCAGGACAAATAGTGGACTATTAGTTGGTTGGTTGACCAACCAACGAATAGCACAAATAGTCCAGGACAAATAGTGACTCCAGGAACATATTAACTGAACATTTCAAATGCATATGCCACACATCAGTCGAAGTGGCAACAAGTCCCATGTCGTCCGTTTCATCATCATGTTGGGGCACATACAGGACACAAGGGCCAACTGATCTTTATGCAAAAATCAATCTTAGAATGCAATGTGTGAACTTTTCAATAATTTCCGATGGACTGCTCAAACTGAGTATCACAGAAAATAGATCCAATCATGCATTCCTTTCACGTATTCCCTACCTCCCGCTTGGGGCCCACAACCAGAAACAAAGCACTTGTGAATGTTGAAATAAAGCAACTGTCAAATTGGAAGGGGCAAACCTTAGCAGTCACAACTTCATCGTTATCAGGAAATGGAGAGATAGCTGCCACTGCGTCTTTATATTGAACAGCTAGATCGGCTGCCCGAAGCTCTGAGTATGCTAGAATCATCTTCTCATTTTGTGCCTGTATAATCACAGGCAGGTCACTCTCCCCTCCCATTGCAAAAGGTAGAGAAACAACACTACCACTGGAAACACACAAATATGTATAATGGAAAAGAGTTCCTCTTGTAATGTTGAATTCCTGGACGTAAGTGGATCACTTGAGGAGGGAATTAACAGGAGTGGCCTTGATACCATTGACCCCACTGGACATATCTCTACCATTTGTAATAGCCTCAGTAACACTCTCACAGACACAGTCCTGTTTGTGAGATTGAGCTTTACCCTAAGTGGTTTCAATTTCAAATATAACCTTGAGTGGCGAGGGGTGACATGGAAGAAAATACTACTATGATACAGATAATGCTCAGACCAAGTAAGCCTAATAGCAGTCCAGGATTGACGTGCAGTATTCCACTGCCAATCTCATCATTTGGCTTGCCAGCCAAACCCGGAGAGAGTGAGACCCCAGAGAGCAGACTGAGAAACAGATACATAGCAAGAAAAGACATACAACAAGTGAGGTACACACCCAAAGCTCCTCAAAGCGTTGCTTCGACCACTGCAAACAGCTGTACATATGGAAGTCGTAGCGCTCATTGCCAGGCCCCACCCATGGGAGCCCCGAAGCTCTCACTGCTGCTGCAAATGCCTCTTGCCCAGTTTTGATGCCTGCTTTGTTGATCTCTACCAGTCTCTTGGGTGCAATGGGCTTTATCTTGTCCTCCTGGAGTGTACTTTCAGGCCCATCTACAGCTTGCCCTTCTTTGACATCACAGACCCTGATTACCTCAGCTGTCATGGTACTTCCGTATGAATCTTGAAATGCTTCCCTTCCACGGTTTAATAGAGCTGATATTTTTTCCATGTTGATTATGGCTACCCTGTCGCACTTGTTCTGCACTACTGATTGCATCTGTTTGCAAGCTTCCTCGTACAACTGGCTACCACGGTGTGCGCCCACCAGGGCCGCATACCTGTGATGCCAACCCCAGAGAAAATATCAATAGAAACTTTTGTGCGTGGTTCAGACATGAAGTAGCAAGAATAGAAGTGACACCTTTTCTCACCCACTCCAGGTGTACTCCACTTTCTCCTCTTACCTACTCAAATATAGTACCATCAAACCAAGTGGAGTATCGCTACGATGATCCACATCAACATTCAATAAGAGAATACGAAATGCCAAACAAGAGCCCTGGTCTTGACAGTCAAGGTAAGTAAGCACTTCTGATTATCAGGATATGTGATCTGTTTGACTGCTTGATCCTACTAAAATCGCTCACAGCTAGTGCAACGTACCCACACAGCATAGAACAATAAATAGTAGCGAATGGATAACTAATAAGCTCAAGAGCTCCTTAGAATAGTAGTAGAAGACAAACCCTTGTAGAACATTTTTTTTGACTAGGTTGCAGTGGCGTTGAAGGTCAGCATCTCGAGTTGGCAACGGCATCTCGTCCACTTCCTTCTCTGCAGAGGCCCATAAGCCTTCACCCAATTGTGCCAGAACCTCCCTTACCCGCCTCTCATTTTCATCCCTGCCCAAAATGATGTCCATGAATATTGACGCATGCATTTACATGTACAACCATGGCCTGTGGAGCTACTATTCAAGGAGCTTCAGATAAAAGCTTAGATACCCCACACATTAATGAGTCCTCAAACTGTGATGGGGAAAGACCGCTAAGTGAGCTAAACAAGCAGGGAGAGTTTTGCACCAACCTGAACTGGCGCTTCATTCGTCCTATTTTCACGGCAAGTTGTGCATCACAAGTTGGATTCACTAGTCCAGGTGGCACCCCCACACATCGCTGTTTACAATACCCAATTGCCTTGTTTTCTGCCACACCAAGTTACTCCTACATGAGCCACAAAGCTGCCAGACTGGCTCAGGCCTCTGGCAGCACTAGTAGAGCAAGTGAGCAAACTACCCCTCCTACAAGTACAGGCGCTTCAGATCTTCACACATCAGAGAACATGTGCATCAACATTTATGAACAAGTCAATTACCATCTTAGTTAAGCATGAGAAAGTTGAGACAGAATAGCAATGGATGAGTAATAAAGAAGAAAGGAGGTACCGGCAGAAGCCATCAACTTCTCGAGCTCTTCTGAAGTAAGGGCTGATGTAGCCAATCCTGACAGCAAACTCTTCCTTTCCAACTTTGCAAGGGCTTGATTTGTTCCTTTGCCTCTACCTTTATCCAGCATAGAGGGTTCTTGCATGGACATTTGAAAATACTGTACTCCGCCTGAGAAAGCTCCATCAACGACAATATCCAACAACATATCTCTCAATTTCCGCTCTGCATTCAAAGGGAAGTCCTCATTGACGTAGTGGACCAGGAGCGGCAGAAGTCCTGCTATGGTTTTACCAGTGAAATTTCCATCCCCCTTTGCCTTCACATTCCCAAAGACTCCTGCTCGTAGACCATTGATGTCGAAAAGATATTTAGGGTGCAAATACGAGTAGAGCTCTGTGTTGGCGGCTAGGCCCTCACCTCCAACCTGCAGTAAGAAACCAGTTTGAATCCATTCTTTGTTATCAGACAAGGTGGCAGTACTGTGCAAGGGAAGAAGCAAGAATTACTTAATCCAAGTTAAGGAGCAGAAGGCTTAATCCAGTTTCTTCAAATGCACTTCTACTGCAGCCTTCACTTTCTTTCAGCCTTTGCATCACACATAACCTTTGGTCTCACAGATCGCTCTTCATTAAGTAGTCTTGAAGGATGGTATGCCACAATTTGGAACTACAGAGTGTTTTCAGCCGACAATACTACAAGTCATCATGTAATTGTCTCATCTATGAATAGATGATTTCAGGCTTCCAGTGAACCAGAAGATCAATATTTGGACAGATAAGTTGGTTCTGATAGAAACCTTTATAGGAAGCCCATTCTCAAGCTAACTGAGTGGCAAGACCTTGTAAAACATTCACTGATGCATCGAGAACAACATGATGACAAAACATAGGATGCAGATACCTGTTCGCGCAGCTGGTTCATATCAGTTGGAGTCCGAATAGTGTGGCATGATATACCCTTGGTAAAGAGAGTATCCAGTGTGCGGTCACCTGTATGAGCGTGGGCCTCCAAGTATCTCTGAAGGTGGTCTTTCGGAGTTTGCGAGTGTAGATCAATGTCAAAACCTTGCACTACCCATGTCAGTGGAGGAAAATCAAGCGTCTTCAGCAGCAGGAATGGGTCAACGTCTGTTTGTGATGAGGAAGGTTGCTGATCTGCACCAATGTAGATGGTTAGATGTCATCCACAAAGCTTTGGGGGTATGGCAATGATGCTCAATTGCATGATTGAAACACAGGACTACTAGGCAGGAATGTACTAGTACACACATATTGTATGTAGAGTATACTAGTACCAAACCGTACTGTTACCATTCTTTTGAACGGAAATAGATTCATGAGCCTGCACAACAAGGGAAGGAGAGAGAGACAAACCAGAAGATGCAATTGAAGTATGAAGCCAGTTCTGAAGGTTGAAAACTTGAGCCTGCTTTGCAAGGTCGGCTAATGCGCTCACAGACTGTGCATCCCCTGCCCCAAACCATAACAACTGAACGTTACTGCCATCAACTGAACTGCACGCAAAAGTGCTGTTGGGATTACGTAAGCTACAATAAATGCCTCAAATTAAACCCAACAATTGATTTCTAAGAGAAGAAACACCAGTATTCAGAGGCCAGTGATGATGTACCCTTAAACCATGGTTCATGTTTACTCAACTCCCCAACAGGTTGTGGTGTTTGGAGAGAGAGACAAAGACACAGAGTAGAAGGTTCTCAAAGTGCCTTGCTCTTCTCTAATACTGTGAAGATTAAAAATGGATAAAGCCCTAAACCCTGAATTCTACCAACTCAGCTAGCTTGTAACCAGTTTTGATTCAGAACTATCCCATAGATACCAATCTGTTAGCTGAAAAACGTACCCACCAAATCCAAAACCTACCCAGAGTCCGAAGAGTGTTGTAGATGAGATGAGAGCTCAACAGAGTGGCAACCGCAAAGATGCGTGCATCATACAACCGTGTGGCACCTTCTCCATAGAATCCTTCAGTATCTAATAGAACAATCCTCGAGCCATCCACACCAGTCACTGTCTCCCTGGCTAGAATGCGAATCCATATACCATGAGTCTCAGGTTCCGGCACAGCACCGACACGAAACCCAAGTGTCGAGTTGAGTAGGACGTTGAGGAGAAATGATTTCCCACTGCAGCCAAAGAACATAACATGTTGATTTACTTGGTTTCAGCAACTGTTGTCAATCAAATACAACTGGAAACAAAAGACATCATCAAGGATACAATACTACCTTCGCAGTAATCCCCAGACATCATTGGAGGCCAGATGAACAGAATTTCAAAGACGAATCTTTCTCTTTTTCTCACCCTGTTTCAGATACAGATTTTAGGTTTCAAGTTGGGGGTAGAACTCCTAAATATGAGATATCTCCAGCACCGCACGTGTATTATGGAAGGAATGGTGCCTCCCTTCTAGACGACTAAAGATAATAATGAGGATAACGACATCAGTCAAAACCAAAGGAAACCAGTGAAGATCAAGTGATAAAGCATTAAGAGAACACTATGAGAAAAGCATCTTGCAACCAGGAAAACCATCATGCACAATTTCATACAGCCAAATGTGAACCAAATTCCGAAAACAATCTGCAGTTTGATGGATGTTCCAAAAACAAGGCATATGACTATACCCATGATATGGACCCACCACCGAGACGAACGAAATAGGCTCATCTATGGCAGCCAGCATCTCGACCACCATCTCATTGAGCTCCAGCCGATCATGCCCTGCCCCAGGCTGCAACAGTTGTAACGGCCTGTCGTCGTCGTCATCCAGGATTTGCATTATGCCATCGCCCCCGATACCTTCTATATGATCAGATTCGAAAACCGTGGTTTCCCCCGGATCGCTACTATTTTCTATTGTCAAACCTGGGGAGCAGAAAACCTTTCCTGCAGAACTGGCCATACAGAGCACCAAGACAACAAATACTGAGCTTACGGTGGCCATCCATAAAAATTCTTCAAAACAAATACAACGCCACGAGAGATGTACCGAATGGAGAGTGTCTAATTCGCAGATGCCATGCAAAGCTCAGAACTCTCTCTTCTATCGACGATGCGTCTCGGTGGAGAGAGAGAACGAATACGGACAGAACAGTGGTCTCCTTGGATGAATGTTTCCCATAAGTGGATGTGGAATCGTGGTACAAGCCCTAAACCTCTCAGAGCAATGGTCTCCTTGGATGAATGTTGTCCAAAAGTGGATGTGGAATCGTGGTAAAAGCCCTAAACCTCTGCTCCAGAGGAACAGTAGCAGCCATGGCGAGAGTATTGGCAGCTCGGTGTCTGAGGTTCTACAGCCCCCGAGCTTGCGATTCTATTTTCAAGGTATGACTAAATTGTACTTCCCGATCAATATGTTTTGAGAGAGAAAGAAAGTTAGAAGACGAGAGGTGGAGGCTAGTAAATTGGTCTTGACACTTGATCCTCCGTGATGCTAGGCTAGTGCAAGCGATGAGAGTCACTCAAGGACAGTTCCCAGGTTCCCAGATTCACATGTCAGCAAATTGACATTACGAGTGATTTGTTTTTTCTAAGATCGAGTATAGTTTGTTATACAAGAAGTATAGATTGGCAGTTAGATTGGCAGATTAGGTTGTGTTGGGTTTCGTCTCTTCCCCACAGTCTTGACTCCAAGACAATGAGGATAGATGGTCAGAGGGAGGGGGGGGGGGGGGGAAATTATGGGGGGTGTGAATTAGGGTCTGAATACATTATCCTACACGGCTCTGAAGAGAAATTCAGGGGATCGTTTTGATCTGACTCTGGAGGGAATGCTCTTGCAGATCTAGTCTTGGTTCTCTGTATGTATCAGCTCTAGTGTCGTGTGGTTGTCTGAAGTCTGACGGGCTGTTAGTGGATAATGCAGGCCATGGAAAAGACTCCTGCATTGTTTTCGGCATCACCGTTGTTACACGAATTGACCAATCCATCGAGATATTACAGGTTTGTTTCAGCTCCTTCACAATTATGCTGCTCCGTATGTATGATTGCCGAGTGGGTTCGCTCTTTGGTCATTTACAGTGCATTGAAGCAGCCGGCAAAGACGGCCCCAACAATATAGTTGTAAATTAAAAATACCTTGGTTTCTTCCATTACTACATAGGAATGAAAATCAACCACAGTGAAAATAGTTGATACTATGGGGACCAAATTGAAGTGTGTTTAACCTTCCCTTCAATTCCGCAGGACCAAGCAGTTAACAGTGATGCAAGTGCATTTCAGGTCCTGTGCCTTATGTGTTGTTACTCATGGTCTAATGCATTTGTTGTTATTAGGTTCTCCTGCATCATATATCAGCACTGAACAATTTTAGGTGTGTTTAGCCTTCCCTTCGTTGCCTCACGGTTGAATGTGATGCACCTTCACTCCAGGTTCAGTTTCCTGCATGTTCTTGCTTGTGTTCCAAGCATTTGGTTGTAATGTGACTGTCAGCAGAGGAAAATTACAAGGCTGTATATTCCTAGTGAGGAGTTTGAAAAACCTTGGTGCACTAAAGTCTGAAGTATTGTTTCTATTACTGCAGTTTCGGAGCCGCAGAAGAATCGGAAGAATTAGACCAGTGGGTAGGCCCACCAGACAGACGGGTGGAAGGACGTGTACTATGGGAAGCCCCCATTAAGCTTCTATATGATATGCTCCATGAGAAAGGTTTCATCGATAGGAAGAGGAAGCCTGCACCACTTGATCCCCTGATAGGCCAAGATGACCATCGGATTGTGGCTTGGTATCAGAGTGTAGGTGTTGGGATATTAGAGTACTATCAATTCTGCGACAATATTAGCAAAGTGAGATCAATCGTCAATTACCAGCTGAGGTGGTCAGCAATATATACGCTAGCCAAGAAGCACAAATCCAGCTCCTCTCAGATCATCCAGAGATGCACCAAGAACTTGGTTATCATGAAGGATGGTGTAAGATCGGCATCATTCCTTAGTCCAATAGAAATAAGTGAGTTTAGGAGGTGCTTCTTATCTACTAATCCTGTCCCTCCAGAGTTGCTCATAGATATGCTCTATGCAAGGTTGATTCGAAGTAAGGCACTTGTAGAACATTGTGCAGTTAAGGGGTGTGTAGAGACTAATGTAGAGATGCTCCATGTCCACCAACTAGAAAAAGCAGGGGGCAAGCACAAAGTGCGATCCAGTAGGGAGGTGAAGATATTAGAGGGCATCAAGGCTATCCGATCCACGCTCAATAGGAATCATATCCCTCTTTGCGCTCATCATCATGATGAACTAGATGAAGGTAAAATTTATATGACTGATCTGGATTTGAATGCCCTTATATGAAAGTGGCTGTAATGTCATGAAAGTGGCTGTAATGACTGTAATGTCGTGAAAGCAATCAGGATTGACCCTGGATCTATGTCATCTTGTTGATCACCACCTTTCCTTTTGGAATCACCCTCCATAGACCTGATAAGTTCATTCTAGAAGAACAGTTCCACATTGCTCAGAGTTGGGCAGGAACAAGCACGGTCACTTACCCCTCCAAGTTTTTTGTCCTCTGTCGGTCTGAAGGTTGACCTTCTTTACTTCTAAGATTGCTCTGAGAAAGAACCAGCTGTATCTAAATCATAATGTGGAAAATGGAATTTGGAATTTGTTTCTGCAGAAACCTCTTGGAAAGATTGTTGGGTGAGGTTCAGCACTTATCATGGACCTGTGTAGGAAGATACTATAAATACTCGCACATCCTGTAATAAGGCAGGCCCATCCTCCCACTGTGGTGTCCATGGGGAGACCCTGCAGAGTTCTCAAGGAAGTGTTCACCATGTGCAGTGCCTTCTGGGGTCCGCCATCCCCACCCTGTTATGCCTGATGGTCACTGATCTACAAGTAGGATGTCTAGATCCATAGGGATCAACATATTCCTCCAGAAGCACTGCATTCACAGATCAAGCAAGTCTGCCCAAAAATTCCATGCTCAAAGCGACGTTGATGTATGCCTTCTGGATAATGAATCTTGTTAACTGGCTACACAAGTTGTCTTAAAATTACAAAAAATGTTGGACTTGCTAACACAATGGAGAATTAGAACACCAGGCATCTGTCAACCGTTTGCTGGTCAATAATCAGATGTGCATGGTGATCATCACGAGGGTAACTGTCGAATTCACTGATAAAAGCTGTTACATTCAACTGTAATCTTTGCTTCACAAAGATTCGTGCGATATGACCACTCTGCCTCATTTTTGAACTGACAATCTTACTTTCTTCTTTTCCTTTCTTGCTTGTTGCTTATTTCACCAGTAGTCCCCGCAAGAACAAAATCCCTCTTTGAAGTGGTGAAAGCAGTTGGCATCCCTCACAACAAACGATCGCCCAACAAGCTTAGAGATAAATTTTGTGGCTGTATGACAATCACCACACACTCGAAGGTTCTTGATGATATGGATAGGTGTCCCAGGGGGGGTGCTGATGAGCCCAAAACCAATGGCCAGCTTCTCACTGTGGTGACAAAGAGATGATTCTTTTTGCTCCTCCTCTATATCATGCAGTACAAAGCCCATGTCTGGCACGTACCCGGCCTCCTTCATCAGCCCAGACAATCTGTTCAGCTCAGCATGGACTTCCTCAATCTGAGGATGTCGTTTGTCTTCTACGACAAATGTATGCACCTGGTTGTCCACTTCTATGGAGCTGCACCCTGGCTCCTTTTGGACACCTCTGTCCTCCATCATTTTTCTCACTCTTTCTTTGTCCTCCCACCTGCCAGTTGCCGTATAGATGTTTGCTAGCAGCACATAAGCTGCAGCATGCTGCAGATCACACTTCACAAGGCTTTTTGCTGCACGTTCTGCTACCAACAAATTGCCATGAATTCTGCAGCCACCTAGCAAGGCCCTCCACACCCTAGCATCTGGTTTGATGGGCATTTTGTCAATGAAGTCTTCTGCCTCATCCACTAGCCCTGCCCGTCCAAGAAGGTCCACCATGCAGCAAAAATGTTCCAATGTAGGAGCGATACCATGATCTCGACTCATTGAATCGAAGTAGTGATGGCCCTCATCCACTAGGCCCACTCGGCTACATGCAGAGAGAACTGATAGAAAGGTGATAGCATTTGGCTTCATGCCTTCCTCCTGCATATGTACAAATAGTTCCAGAGCCTCCCTGCCACACCCATTCTGGGCACATCCTGCGATCATTGCACTCCATGAGACTGCAGTTCGTTGTGCCATGTTCTCAAAAACTTGACGCGCATCCAAAATACTCCCACATTTGGCATACATGTCAGCAAGGGCAGTCTCCAGAATGATATGGGGTGCAATTCCTCTTTTGATGATTTCGGCATGGACCTCTTTGCCCTTTGCAAGGCCTCCTAGGCTGGCACATGCATTGAGGAGGCAAATGAACGTGACCCTAGTGGGGGTCACCCCTTCCCTTTGCAGTTGCTCGTAGAGTTTGAAAGCCTCCTTACCAAACCCATGCTGAGCACATCCTGAGATCATGGTGTTCCATGCGACCACATCTCGTTGAGACATGTTGTCAAACACTAGACGTGCATCCTTCATGCTCCCACATTTGGCATACATGTCTACAAGGGCAGTCTCCAAATTAACATATGATGCAATTCCCGCTTTGATGATGTCAACATGGACCTGCTTGCCTACTTCCAGGGCTCCTATGCTGGCACAGGCATTAAGAATACAAGTAAACGTCACCCTGTCAGGCATCACCCCTTCTTCTTGCATTCGCTCATAGATCGCAACCGCGTCCTCACCACACCCATGCTGAGCATATCCTGCGATCATGACATTCCATGAGACCCTGTCTCGTTCAGCCATATTGTCTAAAACTTGACACGCATCTTTCATGCTCCCACACTTGGCATACATATCAATAAGGGTATTCTCCAGAATGACATCTGACAAGATTCCAGCTTTGATGAGGTCAGCATGGACCTCCTTGCCCTTTTCCAGGGCTCCTAGGGCGGCACATGCATTGAGCACAGAAGTGAAGGTGACCCTGTCAGGCATCACCCCTTGCAGGTGCATTTGCTCATAGAGCTTCAAAGCCTCTCTAGCATACCTATGCTTGGCATATCCAGCTATCATAATATTCCACGTAAATATATCACGCTGAGGTATATTGTCAAAAACTTGACGTGCATCCACCGTGTGCCCACATTTGGCATACATGTTGACAAGGGTGTTGAGTAGAAATATGTTTGGCTCTAATCCACTTTGGATCATGTGGGTGTGCACCTGCTTTCCTTCAGCTGGATCCTTCATTTTGATGCACTCCTGCAAGAGACACATGTAAGTACTGGAGTCTGCCTGAATGCCTTGTTGGTTCAAAATGTGCAACGTCTCTCTAATTCGGCCTCCTCTGCAGAGTGTCCTCACGTCCCCATAAGGGCCAGAAGAGTTGAAGAACTCTCTTGGACCTCTTTCAGAAGAAATGGTCATGGTGGAGGTGCTACCCTTGCCACCAGTATGATGTGCACCCAACAGCTGTGCCTGAATCAACCCTGCAATCCTGCGTCACTCATAACTCTCAGTTACAAACCTTTACACCTCACATAATATACCTTAAAGCTCCTATATACTTCAAAAAGCATATGATTCATGAGGAGAGGCATCTTACAACAAATTCACAGACTGAGAAACTAAGGCAGCCATCTAATTTGAGTTTATCCTGTACAATTCCATGTCTTTGATAGCATGTTTACATGAGAGATTGAGAGGCTGGAGTTTACTAAAAAAGAGAAAGACGCCACAAGGAGTAACCAGACTACCACCAAGGGTCCAATTTAAGGAGTACACTCATTTCAGCAGTTGAGTTGTGAGCCGATATTTAGTGAATGTCCACTTAAGACCTCTACAAGAGGTGGCCAGAACCCGGACCCATGATCGACTTTCATGGAGGCCAACTCTAGTGTAAACTCAAATGAGGGTTGACTACAGAGTTGACCAGACTCCAGTGAATTCTGGAGTGAATTGATACACATGCTAGTAGTTGGCACCCATCCATCATCATCACAACATGCCTATTCGATTCTTGGCCTGGAGCTCCATGGTGGATATGACATTAGAACCATTACCAGGTTGTGCTCGCCCTTGTGTCGTGGCTACTAGCTCTGCTTTCAGCCAAGGAGCCTTCAACCCACTCTGGGTACAAAGGACTTCATTTGTGTGCTGACGTCTACAGTCTTGCAAGCTTGGACTTTTCTGAAAACCACCGGTGAACAGCACAGCTTCAACCACAGCTGACATTGACATGCTACAACGACCAAAGCTCCAAGCATCTTTCAGATAAGAAGGGAAAACCTTGATAAACCTACTTATATGCACTGCTAACACAGATAAATAACTTTCATTGTTTTTTATGAGGGAAAGCACACTCGCCATTAGCTGAAGCCAGGAGATACATCCAATCCAGAAACCATTACCAGTCAGCTTCAGCCACATGCTCTCTTGACAAAACTCTACATTTCCTAATGGAAGATACCCTCACCTTCTCAAACCTGTTGCCTCTCCACTGTGAAGGATCTGTGAAGAACTCCTGCCATAGCTGCTCTTTGCTCATATCTTGGCCTGCATAAACCACAAAAACATTCCTGGCACGATGTCATATCACCCTTACATCGGTAATCAAACCCCTGTAACCAGATTGTTGTTGGCTGTCCGCAAGAGATATGTCCTTTTCCAGCTCAGTTCCATGCACTAGGGGCTCAGGGTCCACCATAGCCAACTTTCGCGAGAAATGATCCATGCTTACACCTCCCTCTCCCCTTTATCCATCTGTCAGTGTGATCGTCAATTGTTGCTCTGCACTGCTCCAGAGGGACCATAGCAATGTGTGTCACATCTGTCGTCACTAGCCACTTCATATTAAGGAGACCTCAAAATGCCTGCCCCTCTTGCAAATTGGAGGGAGATTTCCTTAGGCTATGTGCAAGCCCTGCCTTAACTGTTATCCCCAAAAATACCCTGGAGAGTATTCACCGAAAAACAGGCTATTCCAAAGGAGTTACGACAGCAATCACGAAATATAAAAAAAATGCATATACTCTTTGTCTCTGTCGCTCTCTGATGCATGAATGGAGAACGGAATTAACGAATTCTCAGATCAGCTCGAAGGAGCTCCCAGAGCGACCTTCGTCGACCAAGATGGAGGCAGTTTGTATGGGAGCGGTGAAGGACAATATGGAGCGTGGATGGATGCATGCAGCTTACGACCCCGAAAAGCACCCACAGATTTACGAGTCGGTACCTTTCTTCGGTTTCGCTGGAGGCTGGCGATACGTCATAGCTATCAGCCGCATAGGATTGGCGCCCGACACTGCAAATGTGGATGACCACTTCAGCTCCACTACATTGCCTGTTAATCTGCTGCAAAAATTGAGGCTTCCCGCGAGCTCACCACAAGGAGAAGACAGGCCCCTGTATATGGCCTCCCCCTGCGCGCTCAGGATAGCGGAGGTACACGTTGCCATCCCTGCGCTTCTGAAGTGAGCAACAAAACAAAGCCAAGCAAGCAATGGGTCATGTGTTGCACGGCATCATAGTAAGGAGTTGTATACTACGTCTGGAGAAGTCGCAAATGAGGTGCTAGAAGGCATGTCCAGATAAGCATCAGTGGAATTCAAGCATTGGGCAGACTCTGAGAGTGCCTTGCCAGATTGTTACCGCACAAGGGAGAGACAATCTTGTTGGTGCACCAGAGCTTTTCATTCAGTGTGCTACATGGGTGGTTCTGCAAGTGACCGCAAGCCGTTATTGGGTTCCCAGTCGAAGCACAGCACAGTACAGAAGGAGTAAGCAAAAGGGAAAAAGAGTGCCTTTCCGGGGCCTTTTCTCCAGGTAGGAGAGCCTATTGCCGCGGTCAGGTTCTCGGTACTAATACACGAGTAGCTTATGATGCTTTGTGGTTTGTGGCGAAGAATTAACTGGACATCAAGTGGCGGGATTTGTGAGATTGTAAAAGTTCTGCAGTGGCTTCGAACAAAGAAGGTGCTTGTTTGACTGGAGATTGAACTAGCAGGGCTCTCACGTCCCTTGCGTCCACCTGGATGTGATTGCACTCATGGCATTTGCAGGGAAGCCACACCTCCTTCTACAACTTGAGGCAAGCTCCTTCATACATTTGACCTCTCTTTCCCTCTTTCTCACTCCTGTCGTAGCAAGTGGCAAATGACCATATTGACGAAGCATATCTTGATTCCAACACTTCTGGCACAATTTCTGCCCCATATGCTGCACAAACCTGCCATAGCCAATTTGGATTCCCATTTCAGCTCCACAGCTTGTCAATCTGCTTCAGACTGTAGGGCTTCCCACGACTAAGTTGGACTTGCTTATTGCGTCTCCCCGCTGCCATCCCTCCTCCAGGGAAGACACCGGTACTTGAGAAGTCCGAAATACAGGAAGGTTGTTGTTGAAACAACGTTGCATATATGTCTCTCAGCTGGGTTTGTCCGCTGCTTTGTGGTTTTAACTCCACTTGGCAAATGAGTTGTCACTGGCATCTGAGAGAGGGGAGTTGCAGTCTAAGATTCTCAGAGGGGTATCCAGTAGGGTTAATGGGCCATCTTTGTGATAGCAAAGCATCACACTCGAGAGGAAATCTTTGTCTTTGCACCTCATTTGTGCTCTGGTGACTGTTGAATTGCAGCAAATTGGATCAATGAGACTGGATTGTGCCCCTCAGATCTCCACACTTCCCAGTCTTCCCTGTTTTTTCTGTGAGATTTGTGGGTTTGATTGCAGCGACTAACAAGTCACCGAAATCTTATGGTCAGAAATACATTACCATAAAACTCTGGCTACCAAGAGAATTGAGGGGACACAGTTGTTTGGGGTGTGGGGTTAATGTCAAGTATAGTAGTGACACATAATCACGCAACTATTGCCGAGTTTATCCATCTATCAGTCTGTGCCTGTCAAAATCCCGCGACCTCAAGCCATGACGTGTTGGTGGAGAAGGGGACAAACAACCCTGGTGAGTCAACTAAAATTACTGAGATGAATCAACTTGTACCTCTCTACCCAGACCACTCACGGCAGGAGATACTGTGCTTAAGACACTGTTTTTTATCATGCAGTATGGAAGAGTTGCACGTCTGGAATCACTCCATGTCATGTGTTGGACATCAAAGTGGGACCAACGGTATGAGTGGCATGCCAATGACTGGTTTTCATGGAGGGCAAAGACAAAGACGGGAAGGGAAGATTAGCATCAAGGACACTTATGGGAGTAGTGGGGATGTGAGCACCTTCTGCAAGGATGGACGATTAGAGGAGCTAGTGACAATTTTGGATGGTATGGAGCAACGAGGCTTTCAAACATACTCCGAGACTTGTGCTCGTCTTTTGCAGGGGTGTGCCAATACGAGAGCCTTGGCAGTTGGCAAGAGGGTCCATGCCCACATTGTCAAAAGTGGATTTGAGCCAGACATCTTCCTAGGAAATACGCTTGTCAGCATGTATGTCAAATGCAGGGATGTAGTAGATGCGCGCAAAGCTTTCAATAAAATGCCCCAACGGAATGTGATCTCATGGAATGCAATGATTGCAGGTTTAGCTCAGCAAGGACATGGCCAAGAGGCATTCAAACTCTTGGAGCAAATGCAACAAGAAGGGGTGAAGCCAAACAAGATCACCTTCATGAGCATCCTCAATGCATGTGCAGGCTCAGCATCTCTAGAACAGGGCAAGTGGCTCCATGAGTGCATCATCAAAGCTCAACATGAGTCAGATGTCCGAGTGGGGACTGCCCTTGTCAGCATGTATTGGAGGTGTGGGAGTCTGGTGGATGCGTGCAGGGTGTTTTTCAAGATGCCCGCACACGATATGATATCATGGAATGCAATGATCACAGGATCTGTTCAAAGCGGTTATGGTGGGAAAGCTTTCGAACTCTTTCAGCAAATGCAAAAAGAAGACATCAAGCCAGACAAGGTCACTTACATTAGCATCCTCAATACATGTTCCAACCCCAAAACTTTGGAACAGGGCAAGCAAATCCATATGGACATCATCAAAGCTGGATTTGAGCCTGATGTCTGTGTGGGGAACGCCCTTTTGAGCATGTATTGCAAGAATGGAAGCGTAGCAGATGCCCGCCAAGTGTTTGACAAAATGCCTCAGCGAGATGTTATTTCATGGACTGCAATGATTACTGGAGCCGCTCAGTATGGTAACAGTCAAGATGCTTTCGAACTATTTTGGCAAATGCAAAGAGAAGGCATCAAGCCAGACAAGGTCACTTTCATTAGCATCCTCACTGCTTGTGCCA
This sequence comes from Takakia lepidozioides, assembly GCA_030704615.1. Lineage (NCBI taxonomy): Eukaryota > Viridiplantae > Streptophyta > Takakiopsida > Takakiales > Takakiaceae > Takakia > Takakia lepidozioides. The sequence goes on from CM060731.1 coordinate 64,365,295, forward strand.
GTCCAACAGCTCTTGAACAGGGCAAGCAGCTCCATGAAGGCATTATCAGGGCTGGATTTGAAGCAGATGTACACATAGGAAATGCCCTTGTCAACATGTATTGCAAATGTGGGAGTGTTGTGGATGCTCACCAACTTTTTGAAAAAATGCCCGAGCGAGATGTGATCTCATGGAATGTCATGATTGCGGGATTAGTTCAGCAAGACCTTAATGCAGATGCCATTGAACTCTTTCAGCACATGCAACAGGAAGGTGTGCAGCCGAACAAGGTGACTTTCATCAGCATCCTCAATGCGTGTGCCAGCTCAGCAGCTCTGGAACAGGGCAGGTGGGTTCATGCGAGCATTTTCGAAGCTGGATTTGAGTCAGATGTCAGTGTGGGGAATTCTCTCATCAGTATGTACTCCAAGTGCGGGAGTATCGTGGATGCGCACCAATTTTTCAATAAAATGCTTCAACGAGATGTGGTATCATGGACTGCACTCATCACAGGTTTAGCTCAGCATGGATATGCTGAAGATGCATTTGCACTCTTTCAGCAGATGCAACAGGAAGGCGTGAAGCCAAACGAGGTCACTTTCATTAGCATCCTCAATGCATGTGCCATACCAGCAGCTCTGGAACAAGGCAAGCAGCTCCATATGAGCATCATTGGAGCCGGATTTCAGTCAGATGTTCAAGTTGGAAGTGCTCTTGTCAGCATGTACTGTAAGTGTGGAAGCGTCATGGATGCATTCCAAGTCTTTAATACAATGCCTCAGCGAGATGTGATCTCATGGAATGCAATGCTTGCAGGGTTTGTCCAGCATGGTCATGACGTGGAGGCTTTTGAACTGTACTGGAAAATGCAGAGAGAAGGCATGAAGGCAGACAAGGTCACTTTCATCAGTATCCTCAACACATGTGCCAGCCCAGATGCTCTGGAACAGGGCAAATGTCTCCATGCATGCATCATTAAAGATGGATTCGAATCAGATGTTCGTGTGGGGAATGCCCTTGTGAACATGTATTGCAAGTGCGGGAGTGTGATGGATGCGTCTCGAATGTTTGACAAAATGCCTGAAAGAAATGTGGTAACTTTCATTAGCATCCTGAATGCTTGTGCCATCCCAGCAGCTCTGGAACAAGGGAAGCGATTCCATGCGGACATCATTAAATCTGGATTTGAGTCAGATGTCCGTGTGGGGAACGCCCTTATCAGCATGTATTGCAAGTGTGGGAGTGTGATAGATGCCCACGAAGTGTTTGACAGAATGCCTCAGCGTGATGTGATCTCGTGGACGACGATGGTTGTGGGACTTGCCCAGGAAGCAGAAGGTGCCAAGGCTTTTGAACTGTTTCGGCTTATGCGAGGAGAAGACCTGAAACTTGACAAGATTACTTGTCTTAGCATCATCAATGCAATCACCAGCCTTGGATCCCTGGAAGAGGGCAAGTGGCTCCATGCCCATGTCATGAAATGTGGATTTGAGTCAGATGTTTGTGTGTGTACTGCCCTTGTTGATATGTATGCCAAGTGCGGCAGTATTGGGGAAGCACGGCAAGTGTTTGACAGTATCCTGGAACGAGATGTTGTCTCATGGAATGGGATGATTATAGGATATGCGCAGCATGGGCGAGGCAAGGAGGCCCTCCAGCTCTTTGAACAAATGCAGGGGGAAGGAGCGAAGCCGGACCATGTCACATTTACTGGTGTTCTTTATGCATGCAGCCATGTGGGCCTACTGGATGAAGGCTATCATTACTTCCTTTTGATGAGTCAAGATCACAGCATTACACCAACAGCAATGCATTATGGCTGCATGGTTGACCTTCTTGGTCGTGTAGGGCACTTGACGCAGGCAGAGGATTTAATCAAGAAAATGCCATTTGAACCAGGAGCTATAGTGTGGGGCGCATTACTTGGCGCCTGCAGAATTCACGGCGCTGTGGAAGTAGCAGAACGTGCTGCAGAATGTGCTGTGTAGATGGAACAACAAAATGCTGGAGTGTATGCGCTGCTCTCAAATATACTGCTCTGGCTGGCCGGTGGGAAGATTTAGCAAGGGTGAGAAAAAGCAATGTAGGACAGAGGAGCCAGGATGCAGCTGGATTGAGTCAACAATATGTTACATATGTTTGTTGTAGAGGATAGATCACACTCACAAATAGAGGAGATCTATGCAGAATGTGCAACGTTGACTAGGGAGCTGAAAGAGGTGGGATTTACATCGCAGCCACTCAATTTGTCTTGCATGGTGTGGATCAGCAGACAAAGGAGCAGAGCATCATAGCGAAAAAGCTGGCCATTGCTTTTGGGCTCATCAGTACACCTCCAAGATTGTGGGACATAATATTGTTGCAATGGATGCAAGCCGCTTTCGTCACTTCAAGAATGGAGTGTGTTCTTGTGGTGATATTGGTAATCGCTTCTTAGCACTGCATGCAGGTGAGGTGTGGGGGTTGCTCATATGGTGCTTGATCGATGATGGAAATAATATTGCTCTTGAGGGCATTGTCTCTGCAGGACACTAATCCTTCCAGACCCAGTAGTGAAGGTTGAGCCCAGTAGAGCCTTACATGCAACACCAACTTGCCATGGCATTCAGCCAGCTGACCCCAATCGGGTTACAGATAACAGTGCATTGTTGATGTACCCACTTGTACTAAAGTATATTTGGGTATTTTTGTGCAGCCACCTGGACAAGAATCCTGATCCTCAATCGAGGAAACTCGTTACGGAAATAGCAACTGCTTATGAGGTGCCTTCCTTCGCATCCCTTCCATTATGTTGTGTAGGATGTGTTTGCAGATATTGAGGGACGATGCAATACGAGATCAATATTATCATGCCATTGCTCATCCTGACCAGGTTTGGTCTATCTCACTGTCTCTCTTCCTTTCAGCCCCAGTATTCTAAGCATCTAGAGTCCAAAACCAACCATGTGAGAATTGGGCGTGTTCACACCATTTAACACTTAGCTGAATGATTTGCTGTAGTCACGGTCAAGTCTATGGGCTACATGAATGCTTTGCCTGTACCTTGGGACAAGAGAGCTGCTGGGGTTGAGTTTGCACCATACATCATGCGAACTGAGATGTGGGTCATGTAGTTCTTATACAACCATGCCCATTATTTTCAGGCAAATTACAGGCATGTGATATGATAACAATTTGGTTCATGTAATTCCAATTGAAACAGGGACGCTGTCACTTTGCAGGCTGACAATATGTTGACAGGGCGCTCCCAACTGTCGGGGTGGTTGGATGAGTCATATGTCGCATATGTTGACTTGGCAAGGGCACTGGATCTGGCAGTAATGGATAGCAGCAGCCTTATGCATGGGGGAATGCACTGTATTTTGACATGCTACCACCTTGAAATCACTGCTTCTGTATTTAAGGTTTGTCAAATAAACTGACTTCACCTTTGAGGTCCTGATTCTGAACTGATGTTATGGAACTGGCGGACACCTGGCCTTTTGGGTTCTCAATAGTAGAGTTGCAGAACCCTAGATCCAGGCTGAGCCAAGAGTTAAATGGCATCAGAGTTGTTTCCTTGTAACGCTTACCATTTAGCCGTTTCATGCTGGATTATCAATGGAAACGGGTGTATTTTCATAGTTTCACTGGCCAACATGTCACATTAAGCGTAAAGCTGGGGATTTGACATTTGACCCCCGACAAGCTCCACTTTTGAGCTTCCTCGGCATCTCTTTGGGAGCTTGTGATTATTTGCTAGGTTTCTGTTTCCTTTCGAGGTTCCTTTTGATTTGAAAATGGAACACTCACACTTGCTTTTCACTTCTTCCCACAGTTGGTGTGATAATTCTTGGGCCATTGTCTCCGACCTTGGCTTTCTGTTATGTGGCTGAGCCCTCACTGCACTGTGTTCATATCATTGCTTCTGTGGGTTTTAATCTTTGTCCCACCAATAATTCAAATAAAATCTCACCTTCCTGCTCTGCACCTTTTTTGCTTCAAAACAAGACCACAGTATGATGATAACTGCATTTTATCCTGAGGCACATGAGATGGTCTCAGATCATCATCATCATCATCATCATCATTTTTATTTTTTAAGAGTGAACGGAGACCAAAAAGGGGCCATAGAGAGGGCAATCTTTTGCCATGAAATAGGACTAGATCAAAAATTTATTGATTGATAATTTATTTACACTTGCGCTGAAGACACTGTGGAACACACAACACACATTCTACATACTTGAACAGTGCTCATTCTACATACCTGAACACTTCTCAGCAGTCTAATTCTTCTCATTAATGTAATGCACACACCAATCCTCCAAGCTCCTCCAATTAGAAATGGAAGGCATTGCACCCGTGGAGTTTTCAGGACCTAATCCATTTCAGCTGTGTTTTCCCTTTGTAATCTAGTAGTTGGACAGAGTTTCCAAGTGGACTTTGTAAGACAAAAAGGAACAGTTAGCATGGACAACACCAAATTGCAATGCAGGAAGTGGAGCCTGTGGGTCCGGCCTCGGTGGAATCTACAGTGTCCACTATATAATCCATTTCTGTCTTGCACTTGCACTTTCCCTTCACACCTAATCTCCTACATTCCCACATATCCTTGGAAAGTCTCTCGAGTCTTTAGGGTTCCATCCAGAGTAGATCACAGAATAAACTGCAGTCCATTGCTACTGTAGCAATCACACCTGCAACGGATTCAGTGTTCAATGAACTTCTTACAGCGCTACATACTTATTACTACATACCTCAGCCACGGAAGAATGGCACCTCAGCTTTGCGCGTGGAGGCGGTGAAGTGCGAAGCCGGTGCAAGCGAGGCATGGTGGTCCCGTCACTGGGATATGCGAGTGACATCAGCGAGGTGTTGTGTCGAGCGGAGAGAGGGGGCATGGCCATGGCAGGCACATAATTGAAGAGTCAGAACATTTGGGAGGGGGTGCCTTCGCTGCAGAGCCCCACGCCCACACACACAGCAGCGGAGAGTAGACAAGGTGTACGTCGGGTGGGGACGCGGAATTCAAAATGCGGCTCTGCTGTTCAACCACTAGTGCGGCACCACGATGGGAGCTGGATTGGCTGTGGGTAGGGTAGGTGCCAGTACGTGGCAGCCAAGGATCTGTGCCAAGTCTTCAGAGCGCTGTTGCCTGGAAGAGTAATGCACCTACTTACACTCTCCTTCTGATCATTATTAAGCTGCTGCTTCGCCATCTCCTAACGCCTTTGTCGGGACTGCTGCCAGGATCCTGTCCTAGCTTTTCTTTTGGCTGTCAGGATCCTCTGCTTCTCTTGGATTTCGATCAGGATCACTTGGTACAGTTGGGTTTTCCAATGCATAGCGCCCGTGCCGACCTTTGTGTCCACTGTCTCCTTTGAGTCTGTCCGCTTTCCAATCGCATTCCGAGGGAGTAGAGGAAGGAGAAGAAGATCCGTTGTGGGTTCTTCATCTATCTGAGGTGAGAGTTTGGAATGTGGGCTCGTACATGGGCGTGGGGAGTGCTGGTGAGGAGTGGGCAGTGCTGGTGCGTGTGATTTCTGATATTGGTCCCTGAATGTAGCATCTGAACCACGTTGAAAGGCGCTTATGTGGGAGCCCATGGTGGGGCTAAGGCGAGCGCAATCTGGCGTCGGCGTTCTAGCTCTCGTCTGCCTTGTACTGCTTGCAGGTGAAGTGCGTCTACTCAGTGATTCGGTGGTTTCTTACAGCTCTCCATACTGTTCCGTTCCGGATTTTGGGGGAAAGCATTGTCCGAGTGATCTAGCTCCGCATTAGATGAGAGGAGAGATTTTCCTTTGCAATTGCTAGAGGCCGCAAACAAGCAATCTACCACATTTAGCGCTGCGGGTGTGTGTGTATTTTATTTGGTGATGGGACGTAGAATGGCCTTTTCAAACCTGACTCTAATAACCGGCAGAGTGATTTGCTGGTGACTCCAGGGGGGTGTGCTGAGGTAGTCGAAACGAGCTACATAGGGAGGCATGATGAGGAGAGCTTGCCAGCTCCTGTACAAGTGGTGGAGCTGCTTAAGGCACGGGGCATAAGGAAGGTCCACATCCACGACACTAATCCTACGGTGCTTCGAGCATTCGGCAATTCACATCTTGAGGTTATGGTGGGTGTCGCGAATGAAGATATGTTCGACATTGGCAAGTCAAATGCGAGCGCGCACAGATGGGTCGTAGAGAACATACTGCCGTATGTCGGTGCGACCAAAATTACTACCATAGCCGTGGGGACGGACGTAATTACAAGTAGGAGAAACCTCTCACTCGTCCTGGTGCAGGCCATGAGGAACATTCATGCAGCTTTGGTGTCATCAAATTTGGACTCCCAAATCAAAGTCTCCACCCCTAATTCAATGCAGGTGCTAGGAACTTCCTTTCCACCTTCTGCAGGAGCGTTTGATCAGAACCACGCCCAGACAATAATGCAGCCCCTTTTGCAGTTTCTTTCCGAAACGCAGGCACCTTTCATTCTCCATGTTTATCCATTCCATGCATATAAATTCGACAGACAGGCAGTGTCTCCTAACCATAGTTTGATTAGTCCGACTGTTGGATTTGACGATCCAGGGACAGGTTTGCATTATAGCGATCTGTTTGATGCCCAACTGGACTCCATCTTTACTGCCATGGCAGCTCTGAACCACAGTAACCTGTCTATTGTAGTGACTGAAACTAGGTGGTCTCCAGGGGGGCATCGTCACGAGGCAGAGTTGTCAGTCAGCGATGCGAAAGAGTACTCCACCAATGTGATGAAGCATGTATTCAGCAGAATTGGCACACCCCTAAAGCCTGGTGCAAAGATTGATACCTACTTTCTTGAACTCTTCAACCGAAACTTGAGATCCAAATCACCAGCGCACCAGAGAAATCTTGCAGAGTCTGTGGCTGGAACTCAGAAAGCTGCAGGCTATGTCTGGTGTGTTGCTCAGCAGAGTGCAGACACTTATTCTCTCCAAAACTCTCTGAACTGGGCCTGCAATTCTGAAGGAGGAGCTGTCAACTGTGGAGCCATACAGCCAGGTGGACTTTGCTACCTGCCCAATTCTCTGCAAAGGCATGCTTCATGGGCCTTCAATAGCTACTACCACAGCCATGGAGCAACTTCTGACAGCTGCAATTTTGACAACACTGCCACCACCACTACAAGTGACCCAAGTAGGATTCTTTGTGCCCTCAGCCCTCTCCCCAAAAATAAAATAGTAGAAAACCTCCATCTCTCCTTCTCGCTCTTTCTCTTTACATGTCTTTACTTCTTTCTTTTCTGCCCCTTCACCACAAAATAACCTCCTGGCTTTCCCTCCACTCAGGTGGTAGTCCGATTTATCCTGAAGGTTGTGTGACGGTCAGGAATGCAGAGCCAGTAGATGGTGCCTTTATTCCTCTGCCCTCAATGATACAGAATATGAGTGATACCTGATGCTTTGATTTACTTTGATTCCTAGTTGGGTTTCCAAATCTCAAATAGCAGGTGTCCAAGTGCGATTCTTCAAATGGGGCACATGGCTAGGAGGGATGGGTTTACCGCCAACCCCACAAGAAGCTAATTGCCAACAGTACTTGACACGATTAAATAGTCTATGTGTCAATAAATGAATGATACATGGCATTTGGCTAGGTAGAGGATCCAAATTTTACAGGTGCTGATGCAGTGGGTTGCCCTTGGGAGAACTAGTAGCTGTATAGCAGACTCAGACAAATTCAGTGTCAGGACATAGTCTAGTTTGGAAGTGGCATCCTCCTTGTTCATTGATGTCTTGAGTGTATCTGTCATGGCAAATTGAACAGAGTAAGGATCTGAAAGGGCTTGTGAGACAGGTTTTGTCAAAGGAATCGACAGTTCTTTACTTTTTCACTGCCTGTGTATAGGTACTCTCGTGTGTCTGTACCAGGGCACTACAAGGTACTTCACTCTCCCAGCCATTCTCATTGTCACCTTCAAGTGGATATTATTTGTCACTTCTATGCCTGGTTGTATTTGCGTACACATATTTCTGTGTGAATGTGTGTGGCTGTGTCTGTGTAAAAGAAGCAAGAGTGATGTATGCACTAGACTTAGGTTGCCATTGTCTTGTAGCCATAGACCCTGCGCCCATTTTGAACAGAGCAGAAAAGAGAGGAAGGGAAGAGGACACAAGGAGATCAGATGGCCCACTACCATCATGGAACCGCTTGATCCAGTAGGGGACCTTTAAAAGTGCAGTTTCCAGTTACCAAAGCACCAACTTATGACCCCATAATTCAAAGGACGAGCAGTGTTGGCAGGAGTTTATCCAACTGAGTGAAAAGACGTGCTGTGATGTCAGGCCCATACTTTCTGCAATCACCAGGGCAGGGACGGTAGTATCACGTACCCTGGTAACCAGAGCCTCCAGCTTCCAGATCTTTAAAGACCTAAATTAGAAACACATCAAGGGGGTTGGGTGAGCTGCTACTCCCTGATGTATTTGGGAATTGACTCATTCTTTTTAATGCTTTCCTTTTGAAGCTGGGGCAGTTTTTAGCTCCTTAGGTCATCAATTTCCTGCCCTCCTGAGAGAGAGAGAGAGGATGTACTCATAAGATGATGTTGTTTGCTGTGGCCATAGACCCCGTGCCCAGTTTGGATGGAAAATTATGGAATAGGCACTCAGTGGTCAGTGCAGGCTGATGCTGAACCATGCTTGTTCCTCACCAAATCAATGCACCGTCGAGATTAAAAAGGGATATCTCAATAGCACAAGACGGAATTCTACAGTAATCACCCACATTAAGCTTGTATGCTCTGATGTTTCTGAACACTCACCCAGCAATGGAACTGCAACAGGAATTCTGCAGGACTGATGCGCGCCCAATGTCTATCAACACTTGGGATCTCTTTTGTCACGGCCATTATTACATACTTCTTATCATGACAAACTCCTTAGAATTTCCGTAAAATGACAGACCACTCTTCAACAACTGCAGGGAGTCAGCTTGCAGCCTTTAGTACCTGTGCGCAAGTCTGTTATCTCTGGTAGATGTATTTTAAAATCACCTCACAACAGTTTTGATACTCAAACTTCACAGTTCGAGGAGGGAGCATTATTTCTGTTACGCCCTCACCACAGGGAGCTGATAGGTTGTGGGTGGAATTTAGATTGCAGAATCAATAATGAGGAGTCAATGGTAGGTACCTCTACTACAGGTTAGATGTAAAAAGCATATGACCTTGTACCGATTGGTTTTCCTCCCTGTTTATTTTGACAGCCTTAGTTTCTTGAGGCATATCAATCAGGGCACTCCTTGTTCAGGCAGCCCTGCTTTTATGTCAAGCAGGGCATCCCACATCCATTGAAGTAGGTTAGTGTGTCACTGGGTTGATGGCTTTGTCTCAGCTGGTCTCATGGAAGACAAATAAGAAGTGTGTTGCAGGCCTGGACAATACAGACCCGACCTTGTTTTTGCAACCAAATCTAAGTGCAACATTTGGATTGTTTGCATCTCTGGTCACAGAATGGCATACTTTGTCAATGCTTCCACATAGCTCTATGCTACTTAATTTGTGTGTATGGTGTTTACCTGATGCATAGACCTCGACGACAATAGGTCACTTGGTCTTCATAGAAGTACCATTGTGTTAGAGAGAGAGAAGACTCCGGCTGAAGAGTCGCTTCCTCCAGTAAACTTGGGTACTGCCTCTGTCGGGGATCACCATAGTATTATCTATATATGTATACATATATATATCACATTCTGTGCCACGAGGTTGAACCTCCCCTTCTTAGTACTGAACTCATTTAGACTAGACCCTGTAAGTTGACAAGCTATAAGAAGTGGCCTGATTACACTTTACATTCAATGTCCAGGTCAGTAACAAACCGGTCATGTTATGATTGAATTGGTGACCACTTTGAATCTATTTCAGGGCATTCTAGAATTTTGGTTTAAGGTTATATTTTGAAGCTTGCCTGCCAGACTTAACAGCTATGAGCAACAGTACAAGGTTGTGCAGCACAAGTAAACCTGTATTAGTTGTTGATACAGAGTAAGTGATGTAGTAATATAAGATCTGGGACGAGTAGACACTCAGGAGGTTTGGTCTAAGCAAATGATCACTTTTGGCTTGGGTATGAAGCTTGAGCACATTTCTGACCGTAGTAATCCAACTTGTACCAAACACTGTTTGAATCTACTAATTATGTTTGATGCTTAGTTTGGCTACTTCAAATTGAGGAGTGGGTTGCTCTTTGGGGCAATCCAGACCCCTTGCGTGATGCCTTGCGCGTTGGAGTAACCGGTGGCCTGGTAGAAGCAGAATGGAAAGATGAGATCAGCACACTTAAAACACACAAACTTTTGTGCCTTGACTGATGCTAACGTGCTGCACAAGCTATTGATGTGCTCTTAGACATGTCTAGTTCATTTCTTTCTGGGGTCTAGTAGGTGAGTGTAAGATGTTTCATAGGCTTCCATGAAGTGATTGGAAAAGTTTAAAGATCCTTGCTAGGGCTGTATTGCAGACCTGGAAATTGTGCCTAAAACATGAGGATTATATGTCATTTCAAATTTCCATGTAAAACTGATGAGGATTTGCACCTACAGAAATAAAGATCGAAACCGTGTCAACCGTGCACCTGGGCATGCCATCTGCACCACCCACAGTCCCGAAACAGGTGAGTCCTGGTGGGCAGGAAACACAGGTGGATCTAGCGTGGATGGGGTAAACACCTTTGAATATGAATGCATTGAGCAGTTCTTTTCCTTCAGGAAGATGAATGGCTTTCTGTGGCACGACTTGACATTGAGCATATACAAAACATCCAACATGATATGCAGGCACTCCTAACAAACACTTCACCAATGATCAATTGTGGTTGTAAGTCATCACTCGTCAAGGGCTTATGTCCAGCAGTTAATGTTCAGGATGGGCGTGTACGATCTGTTAGAAAAGTTTGCTGGGTGGTAGACTCTATCAGCTGTCACAGCTAACACAGAGTCTGCTCAAGCTTCAAGGTAAGGATGTTCTGCAATACCTTGACGATAGATTTGTAAATGGGTGGGGAAAATTCCATGCGAAACAAGGGAGTTTAAAGAAGAAATACAAGCCAGCATCAAAGCTGAGTTGAATTTAAGCATGCCATGAAGTGGCGATGTTGGATCCATGGCAACTACCTGGGAAGTAGAGCCCCCATCCTCCATCTTGTCAACCATGCTTGTAATTAGCAATGATGTCAAAACTCAATTGAAGAGGATTGAAGGAAATCTCTAATGACATTGAATCTCACATCAGCAAAACAATAGTAATACTGATCACACGTCTTTTCTACTGTAAGATGTCATCTATACAATTGCATCGTGAATGTATGTGGTATCTCTCCAGAATCGATTGGGAAAAGACTCTGGGCCTTACTAAGAAAATTGGGGGTTTTCATCCCATCTCAACTGTTTTCTAGTTTAAAACAACCGTGGAGGCCCACTACTGCAGACAGCTCTTCCCCCAGGTGAATTTCTTTGACTTCAAACCCCAAGAGTAAGGTGTGTGTGTGTGTAAACGTTTGACGCAATTGTTTCAAACAGATGGTGCAAGCATTCCTCACCAGTCATGATCAGGTAATTGCTCAAACCCAAGTCCTTTGGGTGGCTCGCAGATATTGACTTCGATCCCAGTGACCCGGGCCTGCATTGGCCCAGTTTTGCATTTTTCGAGCATGGTATCCACAGCAGCAGGCTTGCCTGAGAACAGAGCCTCCACGGTTCCATCTTTGCAGTTTCGAACCCAGCCATTGATGGTCATCCTCTTGGCATTTTCCACTGTCCATTTGCGATAGTAAACTCCTTGCACTTTGCCACTAACTCTGACGTTCACCTGTTCACAGTTTTCAAAGGGAACAACAACACTTTACAATCCTAAAAGTAGTGCTGGGGATGGTTTGTAAAAAGGAGTTCAAAGCGCAGCTCCTAGATAATTATGCTTGCCAGAGGCTCGTGGTTTGAAGCCCATAGAACCCAAAGGTGGGCGCGAAGAGGCGAACACTGTTATGCGTTCAGCATGCCGGCCGACTCTAGGAATGGTGGTGAAAATTAAAAAAAAAAGAAAAGAACAGGCGAAGTACTAGGACCAAGACTAATTCGCTACACGAAGGCAGAGCGCCTGGTTAAGGTAAATGCTAAGAAAGAATAAGGACAAGAGCGCTCACTGATTTGACGGGATTCCCGTGAGGATTATTGGTCGCCCCAGACATAGATGCTCTCCGAAATGAATGTTCTCGGGCGTCCTTCTGCTTCCCCTCCCTGAAATCATCATTCTTACCTTGTATAGCATGGAAATGTGTACACATATGCGAGCACATCGTGTAGATCTGCTCATCCCCCAATATGCTGCTGCACAGGATCAGAATCTGAGAGGAACACGGTAGTGCGCAAGAGAGAGAGGAGATGTCCAGAGGTGGTTGCTAGTTCATAATCCGCTCGTTTCAACTACCTAACCAATTTTTGTGGGGTACGTGCTCATCCAAAAAATTCTGACATTGCGAACGGGTACCCAAATATCCCAGCAAGGAGCCTAACCGATCGCAGCGTTCCATCTCAACATAACTTTTTGTGAGCCTAAACATGAAATGGTGTCGAAAGGGTCCTTTTCATCACATACATCTGATGAGTTGAATGAAATGAAATGGTACTGTATGAGAAGACAAGCACCAGAAGCATTCATTTCACCTGGAGCCTGTAAAGCCCCATATTTGCTCAGCCGGAAAATAGCCCGTTTCATCCAAAACGGCCATAGTATATTTTTTTTTGGCGTATGAAGCCGTTAAACCATTACAATGATGTCTAGGTTAGGGTTAGTTTAGGCTGGTGGCTCGATCCTGGCCCTTCATCAGATATAGGGCTAAAAAGTAGCACCGTGGGCTTTGGCCTATGATGCCTCGCCACGCGGTGGGCCACTATGGTTAGGGCTTCTGTATAAAGACGACGCCCTGACACAAGGTCAGGGCGGTGTACTTGGGTGTTAGTGTATATGTCATTTTTGGTGTATAAGCTTTGGATGAGAGCTGCTTAGTGCTGGATTCGTGTTTAATCCTCTTCTCGCGCGTTGTTTGCTCTTTCCGCTCGCCCCTTTGTTGTGCAACCTCGCTTCTTGAGAGGAAAGAAGTATATGCTTCAGGCTTGTTTTATGGTGGAGACGTCGGGTACCCTAGGCGTGGTGGATCCTGCCCGCACTGTCAGGATCAGTCAGGTCTTTTCGCAGGATCTGCTCTACATCCTGCTGCCTAAGTGGTTCGCTAATGCTTGTTATCGATGGTGGCTCCTCACTTTGCCATATTTTCTCCCACTGCTGCGATTTTGCCGTCTCACGATGTGCGTTGGGGTGTGATTGCAGGGGATGGCTGCCGTTCGTGACTTGTCTTGTGTAGCTCGCAGAGAGGGGAACAACCTATTTCTTCAGATTAGCGTGGCACTTGCTATCGAAGCTAATCCTAGTGTAGAGGCTGACCCTGCTGCCGCTTCTCATTCTGTTGGTGTTGTTGTTGTTGCTCCTCCCGTTGTTTCTCACCCTGCTGACATTCTTGCTGTTACTAACACTACTAACGGCGCGCAGTCTGGCAGTGTTGTCTTGCCAGCGTCACCACTTCCTGAGCCTGCTGCTTGCGTTGCAGCCCTTGTTGTTTCATTGGGTTCTCCTGGTGGTAGTGATTATGACAATCTGGGGGAGGCAGAGGCGTGGTCACCAAGGTTTGAGAAGTCTGATAGCTCTCTAGATAGCTGTGACCCGGAATACTATAATTTTGACAACTTTATGGATCCAGGCCCTGAATATTTCGAAAGTAGGCAGCAAGCCGCAGAGTTGGAGAGAGATATTGAGTTGTCGCAGGAAAAAGATGGTCTGTTGTGTGAGATATGTGACGAAGATCAGCTTTGGTTTGAGAGTGTAGAGAGAGCTGTTGTAGGTGATCTTGCTGCACTAACCAGTCATCACGAGGCCCTGTTTACGCGACCTTTGCTTGAGCCTGGTGCGGTGGTATCCAGAGCCAGACAGCTTGCTAAGCGCAAATTTGAACTACGCAACGAAGAGCGTCTACCGTCCAGGACGATCAAGTCGCGTTTTCTGAACCATCGTGAATTGACCTGGTTTGTATCTACCTCTTTCTGGTGTTCGAAGTGCGAAGCTTCATCATGGCCCTGGTGTGGTAGGGCGAAGTTGGTTGTCGTTAATGTTACAAGGCACGGGGGCTTTGATCTTGAGGGCACTACGGTTTCAGCTCCGGCCCTGCGCCTTGGCACCTACTTATTCACAGTTAATTGATGGTACGAAGGGTGGGGCCTTGATAGTGCAGTCGTTTGATCTAGTGGTCTTGGGTGTGGGTACTACCTTTGCTTCACAGCGAGTGGTTTTGCGTTTGAGAGATTGAGTGACTGTTCAAACTCGACTGTGCTTTCGCGCCGCGTTGGTTTTTGGCTTAAAGGAGCTGACGGTTGGGAGTGGCTGGCGTTGGGGGTCTAAAAGTTATAATCACACAAGGTGCTGAGGGTGGTGTATTGTTCCACTTGGGTTCCAGAAGACAGCTCGCCAAGTGCTCGGCCCACGCTCCATATCTCTGCTGCTTAAAGGTTATGCCTCCAATCCAACCTCGTTTCTTGTATGCTAGGTGATTCTACTTGGTTGAGATCCGGAAGACAGAGGTCCATGAATAATTCAGGAGAGCCGCCGGCCAAAAATGTAGTGGAAGTGAAGGAGGGATCGGACAACCTGCAGGCAGGTAATTTCATGGTGAGTGATGATGAATTTTTGAATGTTGGGACGATGGGAGCAGTTGTAGAGTCCCCAACTGGTATCACATTGGTTGATGAGGGGTCTGGGATAGCCACTCTCGAGGGCCTTGCTGTTTATAATCGGCGTGATGAGGCCTTGATGGCTAGACGGACCGAGCCTACGCTGGCTCAGGAATTAAACGGTCTGCCCTCCCATCCTATTCATGTCTAGGGGATCGAAGGGTCTGGTTTGGATGTCTAGGCTACTACGAGCAGTATGCCGGCCCAGGTTGCTAACTTGAGTCCTAGTGTGCTGCCTGTTGTGAATTTCCCTATTCTCACTCTCGGGGGAGGGAACTTGTTGCCTGTAAATTCGGGTATGCATATGGGAAGTCTTCCTGTGTTGAACGTGCATGGTGTTGTTCAAGGTGGGGGTGTCATGATGCAAGGGCCCTCTGGTGTGTCTGCTGCTCCAACTCCTGCCATCGCTGGCCAACCAGTGGGGGCTCTCCATGCTCCACAGGCTGGGGTGCCACCACATCTTGTCTCTAGCCAGTCCGTGGGCATGCATGCTCAATATCCCTCTTAGCAGTATAAGATCTGTGTCAACACAACCGGTGGGAGTGGCATCCACTCTTCCCATGAGTGGAATGCTACAAACCCACTTACAGTTTACTAATCCTGCTGCTCAGCCAAGTGTGGCAATACCTGCTCTCCCCATGGCAACGGTGGCGTCATCTTTGTCAGCTTCAACTGCTACAGGATCAGCCAGCAAAAATAGTATGAGTTGTAATTATGCATCTAATGTTGGATATGTGCATGGTAGTACTGCTCCCATAGTTCCCTGTTGCCCTGTTCATGGGTCTGTCTTCCCTGGTCACATCAACCATAGCCTGCCTTATCATCTGATTCCCAGCTGACCACTCAACCTTACCTAGAATATACCATGGGAGAAGACTTTGATAGATATCTTCAGATGTTTGAGGTCATTGCTAGTGTCAATGGAGTGCCTGAGAATTTCAAGATGGCGATTTTTAGGATGAGCTTGAAGGGACTAGCTCGTGACTTACTGCATGCAGTCGTCATGGATGATCCCAGCCTCAACTGGACCACTCTGGTGGAATGGGCAAAGACCTTGTTCAAACCTCCCGAGAGGCCTTTGGATTGCTTTGCAAAGCTTTCGGCCAGGACTTACCAACTTGGGGAATCCTTGTGGAAGTATTACATGGATCTTAAATTTGCTGCTGTTGAAATTATCGTAGACCCGGCAGAGAGAGATCGTATGGTTAAAAGGTATTTTCTCCTTGGGTTGCCTTCCACTATTCAGAATTGGGCTCAGCGACGTCATTTTGTCAATGACAAGACTATGTTAGCAGAAATTAATCTTAAAATGGCTGACTTGGCTGACAGCAAATCAATGCAACATCATGCCAAGTTTCAAGCCCTGGGCTCAGAGCTTGGCATGTCTGCAACATCCTCACCCTATGTTCCTCCTGCTATGACATACAAAGCTAATGATTTTACTCTTCAGGGATTGGCTAATACTGTGGGAAGTCTTAGTGAGTCTGTGACCACTCAGTTTGCCACCATGCAGGCTCATCAACAGAGGTGACAGCCTCGACATGGCCAAGGAACAACATGGGGTAACAATAGAGATCAAACCCAGACTGGACAAGCCTATGAGGGCAATCGTTCTGCCTGTTACATTTGTGGGTCCTTTGAACACTAGACAAAGCATTGTCCAAACAGAGCAGGGCTACCAGAAAATTGGGAAACATCAGGATGGGAGCTAAACACAAAACCTTGCGAAGGGTGTCAAAAGCAGCCTATTGGGAGAAGGTCCATTCAAACCTGGCATCTTTGTACAACACCTTGGTTAGAGGGTGAGCAAGCTCGGCAAAGTTCTTTATGAAACGCCTATAATAAGAAACTAGACCAAGGAAGGATTTGATACAATGTTTATCCTTGGGGATATGAAAGCCCCAAACAGATCAGGAAGCAAACCATCTTTGGACATAACATGATCAAGGAAGTGCAGCTCAGGCATGAATAGCTCACACTTATTGGGCTTTACTTTGAGACTTGCAGTGCGCAATTTGCTGAAAACACGCTGCAGATCAGCTAAGTGAGCATCAAAACTGGCTGAGTAAACATTGATATCATCGACATAAATTAAAGCACACTCCCAGCAAAGATTGCCCAAGACAATGTCCATGAGGCGTTGGAAAGTAGAGGTGACATTGCACAAACCAAAAGGTATGGTCTCATATTGGTATTTGCCCATGCGATACACAAATGAGGTTTTTTGCTTGGCAGCTTCAGTAAGAGGAACTTGCCAAAAGCCAGACGCAAGATCAAGAGAGGAAAAAATTGTGGCACCATGCAATTGATCCAAGGTCTCATTAATCCGGGGTAGTGAGTATGCATCCTTTTTGGTGATGTCATTCAGCTTTCTGAAGTCAACACAGAAACGGGTGGTGCCATCTTTCTTACCAACCAGGACAATTGGACGGGCCCAAGGAGAAACTGAAGGCTTAATCGCGCCAGCATCAAACATTTTCTGGACACTACAGGAAAAGGGGGGGTTTGCGACGCCGCGGCGTCGTAAAATAGCCCTTTTCAGGTGGGGGGGGGGGGGGGGGGGACCCAAATTTGCGACGCCCGAGCGTCACAAGCTCGTCGCCAAAAAAAATGTCGCAAATTTGCTACGAATGGGGGTCGCAAATAGGCAAAACCGTGATTTGGGACGCCCAGGCGTCGGGGAATAAATTAAAATTTAAAAATAAAATAAAATAAAATAAAAAATACAATGCAGAATTAGCACCGTCCGGGGTCGCAAAGACGTCACAATTTAAGGAGGTAAATTTGAATTTAGGCGGGAAAATTTGAATTTGAAATTTGAATTTTAAAAACTTTGTTGACCATTGATTCCGGTTCTGTCTAATGGCGATATATGTTCAATTCTACATATACCATGCAATGCATACTTGAACCTAAGACCTCCACGTTATAACATTTCTAAGACATTACAAACTAACCAACACACCTACGCTACATCTATGTATCACAAAAGCAATCTAAATATATATATATACACATATAAAGATTTCCTTCAAGAGCCTTCCAGTTCCTTCTAAGGGGGTCTCTCTTGTGACGCCGGGGAGTTGCAACCTCCACAGCCTTAGTGCCCAGCCCCAGCCCCAGCCCCAGCATCGTCGTCGTTGTTGCACCAACCCCACCGCCAGGTGCCCCAAGCGACGTCTTTGTGATGACCTAAGCTGACCACAACCCATTGCGACCCCATGGCGTCGCAACGTTGGCGTCCCAGCGCGGGGCGCCCCCAGCGACGCTTTTGTGAAGTTGAGGGCCACAAAGCACAAAAAAAAAAAAAAAAAAAAAAACTATGATGATGCTGTTTCGACGCCCTGGCATCGCAGAGGCGCTGGGGCACCCTTCGTGACGATTTTGCGACGCCGAGGCGTCGCAACATCCAAAATAATAATAATAATAATAATATAATTGAAGCCGGGCGTCGCAGAAAAAAAATCCGTCGCAGCGAAGGCCCTCTTTCCCCCTTCAATGCCACCTTACGACGGCTGGGCGTCATAACGGTGTCGCAGCGGGGGATTGTGACGTCAGGGCATCGCAAAAAAACGTCACGGGCTCGCCGTCGCAGGCTCAGCGCCGCGTGGGGCATGGGGGCGCGGCTGGCGTCGCAAACCCCCCTCATTTGCTGTAGTGGGACTTCTTCTTGGATTACAGCACGTTCCTTGACACTCTCACGGTAAGCAAACTGTTTAATAGGAGCCCCTTCAGTGACAATGTCATGTTGGAAAATAGGAGTGCGCCCTAGATCAGTGGATCCCAAACTGAAAACATCTAGATTCTTTGCAATAAGCATTTCCACTTTCCTCCTTTGTCCTGAAGAGATAGTTGTGCCCAACTTGATTTCAGATAAGATTTTGGTAATGGCCGTCTTACTTTCTGGGCTGAGATCAAGGACAGGTGGTGGTGCAACTGCAGCAAAAACATCAACCTCATCTAAGGGACCATGTTGGATGTCAATGGCCTCAAGTCCAAAGCCAGCTTGCACCTCTTGTATTTCAACAATGGATAGAGCAGCGATGCGAGCCAGAACCTGCCCTTTTTTAATAGTCACAGAGAAGCGCTCAGGATTAGCAATCAGGATCTTGACTTCTTGCCTATATCCTCTATCTAGAACACCAATGGCCACCAGACAATGCTTAAGAGTAGTCAATCTCCTCCATCCTTCAACTTCTAAAAAATGAGCAGTTGGACACAAGAAGGCCAGACCAGACTTGACCACCTTCTGGATCAAGGCAGGGATGGTGATGTTGAGAGGTGCACGAATTAGAGAAGAATTCTTTGGAATAGCTATGGGCACCCCTGTCCTATCCCTAGCACCGGGAACATGCCACTGATATAAGAGTTGAAGATCAGGTTGAAACTTATAGAAATCATTCCAATTGAGGTTGGAGTGAGAGTTCTGTTGTACCTCTTTTACCAGGGCCTAGACTCTGGACAAATTGGCTATAGCAGACCCAGCCTTGATCTTCACTGTTTTCAAGGGAACCACTACTTCATGCCCTTCTCCATTATTAAAGCAAAGGGAGTAGTCTGCTAAGCTGATGGTGGCACCAGCTCCAGTCATCCAATGAAGGCCTAGAAGGAATTGATCTCCAATGGTGACTATGCAGGTCACCACAACCTTTTTTTAATGAATTCTAATGGGAATAGTGACTAGTCCTAAGGGCTCATACCTGGATCCATCTGCAATAAGCACCTCAATACCTGTGGTATGGCATAGTTTAAGACCAAGAACTCTCACAACACTTAAAGGTATAGCAGATATAGTGCATCCAGTATCAACCACACAGGGAATGCTGAGCTCGTGGATATGGCACTGGGCCATAAGGGGACTGATCTGCTGGCCAGCAGTCTGTGGACTGAGAGGACAATGCAAAGCTTTAAAGTTAGTAGATAAAATAGCTTGAATCGGAACAGAAGAAGTAGGGTTGGTTGATGATGGACCTCTTGCCCCCTTCCCAAGAGATCGCTCTAGTTTAAAGGAGGAGAAGAGCCATTGGCGGTCTTCTTGTTCTTAATCAGCTCTACCTTTCTTGCTTCAGACTGATGCATCAGATGTTGCCATCTTTGCAATCTTATGTCAAGTTGTAGAAGGCAAGGATCATGTAATAGCTTATGCATCTCGTCGTCTAGATTGTCATGAAAGGAATTATTCCATATTTGATAAAGAGGGTCTAGCCCTGGTCTTTGGTGTGAAGCATTTCAGGCAATATTTACATGGCAGCTGGTTTGTGGTAGAGACTGATCATCTTCCACTAAAGGCGCTAAACTTCATGGCAGACTTGCTAGATGGGCTATGTACTTGCAGGAATTTGACATGGATATAGTCTACAAGAAGAACAAGGAAAACACGAATGCTGATGCACTCTCACGGGTTGATCCTCCTATCAGCAGGCCTATGCTCACCTTGGATGACCTTGTTGCTGCTGATGCTGCCTTTCCTCCTGCCCATCTTCTCAACCTTCTTTGTACAGATCAGCAACCCTTGGCCCTAGATTCACATGACATATTGGCTGTTTGGGGCTGGTCTAGCCTATTAGATGAGCCTGGTTGATTTTCTCGTGTGTTAGTATGTGTGGTGGATTTATCGTTTCGCGAGAATTCGGATGGTTTGGTGGAAGTTCTTTGTTGTGTTTCAGTCTTTCTCTTTCCTAGGCCCCCGAGTTTGTTGTGATTTGGCTGCTGCACTCTGGTGTGACTATTGGCTTGAGCCTCACGGCCTGATTTGGCTGTCCATGAGTAGTAACAAATGAGATGAAGGTATCCCTGGCTGGAGATCATAGGTGCAGGCACTCCAGGCCACCTTCTCTAAAACCCATTGTCTACCTCTTATGTGCAGTGTAGTCAATATGGATGATCAGCTACATGCTGCGCTACTCCAGCGATGCCAATCAGGGCGTTCGCCAGCTGGCATTTCCGAGTCCTTGCATAAACAAATTCTCTATCATGTGTCTACTCACCGTTTTATGGGTGATAAGCTTTTCAAGGAGCTCACTAGAGGGGGGGGTCAAGGACGAGAACATGATTGAACACAAACAAGAGATCAGACTAGAGGTACAATACTAGACAAGAAGTGAAGGTCGTCGTGGCCGAATGCATGATGAGTAAATATAAATCAATACGATCTTTATAACAATGAACAAGAGTACAAGATATTGGAACACGACTTGAATACTAGAATGCTGGAAACTGCACTGGAGTACTAGATACTGGAAACTGGGCTAGAGTACTGGGAACTATAAACAAGAGTAGCTTGAACTGGTTGTCAAGTTATTTTACCACTAGTGTGAAACTAGCTAGGAAATAGCTAGCTTTTACATATTGACATTTGGGATTGGCCCAAGTGTCAATCAAGGGGTCAAGGCAGATTTAGGCCCTGGAGTGGTTATCTTCACGGCAAGCGCGGGAGGCTCATCTTTCTCGAGTTGAGCCTCACCGCGCCTAGCTATGGCGCCGTAGTGTGGATTCCCCATGGCGTGGGGTATACTTGGCTTTGACTTGTATTTGAGTGATGAGGTTATACGTGCATGAGTTTATGCTTCAGCTTTGTGAGCTCGCATGAGCTTGTGCTTGTATTCTTCTTTTTTATCACTCGAGAAAGATGAGCTCGTATCTGTGAGTGCCAAATACGAGTTAGTTGTAGCACTTGTGGTTTTTGCTTGAGAATGAGAGAAACCAGGTTGTTATGCAAGGAGCACCGTAGAGCTCTTGGTTGTTAGAAGCGGATGCGATGTGGGTTACGAGGTGGTAGACCTCGGCATTCGATCTTCAGCTTCAGAGATGAAAGCACCATGTTGCAGGTAATTCCAGAGCACCTTGATGGTTTCAAATTGTGTACATGCATGAGCAAGCACGATTGGGAAGAGGACCAGTCAAAAGCAGGTTATAGTGGCTTTGGTGACAAAGCTGAGAATTGGACTTGGGAATGCGAGCTTTCATTGTGTGAAGGATTGCAAGACCAAGCGAAAGGGCTGATTTGACTTGGGGCAAATCAGTGCACTTTGTGGAGTATGTTGAGATTGGGTTTCAATCTCGAGCTTCAGCATTGAGAGGGCTCTTGTCATGACAAGAGCAGGGTTGGAACAGGAGCTAAGAGGTGCGGCAAGGCCATGGAATGTGCACCTAGGGTTCAGAGCTTGGAAGAAGAGCTCTTTTACCACAAGAGGAGTGTCTTGTGGCTGGAAATGTAAGCCTTAGGGTTTCAGGAGCTTGGCTGTGGAGTGCTTAGTCTTGTCTTAGAGAGCATCAAGGAGCTAAGGAGCCAAGATAGGGGGCTGATACCTCTTGTGTGAAGAGGTTGCATGTGTGGAGCATGTATTCAGCTCATTGAAGCTTCCATCTTCAAGCTTGGAGGGCAAGCAAGAAAGGAAGGAAGGGGCTGGTTTCCCTGTAGGGCATGTGTGGAGCATGCATCCAGCCCGCTGAAGCGTGTATTTTCAGGTTGGTGGGTGCAAGAAAGAAAGCAAAGGGGCTGATTCTCTGGTGGTGAGAGTGGGGCATGTGTGGAGCATGCCTTCAGTCCATAGGGCTTTTGTTTTCAAGCTTTAGAGAGCTAGAATGGAAGGGCTAGGGCTGGTTCCCACTTGGGTGAAAGAAAAGCACTTGTAGGGCATATGTGAGATGGGGTTTCAACCTCAAGCCTAGATAGAGCATGGCTCTTGAAGTGGTAGGTATAGGGGGCTGGAATAGACTCTAAGACAGATGCTATGGCCAAGGAAAACGCTTGAATGAGTGCTCACAAGGGCTGGAAACCAGCAAGGCTTGGTTGTTTGCCATTGAGTTTAGTGGCGTGTTTAGGGAGTCTAAGTGAGAAAGAAGGCTTGGTTTGTGGCAACCATCTTCCTCATGGCTTAGGGCTACTATTGGTGGTGTGTGGGAGCCGAAAGAACAAGAATACCTTGCTGATTTCTTCACAGCCGCCATAGCTTGGTGCAAAGAAGCCTAGAGTACAAGAGACACAAACCCTAGCTTGGCGTGGCTGAACTCCTTGGAGCAATGGCTAAACTGTCATGAGTGGCCTATGGGGCTGTGAGGGGCTGTGACAGGCTGTGCCCTGTGCCCTGTGCCCTGTGGGGTGTGACGGGCTATGAGGGGCTGTGACAGGCTGTGCCATGTGGCCTGTGGGGTTGTGACGGGATGTGATGGGATGTAACAGGTGTGACAGGCTGTGGCGGGCTGTGACAGGCTGTGCCCTGTGGCCTGTGGGGCTGTGACGGGCTATGAGGGGCTCTGACAGGCTGTGCCATGTGGCCTGTGGGGTTGTGACGGGTTGTGAGGGTTGTGACAGGCTGTGGCAGGCTGTGACAGGCTGTGCCCTGTGGCCTGTGGGCCCGTGTCACACTGTGATGGGCTATGAGGGGCTGTGAAGGGCTGAGACAAGGCTGTACCCTGTGGCTTGTGGGCCTGTGAGGGGCTGTGAGGGGCTATGACAGGCTGTGCCCAGTGGCCTGTGGGGCTGTGACAGGCTGTGCCCTGTGGCCTGTGGGGCTGTGACGGGCTATGAGGGGCTGTGACAGGCTGTGCCATGTGGTCTGTGGGGCTGTGACGGGCTGTGACGGGCTGTGCCCTGTGGCCTGTGGGGCTGTGACGGGCTGTACCCAGTGGCCTGTGGGTCTGTGACAGGTTGTGCCATGTGGCTTGTGGGGCTGTGAGGGGCTGTGAGGGGCTGTGACAGGCTGTGCCCAGTGGCCTGTGGGGCTGTGACGGGCTGTGAGGGGCTGTGACAAGCTGTGCCCTGTGGCCTATGGGGCTGTGAGGGGCTGTGATAGACTGTGGCCTTTGGGGCCGTGACCCCTGTGACCTGTGTAGGGCTGTGACAGGTTGTGCCCTATGGCATGTAGGACTGTGACGGGCTGTGAGGGGCTGTGACAGGCTGTGACCTGTGGCCTATGGGGCTGTGAGGGGCTGTGATAGGCTATGGCCTTTGGGGCTGACCCTGTGACCTTTGTAGGGCTGTGACAAGCTGTGACCTGTGGCCGTGGGGGCTGTGACATGTGGCCTTTGGGGCTGTGACGGGCTGTGACAGGCTGTGGCCTGTGGGGCTGTGACCCTGTGACCTATATAGGGCTGTGATAGGTTGTGGCCTGTGTGGGGCTGTGACGGCTGTGACTAATGAGCTGTGTGGGCCTGTGCTGGTCTGTGGTGGCCCATGTTGACCTGTGGACGGCCTGTGCTGACTCATGGAGGCACTGGTGGACTGCCTAAGGACTGGCATGTGGTCTTGAAGGCCGAATTTTGAAGCTCGTGGAGGGCGGTTTGAGGAGTATCTTCATGATATTCCCATGGTCATGCAAGTGAGGGAAGAGAGGAGAGGAAGAGTGTTGGGATGAGGGCATGCTGGGGTTAAGCATTGCTTTAGCTTCTCTTCCTCATAGTTTCCACCCTCTCATTAGGCCAAGACCTTTCCGTAGGTGGAGGCAAGAGTCAGTCCGGGTTTGGGCTGGGGTGTCCTTGCAGGAGCAACACCGTGGAGTTGTTTTTGGTGTGGAGGAGTTGTCGTTCTGATTTCTTGTGTTTGGATCCCCTCCATACCTGCATGCTTGACTGTGCGCCATGCTAGTTTTGTGTGGGCGCTTGTTTTTATAGGTGATTGGTCCGGATTTGATCACCGGCCAGTCCTAGAGCATGCTGTCGATGGTGAGGCTGGGGTGATGACCAGCCAACCATAGGAGTGCTTGTGGTGGATGCAGGTACAGGTGTAGGCTATGTTAGGAACTTAGTATTCCAAACCATAAGCCGCAACATGTTCTCTACCCGGTTACCTTGTGGAGAGGGGGTTAGGGACATGTTCATGACCGGTTGAGTGTCAACACGGAGGTGCCACTAGTTGCTGGGGACAGT
The DNA here is from genome assembly GCA_030704615.1 of Takakia lepidozioides. Classification (NCBI taxonomy): domain Eukaryota; kingdom Viridiplantae; phylum Streptophyta; class Takakiopsida; order Takakiales; family Takakiaceae; genus Takakia; species Takakia lepidozioides. The sequence continues at coordinate 64,389,927 of CM060731.1, forward strand.
GCTGGTTCGAGCACTAGCGATACTAGTGGGTACACGAGACGAGGTGTGCAGTTTAGGCCACCTTCACCTTCTTGTTTTCTACGGAAGGTTCTGATTCGGATTGTGAATCAGGAGGACTCATACCGGCGGTGCAAGTTGTTTCTTTGCCATTGTTGTGGGACACAATGGAGGAGATGTATGGAGCTACCAAGGGGCCACGAATGTACTCTGGGGTGGTGGGCACCATCGAGTTGGATGATTTTATCCAAGAGTTTGATAGTTGGTGTGATTTGCAGCAAATGCGCAATCCACAACTATTTACGCCTTTCATGGCATGGAAGGGGCTGTTTCAGCACCTTGAGGGGCCGCCTATGGATGATTACCATGAGTTCAGGCGGGGGCATGAGGTTGAGATCGAGGAGTGGAGGATGTACTGGTCACCCGACTATGTCTCCATCACTAGGGGCACTAGAGCCACGAGGGCAGTGGCTACCGCTGCACCGACAGCTTCAGCAATTAGCAGTGGGACTAGTGGGACTGGTGGTACAGTAGCTACGACGTCCACCCAAGCCACTACCGCACCAGCACTAGTACCCGTGCCTGCCTTCAACCCTATTGTGGAGTTCTTCGAAGAGTTGAGAGGGAACTACCAAGGGATGATGACAGAGAAGTTGCGGAGCTTGCAAGAGTTCCAACGGAAGCCGACCGAGAGCTTGAGGGAGGCTTTCACTCGCATGAGGCGCTTGATAAATGTAACCCAAGGGGTTGCGGAAGCTCAGGCAGTCCAATTCTGGTATGGGATATTGGACAAGGAGCTGAGGAGAAGGGTGCGGGATGCAACTCTCCTATAAGCGGCCCAACCCACCTTAGCAAATGTGTTTTTGCTGGCAGAGCGGATAGAGCTCAGCATGGTGGAGGAACGAGTAGTCATGGTGGGATTTGCTAAGGAGACACCACGGGATAGTGGTGCTCCTAGCCAACCACTACCTCAACGTGCTCAAGGCAACAAGGGGGCTCAGGTGAAGCTTAGGGAAGGGGAGAGAGGACCTCAGATGCAGGGGTCTCTCCCTTCATTTGCTGGCCAACAACGGGCGGATGTGGTGTGCTGGACATGTGGAGGACCCCATGTCAAGAAGGATTGCCCAGAGGGAGGCAAAGGGCCGGCACATGCACAGCCTGCACAGTTGCAGTGTGGGCATTGTGGCAAGCACGGGCATGGAGAGGCCCAGTGTTATGGTTTGCATCCTGAGTTGCGCCCAGGCCAGTTCTAAGGGAACAATGGTGGCCGGGGGCGAGGTGGAGCAGCCCAAAGAGGACGAGGTGGCCAGCTACGAGGTGCAGGCCAAGGGCAAGCTCAACATGGCCAAGGACGCGGAGGTCAGGGTGTTGACCAAGGCATGGCCAACCGGCTTCAGCAGCTAGAGCAGAGGCTCGCTGCCATGGCTACAGCTCAGGTGGTACCGGCTCTAAGGCTGGATGGTCCACCTCCTAGGAAAATTTTGGCAGTTCTGAGATTTTCGCGATATGATGGTGCAGACAGCCGAGAAGGGAAATCTGTCTCAAGAGGAGATAATGAGATGGTTTAGAGATGGCGGTTGGCGACAAATTCATTGATGCGCAGGTGCCCATTGAACTTGTGAGATTTGAATTGCTGAGATAGACATGAAGACTTCGTCTTCACTGATCAGTCATAGCTGTAATCCTCACACTTCTAAATCTTCGGAGGTGGCTTTGACACTTGAAAGAACGTGGAAACAAAGTTCTCACAAGGTCATGTGGTAAAATGTTATGTGGTTAGTCAAGGCGGTTTTGGAGCTCAATTGTAAGCAATTCGCGGAAAAGAGGGGAACTGAGAAAAGAGTCCACGGGAATGCAAATTTTACCAACATCCAGTAAACCCCTGCTAATGTGGTGACGCCACCATTTGGCGTTTCACGCGTCTCTCCAACCCTCTCTCGTCCTTGGAGCTCTCCAGCTCTCTGCATTAGCTCTTTGAAATGTCTCTCGTTTGGAGCTCACTCGATAGAAAGAAGTAGAGTATCCGCTTTGGGGTCTGGGACTGACCCATCAGAGAACCAGAAGGCATTAGCGGTCAAGTGACACCATAAGTTACACTTGCTTCGGCAACACTTTCACATTTTGAACAGAATTCTACACATGAATTCACTTGAAGTACTCCATGCTCCAGCCATTCCATCCAGAAAGAGAGCTCCATATTCTGTCTCCAGTTCAGTTTCACTCCATATATATAAAATAAATAGATGCAAAGATGTTTGATTCCCTTTGGCCAATCTAGGGTGGCACAGTTCATAAATACGGCCAGGTTGCTTACAAGCTTGTGGAAGGGAGTGCAAGTAACCCTTCAAAAATGCAAACCTGGGTCAAACTGCATGTTTGGCAGGACGGGCTTGCTTCATTTGCCAAGGCAATATATTTGGGATTTCCTCAATTTGCTCTCCTCAATGCAGGCTCGGTGGACACCTCTGTCCTCCAGCATCTTACTCCCTCAGGGTGCTCATTTTGAGGACCAGAAATACTGTGGCAGCATATCTACTTAGGCTCTCCACCTTAGAGAATCTCTAATGTTGAGCCTTGAATGTTATTTGGCTGCTTGCCATAAACACCATCTCACAGGAGGCGATAGATAGTTACTACGGATCAAGGAAGCACATATTACTCACAGCAATTCGTCATTTATGATAATGTTTACAGGTCATCATGGTTCAGCTGGCACATTGTACTCAGTGGAAAGCTGGGTTCAAAGAGATCTTGAGAAATAAGGACCTTGAAGAGCTGGCGGTGGGCTGCTTCTGTGAAATGGATGCCATCCCAGCTAATGGCTCGGGAAGGATCCTCACATGTGGTAGTCTCTATCACCTCTCCGTCCACTTCTTTTTTGTGCCCACATAATACATCTGAACGGAAGTTGTAATCACCTCCGCCTGCCCCACAACAGGCCTTTGTTGTGACATCAAAGCCTGCAATCCAAGCATAACCACTAATTTGTCACTTCATGCCTCCCTCACAGTTACAAATTGCATGATGGGTACTCTTGTAAGTGATTGCAGAGATTGTACTTACCATATTTGGAGGGGTTGGCAACCATGTCATATCGTGTGTCATAGAGTTTGACAAGGATGAAGGATGCAGTCTTGTACTTTTTACCAAGATCTTCAAGGGCAGTCTTAAGCAGAGCATTGTGATGCTTTACAACGTCATTGTACAGTTCCAGGCACCCAGCTGAGTCCATCTGCCGTGTTGAGTCCTGGACGAGAGCCAAAAAAAAGGGTGTGCATCCCAAAGGATGGACTTCGTCCACCAATACAGTTCGTGCACCCTCATTATAGAGTCCCTATACACACGCAAATTCGTCATTGACAGATCCCTCCACGCAAGTATGGCTTGGAGGTACCAGTAAGGGCTTCGACCTATTCCAGCTTCGCTCCAACAAGACTCAGCCCAAGCTGGCCATAGGATTCAACACGGCCAAAAACAAAAATTTGATAACCTGAACAGGATCAAGACTCGTATCCCTGCTAGAGCCAAGTATCCTGCCCGGTGCAGTCCCAGAACCAGCTGCTTGTGTACATCTCTGAGCTACTACCAGGCAGGTTTCAATTAGCAAGCAAAATGCAGAAGGGATCCATCAGCCATAAGATGGACACAGCCATTGAGAAACACAATATAAATAGAAGTCCGAAGGTTGAAAACAAAGTACGCACCTCAACAACAGTGATAATCGATGCAACTACATCAGGAGCAAACGCTTTCAAGTCCTCGATGCTTTTGCTCCCACTCATCATAGCAAATAAGTAATCATTTGGACCAATAGAAACAGTATAGAGACCCCTTGTAAAGCCATCCTTTGATGGGAACATTGATGATTGAATACCTGTATCATACCTGGAAATGGTTACCGTGGCGTGATGATTCAATCTCTACTCAATGAGGAGGCCAGCCTTCAAATCACCACTTAATCATCTGAAAGCATGTTGATAGCAGAGATATTATTCCCCCTTCTGAATTTCATGCCCTGATGGGTTGAAACTGCACAACTGGCTCCAGGATGCTTAGTATCCTTTGATGACTATGGCCTCAAGGATATGTCATAGCTAATGATCACAGGAAACAATGAATTCACAGACCTTGCATAGCAAACTACCACGAGGTTGATGAAACAGGGTCAGAAAGCAGTACACTTCGCATGTTAAAGGGAGAGGAAAAAGCAAGCAAGGATTTGGTTACATCTATTGGACACCGGTGGGACAAAGGGTGAAAAAAGAGAGAAGAGAAGAGAAAAATTATTGTGGCAAGGGGACCCTTCCCACAGAGAGGAATGCTGTAACGCCCACTGGAAGGTCAAAGAGGTTATGGGACAAAGAAAAGAAGACAGAACAGTGGGGTCCCAACAACCTGACACACAACCCTGAAAGGACAATTCAACTTCAATAGCTTCTCTAATTTGGAGAGCCTATATCCACTAACCCATCTCTGATCTTTATAGTGGAAAACTTCTGTCATGGAGTGGCCATCCCTGAGAGACAGAAGTAGCAACCCTTCTTTCATGCTAGTGATTTTCTGCAGCCTGTCCCATCTGCAGGTTTCTGAGGGATCCACACTGAAGTTCCTCCCAATGCCAAGATAGGAAGAGAGCCAGTCAAGTAGTTGCACCTCAATGTCTATGTCACAGAACGTCCACAAAATCCCAAAGGACATGGGAGGATTACAAGCCCAGGGGACTAGAGTCCACCTGTGATAATCATGTGTACGATATCCCACAGGAAAACCTAATATGAAGGACTTAGAATGAATATGAGATTACCTAACAGGTTAGTGGCAGCTAAAGCAAGCACATCACGCTTGAATGCCTTGAATTGATGAAACTGGGAGAGAAGTGGCCATGGAGAGATGTGCCGAACTGCTGATCGAACTGTGGCACCTGCCGTTGCAAAATTTGCACCGTGGCTGAAATTCGAGCCTACCACCTTCAAATATGGGTCCAGAAGTGGTAATCTCAGAGCTTGGGCTGCCCTCCATCACCAACTTGATCATATAATGTTGCAACACATATGAGAATCAGCGATTCGGGGTAAGACTCGGGCATCGTAAACATGTGGCACACACGTCATTTTCAAGTTTGGAGTGGAATTCTCTTGTAATTAAACCTGCAACTTTCTTGGAACACAACCTGGCCAGCTTTACATTTGGAAACAATTTGGTACCATGGTGACAATGCAGAGAATTTCTTCAGGTGCTCAGTTCGTATTAACCCAGATCAAACTGTCCCCGGTTTCAGCTTTCTGGGCCTGGGCGTCTAGATGATCAACATTGAATTCTATGAACTCATATTTGACTGTAGATACCATCTAAATCTCCAATAACATCCTCCGCAATAAATTAGTTGAAATTTCTGATAAGTTGGCTTCGGATGCTCAAGTAGATTCTACTCGATACTCAAGCAACAATCAACAATCACCTCTTGAATCCTTCAACTAAGTTATCAAGGAGTCCTTCGCAGAAAAATTCAGGACGGTTTTCCAAGTTCAGATTGTCAAACATCCTGAGTGCAGAAACGTACCCAGTAAATCAATGATCAAGCGGCCATCTCCATAGCGGCCAGAAGGTCTTTTGAAATATGTTTGACCATTTGGGTGTATCACTGAGGCTTCGGAAAATGGAAAGGCAGCTTCCAATCCCCCTGTGTCTGCCACAGAGCTCCCGAAGCTAAACAGAGCTGGAAAGCACAAGGGCGCCTCTTCCTCCTGTGGAACCTTACTTGGCCACAGATGCTGCAGGACCATCGCCATCCCCACAGTGAATACAATTGCAAGTGTACTCATGGTGATGTGGTGAGCTGCCATGACGATCAACTCTCGTGTGCAGGTAAATCTTCTCTGTCTGCTAATTAATGTGGGTCTGTCCTTCGATATTCTCTATTCTGTCACAAGAATTCTCCCACGTGAAATGAATGCTTCTGGTGCTTGTCTTCTCATACAGTACCATTTCATTTCATTTCAACTCATCAGATGTATGTGATGAAAAGGGCCTTGTGAAGCCTTAAAACAAGCCTGAAGCATATACTCCTTTCCTCTCAAGAAGCGAGGTTGCAAACAAAGGGCCGAGCGGAAAGAGCAAGCAACGCGCTCGCTAGAAGAGGAGGATCAAACACACGAATCAGGCACCAAGAGCGGGTACAATGGCATCCCACATGCCTCCGTCCTTGTAGCCTACTATCCACAACATGTTTCAGTTTGCTTTGCGGGGAGCACAAGCCATATCTATTTTGCATCGGGCTGATGTAGCCAGCTCTACGTCATCTCATCTTCCGCCTATGCCTCACACTCCCTTGCCCTATCTCCTCAAAGTTGTTGGCTGGGAAGGTCACTCTATAGCTTCTATTTTCGTAGCTGATTGAGTAGCTTATTATAGTTTTTGTTTTCTTCTCTTTTATTTTCTCTAGCTAAGTAGCTTACTATAGCTTTTTGTTGTTTCTTGTTCCTCCTCCCATTTTTGGGAACTTCTCATCCTATGCACGTTCACCCATTGTACATGTTGTAAATAAAATCTTACAGGTTTCATCATCCAAAGCTTGTACACCAAAAATCACATATACACTAACACGCGAGTACACCGCCCTGACCATAGTGTCAGGGCGTCGTCTTTATACAAAAGCCCTAACCATAGTGGCCCGCCGCGTGGCGAGGCATCATAGGCCAAAGCCCACGGTGCTGCCTTGTAGCCCTAGATCTGATGAAGGGCCAGGTTCGAGCCACCAGCCTAAACTAACCCTAACCTATACATCATTGTAACGGATTAACAGCTTTATACGCCAAAAAATATATATTATGGATGTGTATCGCCGTTTTGGATGAAACGGGTCATTTCCAGGCTAAGCAAGTATGGGGCTTTACATCTGTGAAGCCTACCCCCCACGAAAAATCCTGAGCTCCGCGAAGGAAAACAAATAATGGGAAAATATCACCTTCCACTGCTTGGTAAAAAACCTACCAAGGGAAAACCTGGCACCTGCAAGTTGGGCCGAGGACAAAACCCTTGGCTAGGAAAACCGTGTAGGGAGTACAGATGGTAAGATGTCATAGAAATGTTCTAAGTCCTAGAGAGGTCAAGTCCGAGAGTCATCATCCGCAAACTAAGACTAAGCCACTGAGAAGGGAGGTGGATTAAGCTGAAGTAGATCCTAAGAAGATCAACACATCACCCCACCATGCGTCCCTCCACATTTATACATGTAAGATCAAAAACTAGCTCGGAGTGCACCAAGTCTGTCAAGGAAACATGTTCATCCCGCACTTCAGTGTTAGAGCCTTGGGGAAGAAGAAGAGCACGCCGCCCACGTAAAATCTGATAGATCAAGTATGGACCGTCGATCTTGAGCTTAGATTTGCATGCATGCTTGCCATGCTGTAATCAAATGCACACGGTCTGTCCCACCTGAAACAGGTTAGAATACTTGACACGCTTGTTAAAATTACGGGCCTGGGTTAGTTGAGCCTTACCAATGTTCGTCTTGGCATCATGGATAGACACCGCATGTCAAGCATGAAGATCCTCAACAAAGGTCTCCAGATCAACCGGATCAGCAACAGTAGAGATAAGAGGGATAGAATGCAAAGGAGAAACACACTTGCGACCATATGGCAACTCAAAAGGAGTATTCTTGGTGCTAGCATGCACGGCGGTGCGATAAGCAAAAAGAATAAGGAGAAGAAAGATATCCACTCCTTGGTAAGTGCGCCATTCTTCTCCAATATTCGGCAAAGAGTTTGGTTGAAGCGTTCCGTAAGACCATTGGTCTGGGGATGGTATGGGGCGGTGGTGGAATGCTTGACATCGAAGTTGAAGCAAACCACCGTGAGGAGCTGGTTACAAAACTCCTTGCCCTGATCCGTTAGTATCTCCCGAGGACACCCATGCCGCATAAGGATCTCATTGAAGAAGAACTGAGCTACAACATCACTAGCCTTAGAACGCAAAGGAAGGACTTTTACCCACTTAGTCAAGTAGTCAGTAGCAACACAAAGGTAGCTTCGACCCTTTGATGTGAGTGCGAGGGGTCATACCAAGTCAATGCCAACACGAGCAAAAGCATGGGTGATAGGCAAAGGCTACAGCTCATACAAGATCCGGGCCCAAGGGAGAGCAATGTTAGCACGACAACCTTCACACTTAAAGATGAACTCGGTGACGTCTCGGTGAATTCCCAACCAATAGTATACCTCTTGGATGCGGGCCACAGTTTTCTTGATACCAAAGTGACCTGCATACAAGGAACAATGGAAACGCTCCAATAAAGCATTCAGCTGGCTCCGTGGTGGCACCTCCAAGTAGCATCGCACTCCCCCTGTCACGGACATAGCCCAGAAGAACTTATCAGGAGTAAATACCAGAAGTTACCAAGTTACCATGTTACCGAAAGTTATCATGACTTATCATGATCTACCATGATCTACCATGATTTATCATTACTTACCAAGTTACCGGGAGTTTACCAAATTACCAAGAGTAACTTAGGAAACTACTCAGGAAACTTCATTTGGAGGAAACTTCTCCATCAAGATATCTCTTTTGTTTAAGGAAGCTTCTCCATCAAGAAACCTTTGTTTAATCTTGGAAACTTCTCCAGCAATAAACCTCCATAAGGGGAAGCTTCTTAGTAGCCAGTATATATAGGAGGCGAGACTGGACACTCTTCAGTCTCGCCAACACCAGTTCAAGCTACTCTTGTTTATAGTTCCCAGTACTCTAGCCCAGTTTCCAGTATCTGGTACTCCAGTCCAACATTCTAGTATTCAAGTCGTGTTCCAATATCTTGTACTTTTGTTCATTGTTATAAAGATCGTCTTGATTCCTATTTACTCATCATGTATTCGGCCACGCCGACCTTCACTTCTTGTTTAGTCTTGTACCTCTAGTCTGATCTCTTGTTTGTGTTCAGTCATGTTCTCGTCCTTGACAGTTTGGCGAGACTAAAATTTGTTCATTAATTAGTTAAGATAGAAGGCACATTTGCGGAAATGGTCGCTACATTGCAGAGTCTTCAACTCCAGATGCAAGAACTTCGTGCTTCTACTACCCAACTACAAGCTGATCAGTCTCAAGACCTTGGCAATGCTCTCAATAATTTGCAACAACAAATTTCAGAGTTGAAGGAGTCGAACAATGGATCTTCAACCTTACGAGTCTCTACTAGAACAAATCATACTGCAACGGTTCCTCCAAATCTTCAACAGATTACAAAGGAACCAAATGTCAGTATGCCCGAGAAATTTGATGGGACGAGATCAAGATTTCGCGGTTTTGTTCAACAAGTACAATTGTTCCTACGACTACATCCACAACGCTACTCTTATGAAGGTATTCAAGTGGAATTCGTGGGCACCCTTCTATCAGACACTGCCCTATCTTGGTTTGCACCGCTACTAGAGAAAAATTCGCATTTATTATATAATTTTGAAGCGTTCATGTCCGAGTTCACTGCAACGTTTGGAGAGAATGATAGATATAGAGTTGCAAAGACAAAGATGCGAAATCTTCGACAAGGAGCACGTCCAGCTTCCATTCATGCTGCCGAATTTCGACAACTTGCCTGCGACCTTGACTGGAATGAGAAGAGCCTCATTAGTCAGTTTCGATGTGGCCTAAAAGATGATGTTAAAGATTTGTTGCTAACAATGCCAAACGTGAATACACTGAGCGAATTCATCACCCAAGACATTGCATGCGATAATCGTTTGTTCGAAAGACGTCAAGAGAAGCGATCTGGATGGTCGACGACGCACCATACCGCTGATACTACGGCACCAAATACAACGATCCATCAAACATCCGGTAATGATCCTATGCAGATTGATGTTGTCCGATTCAAGCCATTGACGTCACATGAAAAACAAAGACGGCGCTCGAATGGATTATGTCTTTATTGTGGAGAAAAAGATCACATGACATTAAACTGCCCCAACAAGAAAAGATTCAAAGCTCGGGGCACCACTCAAGTGTTCGATACGAGGAGGTCGGAAAATGAAGATGTCCAGTCACAGTAGGGACCATGCGGCTAGACACCCCAAATTCCTCACCAAAAAAAGGTCTTTTTCTACCTCCAGACCCTGTATCTTGTTTCACAGTTCCAATAAAGATCATGATGCAAAATCGAGATATCTCCGTAAAAGCACTTTTGGACTCGGGCACTTCAGTGTGTTTTATTGACAAAGACTTTGCGAAGCAACACAATTTAACGCTCGTAAGAAAGAAATTTCGGCCCCTCTTGAAGTCATCGATGAACGACCGTTAGCATCAGGAAATGTGGACCATGAAACTCGACCATTTGAAGTGAAGCTTAAAGATCAAACATCACATATTGTTTTCAATATCATCCAGTCTCCAACGACTCATGTGATCATTGGACTTCCCTGGTTCGTACTTCACAATCCCAACATCGACTAGCGATCGCGAAAAATTCCTTCAAGACAAAAATGTAGAAATATCAAGGGTATTCAACCCCTATTCCTTGGAGCTAGAGCTTTCATGAGAGCTACCAAAAAAGAGGCGACATTTGCACTTTATGCGACTCCGATCAAGACCACAACAGACAAATGTACTTCAACATTACCCGCTCAATATCAAAGATGTCTTTGAGAAGAAAAATACAGACATGTTGCCAGAACATCGACCTTATGACTGTGCAATTGAGTTACAAGAAGGAGCCCAACCACCATTCGGCCCAATCTATAACTTAATCCTAGACGGAGTTGGCTGCATTACGTGAATACATTGATGAAAATTTGCCGAAGCACTTCATCCGACATTCAAAATCACCCGCGGGGACGCCTATCTTGTTTGTGAAAAAGAAGGACGGATCATTACGCATGTGTGTCGACTATCGCGGTCTCAACAAAGTCACAATCAAGAATCGTTATCCGTTGCCGCTGATTTCCGGGCTTCTCGACCAGCTGAGACGAACGAAGATTTTCACCAAAATCGACTTAAGATGAGCCTATAACCTTGTACGGATAAAAGAAGAAGACGAATGGAAAACAACTTTTCGAACAAGGTATGGACATTTTGAATACAGTGTTATGCCTTTCGGTCTTATCAATGCTCCAACAATTTTCCAACATACGATGAATGACATGTTTCGAGAATTTTTAGATGACTTTGTAGTCATCTATTTGGACGACATTTGATATTTCAGAGAATGAAGAAAAACATGGCCGCTATGTACGCCTTGTCCTTGATAAATTAAGAGAAAGATGACTATATGCCAAGTTGGAGAAATGTCTTTTCCATCAATCTGAGGTCGAATTTCTGGGCTACATTATTTCCGACAAATGAGTCTTTATGGATCAGAAGAAAATACAAGCCATCATCGAGTGGATTAAACCAACTTCGGTCCGAGATGTACAATGTTTTCTGGGCTTTATAAATTTTTATAGAATCTTCATCAATGACTACTCCAAAATTGCTGCACCATTGACACAACTCACAGGGAAGGACAAATTTGTATGGGACGAGAAGGCTGACTAGGCATTTGAAAGGCTGAAGCAGGCATTTACAATGGCTCCAATACTGGTACATGCAGACCCATCTAAACCATTCTTCTTAGAAGCAGATGCATCGGACTTTGCACTTGGCGCGGTATAGATGGCCGACTTCACCCTGTTGGTTTTCGTTCTTGCAAATTTTCCGCTGCGGAGATCAATTATGAAATCCATGGCAAAGAACTTATAGCGATTATCGATGTTTTTGAGGAGTGGCGACATCTATTGGAGGGAGCTAAACATCAGGTCACTGTCTATACCGATCACAAAAACCTCGAATATTTTATACGTGTTCGTGTTTTGAATCGACGTCAAGCGAGATGGAGTATATCACTAGCGAGGTTTGATTTTGTTATTACATACCGTCACGGACATCTTCAAGGAAAACCAGATGCTCTTTCTCGACGATCGTATCTTGCGTCAAAAGAAAGGGATGCAGTTTTTGACCAACAAAATTCCATTATCTTGAAACCAGCAAATCTCCAATTGAATATGCTATCCATGTTCACCTATGACGATGCAGAGATCATAAAAGAGATTCAGGAAGCACTGAAGAGCGACCATTTTGCTACGACATTACGAAGTCAACTAAATCAACCTCGAGACAACCCACATGTTACAAACGACTTCGAATTCAAAGATGGCTTACCTTACTTCAAAGGACTTCTCTATGTATCTTCAGGACCTACACGACTTCAAATTCTTCAAACATGTCACGATCTTCCGGCTGCAGAACATTTCGGCTTCAACAAAACATTGGAGTTGATATCCAGGGACTATTGGTGGCCGCAGATGTGGAAACTCGTGAAAGAATTCATAAAATCTTGTGACACGTGTGCTAGAGCGAAGGGACCACGATATCGACCTTACGGCCTTCTTCAACCATTATCCATTCCCGAGGGTCCATGGTCGTCCGTGTCTATGGACTTTATTATGGACCTTCCAATTTTCAAGACCACCGATTCAATCCTTGTTATTGTAGATCGTTTTACGAAGATGACACATTTCATTCCATGTAATAAGACGGTTACCGGCGAGGAAACTGCAAGACTCTTCCTCAATAATATCTATCGCATTCATGGACTCCCGAAGGACATCGTATCTGATCGAGGACCACAGTTCATATCAAATTTCTGGAGGGGATTATTTCACATATTGGATACTAAGATCAACCTCTCTACAGCTAATCATCCACAGACTGATGGTCAAACCGAACGTGTAAACCAGATTTTGGAGCAGTATCTTCGCTGTACGATAAATTATCACCAAGATAATTGGACGGACCTTCTGTCATTGGCTGAGTTTGCCTACAACAACATTATACATTCTTCGACCAAGCAAACTCAATTTTTCTCCAATCATGGTCATCATCCTCGAGCAAACCCTTTCCACATGACTGTTGGAAGCCCTGATGCAGAAAACCTTGCTACTCATCTAGCTACGATTCACAAGGAGCTTACATCCCACCTCGCAGAAGCTCAAAAACAATACAAAGAGTATGCAGATCAACGTTGTCAACTCCAACCCCAGTTCAAGGTCGGAGATCGTGTGTGGCTTCTTCGACGAAACATACAAACCTCGCGACCATCAAAGAAGTTGGATTATCAACGTCTGGGACCATTCAAAATTATTCGACAACTAAATCTGGTCAGTTTTCGGCTTGAACTCCCACGAAGTATGCGCATCCATCCAGTCTTTCATGTTTCATTATTGGAGTTGTATCATCCATCGAATATTCCAGGGAGAGTCCCCGTACCACCTCTACCAGTCGAAGTCAATCAAGAACTTGAGTATGAAGTCGATGAAGTCCTAGACTCTCGCATCAAGTATAAACGTCTTGAGTATTTCGTACATTGGAAAAGCTACGACATCAGCGAACGAACGTGGGAACCTTCATCCAACCTCGCCAAATGCATCTGACAAAGTCCAAGAGTTTCATCAACAATATCCAGCTAAGCCCCGAGCTACACGTCAATAAGACGTCACAACGATGATGTCAGCCAAGTTAGCTTCAAGGTGAAGACTCCACATTCAATGTACCTGATACACGCTAAGGAGGGAGGAGCACCACACATCAATATATATAGCTACACTTCCAGCACTCTTGCATCTTGTATTGGCAGCATGGAGTCACAGGAACTAGATACATTGGAGTTGTCGCTTACCTAGCTACCAGATCAGTCATTCCGACTCTCACGACCTTCAACATCACGCCGACGCTCTCAAGACGATGGGCCACCAATGCGACGCGTACTTCCTCGTCTGAACCTTGTACGACAACAACTGGAGCCTACTCGAAGTTTGATAATTCTGTTGGAGGTTGAGGCTTCGGACCCAGAGGGCAACGAAATCGTGTTTGAAGGCAGCTTCGAAAATCAGAATGCTCAAATCATTGCGTGGTCCCAAGTTCAAGGTGTTGGACACTATCGATGGTTGCAGGGACCTATAAATCATTTGAGTCAAGAACGAAGAGCCGAATACTTGGCAAGTACCATTCGCCGGATTTTGGATTTTCTCCAACTCTAAGCAAGTCCAAGATTTTACCGCTCCTCGAGGAACTCGGCGCTAGAGGAGGGGGTAATGTCACGGACATAGCCCAGAAGAATTTATCAGGAGTAAATACCAGAAGTTACCAAGTTACCATGCTATCGAAAGTTATCATGACTTATCATGATCTACCATGATTTACCATGATTTATCATTGCTTACCAAGTTACCGGGAGTTTACCAAATTATCAAGAGTAACTTGGGAAACTACTCAGGAAGCTTCATTTGGAGGAAACTTCTCCATCAAGATATCTCCTTTGTTTAAGGAAGTTTCTCCATCAAGAAACCTTTGTTTAATCTTGGAAACTTCTCCAGCAAGAAACCTCCATAGGGGAAGCTTCTTGGGGAAGCTTTTTAGTAGCCAGTATATATAGGAGGCGAGACTGGACACTCTTCAGTCTCGCCAACACCATATCGTGCGCATACATATCGCTACACAACTACATCACTGTCCAAAACCACACAACACATGTGCACACCACACACTAGTATACCACTAGTCCACCACTAGTCCAACCACTAGTCCAACCACTAGGCTACAACTAGTCAGTCACTAGGCTGCCACTATGCTGCCCACTATGGTAGTCACTAGTCCACACAATCGATAAAGAAGAAGAATACAAGCACAAGCTCATGCGAGCTCACAAAGCTGAAGCATAAACTCATGCATATATAACCTCATCACTCAAATACAAGTCAAGCCAAGTGCACCCCACGCCATGGGGAATCCACACTACGGCGCCATAGCTAGGCGTGGTGAGGCTCAACTCAAGAAAGATGAGCCTCCCGCGCTTGCCGTGAAGATAACCACTCCAGGGCCTAAATCTGCCTTGACCCCTGGATTGACACTTGGGCCAATCCCAAATGTCAATATATAAAAGCTAGCTATTTCCTAGCTAGTTTCACACTAGTGGTAAAATAACTTGACAGCTGTCGTGCGCATACATATCGCTACACAACTACATCGCTGTCCAAAACCACACAACACATGTGCACACCACACACTAGTATACCACTAGTCCACCACTAGTCCAGCCACTAGTCCAACCACTAGGCTACAACTAGTCAGTCACTAGGCTGCCACTATGCTGCCCACTATGGCAGTCACTAGTCCACACAATCGCCCCCCTAGCTGGTGCTTAGGTCCCTCTAAGTCCAAGTAGCCACAAGATGTGATAGTGACCATAGCCTCACTAAGTCCTCCACCACTATCTCTACTACACTCAAACTCGATAGAGGCCGGGTGCAAGAGTTGCCCCATCGTTAGTCGCCGTCTTACAACCTGTGAACTTGAGCTTGAGATCTCATGTATTGACTCCTATGAGCTTGGCCTCCCATATCTTGTTAGCTGCCACTATCCCAAGCAGTGTGGACACAATCAATCTCCGTCAGGAACCTTCTCAAGAGGTGGTGTCAAGCATCCCATATGCCAACCCCTTGAGCATCGATCACACACCAGCATGGTGGCTGCCCCTTTGGCAGATCCACAGAGCATGTGTCCTTCCAAGTCATGCCATCCCGACCCTCCAAGATCAGGACCCCTGAGGGCAACACCTCTCGAACCCTCAGAATAACACGCCCTGTAGTAACATCCAGAGTCGTAGGAGCAGTCTGCTGAAAATAAACATAGTCACCAGGGCTAAACCTCCGAACCCCAGGACGATATCCTCCACCACGTATAGTGGCATACCTCAACGTATCACGGTGTTGTGCAATGGCAAGGTTCTCAAAAGCCATGGGCATGACTTTCTTGAACAATTCTGCACGCTGATCACATGCACGTACCCACACGTCGGGATCATCAAGGTTAAGGACTTGAGCAGTGTCCCTACGAATGGCTGCAAGCAAATCCGGCTCTCGGCCAAAGAGAAGGAAATATGGTGAGAAGGAGGTAAGTGCTGCTTGTTTGCTGAACCTGTAACCCATGGCTAACCAAGGCACCTGAAGATCCCAATCTCCTAGGTGTCCTTTCTGCAAGCCATACTTGCGCAAACCCCTCTTCACCGCCTGAACAACTCTCTCTGCCAAGCCATCGACCTCAGGATGATCCCGAGAAGTGGTGCGGTGGTCTATCAAGGCTTTATCACACAAAGCCTGAAAACCCCCCCCCCCCAAGAACTCTCTCCCTTGGTCCGTGAGTACCTCAGCTGGCAAATCGGCTAAGCACATGATCCAAGAATGCATACGCAGCCCCCTCACTAGCCTTGTCAGGCAATGGAACCAACTCAATCCACTTGGAGAAATGCTCCACCATCACCAACACATATTTATGGTGGCTCATAGTCAGTGGCAACGGTCCTGCGAAGTCAAGACTCCACCTGTAGCCCAATCCCATGATTGGTAAATGATGCAATTGTGGTGTAGGGGCGTTGAATGAAGCACGCACCCTATCACACACCATGCACCTAGCCACAAAGTGTTGCACCTCTGTATGCATACCACGCGCACCAATACTGCCCCTGCAGTAAACTGTGAGTGCGTCGCACTCCAAAATGCCCCAACTCCTCATGGGTATGCCGCACTAACCGTGCACGCTGTATTAGGTGAGGCACAATCCTCACTCGACCATCCTCCCACACTCGGAGCCCGTGTAGCTCTCCCCAATGGCATAGTAACCTCCGCCTCGGTAACAGTCGGGCAAGAACTAGGTGCCATGGATGGCGTCGACACTGTCTCCACCAATGTGAATGACTGAGGAAGCCTAGCCTGACGGCTTGCCTCCCACATTGTGGATCCAACTCCACCTCTGTACCTCGTGGCTCAGGAACTCGTGTTGCTCCTCAAGTCACGGCTGCAGCAGACTCCACCTGCACTAGTGGTAGTGCTGCTCCACACATGAATCCCATGCCTCCTATATCTCCTCCCTTTGTATTTATCATGCCCTTCAAAAGTAGCCTCCATCATGGTACATTCCCCCTGGAGGAAGATCCATCGTCTTCCTGGATGAGGGCCTGATATGAGTACCCGACAGAGTATGAGTATGAGTATCATGACCACAATACCAGCTAGGGCTGTGGAGGTTTTCGTTATACAGCGTAATAGCCAGCCACGAGTACTAGGGCAATACAAAAAAGCTTAATGCACATAATAGCCAGCCACGAGTACTAGGGCAATACAAAAAAGCTTAATGCACAGTGCCGATTACACTCTGCGTAATGCACATCTCCGACATTTCCTTATCTTACCTCCAAGACCTTTTCTTTCACTAGTCCCATTTCTTTTGCTCATCAAAAGAAACCAGCAATCTCGTCCATCGCAATACCAGCCGGGTATGATATATATGGAGCGAGGTATGTATTGCCCCTAGTATGGTCTTGCCCAGGATATTGGGCACCCTACCTACCACCGGAGTCTGGTCTTACTTACTCGGGTTGATATCAGTATTGATACCCGGGTTGTACCTACCGGTCCAACACTCGACACAACATGGATTGACTGCGCAGTCCACATAAAAGGTGGCAGGCATTCTGCACCTATGCAGTGATCTCAAAGGAGTCCACTGGCACCACAGTCAAGTTGGGCAGGATCAGCAGAGTATATTGTTGCCTCGCTGCTCTCTACTTGCTAGTGTCTGCCGCTTCGAAACTGTTACATAAGCGCCATGCTGCTGTGCAGTGGACTTTACCTTATTTGAGCATTGTCAATCTCTCTCATGTTCAACCTCTTCGTGCAGCTGTCTGTGGTTCCCGTCAAGCTTCCAGTAGCCTTGCAAAGGACTGGGCTTGTCTTCGTCCCTTCTAATTCTAACATCTGGCACTGGGATATTGCGCTTATGGGCAGCTACCTTCAACCAATTCTCAAACAATTCCTCCTCGAGCTTGCATTGCCGCCTGCCCAACCGATCCATGTAGCGGACTTTGGATGCTCTGTGGGTGCCAACACGATCGCGTACGCCAAGCTCATTGCTGACAGCTTGAAAACAAAGCTAGCATCAGGACAAGAGATTTTCCATTTTTTTTCGGATTTGCCCTCCAACGATTTCAACACCTTGTTCAACCAGTTGGCAGGTGACGGTGGAAGGGAGGAGAGGACATGGTTTGCTGCAGGTGTTCCGGGCTCCCATTTTGATCGATTGTTTCCTCGTGCGAGTCTCCATGTTGCGATCTCCACGTTCGGGCTCATGTATTTGTGCGAGGTACGATGTCGTTGTTCTCATTATCTCGAATCTGTTGATCGGCTCACGACAATCTCGCAGTGCAGAGTTGCTGTCAGATTGTTTGTGTTAAACGCATTGCATGTTGTGTGCAGATTCCGAAACAGGTTCTTGACAAATCTTCGCCCGCATACAACAAGGGACGTATCTGGATACAAGGTTCAAACCCAGTGGTAGCGGAGGCCTACGCGCAGGCTTCAAGAGCATGTTTGCGCACATTCTTCGAGCGCCGTGCCGATGAGCTCGCGCCCGGTGGACTGGTGGCTGTGCATATCGTCTCTAGAGAACATCGGGAGCACCCCGAGAATCAGTTTCCTGAGCACAGGTGGAACGGGTTCGCAGCGATGAGGAGGCGTGGGGAGAGCTCGTGAACGAAGGTGCTATCGACGCAGAGCTGCGAGACTCGTTCAACATGCCACTCTGCTACCCGAGCGAGGAGGAGCTCCGAGAGGCCATCGAATTGACGTCCGCGTTCCACATCAAGGAGCTCGAATATTTTGACAATGTGCAGTTTTTTCCAGAGGAAGATGCCGATGAGTTCTTCACGGATGCGGAGTCATATGGGAAATTCTTGAAGAACATGATAAAATCCATCTTTAGCTCGATGGTGACGGCTCACATTGGAGCTGACCTCAGCGACAAGCTGTTTGAGCGTGTGGCACATTTCCACACTAAGGCATATCCTGCACTCAAGGCCAAGTGTGAGCACATCCTCATTGCAATCCTCATTAGACAGTAGATTACCGAATGTCGGTGTAGTGAACATGGTGCTCCTGTCTTTCCTGGGCATCAATTTCAATTTCACGGCCTTCTACATCATGTAAGAATTTCAGTTTTCTGTGGAATTCTCTTTAATGTGAGAGAGGAAGTGGAACGATTGACCGATCTCCATGGACAACTGAAAGTGTGAATGAGCTCGTGGAGCGAATTAACGATCAAGCAGACAATCCAGCAAGGGACTTTCATGTTTGTAGTTTCTTACGCTCACCGATGCGTACTCGCTCATGTACGGTCATGATTTTTGGTTACTCCATGATTGGTGAATTAGTGCAGACGGATAAATGTGGATACAAGTTAATTCTGAGGAGGATTTGCGGATACTCTTGGTCTTAACATATATTCACGAAGTTTTCCATGAGTTTGACAGACTTTGCAGAGGAGCCGAGAAAAGCACGCCAATTTGGGAAAGTGAGGACTGCTGTGGGTGTTTCTTTTCGTTCTTTGCAGGTTGAATCTCTTGTATGGGGGCCACTACACTGGGTAGGGGAAGTGGAAGAATTGCTGCAGATTTTGAACCAAGGAGGAATATTGGCAGACTCAGATTACTTATGTCAGCCTCTTGCAGGAGTGCATGAAGATGAAACGTCTAGTTGAAGGAAAGCCATCACAAACCAGACAAACCAAACTAGTGTGGGCGCACTAGTTTGTCTAGTCGACACCCACTACGCATCTGCAAACTGATTCTCTATCATCTTCACTTGTCAATGGAAACTCTCAAAAGTGTTTCAAGTCCAAGGACGGGGCTTATTCAACACTTCAAGCAGCTGGGCCTCTGGAGACTCCGGTTCAGGAATCATGTTATATTTCCACGCTACCAAAGGAGGGGCTGCACATTTCACAGAGCAACTGTGCTCCATCAGTATCAAATAAATCAATCAGCCTATGCTTCTTTTTCAATCTCTGTCAAGAAAAATGTACTCGACCATTGATGTGAAAGTTGGCTATGACACACCTTTTCAGACTTGTATACTACCTCTTTGTTGACTTTCCACTAACCAGCCAATCAGGATTGCAAAAATACACACCAAATCTACTTATTGACCATAAACCCAACCCCCAGAGAGAGGAATGGATATTGTGATAAGTTAGAGCAAAAAGGTCAATACCTGATACCATAATAGACTCAATACGTCCACCGTCCAACCCAAACTTCACACCACGATCATAGAGTAAATTGAACTCCAAGTATCGCCCACGTCGCATTAGTTGCCATTGTCTTTCCTTCTCTCCAAATGGCAAAAATCGCCTCTTTTCAGCTATTGGCAGGTAGCTAGGCATGAAACCTTCGGCCACCTCCCTCACAAACCCGAACACAAAATCTTTTTGAGACTTACCAAGGTAGATTGGTCCCTGCGAAATTGATGATGGAGATTCAATACAGAGATAAAAGATTAATTATGAACTTCTCTGTGTCATAAAAAACTTTGTTTGAAAAGATGCAAGAGTGAAACATGGCACACTGTTACCAATGTGAGAACTACAGCCATTCCATTTTGGATTGCACCAACCAGGTAGAGAAAGATCTCCAGAATCTATGCTCCAGCATTGATGTAATTACAAAGAATGATCATACGACTTCAATCTCTTCAAATGACAGAGTCAGTTTCTTGGTCTGTACAATTCATTCTGGTCAAATGCAATGAGCTAGTTACATCTTCTAGAAATCCAAACATATATGCTTTCTTACCTGTGCATCATCAAAGCAGTTATTACCCAGTTTCTCCAAATCATCAAAGAATATACCACCAGTACCCCGGTGTTCTTTGCGGGCTGGCAGATAGAAGTAGGCATCACATGCTGCCTTGCACTGGGTGTAGAACACTGGGTCATACTTGTCACACATGGCCTTGTAGAAGGTATGGAAGTCCCGCACGTCTTCTTCAAATAAGTCTGTATTTGCAGCAGAGGTTAAAAATTTGGCATGCCCTTTTAGAATTATTACTCTGTGGATATGATACTCTCAAGGCAGGTCATAGCCCATGTGTCACAGGGAATAGTCAAGGAGTGCATCTGTCCAATGCACAACAGGGAGTTAGGCCCTAGACTAACAAGGACCAATTGGGGTGTTGCGATAGGATGCAATACTTACAGCAAGGCGTGAGGTCTGCTCCCCCTCCAAACCAGCCATCACATCCTTCAACCTGAACTCCGTACAAAGTTAGCACTTAACTAAATCAGCCTTGTTCTTGTATCTGCAGCTTCTGAGATTTTGGAGCACATAATACATTAAAGACTGCAGCACTTCATGTTGCTCTGAATCAGTAACCTTCTGCAGCACGACCACCACATGTAGTCACATAGAATGGAGTGCATATTGCTTTGGGAATTGGAAGGAAGAGATAGAGGTTTCCTAATAGGTATTCATCTGGGGTCTTCCCCATTTTACACACAGAGAAGGTGAGAACCTCAAAGTAGCGGATGTCAGAACGAAAGGTGGGAACAAATGGGCTCCTCGGGTGGAACACAACCGACAGTGCCCCAGCAAAGTAGAGTGCACCAGCCTCCACCCCACGCCCTCTTGCACTCATTGCCTGCATGAAGTTGCCAACCACAGTGCTACGGTAAAAGTGCAAATGGCTTAAGGTTCTGCAGAAAATAACATTCTGAACAAGGCAAATCTAATGTGCTATGGTGGACTTACCACTTCTTGATACATGGGGCTAGTCCATGAGCAACAGCAGGACCCACTAACACCCACCTGAACCTTTCAGTATCTAACCCTGCACAATGACAATTGACTCGCTCTGGAGTCTGGCTGTAGCCACACTCTCTGAAAACAGGCAATCCAAGGCATCCCAGAACTGACGTTCTACATAAATGTCAGGATCAACACAATCAAAAGGTGGGGCCAGCCACAATGGATGGAGATAGTTAGAAAGCGGCCAAGGGCGATGACTGAGTCATGTGAAGCTTCTAAAAAACTTCCCAGAGGGCATAGAGGACACAGCTAAGTAGTCCTGGGAGCACATCACATACGGGTGTTGCAGAGGTTACGTTGCTGTCAACCTACCTACAAGGCGGTATCTGGTGCGCTGGGTACTACAAACTGGGGTGATCTAAAAACCAACCACCCAGGCAAACAAGGTGGAAGCATCTTCGTTAGGGACTCACTGTTTCTGACAAAAGTGACTGCCTTGTAACTGAGTTTATTCACCTCTCTGGATATGAGAGACAGCATGGCAAATGAAGAGCAACAGAAACAAGGGCATGAAAAAGAGGGGCACTGGAATCCCAGGCATGCACACCTGCCTTGGCCCTGGCTTCAGATAGTTGCCCCCGAACCACTGACACATTGGCAGCTGCCTTCTCCAACAGATCACCCTCTTCCATCACCCTTGTGATACCATAGCTGCACATCAGGGAGTTGCCAATTATGCCAAAAGTACACTGGTTGTGGCAGTGTTGGCTAATGTCCTCTTGTATCTTTCAGATATTGAGTCTGGTGCCAGGGGCATCTGCTGGTTGGCTATGGTATGAGAGAGTAATGGAGGATCAGACCTATCTGGTGTCCATCTACCTGTTATTCAATCACCAGTCTGTATCAAAGTGCCATTACAATGACAATCTTAAACATTGCAGAGGTCCTCCTTCAAGATAAGATACACTGAAGCCAGAGAAAAAGGATGTCGCGTATATAGCTTTGCAGGTCTCACCCATTAGCCGAATCCTTGCCCCTCTCCCACCTATCCAAACCAAAGACCTTGCCAGTACCATCCACTGCAGCAGCCTGGATGCACAAATAGTGGGGATCAGAGTACAATTCTACCACGGATATAAGTTCCTTCCATATGAGAACAGAATGTACTAGTAAGTGCAGTGCTGGTACAATGTGGATGACCTTCCAGCCATTGAGCCTGTGGGATGTGATTCCTTCCAGCTGAGTGACAATCATAGCATAACCACAGCCAGCAAATGTCCTGAGGCGCAATATAAGTGGTTTCAAACCCGAATGTGACATTGGTCGGTATTAAACCCTTGCCAAAACCCCATAGAATGAATGCCTACAAACTCCAAACACTATCGGTTCCCTTTTGCTGATCAGATAGCTTCCAGCAGTCTAATACGGCAAGTGAAAAGTGATGTCCAATTTCATTGTGAGTGATAAGATTTGTGAAGCTACCACTATGTGCCGGATACGGTTTTCCAACTGTGAGTTCATAAACATGTATGTTATCGCGATACACAAATTGTGAAAAGACAATGGGGACGAAACCGAGTCAAGTCTACAAATGCGACACTATGATGCTCCTATCCTGAATAACCAACCTCTTTACAGATTGAGCTCTGCATACTCAGCAAAAACGATTCGAAACGCTCCTGTGTGAAGGCGGGCATATCTAACCCAGATGAAACCTCCTTCCCAACACTGCAGGTGTGCACACTCCTTGAATCCCCGAAAATTGTTAACCCCGTCCTGCCTCCATGTGTTCTTCGAGCATCCACAGACCTCCATTTAATCTTCAGGCAGCATCCGAGGAACCTACCAGAGCCATATCTAAACGAGGAATATGAAACACTCACACTTGGGGAGGACCGAGCTGCACAAGATATGGAGGCAAGGCCCTTTACATTGAGCTCCATGGCGGAGAGTAGACCGACCACTCTTCCTCTTCTTCCATTTATGTTTACTTCATCCCCTTGCTGGTCATCACCTCCATCTTCGAGTTAGTGCTAGTGCTTCGACGGACAGCAATCTCAACATAATTAGTCGTTTCTAGAACCCTTCATTCGCCATTATCATCCATAACCTACAACGGAGGATCGACTCAGCAGCAGGATAATCCATTTTCAGTTATTTGGAGGCCCCGTTGAGGGGGCTGCTCAAAAATTAGGGTATGCCGCTTTTTGTACCCCGCGCACGGTATTCTTTAGTAAAAGGCGAAAGAATAGTTCGCTTTGTGCTGAGCACACGGCTGTGTAGCATATAGCAGAAGTTCAGGCTACTTATACTCTTCCTCGTGTGCCTTGATATGGGCAAACGATATGGGATAATGTTTTTCAATGGTCTTTGGCGCATTGAGGCCCCTAAGACCCGGTTTGCTTCGCACCTGCCATGAACGATACGTTGATCTGATCTGACGGTTGAGATGACTAGTTTGGTATCACCGTCGTGGATCGATAGAGATGAGTAGGTGTAGTGTAGGTGAGGTTGGATATGGTCTTCGTTGAGAATTGCACAAGGGAAGCGAGTTAGACACACTGCAGAGTGGATGTAAGAGGCTCGTGATCTTCTGCAGTATAAAAAACAGAAGAACCAGGGAGGAGGAGATGGGGGGTTCCATGAGCTACTTGCTGGGGACGCCAGGGCCGAGTGGGTATGGCTCGGCTTCAACGGCCGAGGAGGTCACTGCAAATGTGTCGCTCAAATTGCACACAGTCATTGTTACAGGTGCTCCTCCATGCATTTGTGACTTTCCTGATCTTTCAGTTGTTTGTATGGGATTTTCACAGTCAAATTCAGGAGAGGGCGGAATAGATTGTGTATGGAGGAGCTCGGGGGAAGGATAAACCAAAATTTGTTGTGAACGATGTAGCATCAATGCACTGAAATTAGACAGTGACAGTGTGTTAAGCAAATTTCAATGGAAATGGTTGTGTGGTGTAGGGGCGACATCTGGGATAGGGAAGGAGACAGCGAGGGTGTTAGCGAAGAGAGGAGCTCACGTCATCCTCGCTATCCGCAACACCAAAGTGGGAGAGCGAGTGAAGGCTGAATTTTTGGCAGATATCCCAGCTGCACGCGTGGATGTTATGCAGCTGGAGTTGAGCTCTTTGTCTTCTGTCCGAATATTTGCCGCACAATTCCAGGATTTAAATCTTCCTCTCAATACTCTTATGTGAGTTTTCGCTAGCTGATATATAATAGCACTTTACAGTAGACTGGTTCTTTAAGGGAGGCCGTCCCCTAGAGTAGAGTCTCGTCCCCGGAGTAGCTGTGCACAGCGAATTGTCAAATACAGTGCTCAAGCACAGGCTCCCAGTGCAACTTCAATTCGAGAGCACTTGCAACTCTCAAAGCAAGTGTTCTGCAGGATGGAATGTTAAGGGGGAGGGAAATCGTAGTGGGTAGGAGTTTATAAGGGTAGGAGCCGAGGTCCAAGAGTGAGGCGGGCCAGGGAGGCTATGTCTTTGGAGCTTGTGGTTATGTGCTAGAGAGATACTGTTGCTAACATTTCCACGAATTCATGAATAAGCTAACATCTGAGTTCACAGTAACGGATGTTAGACATCGTTTGCACACAAACAAAGCTCACGAGCATGGTGGACCTGCGCAGCAATAATGCAGGGATATTTTCATATAATTTCGAGTTGTCCGTTGATGGCCTGGACTTGGTGTTTGCTACCAATCACATGGGTGCGCTCACAGACCCTCGTGACTTCCTTTTGAGTTCAATTTTTTTTTAAACTCAACCAAAAAGTAGAGATCGGTGTAGAGCAAAATCTGGGCCAGGGCGACGTTTGAGGCTGGGAGAGGAACAAAGTCGAAAGCTCGTGGAAATGCCCTCATTAGAAGTGTTTCCTGAGACCGTGCTGTCTACAAATTTGAGGGCATATTCCTAGAACTTCAGCGATTAAAATGATTCGACGCGATTCTTAAGACTAGCTTGGGTGCGGCTTTTGTATTCATGATCAAACAAGAGGAGAGTGAGATTAAATTTCCTGGAGCTGTCGGAAACCATGCAGGTCACTTTCTATTAACAAGCTTACTGCTTGACAAAATGAAGACAACCGCGAGAGAGACTGGCATTGAGGGCCGCATCGTCATTTTGACATCGGATTGGAGGAAATTCCACCCCAGGGGTGGAATCGACTTTGAAATGTTGAAGCAGAAGAAGAGGTGAGGAGACCTCGAAAGGCCATGATTTGGAATTCAGAAGGGGCCACCTGCGTCATGTCATTGTTGAAAATGTATTTAAAGGGCTTTAAATTCTCTTCTTGTCTCGCTGTGGGGCCGAGCGCTAACATGCTATCAACGTGTGCTGGGAGTAGGAATGCTGGTATAAGTCAATATGGTCAATCAAAGCTTGCTAACATACTTCACGCGAACGAGCTTGCGCGGCGTCTCCACGTGGGTTGTCTGCTCTCTCTCTCTCTCCCTCTCTCTATCTTTCCACTTTCATTCAGCACTCGGTTTGCGCGCAGCAGTCTCGAGCGTTGTTTAGACGAGTCGCTTACAGAGGCTGTAATATTCCTTTCTCTTCAACTGTCATCTCTATTATGCGATCCGGGACTCTCTTCAAGTTGGAAGTTGTTTTTGGACTTTTTGAGGGCCCCACATTGCTTCTTAAATCCTGTTTTCTTTCGTCCCAAAAGATGTTTGAGCTTTCTTTCTTTCAATTTCGTAAGTTAGTCTTTTCAATGCTTATAATCTTGGGTCCCACCCACAACCCAGCTTCTGAAGATTTCAGCACAAGTACCCTGGTCGATTGGTTCTAGGAGGTCCAGAGGGTTTCAATGTTGATCAATGGGATCAATTCTTATGCAAGTGGGATGTTGAGTTTGAGGAGCAATTGCTTTTTGTGACAGGAAGAGGACGCAAATGTGACAGCCAACTCAGTCCACCCTGGAACTCTCAGAACCAACATTGGACGAAATGGCATTCTCGGCACATTGGCACAAGGTGATCAGCTGCCTCACATGGAGCTCTGAAATTTGCTTAAAACTCTGAGACGGATCTACAGAATAATTGTACATGATCCAGCATCTAAGGAGTTTATAGCAGTTGGGGTTATACTGGAGTTTCTGCCTGCAGGTGCATCTCAAAGTTCAAAATTGAGTTCTCAGGAATGGTTTCCTCAACAAGATACCATATTTCTTGAGTTTAGTGCTTTACTTTCCAGGGTATAGCTCAGTAAATTGCAGTACAACATCTCGAAACGACCTAAAGATGAGGATGTAGCCTCGAGTGTAGGGTTATGTCCTTCACCTGATAGTGGTTTATGGATACTTGGGACAGACGCTTTCTATCTTGTGGGCTCCATTCGGAATAAGAACCTCTCTCAGGTGCGTATGCTCAACTCCCTTGCACATTGTTACACAGTAGACACTACATATGGTTTTTCTTCTATAACGAGATGCTTAGGCGATGCTCTCTCCAACTTTAAGGCAACAAGAAGAGGAAAGGGCCAGGAAGGTCAAACTTCTCTTCAGTACGTTGCACCTCATCAACGAAAGAATACAAGAACCCAAACAATCTAACCTTCGGAGAACAAGAACCTTGGCAAGCTTCCAAAACTAACTTTGACGCACAGGCCACCTGGGGGCAGCTGGAAAACAAGAAGGCCAAGCTTCTACATCAACTTTGAAGCTTGCCCAGAGCCAAAAACCGGAACATACTCGCAAAGGTCGAATAGATAGCTCTCTCATGAAGCTGTCCTTGCAGCATGAAGACGACCAAAAGATCCTGACCCGAAGAACAGACAGGCTGGCGGATCCTGGGGAGTTCTTTGGCTACGTTTCCATACAAAAGATCTAGTAGAAAATAGGGAATGCATGCATGAAGAGGTTTGATTTGCTAGATCGCCTTCATAAGTATCAGATGTTGCCTTTGCAAATCATCCTGTTGTCAAGAGTCAATCAAAGCTGGTTACTGGGGTGATGCGGGTAGGGGGCGGCCACCTCATGCTTTGTTGCAGCACACCCGAGTCTCAAGGGAGTATCCGGTAAATTCTTCGACGATTGTAACGTAAAACCTACTTATGGATACGACAATGATTTGGAATTAGCTGCGAAGCTCTGGACATTTAGCGAGGATTTTTTGGCTTGAGTGCCCATAACACCGAATCGCATTGAGAAACAGGGTCACCCCACATTTGGAGATCACACTTGTCTAGAGCTTGCTTGACCTCCTTCATACTGGTTTGGGGATGATACCATTACATTATGTATTCGGCACCCTCATGTAGGCTACTTGCTGATGACATCAAGTTGATTGCTGGCCTCATTCTAGTTTGTAAAGCCTCTTCTAAGAGGAATCTAAGCCTCTTCTCTGTTGCCAAGCTAATTTATACCATCACTCAATCGTTAGATATGAGGAATGTTTGGAATTGGAGCAGAATCGTTGAACTTTCACAGCTTTTAAGGAGAGAGCTGGATGAAAGCCCGGAAAAGAGGGAGGTTCTTCCAGGGTTGGACAGCTGCTAATGCAGAGAAATCTTATGCATCTGAGGCTTCCTTGAGTGTCAACTGGAAGGGACGTACTTTTGCCAAGGCTGAGTTCAGACAATTACAACAAGCAAACAAGAACAGGGAAAGATTGGACAAATCTTCCATGTACCTGTGTTAGCATGATTCAATCTGACCACTATAGAATTGACCAAAACGAAGGTTGATAAGAAGTGTGTTTTACAATTGGAGTAGCTGCACTGGCAAAATCAGGAACTGTGGACTTGGCATCGGGATTCTGACCAGAGAAATACATCAAATGGCGAAAAGTGTCCAGATCACCATAGCAGACCAATAAACACTGTGAGGTGCATATGTGGCTTACATCACTGGGGAGTTTCCCCTCAAAGATAAGAGAACAATGACTTTTCCAGATTTGCAAATGCGAAGCAGTTTTAGCGGTTTGGGACATCTCAACGTGACAAAACAAAACAAAACATACGTCTCGCTTCATATATTGATAGCTATTAATGTCAGTGGAACACCTTCAACTGTAACACCGAGTCTAAATATCAAGATGTGTCTGTGTTCCCTACTGCCACAGACCTAAGTAAGGAATAATGTTGCATAATATATCAAGACAATTGCGGAGGGACCATCAAAACGCAAGGCAGAAGGCTCAGCAACCAGCTCCTCTAGGCTGTCAGTAGTGGTCAGCAAAGTAACAATTTTGGAAGATAGAATAAGATGCAACATGGGACGTTTTGCAAGCGGCTATGTAGCTCTCTTTTGCACTGCGCCTTGTCTGTATGAACTATGCCTCAGAAGACCACTTGGAACCTGGCATCTGGTGATCACTGGGCATCTGGGCTAACACATTTTTTTTCGTGCCTATCCAAAGCTAGACTGCTGTAGTTAGTGCCTGGCTAGGAACTCGAGAAGACACCCACACAATGCTGGTACAATTTGCACATTATACACATTAAACATCAGTAGTTTCTGTAGGCGCAAAGGAAAACTTTCTATTTATGCAAACCTAGCTTGGGAGTGGCACACTGCAGGGCTGGAAAGAAGGCCAAAAGAAAGCACAATTTTGTGACAATCTATTGTCAGCTGGACCATTACAGAGCAGCTCTCATCTTGAAGATTACGTTTGTACAGATGGGATGCTCATAAGCTTTGTTTCCTAGGTGTCCCATTCCTTGCAAACGTAGCGTACATGTTGTCTCATGTATGATAAAAAGCATTGGAATGGGGGGCTGCTGAAACTCACCTGTTTCGAAATACACTTCCTGCCTACAGCAAGTAATGAGAAGCAAAGAAAATGTGGCCTCGTGTATAGTCGATAGCCATAGGAATACCAGCTGTGGCTTGTTTGGAAACTAATTTGCAAACGTTTTTGCCATGAAAACATTCATCCTATGATGGCTTTCTCCACATCAGTAAAAGACTGACAGTCAGTGAATGTAACCCATCACCAGTGACAGGAAGCCATGGGACAAACCAAACCAAGTTCCTCAAGGCCCTGAAGGAATGCCTACATTCCTACAGCTCCAGTACAAATCTCATCTTGGAACCATTGCACCATTGCATAGCCTAACATCTCCAAAATTTGATAATCCTTTCCAATTTCAATTGAGTGACAGCCGCAGAAATATCAAGTGAAAACAAATATAGCTGTGAATGTTAGGGGCTATAAGAGAACAGGAAGATAAAGACAGACTGCGAGAGCCTTGGGTTTAAGGGGTCAGTCACTTGCAGGGCAAGTCCCCCTACCATTTTGCTATGGAAGATAGATTGAGCCCTAATTCTCACCTTCTTTAGGCACAGCATCCTCTGGCTCCTCGCTGCCCTCCTCTGCTTCATCCTCGGCTTCCTCCTCAAGCTCATCAAAATCAGCAGAGGCGCCATATCTTTCATTGAGATACTCTACTGCAGACTTCGTAATGATCAGCTTGTCAGCCCTCAACACATCGTACAAATTCAGGCTGCGTGGTGTCAAGAGCTTGAACGTATTCACATTCCTGCTTGAAAGTATGAGCGTGTCAGAAATGCTGGTGGTGAAAAGCAATGAATGGTCTGAACGTTCGATCCCCCATCTCTTGAGCGCGGCAAGGAAATCCTTGGTCTTAGGAGTTGGAAATTTATCCTCGAAATCCTCCACCACGATTGTATTCACAGCTGCGCTTTGCAATGCAGTGCTGATTGCTAGTCTCTTCTCTTTTTTGTTTATCTTGATGCTCCAGTCCTTTGGCTTTGGGCCAAAAACCACTCCACCCCCAGGTCGCAGCGGCGTCCTTATGGATCCCTGTCGTGCCCTACCAGAACCTTTCTGCTTATACGGTTTCCGACCCCCTCCTCTCACCTCTGCCCTCGTCAGTGTAGATGCAGTTCCCCTCCTCCTATTCTGAAGCTCAGTGATTACACCTCTATGCACTACAGACTTGGCAGTCTCTGGGCGAGCTGTTTTCAAATCGAACTCTATGTCACCTGCCTTCTCGCCTTGAAACGTCAGCACAGGAAGCGTGGCAGCCATCGCAACAATCTGTCCAGACGCCGCAGGTTGAAGTTGGACTCTCTTTGTAAATCTCCTGTTGGCGACAGCATGAGAAAGCTTGAGCCCATCAAAGGACATGCTCTTGAGCCGAGGAAGATTGGATACATTTCCTGAGATGGGTACCCCAACCAAGAGAGCTGCGATGGTTGTCGCCATCGCTGCTCTCTGTACACGGGTAACGGGGAGAGAGTATATGTGCAAGAGAACGCTAAGGATAAGGTCCTTCGCTAGGTCCCTCTACAACAAAGGCTTCGAAGGCTTGGAGATCAAGGGCCCAGCTTCGGAATATGGATGAAAGGGCGGAAAATGTCGTCTTTCCTAACGATTCTTCAAGGGCAGGAATGGCATGGGTGCAGTAGATAATCATCGAGCTGCTTGGGTTGAGGGGAAAGCAGGAAATAAATCTGCTGTGTTGGGGCGAAACGAGACTGGCGTGGTGGGGCTGCGGGTGTAGTGCAAAAGACGATCCTCCAGTTCCTGTGGTGTGGTGTGGGGTATGAGTCTTCTTGGTTTTCTGTGTGTTCTATTTAGCTTGTTTTCACATTTCATACATTGGGGTCATGATTCTGGTACTCTCTCTCCCACACATTCCATGTTTGTGGGTGCCCATTCTTCCTGCCTGATGGCAAACACACATTAAGAATGAATTGCAGGGCAGGCATGATGAGGCGCATCTTCTTTGTAGGCACTGTGGGGTGAATGAAATTGATAATTAATCTGCAATTGCTTGCTCTGCATTACAAGCCTTAATTTTGTGCACAGATAAAGGAAAGGAACTTGTGTCATGGTTGTCTCAAAATTGGAACTGGCCAATAGCTCCTTGGTGTGCTAAAGAGCACTAAGAATACTTCTCAATAGCCACCTGACCTGGCTGTAACTGTTGGCTTGATGCCTTGCTTCTCACTTTCTTTTGACTGGTTTGACAGCGTAGATGTGCCGGCAGAAGTGCCTGCTGAGAGGAAAGCTCAGCTATAAAAAGGACTGTATGCGCCCACCCAGCATAACTTCCAAACCTCTTCACAAAGGCTTCCGAAACATCACGGTGCAGCTTTGGTGTGAGTGTCCGTCCTCTCAGTTCAGGCATTAGATAACGCAGTGCAATCTGCAATGCACCAATACACAAAACACTTTGTAAAATTAGGCCTGCACACCAAACTCACTCTTGAGCACAAGATCCACAAAAAAAGGAATGAACTGGTGTGAAGACATACCTGCCAAACATGTGTGTCCACGGGGATGGCGTGATGCTGATCCAGAGAAAAAAGGGCAACACAGGCCGCAACCTTGGGGCCAATCCCTGGCAGAGAACACAGCGCTGTCACTGTGTCATCCAAAGGCTGCTGCCTCAGTGAGCACAGCCAGCTCTCCCCTCCCCCCTCCTTCTGCTGCAGCACCTCCACTGCCCCTACAATGTATTTTGCCCTGTATCCAATGCATCAACTGCCATGTCCACCAGTCAAACATCACAATACCACATGTGCTACTGTCGATAATCAACAGACTGGAGAACAAGGACTAAAGAGAGGCCTCCGGACTTCTTTCAGTCCTAAAGTTTAGTAAGAAGCACCCTCCTACCAGTGATTTGCGCTATGTGGTAATTCAGAGGAGTTGCTGTAGAAGGCAAAACACCTCTTTCTGGTGCACTGCAATGAATACTCTGTCAACAACTGTGTCAGAGAGGGACAAAGTCCAGGCTTCTAGAGACAACATTAACAAAACAACGAAAGCCTTTTGCAAGATAGTCAGTAATACTGAATTGCACAGAGAGCTGAAGTGACCACTTTCCATACGGAATTGGGTCCCCTTTTTCCCCTCGTATTATCCTTCCTCCTCCTTGTGTCAGTTCCATTCAGCCTGTTGGCATGGTCTAGAGGGGAACAAAAGAATCCAATGAAAACGCTCCCTTCATTCCCCCTACCCGTACAGTGTCGATCATGAAGCGATGATTGTGTGTGGTAATGCCGCTTTTTCCAAAGGAAGAAATATAGAATTGTAGTGGAGACCTGTATCCGAAGCCAGCTTTGCGCAGCTGTGATTCCGAGATAGAGGCGAGTTGATCCAAGCAAGGAAAAGCGTGGAAGCGCACACCATTGACAGACCCCAAGTAAGGCCCATGGCTAGCCAAATGGTCGACCATAAGCGCAATACGCTGCAGATGGTTGTTGGACGAGCAAATAAACTGAAATACACACTCCACTGGCGCCTGCCGAAGCAGCCTCGCCCCTGCTACGTAGGGCGCCACTGCTGCAAAGCGTGCATCCGCAGCAGCAAACTGTGCCCACAGCTCTACTAGGCTTACGTTCAGATTGAAGTAACTGCGTAGCTCTCCTTCCACCTCACTAACACTGGCCTCGGAAGAATGAAGCAAAAACAATACATCGTCAGCAGTTTGACGCAGTGAAATGAGGTGCGCACCCACAACTCCAGTAAATTGAGATGGCCCTGTTTTTTTCCACCGAAAACTCTGACCGGTTGGGAGTGTCAGTGCCAGGCACATCTCCGCATTCTCCACGCCCAGACTGCGCCAGGATCCATCTTCCCTTCCGCCAGTTACACCAGCTGCAAACTCCCCCAATAAGGCCCTTCGAATCTGTTGCCTGCCATCAGTGCACGACACCTTCCTTTCCGATGCACAACCCAACTTGAAGACTGGTGTTGCACCATCACAAAGTTCATCTCCATTCTCCACCACCCTCTTCCTTCGACTTCGCCTGGGGACGACAGTACAAACTCTACACGCTTCACCTGCATCCATCACATGGGCTGTGCCCGTCCGCACCACAGAAGAGCAGGAAGGGCTAATAAGGCAAGCCCCAACTCTCATATCGCTACGCATTTCCACACTCCTAAAGTTCCCTGCCTGCAGTCCAAGGAGAACCCATCACCCAACCCCTTCCAGTCAGGAGAATAATCCAGGGCAGTTCTCATCGCAAATCCTACTTTTCCTCCCACAGCGACTTCAACAGGCAAGCCTTTGCAATTGCTTCAATCCTCAGAGCTCGCATCTCTAATCTCCTCTCTCTTTCAAACCCTCATCTGGGTGTGAAGCACAATACATCAAGGAGGGATTGATCCGTGTACGCACATCCACATCCACGGATATTCATCCCGAGAGGCAGGGCGGGTCCAGGCCGGAAAGCCGCGGGGGTCGGGCCGCCCCTTCCACAGTCCGCGGGATTCTCGCAACCACCTGAGCACGGCTTTGTGGCAGGGGGATTCCCTGGAGCGAGCGCATCTGCTCGCTTTCGCAATCTCATGTGCAAGAGAGAAGGAGCAAGAGCTTCGTGGGGTGACTACATGAGCTTTTGATCCATCTTCCTGGACTTAGGTATGGCACGCATTGATTTCCATGCGGGGAATTAGGTATTGACTTTGAGGAGTGGTGTCGTTTGATGTCTGGCAGAGCCGAGCTGTGTAGGGTGTCCGAGATTTGCAATGTTTCTGCTTCAGGGGCATTGGGTAAGCTTCGCCGTGCCTGTGTAGCTTATCAAGCCGTTCGGTCCCCGCTTCTGCT
The DNA here is from genome assembly GCA_030704615.1 of Takakia lepidozioides. NCBI lineage: Eukaryota > Viridiplantae > Streptophyta > Takakiopsida > Takakiales > Takakiaceae > Takakia > Takakia lepidozioides. The sequence continues at coordinate 64,424,117 of CM060731.1, forward strand.
TGTTGTTGTGTCTCTGTGCAAGCTGCTGCTAAATATTTCATGCACGGATTGACTGTTGTGTTGTTCTCAGAGGGCATTCTGCCATCAAGTTCTCTTGCTCGCTGCCGGAAGCGTTTCAATGCTTGGATGACTGGTGTGCTTTTATGAGTGGGCTTTCTGCCATCACCTTGTCTGCCTCACGTCTCCCACCTTGTATAGCGTTTAATTTTTCTGCCATATCTGGTGTTGTGGGTATGGCCTGATCGTGGCCGTGTGCCTGTGGAAGCAGCGGTGATAGTTGCGTCATCTGCATTTGTTGACTGCTCCCCTGCCTCGTCAATCTACTTCAAAGGGAGGAAGGCAGATCGTTTTTTAAGATTGGCATACCATTGGAGAGCGGGGGTTGCACACGGTGAATCCTTATCTGGTCACTCAACGCTTCAACCATGACAGGGAAGGCAAAACCCAAGAAACACACGGCTAAGGAGATAGCTGCCAAAATTGATGCAGCCACCACCAACCGCGGGGGAGGCAAGGCGGGAGTGGAGGACCGCAAGGCTCTTGATAAGGGTGGACATGCCAAGCTGGCTTGTCCAGTGTGCAGGGCTACTGCCCCCGACAGCAAGAGCATGCTCATACACCATGAGGCTCGCCACCCCAAGCTGCCTTACGAGGAGGATAAGCTAATCAACCTCCATGTCCATGCTGTCTCAACCTCTGAGGACCCCAAGCCCAAGCCTGGTGTGCGAGGCAGCTTGAAGAAACCTTGAGGGCTTATCTGCATGTATAGTGGCAGGGTTTTGGTGAGATCAAGGAAGCTGCACACAACCTGATTCCACCGATTGCCGCACAATGAAGGGTACTTGTTCAGTTTTTTTAGTATGGCTGATACTGCTGGCCTCATTGTTATCAGGGTGGATGGATGCAGTTCTCTTGGGATTTTTGTAATTGAAAGACTTCAGGGTTGAGGTAGGTGTAATGCTTATCTTGTGGGAAACTAGCACATGCTTTGTTGATGGGTAATTGTGGATTTATGAGATATGACTTGCTTGCTGTTTGTGCTATGCCCAGCAATGATTGGTCCCATACTCGGCATCTGCAGTGTTTTGGCAACCTTGTGTAGTGATACTGTGTAAGATAGAAGCTATAATAGTTTCAGTTCTAGTAAGTGCTCCACAAACCCCAAAGGGGAAGGTGTTGCAGCCTGTCTATGTGAAGTTTCCATGGAAGAGAAGGCTGTCTTCAGGGAAAGTGAGGCAAACATGTTTGGCTCATAAAATTGAGGGTACTGGACATTCTGTACACCTCCACACTTGCGTAAGAGTTGCCAGGTCAAAAAATCTGCTTATCTGCTACTTGCTCACCACAATGTTGTCAAGCAGTGAAGTCCCATAAGAGGTGCCTTAAGGTACTAGTTTGAAAAGCTGTGGGGTTGCCATCTAGGGTTTGAGAGTCCCAATCTTGCAAGCTCTTAGACGGCATTCCTGCAGATTTTCTCTGGAATGCAGATAGAGAACAAAGTACAAAGTTGTTGGCAACCCTTTCATCTTCTTTTCAAACATGTGTGTAGCGTTTTTCCAAACACAATTACTTCAGTTTTGAAATACTTACTGCTAAAATGATTTGACAAAAAATTGCTGCAAACCGTTGGCATATTTGGAGATGAACAATGCATCAGCCATGTAGAGCAATGCTGTGACAGTCTGAAAGTTTGAACTACTAAGATGGGGTTCTTGGCAGATTGTTGCAAGCATGCTGTTGTTAAAATTCCATACAAAATGTGCGGTTGTCTGTTTCAAGCCATTGCATGGCACACTACTGGCTGGACTTGCTCATTGCATATGTGGACTATGATGACTTGTTATTGCTATCCAGCACAACATACTATGCACAATAAAGTACTCCTATGCAGTGCAGATAGACCAGGGGAAAGAGTGGTCAAGCGGGAAACAGGACCGAACCAGAAAGGATAAAAGAGGCAGGACCCACAATTTAAAGTTATCCTTAAAGTCATGCCCAGTTTGGTCCCCAGTTGGGACCTCTAACTCTTGTTTCATCCCTAGTTTGAGTGCAAACTGCAAACGGAAAAAGTCAGCAAAATTGGGCACGAGTTTGTCAAACTGGGCATGAGCCTTACTCCTCATCTCGGCGTCACAGGCCATGAAGGTGAAGCTCGGCAAAACCCAAACTGGGTATGAAACTAGTTTGAGCCCGAGTTTTGGTGAGAAAATTAAACTAGTTTCATCCCGTATGAGTTTAAACTAGTTCCATCCTGTATGAGTTTGGTCTTTTGTCCCTAGTGTATTAACTCGTCCCCACTTTTGGCCACACTAGGGTACTCGTCCCCAGTTTTTGGCACTTTACGGATAACTTTAATACAACCAGGTAGTCTGTGTCGTTGGCCCAAGTGTCGAGTGTCATCTAAGTCCAAGTGCAACCCCCACCGTATCAAAGGGCGTCTCGTGTCGAGACCCAAATGCAACCTCTAGTGTAGCCTTTGCCATTGGCCCAAGTATCCAATGTCATCTAAGTTTTTTCCACAAAGCCTACGACCAGATTTGAACCGGAGACCTTTCTCTTGGTATTTCTTCCCTCGAGACTCCACCATTGTCCATGAATGCCCACTTTGCTATTTTTTGTGAATTTCCAGCGACCCAAAGTACACGAAATTCCACATCTCCTACACCACAGGTCCAAATACAAGAACAGAGGTGTATGGGGTTCCAAGGCTTTTGTTTTCCACTTCACGATGGGCACATGTGTGAAAGAAGTTGTTGAACTGATGATGCAAACAACCAAAGATCTCAACTGCCAAAGGAAGGAAGGTGTGACGTGTCCGATAGTCGCGTTGCTTTGCATGCGTAGCTACTGAAGCAGACGCAAGTCCTTGTGATGAAATTGTGCGGGGAAGGAGATCCGACCTAGTATGATCAACGATGACAACATCTGTCAATGTACGCAATCTGTCGTGTGAGAGAATAATGTCAACCCGCCGTTGAGTGGAATGGTGATCGTGGGTCGATGGGACTACGTGCACTTGTTCTCGAAGAACATGGACCCCAACATCGCGAGCAATTGCAGCTGCTGCATCCCGGACGACGTCATGGGTCATAGTGCGTTCTCCACCGCATGGGCAACGAAGAAGATGATACGTTGAGTGAATCGATAGGCTGACGACAGTCCCACCGTTGTAGTTATAACACAGATGGATACGGAAGATCCAGTCGAACTTGTAGGGAGGTGGTAAATACAGCAGAAGATATACGAAAGGGTACAATGGTTGGTCATACCGTGAACCACGCATCTGCTCTGAGCCCAGCGCACGAGAGAAGTCTGGCCCGATGTGTATCTGAAGGAGCGTCAAAAAACATGCTGGAAAAAAAGTGTCGGTGCAAACAAAGGGGTGGAGGAATCATAAAACAATCTAGTCTGGATGAAGGTCAAGGGAAGCCCAAATCCCATGCATCATCGCTTCACAATCATTTGTCATGGATTTCATAATTGATCTCCGCAGCGGAAAATTTGCGAGAATGAAAACCAACAGGGTAAAGTCGACCATTCGTATCGTATTGAGAGAGTATAGCACCAAGTGCAAAGTCCAATGCATCTGCTTCTGAAAAGAATGGTTTAGATGGGTCTGCATATACCAGTATTGGAGCCGTTGTAAATGTCTGCTTCAGCCTTTCAAATGTCTGGGCAGCCTTCTTATCCCATACAAATTTGTCCTTCCCTGTGAGTCGTGTCAATGGTGTAGCAACTTTGGAGTAGTCATTGATGAAGATTCTATAGAAATTTACAAATCCCAAAAAACATTGTACATCTCGGACCAAAGTTGGTTTAATCCACTTGATGATGGTTTGTATTTTCTTCTGATCTATAAAGACGCATTTGTCGGAAATAATATAGCCCAAAAATTAGACCTCAGATTGATGGAAAAGACATTTTTCCAACTTGGCATATAGTCCTCTTTCTCTTGATTTATCAAGGACAAGGCGTACATGGCGACCATGTTCTTTTTCATTCTGTGAAAAAATCAAAATGTCGTCCAAATAGATGACTACAAAGTCATCTAAAAATTCTCGAAAGATGTCATTCATCATATGTTGAAAAATTGCTGGAACATTTGTAAGACTGAAAAGGCATAACATTGTATTCAAAATGTCCATACTTGTCCGAAAACCTGTTTTCCATTTGTCTCCTTCTTTTATCCGTATAAGGTTATAAGCTCCTCTCAAGTCAATTTTGGTGAAAATCTTCGCTCGTCCCAGCTGGTCCAGAAGCCCAAAAATCAGCGATAACGGATAACGATTCTTAATTGTGACTTTGTTAAGACCGCGATAGTCTACACACATGCGTAATGATCCGCCCTTCTTTTTCACAAACAAGATAGGCGCCCCCGCATGTGATTTTGAATGTCGGATGAAGTTCTTCGACAAATTTTCATTAATGTATTCACAAAATGGGATGTACAACATGCTTTTCGCTTCCCCTTCAAATGAAATGTTCCCAAAACATCAATGATCGTCATCCAAAGCCATGCATGTGCAAAAGGAGCAACTGACGGGGTATGTAGATGACTGTCACGGCCCTTTGGCTTGAAGGCGGGGGGGTCGGGACACAAGAAGGGTTGCCCCTATGGTGGGGGTAGTGGCAATGGTAGGTATGGGGGCTGAAGTACCCTTTTGGGCACTCAATGACTCACTAGGTGGAAGCCCCCGCACACCGGGTTGCGGTGGGGGTGGCTTCACGAGAGGTGGGGGAGTAGCTTAGGGAGTCGTAGTGGGGGTGACATAAGACTCACCGTGGGGCTGAGGCCTCGTGGTGGGAGTCGTGGGGAGTCTTGAGACTCATTACGGTCCATTGGTGGGTGGATCAAAACTCACCGCGACTCATCACAGGGAATCGAGGGTTTTCGTGGTCACCATAAAATGACTTGGTTGTTTGTGAAACCCTTGCGGACAGTCACAAAAATATATATATAGAGTAGTAACACCGTTCAAAAATATATATATGGAGTAGTAACCCCGAGAACGGTGCAAACCCGTTGAGTGACCAAAAGCTAGTGAGAAAGCAAGTGACCAAGGGGTGGGGAGCTATTCCGAACTGCCATCAACTTAAAGGAATTTCCACTCGGCCTCCGAGTTCGAGGGTCCCGTGTTGGGAGAAGGGGACCGTTATACCCGGTGAGCAGCTGAAGCTTCGACTTGGTCAGGGGACGCGGTTATCAAAGCGAGTAACTATGACTTGAAAGGGAATTTACCAAAGTGAGCGCGACAATGACTATGTGGAGGACCGATAGAAAGTAGAACACTTTTGCCGATGACGCTCAAGACCCCTTGTACGAGCAAAGGTCCGACCACAACCTGGACAAGATGGTGGTGCTGCTGGCGAGAGATAAAGATGGAGAAAAAAACGGGCGATCTGATAAGGTGAACCTGTCCACTGTATGGAATGAGGTGGTGAGGTAGGTGGAGAGGTAAGCTCTGCGGGAGGTCGCCGTGTACCTGCAATGCGAATTGGGGATGGGCCACCGCCTTCTCGATTTGGAGTTGTTGTGCCTCGCTTGGGGTTGCATGGCATCATTCCTGGAGAGCTGTGACCTCGTTCTCCGGGGATGAGGGCTGCTGCGAATGGAGTGGGAGGCTGCACTATTGTTGGCCCCATTTGCAGTGCTCGTAGGAGTGACAGGCCCACCACCAAGATTGCCCGTTGCTGTACCATGGCGTAAGGGGGCTGACCACCCTGGCTAGCTGAGAAGGGCCCACCAACATTGAAGGCTGAGGGGTGAGGAGTGGGCGGGCCCGGCACCAGCCTGCACTGCTACTGCGTCCTGTTTAGACCCGGCGTTGGGGTGGCTGACGGGTAGAAAGATTGGTACTTACAAGCGAGGACATGCCAACTGTGAGGATTTCCACCAGTTAAACTTGATTCCAAATAGCGGTCCTTAGCCCACAAATACACAGTGTGGTTGTGGTTGTAAACCAAAATATCCATTCAAGATTCGAAAACATTGACAGTACACCAAGTTGGGACCTCTCATCCCGAAATTCAATAGCCCCCCACTCCATGTCCAAAAATTATGAAACCGCCTCATGCATCCCACTCATCGAGAGCTTTCCAGCGATATCAATCAAGACCACGAGCGAAAGCTCCAAGGAGATTACAAGTTGAGCACCTGGATTGAACTGTCTTCATAGACAGGGCACTATTGCGATGGTGGCGGAGGGAGGGCCCAGATGTGCAGCTCTTGGCGTAGGGGGTGCGGAAAGAGTTTCATTTAGGCAGGGTCATGCTCCTTCGGCTCTCTTTGTGGGTGAGAGTTGTGCCAGTTTCACTAGTCTTTGCTTTGGAACGAACTAGTTTTTTCAGGAAGATTGACCTTGCTTCCCCTGCCATGCCCAGGCTAACTCATATGGAGGCAATAGTGATACTCCATGGAACATTATGCATCACCTTTGATCGGAGAGCCTGCTGCTTATCACGATTTTCTCTAATGGGCTGTGTGTGCCTAGGGTTGCGCATAAGCAGCGGAAAATGCCACAAGAAGTGGCCCCAGCAACTATGTCGAGTAAGGGTGCCGTCAATCGGAAGGATGAAGGCCCTGTCAGCAGTGGGAGAGAATGGGGCTCCCAAGGAGGGGTCAGAGTATGATTATGGATTGTTGGCCGTGTGAGCAGGCAGTGAGCTTCCATTTGCTACATCTCGTCAGACTCTGCAGGAGGTGTTGGTGGCACGTAAGCATTGTTGCTCATTTGCTCTTCCGAATGTGTCATATCGGTTGAAGGTCTGGGAAAATCCTATTGGGGAAAGTCAAACCATGGGGCACAAAGCTCACTGCTAGAGACTGAGATTACTTATCAGAAAAGTGGAAGCAAAGAGGATGGAGTTTCAGTTGCCAAGGTGGGGGTCACAGTCACCTCATCAGCATGTCCTCCGGAATCTCATGCCAGTTCCGCCGAAGTGCATCCTAGTACGCCCCCTGGAAACCCCCCCCCTGGCTCTCCTGCCTATCCTCAGCAAGAATGTTAAGATGTCTGGCAATGTGTTACCGATGCCAGTGGCTCTGCGACACATTGAGGGATTTCACATAATGATTCTGGTCTTCCTTTGAAATCAAAACCATTGCAGGTTCACCTGTTCCCTGTCCCAAGAAAGAGCAGGAGGAATCCTTGTCAGACAATGATGTAAAACTTGATCCTTCTTGGGCAAGAATGTGCGAAAACTTTACTACTGAAAACAGTCTGCAAACGTAGCTGTTCCTGTCTGTGTCATAGGTTGTTAAACAGGCCCTGAAAATGCGTTGCCAAGGGTTTTTCCTGGTGTCTTACAAGGTACTTGGGAGGTTCAGCCTGGTCTTAGTAGGCTGTCTTTAAAATATGGCTGCTCAGCTGCATTGTGGTGGTTTTCACAGACCAATCCAAGCTCACAAGGCTACAGACATAAGCAGTGGACACAAGAGGTCCTTTGGAGTGAGGGTTGGTTAAATCGTCCTTGGGTGAAAGAAGAGCTAGCTGCTTTCATAACACAAGGGCAAGGACAATGTGGTGAGTGCACCTTCTTCTTCAACACATTCAGTCTTATTTTTTCCTCTTATCAGATTCCTCCCTAGTTTTTCATCTCAAGTTTTGTAAGTTAGATTAGTTGGTGGATCTATGGTGGTTCCGACTGTTCTATACATGTTACTGCCTATGGGGTGACAGGCAAATATCTGAAACCATACCGGAGACAAGGAAAACTTTTGGAAGGAATTTTTTTTAACCCCTGCCAGTGGGGGACAATCGCGGCAGCAAGGTCGGCTGTTCTCTCGCAGAAGAAGCAGACACAATGATACATTGAAAAGTTGTTGCATATTTTCAAATTCCCTCTCTCCCCAACACATTTTGAAAGTCTTGTCAGCAATGCAGCATAGTAATCAGTGTGTACTAAGTAGGGTTGGTGTGTTTGCCAGGTAAATTTTTAGGTTGTCATTGTCGGCTGCTAGCAGCAAAGGGGAGGATCTATGCATTATCATTGCCAAGGCAGGGATGGATTGTCGGTCCAGATCCATCCAAGAGGGTTGGACTTCAAGCACAGGAGTACCAATAAGGCTCTGTGTATTGATAGCTACAACAAACCTGCATGGGTAGGTGGTCAACTGGAAGCAGCAGCTCTGATAAAATCTGGCACCTCCACCAGGGCAACTGATTTGGATGGAGGACCAAGAGAGGGGGTCCACAAGATCTCTTATGCCACTGGTGAGCATGTGAGAACACGATGTGATGCTGGACAACTCAAAGAGGCTCTTCAAATTTTAAGCCAAGGAGGCATTGCTGCAGATTCAGAAACTTATGTCTATCTGTTGCATAAGTGCATCAAGATGAAAGGCCTGTTAGCGGGGAAGCAGGTGCATGCTCACATTATCCGAAGTGGATTCAAGCCAAACATGTTTCTATATAACACCCTTGTCGATATGTATGTCAAATGTGGGAGCATCATAGATGCACACCAAGTGTTTGACAAAATGCCTGAACGAGGTTTGATCACATTTAATATAATGATAGCAGGCTTTAGCAAGCATGGGTGTGGTAAGAATGCCTTGGAGATATATGAGCAAATGATACGGGAAGGGGTGAGGCCCAACCAGATCACATTTGTCTGCATTTGCAAGGCGTGTGCGACCCTGGACGCCCTGGAAAAGGGGAAAGAGGTCCATGCTGACATCATGAAAACTGGAATTGTACCAAATATGATTCTGAACAATACCCTCATGAACATGTATTCCAAATGCGGGAGCATGGAGGATGCAAAGAGAGTGTTTGACAGTATGGCAGGACGAGATGTGGTCTCCTGGAGTGTGATGATTGCAGGATATGCCCAGCATGGGTGTGGCAGGAATGCCTTGGAGACCTATGACCAAATGATGTGGGACGGGGTGAAACCGGATCGGGTCACATTTGTTTGCATTTGCAATGCATGTGCAGGCCTGGCAGCTCTGGAAAAGGGCAGGGAGGTCCATACTGACATCATGAAAGCTGGAATTGTTCCAGATGTCATTCTGAACAATACCCTTGTGGACATGTATGCCAAATGCGGTAGCATCGAGGATGCAAAGGAAGTGTTTGACAATATGGCTGAACGAGATGTTGTGTCCTGGAATGCGATGATCGCAGGATATGCCCAGCATGGGTGTGGTAGGAATGCCTTGGAGACATACGAGCAAATGATGTGGGAAGGAGTGAAGCCAGACCAGGTCACGTTCATTTGCATTTGTAATGCATGTGCAGGCATAACAGACCTGGAAAAGGGCAAGGAGGTCCATATGGACATCATGAAAGCTGGAATTATACCAGGTGCCATTTTGAACAATACCCTTGTGGACATGTATGCCAAATGCGGGAGCATGAAGGAGGCAAAGGAAGTGTTTGACAATATGGTTGAACGAGATGTGGTGTCGTGGAGCGCGATGATTGCAGGATTTACCCAGCATGGTTGTGGTAGGAACGCCTTGGAGACCTATGAGCAAATGATGTGGGAAAGGGTAAAGCCCAACCGCGTTACGTTTGTTTGCGTTTGCAATGCATGTGCGAGCCTGGCAGCCCTGGAAAAGGGCAAAGAGGTCCATAGTGATATTATGAAAGCTGGAATTCTACCAGATGTCATTCTAAGCAATACCCTCATGGACATGTATGCCAAATGCGGGAGCATGGAGGATGCAAAGGAAGTGTTTGACAATATGGCTGAACGAGATGTTGTTTCTTGGAGTGCGATGATTGCTGGATATGCCCAGAATGGTTGTGGTAGGAACTCTCTGGAGACCTATGATAAAATGATGTGGGAAGGGGTGAAGCCCAACTGGGTCACGTTTGTTTGCGTTGGCAATGCTTGTGCTGGCCTGGCAGCCCTGGCAAAGGGCAAAGAGGTCCATACTGACATCATGAAAGCTGGAATTGTACCAGATATCATTCTGAACAATACACTCGTGGACATGTATGCCAAATGTGGAAGCATGGAGGATGCGAAGGAAGTGTTTGACAATATGGCTGAAAGAGATGTTGTGTCCTGGAATGCGATGATTGCAGGATATTCCAAGCATAGCTGTGGTAGGAAGGCCTTGGAGACCTATGACCAAATGATTGGGGAAGGAGTGAAGCCAGATCGAGTCACGTTTGTTTGTGTTTGCAATGCATGTGCAGGCCTGGCAGCCCTGGAAAAGGGCAAAGAGGTTCATACTGACATCATGACGGCTGGAATTGTACCAGATGTCATTCTGAATAATACCCTCGTGGACATGTATGCCAAATGTGGTAGCATGGAGGATGCAAAGGAAGTGTTTGACAATATGGCTGAACGAGATGTTGTGTCCTGGAGTGCGATGATCGCAGGATATGCCCAGCATCATTGTGGTAGGAATGCCTTGGAGACCTATGAGCAAATGACATGGGCAGGGGTGAAGCCAGACACGGTCACATTTGTCTCTGTTTGCAATGCATGTGCAGGCCTGGCAGCCCTGGAAAAGGGCAAAGAGGTCCATACTGACATCACAAAAGCTGCAATTGTACCAGATGCTATTCTGAACAATACCCTCATGGACATGTATGCCAAATGTGGCAGCATGGTGGATGCAAAGGAAGTTTTTGACAATATGGCTGAACGAAATGTGGTGACCTGGAATGTGATGATTGCAGGATATGCCCAGCATGGTCGTCCGAGGGAGGCCCTGCAATTATTTCAAGGAATGCAAAAGGAAGGCTTGAAGCCAGACAATATCACCTTTATATGTGTTCTCTCTGCATGTAGCCATGTTGGCTTAGTGGATGAAGGCAAACACTACTTCAAATCCCTCAGTCAAGATCATGGCCTCACTCCTACAGTGGAGCATTTGGGCTGCATGGTGGACCTCCTTGGCCGTGCAGGGCAATTGGATGAGGCAGAGGACTTCATCAACAAAAGTCCTCCAATAAAATCGGATGTTGTGGCATGGAGAGCCTTGCTTGGTGCGTGTGGAATTCATGGCAATGTGGAGGTGGCAGAACGTGCTGCAAAGTCCATTCTCTGTTGGGATAGACAGGACACTGCAACTTATGTGTTGCTATCAAACATCTATAGTGCAGCTGGCAGGTGGAATGATGCTGCAAAGGTGAGAAAAATGATGAAGGTCAGAGGTGTCAGAAAGCAGCCAGGTCGCTGCTGGATCGAGGTCGGCAACAGGGTGCACACTTTTGTTGTGGGTGACAAATTGCATCCAAAAATTAAGGAAATCCATGCTGAGCTGAGAAGGTTATCCGTGCAGATGAAGGAGGCAGGGTATGTGCCTGACACGCGCTTTGTATTGCATGATTTGAAGGAGGAGCAAAAAGAATTTTCTCTTTGCTACCACAGTGAGAAGCTGGCTATTGCTTTTGGGCTGATCAGCAGCTCCCCTGGGATGCCTCTCCGTCTCATCAAGAATCTTCGGGTGTGTGGTGACTGCCACAGTGCCACCAAGTTCATCTCAAAGATTGTTGGCCGAGCAATCATTGTACGGGATGCGAACCGGTTTCACCACTTTGAAGATGGGGTTTGTTCTTGTGGGGAGTACTGGTGAAACGATGTTTTTTCTTGTAGGGTGTGTGCCTCTTGCTTCAGTCATTAAAATTATGCTGCTTCCTGGTTCAGTGACTGTTCTCTGGGGGTATTGGCTTTGAATCCAAGAGCCTGATTGTGGGGCCTACCCACCAGCCAGAATCGCAACTTGGTCTCGCATAACCATTGGCAATCTTATTACAGCCATTAACTGTGTGACAGGTGCTGTCATTGGACTGGACAAGAGTGCCTCAGAGGGAGAGAGTTCAGTGTTGTCATGTCCATACAAGATATCACTCATTCACACAAAATCAGTCAAGAATTTTGTTGACATCATAAACAGGCCTATCATACATTAGTCTCTATTTTATTTTCAGCTAACCTCTTGTCTGGGTGGGAAGTAGATCTTTCTCAAACTCCAGCCATATTCTCTACCCATATTGTAACATACTTGTCTACCACTTTGGCCCATACAATTCACTCCTCTGGAGCTTTCTTTGACAATGCACATCTCCCATGCTGCTTGTGTTCTCTCCTTTCACCTCTTATCGCCCTCAATGGGAAAGCACCTGGACTTCACTTAACTGGGTTTGACCCAACCAAAGTTGTCGGGCACGCATATTCTCCACACCTTTGAATATGTTGCCAAGTCAGTGTAGCCCAGGTCGTAGGGCACCACTATGGGCCGACTTCATAGCCCACATCCTCATATGAGCAAACTCATATGAGCAAACTGGAACCTGGAGAGTCAAAATCCTTAACTTGGCACTAGTGGACAAAGCCCCCTTCCAAACTTTTTCTTCAATTTTAAAGAGAAGGACGGAGTGTAATATATATATATATGATGCCACCCGAAGCTAGCGTAAATAAGAGCCTCTTCCCCATGCAGGCACTTCCCCTTCCCCTTTCCCCTTTCGGGGATGGGCTCTATCCAACTGTAACATGTCACACCGTGGCTAGCTGGCCACTTTCAATCTTACATTTATTAAAGGTGTGAAGGCCCATTCTCTCCTCATCTAGAATTCTCCTTATTCATCTGTTCTGCGATACTCATTCATTTGTATAATTTTTTAGCTTAGTGTACCGTTAAACCGTTACACTCATGGTTAGTTTAGGGGTTAGTTAGCTAGATGGCAACATCTGCGGCATTATCTAATCTATGGCTCAAAAACGGCGTCGCGTGGCTGGCCTATAGCTCCTCGCCACACGGCAGGCAGCAGAAGCCTAGGGTTTTAGTATGAGTCGGCGGCCTGACATGAGGTTAGACAGCTGGTGTACTCTGGTGTTATGTGTGATCGTGATCGTGCTATAGATGAGAGCTTTGGTGTCAGGCATCCCGCGTTGATCCTCCTCTTGCGCATTGTTTCTCTTTTCTTGCTTGCCCCTTCGTGTGAAATCAGACTCTTGAGAGGAAAAGAGCATATCCTTTGAGTCAGTTTTGTGGTGGAGTCTCGACGGGTATTTTTTTCTAGGTTGCAAGGTTGCTTGTTAGGAGAAGGTCACCTGTTTAGGGCTGTTTAGGTTGGTTGTTTATATGACGTGTTCATGCTTGGTAACCTAGTTATGTTTCTGATGGATTGTGTTGGCTCAATTGAAGGATGATGTGAAGAAGACTACAGTTTCTAAAGTTCAGGAAGAGAAAGAAGTAGGATCCATGTGAAACTCTCGGATCAAAATCTTTTTCCCATGATTGGAATCTGTTTTTCCACTCCATTTCATTCAGTTGTCTTATGTTCATATGCTTTTATATATGTGGCTGTGACTTATATCTTGGTTAGAAACTCGTATGTGTACATTGACAAATTGTATGTGTACGTTGAGATTGTGTAGGCTGAGGAAGGTGAGGGTATGAACGAGGTGGTGGTGAATAAAGGGGGAGATGGGCTTGCATCAACGTCAGATTCACATGCGAGGCTTTTTGGAGGGAGACTTACCAGAATTGGAATACTTATAGACATTTTCAACCGAAGATACTTGTTGCAGGAGATGTTTTGGAGAGCATGCAGTTTTGATTGACATTCTTCTTACATAGTAAAGAGGAGTCCGAGCAGGTGACAGTTAATTGGCCCCCATTTGACCATGGTCTTCGACAGGTATCATACTCCAAGTTAATTTGGCATCACTTTCGTAAAGAGAAAGAGAAGAGTTGGAGAGAGGATGCGTATGAGAAGGATTGGGTTGAGTTTTGCTTGTGGTACTCAGAGGCAAGGTACATTCGTGATCTACAATTGAAGGGTTTTACATTGGGTGGAGTTGATGAAAGCATGTTGGCGTTGGGTATTCGGAAGGAGATGGTGCAATACGTGACTGTCTTGAAGCAAGACATAAATGTATCCGCTTACATCTTCTCAACAGCTATTCAGCAAAGGACAAGTGACGGCAATGGTGAGAGATCACGACCTAAGGTGCGGACATTATTGGACTCGGCAGTGTTTGACTTGTCTGCTGGTATGAAAGAAAACCTACTTCGGATGATACAGGACCTAACAGTTTTAACCTCCAGAAGTATTCCAGGATTTGAAACTTCGTTTCAAAATGCAATTGCATTTTTTGAAACATGTCCTCGAAAACCATCCAGCTCAGGATTAGGAAATGTCTGATGTTGTGTCTCAGCATAATCCTCCTCCCCCATAGTTTCCAATGAGTGGTGAATCAATTGAAATAAAGTAAGTTACTTCTTATTGTTTTGTACTTCTTCTCTTCAATTGATTATGATGAATGAGACCTAATAGGCATGTGTCTCTATTTCATTACCCGTTCCTTTTCTCCACAACTTGGCACTTGCAAGACGTATGAATGCCTATTTGATCAAGTTATTTGTTAACTGTTGTTCTTGTATGTGGCAGTTCCAGAGTCAGGAGGACATTGAAGTGAGGAGGGAGTTCATTTTGTCTTGTCCACACTTGTAACAAGTAGTTTGTTACAAACTCCGTGCCTTTAGTTAGCCCTAACGAAATCCACACTTTGGTAGGCAGAGATTATTGTCTCTTCATCTGTCTGTCTCTAGAACCATCTCTTGCTACTTGTTCATTCATTATCTGTCTCCAAACTTTAAAGCTCATATAACCATTGTTGAAACTGCCTCACAAATGGCTTCATCCTACTATTTCAATTGGAAGGTTCACACCTGCTAAGTGAGATACAACTTTCTTTGCAACGTGTGCAATCTTCGGAATGTCAGTTCATCCACTGGTGCCAAGTAGTCGATGGCCCCATCGAGGGTGCCAAAGAGAACGACATATCTATTTGATCGAGCACTGCCAGGAAGCATCTGTAGACGGTGAAACTTGTTGACATGAGCACCCAGATGGAACTCGGCTCTTGACAGTAACTTCTGACCCTTCCAGCTCTCCATACTTTTGGGAGCATATGAGAAGATCTGTTTGATTTTCATCAATTCAAGGCATATTAGTACTCAACGAATTTGGGAGCATCCATATTATTATCAGCATAAGGGTAAAATAGCTTAGGCCCTTTACAAATACATTAAGGCTCTGAGTGTACACCGATGGTAAGATGCATCGGGACTGAGTCTCAAGCCATAAACTGCGATATTAGTAAATAGGTGCAAGGTCTATAGAAATGTAGACTCACGAAATAGATGAAAAACATTCCTGCATGTTCTTCCGGCTAGCCGACACTAGAAGACTGAGTGTGCTTCCATCGAGCAGAAACTTTGTTACATTGAAAGCTAACTTTTGACTATTAGGAGTTTGATTATTCGATAACGATCTTGGTCTCTGTGAAATTATCAAGAAGTATTTGATAATTAAATGGTTGTTCATCATGTTTTTGTCTGTATAGATCCACAACAAAACGATATGGATTATGGTGTGTACAACCTATGGACCAGATTCAAAGATTCAGAGATCATTACAGTTCTACAGACATAGACCTAAGCATTTCTATGCTCGTGGTGTGAATTTTGTTCAGTGTCAAGGTGAAGCAAATGTCATTCATGGACACTCAGAAACGATACTTATAGTATACTATAGATATAGAAATAGCACATTGGCAGCTGGTGCAAAACTAGAGACAATGCACTGTGCGTAGCATGCAAAGAGGGAAGGGGTGACGTTCAAAGCATGTACAGTGCAGGTGGTGAACGGATGCGTAGGCGTAGAATAGATGACCGTCTATGGCGAATGGAAGAAGCTTATGCCACAAGGAATGGGCATACAAAAATGCTATGCAACTGCGATGAGTGTCATGGAAGAAAAGTACTCTTGTTGGAAATAGTGAGGAATCATTACATGATACACGGGAGGGATCCTCTTCTCCAACGCTGTTCTCTTCCGGTAAGATCGTCACTTTCCCTTCAGCACTTTAGTTTGAATTTTGAATGCAACGATCCTCTTCTCCACATGTCGACATTTCATTGGGTGATTGTAGTCAAGAAGTCATAAGATACAGACGTGAGTATGACTACGTCACTTCCGTTATCACTTTAATTAATGCACATGTCGTGTTTTCATTGGTCATGTGTAGTCATGTAGTCATATATGACTAAGTAAGTGACTGCAACTAGGACTTCAATGGTTACAAATGTCGTGTTTTGATTGGGTGTATATTCATAAGATACATACGTAAATATGACTGTATCACTGCAACGTCACCGTGCCTCCTATGTCATAGTATGAACAAGTGTCACATCGTTGTTGGTCCACTCACAAGATGACTATTGAGATGCAGGGATGTGAATATTCAGATGATGAAGACGAAGGCCCTGCGGCACAGCGGGAGCCCAATGTCACAGAGAACGCAGATGAGAGTGGTGGATTGGAGGTAGAAATGCAGCGTGCATTGCAGGAAGCGTTTTTCTTTGCAGATGCAAACAGAGAGGACCCCATTCATGGTGGAACCGATCACACATTTGCCGATCATGACGATGATCTCGACGATTCCGGAGACAATGAATTTGATGAGAATGCTCACCTGCACGTTGATCCCGAGTATGATAAACTCTTCCGAGCGTCGCAATGTCCACTTTTTGAAGGGTGCTCCATCAGCCGGCTGCAAGCAACTTTGACGTTGCTGAACGTATGCACTACCCACAAGTGCACCAATGCATTTGTGGATGAGCTTCTGGGATTGTTGCGTAAGAGTTTTTTGCCTAAAGAGAATTCATTGCCAAAAACTCACTATGAAGCAAAAACCATGATTGCCAAGATGGGATTGTAGTACACGATGATTCATGCCTGTGAGCGTGGTTGTGTACTCTTCCGTGGGGAGTATGAGAACGTAGACATTTGCCCAGTGTGCCGCAGTTCCCGTTACATTCCAGGTCGTGGAAGTGTGCCCAAGAAAGTATTGCGACACTTCCCTGTCATTCCAAGGTTGAAACGTATGTACCGATGTAAATCGATCACTAACCTCATGACATGGCACGACAGACATAAGAGCCAGGATGGGTTGGTTCGACATCCAGCTGATAGCAAAGCATGGAGACACATTGACACCACATTTGCGGATTTTGCTGCAGAGCCACGATCTATGCGATTTGGATTGGCCTTAGACGGTGTAAATCCCTACGGAGCTCAATCCACAAGTTGGAGCACATGGCCCGTTCTCTTGGTCAATTACAATCTGCCTCCGTGGTTAATGACCAAAAAGTTCTTTGCCATGTTAGCGCTACTGATTCCTAGTAAGGAGTCTGTTACCTCGGACAAGGTAGATGTTTACCTGATGCCCCTAGTGGAAGAGCTATTGGAACTATGGAGAGGGATTGCAGATCGTGATGTTTCCCGTCCTCGTGGTCAACGCGAATTCACACTGAGGGCAGTGTTGATGTGGTCAATCCATGACTACCCTGCATATGGCTTGCTCTCAGGTCAAGTGATGAAAGGTTATGCTGGTTGTCCAGCTTGTGGACCCGGGGTGACTTCACAGCAGTTACACACATGTGGAAAAATTGTTTTCCTAGGCCACTGAAGATTTTTGGCCCGCAATCATCCATATAGAAGGTCAAGAATGTTCAATGGCGCTACTGAGCATGGAACTCCTCCAAAAACGCAGACTGGAACACAAATCAAGGACCTTGCAACAGCTCGCACTGCATGGGTGGAAAACGGAGGGACGCCAGATAGCAGGACAGACCCAGCAAAAACTCATGGAGTTAAGCGATTGCCAATTTTATATGTCTTACCTTATTGGGAGGTAATTCCTTCATGGCCTTTAAATTGGCTGTGTACATTTTTGCGTTTTCTGTTTAAATTGTGATGAGTAAATGCTCAATTGCTTATGTGTTCATTTTGTAGGGTCTCCTCATCCGCCACACGTTTGATGCAATGCATTGCGAGAAGAACATGGCTGAAAATATTATTAAAACTATCTTTGGTGAGAAAGACACATTGAAAGTTCGCCGTGATTTGGAGCTACTTGGGATGCGCCCGGAATTGTGGCTACAACGTGATCCTGACAGAGCAGATACGTTAATTATGCCTCCTGCCCCTTATGTCCTCACTGAGGCTGAGTTACAAGTCTTTCTGGAGATTGTGCAGAACTTGAAAGTGCCAACAGGCTACGCATCAGCTTTCAAAAAGCATGTGGTGAAGAAGAAGTTGTCAGGCATGAAATCACATGACTATCATGTGCTCATGCAGCAAATTATACCGCTTGCTATCCGTGGGCTCATGCCAAGTGGTCCTCGAAGGGCCATTTTGCGAGTATGTCGTGTATTTAAGAAGTTGTGTGCAAAAGTGGTGAATCCTGTAGAGTATGAGGAATTGAGAACTGAAGCAGTTCTCACTCTGTGTCTTATAGAGAAGGAGTTCCCACCATCATTTTTTGATGTGATGACACATCTGGTTGTTCACCTAGTGGATGAGTTGTACTTATGCGGGCCCGTAGCATCTCGTTGGATGTACCCCATGGAGCGGGCAATGAAAGATATGAAGGGCTACATAAGAAACATGGCAAGGCCCGAGGGGAGCATGGTAGAAGGATACCAATTTGAAGAAGCATTTGGTTTTTGCACAGAGTATATGGCAGGATTTGATGGAAGTGTACGAAGGGTGTGGGATGCAGATGAGGCAGAATCTGTGGAACGTGAAGTTGTGGAAGGAAGTTCTAAAGCCCGAAAATTGAATGACCTGTGTGATATTGTACATGAGTACATCATTCAGAACCATCCTCGTCTATCAGTCATGTTGGGGTAAGAAATCTACTTCATTGACATTCAGATTTCCAAGTTTTAGTCATTTATCATTAGTTGGCATATGACGTCTTTTCAAATCTCCCACGCCACCTCTGTCAATTTCCTGGTTGACCCTCGGATTGTGACAGGATATATGAAGCAGAGTCCACATGGATAAAAGCCAGACGACGCTTGTTTCGTGAGGAGCAAGGGCTGGAAGGCATGAGCAATCCCACGGCAATTCAGTACCCTCCTGATTTGCATCCTTGTCCTCCATTTGCTGTTTGGCTCCCTCAAGGTGTACGTGATCATCTCTCAATTCAATCAGATGGGCTTGATCCTACAACACGTGAGGAATTACTGGATCTTTCAAGGCCTCCATCATTTACTGCCCTGTCATTCAAGAGTATGACAGCGTATGGTAACCATTACAGGGTTACATCCCCCGGCATGAACAGTATGGTGTCTTTTGATTGTGGAGTCTCATCTGTTTTCCAGCACCAGCCCATTACCAACAATTCAGGCAATGACATGGAGGAACCTACAAGATATGTGGGTCTTATAAGGGAGATTTTGCAAATTGACTATGGCCAAACACAGCCTATAGTGTTTTTGTGTTTGTGGGTACGGGCGAGTCGCGTGGGTCGTCAACCTATGTCAATGAAGCAGGATGATGTTGGCTTCACACTTGTCAATTTTAACCGTATGCTTCCACCTTCTGAGCAACCTTTTGTGTTTCCTGGCCAGGTTGATCAAGTGTTTTTTTCTGATTGTGTGAAGGAGCCGGGGTGAAAGTCGTCCTGGAGAAGAGCCCCCGAGCACGTAGAGTGGTCTGCGACATATCAATTGATAATGATGATGTGGCGGAAGTGGAAGGATTGTTAGCCCCACAAAGACTAGATGAGACTGTGGTTACTGATGGCCCAACATGCAGCCGAGCGGTACCGGTTACTCTAGAGCAGGTGGCCTCCTTGTACCTCCGAGCACCCCGTATACGTGGTGATGATGTTCAGCCAACCCTTGGAGAAGATGAAGTCTGTGATGAAGACAGTGATACATGTAGTGACCCAGACATAAATGAGGATGATGAAGATTAGATATGCGCGATTTGTGCACTCCAGTTATAGACCATGCATGATAGTTTAAGGTGGTAACACTCCCTTCGCATTCCCATTAAGATATCATGCTTGGACACTGGATTTTATGATCAATTATGGAGTGCTTTCCTTTCAGCACCCTTTATTCATTTGTTGTTGCAATTGGCTTTGGACCAACCCGTGCTGGTACCATTGCCATGGGTTCTGCCTGCAATGTTTTCTTGCCATGGATTCGGCACACGCCACGAAAGGCCATCCAGACCATCCTCTGGAAATGCTCCAATGTTGTTTCAAACATCTCCACATTGCAATGGATACAACACTGACATTAGATGAATGAAAGTGAGACTAGACCTCCAGCCAAGCGGCTTTCCCACATCAAATTGAAGGGGATCTGTAGATTATAGATAACGGCTGTTGCCTTCTCAATGTCTTTCCAATGACCTCTGCAATGAACTGGGGTATAAGATCTTCAAATCACAAGTTTGAGCATCACGCACAAGCCACTTACGGGGATAGAGTTTCCAATGCGAACCATTGGTCTTTTATTGATAGCATTGTTGTAAAATACATGGACCAACATGGTCAATTTCGGGAATGACATATAGTACGCTTTCATGTACTATGTAAGCATGCAACTATGTACCAGTGACGTGGCTTGTTCGCCACTTAACCTGTTTGCCCATTCAGCCAGCTCCACATTGTCATGGATTTTGCATGCTGGATTGTGAGGCCATCCACACCGTCCTCTGGAAATGCTATCATGGGGTTTCAGCTATGTCCACATTTCCCTGGATTATGCCTGCACAAAGCAAGGCCAACTGCATTCAGCACCCTCCACTTTATTATAGTATTGCAGCAACATTCAAAGCACTTCAATTTGTATCCATCGAAAACATCTAGGCTGGAAAAAGACATTGTTGCAGCAGAACTTAGGAAAGTACTTCTCCCCTTCCACTACACACGTGAAATGAAAGAAGCCAACCAACAGCATACCAGCCAAGAAAAGAGCCAATATATGCAGTGAAGGTCGACACTAAATGAAACTTATCCAACACTTACATTAGAGGAGGGAAGCTAAGTCTTACCTCCATAAGCTTGCCCACATCAAATTTGGGAGCTTTCAAAATTTCTCCTTTCCGGTTGAATGAACTTGGCTACAAGATCCTTCAAATCGCAAGTTTGAGCTTCACACACAATGAACTTGCAGGGATTGAGCTTCCAATGCGAACCAGGAGTCTTATATTGATAGAATTGTTGTAAAACACATGGACCAACAATGACAGTCTCTGGAATGACATATAGTACAGCATGCCGCTTCCAGTTGACCATCTACCCATGTAGGTTTCTTGTACCTATCCTTCCGCAGGGAATCATAGGTAATGTGGAGCTTGAAATCCAGCCCTCTTGGATGAATCTGGACCCACACTCTATCCCTGCTCCTTCAGCTATCCATGCCTCTGACAGCCTACAATTCTACCAGCAAACACCCCAACCATACTGGTGTGGAGTTCTTCCCCAAAACACCCCAACCCTACTTATCACAATCTGAAATGCATCTGCTTCTCTCTGTAGTCCAACAGGCATTCGCCTTTTTGTCTCCATTGTCCCACCATTGGGGTCGGAAAGTGTTCACCCCAAAGCTTCTCCTCACCTCCATTATATGTTTTTGGATACTTCTCTGCTGCCACACTGGCAGTAACTTGCCAAAGTCACTCCAAACCACCACAGATGTACCCAACGACCTAACTTACAGAATTCAATATGCATCTTGCGGCCGAGTCTGATGAGAGGGCAACACAGGCTGAAATAGGTTGAAGAAGAAGGTGCCCTACCACATTGTCCTTGACCTGTCCTGACCCATGGAGGATTTGACCGATGACCTCTTGTGTGTGCTGCTTGTGTCTGTAGTCAGGTAATGTCGGATTGGTCTGTCAGATCGAACCACTACGGCGTAGATGAGTAGTCAGAGATTGAAACACGCTTGCTAAGACCAAGCTGACTCTCCCAAGAACGGCGAGCGAGCTTGTCCTCGTCTCGTCTCCTCCTCCTCTTCTCCTTCGTGCATCATTTGCTCAACGCCTCCATCCCACGCCCCTGCATATCCTGCTATCAACGCGTTCCATCCCTCAGCTATGTGGTGTGGCGCAGGAGACAAAAAGACGCCAAGTCCCAGCCCTCCTTTCTGTTCACGATTACACTAATGGGCAACCTTATTAGCAATTTTTTGAACTTTTTTAAACCTAATGGGCAACCTTATTTGCATTATATGTGCCTTCAAAATGACACGTGTAGTGATGTAGTCGTATAAATAGAGCTCTGAAACCATCTTCAGTCATGGAGTCATAAGATTCCATGAAACGTCGTCCACGTGTAGTCAAACATATCACACTAGTCATATAAACCATCCCTGTCATCATGGTCAACAATGTTTGACCAATGCTCCCTAACTTTCCGGAGTCATGTAGTGATATCCATTACTACAAAGTCATAAAATTAAAACTGTAATGCATTTCAGCGCTCTGTAGTCATGTACCTAGTGCAGTTTTTATGACTCCGCCAAACCCGTAGTCCTAAAAACGCTCATCTCTTGTAGTGAACACGCCCTACGGTGACATCCAGGGTCGTAGGAGCAATCTGCTGCAAATAAACATAGTTACCAGGGCTAAACCTCCGAACCCCAGGACGATATCCTCCACCACATATAGTGGCATACCTCAACGTATCACAGTGCTGTGCAAATGACAAGGTTATCAAAAGCCATGGGCATGACTTTCTTGAACAACTCTGCACGCTAATCACATGCATGTACCCACACGTCGGGATCATCAAGATTAAGGACTCGAGCAGTGTCCCTACGAATGGCTGCAGGCAAATCCGGCTCTCGGCCAAAGAGAAGGAAATATGGTGAGAAAGAGACAAGTGATGCTTGTTTGCTGAACCTATAACCCATGGCTAACCAAGGCACCTGAAGATCCCAATCTCCTAGGTGTCCCTTCTGCAAGCCATACTTGCGCAAACCCCTCTTCACCGTCTGAACAACTCTCTCTGCCAAGCCATCGACCTCAGGATGATCCTGAGAAGTGGTGCGGTGGTCTATCAAGGCTTTATCACACAAAGCCTGAAACCCCCCCAAGAACTCTCTCCCTTGGTCCGTGAGTACCTCAGCTGGAGCACCGAATCGGCTAAGCACATGATCCAAGAATGCATACGCAGCCCCCTCACTAGCCTTGTCAGGCAATGGAACCAACTCAATCCACTTGGAGAAATGCTCCACCATCACCAACACATATCTGTGGTGGCTCATAGTCAGTGGCAACGGTCCTGCGAAGTCAAGACTCCACCTGTAGCCCAATCCCATGATTGGTAAATGATGCAATTGTGGTGTAGGGGCGTTGAATGAAGCACGCACCCTGTCACACACCATGTACCTAGCCACGAAGTGTTGCACCTCTGTATGCATACCACGCCACCAATACTGCCCCTGCAGTAAACTGTGAGTGCGTCGCACTCCAAAATGCCCCAACTCCTCATGGGCATGCCGCACTAACCGTGCACGCTGTGTTAGGTGAGGCACAATCCTCACTCAACCATCCTCCCACACTCGGAGCAGGTGTATCCCCTACCACTTGAACCTTTTGGCTCGTTGCAGGATCCGATCCCTCTCCCTGGCAATCACAGTGGCTGCCGTGTCTCCCGTGCGGAGGTAGTCCAACACAGCCGAATCCTCATGTACATCTCTGGCACCACTTGGCTCATCACTAGCCTCAGGGTCCTCAGACACTCCGTCTACAGTCATCCCTGTTGTAGGTCCAACCGACCTTCCGATGCCAAGATACACAAAAATGCAGATGCGTGCCATCCCGACATCATCTCCTCGTCCGTCTCACCATGCCACTAAGCTCCAGTGTCATCCTGCTGGCTCGTGCATGGATTGCGACTCAATCCATCCGCATCCCGATTGACCAAACCTGGTCGATGCACAACCCGAAAGTCAGACTCCTAGAGTATGAGTGCCCACCGTGCAAGCTTCCCTGTAAGCTTGTCTGACTCCATCAACCACTTGAGTGGTTGGTGATCCGTGACAAGGGTGAAGAGATTGCCATATAGATAGCACCTGAAGTGTGCCACGGCCCACACTGCAGTTAAGCACTCTCCCTCATATGAGCTATACGTAACCTCTGCAGCGTTGTTCGAGCGGCTAGCATAAGCCACTACGATCTCTCTCCCCTCATCATCCACCTGTGTGAGCACCGCTCCAAGCCCCAGCATGCTCCAATCCGTATGCAGCTGAAAGGGACGCCCCCTGATAGGTCATCTCAGGATAGGCGCCGAAGTCAACCTCGCCTTGAGCTCTTGAAAAACGTTCCTGCTCATCTTCCCACTGCCACTCCTGGTCCACCTTGGTCAGCTTGGTTATAGCCTTTGCAATGACATTAAATCCCTTGACAAACCGTCTATAATAGTTTGCCAACCCCATGAAAGCTCGAACTCAGCTCACATCCGTGGGGCGTGGGATTTGTGCAATGGCCTCTACCTTAGTCTGCTGTACCCCCAATCCTCCAGGATATATCATGTGACCCAGATACTCAATCTGGTTGTGGAAAAACTTGCACTTCCCCAGATGCAACTTCAATCCATGTGCTCTCAAGCGCTCTAATACCACCTGAAGATGTCTCTCATGCTCCTCCACCGTAGCACTAAAAATGATGATATCATCTATGTAGCACCGAACAAAGTCCACCCCTGCTAGAATCCTATCCATGACTCTCTGAAACTCTGCAGGAGCGTTCTTAAGCCCAAATGGTAAGAACCGCCACTGATATAGGCAATCCTTGTCGTGCTCATTGATCCCCCAGAATGCCGTCTTCTATTTGTCCGCCTCCTTGATCGGCAACTGGTGATATCCGGATCGTAAATCCAAAGTACTAAAGATCTTAGCATGCCCGATGGCATCAAAGATCTCCTCTGGTGTTGGCATGGCATACTTATCGGACTTGGTCTGACGATTTACAGGCCGGTAATCACCGCACATACGTCTCTCCGTCCAATTGCCATAGACATCCTTCTTGGCTGGCATCATTGTGGCTGAAGCATACTCTCCAGCCTCCCAGAGATCTTGAGTCCTCATCTGAATCAAAGACCTCTCCATGTCACTGTATCTATAGGGTACGGTGTTTGCAGTGTCCTTGAATGATATTTTGTGAATGGCGTTGACCACATTCACATCCAGAGCTGTTGTGAGCTCCCGAGATTTATTGTACGTTTTGTATATTGAATGTCCTACTAGAAACTGTGTTGCCTCTGGTGAGAAATCGTTAGGCTTTGTAAGCAGTGTAATCATAGATCCAAAGTGAATGTCGGTGCCGACATTCACTTCTATATCTGTGTCCTTCCAAAGCTAGAGATTGCATTCACCTGGATTAGGAACTTAGATTGGCGTGTCAGTATCCAACTCAATACGAATCTCTTGACCCTTCAATGCTCCCAAGTTCTTCAAACTGAAGGCAAAGCAATTCCTATAAGCCCTCAGGAGTGGCCGTATACGTCGTCTCTCTCCTCCGGTGACAATGGGTCCAATGTCAGCTCCCAATTGTCCTCCGTAACTGCAACCTTAAGTCCAGTGGGCTTAGAGGTAGAGGACGCGTCCAGTGGTTGCTATGTTGCAACCTCTTGAGCAGTACTCCCTACCTGCTCAGTCAATGACAAGGCCTCATCCTGCCCCATCATCTCATCCTCGAGGACTTCCTCAACCCGAGAAAAATCCCCAACCTCATCCATCACCGCCACCTTGGCTGCCAACTCCCTCTGAACCTCGAGCACAGCATTAGGCTCCACTAACTGCTGCAACTGAGCATCCCACAGGAGGCTAGGTCCACTATCCCGGAAAGCATGCGATCCTGGGAAGCTGAGCAGTGTATATAATGCTGCTCGTGGTTGACCCACCCTGTGACCACTACCAAAGGCGAACGGTCATCGTGTCTCATACGCTGAGACTGCATCCATGTGTCCAAAATGCTATCCACTATGAGGTGTGTTGGCCGCTGCACCCCATCAAATGCACGCTTGAGCAGTGTGGGTGACATCAAGTTAGTCCACCGTAGCCGTGGACGATGAGCCCGTGACCCCACTGCAGCTGCATCCAGCAACACTGCTGACCCAAGCCACGACCGGACTTGATGCATACTGGCCATCACCCTGGCCCGAGAATCGCCCATCAGTGGCACATTCTCCAAGATGTATGCTGGAGATACAGCTTGATGAAGCTGCAAGTGGCGCAAAACCCGCACCATCTCCCAAAACAGACCCGACCTTGAGTCTCGCAATCCATTGCCATGCTTGGCTGATGAATACCATTGGCAGGGCCAACCTGCCACTACCAGATCAATAGAGCCAACCCGCTCCAAATCTTGCGTTCCCAGCAACGAAATGTCTGCTGGCAAGGCCTGCTGATATCCACGAACTACAGACACCGACAATAACTCAGGGTACTGCTACACCAACTGAGCAACATGGCGAAATAAAACGCGTCGTGCAGTCTCATCTCTCTCCACATACAGGTAACGCCGAACTCGCACACCTGCCTGTAACACAACAGCCAATCCAGTGTTGATCCCGCCAAACAAGTCTAGAAGGCAAATGCCTTTATCCGGATACTGCCACACAATAGGTGTGGTGCCCAATGGAGACAACTGAGGTGGTCCTGGTGCAATCCCCGCACTCTCCTCCTCTCCTGATGGTACAAAAGCCTCCACCCAGGCTTGTTGCACCCATCGATCAGCAACCCGCTGCAAATCCTTGTTCGTGCCCCACAATGGAGTTTGAGCAACCATGGCAGGCAACTCTACCATACCATACATGTCATCCTGCTCTCCCGGAGGTGACACATCCTTTGAATGAGCGTTGCCCTCAATCAACTCTCCAGGCCAACTCACTGCAGCTGTGAATGCTACTAGTGTCGACATCTTGCCTCGCTGGGCAACCGCAACTTCTCCTATGAACGTCACAGGGAGCTGCACACGCCGGCCCTCCCCTGATTGCCATCCAGGCCTATAGGAAGCTGACTCCTCCCAAAAATCTAGGGTGAAGCCCATGGGGTACAACGCTGCCCCACCAACCAGGACATCGTATGAGACCGCGTCTGTCACAATGGCCTTGGCTTGCATCACTGAGCCATCTGTAGGGTGATCCGGCCGTAGTCTGATAGCCAACTCACGCCGTGTCATGCTCCGAGCATGCTCCGATCCTCCCAAAGACGTTTGTATCTGGAAAGGACAAGGCTCCATATCCGCCTCCGTGAGGCCCAAGCCTGCAATAGCAGCTCTGCCCAGCATCAATGGCTGAGCTCCCAAGTCGAACAAGACCCGCAATGGCCGGTACCTCTTGTTTGCCGATCCACTCAAACAGAAAATGTCATCCTGGTTGTCTAACATGACAACTCCAGGTGTCACCATGGCGCGCTCAATGGCTGGCCTAGCTGACAGCTCCATCAACCTGGCAACTGCAGCTTGCCATGGCGCCGCCGTGGCAGTCTTGATCCTCAAATCTGAGGATCCCTCCGGCACTACACCTCCCACTATCTCCGCAGAAGATGAAGTAACCTCCCCACTCTCACAGAGTGTAGCTGCTAGCCTGAACACCTCAGCTGGTCTTACCCCTGGCGTCGCAATCATGGTAGCCAAGAACAATGGAGCCTGGCACACAGATGTGGCCGCTCTCAGCAGCACACTAGCTGCCGTAGCCTTGGCAACACTAGGTAGTGGTGCTGCCTGTGTAGCTCTCCCCAATGGCATAGTAACCTCCGCCTCGGTAACAGTCGGGCGAGAACTAGGTGCCATGGATGGCGTCGACACTGTCTCCGCCAATGTGAATGACTGAGGAAGCCTGGCCTGACGGCTTGCTTCCCCACGCTGTGGATCCAACTCCACCTCTGCACCTTGTGGCTCAGGAACTTGTGCTACTCCTCGGGTCACTGCCGCCACCGACTCCACTTGCACTAGTGGTAGAGCTGCCCCACACATTAATCCCATGCCTTCCATATCTCCTCCCTCAGGAGCCGGAGGTGGACCATCCGGCCTTGGAGCCGGTACCACCTGAGCTGTAGCCATGGCAGCGAGCCTATGCTCTAGCTGCTGAAGCCGGTTGACCATGCTTTGGTCAACACCCTGACCTCCGCGTCCTTGGCCATGTTGAGCTTGCCCTTGGCCTGCACCCCGTGCCTGGCCACCTCGTCCTCTCTGGGCTGCTCCACCTCGCCCTCGGCCACCATTGTTCCCTTGGAACTGGCCTGGGCACAACTCAGGATGCAAACCATAACATTGGGCCTCTCTATGCCCGTGCTTGCCACAATGCCCACACTGCAACTGTGCAGGCTGTGCATGTGCCGGCCCTTTGCCTCCCTTTGGGCAATCTTTCTTGACATGGGGTCTTCCACATGTCTAACACAACACCTCCGCTCGTTATTGGCCTGCGAATGAAGGGAGAGACCCCTGCATCTGAGGTCCTCTCTGTCCTTCCCTGAGCTTCACTTGAGCCCTCTTGTTGCCTTGAGCACGTTGAGGTAGTGGTTGGCTAGGAGCACCACTACCCCGTGGTGTCTTCTTAGCAAATCCCACCATGACCACTCGTTCCTCCACCATGTTGAGCTCTATCTGCTCTGCCAACAAAAACACATTTGCTAAGGTGGGTTGGGCCGCTTGTAAGAGAGTTGCATCCCGCACCCTTCTTCTCAGCTCCTTGTCCAATATCCCATACCAGAATTGGACTGCCTGAGCTTCCGTAACCCCTTGGGTTACATTTATCAAGCGCCTCATGCGAGTGAAAGCCTCCCTCAAGCTGTCAGTAGGCTTTCGTTGGAACTCTTGCAAGCTCCGCAACTTCTCTGTCCTCTCCCCTTGGTAGTTCCCTCTCAACTCTTCGAAGAACTCCACAACAAGGTTGAAGGTAGGCACGGGTACTGGTGCTGTTGCGGTAGTGGCTTGGGTGGACATCGTAGCTACGGTACCACCAGTCCCACTAGTCCCACTGCTGCTTGCTGAAGCTGCCGGTGCAGTGGCAGGTGTAGCCACTGCCCTCGTGGCTCTAGTGCCCCTAGTGATGGAGACATAGTTGGGTGACCAGTACATCCTCCACTCCTCGATCTGAACCTCATGCCCCCGTTTGAACTCATGGTAATCATCTATATGCGGCCCCTCAAGGTGCTGAAACAGCCCCTTCCATGCCATGAAAGACGTAAATAGTTGTGGATTGCGCATTTGCTGCAAATCACACCAACTATCAAACTCTTGGATAAAATCATCCAAATCGATGGTGCCCACCGCCCCAGAGTACCTTCGTGGCCCCTTGGTAGCTCCATACATCTCTTCCATTGTGTCCCACAACAATGGCAAGGAAACAACTTGCACCGCCGGTGTGAGTCCTCCTGATTCAGAATCCGAATCAGAACCTTCCGTAGAAGACCCAGGAGGTGAAGGTGGCCTAAACCGCACACCTCGTCTCGTGTACCCACTAGTATCGCTAGTGCTCAAACCGGCACTGTCCCTAGCAATTAGTGACACCTCCGTGTTGACAAACTGTCACTCAACCGGTCATGAACATGTCCCTAACCCCCTCTCCACAAGGTAACCGGGTAGAGAACCTATTGCGGCTTATGATTTGGAATACTAGGTTCCTAACATAGCCTACACCTGCACCTGCATCCACCGCAAGCACTCCTATGGTTGGCTGGTCATCACCTCCAACCTCACCACATGAGAAACAATGATGGTCTGACTAGTCATCACCCCAGCCTCACCATCAACAGCATGCTCTAGGACTGGCCGGTGATCAAATCCGGACCCATCACCTATAAAAACAAGCGCCCACACAAAACTAACATGGCACACAGTCAAGCATGCAAGTATGGAGGGGATCCAAACACAAGAAATCAGAACGACAACTCCCCCACCACAAAAACAACTCCACGGTGTTGCTTCTGCAATGACACCCCAGCCCAAACCCGGACTGACTCTTGCCTCCACCTACGGAAAGGTCTTGGCCTAATGAGAGGGTGGAAAACTACGAGGAAGAAAAGCTAAAGCAATGCCTAACCCCAGCATGCCCTCATCCCAACACTCTTCCTCTCCTCTCTTCCCTCACTTGCATGACCATGGGAATATCATGATGATACTCCTCAAACCGCCCTCCACGAGCATCAAAATTTGGCCTTCAAGACCACATGCCAGTCCTTAGGCAGTCCGCTAGTGCCTCCACGAGTTAGCACAGGCCGTCCACAGGTCAACACGGGCCACCACAGACCAGCACAGGCCCACACAGATCACTGGTCACAGCCGTCACAGTCCCACACAGGCCACAGCCCCACAGCCCATCACAGCCCCAAAGGCCACAGGTCACAGCCTGTCACAGCCCCAAAGGCCACAGGTCACCGCCTGTCACAGCCCCAAAGGCCACAGGGCACAACCTGTCACATCCTGTCACAGTCCTACACAGGTCAGAGGGTCACAGCCCCACAGGCCACATGTCACAGCCTGTCACAGCCCATCACAGCCCCAAAGGCCACAGGCACAGCCTGTCACAGTTCATCACAGCCCCACAGGCCACAGGTCACAGCCTATCACAACCCTACACAGGTCACAGGGGTCACAGCCCCAAAGGCCACAGCCTATCACAGCCACACACCCCTCACACCCCCAGGCCACAGGGCACAACCTGTCACAGCCCCTCACAGCCCCACAGGCCACAGGGCACAGCTTGTCACAGCCCGCCACAGCCTGTCACAGCCCCATCCATGGCCACTCATGGCAGTTTAGCCATTTTTCCAAGGGGTTTAGCCACGCCAAGCTAGGGTTTGTGTCTCTTGGACTCTAGGCTTCTTTGCACCGAGCTATGGCGGCTGTGAGGAAATCAGCAAGGTATTCTTGCTCTTTATGGCCCCCACACACCACCAATAGTAACTCTAATTCCAAAGGAAGATGTTTGCAACCGAAACTAAGTGCACAAGCTTCCTTTTAACTCACAAAACAACGCCATTGATCCCTATAGCGACTAACCAAACATGGCTGACTTTCAGCCCTTGTAGGCACTCATTCACGTGCTTTTCTTGACCATGGCACCTAATCCAGCCCCTGCACCTGCTGCTTCAAGAGTTGTGCTCCCTTCAAGCTTGAAGTTGAAACCCCAACTCACATAGGCCCTACAAGTGCTTTTATTTCACCCCAAGTGGAAACCAGCCCTAGCCCTTCCGTTCTAGCTCTCTAAAGCTTGAAAACAAGAGCCTCAATGGGCTAAAAGCATGCTCCATACATGCCCCACTCTCACCATAAGAGAATCAGCTCCTTTGCTTCATTTCTTGCACCCACAAACCTGAAAATACAAGCTTCAGCGGGCTGAAAATATGCTCCACACATGCCCTACAGGGAAACCAGCCCCTTCTTTCTTTTCTTGCACTCCCAAACCTGAAAGTACAAGCCTTCAACATGCTGAAAGCATGCTCTACACATGCATTGCCCTCACATAAGGGAAGTCAGCCCTTCCCTCTTCTTTGCTTGCCCTCCAAGCTTGAAGATGGAAGCTTCAATGAGCTGAATACATGCTCCACACATGCAACCTCTTCACACAAGAGGTATCAGCCCCCTATCTTGGCTCCTTGGCTCCTTGATGCTCTCTAAGACAAGACTAAGCACTCCACAGCCTTTGCCAAGCTCCTGAAACCCTAAAGCTTACATTTCCAGCCACAAGACACTCATCTTGTGGTGCAAGAGCTCTTCTTCCAAGCTCTGAAATCCTAGGTGCATATTCCATGGTTAGCTCCTGTTCTAGCCCTGCTCTTGCCATGACAAGAGCCCTCTCAATGCTGAAGCTCGAGATTGAAACCCAATCTCAACATACTCCACAAAGTGCACTGATTTGCCCAAGCCAAATCAGCCCTTTCGTTTGGTCTTGCAATCCTTCACACAATGAAAGCTCGCATTCCCAAGTCCAGTTCTCAGCTTTGCCACCAAAGCCACTCTAACCTGCTCTTGACTGGTCCTCTTCCCAATCGTGCTTGCTCATGCATGTACACAATCTGAAACCATCAAGGTGCTCTGGAATTACCTGTAGCATGGTGCTTTCATCTCTGAAGCTGAAGATCGAATGCTAAGGTCTACTACCTCGTAACCCACATCGCCTCCGCTTCTAACAACCAAGAGCTCCACGGTGCTCCTTGCATAACAACCTGGTTTCTCTCATTCTCAAGCAAAAACCACAAGTGCTACAACTACTCGTAACTCGTATTGACACTCACAGATACGAGCTCATCTTTCTCGAGTGATAAAGAAGAAGAATACAAACATAATCTCATGCACTCAAATACAAGTCAAGCCAAGTGCACCCCACGCCATAGAGAATCCACACTACGGCGCCATAGCTAGGCGCAGTGAGGCTCAACTCGAGAAAGATGAGCCTCCCGCGCTTGCCGTGAAGATAACCACTCCAGGGCCTAAATCTGCCTTGATCCCTGGATTGACACTTGGGCTAATCCCAAATGTCAATATGTAAAAGCTAGCTATTTCCTAGCTAGTTTCACACTAGTGGTAAAATAAACTTGACAATTCACTTGTATACTAAGATGTAACGCCTTCACAGCCCGGCTGAGGTTATTTTTTCCTCTTGTACTCTTTGTCTTTATAAATATATTTGAGGGCTACTTTCCCTCATCTGAAGAAAAAAAAAAAAAAAAAAAAAAAAAAAACATATATATTCAACAATGCTTGCAATATTTGCAAAATAACCTAGGGATAACCTAGCTACATAACACAAGTTTGCGAGCTCCAAAAAAGTAATAATTGTTGACGAGCACAATCTACTTTCGACCCAACGGCTGATCTGCAAGTGCCACAAATGATGGGCCTTGGCCAAAGTGTCGTGCGCATACATATCGCTACACAACTACATCGCTGTCCAAAACCACACAACACATGTGCACACCACACACTAGTATACCACTAGTCTACCACTAGTCCAGCCACTAGTCCAACCACTAGGCTACAACTAGTCAGTCACTAGGCTGCCACTACGCTGCCCACTATGGCAGTCACTAGTCCACACAATCGCCCCCCTAGCTGGTGCTTAGGTCCCTCTAAGTCCAGGTAGCCACAAGATGTGATAGTGACCATAGCCTCACTAAGTCCTCCACCACTATCCCTACTACAGTCAAACTCGATAGATCAAGAGGCCGGGTGCAAGAGTTGCCCCATCGTTAGTCGCCGTCTTGCAACCTGTGAACTTGAGCTTGGGATCTCATGTATTGACTCCTATGAGCTTGGCCTCCCATGTCTTGTTAGCTGCCTCCAGTCATGTCCACTGCCACTATCCCAAGCAGTGTGGACACAACCAATCTCCGTCAGGAACCTTCTCAAGAGGTGGTGTCAAGCATCCCATATGCCAACCCCTTGAGCACCGATCACACACCAGCATGGTGGCTGCCCCTTTGGCAGACCCACAGAGCATGCACCTCAAACCTGCAGGTACCACTGCCAAGTTTGGGTCAACTCTGCCATCGACATTGGGAAGGTGACATGGCGCACAATTACGCACATGGTCTTTCCAAGTCATGCCATCCCGACCCTCTAAGATCAGGACCCCTGAGGGCAACACCTCTCGAACCCTCAGAATAACACGCCCTGCAGTAACATCCAGAGTCGTAGGAGCAGTCTGCTGCAAATAAACATAGTCACCAGGGCTAAACCTCCGAACCCCAGGACGATATCCTCCACCACGTATAGTGGCATACCTCAACGTATCACGGTGCTGTGCAATGGCAAGGTTCTCAAAAGCCATGGGCATGACTTTCTTGAACAACTCTGCACGCTGATCACATGCACGTACCCACACGTCCGGATCGTCAAGGTTAAGGACTTGAGCAGTGTCCCTACGAATGGCTGCAGGCAAATCCGGCTCTCGGCCAAAGAGAAGGAAATATGGTGAGAAGGAGGCAAGTGATGCTTGTTTGCTGAACCTGTAGCCCATGGCTAACCAAGGAACCTGAAGATCCCAATCTCCTAGGTGTCCCTTCTGCAAGCCATACTTGCGCAAACCCCTCTTCACCGTCTGAACAACTCTCTCTGCTAAGCCATCGGCCTCAGGATGATCCCGAGAAGTGGTGCGGTGGTCTATCAAGGCTTTATCACACAAAGCCTGAAACTCCCCCAAGAACTCTCTCCCTTGGTCCGTGAGTACCTCAGCTGGAGCACCAAATCGGCTAAGCACACGATCCAAGAATGCATACGCAGCCCCCTCACTAGCCTTGTCAGGCAATGGAACCAACTCAATCCACTTGGAGAAGTGCTCCACCATCACCAACACATATCTGTGGTGGCGCATAGTCAGTGGCAACGGTCCTGCGAAGTCAAGACTCCACCTGTAGCCCAATCCCATGATAGGTAAAGGATGCAACTGTGGTGTAGGGGCGTTGAATGAAGCACGCACCCTGTCACACACCATGCACCTAGCCACAAACTGTTGCACCTCTGTATGCATACCACGCCACCAATACTGCCCTTGCAGTAAACTGTGAGTGCGTCGCACTCCAAAATGCCCCAACTCCTCATGGGCATGCCGCACTAACCGTGCACGCTGTGTGGGGTGAGGCACAATCCTCACCCGACCATCCTCCCACACTCGAAGTAGGTGTATCCCCTCCCACTTGAACCTCTTGGCTCGTTGCAGGATCCGATCCCTCTCCCTGGCAGTCACAATGGCTGCCGTGTCTCCCGTGCGGAGGTAGTCCAACACAGCCGAATCCTCATGTATATCTCTGGCACCACCTAGCTCATCACTAGCCTCAGGGTCCTCAGACACTCCGTCTACAGTCATCCCTGTTGTAGGTCCAATCTGACCTCCCGATGCCAAGATACACAAAAATGCAGATGCGTGCCATCCCGGCACCATCTCCTCGTCCGTCTCACCATGCCACCGAGCTCCAGTGTCATCCTGCTGGCTCATGCATGGATTGCGACTCAATCCATCCGCATCCCGATTGACCAAACCCGGTCGATGCACAACCTGAAAGTCATACTCCTGGAGTATAAGTGCCCACCGTGCAAGCTTCCCCGTAAGCTTGTCTGACTCCATCAACCACTTGAGTGGCTGGTGATCCGTGACAAGGGTGAAAAGATTGCCGTATAGATAGCACCTGAAGTGTGCCACGGCCCACACTGCAGCTAAGCACTCTCCCTCATATGAGCTGTACTTAGCCTCTGCAGCGTTGTTCGAGCGGCTAGCGTAAGCCACTACGAACTCTCTTCCCTCATCATCCACCTGTGTGAGCACCGCTCCAAGCCCCAGCATGCTCCAATCCGTATGCAGCTGAAAGGGACGCCCCCTGATAGGTCGTCTCAAGATAGGCGCCGAGGTCAACCTCGCCTTGAGCTCTTGAAAAGCTCGTTCCTGCTCATCTTCCCACTGCCACTCCTGGTCCACCTTGGTCAGCTTGGTTAGAGCCTTTGCAATGGTACTAAATCCCTTGACAAACCGTCTATAATAGTTTGCCAACCCCATGAAAGCTCGAACTCGGCTCACATCCGTGGGGCGTGGAATTTGTGCAATGGCCTCTACCTTAGTCTGCTGTACCCCCAATCCTCCAGGATATATCATGTGACCCAGATACTCAATCTGGTTGTGGAAAAACTTGCACTTCCCCGGATGCAACTTCAATCCGTGCGCTCTCAAGCGCTCCAATACCACCTGAAGGTGTCTCTCATGCTCCTCCATCGTAACACTAAAGATGATGATGTCATCTATGTAGCACCGAGCAAAGTCCACCCCTGCTAGAATCCTATCCATGACTCTCTGAAACTCTGCAGGAGCATTCTTAAGCCCAAATGGTAAGAACCGCCACTGATATAGGCAATCCTTGCCGTGCTCATTGATCCCCCAGAATGTCGTCTTCTGCTTGTCCGCCTCCTTGATTGGCAACTGGTGATATCCGGATCGTAAATCCAAAGTGCTAAAGGCCTTAGCATGCCCGATGGCATCAAAGATCTCCTCTGGTGTTGGCATGGCATACTTATCGGACTTGGTCTGACGATTTACAGGCCGGTAATCACCGCACATACGTCTCTCCGTCCAATTGCCATAGACATCCTTCTTGGCTGGCATCACTGTGGCTGAAGCATACTCTCCACCAGAGAGCTCCACCAAACCTGCCTCCCAGAGATCTTGAGTCCTCATCTGAATCAAAGACCTCTCCATGTCACTGTATCTATAGGGTCTCCGAAAGATTGGCGTGTCAGTGGCCAACTCAATACGGATCTCTTGACCCTTCAGTGCTCCCAAGTCCTTCAAACTGAAGGCAAAGCAATTCCTGTAAGCCCTCAGGAACCGCCGTATACGTCGTCTCTCTCCTCCGGTGACAATGGGTCCAATGTCAGGCTCCCAATTGTCCTCCGTAACTACAACCTTAAGTCCAGTGGGCTTAGAGGTAGAGGACGCGTCCCGTGGTTGCTATGCTGCAACCTCTTGAGCAGTACTCCCTACCTGCTCAGTCAATGACAAGGCCTCATCCTGCCCCATCATCTCATCCTTGAGGACCTCCTCAACCCGAGAAGAATCCCCAACCTCATCCATCACAGCCGCCTTGGCTGCCAACTCCCTCTGAACCTCGAGCACCTCCCACGTGTGCCATGGATGCATGCACCCCGTGGTCCTCACATGCTCGCCCCCACTCACTGCCTGTACCGTCTCGGTAGGCAGAGAGACCATTGAGGGAAGTGTACTCCGCACTCTGCGTTGCTCAGCCAGAGCCAAGCTGATAATCCAGGTCAAGCAATTGAGATCCATTGCTTGCCCCAACACTTGACGACGTGATGCCTCAGAAAGAGACGACACCGCCGTGGTACCAGTGGTAAAACCCATTGCCCGCTCACGCTCGTCAGCATTAGGCTCCACTAACTGCTGCAACTGAGCATCCCACAGGAGGCCAGGTCCACTATCCCGGAAAGCATGCGATCCTGGGAAGCTGAGCAGTGTAGGTAATGCTGCTCGTGGTTGACCCACCTTGTTGACCACTGCCAAAGGCGAACGGTCATCGTGTCTCACACGCTGAGACTGCCTCCCTGTGTCCAGAATGTTATCCACTGTGAGATGTGCTGGCCGCTGCACCCCATCAAATGCACGCTTGAGCAGTGCGGGTGGCATCAAGTTAGTCCACCATAGCCGTGGACGATGAGCCCGTGACCCCACTGTAGCTGCATCTAGCAACACTGCTGACCCAAGCCACGACCGGACTTGATGCACACTGGCCATCACCCTGGCCCGAGAATCGCCCATCAGTGGCACATTCTCCAAGATGTATGCTGGAGATACAGCTTGATGAAGCTGCAAGTGGCGCAAAACCCGCACCATCTCCCAAAACAGACCCGACCTCGAGTCTCGCAATCCATTGCCATGCCCGGCTGATGAATGCCCTTGGCAGGGCCAACCTGCCACTACCAGATCAATGGAGCCAACCCGCTCCAAATCCTGCGCCCCCAGCAACGAAATGTCTGCTGGCAAGGCCTGCTGATATCCACGAATTGCAGACACCGACAACAACTCAGGGTACCGCTGCACCAACTGAGCAACATGGCGAAGTGAAACGCGTCGTGCAGTCTCATCCCTCTCCACATACAGGTAACGCCGAACTCGTACACCTGCCTGTAACACAGCAGCCAATCCGGTGCTGATCCCGCCAAACAAGTCCAGAAGACAAATGCCTTCATCCGGATACTGCCACACAATAGGTGTGGTGTCCAATGGAGACAATTGAGGTGGTCCTGGTGCAATCCCCACACTCTCCTCCTCTCCTGACGGTACAAAAGCCTCCACCCAGGCTTGTTGCACCCGTCGATCAGCATCCCGCTGCAAATCCTTGCTCGTGCCCCACAATGGAGTCTGAGCAACCATGGTAGGCAACTCCGCCATACCATACATGTCATCCTGCTCTCCCGGAGGTGGTACATCCTCTGAATGAGCATTGCCCTCAAGCAACTCTCTAGGCCAACTCACTGCCGCTGTGAATGCTGCTAGTGTCGGCATCTTGCCTCGCTGGGCAACCGCAACTCCTCCTATGAACGTCACAGGGAGCTGCACACGCCGGCCCTCCCCTGACTGCCATGCAGGCCTATAGGAAGCTGACTCCTCCCAAAAATCCAGGGTGAAGCCCATGGGGTACAACACTGCCCCACCAACCAGGACATCGTATGAGACTGCGTCTGTCACAATGGCCTTGGCTCGCATCACTGAGCCATCTGTAGGGTGATCCGGCCGTAGTCTGATAGCCAACTCACGCCGTGTCATGCCCCGAGCCTGCTCCGATCCTCCCAGAGACGTCTGTATCTGGAAAGGACAAGGCTCCATATCCGCCTCCGTGAGGCCCAAGCCTGCAATAGCAGCTCTGCCCAGCATCAATGGCTGAGCTCCCGAGTCCAACAAGACCCGCAGTGGCCGGTACCTCTTGCCTGCCGGTCCACTCAAACAGAAAATGCCATCCTGGTTGTCTAACATGACAACTCCAGGTGTCACCATGGCGCGCTCAATGGCTGGCCTAGCTGGCAGCTCCATCAACCTGGCAGCTGCAGCTTGCCATGGCGCCGCCGTGGCAGTCTTGACCCTCAAATCCGAGGATCCCTCCGGCACTACACCTCCCACTATCTCCGCAGAAGATGAAGTAACCTCCCCACTCTCACAGAGTGTAGCTGCCAGCCTGAACACCTCAGCTGGTCTTACCCCCGGCGTCGCAATCATGGTAGCCGAGAACAATGGAGCCTGGCACACAGATGTGGCCGCTCCTAGCAGCACACTAGCTGCCGTAGCCTTGGCAACACTAGGTAGTGGTGCTACCCGTGTAGCTCTCCCCAATGGCATAGTAACCTCCGCCTCGGTAACAGTCGGGCGAGAACTAGGTGCCATGGATGGCGTCGACACTGTCTCCGCCAATGTGAATGACTGAGGAAGCCTAGCCTGACGGCTTGCCTCCCCACGCTGTGGATCCAACTCCACCTCTGCACCTCGTGGCTCAGGAACTCGTGCTGCTCCTCGAGTCACGGCTGCAGCAGACTCCACCTGCACTAGTGGTAGTGCTGCTCCACACATGAATCCCATGCCTCCCATATCTCCTCCCTCAGGAGCAGGAGGTGGACCATCCGGCCTTAGAGCCGGTACCACCTGAGCTGTAGCCATGGCAGCGAGCCTCTGCTCTAGCTGCTGAAGCCGGTTGGCCATGCCTTGGTCAACACCCTGACCTCCGCGTCCTTGGCCACGTTGAGCTTGCCCTTGGCCTCGTGGCTGGCCACCTCGTCCCCTCTGGGCTGCTCCACCTCGCCCCCGGCCACCATTGTTCCCTTGGAACTGGCCTGGGCGCAACTCAGGATGCAAACCATAACACTGAGCCTCTCCATGCCCGTGTTTGCCACAATGCCCACACTGTAACTGTGCAGGCTGTGCATGTGCCGGCCCTTTGCCTCCCTCTGGACAATCCTTCTTGACATGGGGTCCTCCACATGTCCAGCACACCACATCCGCCCGTTGTTGGCCAGCAAATGAAGGGAGAGACCCCTGCATCTGAGGTCCTCTCTGCCCTTCCCTGAGCTTCACCTGAGCCCCCTTGTTGCCTTGAGCACGTTGAGGTAGTGGTTGGCTAGGAGCACCACTACCCCGTGGTGTCTCCTTAGCAAATCCCACCATGACCACTCGTTCCTCCACCATGTTGAGCTCTATCCGCTCTGCCAGCAAAAACACATTTGCTAAGGTGGGTTGGGCCGCTTGTAGGAGAGTTGCATCCCGCACCCTTCTCCTCAGCTCCTTGTCCAATATCCCATACCAGAATTGGACTGCCTGAGCTTCCGTAACCCCTTGGGTTACATTTATCAAGCGCCTCATGCGAGTGAAAGCCTCCCTCAAGCTCTCGGTCGGCTTCCGTTGGAACTCTTGCAAGCTCCGCAACTTCTCTGTCCTCACCCCTTGGTAGTTCCCTCTCAACTCTTCGAAGAACTCCACAACAGGGTTGAAGGCAGGCACGGGTGCTAGTGCTGGTGCGGTAGTGGCTTGGGTGGACGTCGTAGCTACTGTACCACCAGTCCCACTGCTGCTTGCTGAAGCTGCCGGTGCAGCGGCAGGTGTAGCCACTGCCCTCGTGGCTCTAGTGCCCCTAGTGATGGAGACATAGTCGGGTGACCAGTACATCCTCCACTCCTCGATCTCAACCTCATGCCCCCGCCTGAACTCATGGTAATCATCCATAGGCGGCCCCTCAAGGTGCTGAAACAGCCCCTTCCATGCCATGAAAGGCGTAAATAGTTGTGGATTGCGCATTTGCTGCAAATCACACCAACTATCAAACTCTTGGATAAAATCATCCAACTCGATGGTGCCCACCGCCCCAGAGTACCTTCGTGGCCCCTTGGTAGCTCCATACATCTCCTCCATTGTGTCCCACAACAATGGCAAAGAAACAACTTGCACCGCCGGTATGAGTCCTCCTGATTCACAATCCGAATCAGAACCTTCCGTAGAAGACACAGGAGGTGAAGGTGGCCTAAACCGCACACCTCGTCTCGTGTACCCACTAGTATCGCTAGTGCTCGAACCGGCACTGTCCCCAGCAACTAGTGGCACCTCCGTGTTGACACTCAACCGGTCATGAACATGTCCCTAACCCCCTCTCCACAAGGTAACCGGGTAGAGAACCTGTTGCGGCTTATGGTTTGGAATACTAAGTTCCTAACATAGCCTACACCTGTACCTGCATCCACCGCAAGCACTCCTATGGTTGGCTGGTCATCACCTCCAACCTCACCACAAGAGAAACAATGATGGTCTGGCTGGTCATCACCCCAGCCTCACCATCGACAGCATGCTCTAGGACTGGCCGGTGATCAAATCCGGACCAATCACCTATAAAAACAAGCGCCCACACAAAACTAGCATGGCGCACAGTCAAGCATGCAGGTATGGAGGGGATCCAAACACAAGAAATCAGATCGACAACTCCCCCACACCAAAAACAACTCCACGGTGTTGCTCCTGCAAGGACACCCCAGCCCAAACCCGGACTGACTCTTGCCTCCACCTACGGAAAGGTCTTGGCCTAATGAGAGGGTGGAAACTACGAGGAAGAGAAGCTAAAGCAATGCCTAACCCCAGCATGCTCTCATCCCAACACTCTGCCTCTCCTCTCTACCCTCACTTGCATGACCATGGGAATATCATGAAGATACTCCTCAAACCGCCCTCCACGAGCTTCAAAATTCGGCCTTCCAGACCACATGCCAGTCCTTAGGCAGTCCACCAGTGCCTCCACGAGTCAGCACAGGCCGTCCACAGGTCAACACGGGCCACCACAGACCAGCACAGGCCCACACAGCTCACTGGTCACAGCCGTCACAGTCCCACAGGCCACTGGGCACAGCCTGTCACAGCCCTCAAAGGCCTCAAGCACGGCCTGTCACAGCCCCTCACAGCCCCTCACAGCCCCAAAGGCCATGGGCACGGCCTGTCACAGCCCCTCACAGCCCGTCACAGCCCCAAAGGCCTCAGCACGGCCTGTCACAGCCCCTCACAGCCCGTCACAGCCCACAAGCCCTGGGCACGGCCTGTCACACAGCCCCTCACAGCCCGTCACAGCCCCAAAGGCCTCAGGCACGGCCTGTCACAGCCCCTCACAGCCCGTCACAGCCCCAAAGGCCATGGGCACGGCCTGTCACAGCCCCTCACAGCCTCAAGGCCCCAGGCACGGCTGTCACAGCCCTCACAGCCCTCACAACAACCCAAAGGCCATTGGCACGGCCTGTCACAGCCCCTCACAGCCCGTCACAGCCCCAAAGGCCATTGGCACGGCCTGTCACAGCCCCTCACAGCCCGTCACAGCCCCAAAGGCCATGGGCACGGCCTATCACAACCCGTCACAGCCCGTCACAGCCCCCAAAGGCCTCAGGCACGGCCTGTCACAGCCCCTCACAGCCCGTCACAGCCCCAAAGGCCATGGGCACGGCCTGTCACAGCCCCTCACAGCCCGTCACAGCCTCAAAGGCCTCACACCCTGTCACCCCAGCCCCTCACAGCCCGTCACAGCCCCCAAGGCCATGGGCACAGTCTGTCATAGCTCGCCACAGCTGTCACAGCCCATCACAGCCCATCACAGCTTGCCACAGCCTGTCACAGCCCGTCACAGCCCCCAAAGGCCAAGGGCACAGCCTGTCACAGCCCGTCACAGCCCCACAGGCACACTCCCCCCAGCCTCAGGTCACAGCCTGTCACACACACCGCACATCCCGTCACACAGCCCCAAAGGCCACTGGGCACAGCCTGTCACAGCCTGACACAGCCCATCACAGCCCCACAGGGCACAGGGCACAGCCTGTCACAGCCCATCACAGCCCATCACAGCCCATCACAGCCTGTCACAGCTTGCCACAGCCTGTCACAGCCCGTCACAGCCCCACAGGCCAAGGGCACAGCCTGTCACAGCCCATCACAGCCCGTCACAGCTCCACAGGCACAGGGCACAGCCCCTCACAGCCCCATCACAGCCTGTCACAGCTTGCCACAGCCCATCACAGCCCGTCACAGCCCCACAGGCCACTGGGCACAGCCCTCACGCCCGTCACAGCCCACACAACACACAGCTGCCTACACACAGCCTGACACGCAGCCTGTCACAGCTGGCCACAGCCCCTCATCACAGCCCGTCACAGCACCAGCCCACAGGCCACTGGGCACAGCCCGTCACAGCCCGCCCGTCACACAGCTCGCCACAGCCTGACACAGCCTTCCAGCCCACAGGGCCAGGGCACAGCCTGTCACAGCTTGCCACAGCCTGTCACAGCCCCACACATGGCCGCTCTGGCAGTTTAGCCATTTCTCCAAGGGGTTTAGCCACGCCAAGCTAGGGTTTGTGTCTCTTGGACTCTAGGCTTCTTTCCACCGAGCTATGGTGGCTGTGAGGAAATCAGCAAGGTATCCTTGCTCTTTCGGCTCCCACACACCACCATAGTAGCCCTAAGCCATGAGGTGGTTGCCACAAACCAAGCCTTCTTTCTCACTTAGCCTCCCCAAACACGCCACTAAACTCAATGGCAAACAACCAAGCCCTGCTGGTTCCCAGCCCTTGTGAGCACTCATTCAAGCACTCTCATTGGCCATAACATCTGTCTTAGAGCCTATTCCAGCCTCTCTACATCTGTTGCTTCAAGAGTTGCGCTCCCTTCAAGCTTGAAGTTGAAA
This sequence comes from Takakia lepidozioides, assembly GCA_030704615.1. Lineage (NCBI taxonomy): Eukaryota > Viridiplantae > Streptophyta > Takakiopsida > Takakiales > Takakiaceae > Takakia > Takakia lepidozioides. The sequence goes on from CM060731.1 coordinate 64,467,107, forward strand.
CCCCAACTCACATAGGCCCTACAAGTGCTTTTCTTTCACTCCACGTGGAAACCAGCCCTAGACCTTCCGTTCTAGTTCTCTAAGGCTTGAAAACAAGAGCCTCAATGGGCTGAAGGCATGCTCCACACATGCCCCACTCTCACCATAAGAGAATCAGCTCCTTTGCTTCATTTCTTGCACCCACAAACCTGAAAATACAAGCTTCAGCAGGCTGAAAGCATGCTCTACATGCCCTACAGGGAAACCAGCCCGCCCCTTCCTTCCTTCCTTGCACTCCCACACCTAAAAGTGCAAGCCTTCACCAGGCTGATAGCATGCTCCACACATACATTGCCCTCACATAAGGGAAGTCAGCCCTTCCCTCTTCCTTGCTTGCCCTCCAAGCTTGAAGATGGAAGCTTCAATGAGCTGAATACATGCTCCACACATGCAACCTCTTCACACAAGAGATATCAGCCCCCTATCTTGGCTCCTTGGCTCCTTGATGCTCTCTAAGACAAGACTAAGCACTCCACAGCCTTTGCCAAGCTCCTGAAACCCTAAGGCTTACATTTCCAGCCACAAGACACTTCTCTTGTGGTGCAAGAGCTCTTCTTCCAAGCTCTGAAACCCCAGGTTCACATTCCATGGCCTTGCCGCACCTCTTAGCTCCTGTTCCAGCCCTGCTCTTGCCATGACAAGAGCCCTCTCAATGCTGAAGCTCGAGATTGGAACCCAATCTCACCATACTCCACAAAGTGCATTGATTTGCCCCAAGCCAAATCAGCCCTTTCGCTTGGTCTTGCAATCCTTCACACAATGAAAGCTCGCATTCCCAGGTCCAGTTCTCAGCTTTGCCACCAAAGCCACTATAACCTGCTCTTGACTGGTCCTCTTCCCAATCGTGCTTGCTCATGCATGTACACAATCTGAAACCATCAAGGTGCTCTGGAATTACCTGCAGCATGGTGCTTTCATCTCTGAAGCTGAAGATCGAATGCCAAGGTCTACCACCTTGTAACCCACATCGCCTCCGCTTCTAACAACCAAGAGCTCCATGGTGCTCCTTGCATAACAACTTGGTTTCTCTCAATCTCAAGCAAAAACCACAAGTGCTACAACTAACTCGTATCTAGCACTCATAGATACGAGCTCATCTTTCTCGAGTGATAAAGAGGAAGGATACAAGCACAAGCTCATGCGAGCTCACAAAGCTGAAGCATAAACTCATGCATATATAACCTCATCACTCAAATACAAGTCAAGCCAAGTGCACCCCACGCCATGGGGAATCCACACTACGGCGCCATAGCTAGGCGCGGTGAGGCTCAACTCGAGAAAGATGAGCCTCCCGCGCTTGCCGTGAAGATAACCACTCCAGGGCCTAAATCTGCTTGCCCCCCTGGATTGACACTTGGGCCAATCCCAAATATCAATATGTAAAAACTAGCTATTTCCTAGCTAGTTTCACACTAGTGGTAAAATAACTTGACAAAAGCTTGAATAGGCATCAGTAGGCCTAGCAGGGTGGTGCCAATCAATTACCTCCCAGGTCTCAAGTGAGGTGGCCTAATGGGTTGGCTAGGTAATTATCCGTCAGGGATATACCTTTTGAAGTGAATACTTACCTACCTGCCATGCAAGGATATCTACACCCTAACAATTCGATGATTAATAGATAATTACCCTTTGATTATTATTATTATTATTCCAGAACAGGTGGGTAAGCAAAAATGTCGGGTCTAGTTGTAGTTAAATGATTATACGATTATACCATGATGTCCAGGTATATGATATATCCACACAACACTAAACCAGTGTTGTGCAGGTAAATCGATTTTTGCTTATCCTCCAGGTAAGGGTAAATAGAAATCAGAGGATTATTTATCCTCTGGGGAAGGGTAAATTATTTGTATGTCCATTTATTTATCCTCCGGGTAAGGGTAATTTTTTTACATGTCCATTTACTTATCCTACGGGTAAAGGACAACGGCCAAAAATTTGACCGGATAAGGATAAATACCGGGTAAGGATAAATAATTTACCCTTTTTATACCCGCCGGGTAAAAAAGCATATATAGTTTTAAACTAATTAATTAAGGTAATCAATTTTTGGTCTATTTTTTGGCTTAGTATAAGGCTGATATGTTGTATCATATGTAGTGAATAATATCATGAGCTTGTCTCTTTACATCAAAGATAATAATCAAACAAAACCAAATAAAACCATGTACGAGTGCCTCGTCCACTAAACTAGTGCCTCCGAGATCCAAGTAAAGATAATAATGAAACAAAAAAAAATATGACAATGCAATGTAATATATAATTTCAAGGCTTATGGCTAATAATATGACATAATCACTATATTATCTCTATGAAGTGCTAAAGATACACAAGGAGGAAGAAGTGCCAAAATACATGATAGTACCCTACATTTAATTAAGTTTACCCTTTTATATACTCTCAAACATTTAAATTTTGAAGTTTAAGGTAACAAACTATCTTTTGAGAGAAGAGATTCAAGGTCATATTGAGATGAACTTGACTCCAGCTGAAGGTTAAAACATGGATGAGTTTAGAAAGAAGAAGCTCAGAGCTCTCACTATTATCAATCTCTCTCTTTCTGATAAGATCATCCACTATATCTCCCACTTGACTAAACCAAAGGCAGTTTGGGATGCTCTTGTCCAGGTGTACGATAACAAATCATCATCTAGGCAAATGGCAGTAAGGAATAAGCTTCAGAACATGAAAATGACTGAAGATACTTCAATGGAAGAATTCCTTGAAACCATCACTAGTCTTTGTTGCCCAACTTGCTAGCTTTGGTGAAGAGATCGAGGAGCACATTGTGGTAGAGACCATTCTGAATGCATTGCCCGATTCATACCTTGCTTATAGAGATTCCATCATGGATCAGAGGGAGCTCGCAGATTTTGCAGAACTCACTTCAAAGTTGCTACATGAGGAAAGTCGAAGAGAGCTACGAGGACGCAAATTGAACCAGAACGAAGTCCTGTGGGTGAAGTTGAAACACTTCAATCACGCGTATAAGAGTACTCGGGGGGCTAGACTTACCTCGACTATGAAATCATCAACGGGTACCTGCAACCGATGTGGTAAGGAGGGTCACTGGGCGAAGAAATATTGTTTGGTGCCATATGACGAAATCATCCGATCTCCATCCCAACAGGCCAACGTTGTGGAGGACATGCCAGAAGAATCTGATGATGAAAATGGCGGTGATGTTGTCAAAATGCTTGAAATGGCGATGGCGGCACAGTGCACTTGACACACACGTTGTGTTTCTTCTCTCCAAGGGATAGACATGCATCATGGATTATGGACTCGAAGGCAAGCAAGCATGACACAGACAACTCCAATATTTTTCATAATATTGAAGTAGGCAGCAACAATACTTCTAGTGTATGCTCTGCTAGTGGCACTTATCACTCAGTGAAAGGGAAATGCCACACAAATGTACTCTAAAATGGATCAATAAAGTGGATTACAGATGTTTTGTACGTGCCTCGTATGACGAAAAATCTCTTATCTGTTGGTGCTCTAGCTGACAAGGGTCATCTTGGAATAAAAGATTCTCGAAAATGTCTATTTGTAGATAAGAACCAGCCTCACAATGTTGTTCTTCAAGGAATACGAGTTAAATCCACTGATCTAGTATACAAGTTGGATTCAAATGAGCAAACTCTCCATGCGATCAACTCTGTAAAATCTAATGAGATTGCTAGATTGTGGTATAAGAGACTTGGTGTTAGGGACGAGAACATGACTGAACTTAAACAAGAGATCAGATTAGAGATATAAGACTAGACAATAAGTCAGGGTCGGTGTGGCCAAATACATTATGGATAAATATGAATCAAGATGAATATGTAGTCTTTACAATAAGGACAAGAGTACAAGATACTGGAACTAGAGTACTGGAATACTGTGTTAAGTTATTTTACCACTAGTGTGAAACTAGCTAGGAAATAATTAGCTTTTACATATTGACATTTGGGATTGGCCCAAGTGTCAATCCAGGGGTCAAGGCAGATTTAGGCCTTGGAGTGGTTATCTTCACGGCAAGCGCGGGAGGCTCATCTTTCTCGAGTTGAGCATCACCGCGCCTAGCTATGGCGCCGTAGTGTGATCACCATGGCGTGGGATACAACTTGGCTTGACTTGTATTTGAGTAGAGGTTATATATGCATGAGATTATATTTGTATTCTTCTTCTTTATCATTGTGTGGACTAGTGACTGCCATAGTGGGCAGTATAGTGGCAGTATAGTGGCAGCCTAGTGACTGACTAGTTGTAGCCTAGTGGTTGGACTAGTGATATACTAGCGTGACATGTGTTGTGTGGTTTTGGACAGCGATGTAGTTGTATATAGCGCCTAAAGGAAGCGTAAATCATGGTGTCTCTTCACCCTGAACTATTAGTGCCTTCCCCATGGTGGAAGGTGGGCACCTTTGTGACACCTATTGGTGGATCGAACAAACCCCCCAAAGGGTTGCCACTACCTTAGGTGGACACCTTGGTAATGCCTTCCGCCAGGAACCACGGACACCTTTGTGACACCAATTAGTGGATGGAACCCACCCCCGAAGGGTTGCCACTACCTTAGGTGGGCACCTTTGCGACACCAATGGGTGGTTTGAACCCAACCCCCAAGGGTTGCTGCCTTCCGGTAGGAAGGTGGACACTTTTGTGACACCAATCGTGTGGTTTGAACCCAGCCCCCATGGGTTGCTGCCTTCCGGTGGGAAGGTAATAGTCTGGTTTGAACCCATAACCGATTCAACTGCTTTTTTGGTAATTTGTGCCCAATACCGCTGGGCTATATCTTCGGCGCTGTCTTGAGCAGATACTGTAATTGAGTGTCTCTCTAGCAACTCGACTGCTTTCTTGTGCATCTCGATCTCTTGCATCTCCAGTGCTTTCTCTTGGATCTCGAGTTTTTTCTTTTGAAACTCGAGTGCTTTCTCTCTCATGACTTGTGTATATGGTTCTAAAATTGCCTCGAATATATTCCCATCCTCGAGTGCATTCTCTTTAAACACTTGTACATGAGCCCCCACTATCGTATCGGGACTGTCAATGCCTGAAAACAGGTTGCCATCTAAATTGATGTTTGATAGACCTGGCATATTCGGTAGCTGTCCGGGAATGAAATCTGTCAAATCGTTATGGGCCAGGTTTAGAACCTGTAGGCTTCGAAGTTCTCTAAATTCTGGAGGGATGCTGCCCGTCAACCGATTTCTGGAAAGATCCAAGTATGACAGGTTGTGGCAGTTACCAAGCCACGCGGGTACTGAACCTGCAAGCTGATTAGATCCCACATGAAACGTGACAATGTGTTGCAGGGCAGCGAGTTCCTGTGGAATTGAACCACGCAGTGCGTTGAATGAAAGGTCGATCGTCTGCACATCAGCGCGTATTTGTGAGGACCTCACAGAACACTTTGGTCGTATCCACAAGTTTTTGCTTAAATTACAAGTTTGGATTCTGCATTGAATCTTCGTTGCGTGTACTTGATATTTCAATTATTTCAAACTCTTTTATGTGCATAAATGCCGATTCAAATCTTTAGATGTTATAGTGGTATAAGAAAGTAGACCAAAAACGATTGTCAAATTGGGACAAGGGAACTGACCTCCAAGTTGTGGCAATTAGAGAGCGAAGGTGGTATGGGGCCAGTGATTCCACAGTGAGCCAGATTCAGACTTCTCAACTTCTGGAGATTCCCCAACTGATCTGGAATATAATTACCTCTTAACTTGTGATTCCAGCTAAGATCAAGCTCCTGCAAAAGTACAAGTATTAATTACGTTATATCAGGCTCCGCTTGAAGCGCTAATTGTTAATTCCTAAGCAAAGGGCTCCCCATCCGCTGACCCTGGTTAGTGCACTCAGGGCAGCTATAGCAGCATCAAGGGCTGTTTCAGGGCATTTGTGTGTCATTTTCGATGTCACAAGTCACAACGTCGCTTGATGATATTCGCATAAACGTTAATCTACATCTCTCAACCTGTTAGGTGTTACGATCACCAATTTTTTTTTTACTCATCCAAGTTTGACTGTCGTCTGGCCAGGAACACTCATCACCAGGTTGAGCGTGAAGAAGTATGAATGAATTTCTTGAGAAGCCCAAAATGTGTAAAGTAAATTATGTCCTTAACTAGTGAAAGGGAGCCTTTCCTTTCACAAGGAGCTTGTGACAATACTACCGACAATCCATCTTCGCACAAAGATTTAGAACATCATGTTTATCAAAGAAGAAAGTCAAATCACTTATGTAGACAGCGAATTGACTGGGAAACTGATAATAAACCCATTTCGTACTTGGACAAGAAAGTACTAACTTACCTCCAAGCTGGTGCAGTAAGCGAGCTCAAAAGGTATGACGCCATAGATTTCACAAGCAACCAACTTCAGACTTCTCAATTTCCTGAGATTCCAAAAGAGGTTGGAATCAGACCTGATATGCCATTCCGGCTAAGATCAAGCTCCTGCAAGCTGCTACAGAGGCCTAGCTCCGGAGGGATGGACCCAACAATATTATAATTCACGGAAAGGTTCAGGTGTTGTAGATTGAGAATATTTCCTATCTGGGGAGGGATGCTTCCAGATAGAGCGTTATCACTCAGGTCCACATGTTGTAAACTAGATATGGACCAAAGCCTGGAACAAATCACCCCTGACAATCCTAGTCTCGAAAGAGAGAGCTCTGTAACTCGTCTATCAGCATTGCAAGCAACCCCTGTCCAGTTGCAAGGAGACATATCAGTGGCGACCCAATCGGAGAGTTGGTTGTGGGCCAGTCCCAGCCCCACCTTGAAGTCCAGCAGGGCCGCCATGTCTGAGCCTCTCACACCAACCGGCCACCATCCACCGCAACACAGTAGCAGCACCGCCATGAACAAGGAAAGATGCGAGAAGAGCTGTGTAGCTGATATAGTAGCCATCGGCGGACCCGCCATATTCCAATATATTCTTGTAAGCTTGCCTTTGATCTTTCTACACCCTCTCACCCTCAATCCACCTCCAATCCACAATCTAGAGAACCAAAGTCCAGTTGCTGTTGATGGATTCGCTACTTTTTTACCACAAATTTGGAATGTTGCAAGGAAATTGAAGGAATTTATCAAGCAAAGACGAAGTGATGAAATCACCAATCGCCCCCCCCCGAGTGAGAGGGACGTCAAGGGTAGGCACGCCAAGTCCTTCACTCACACCAGATTGCTCTTCATTTGCTAGCTTATCTTGCTTATAAAGGCTTTGTTTCTGCCTGAGCCTGCCCTGGCAGGTGTCCTGCTGTGATGCACAATTTTTCCTAGCAGGCAAGTTCGCTCTCAGTTCTCTGTTTACATTTGGATGGCTGGCCGCCAAGATCTTTGTCGCTAGTCTGTATCTTCTACGGACATGTCCGTCCTCTTCGTGGAGATGTCGGCGAGGGTCGGTCCCGGTAGTCCAGTGCAGACGGGAGAGATGATTGATAAAATGCGCAGTTCCCAGAACGACGAGGACGGATGAACTGGTTTGGCTCCGCAGATAGACGGATGACACTCGTTCATTCGTGCTTCCTCCAACAGACGATCTCTGCCCTTCGACTCGGATCGATCTGTTAGGCAACATCCTCCGATGAAAGTGACCCTTTTGACTTTTGATTTCATCCACCCCTGTTCTCGTTTTGCGTTCATCCAGGACAGCTTCAGATGCCAGACTTACTTTGAAGGAATGTCACAGCCTGTCCATCACAAACACTCTCAGCACTGAAACACCTTGAGGATCTACTCCCAAGTCTTTTGCAGATCATCACTCCAGTGCGCATACCCGATCTTCGGAAGATTAGTAAACTGAAGTGGTACAATTGACTGGATGCTGGTTGCAAATGAAGAATTACAGAACCTGAGCTAAATGTGTCACTAAATTCCTGCAGCATTGCTGCCATGGATCTTCTGCCAGATGTCGAAGCAGAACAGGAATGTCCAGTGTATTAGTAGTCAATATACAAGGATGAGACATGAGACGACACTGTTGTGACTAAATGGAGCCAGCACACCACACTTGCAGCTTGAGGTTGAGTAATTCCATGTGTCCATTCTCACAGGACTGTGCTTCCAATATTCTTCAGCACACTGTAATACAAACACCTTCACAAACATCATTTCTTCAAAACGGAGCATAGACAGGCCACCTGCACATATGGATGATCAGCTGCAGCGTTTCACTTTACAGTTTTGACACAAACCGATCACCAATCTCTGTTTAAATTGGACACTCCGAAACCGTTACTTCAATCAGAAAGTACACCTTCAATGGAAACCAGCCGCATAAATCAGCAAAAGTACATACCTTGCCATGGATAACAAACCAGCAGTCATCTTCTTTCTTGTGTTCTGCAACCTGCTCGAGGGTGAAGGACTTCCCCTTCTCTGCCATGCCGGAACACTTCACCAGATCCTCCAGATCCTCCTCAAGCAGGCGCACACCCTGTGGTTTTCGCCCGGAATCCACACACTTGCACATCTAATCACTCGCAGGGGATGAAATCGGACCACATATTGCCTTCCTGAGCACGAATGATATCAGACACGCACAGAAAGACGTAAAACCAGATTCCAGCCCTCCTAAAGCACGAAACGAGACACAATAGAGAACAGAAATGTCGTCCGCTTGCCTATAAAACGCAAGCGCAGCGCACATGTATAGTATTTATGTGTATGTATATAGATAGAGAGATCGCACTATAATTTACGCTTACTCCGGAGGAGTCCTCCTCTTTCTTGCTTGTGCATAACCTAGGTGATCCTGGGTTCAATCCTTCAGCATGTTCCTTCAAACCGTCCATTGGCCCTCGATGGCCTCTGTGTAGAGCAGTAGGCTCTGTAAATTCACTGGACGTTAAAGAAACTTCATCTTTATGTTTTTGAGAGAGAGAGAAAAGACGAAAAGACGGGTGTTTGAGTCTTTTTTACAAACTCTTTGTTTCCGGATTTGCAAATTGAGTTTTGAGGGATGATGGTCATCGCAATGTAGATCATTCATGGAGTCTTGGGAAGCTCGGGGAACACCTCTATCCCGGTAGGAGCCTAGGAATAATGCTCTCCCTGTTTTTGGTGGGAGCTGCGTGTGAGGCAGAGTTTTGAGCAGCGGTGGTCATCGCACTTGTGGAGTCCAAGGAAGTAAGGGGGGAAGCAAGGGAGGAGACGGGGCGGAGGTCATAACCACAATCGCACCGCCAAATTTGACATTTCAATAAGAGTAAACAAAACTCTTGTTTGTCTACGGTGTATCTCCACAATATACAATTACATTATGAACAGATGCGGAGTAGATTACAACAATGGACCATAATGTGATTTGTTTATCAGCTTCATGTTCTTGATTTGTTTGTTGGCTCCTCCCTCAAGAAGAGACCACGCATCAGTTTTGAAAAAGTGGGATGATCCTGACATACCTACACCCGATCTTACCTACAACAAGGATATAACATCCTCGGATAAGCCCTATATTGTAGATAAACCTGCCCTAGTTAGCGGTGCATGTTAATACTGATGAGCTCCATAAACGTGTAGTTAATGAGGTGTGTATCACATTAATTGAAGTCAAGAGGAAAAGATGAGGAGTTCGACTCCTTCTAAAACAACTTTTTGAACATGTAAACAACTAGGATGAGAAAGGAACAGCCTAAACAACTAGGATGAAAAAAGAAATGCACAGTAATAATACCTTAATAGCAGTCAAGATCATTCAATATGATGCAGAAAAGTTTATATATACATATATTTATATACTGTAGTGAACGCATCCCTCTCGCTGCCTTCCCCCTTGCAGGGGGTGGTGGATGAAATGGGAAATGTGCCTTGGCATTTTCCCGCCACCAAGGCCGCTTCTATTGGCTTTAAGGAGCGTGATGCCAAGCGCACCGGCTTGGCCCATCATCTAGGTTTCACATGTTGATAACACCTTCTAAAAGACCTTGTCAGTTCTGATATCATGTAATACATCGCCTGCTGATACCTGGCACAAATCTCCTGAAATGCTAGTCCCCGATCTCCATGCTAACAAAAGGGAACCACACTAGATATATGTGGACACTGGTGTGGTTGATGTCTAAGGAACTACTTTCTTGTCAGTGCAGGGTCCAAAAGCGTTCTGAGCTACATTTGGTACTAACAAAGCTTTAGACGTCCCCAGCTGGCAGGGATTGAGGGGAAATCAATGTGAGTGAGCATCCATGATTCTTGTCAAAAATCACATAAAGCCATTGTGACTTTGGTCTGGTGCGCTTACTGCATGGCCTGCTGCGCCTCCTGCATCTGTTTCTGCATGGCCTGTTGTGCCTGCTCCATCTGCTCCATCTGTTGCTGCATGGCCTGCTGCGCCTCCTGCTGCTGCTACATGTTCTGTTGTATACCTGTCACGGCCGTCATCAATTGGGCCTGGGTTCCCTGGAATTGCAATATTCCCTCTCCTACCTTAACACACATGTTCACAAGTCGGGGGAGTTCGTCCCCAATAGTTGTGCAAGCTTCCTTCAACACCACCATGTTACGTTGGTCATCCATCCTGCATGCACTAAAGTAGGTAAGAATCTCCACAAGATATCTCACAAGGTCGGGACAAACTACGTTTGTGTGTGAGGGAGAGAGAAGATCCAACACGACCAAAGAAGAAAAGAGTACACCTATTGTCGGGGGGAATTAGGCTGATAGCCCACCTACAGCATTTTGAGCGCGCTATTTGGTGAAACGGCTAGCTACGGTCTGCACATTGTTGTGCAGAGCGACAATTCAGAGTCACACAGAGACGGACGTTCTTATTATACGTCAATGGCGGTGACGAATTGCTTACAACATAGTCCCAACGGCAACGAATACCTCCCGGAGCTTGCAGGGTTGTATCCAGTATCCACCAGGGTACAGAATCTTAGGCCACAAACAAATAATTCAGTTCTTGCAAGTGATGAGCAAAGCATGTAACAGGCCTCAGATCCTTTGCGAACAGGTTTGATAAAGTGAGTCTACGTCTCACTTGGGAAGAACAAACTATCTGTCAACAAGGATTTGACATTGCTGTTGGCACGATGATTTTTCATAGTCTAGATTGTGCAAATGTTGAAGTCTGCAGCGCTGGGGTGAAGAAGAGGGAGAAGCTAGAGGTCGACGCCGCTGCGTTCAGCCTGGACGGGAGATGGAGATTCAAACACTAGGGCCAGTATAGGGTTTAGGGTTTAGGGTTTAGGCCACATGTAAATTCTACGCAGTGCCCATGTGGCGAGAATAATGAGGTGGCAGGGTTTAAAGAATGGCTATGAACAGGTGTCAAGATATAGCGGGTCCACTTTGGAAAAATTAGGCCTATGATATTGAACTATTGGCAATTTTTGGCTTTTGTTTTCTGCACAATGCACGTGAATGGCTAGGGTTTAGGGTTTAGGGTTTAGGGTTTAGCAAAGCAAGCAAGCTGAAAGCCAACCTGGGAGATGAGTATGGCAGTGTGAGAGTATGGAGGAGAATGCAGACGGTGAGAATGCCAGATACATATGACTTGCAGGTGTGCGATGACGGGGATTAAGCAAAGGGAGATCGAGTTGCAAAGGGATGATCGTGGATCCTAACTTACATTCTTGGAGACACAGGTGACAGGGTTGTCTGAACAGAGGGACCTGGATAGTGCTCACAAAAAAATAGTGATCCTGCACGGGGATTTAATGGATCCATTGTACTTGAAAGACTTGTGTTGCTGCAACAGAGCTGTTTGCTAGCTCTTTTAGGAAGTCTGTCGTGAACGAGGCTCCATTGCTAGTAAGAGATTGTCGTGAAGGAGAAGTCAACGGCTTCTAACGCAACATAGAAGCAAGTCAATCTCGCAGAAGACAGCATAGTTTTCATAGTATGTAGGTCTCTCTGATCATGAAGACCTGCAAATGAAGCCATCACATTCATGAATTAAATAGAGATTCCAAGTTCTTTGTTTGCAGTCCATAACACAGGGGAGCTCTCAAGTATTCTCACACTAGGTGGATTCTCATGAAGAAATGGTGATCACAAAAACAATATGGATCTTTGTAATAGACTTGCCAATGAATTCATCGATCTCATGGTTTCTCAATCGTATGCAGTATGTCGAAGGTCACTACCGCTGAGCGAGGAAATGAGCGTCAGTCGGAGGTCCCTATCCCGTCTACATAGTCCGACCACTTTCCAAAGCAGGCCAAGACAGGGAATCAATAACATCACCTCTGGCACTCTTAGAGATGTTAGGACACTTGGTAAGGAGGGAAGACTCAAAGAGGCACTGCGCATTTTGGACCAACGAGGCGTTCGGGCAGATTCCAATACTTATGCCTGTCTACTGCAGGGATGCATCATCAGGAAAGCCCTGGTGGAGGGAAAACAGGTGCATGCACACATTATTGGCACCGAGTTCAAGCCAAACATTTTTGTCGAGAACACCCTTCTCAACATGTATGCCAAATGTGGGAGCATGGTGGATGCACGACAAGTGTTTGAGGAAATGCCTCAACGTGATATATTCTCATGGACCATGATAATGGCAGGATATGCCAAACATGGACAGTCTGAGGATGCTTTTAAAATCTATGAGCAAATGCATTGGGAAGGGGTAACCCCTGACAGGGTCACGTACACTATTGTTCTCAATGCCTGTGCTAGTCTTGGAGCCCTGGAAAAGGGCAAGTTTGTCCATGCTAACATTATTAAAACTGGAGTTGCACCTGACCTCATCTTGGAGAACACTCTTGTGGACATGTATGCTAAATGTGGGAGTGTAAAGGATGCATGTCTAGTGTTCAACAATATGGTTGAACGTGATGTGGTCTCATGGAATACAGTCATTGCAGGATATGCCCAGTGTGGGCAGAGTGAAGAGGCTCTCAAATTCTATCAGCAAATGCAATGGGAAGGAGTGACACCTGACAAGGTCACACTCATATGTGTGATCAATGCATGCGCTTGCCTGGGATCTGTTGAAAGGGGTAAGCAGGTCCATGCTGACATCATTAACGCTGGAGTTGCTTTAGATATTCATCTGGAGACAAGCCTTGTTGACATGTATGCCAAATGTGGGAGCTTAAGGGATGCGCGCGAAGTGTTTGACCATATGGTTGAGCGAAATGTGGTCTCATGGAGTGCGATGCTCACAGGTTATGCCCATTGTGGGTGTGGTAGAGAGGCTTTTGAATTATATGAGCAAATGCAACTACAGGGGGTGACCCCTAACGCGGTCACTTTCATTTCTATCCTCAATGCATGTGCCAGCCTGGGTGCCCGGGACAAGGCCAAGCAGGTCCATGGCGAAATCATCAAAGCTGGAGTTCCATCACATATTAATTTGGAGAATACCCTTGTTTACATGTATGCGAAATGCGGCAGCGTACCGGATGCACGTCAAGTATTTGACAATATTGCTAAACGGGATGTGGTGTCATGGAATTCGATGATCACAGGATATGCTCAGCATGGGTATGGTAAAGAGGCCCTCCGACTATTTGAGCAAATGAAACATGAAGGATTGACACCAAACGGTATAACCTTCACTTCTGTTCTCTCCGCATGCGGCCATGTGGGGCTAGTGGATGAAGGCCATCACTACTTTAATTCCATGACTCGAGATCATGGTCTCAAACCTACGGTGGAGCATTTTGGCTGCATGGTAGACCTTCTTGGCCGTGCAGGGCGATTGGACGAGGCAGAGGAACTTATCATGAAGATGCCAATGAGACCAGATGCTTCGGTGTGGGTCTCCTTGCTTGGAGCCTGTAGAATCCATGGTGGTGTTGAGGTAGCGGAACGTGCAGCAACATGTATGCTCAGGTGGGATTCACATCACCCTGCAGCTTATGTGCTGCTATCGAACATCTATGCTGCGGCTGGCAGGTGGGACGATGCAGCAAAGGTGAGAAATATGATGGAGGACAGAGGTGGCCTATGAGTGGAATTTGCAAGCAAGCACTGCAGCTCTGCTTCGCATGAATCTAATTGGAGACCTACTTAAGACCTATTTGATCACATCCTAAGGAAGTACTGGTGGCCACCACAAAGAGGTACAAGGTCAATGGATATGCACGCGGAGGCTTCTATGAATGTGGACAAGTATTTCCCTTTCAACTTTCAAAGTTGGTCTGGTGATAGTTGGTCAATTGTTTAAACCCTGAATCTTTCCATTACGTTCCTCAGGTCCCTTCCTCCTCCTGCTGCACTCCTTTCTTTTTCTGCTGTTCGTGCGCATTTGTCACAACTTGGCCTTGTTGCCTTTACCTCCAATGTTTTGTTTTTCTTTTAGTCTGATAGTTGGTTGGAAGCTAACCACCAGTGGGATTGACCTAAAATGTTCCCAGCAGGTTGCTTCGAAAAGTGAGGTCTGCCATTTTCAAACATGGATAAATTTGCTATAAATGCTGAAGTTTTATGATGGTTTGCTGTTGTGTGGGATCCTTGAAGGTACTCTTGGTTTCTGCTCTCCTCAGTTGAAAGCCTTCTCCATTTTGTTCAAATTGTCAAAACTTTGAAACAAAGCCAAGATTACAATTATGTCCCTTCAACATTTCAGGGCTGTTGCAGACCATCACTCCTCATCTCTACCATTTTACCTCGTATGGGTTAAAAAGCAACAAAGCAAAAACAAGGTGGACTCCTGCTGAAGCAAGTGTAATTTATGGTGTCTCTTCCACCCGAGAAGGCTACGGTGAAATTGGATGGACATAAAGCAATGTCTTCGACACCTGGACATGTGGCAGGATGCCTTATCAAGTGGGATCCACAGCCACTACAAGTGGACAAATGCAGCATTCTCCTTCGGTAGTTTGGCCAGTGCAGCGAGGCATTCTTAAGACCGAGCTTTAATTCTAGTATCTGTGGGCTTTCCATGCGAACCAAGTGAGTTAAGATGTCCCATTACTTGACTGGTTCATTTGAGGAGAGATTTGCAATGGTTTGTGCAGATTGCAAGGAGACTCATCACACAATCCAGAGAAGGGGCACCAGTGTGCCTGATATTACTGACTTTATCACTGCATGTGGAATGTATGCAGTGAGTCTGTACTTACCTTAGCTTCATTGTGTTCCTCACAAGTATGAGGCACTGTATGTGGGCTCCACTTATTTTGAGCATGTCCAAAACAGATGTTCATAGATGTTCATAGATGTTCCGCCGTCATTTATCTGTCTATGTCCGATCCTTTGGGCCTCCTTGTGCTTCTATCTCTGGACAAGGCTGTGACAGTCCATAACCTTCAAAATGGTTGCTTGGTAACATCAGGTGCAGTGAGAGACATGTGAAGAGTCTTGAGGGACGTTAACATTGAGAATCAGGTGGATGTGTGGGACAGGGTGCACCTTACGGGCTTGAGCACATCAGTCAGTGCATACATATCCTGCTAAACTGTACCATACAATGACTGTCTCAATTCATGTCGAACCAGGTGTAGATACCCTCTCAGGGTAATCTGGAGTTGGTGGAGCAAAGACATGGATTAGAGAGTGTGCCAGCTATGATGCCACGAGAGAAGCAGGACAGTGGGACTTGAGAATTTCTTGAATGCACAGTACCACTGCGTGATAATGCTCGTGAAGCCATATTCACCAAACACTCATGGACGGCACACCCCACTGTCAATCCTCTCATGCAAGGGAGGGCAAGTCATCAATGCTGGCGGGGATTGTGCTGCATTGTAGTGAGTGAGCCGGCTGCTCGGAGAGATTGATTGTTTAGGGCCAGCCGTGATTTTAATGTGTTAACGCCTATTGTCGAGAGCTCTCAAATTCAAGTTGATTAGTTTGTATATTAACCAACCACAGCTCCAAACGTGAGAATTGAGCTCGGTTCTGCAATCACGGTAATCAGATATAGGCTTTTTTGGTTGTGCCAGGGTATTTAAACCAAACTTGCCCAGGCATGAAGGGAGTACCTCTCGACACTTCAGGAGTCGCCTAGTGTTGATGAGGGTAATCCCACACGTCTTTGCTGAAGTTGAAGGCTTCTGGGCTACCTGGCCACAGACAACGCACATAATGCCAACTTTGGCTCCAAACGGGAAGTTGGCTCCAACTTCAAAGCCTGGCAGTGAACCCAGAACTTTGGGCAAGGAGTGCTTGGAAATCTGGCAAGAACTTGATGAAAGGACTTCCTGGAGTGACCCGCGATTGGTTGTAGTGCAATCTGCCAAGTCGAACTGCAAGCCTTGGACTGCTTGCCATCCAATCCAGGCAAATTCCAGTTGGAAGTTTGGTGCTAAAGCTGGCAGCTGGCAGTGTAATTCAAGCTGGAACTTAAACCAGGTTTTGAGGATATGTATTGCCTTCTCTATGAAGATCTTGGTTTTCTTGTGATGCTTCTCTGTGCAAAAGAGTGGCAATGGGAGACCACAATCTTCCACAAACATTTCATTGGAAGTTCGATTGAGGACAATGAACGTCAAACGTTCCTTATGGCCCACGCATGTGAGGGATTGGCTCGAGGAAACTGTCCTTAAAGTATAGCCTGTCAGTTAGTTGGAATATCTCCAAGAGTCAGCAAAGGTTTGTTGAATCAGACCTTTCAACTTTTTTGATACTTGGAAAGGCAAGCAAGTAAACTCCTAGTTGTAAGAACTAAGAACTTCAAGATGTTTCTATTCATCAGTCTACATTGTTCAAGAGCATACTCCAAGTCCTTTGTGCCTTACTTACATATTGTGCTGATGTTTGCTGTATCTGGACGCAATCTGAACTCTTCATGCCTACCTTGAAATAGGTAGATGGGTACATGGACTTACTTGTACTATGACCTCCTAGGGGCTCAAGTATGCCCACATGGAGTTTTTGAGTTTCCAGAATTGCTTCAAAGAACCAATCCCCTAACTGCTGAGCTGTGACTTTGTCTCATAGCTGCAAATTTGATTTCTATATAAGTAGTTTCTAATAGAAGCATTCTAAGCATGAGTCTTTGGAGGCTTCTACTGTACTTCTGGAAACTGGGAAGGACCTTTTGGTCAAAGCCTGCATATTCAAAAACTGTGTTTTGCAGAACTTGTGAGGTTTATATGTAAATGCTAGTGTCCAGAGAGAGAAGACTCCGGCTTAACTAAGAGAACTAAGAGCCTCTGCTAGTGTCATTGAACGTCTCTATGATGTCGTTAAACGAAACATTACTAGATCAAAATGATGTAAGAGTGCACAAGTCATCACATGACTAAATCAAACTCTCCATCATGCGAAAACACTGTAATTTACAACCAACCTGTCTTTGCACATGGATTCGAAATCCGAGGACTGATAATCGAAAGTCGGCGAAGCCATACCAGACCCACTCAAGCAGGACACAGTCTCCATAAGTACTGATCCACATGATCCACCACCGCAGTAACGCCTTTTACTGGTGAAAACACCGACACTCCCTCTGAGCAGCTTCTGGACCTTGAGGGTTCAATTTTGAGGAGCTTCCATCCATGGCACACGTGGGAGGTGCTCGAGGTTCAGAGGGAGTTGACAGTAGGGTGGGGATTCTTCTCGGGTTGAGGAGGTCCTCAAGGATGAGATGATGGGGCATGATAAGGCCTTGTCATTGACTGAGCAGGCAGGGAAAACTGCTCACACTACAACAGATCGCGGTATTTATGACTATATATATGACTAATCTGCAGTCATAAATGGTACATATGACTTCTATGACTGTAAGTCGTGCAAACCAAGTCAATACAAATGAGTACAGGATGGTACGGTCCGGATGACTACAGTCAGATGAACCAAGTAACATCTCTCACTGCAGTCATATATACCATACTGCAGCCGCCGCTGCCGCGCCACGTGGTGAGGCGCAATTGATTTAAAAAATTAAATTTAATTTAAAAAAACAAAAAACAAAAACATATGTCAAACGCCGCGTCTCACCGCATTGTGCCACGTGGCATAATGCATTTTATAATAATGAAAAAACCATGTGGCAGTCCATCTAGGGTACCACGTGCTATCCCTAGCTTGCCTACTAACCGTAGGGCCATCTTATCCATTTGATTGTACTTAGAGGAGTTTGAATCTGCAACCTCTTTACTATAAGAATTATAGTTCACTACCTGTTATCCAATACACCCATTAGTCATTCATATGATCATATGGTGTTTTAATTGTATTATACACACCAAATTACAAAATCCCCAGTAGTCATCATGACTATGTAACCTCATCCATATACACTGTAGTCATGGAAATGACTATGAATGGTGAGCTAAATCTGGTCAATTGTCGTTGACCAACCTTCTGCCCATTCCGGAGCCATGTAGTCACACAGACAACTACTTAGATAGTCGTTCATATAACTACAATCGTATGAACGACTGCGGGAGGTCAATTTCATATAAAAACATGGTCAAAGTCATGGTCAAAGTCATGAAAACCATGACTACCACGGTTTGGCAGTCATAACTACCGCGATCTGTTGTAGTGTCTCGAGGTTGTGGCATAGCAACCACGGGACGCGTCTCCTACCTCTAAGTCTGCTGGACTTAAGGTTGCAATTACGGAGGACAATTGGGAGCCTGACATTGGACCCATTGTCACTGGAGGATAGAGACAACGTATACGGCGGTTCCTGAGGGCTTACGGGAATTGTTTTGCCTTCAGTTTGAAGGATTTGGGAGCACTGAAAGGTCAGGAGATTCATATTGAGTTGGCTACGGACACGCCAATCTTTCGGAGACCCTATAGATACAATGACATGGAGAGGTCTTTGATTCAGATGAGGACTCAAGATCTCTGGGGGCTGGTTTGGTGGAGCTCTCTAGTGGAGAGTATGCTTCAGTCATAGTGATGCCAGCCAAGAAGGATGTCTATGGCAAATGGACGGAGAGACGTATGTGCGGTGATTACCGGCCTGTAAATCGTCAGACCAAGTCCGATAAGTATGTCATGCCCACACCGGAGGAGATCTTTGATCCCATTGGGCATGCCAAGGTCTTTAGCACTTTGGACTTGCGGTCCAGATATCACCAGTTGCCGATCAAGGAGGCGGACAAGCAAAAAATGACATTCTGGGGGATCAATGAGCACGAGAAGGATTGCCTATATCAGTGGCGGTTCTTACCATTCGGCCTTAAGAACGCTCCTGCAGAGTTCCAGAGAGTTATGGACATGATTCTAGCAGGGGTAGACTTTGCTCGGTACTACATATATGACATCATCTTCTTTAGTGCTACGGTGGAGGAGCACGAGAGACACCTTCAGGTGGTGTTTGAGCGCTTGAGAGCGCACGGATTGA
The DNA here is from genome assembly GCA_030704615.1 of Takakia lepidozioides. Classification (NCBI taxonomy): domain Eukaryota; kingdom Viridiplantae; phylum Streptophyta; class Takakiopsida; order Takakiales; family Takakiaceae; genus Takakia; species Takakia lepidozioides. Next base: position 64,486,349 of record CM060731.1, read on the forward strand.
AATTACATCCGGGGAAGTGCAAGTTCTTCCACAACCAGATTGAGTATCTGGGCCACATGATATATCCTGGAGGATTGGGGATGCAACAGACTAAGGTAGAGGCCATTGCACAGATTCCACGTCCCACGGATGTGAGCCTAGTTCGAGCTTTCATGGGGTTGACAAACTACTATAGACGGTTTATCAAGGGATTTAGTGCTATTGCAAAGGCTCTAACCAAGCTGACCAAGGTAGACCAGGAGTGGCAGTGGGAAGATGAGCAAGAGCGAGCTTTTCATGAGCTCAAGGCGAGATTGACCTCGGTGCCGATCTTGAGATGACCTATCAAGGGGCGTCCATTTCAGGTGCATACAGATTGGAGCATGCTGGGGCTTGGAGCGGTGCTCACGCAGGTGGATGATGAGGGAAGAGAGTTCATAGTGGCTTATGCTAGCCGCTCGAACAACGCTGCAGAGTCTAAGTATAGCTCATATGAAGGGGAGTGCTTAGCTGCAGTGTGGGCCGTGGCACACTTCAGGTGCTATCTATATGACAATCTCTTCACTTTTGTCACGGATCACCAGCCACTCAAGTGGTTAATGGAGTCAGACAAGCTTACGGGAAGCTTGCACGGTGGGCACTTATACTCCAAGAGTATGACTTTCAGATTGTGCATCGACCGGGTTTGGTCAATAGGGATGCGGATGGATTGAGTCGTAATCCATGCACGAGCCAGCAGGATGACATTGGAGCTCGGTGGCATGGTGAGACGGACGAGGAGATGGTGCCGGGATGACATGCATCTGCCTTTTTGTGTATCTTAGCATCGGGAGGTCAGATTGGACCTACAACAGGGATGACTGTAGACGGAGTGTCTGAGGACCCTGAGGCTAGTGATGAGCCAGGTGGTGCTAGAGATATACATGAGGATTTGGTTGTGTTGGACTACCTCCGCACTGGAGACATGGCAGCTAGTGTGACTGCCAAGGAGAGGGATCGGATCCTGCAACGAGCCAAGAGGTTCAAGTGGGAGGGGATACACCTGCTTCGAGTGTGGGAGGATGGTCGGGTGAGGATACCGAGACACATTGAGGTATGTCACTATACGTGGAGGGGGATATCGGCCAGGTGTTCGGCGTTTCCACCCTGGGGACTATGTGTATTTGCAGCAGACAGCGCCTACGACCTTGGATGTCACAGTAGGACGTGTGATTCTAAGGGTCAGGGAGGTGTTGCCCTCAGGAGTGTTGATTCTGGAGGGTCGAGATGGCATGGTATGGAAGGACCATGTGCGTAATTGTGCGCCATGTCACCTTCCACATGTGGATGGGAGGATCCCACCCTTGCAGTGGTACCTGCAGAGTTGCGTTGCATGCTATGTGGGCATGCTCGTGGTGCCACCACTATGTTGGTGTGTGATCGATGCTCAAGAGGTTGGCACATGGGATGCTTGACACCACCTCTTGAGAGGGTTCCTAATGGAAATTGGTTATGTCCACAGTGCTTGGGATAGTGACACTGGATATGACTAGTGGCAGCTAACAAGACATGGGAGGCCAAGCTCATAGGAGTCAATACCCGAGATCTTAGGCTCAAGTTCACAGGTTGCAAGACGGCGACTAACGATGGGGCAACTCTTGTACCCAGCCTCTTGATCTATCGAGTTTGAGTGTAGTAGGGACAGTGGTGGAGGACTTAGTGAGGCTATGGCCACTATCACATCTTGTGGCTACCTGGACTTAGATGGACCTAAGCGCCAGCTAGGGGGGCGATTCTGATGGACTAGTGGCTGCACTAGTGGTGGCTAGTGGCAGACTAGTGGTTGGACGGTGTGCACATGTGTTGTGTAATTTTGGACAGCGATGTAGTTGTGTAGCGATATGTATGCGCACGACAGCTGCTTAGTTAGTGACCATATCATCAAGTATTTCTCAGGGCGAAATTCACCGCTGCTTAGTATGTGACCATATCACCAAGTATTTCTCAGTGCGAAATTCACCGCTGCTTAGTTTATGCCCATATCACCAAGTATTTCTCAATGCGAAATTCACTGCTGTCACTACAGGTTTAGGGTTTTTGGCAACACTACTGAAGGTTTTGCCTCGCTGAATTGGCACAGATGTACTGTACAAATGCACCAGCCCTCTTATTCCCGCTTATGATTTCATTCCGTTTTAAAAACATATAACTTCTATGACCGAGGTTTAAGAACATAAAACTATCATGATCGTGTGTGGGTTGTGCTCACGTGAGCATGCTCACGATGTGCTCACATTATACCAACCCCCAGAAATCCTGGTTGGGTCTTTACTGGGGGGTTGGTATTGCATGAGCACAGCGTGAGCACAACCCACGGTCATGGGAGTTTTATGATTTTTTAACCTCGGTCATAGGAGTTATATGTTTTCAGATGGAATAAGCGGATATAGAGGACTGGTGCATTTATACGGTACATCTGCACCAATCCAGGGAGGCGAAACCTTTAGTAGTGTAGCGAGAAACCCTAAACCTTTAGCGGTGGCGGCGAGTTTCGCATTGAGAAATACTTGGTGACATGGGCACAAACCTAAGCAGCAGTGGGTTTCGAATTGAGGTAAGAGAACCTTAAAAGAAAAAATATCGCAACAATTTCGTGGAACGAAAACAAAATAGTTGCAGTTGAGACAAAATACAATTCTATGCTATTAACATGTGATGCTAAATATAACTTGAAAAAATAAATTTGTTCCCTCGTCCAAAAATACACTAAACACACAATAAGCAGAAAATATAGCGATATTGATTGAAATGATTTACATGACAATAGACAGAATAACAAATGATGATACTTTCGCTTATTGAAGTTTCATTTAGGAATGAAGTTAATATGTACATCTGTCATTTAGATCATCAATAAAACCAGGATATTTCTTTTTGTGCCATGAATTTTAGCACAGTATCTGAGAAGGTCTGAGATTGTTTCGCTTTGATAACATCAATGTCGACAATTTTTAGTAATGAATTCAAAGATTGAAAAAGGTTTCTCAACACGAAACTCTTGTTTGTCAGTGAATTTATTCAAAACACTACCGTTTGAATACATATGGAGAGATATGAACTAAAGATTTGAAATACTTCGCCGTAACAAAAGAGTGTTTCAACACGAAACTCTTATCCGACTGTGGTTGTGTACAAAAACCTACATACTTTTGAAACAATATGGAGGGATACAAATTAAGGGATTTGAACTCATTAAAAAAAACGTTTCTCAACACGAAACTCTTGTCTGACAGTGTTATGGTTTAAGAATCTGCTTGCTTTAGAACCAATATGGAGGGATATGAACTGCTAGTTTGGCGTAGCAAAAGAGTTTCTCAACACGAAACTCTTCTCTAACAATGTTTTTGTTCAAAAACCTGCATGCATTTAGAACAATAAGGAATAATATTAAGTGAGGGATTTAAACTATTTCGCCTTAACAAAAGAGTTTCTCAACACGAAACTTGCGTCTAACATTGTTTTGGTTCAAAAGCATGCACAAAAGAATGGATCATTTTGAACCAATATGAGAGATATAAACGGAGGGATTTGACTCGCTTCGCCGTGACAAAAGAGTTGACCGAGGGAGTTGAACCAATATGGAGGGACATGGATCGAGGGAGTTGAATTGCTTCACCTTAACGGAAGAATTTCTCAACACGAAACTCTTCCGTGACAGTGTTTTTGTTCAAAAACCTGCACGCTTTTGAACCAATATGGACGGACATGGACCGAGGGAGTTGAATTGCTTCGCCATAACAAAAGAGTTTCTCAATACGAAACTATTCTCTGATAGTGTTTTTGTTCATTTAACCAATATGGAGGGACATGGACCGAGAGAGTTGAATTGTTTCGCCATAACAATAGAATTTCAACACGAAACTCTTCTCTAACAGTGTTTTAGTTCAAAAACCTACACATTTTTTAACCAATATAGAGGGACATGGACCGAGGGAGTTGAATTGCTCTGCCATAACAAAAGAGTTTCTCAACACGAAGCTCTTCTCTGATAGTGTTTTTGTTCAAAAACCTTCAAGTTTTTTAACCAATATGGAGGGAGATGGACTCAAGGATTTGAGTTGCTTCGCCATAACAAAAGAGTTTCCCAACATGAAACTCTTCTCTAACAGTGTTTTTGTTCAAAACCTGCATGCTTTTGAACCAATATGAAATGATATGAAGTGAGGGATTTGAACTCTTTGTCGTGACAAAAGAGTTTATGAACACGAAACTCTAGGGTGACAGTGATTTTGTTCAAAAAAATTCCATGCTTTTGAAACAATATGGAGGGATATGAACTAAAGGATTTGAACTCCTTTGCTGTAGCACAAGAGTTTCTCAACATGAAATTCTTGTCTGAAAGGGGTTTTGTTCAAAAATCTACATTCTTTCCTCAACACGAAACTCTTGTCTGAAAGTGTTTTTGGAGGGATATGAACTGAGGGATTTGAACTGCTTGGTCATAACAAAAGAGTATTTTAACACGAAACTCTTGTCTGATAGTGTATTTGTTCAAAAACCAGCATGCTTTTGAGACAATATGGAGGGATATGAATCGAGGGAATTGAACTGCTTTACTGTAACAAAAGAGTTTATCAACAAGAAACTCATGTATGACATTGTTCTTGTTCAAAAACTTGCATGCTGTTGAACCAATATTGAGAGATATCAACTGAGGGATTTGAATTGCTTCGTCGTAACAAAAGAGTTTTTCAACACGAAACTCTAGTCTGACAGTGTATCTGTTCAAAAACATGTGGGATTTTCTCTGGGCATCTCAAGAATATGTTTCATATTTTTTCATGTTTGTGAGCATCATAACTGCACGATACCCAACCTCTCTTCAGGGATCAAAGTTTCACACTGCAAATGCATATCTCAATATGTAATTGTACTAGTTGTTAGGGGAGAGAGTTTCGCTTTGTAAAAATATACATGGTAGGGCCTTTAAAAATGACATATTCATCATTTCAATTACAGTGTGACTTCTTCTCAGGCTGGTTGGTACAAAGTTTCGCCGTGCGAAATTATCAATGGGCGATGATTTTAAATTTAAGGTCACCACCCGTTCTCATGCCTATTATGAAAAGGGCCTAGTATCGTATGAGCACAACGTGAGAAAAAACCACGCTTATAGGGTAACATGTTCATTAGGTATAGGGGAGCATACTTGTTCTTTATGTGTTAGTTTTGCAAAATTATTAGTTTTGCCAAATCCGTTACGCTGTGGAAATTTCGTGGAAATTCGGGGAATATGCCCTTGTGCTCACATGAGCATGCTCACGCCCTACCTAACCTCGTCTTTACTGGAGGGAAAAGAATTAAAACCCGTCATATGCAAAGATAGAAACATAGAAACCAGCACGACGAAGGAGTCAAAGTGAAGCCTGCGAGTTCGCGAGGAAGCCAATGGGAGGGGCAAGAGTCGGGCTCACTGCCTTGAACATGCAATTTATAAAACTAGTATAGGTATGTGTAAAAAAGAAAATATAGATGTAAATAATCATGTTTTTTTAATTAAAGGGAAACACCTAGGAGTGACAGCTCACAAATCAGGCCCCTTAATCATGGTGACTCGAGGAGAAAATAACCTCTTTCACATAGTAACCTCGCATGGGACACCGCCCAAGGAAAGGGGGAGGAAAACACGAGGTAGCAGGCTGACCCTAGAACCATATGGGTGACACTCAGTGCACTATCCAACTGAGCTAGTGACTGTTGGTAATCATGTTGATTATCACTTATTTCCCCTTGATTGGCACTTTCTTCTGCTTCTTATTGGGCCCAGAGCTAGGCATTGAGCCTGCCAAAATCTCAAGTCTTTTCTCAAACTCGTCGAGTGCTTGCAACTCTAACGCTGCAGTAGCTGAAGCAGGACTTAAAACTTTCATGGGGGGAGTTTCTTCACTGTGTGTAGAAGAAGAAGATGATGGAGTGATTAGCTCTGGGATATTGTACTGGAACAATGAGTAACGAGGTTTGGGTATGTCAGCCTTCTTAGCTGCAGGTGTTGGTTGGTTCGGTTGCGATTCCTTATACTGCTCACCGGTGGATGATGCAGATATAGAAGAGGTTGAGGATTCCATTGAGGGAGACCCGGGAGTGGCTCCAAATCGTAGTGACTTCTCATAGTGAAGCTGCTCTAATCGTATCTGCTTTCTCAATCGTTGGAAATGAGCCCGTTGGCTCTCAAGAGCTAGCAATTTTCTTATCTGGATCTTCATTTCTTCTTTGAGTAATTCTCGCAGCCTCCAACTGTCAATCCTGGCCACTATCCTTTCATGCCTCTTCAGCAACTCTCCGAATTCGTAGTATTCATATGGATCATCGTTCCGTGAGGGCCGGACTGCTTTGAAAAAATCGTGACGATGACGAGGCCCCTCTTGCCATGGCTTCCACAGCTTGCTCATCAACATTCCAGCATAGGTGCCAGCTTCCAATTCTTTCTTGGGTATGTAAGGAATGTCATCCTCCTCATCTTCAATCGGACCCTCCAACAACTTCTGTATACTATGTTGTGGTATTGAATTCACCTCCACATGTGCTCCCAAATCCTCCATCCCTCTTCCAACAATGGTTGTATTTTCTATCTATATACTCAACTTTTTCTTGTCTAAATGTGTTGTTGTGCCATCTTGTCTGTCTAGATCTCTTGGGCCAAAAACAGCTCAATAGCATACTAGTTTCAATTATCTTGACTGGTTATGCAACAAAATTTTCCATAGTTCTGCCAAATTACACTTGCGTTTAAAAAAAAATAAAAATAAAACCTAGGAGTGTCAGCCCACAATTCCGAGAGGCCCTTGAGGAGGGGAAAAAATTAACCCTCTTTCATTTATGGGCCATGAGACCTACAGGACGAACAACGCTCGGACCGCCATGAACAATCCACACACGGACGGGGCAGGGCAGTGGGTTTGAACTCCGAACCACCTAGAATTTGAGTTAATTCTCTGATTATATCATGTCCTTCTAAATGTCAGCAAGATTTACTTATTGTTAGTAGTTCTTCAAAACCATGACCTAGAAAAAGCCTCCTGAAACAGGATTTGGTAGACCAACATTTGATAAGTATCATTTTTAGCTGCGTATTCCGGAGCTACTTCTATATCTTTTAAATCATATATGATCAAAATGAAAAGGGTTAAATGTATGCAAAAAAGAGTATCATCAAGACCAAGATGATAGTATGAATGAAATTTTACACAAATAAATAATCAAACAATCAAGGTGAGATGGATATTGTTATGGTAGTAGACTCTAGTAGAAAGAAATACTCTAGCCAAACATTTCTGTTTTTTTCCCCCAAGGAAACACCAGCCCCATGAGCAATTGGGCTAACTTAGTTTAGGGAAAGCTCTTATATTATAATAGACGTTTTTTCTTAAAAAAAGGACTATGATTCCAACGGATTCAAGATCACAATATGATAACAAAATGAAAAAGACAAAAAAGGGGAGAACATTGCTAGATGAAGTCCTGGTGTAAGAATATCAGGGCAACATTGCAACCGTTTCATTTATTGTATAGTATCTACATTATGAACCAGATTTATAATAATCCATAATATATGGATTTGTAAGATCCGGTATAGATATTGGTGAAGAAATTTGGAGGTGATGAAATTGAAAATACTTTATGAGAGTTTTGAATGCTAAACTGTTTAAGAAAATAAAGGTAAGGTGAAGAAAATGAAAATTGAATAGTTACCAGGACTCAGTCTATAGAGGAAAGAGAGTGTAATTCAAATATTGAGTCATATCGTGTATTACCAACAAATAGACAAATCTGCACTTAGATAAACCGGAACCGTGGAGGCTTATATGGCAAGAAATCCTACTAATAAGAATATGATACAAATGAATCTGAGGCATTAAACACCAAAACATGATAATCTTGCTAAATGTAATAATTGTGCATTATCCTCAATAGAACCTCCTTGCATTGTCTCCATTGAAGAACAAGACTAATGCCAATTTGATAAGCATATGTGATTGTCGAGAAAATAAAGCTAAAATTACATAAATTTGTAGAACATAAGGATGAAATCAAAAGACTTTTGTTATGACATTTTGTCATGGAAGTTCCAATTTCCATTGCAAAGGAAAATGTGTGACCAGGCCAAGGTAGGGGATAACTCTAAGTAAGAATAAAGAGAATGATCAAGATGTCACCAAGTAAGAAATAAATAGTTAATTAAAAATAAATAAATAAATAGCTGATATTATAATTGCTCATCAATTAAGAAAATACAATCCGGCATGGCGATGCTAGTGGACTTACATGTAGACATGAAAAGGATGCAACATGCAACCAATAATCCACACAAGGATTTGTAATAAAATCCCTAAAATTGGTGCTGGGTAATAAATGAATTGAGTCCATGTTATAAATATCACATTTCCACCATGATGAAACTGGGCAGCCTTGAACCTAAGGGACGGTTAAAACTTGGCTTCACTAAGCAACCATTTTTTCGTAGAAATCGGATGATCGGCAAGAAAAGTTGACAAAAATGATCAAGGGCTTAGAATTTTCCGATTAGCCCTTATCTTTTTAATACCTATATGGCGAGGACCGGAGCCCCGGCAGACTGCCAGTCAAATCTCCTCCCGCATCAGGAAGGTGGGGAGCGCACCACACCTCCTGTTCCCTCCTCACCTCCCCATCTTCAGGACCCTGTTCCCAAATGTTATGCCATTTTTGCTCCCCTGTTCCCGCTCACGGATCTCTACTCCCCATAGTGGGACGGGAGCAAGGAGGGGAGTAGGGATCGGGAAAATAGGGAGCAAGCGCAATTCCATAGGGCGAGGAAGGGAGTGGGAACTTGGAACAGGGGAGCGGGACTGGGAACAAGGAGGGGAGCAGGGGAGCGGAGCGGGGATCTTGGACTTAGAATTATTTTGGAGATGAAAAATATGTCAACCAATTGCAAATGCATTTAGTAACATTCAATATGCTCACCACAATTAAGGGGCCTGATTTGTGAGCAGTCGCTCCAAGGTGTTTCCCTTTCTTACTAAAAAAAAAAAAAAAACCTCTCTCTACCACAGATCAAACCTCACACCTTATTAATACGATGCATCACATTCGGCCATCAAAGTACCAACCAATACTTATCAATTCTTTGATCCCTTAATGCTTTAATCTACAATACAAACCGGCAAGTGTAAGTGGAGCAGGGAGAGTGGGGATTTTACAACGTGCCCTGCCGGAAGTTCGCCAGTACGGACATCCCCGGCAACCGTACCGGCAAGGCTCCCAAGCTTATATTCAACTCGTTGGGGAAGCGTAGTCTTCTCCTATCAATATATGAAACAAGGTAGTTTGTTTGTCTTGTTGTGTAGCGTTGAGATGTCCCAAACCGGGGCCAACCTTGCTTGGTATTGTTGGAAAGCCCTCCATGAGGAGGGGCGCACCAGCTTGGTCTCATGATTTTTGGACGTGAGGTGTGGGAGATGTCGCATTTCAAGTACTTTTGGTCGTTGGAAATCTGTGAAAACAACAAAGTGGGCTTTCTTGCAACAATGATTGGATTTACCAATATATGAAGCCTCCACAGAAGATATATCAATATATGACGCTTCGATACGAGACGCACTTGTACATAGGAAATTCCACTTGGAGTCCGCCTCTTGGACTTAGAAGACATTGGACATTTGGGCCAACAACCGACCCACTTGATTTCACAAAATTTGGACCTACGTGCCGAGAATTATAGAAATATGAACAATTTTGGTCCCTGAAAATTCAACTAAATTATAAAATTAAGTGTTGGATTGACATTGGAGGTCGCACTTGGGCCTCTACATGGAGAAGCACTTGAATGCATAGGAGATTGCGTTCAGTGGGCTTAGATGGGCCTTATTAGGAGATGCATTTGGACACCTAGGAAATTGCACTTGGTCTTAGATTTCAATTCTTCACACATGGGCCAACGGCACAGGCTATCCTAGTATATATTGAAGGAAACCTGGGAGCTACTGCTCACAATTCAGGCCCTTGAGAGGGAGAAAAACTAACCCCCTTTCAGATAAGCCATTCGGGGAAATGTCACCCCCACACCAACCGGTCACGAAACAAATCATACCCACAGGACAAAGTAGCAGGATTTGAACCTACCCCGAACTCCGCTAGTCCTTAGGGCCTTCTTAAGAGAGTTATATTATATGAAGGGGGATTAAAAATGTGTTGAAATAATTTTTTTTGCATGGACATCGGAGTGCATTTTCTATTCACACAATTGGATGGATATGGCATCTATTCTCTCAGGATGGAATAGAAAGAATCTCTTGAGGTTTTGTCATGGATGTGGTGAGCTAGCTTGCAGGGACCCACAAGGAGGGTGGTCAAAGGAATGGGAACAGAAGAGCGATACGTGATGGCTCAAGATTACATGGGATGACGGGGATGGAGGTGTAGTGTAGGAGAATTACAGTGAGAGATCATCCTGTGGCACTTTCCAGTGTGATTTACGTGCATTGGAATAGGGTGATGGCTTTGCAACCTCACTCCAGGATGTGTGAGAGGAGGAAGGCAGCAGTGTGTGTGGAGTCAGGGCTGTATTGGGTGTCTGACAAGGAGGCGGATTTCTAAACCTGACATGTTCAATATGTGGTAGGTAGTAGTGTTCTCAGAGGCAGCACTTTTAGGTCGTGAGATTAGGGCTGTTGGGGCGGTCTAGGAGAGGGATTCTGAAGCTCAGTATTTGTGTGAATTGGGTCAGGGTTTTTTTTTGAAGAATATTGTTTGAAGGGAGGTCTTTGGCAAAGAGGATTGAGTCCACCGCATGGGCTGCGGCTCTTCTACTTTCAAGCGTTGCTATCTTTTTATGGGTCCTGTACTGGTAGTGTTCTACCACTCAGAGTGAAGATGGATGGGGGATAGGTGTCGTTTTCTTCCCTTTGGGCCTCCATCTTCTTCTACTTGTACTTTCTGTAGCTCCTCGATGTTGATGTTATAGACACAGACTGGAAAATGGGTCTTCTTCGTGCAATTGCTGCTAGTTTTCTTACGTTTTGGTCATTAGCCAGCTCTGTCGGTGCTCAGTCTTGTACAGCAAGCACAGAGAATCCTCAATCTTGTTCGTGGGAGAAGGAGATGAATAGCAAGAGGTACAGTTTTGATCTTGGTGCCTCCATGAAAGGGTTCCCCCATGGACTCAGGAGCGAAGATGGGTATGAACTCTCCGTCACCATCAATTCCGCTGGCAATAAAGGAAAATGCAGTGGTTTGTAGACATGTACATCAATATTTCAAAAATTGTGCATCCTCTGTCTAAGTTGGAAGTAAACCTGGTTAACTCGCGAAGAGGGTAATTGGTACGCAGACGATACAGTAAGGGTTTTGTCTTTAGGGCTTTGAGGGAAAACGTATAACGAGTTGTGTGCACGAGTGAAACGGCCAGTCAGCAGATAGGCGGATTTTTATGGTCGCTCTGCAGTTGGCGAACTTCAATTGGCTTCAATATTGTTTAAATTTTTCTTTTCTGCTGTCTTCATTAATAAAGATGATTCACAGCGTCAACAAAACTTCTTCAGCCCTTCCTGTGGATGAGTCTTTCACCTCATATGTCATTGCTTTGATCTCTCTCTATGAAGTCTCATCTATTATCAAGGATGGCTTTGGTGCACATCTTCTCCTTCCATTTGCAGGATGGTGGCATTCCACAATCTGGAGCCCACAGGTAGAGGCCCTCTCAAGGTTTGTTGTGGGTCCATTAGGTCAACGAATCATTCCTCAAGCAGCCCTGATACCAAACTATGACATCTCTGTGCTAGTCCAGAGTAGGATTTCAATCAGTACACTTTGGGGTTGGGAAATGGCGGTTGGTCTGAACCTTTGTGTCTGACTTTGGGTTGATCTATGTGGAAGGTTTTACAAGGTATCTCAAATGGATGCAGACAGTGGATCAGAGACCACTTACTGGTTTCAGGTGTGCTCTGGTTTATTTACTATCTATGTTCAGGCTTCAATAGGATTCTACCACAAAGGCACATCCTGCCGAGATTGCAGTTATGATGCATGCTCTCCTTGTAATGATTGGTATGCTCGTTGTTACCTAGCTCTGCATTTCCACCAAAATGTTGAGACCTTAGCATCCAGAATTTTGTGGATTGTTTTTTTAGTTATTAGACGTAGGATGTTTTTGATTGTAGAAGCCTGAGGTTGGCTGGTCCTTGAAAGACACTTGTGTACTGACTTTGTTTGTCTTTCAGCTTTGTGAGCACATGAAATTCAATCATGATTCACCACTGTGCGATGATTGTGAGGTAAGAGGACAGACCTAACAAGCAGAAATTAGCATGCTAGACTGTCCAAGTGCGCACATTGTCATCACTGTTCATGTTTGCCTTACTCATCCCACCATTGGATCCGTTAAAATGGCACACTAGACCTCCAGATTTGTCTATGTATCTATGTCTATAGTATGTGAGGAGCCATAGTGATGTGAGCCCATGCAGGCATGTGGTGGGCCGGAGCATTGTGGTGAGACTTGCAGTGCGCTGCAAGCTGTCAAATTTCCAGGTATGCACTGGATTTGGGTCTAGTGTGCTCCCTCTTTTAAAGGTGTTTCTGAACATCTTTTTGAGAGAAAAGTCTCAACACTCTGGTTGTAGTTAGACACATTCCATTATCTCATCGTGTTTTTGTGTAGTTTGCATGAAGTATGATTTTGGCCTGGAAGCATGATCTTTCTAGCCAACTCCAGGTGAAAAGACGTTATATTCCCAAACAAGAGCTATCAACTCTGTAACACTTTTGGTCGAGTTAGGCGAGTCTTGAAGTTGTCGGTATTTCTGGGGAGCAGCAAAACAGACACAAAGTTCCTCATGCTCACTCACAAATGGATTACGGTCAATGACGTTCTGATGGTTGTTGGCTCTTTTAGGATATTCTGTCTGCGCTACGCTTGGGTATCCTGGCAGTACTTCTTATTCTTTCATAGGTATGACTATGTTTTTTGCTTGATTGTTTTTGCAAGCACTTTATTAAAATCGTATATGTCTTGCATGCCTAGGAGTTAATGGAGAAAGATCCATAGAAGGCCCGTGTTGATTAGTTCCACCTGATATATTGAATTTGATTAGGAATGTCATTTATTGGAAGTTGTGTACTTAGTGTGTTGTATATTCCCTGAAGCTTAGAAGAGAGGACTTTGCACCACTGCCTTTTGTTTCTGGGAAATCACCTAGTTAAAAATTCTGCAGGTTCTTGTTGACCTGATACTCTATCTGTGACCCTGTACCAGAGGGAAGTATGGACGTTCTGTAGCTTGCTAGGACTTCTCATATGAAAATGGCCCACGGTGCTCCTTTTACAGCCGAGTAGATATTTTAATGTTGATCACTCGCCTAGTTGCAAGCAGCTTTGGTGACTGAAGGTTTGGGTCAATGTCAATGAGAAAGTAAATATTCGATAAATGATGACCAACTGTTTTGGAGTAATGTCTCTTTGCAGACCCAGAGAAGCCTGAGCAGGGCTTGCTTGTGAATATGTCATCGTGCAATCAGAAGTCAAACTGCTCACTTGCCATCAGGGTCTTTTGCGACCGCAAAGGAGAAGAGGTGTGTTTCTTGACTGTGCAAGAAAGATTAGAAGTAGGTGTCCCAAGTTGCATGTCATCCAGAAAGAAAGTCACTCAGCCTGTATTTGACACTGGGTAACATCTGGTCTGCAGTTGCCAACTTCAGTGGCAAAGGAGCCTTATGGAAGTTGTGATTTTGTAAGCATCTCCACCTCTCCTTGCATAAGCAGGCGTATTTCTAATGGTAGATATTGTTGTTTGCTTGTGGAAAGCTCATCATTGAAGCTGTGAGCATTGCTTTGGTAGATTCCGTTGCAGCAGACAGTAATTCAGGTGCTGTACAGAGATCATTGCAATTGTGGAAGGGACAGTCATGTGTGCATTATGCGGGTTAGCAGATATGGACTTGTATAGTTTCACATTTTCAAAGAAACCAGTGTGCCGTCATGGTATTTGACATGCATGTGGATGGCAGACCTCAAGTTTGAAGCACCCAGCAGGCTGCCCAGTAGTGACTTCGATTAAGAGTGGGGGAATGGGCTGGTTTGGTACGCTAATCATCATGTAAGTGGTCCTTTTCTACTCAATGAGTTCAATACCCGCTTGAGCGCTGATGTGCATCCTTCAACATGGTGAACTCTCTATCTCCGGCATCAGGTCTGTTACACACACCTCAGTTTTGGCAACTCCACGCTTGTGCGGGATGACTCAGTAATATCAGCCTATACCTGTTTCCCTGGGACATGCCAGACTAGAATTATCTCAATAACGTAGACTATGGAAATTAATAAATCCTTCAGCCCCAAGTTGTTTTCCCTCGGTGGAGTCCATATAGAGATGGGCAACCCACACCTTAGGGATTTTCGGCCCTGTTTCTACCTTTCGCAGAAGACCTTGTTGTTAGGCGAAGTATGCTTGCATTTTCATATTTACTAGGAGTTGTATTCTGTTTGCAGACTGGCTTCTAGCCTACACACAAGACCCTGCTGTCAGGCTAGGTAGCAGGTTCTTGTGACCTTCTGATAAAAGCTGTGGAGGTTTGCACTTTTTGGCAAAGTGCATTTGTGCATGTAGTCTTGCTGGGGCCAGTGAACATCAAAGCTATGGCTCCGCCGCTTTCTGCCCACTCACATGAATTTCACAGTACATAGTTCTGATTTTCAGGATGTGTCTGACATGCGAGATACTGCAGGTTGGTGTGTGGCTTTACTGTGTACCTGGCAGTGGGTATTGCATACCGCGTCACTGTACTTGGCGTGAGTGGGTTGGAGGTATTTCTCTCATGTGTATTTTCATCATTCGAACCTTGTCTCATGGGACAAATGCATGTGATTTATATTCCAAGGGTGAAATGTAGGCAAGAGCAGGTTGTTTCTTTCAATGAGTTAATATTGCTCAATCAAACTGGTCCTCTGACTTCGCAGGCGATACCTAATTTGGACTTTTGGCGAGCTCTGCCATCAAACCTTAAGGTAATGTCGTTGTGACCAGATACTTTTCATGGTTGTGAGATTACTGTCCTTCATCAATACTAGACTCTTAACACTGTTTGGTTTTGAGTCATGCTTTGCGCCAAGGGATTTTAGGAGCCTTGAATATATGCTGAGAGTCATGGCTCAGCACTGGTGGCCTCTGCCTGCCTGCACTACAGCGCTGGCTTATATTTTTCCTGAAGAAGAGAGTGGCGAGTCAGAAGTCTAGTCGTCTCTAAATTTTCCCAGTTACGCCACTATCACTGTTTACTGGGAGGTGAGTATCAAAGGGACAAAAGAACTAGTTTGTGCATGCAATTTACTACTACAATAGTAACATCTTGATGGGTTGTTGTGGGGTGTGGGAAAATTGGATGCGTGTCAGTGGGTACTTGAATTCATGGTTGGGAAATGCTTGAGCTGTTACCACCGGCTCACAGACTCATCGTATGTGAGAGCCAGTGAATAATGAAGTGCCCTTTTTCTCCCTTTCCTGTTTTGTAGTGTTGGAGTGTTCTTGCTACAGTCCCATTGGCTGTAGTCTTGTTTAGGAGTTGCAACTTCTATCATAGAGAAGTTTCAGGTGCCAGAGTGTCAGCTACAGTTTGTTGTAATCAAGCCTATGATCATGCATCATTATTTCGGGTAAATTGTTGGAGCTGACAACATGAGACCGGCAGGGGTTTCTATTTGGACTGTGTTCAATGGACAGTTTCAAGTTGGATTCTAGGTCTGGCAGTCTCTCTTTGATAACGTGCACTTGATGGAAAGATTTCAACACGGATTTTCCTCCCCTTCTGAGTTCGTCATTTTTAACATCAAAGACAATGTGTCTATTGAGAGGACAATGTGGGTATTAATATGTTATCATTACCACCTATGCTCATTGAAGGTATGCCCATCAGGGGTTTAATGTTTGTGAGCAAATGAAAGACATCTTTGTGGAGACCAAAGAATTTTTTTTCAGTGTTAGTGACTTAACCCATCAAAGGCATATATGACTCAAGGGAAAGAAGTACCTATTAGGCATCCTGTCTCCATTTCCTTGTCAAGCATGCAGGTGACAACATTTAAGAGGTCACATTGTCAAGGAGAAGGGGAGGGAGAATGAGTCCGATTTCCTTGGTTGCTAGGATAGAAAGGAGTGAACATGTGAGTATCTTGCCACCAATGGGAATGAAATCCTGCAAGTTGTGATAGGAAGGAGATCATCACTCCAGAAAACCTATGTACCTTTGAGTTGTTGATGGACTGAAAAGTTAATCTAGACTTTTTTAACACATGGACTCTCCACTTCATATCTACTAGATTGTAAACAACCCTCATATTGCAACATGTTGTGTAAAAATGAACCTCTGAAATTAAGCTTCATAATGAAAACAGTTTGTTGTTCCTGAATGTCACTATATTTGTCACCATTTCACTTGCCTAGGTCTGCAATTATAGAGTCTAATATCTGGGCTATGACCAGGTCCAATTTTCTCGGCAAATATACACCAATTGCACAACTAAATGGCTTTGACTGGCAAAGTTATCAGGCCTCCTCTACTAAGAATCTCTGTTTTAGAATCACTTAATTCCAGGAGGTGTGAAGTGCTTACAAGAAAGAAGATGGAAAATGCACTCCAGGCAATTCCAACTCTGTGTTGTACAGAACTGGTACTTTCACTCACTTAGTTTGCTGGCCTTCCACTGGTCCAACTTTAGAAGCAAAACAGATGTGTGCTGTTGGATGTCTAGATCAGATGTTGATGCTGCCAATGTATGCATGACTGGATGTGCCTCCACCTCGTACAATGCCTCCACTGCTGCATCTGCCACATTATCCAGCATTCATTCTGTGTCCATTACAAACACCCAATCCTGCGAGTACATTTTTCAAGTTATACAGGGTTTTGGAACCTGTCCCTCTCTCTCTAATATTCATTTTTGCTTGCTCCTATTAGGTGCTAGGCACAAAGCTAACGTACGGAAAGTCAAATAAGTACAGTCTCTCCAATTTGATATCACCAGTGCTACTGACCACAATTGGAGAGAGATACAAGAGCTTTGACAGCTTCTCGGCGGGTCTCATCATCAGAAGCAGTTTGCAGCATTCCCATAAGGGCTGTCACCCCTCCTGCATCCACTATCTTTTTCCGCCTTGCATCTGCAATTTGGGCAATGGCAGTCACATTCTGACATTATTCTTTATAACTGGGAGAAGGCGTAGTGCAGTACAGGTTTCACAAATCTGAGTTTGGAACATGGAGAAGGAAAGAAGTAAAGGATTGAGGAACCAAACAACCCACCATCTGTGGCAATCCAAGACAAGCGAGAAGCACCAGTTCGCTTGAACAAGGGGTCCCTTACTTTCACCAGTGCCACTGAATGCCGCACCATTCCGTCCCCTGCATCTTGAAACATGAGACTGTTATGCCTGATTTGTTGAATACACTCAACAGGTGCAAACACTCCTGCAAAAGACTCCATCAGTGCCATGCCCTGCCATTTGTGTATAAAAACAGCAGAGCGACTTTTCTTCCTGTAGCCATGTGGCTGTAAACCACACCTGAATCGTGGGGAAAACAGAGAACAAGAGAGAGAGTGTGCATAGCTATTCCTTGTAGAACAGTGGTGCACCAAAGGCCTACATGTGACGCCTCCTTACGTGCAACCATATATATGACATTGAAGATAGCAGAGTTCCCCAATACATACCCATTATGGGACCTACATTCATTGCGATGTAAGCGAGCATCACAGCTGACAGTGCTTTTATAACCCAGCCTCCTCCTCTCTCCTTTGCCTCTGGCTCCTCAAGTGACATCTGACCTACTGCAATATCAAAATGCAACCCAGTAAATATATTGGGGATGAGCAAGCAGATACAGTATCTTGACAGATTCAACAATCGCAGAATTTACAGGGTAAGTCCAGATCCCCAGTACTGTCAGGAGAAAGTCTTCCAGCGGGGCTCTCCACAACAAGGTTTCTGACTTGCTATCGTGTCCAATGCAAAAGTAGTTGAGGAGGTATGCTGCATCACATTGTCAGACTGAACCATGAGAGAGAATAAGCTAGACTAGAAAGCATTACAAAGGAGTCCCAAGTTGTTTGCACATATATCGTTGTCATTGAGTTGCAGGAGTGGGGAAAATATTGTTCGCTAACATGCATTCTGAAGCTTATGAGGGAAATGTTGAGCCAGGCTGGATGCTGCTGTCTTAATGCGCACACCAACAGTGTCCACCATGTGTTGGGTGGGAAGTCATATTGGCTCTCTCCCTCTTGCACACACCCAAACATTTAGTGGCCTTTGGTTGTGTACCATTTCCTATGATACACCTTGTGCAACCCAGACTTATGGATCAGGGTTGCATGGTCCACCCATGATTTTGACCATCCCAGCCACCAGGTTGTGAGATTCAGCCTGTATCCCACACGAAGCCAGTGATGTTCCACATCCAGTCATACTAGGAAGGATGAGGTTAAAGCCAGCAATATCACTGCAGCCCTCCACTGTGACAGTGGCTGTGAATGCCAATCACAGTATACTGATAAAAACTCCTAATGTAGCCCTCTGGTGGGCACAGATGTGGATATGACCAGAGGGCGAATACGGGAGGAAAAAGAGAGGGGGGAGGTGAGAGAGAAGAGAAAGCGTAAAGATGACGTATACCATCTCTCGTCGTTGACGATGAACTTGAAAATGCTCTGAATTGTCCTTGCCCCATGCCCTGGCTTCCACCTGGGTACACCTGCAGGCCATATTACCCACTCTATGACCGTGCTTTGTGTTTCAGCATATGCCCGTGCCTCTGCAGCACCTTAATCCATAAACCGCTCATTTTCCTCACAAACTACAATATTACGATCCTGCAGCGAATTGAACTTGCAAATGTTGGATTTTGAATTGTTGTCTCCGGATGCGCCTACTCTAAAGACAACAACAGGGAATGAACAAACTGAAATGACAAAAAAAGAACACGAAAACATCAGTGTTTTACGTACTAGGGGGCGAGATAGCAGGCGTGACTGGAGAAGAGCCAGGGTTATCCGCCTGCCTACCATGACCTTCGCCCTTCTTCTACAAACTCAATTGCTTTTCTACTTGAAATGTTCAAGCTCCCTTCTTTAGGCCTATCACACTAGAATCGTTTTACCGTCGCCACTGGTCCCCCAAGACAGAATAAGGCTTGATCTCAAAAACCTTAAATACAAACACACACACAACCCCCTCTCCCCCTCCCCCGGCCCTACACACAGAGCTTAAACCCAAAACCTCTCAAGGTTACAAGCAAGCCAATCAAACGAATATATGACAAGGCTTTTGAAACTACAAACTCAGAGCTTCGAACCCCACATTATCTCGCTGAATTGACGCTAACAATCTCGCAAAAGCATTCTAACGTCGAGCTACCTGGTGAGCCCACATGAAATGCCGACATAACATCTTAATCCAGATCAACCTTAACCCTCCCTCCCTCTCACCAGCGATCTCAATGAACCGAACTTCGGAATGACATCTAGGGCTTGCTTCTAAGTCCAAGTGCAATACCCTATTTGTGGTTTTAGGTTTTAGAGGTTTTATTACAGGAGGGTTTTGGACGCAAAGACGGGCACTGCTTTCCTGGATTCGCGGTTGAAGGGCAGGCTGAGGAGGGGCGAGTATTTTCAATGGGATCCAATCCCAAGACCACCCTCTATGTTGGTGGGTGTTTGTGTCTCTCTCACACAGTATTGCAAGGTCGTTATTGGTTTCGTGAGTCAGATTTTTCATTAACATTTCAATGCTTCCATTTGTGAGGATAGAAACCTTACTCAAATCACCGTATCGATCCCTTTCAAAGCATGCTTCTGCATAGCACGAAGGAGAAGAGGATGCCAACCTGAAAGTGAACCTTAAAAACAGGAATGGGAAGTTTGATTCGGAATCTTTACAAACTGGCTATGGATATGGTCAACAGGAGGGCTGGAGGAGAATGTGAAGGAGGGGGCGCTGCATACGGCCTTCATACCGTTCGGAGACATCAAGGATATAAGCATTCCCTTAGACCAGTCCACTCAAAAGCACCGGGGATTTGGTTTTGTGACGTACCTTGAGAAGGAAGATGCTGGTGCCGCGATGGACAACATGCACAATGCTGAGCTATATGGCCGTGTGCTGACTGTGAATTATGCACAACCCATCAAGATCAAGGGTGGCGAGCAGGGATGGGCCTCACAACCAGGTATGGTATAAGTTTCCGCCATGTTGATAGTTGGGGTCACTTTTTTCAAGAAAATTCAGCTTAGGTGTTTCGAATGTAACTAGAGCTAATTCTGCTCACAGTGAACAGGAGGATGCTGTTTGAGAAAGATGCATGTCTATGTGTGTCCGCAGTGTGCACATTTAGCCAATTCACCCCACCTGGGTATCAATCTCATTCAGCCAGTCTGGGTGGTTGCAGTATGGGCAGATGCAGACACTTGGTTTGAGCGGCAGCAGCAAGAAGAAGAGATGCAGCGCTTGCAAGCTGAACACCAGGCCACTGTGAAAGCTGCTGAAGAAGAGGAAAGAAAGAAGGCCATGGAGGCTCGCAATGGGGAGACCGAGGCAGCAGAGGAACCTACTGACCCAATGGAGCAGGCTGAGGCTGAAGTTCTTGCCCAAAATTCTCCTCATTAATCTCTCTCCCTCCAAACTTGAGCATGTAGGCTATTACAAGTGTGGGACTGTGATGGATGTGTGCTCCTTGTTTGACATCATGGCTGTTTGATCTCATTGCATGAGAAATTACAAGATTTCAGGATCAGGGCCCTGCCAACAGCAGGTGGAGCCCTCTAAGGTGCTGGTCTTTTCATCCTTGAAAGTGGCTGGACCGTCATGGGAGGTGGGTTGATGTTACTGGATATAGTACAAAAATGCGAGAAAACAAGCTGCCAAAGGTGCAGCTGGATAGAAACAGAGAACATCCCACAAGCAGGGGTATGAATTTTGCATTAGAGAGTTGACTGCAGATGAATGAAGCAGGGTCTGCAACCGACACAGCCCTCCTCTTCCTGATGTGGATTGTGGACCACCTCTGTAAGCAGGCCATGACATCACTGCTCATCAGTGTGCCCCTGCCATATTGTGCCCATAATCAGAAATGCGGTAGATGCTAACTGATTTTGGGGTGTATTGATCTATTTGTGGTAGCAAGTGAAGCAATAACACATCATTTTTCTGATTGTGTGTCTTTGTGCAATCATGTTTGCATGTTTTTAGGAGTCATCTGTCATGATATTAAGGTCTTACTTTCTGTCTACTTTGCGAAACTAACTGTGTTGCATTCTCAGCTGGCGAATTTGTTGCAAGCAAGAGGGCTAGAGTTGGCAGTGCCAGATGTTTTCTAGTATGGTATCATTGACTCTGCTCAGTTTTTGTGTCGGACTAGCATGATTTTCATGATGGAGGATGCCAAATTTTGACTAAATGGTAGCGTGGATGGTTGTCCCCAGTAAACTTACCATGAAATACTACATCTCAGACAATTTTTCAATGAATTAGATTTAGCAGTCCTCGTATTCGCGTAGTTGGTAAACGCTTGGGGCTGGATTGTCCGTAGCCTCCGCCGAAGATTGGTACGAAGAGTTGTTTGTGGAGAAGGTTCCGAGAAGATTGGTACACCCGAACAACAATAATCATACACAACAGTGCTACCTTGTGTGAAGATCCGGCATGAGGGACTGATTTCCAGTCTTTTGAGGAGGAAGCAATGCATATCCAAACTTGTCCTGCAAACGAACACGATGAGCCCACCACAAAGTTGCAACGATATATCTACACGCTACCACATCTCACCTTGAACTGTTGGCGGCATGGCACGCCATGGTGAGGATTGTATATGATAGCTCCACATGTCTGCAAATCACCAGGGAGACCTCGAAACTTTGTGAGCATGACAAAGCTAAATAAAGGGTGGAGGAAGAGTCGAGGCATGGAGGGAAGAGACGGGGAGAGTTGCGAAGGCAGAGGAAGTAGCCTCACCACTTGGCTGAAGCCTTGCACTGTATTTTACAAGTCTGTGGAGAACCCAAGACCAAGCTCAAAATCCTCTGGTCCCTGGTCTATACCCCGTGGTCTTCAACGGCTCGCCCCCACTCACTGCCTGTACTGTCTCGGTAGGTAGAGAGACCGTCAAGGGAAGTGCACTCCGCACTCTACGTTGCTCAGCCATAGCCAAGCTGATAATCCAGGTCAAGCAATTTAGATCCATCGTTTGCCCCAACACCTGACGACGTGATGCCTCAAAAAGAGAAGGCACCGTCGTGGTCCCAGTGGAAAAACCCGTAGCCCGCTCTCGTTCGTCGGCATTAGGCTCCACTAACTGTTGCAACTTAGCATCCCACAGAAGGCCAGGTCTATCCCGGAAAGCATGCGATCGTGGGAAGCTGAGCAGTGTAGATAGTGCTGCTCGTGGTTGACCCACCTTGTTGACCACTGCCAAAGGCGAACGGTCATCGTGTCTCACACGCTGAGACTGCCTCCCTGTGTCCAAAATGCTATCCACTGTGAGGTGTGCTAGCCGCTGCACCCCATCAAATGCACGCTTAAGCAGTGCGGGTGGCATCAAGTTAGTCCACCATAACCATGGACGATGAGCCCGTAACCCCACTGCAGCTGCATCCAGCAACACTGCTGACCCTAGCCACTACCGGACTTGATGCACACTGGCCATCACCCTGGCCCGAGAATCGCCCATCAGTGGCACATTCTCCAAGATGTATGCTGGAGATACAACCTGATGAAGCTGTAAGTGGCGCAAAACCCGCACCATCTCCCAAAACATACCCGACCTCGAGTCTCGCAATCCATTGTCATGCCCGGCTGATGATTGCCCTTGGCAAGGCCAACCTGCCACTACCAATCAATGAAGCCAACCCCCGCTCCAAATCCTTCCTTGCGCCCCCAGCAAAGAGATTTTCTTGCACCTAAGCATCGTGCTACAACATACATCGTTTTCCACCATAACATTCCTAAGCACACAATCCTAGAAAGCAATGCCACAATGGATAATAAAAGTGAACACAAGGGAAACACTCCACTCATGAATCCACTCAATTACATAAACTTAGTCAAGCCAAGGGCACCCTTGCTAAGGGAATCCACCCTACAAAGTCCTCAACACACTCCCTCTCAATATCTAGAGCTATGGAGGTGAGAGAGGCTCATGGAGGCTCAACTACAAGAAGATTAGCCCTCCTCAACGCTCACAAGGGGAAAACCCATCCCCATGTCCCAAGTGAGGTTTGACGCCTCACTTGGCATGTGAGACCAAATGAAATCCCAACACACAAAATACAAATATGAATATCCAAAATATCCTAGTTAACTAGAAGTAGGTAATTCTAGTTAACCATGACTAAAACCCTGACAGCTGTCGTGCACCTAAGCATCGTGCCACAATATACATCGTTGTCCACCATACATTCTAAGCACACAATCCTTGAAAGCTATGCCACAATCGCCCCCCTAGCTGGTGATTAGGTCCCTCTAACACCGGATAGCTGACAAGTATCCATCTCAATAAGCTCATCGCTTGGTCTTCAATTGCAGTCCCAACACCTGAAGTCGATAGATCAAGAGGCCGGATGCAAACGTAGCCCCATCGTTAGTCGCCTTCATGCAATCCATGATCTTCAGTTGAGTATCCATGGCATTGAAACCCCACTAGCTAGATCACTTGTCCGCCTCACCATTGTCATGCCCACTACCTCTGTCCAAGGCATCGTGGACACAACCATTCTCCGATAGGAACCTCCTCAAGTGGCGGTGTCAAGCATCCCATGTACCACCCCCTTGAGCATTTGTCACATACCAGCATGGTGGCGGGACTACCAACATGCCCAAGTAGCATGCAACGCAATCCTGTAGGTACCACTGCAAGGTTGGGATCTATTCTCCCATCCACATGTGGAAGGTCACATGGCGCAATTGCGCACATGGTCTTTCCATACCATGCCATCTCGACCCTCCAGAATCAACACTCCTGAAAGTAACACCTCCCGGACCCTTAGAATCACACATCCTACTGTGACATCCAAAGTCGTAGGCGTTGTCTGCTGTAGATACACATAGTCCCTAGGGTGGAAACGCCGAACACCTGGCCGATATCCCCCTCCACGTATAGTAACGTACCTCAATGTGTCTCGGTGTTGGGCAATAGCAAGGTTCTCAAAAGCCATAGGCATGACTCTCTTGAACAACTCTGCCCGTTGGGCACATGCTTGTGTCCACACATCCGGATCATCAAGGTTGAGGACTACTGCAGTCTCCCTGCAAATAGATGCAGGCAAATCTGGCTCTCGGCCGAAGAGTTGAAAGTAAGGCGAGAAGGAGGCAAGTGAAGCTTGTTTGCTGAACCTATAGCCCATAGCTAGCCAAGGCAGTTGGAGGTCCCAATCTCCTAGGTGTCCCTTCTGCAAACCGTACTTACGCAAACCTCTCTTGACTGTCTGAACAACTCTCTCCGCCAAGCCATCAGCCTCGAGATGATCCCGAGAAGTAGTGCGGTGATCTATCAAGGCTTGCTCACACAAAGCCTGAAACTCCCCCAAGAATTCTCTCCCCTGGTCCGTGTGTACCTCGGCTGGAGCACCAAAATGGCTAAGCACTCGATCTTAGAATGCATACGCAGCCCCCTCACTTGCCTTGTCAGGCAATGCCACCAGTTCAATCCATTTGGAGAAGTGTTTCACCATCACCAACACATACTTGTTGTGGCAAATCGTCAGTGGCAATGGGCCTGCGAGTCAAGACTCCAACGATAGCCCACACCCATAATGGGTAAAGGATGCAATTGTGGAGTAGGGGTGTTGAAAGAAGCCCGCACTCTACCACACACCATGCACCTTGCCACTAACTGTTGTACATCCGTGTGCATGCCCCGCCACCAATACTGCCCTTGCAGCAAACTATGAGTGCGCCGCACCCCAAAATGTCCCAACTCCTCATAGGCATGGCGTACCAATCACCCTCGTTGTGTTGGATGAGGCACAATCCTCACTCGTCCATCCTCCCATATTCGGAGTAGGTGGGTCCCCTCCCACTTGAACCTCTTGGCTCATTGTAGGATCCGATCTCTTTCCTTAGCAGTCACACTGGCTGCTGTCTCTCTAGTACAAAGGTAGCCAACACTGCTGCATCTTCATGCACATCCTTAGCACCACCAAGCTCCTCACTGATCTCCGGATCGTCATGCACACCATCTACATGACCAATGCTATGGTATGGACCAGCTTGAGCTCTCATTGCTAGGATGCACAAAAAGGCAGATGCATGCCATCCTGGCACCATCTCTTCATCCGTCTCACCATGCCACCGAGCTCCATTATCATCATGCTCGCTCGTGGATTACGACTCAATCCATCTGCATCCCGATTGACAATACCAGCTTGATGCACCACCTGAAAGTCGTATTCTTGAAGCATAAGTGTCCACCGTGCAAGCTTCCATGTAAGTTTGTCTGACTCCATCAGCCACTTCAATGGTTGGTGATCCGTGACAAGGGTGAAGAGATTGCCATAGAGGTAGCATCTGAAATGTGCCACTACCCATACCGCAGCTAGACACTCCCCTTCATATGAGCTATACTTCGCCTCGGCATCATTGTTCGAGCGGCTGGCATATGCCACTACGAACTCTCTTCCCCCGTCATCCACCTGTGTGAGCACTGCTCCAATTCCCAGCATACTCCAATCCGTATGTAGCTGGAAAGACCGCCCCCGAATAGGCCGTCTCAGAATAGGTGTAGAAGTCAATCGAGCCTTGAGTTCCTCAAAGGCTTCCTCCTGTTCCTCTTCCCACTACCACTCCTGACCCACCTTGGTCAACTTGGTAAGAGCTTTTGCAATGCTACTAAATCCCTTGACAAACCGTCGATAGTAGTTTGCCAATCCCATGAAAGCATGAACTCCGCTCACATCCATGGGACGTGGAATGCATGCAATGGCCTCCACCTTTGTCTGTTGAACACCCAATCCTCCAAGGTATATCATGTGGCCTAGATACTCAATCTGATCGTGGAAGAACTTGCACTTTCCGGGGTGCAGTTTCAACCCGTGCACTTTCAAGCGCTCAAAAACCACCTGAAGGTATCTCTCATGCTCCTCAACCGTAGCACTAAAGACGATGATGTCATCAATGTAGCACCGGGCGAAGTCTAGCCCCGCGAGAATCCTATCCATGTCCCTCTGAAACTCTGCAGGAGCATTCTTCAACCCAAATGGTAAGAACCGCCATTGGTACAAGCAATCCTTCCCATGTTGGTCAATCCCCCAAAATGCCGTCTTTTGCTTGTCAGCCTCTTTGATTGGCAACTGGTGGTAACCGGATCGCAAGTCCAATGTGCTAAACACCTTTGCATGCCCAATGGCATCAAAGATCTCCTCTGGAGTTGGCATGGCATATCTATTGGACTTAGTCTGACGGTTCATAGGAAGATAGTCCCCACACATCCTTCTTTCTGCCCAATTGCCATAGATATCCTTCTTAGCTGGCATCACCGTTGCTGAGGCATACTCCCCGCCTGATAACTCCACCAATCCAGCATCGAACAACTCCATCACTAGAAGCATTCGTGTCATTTACCACTGGGGTAACGACTCATTTTGAGTCGTAAAAGTCAAAAAACTGGGATCGACTGGAAGTTACAACAGACTAGTTACAACAGACGTGGTAGTGGGTTGGACATCCAATGATTGGAGTGGTAAAGGACGCAGACGCGCGAACAACTGCTCAGCGATTAATGCAATTAATGCTGAAGAACCACGTGGCGTAACCAGGCGGACCGCCCGTGTGTCTGACCTTTTGGGCTGACTTTGACTTTTCCCTCCGGATGAGTGGACTGACTCACCCGGGGCGCGGTGACACATGGATGCGGACGTGGATGCCGATGTGGCGGCGCCGCGACGAGCGGCAATGCTGCCGCGTGGCCACGGGCCCAAGACGCCACATCGCAGTCGGCCACATCACTTGGAGTGCTGCATGTGACGTCGCAACAGCCACTGCGAAGTCGACTGCACAACTTCCGCAGACGAATCTACAGGGACCACGTGGAGAGTGTGTGGGTCGACGCGTGGCTCGTCCCCACGCAATGCAGTGACGGGTACGACTGCTAGTGGAAAGACGCAGAGTGCTTGTGCCATCTCGGGACTGCTTTGGCCAACTCCGCTGCCACTATGCTAGTTGGTTGCACTACAGTAGGAAAACACAAAAATGAGCACTTGTAGTGGTTTGTGTGAGTTTCCAACTGACCTGCATTCTAAGCTGAAAATATGGTTCTGATGCATTCTACTGGTTTTAGTGGTTCACCCATATGCAGGGGGAATTGAGAAGCAATGATACTGAGCGAGACTCAGAACACAGACCACGATGCATGCACAACATCACGCTAATGAACCAAATAGACGAGGCAACAGGGAGACCAAAGACCATCACACATACACATAGAAGGTGGACGGACACGACGACAAGTCAGGAAATGTGATATTACATTCAAATTAGAGACCGTCACGGCACACCTGCATATGAGCAAGACTAAATGCCAACATACATGGTTGCCGGACATCACTTAAACTGTCATGGCCCAAATTCAAAACTGGTAACGTGAGTATCATACACACTTCTATGAGTATCATTACACACCCAACAGGGACTACAAACATGAAATGTCACTACTTTCACCTTTCCTCATACTCTTCTCTGGCCACAAAGTCACCGTGCCTTTCACGTGCGCTAGTGTGGTCTGGGGGGGGGCATCGTCCACATTTGGGCAAGGCAATGTAACACTTGGAAGCATGATCTCGTGGACTTTCACCTTGTACCACCCGGATAATGTCCTTGCAGTGGAACTTGTCAACCCCGGCTATTCCCACCACTTCCGCCTTGGCGGCGGCTGTCTTTGACCGCTTGTCATGGGGGTTCAGGAGAAACACAGGATCTGATATCTGCAGACACCAACATCAGGGTCCACTCAGCACAAACATAGCAATGACAGGGTGAAAGTCAAGCGCAACTGGGCATGGAAACGATCTTGGTTGCCACAATACTGAATCAGCAGCAATTCACGGTGTACCAACGTACCTTGAAGCGAAGCTCGTCGCTGAGGGTGGCAACTGAGGAAAGCTGCCCACGTGTCTTCAACTGCAGCAGCAAAAAGAGGTTTAGTCAGACGGATAAGAATAACATGAACTCTGGTGGTTGCAATGGTATAAACACACCTCCACGGAGCAAGCTAACAAACACCCTGCTCAGACCCTGCACACTACAACTTCCTGGCAAAAATAACCCTACTAAAAACCAGCCAGGCAAAGCAAGGAGCCATGAATGCATGCCTGGGGAACCACGTCCTGCTGCGATGATGGTGCGGGGACAGCCCACTCCTCTTGCACCTGCAATGAATACACATTGCAACGCTTCAGAAAGTGTATCCATAAAGGAAACCAACCAAGTAAGTTTGCGGAGAGGGGCTGGGAACAACCATACCTTGGGCGCTGCCTCTCATGCCGGGGGGGAATCCGGAATGCTGCCGCCGTAGCACTATGTCCTAGGCGCAGGACCAACCTTCTTCACATTCGACCCCACTGCCACTCCCTGTACATGTGGTCCCTGCAAAACATATAGTGCCAGCCTTGCGTGAGAGGGCATCCGGGGGAAACAAAACAAACATGGACTTTGGCTTCGATGTCATGTTGCAAACAGTAAGGTTAGTTTCACCTGCATGGGCGCAGAAGTACTTCCCCAACGACCCCATCCTCTCCCACATTCAAGCTGCCAGTCGGGGTCAGCTTCCGCGTGCTTGTGAAGACACGCACATCCTTGGAGCAAAACAAATCTTGGCAGTAGGGCCAGACTGTTTCTAAAAGGTAGTCTGAATCGGGCCCCTCACTGACATTGCCAGTGACATCAAACGACAATGGATGGACCATTTCAAAGGGGAGTTCCCCCTCCCCTTGTGTGGTGAATCATCCACTAGGAGGGTGTTGGATTCGTTAAATCCAGAAAATTCCGACCACACCCTCGACAGTCTCTTCTGTAAGTTCTGTACGGCAGGCCCTTTTGTGGGGTGTGGCTCTGTCAAGGGGTCACACTCCTCTTGTGACCACACAAAGAGGGGAGAACCCTTGACCCCCTGCATCACCACTTTGAAGATGTCTGCAACATTCCCCTTGGAAGCACAGGACCATATCCCAACGTAGAAATACCGGAAGAGAAGGTTTAAAAACTCGCAGACCTGGGGCCTTGGGAAAACATACTTGTTGGTGGTCAACACCCATGGCCAATGACGCCTCGGGTTGGGCTGAAAGTTAGGAATAGAGTGGCACAGGATCCCGTTCAGGTCTAGAACAATTAGTTTCGACTTTTCTATGAAAGGAGCTTTTGAAGGGGTGTCACGGGGTCTCACCTCAGTGGGTTGGGAGACAACAGTCACCCCGGAGGGCAAAGTTTCGGTCCCCCTGCAGCCTGGACCAGGCAAACTACCACCCTCTCCCCCTACAGCTTCCCCTTTTCCCCCATCATGAGCAATGACCCCCCCATCGTCCATGTCATCCCCACCAACTTGCTGGACCTCTCCCTCTTCAACGAGTGGACCCTGCCCCCCACTGTGAATATCATCAACAACAGCCCGGACCTCTCACATCACATCCCTACCCACTACATTACTTCCTCCTTGTCAGGTACAATGGTCGCAGCAGGGGGGTCTTCCATAATGCCACCGTCACACCCCCTTTTTGCCCCATCATGAGTTCCACTATCTTCTTCAGTTGTGCTTCCATTCCCCTCTCCCGCTCCGCAGAGAGAGCCGCAAGCCTCTCCAGGGCCCCGATGCGGGCTGCCATTGAGTTTCCCCGCTCCCTACGCATACAAACCCCCCCGTACTGTTAAAAACCAGAAGAAGAGGCCGAATGTGCAGGATTTCAGGCATTCGGAGATGGCTGGGTTTGGCATAACACCCCCTCCTGTACCATGCGTGGGGGCCCCACATACCCACCAAATCTTAGTACAACAACAGATTCATGAATGGAAACCGGACTTCAAAACATACCTGGCTCAAAACAGACTCTGATGGGGTGCCAGTCGCAGCGTTCTTGCACTCCGCCCCGAGCTCGGACAGTGACGGGCTCCGCGCTTTGCGTCTTTTCTGTATTTGCCCATCCACACACTGTCAGTACAAAATGCCAGGAGCATATGGACAAAGCACTGCCCTGCATATCACATAACAACTAATTCTGCACAAGCAATAAAACCCACTCGTGGGTGTCTCTTCCATCAGAACATGCACAACGTAAGAGCAATGAGAAGGGGTGAGGGAGATTACCAAACGGGCTGCTTGGCCTGCAACTCCTGCCCGGCCCCAACGCGAGGGGTTCGTGACACAAGCACGCGCTTGCTTCATCCCTTCAGCCTTTGCAAGTCCACGAGGGGACTCCCAGTAGGCAACAAGCTTATCCCAATAGGCGGGTTCAGTGTTCATTGGCCTCACACCAGTCTTCGCCCATTTATCTTTCAGTTTTGCTCTTTCTCCTTTCATTATCTTCCCACATTGCTTCACTATAAAATCACGATTGGCAGGGATAGGTGTGTACTCGTACATTCCATTTATGCCCTCTATTACTGTTGACATGGCACTCTGGGACTGCTGGTCAATGTCTTGTACGCTTGAGTCAAGGTAACGCAATGCCAGGCCACGCAAATCACGCTGCCAGTGTTCCTTACCTTCGCAGCCAGCATTGATGACTCCATTTCCATGCACCTCCACCTTGTGGCGCTTTAGCCCTGCAGCCACCCTTCCCTCTCCATCTCCTTCCCATTGTTTCATGGCATGGCGTCGTTCCTTCCTCAGCTCTGATGTCCGTTTCCTGCCCCCATGCTCTGGAGCAGCGCCGTCATACGTTGTGGGGGGTGACTGATGTGTGCCGGAGGGGGGAGGGCCGTATGGAGATGTGGGAGGCCCCCATTGTGACGTGGCAACATCAGGAAGCCAGCGCCACAACCCCGAAGCAGGGGGGGCTCCCCATGGTGCACTCTGTTGTGGAGACCATCCGGCAGGGGTGGGTGCCAAGGTTGGTGTTGGTTGGCATTGTGTGGTGGCTGTGAGTGCTTTGCTGCAGCTTCACTCCCCTTCCGCTGCCAAAAACATCCCACACACAAGGTGCATCAGCTGTAGTCCTACTGAACACAACGTCACCAGAGCACAAACCATCCCACAACCACAACTATGGATTGGCTGACCTCAAACCCACTCCCCTGCAGCGCAAGTGCCAAAAACTGAAAAGGAGAGGGACAGAATGTCCTCATAACATGTAAGCCCATTCATTGGTGAAGAAACAGAATGTGGGCGGGTTCACATCAGTACCACATGAAACTTACCAGGAAACAGAACATCCATCCGGGTTTTGCACATATCCAGTGGACATCTATTCACACAATCAGCAAATGGCTGTATGGCGGAGCCCAGCAACGGAGCCCCAAAAGGCCTAAAGACTCTCAATGTTGGTAAACACAGGTGCAGACACAATTCAATTGAAAGGATATTGCAGACCTAGCCTCGTTGGAGTTATCAACGCATATAGCAAATGCGTACTCCAACGCAGGTGCAATGACGTGACAAAGCAACATTTCCTTGACCTAAAAACTAGTCCCTCTGCACACAGTGGTAGACCTGAAGGTTTTTCCACGATGTCCTCCCCCATGTCACAAATTGAAAACATGTTCAGGGATTTTTTCTGCCTAACTTCATTTTCTGCCCAATCAGATCTCCTCTACGCTGATGATGTTGCCCTTTTGGCACAATCCCGGTCTTTCTGCAACGCCATCTCAAAATTTTGGAACAGTTCTGCAAAGACTATGGGATGCAAGTCAATCTTAGCAAGACCAAGATCATGGTCTTCAATGGCCAGGCTGATCGTAGATTCATCTTCAACCAGCAGGAAATTGAGATTGTCAAATCATACCGGTACCTAGGTCTGGTTATCCACTCCCCCAAGTTTCACTTTGCAGCCACTGCCTTTGGACAGATTGACTAAAGGTAAGGGGCCTCCGTCCGCCTTCACGCCAAATGCAAGCAAATACATCTGCGGCATCCCCCGACCAAAAAGTGGTGTTTGACACCGTCGTCAGCCCTGCTACCATCAATGGTTGTGAGTTCTGGGCACCTGGTGTCCCTGTCTCCTGGTGGGAAAAGAATTTGGAACCATTACAGTCATCTTTTCTCCAAGCAATGCTTGGCGCCAGGAGCACAACTCCATCTCAGATCCTAGGTGCAGAGTTCGCATGTGTACCATTGCAATCCGAGGCACAGTTCAGGCTTACAATCTTTCTCCATAGATTGCAGGCCCTTCCACCCAAAGGGCTAGTGGCAAGGGCCCTCACAACATCTATGAGGCTCAAAGCTGCAGGTTTCGGGAACTCCTGGTATGCTCGAGTGGACAGTTTATTGAAACGTAACGGACTTTCTACTGCTTTCCTATTACCAATGAACCCAGATGAGGTGGACATCACATCCAGACATGACCGCAACAGACTCATTCGGAGAGAGCTTATGGAATTACATGTCAAGAGAACTTGGATGCTACCCAATCTCACAACAAAGCTCCACTTCTATCGAGAGACATTCTTGGTGCTCCGCGATGATAGAATCTTCAGACCAAATTACCTTTCAGCACCCTTACCTCCTTCCCTCTTGAGGGCATTGGGGCGGTTCAGGGTGGGTTCCCACAACCTACGGATAGAGACTGCAGATGGGAAAACCTGCAACGGGAGGACCGCCTATGTCCAGCTTGCATAGGGCGCAGCAAGGAAATTGAAACTGAAGAACACTTCTTCTTCTACTGCCCTGTATACTACGAGATCCGTTTGAACAACTTTGTGGATATGTGCATCCCAGTTTCAGTTTCAGGAGAACTCAACGCCCAGAAAACATGAACACAAGTAGGGGTAGAACTCACCTGCGCAGCGGTTTTGTGCCGTTTTGCGCACCTTTTGGAGAGACTCTGCAGATGGAGGTGCAATTTCCGCCGAACTGTCCTCCACCTCATCGTCGTCGCCCATGCTATACTCGCTTGTGTCAAAATCCGAACTCGAAGACCGCCACCGCTCTGCCTTCCCTCTCGCACCGACGCCATCTGTACCGGATTCAGTCGAGCCAGGCGGGGGCTCCTTCGCACCGCGGGGCTGGAATGTGCAGAAGTGGGAGGAGGTGATGCTGCCTCGGCGGTCGAGCGTTTTCTTACTAGGCGTGGACATAGACCATGACAAAGATGAAGACGAGCGAGGACATAGACCATGACCAAGACAAAGACGAGCGAGAGACCAAGACATGCAAAGGAGGAAAGAAGGACAAGGAGGGGAGTGTGATCACACACCCCCCCGATCTGTAGTGAAGATCCGGCCGTTGTTGATTTCAAATATGAACACGTGTCGTGCATCGACACTATGGCCTTTTCGACTTTGAGACGTTAAACCCTAAACCACTTACAATCCTCCAGACAACTAGATGTAGTGATTCACACAACTGACATGGATCCGTTAACTTTTTTTCGTTCAAAATTAGGCGAAGGAAACACACTGCAATGATGCCGTGTATGGCTCCGCTTTACATGCATTCTTGGAGAAAATGCGCATGATGTGTGAGAAGTGAACACAGTGCTCTGCCAAATGATTCAGCAAAAACAAACTCAACTGTAGTGGTTCTCCCATCGCAGAGAAGGGTCCATTCGACACCCATCGCACCATGCCAGGTTGAGGTCCTCACACACACACCTACACACCGAGAATTTGCGAACCCACATCAGTTGGAGAACATGGAAATTACCCCGTGGATCACATGCAAGCATGAATGAGAAATGGTTTATGTTACATGGGAGATTTTTTGTACCGCGACATGCAACTCTGTCTACATACTCATAAGTCGTTGTCCCAAGACCCAATGGACAGGGGAGGCCGTGAGTCTGTACCACAAATGGTAATCATACAGCAGAGGGTACTGCTGCCCAACGTGCAAAAGCCGCCGGCTGCAGGATGCTAGGCATGCGAACTCGGCACAACACGCCTCCTCTGCACCCCACTCCGTCCCAACCAGTGCAAAACACCGTGCATGCATTGACTGCCGTCTGGCTTTCTCTCCAGGCATTTGGGGGTCTGCATCTGCTACACGTAAGTGTCTTTGAATGCGACGATCAAAGATCCGGTCACTTGCAGTTGCCCGTCTCAAGGGCAGCATTGCAAGAATCAGAATTAAGTAAGAAAGATGGTGAAGAAGTTGCAACAGCAAATGAGTGAAGTGGCAGGGCGATGCTCCATTTTTACATGCTCCCTTCCCGCCATGGTGATAGAGCCACACATGGACTCCCTTCCCGCCACGGTGCAATTTCACGGCAACGGACGGGATTGTCCGCCGAAACGTGATTTGGAGATGGCCTAAGACAAGTGGCGCAGGTTCTGGCCTTGTAGTCAGGTTGGTACACTTCAATGCACACTTTCATACACATTCAACCATATGCCCAGATCACAACGTCCTCAAATCGTGAAAATTGAAATTCCACGTACTCCTTCCGATTCCCTCACACACACACGAACTGTAGAGACAGGGGTTTTCCAGGATGTCGTTGTTTGAGTCGATTTTGGTCATTTCTCTCAGTGTCTTGTTGAAAAGATTCTAGTATGATGGGAGCATCGGGATGGCTTTAAAATGGTTTGCTGTTGAGTGTAACTTTTCATCATGTTGTGGAATCTACCGGTTGGTATAAAATGTCAACTGTCTTCTGCCAAGGATGTGCGGCTGAACCTTTCAAATTGAGATTGCAGGAGGAGGGAATTGACGGTAGTGAAATGGGAGTGGCAGAGCCAAATTGAGGAATCTCTGCAAAGGAGAATCCGGCCCCCTACAACGGCATGCACAAACAGCATTGAAGAGGCTCCCCAACAAAAATGAGTTCCCCTCGCCCATGCGGAGGACTTCCAATTAATCACCCCTGTAGACAAATACCCGAGATGACAGGTTGTGGGAAAGAGAAGTGGCACGTGCCCGAGCCCTTGGGCTTTCAAGGATGCCATGCCCCTGTGAACGTTTTTGGGCACTACAAGTAGATTTGAGACGGTGTGCGCCACACATCTCCTTCACCACAAAAGACATGAAGCATTTTGGGTGTGGATTGGAGATGGACCTGCAGACGAAGACGATGAGGAGTGGGCACAATTGGACAATGCACACCCCCGAGGGAGCCATACAGACAGGCCAGACGAGGACTATGTCATGGGCGCAGGACATGAACCAGGCATGGACGGAGGGGTGGAGATTACTCGAATGTTGCAGGAAGCATTCCACATCATGGACGATGCTGAAGAGGGGGACGGCGCTGCGACAACTGGGGATGGTGATGACGCAGGAAATGAAGGCATTCACGTGGGGGAAGGCGTGGAAGGAGGTGGAGATGGAGAATTGAATTCTGCACACATGACACTAGAAGAAGCATGTGTGCCACTGTACGAGGGATGCAAATCCACAAAGCTTGCTGCCACCATGCTGTTGATGAACCTGTGCACAACCCACGGTGTCTCAGACCATTTTGTGGACGAGTTGTTCTCTTTGCTTCGGCTGAACTTGCTTCCACAACCAAATGAAATGCCAAAAAGCTGTCACATGGCCAACCAAATGATTGGGAAGCTCGGCCTCAACTACGTGAAAATACATGCATGTCCAAAAGTCAGAAGAGAGTACAAGGATGCTATGGAGTGCCCCAAATGCGGTGCAGCCCGATACCATGATGTGGGCAGGTTACAACAAGCAGCCAAGGTGTTGAGGCACTTTCCCCTTATCCCCCGTCTATTACGAATGTACAAATGCAAGACCATTAGTGAGCTCATGACTTGGCATTCCAGGAATGCCTCAAACGATGGTTTGGTAAGGCATGTCCCAGATTCCCTTGCATGGAAGCATATAGATACAACTTGGCCCGATTTCGCCGAGGACCCACGCAATGTGCGATTGGCTGTATCTACGGATGGAGTAAACCCATACGGATCAAAGAGTTGCACATGGTCCACATGGCCCGTGCAGTTGGTGGCATACAACCTGCCACCATGGTTGACAACAAAGAAATTTTTTGTCATGTTGTCTCTCTTGATTCCAGGCAAGGAGTCTGTGCAACCATTGATTGAAGAGCTACAGGAACTATGGATTGGAGTTGAAGCTTACGACATTTTGAAACCAGTAGGGCAACGGAGTTTCACCCTCCGTGCCATACTCATGTGGTCAATCCACGATTTCCCCGCATATGGCCTTGTTGCGGGTTGCAAGACGAAGGGCTACAAAGGGTGCCCCATTTGTGGGCCCTATGTGGATTCACGGCACTCAAAGCCACTAGGGAAGACAATATACATGGGGCATCGACGTTACCTTGCAAGAAACCACCCCTACTGACGAGCAGGAAGGCACTTCAATGGATGTGTTGAAAAGAGAATGGCACCAAATGCTGTGACACCGGAGGAGACATTGCAATTTGCAAAGGAGAAAGAGGCGTTCATGGAGATTGGAGGGAGAGACGGAAGTAGTGCGGATCCAGCCATGGAGCATGGGGTGAAGCGCCGGACAATCCTTTGGGATTTGCCATACTGGAAGGTGCATGAATCCCCCCCCCCCCCCATTCACTCACTTTCTTTCACATTGTGCTTCCTAGAATTACCTTTACTGTCAGGAGTCCTTCCACCAACTCCTAAGTCAGTGTAACTACTATGCAGTAGATGTTGAAGTCGTACACCTCACTGTGGAGAGGATCGTGGAGTTGTTGAAAGCAGAATGTAGTAACATGGACAACTTCTGCCACATATTCTACTTTTTTTTCCCATAGAACTTGGTGTCATGGGAGGACATTTGGCATTTCAGAACCTCTTGCAGCGATACCTCCTGGACCCCATGCATTGTGAGAAGAACTTCTGCGAGAACATTCTGAAGACTATCTTTGGGGAGAAGGATACGATAAACGTACGAAAGGACATGGAGATTGAAGGGATATGGTCACATCTGTGGCTAAGGCCTGATCCATTTAGACCAGGCAAAGTGCTCATGCCAGCAGCATCATACGTCCTGACCAAATCAGAGCAAGAGGATTTTTTGAAGACATTGGGAGCCATGAAAGTGCCAACCGGATTCTCGGGTGCTTTTCAAAAGCATGCCATAAACAAGAAATGGTCGGGGATGAAGTCACATGATCTACACGTGATGATGCAATAGATTTTGCCAGTGTGCATTCGGGGTACGATGGCGCCAGGTCCTCGAACAGCCATAATGCGTGTAAGTCGAGTGTTTAGGAAGATTTGTGCGAAGGTGTGGGATCCGAGGGACATTACATCATTGCATGAGGATGTGGCTATGACCCTATGTTTGCTGGAGAAAGAATTCCCTCCATCATTCAGTGGAGTACCCCACAACAATGGAGGAGCTGCAGCCCTTTACAGTGTGGGTCAGATCTGGAATTGCAGTGTACGCATCAGAGAACGAGGACCCAGATGAGGGCATGGTGAGTCTGTCATTCCCCCCAGGGCTGATTGCCACTTCGTACCGATCAATGAAAGCATATGGCAATCACTATAGAGTGGACGATGCCAACACCAGCCTCCTGGTGACTTATGACAGCGGAGTGGCATCATTTTTTGAACAAGAGAGTAGGAGCTGTGCATGAGATCGGAATCCAATTTCATGCCATGTGCAATATGGGAGTGATCAAAGAGATCCTTAAACTAGACTATGGTCTTGTGAAGCCAATTCTATTCCGTTGTTCTTGGGTAAAAGCCAATATGGTAGGAGAGAATGCCACCATGAAACGGGATGAGTACGGGTTCCTCCTTGCTGATTTCAGAAAAATGCTACCACAAGATGAAGAGCCATTCATCTTCCCATCGCAAGTTGAGCAAGTTTTCTTTTCAGATGACACCCATGCGCCGGGATGGAAGGTGGTTCTTCACAAGGACCCCCGGGCCAAACGAGTCGTGGCCGACGTCCATGATCTGGACCTAGGGGAGAATGCCGACCACGAGGGTCTGAGGGAACCACAAAATCTACCAGATACGGCGGAACCAGTCTCTTTGGAAGGAGCAGTTACCTTTAATGAGGAAGACATTCCAGGGTTGGTAATTACTGCAAGGCAAATTGCAGATGTGGGTAGTGAAGGGGAAGATTATTTGGATACAGATAGTGATTTTGTACAGTCCTGCAAGCGCGCAAGGGCGAGACAGTTAATAGTATCGATAATGTCCCGGTATGTGGTCCGTACTGTCTTGTGAACAAACCTTTTTTTGTTTTGCCAATATTGTTTCTGACATGTGAGGAGAGGATCGTCTTCATGTACGGGAAATAGACGTGAATGTGTGCATGCATTTTCTGGCCCAGCTGCATGCTTTCCAGGAACAAAGACCAGTGGAATGGGGGGTGTCTCCAAAGGAGCAGGACCGAACGACACCTTTTTGTGCTTCCCTTGCTTATTTTCTCACCGTTGTTGCATTCTCCCATTTGCCCAACAGCAGCACTCTCGAAGCAACAGCATGACATATGTTGCAACATGGTCTTCTTCACCAGCGAATGAGCTTTTTTGCTATATGTACTGCCACGTCCACATTAACGTTGATCCCTGCAAGCACTTGGCAAGACACCCCAAAGCCGCAAATCCAGCAACCACCACAAACACATCTAATTGTTGTAGTGACACGGGAATAGCTCACTTGTAGAGGAATTGAACCTCCAGCCAAATGAATGGCTCTGCCCCTTGTAGCACAAGTGCGATGCAAAAACAAGGTGAGTACAAAATGAAGAAGCACTTACGAGGTCCCCATCCCTCGGATGGGCTCCCACTTGTGCTCTGAAACTGTGCAAGCCTGACTAGCACCAAATTGCATGAATCTTAAGCCTGAATGTCAAATGCAGGTTTATGTCGCGATGCAGCACACCATCATCTAACCTGTAGTTTCCAGTTTCACTGGTGTCACAACTGCCTTCAAGTCAACATCAAAAGTAAGTCCACCTATGCGCAAATCGCAGAATGTCTCATGACACCATCTGCCGCCGCTGGTTTGGCATGATATGATTGTAGTTCACAACCTTAATGAACGCTTTCAGCCTTGACCTCTTTGCGATCTTCTTCTGTGACTACTTCTTCATAATTTATGAAAGGGAAAAGCAGCTACACATCAAATTCTTGCAAGTACAGGGGGGTACTCAAGCCTCCTTGGGAGAAAGAGTGCCATAAACACAAACACATCCTTAAATGTAAAAATTGGAGAAGCGAACGTCTGGTGGCAATAACTGCCTAAACTAGAATTATAGTCCATTCCAACGCACATGTAAAGGGTCGGATGATAACTCGGAATCCCAGTTGGAGATAATGAGACGAATACATGACTATTTTGCGAGTTTCAACTTTCTTGGAGGTAGTTTCCAGTTTCTCTGGTGTCACAACTGCCTTCAAGCTGGGTTTAGAGGAATTAAGTCCCACTCGCAAATGCAGAATGTCTCCCTCATCTGCGTGGGGAAAATGGGGTTTGGCATGATATGATTGTAGTTCACAACTTGTGAGGGCATATTCTTCAGCCTTGACGTCTTTGCGATCTTCTTATATGACGCCTTCTGCATAACTTGTGAAATGGAAAAGTAGCTACACATCAAATTATTGCGATGCCACTCAATGGCACTATGAACGTTTCGAGCATGCTGTCAGAAAACTAGACGGGCAAAAACCCAATTCAGCAGCCTCACCTTGCGTGGATACTTGGGAATTGATGCCAGAAGGGCATGCCCGTATGCGCGCTCCATCGTGCCTCCATCCAGCACATTCTGTAAATGATGAATGACCAAGACCCCGATGTCACACCGTTCTGAGAAGCCACTACGTGTGCTCACAGTATACGAAGGCCTTGCCGTGTCAGGATTTCCATTCCCACGTCCCGCCATGTCCGACGCAGCACTTGCATCCTTGTCTCTGCCAGGTAGAGGCAACATGTATTAAAATATCTATTCCCCCAAGGCCACATTTTGTTTACCTCTTTTTGTGAAAGCCACGTCAGCAAATGTGCTGCCGAGTCATGGGTGCAATGAATGCGCAGTGGTTCATGGAGTCGTTGAGTCGATTACATATTCACTTT
This sequence comes from Takakia lepidozioides, assembly GCA_030704615.1. Lineage (NCBI taxonomy): Eukaryota > Viridiplantae > Streptophyta > Takakiopsida > Takakiales > Takakiaceae > Takakia > Takakia lepidozioides. The sequence goes on from CM060731.1 coordinate 64,526,484, forward strand.
AATGAATAAATATCTTTATTCCATTAATCGAATTAGGAAAGAAAATTTGTAGTCGCATGTGCAGTAATTACAACCACTTGTAATTTTGGCTTTTTCAAATTTTATGTATTTACGCAATTCGTAAAATAGCCCGGAATTCTGCTACGACTCCGGAGTCGTTGACCCCACTTCTGTCCGCTGTCTGAAATGCCCCCGTGGGCCCACATTGTCTGTTTCGACTCTCCAGTAGTCCCGTTTACTACCAAGTGGTTCCCGGAGTGGTCGCGGACGAATCGGAAAAGACACGAATGCTTCTAGTGCATAGTCCGTGACTGGATCAATGACCTCTCCATGTCACTATACCGGTAGGGCCTTCGAAAGATTGGCGTGTCACTTGCCAAATCAATACGAATCTCCTGACCCTTCAAACTCCCCAAATCCTTCAAACCGAAGGCAAAACAATTTCTATAAGCCCTTAGAAATCGCTGGATCCTCCGTCTCTCTCCTCCGGTGACTGTAGGTCCAACATCTGGTTCCCAATTGTCCTCAGTGACTACAACCTTGGGTACACCAGGCTTGGAGGTAGGAGACGAATCCTTTGGTTGCTAGATAGCAACCTCTTGGGCCTTGTCCACCCAATCTGACTGTGGCGTAGCCTCCACTTGCTCCGCCATAGCCATGAGAACATCCTCTGAGCAAGAAACATTCTCAACCTCTTCAAAAACATTGGCCACCTTGGCCTCTAACTGATCCTCAGTGTATGGCTATCCTCACTCCTCATATTGCTACTTGAGAGATCCAAGGACTTTCTCTTTCTGCATCTCATCCCACATCTGCCATGAGTGTTTGCACCCCATGATCCTATGCTCGCCCCCACTCACTGCCTCCACTATTCCGGTTGGCAGAGATGGTGCAATATCCAATGGAAGTGTAGAAGTAGCCACCAATGCTTGCAATCTCCATTGCTCAGCCATGCACAAGCCAATGACCCATGTCAAGCAATTGAGATCCATTGCCTAACCCAACACCTGACGCCATGATGCCTCTGACAGAGCTGACAGAGCTGGCACAGCTGTAGTACCCGTGGCAAACCCCATTGCCCGCTCGCGCTCATCCGCATTGGGCTCCACTAATTGCTGTAGCACACTGTCTCAAATCAATCCAGGACCATTGTCTCGAAAAGCATGAGACGAGGGAAAGCTCATGAGCGTAGGCAATGCTGTACGTGGCTGTCCCACTCGATTGACCACTGCTAGAGGTGGACGGTCATCATGTCGCACCCTCTGTGGTTGCCTCCCTTGGTCCAAAATGCCCTCAACCATGAAATTGGGTGGCCGTTGAATGGAATCATATGCTCTCTTGAGCAGCTCTGGTGGTGCAAGATTGGTCCACCACAATCGAGGTCGATGCGCGCGTGATCCCACCGCTGCTGCATCCAATAGCACCGCCAATCTAATCCAAGACTGCACTTGATGCACACTGGCCATAACCCTGGCCCAAGAGTCCCCCATAAGAGGAACATTCTCCAAGATATAGGCTAGAGATTGCACTTGCCTCGTTTGCAAGTCACGCAACACTCTCAATGTCGCGCACCTCACTTCGGTAAGCTCCCCCCTCAAGTCATAGTTACTCGCTTGATGCGCGCGCCTAACTCCCAACCTGGCCGCGGGGCCAACTTGGAGCTCCGGCTGCTCACCGGGGCATAACGGTCCCCCTTTGATCTCCCAAAGAACCCTCCAACGATTTGGAACCAGCGGAATTCCCTTTGGTAGTTGGCAGTCCGGAACAGCTCCCCACTCTTTGGTCGCTTTCCGGCTCGCTCGCTTATTCACTAGTTTTTGGTCACCAACGGGCTTGCACCGTTCTCGGGGTTACTACTCCCTATATATACTTCTGTAGCTGTCCGCGGGGGTTTCACAAAAAACCATGCCATTTTATGGCGAACCACCACGAACACCCTTGAGGGTTTAAACCATCGGGTTTAAGAGAACCAGCCAGATCCATGGAGGGAGGGAGAGAGAGGGAGAGAGAGGGAACCCACCAACCATCCCCTGGTATGGCAGCTCCTCATGGAGTGAGTGTGGTATGCACTCGCCCCGTAAGGGAGTGCATACCAGACCCCATCACATAAAGGACCTCCCTCTTCTTTGTAGCTTTTATTTATGGTTACAAAGGAACCATAGAAATAAAAAAAAGCCTACAATCTCAATTCTCCAAGGTCAAAAAACAAAACAAGCTGTGACAAGCGAAGGTACATGCGGCTTATGGTTTGGAATATTAGGTTTCTAACATAGCCTGCACCTACACCTGCAGGGGAGTAATCCCCTTTGTTAAAACGCAACAGGGTGGCAATTCCGACTTTTTTGCCGGATCAGCTAGCTCAAAACCGTTGTTCTTCAGAGCCCAGGCTCCCCCATCAAGGTCCCACGAAACGAGTGGATTTTAAAAAAAAATAATATTAATATATTTTTAATATATATTTTTTTCACTCTGCCTGTTCGCGGCCTTCCGTGGCTCCAACCGCCACTACTCCTCACGGCCCGCCCTAGGCACTCATTGGCCACGGGCTATCCAGTGATACCCCGTGGTACCACTCCCACGAGCCTTCACGGCCTGCCATCCCCACGATCTGGTCACCGTGCCCACTCGTTGTGTCCGCACCACGACTTCCAACGGTCACAGTCAACGGTCACGGTCAACCATCACGACCTGGGCTCGTGGTATCTCGTGATACCGCCCCAACGGCCCATCACGACCACTATTCCCTGCGTTCCCTGGAACTCCCAACGAGTTCCCATGCGTTCCCGAGGCGTTCCCGGCGTTCCCGAGCTCTTTCTGAGCTGGGGTTTGCTCCTGCACCTGCTGCCAACGAGCTATGGCTTCTGCGAAGCCACCAGACCTGCTGCCATGCTCTCTTGGGCTCTCACGACCCACCAGAGGCACCCTAAACTCAACAAACAAACATTATGCTGCCCAACAAGCTTCATTTCTTCATGAAGCCCACAAAAACAAATCTGAAAATACACACATTTACAAACTTGGTGCACCTGCACTTCTCATGTATATCCCCTGGCTCTAGGGCGCCTCGTTGCTGCCCTTCCAGCCTCGTTCTTGCCACTCCAAAAACCCTTACACTGCTGAGTTTCAGATTGAAACTCCAACTCAACACATGCTTCACAAGTGCACTGATTGGCACACAAGAGGGACCAGCCCCCTCTCTTCATGAGCTTGGAACTAAAGCTCCCAATGGGCTGCGATGCATCCCCTCGCAGCTCCACCATTCGGCTGCTCCTCATCTACCTGCAACAACTAGTTTTGGGCAGAAATACCTGGAGCTGATCATATCATCTCCAACCTGCAACGCGCTAGTTTCCCATGCGCAGCCCACATTTCTGCAGCTCCTTAACTCGGCCTGCAGCTGAAGAAGACAACCACCAGTTCGCCCACTCGTGGCCAACATCTCCTCCGCTTCGCACTATAAGCCCAAACTTGCTTGCCATAACGTTGAGCTATGCAACGCCGCTCTTCAACATAGGCTACCCGCCTCTTTATCCATGGCAAACCTGCAACCTGTTCGCCTTTGCACTCTATCCGCTTTGGATAGGCTCATGCACGGCTCTTTGCACTCTAGGCTGAACCGCTTCTCATGATCTGAAAACACAAGTGCTGCAACTAACTCAAACCTGACACTCACAGACTCGAACTGATCTTTCTCGAGTGATTAAGAAAAGGAAAGATACAAGCATACAAGCTCTCTCAAACTCACACACTTGCACATGAAAACATCACTCATATATTAAGTCGAGCCAAGTGCACCCCATGCCATGGGGAATCCACTAGACGCGGTGAGGCTCAACTCGAGGAAGATGAGCCCACCGCGATCTGCCGTGAAGATAACAACGCCGGGTGCCCAAACATGTATTGGCCCCTGGATTGATACTTGGATCAATCCCAAATGTCAATATATAAAAGCTAGCTATTTCCTAGCTAACTTCACACTAGTGGTAAAATAACTTGACACAGCGATGAATTTCGCACTGAGAAATACTTGATAATATGGGCACAAACTAAGCAAGCGGCGGGGTTTGCTTTGATAAATCCTATCAACCAAAAATCCTACATCCAAAAAGAATGGGTGGGGGCTTGAAAAGTGACATATTCATCCTTTTAGCCACAATGTGATTGCTTATCAGGCGGAATTTCGTATTGCGAAATTATTCATGTTTTTTTCTTGGTAAGGAAGGCAAAGGACCTTAAAGTTGAGGTGAAAACTCACCGCCCACTCTCCCGCATCTTATGGAGAAAAAGCCACGCCTATAGGGTAACATGTTCAGCAGGTATATGGGCTAATTGTTCTTTATGTGTTAGTTTCGCATAATTGTTAATTTCGTCAATTTCATTTCGTTGCGGAGATTTCTCGAAAATTCGGGGAATATGCCCTTGTGTTCACATGAGTCGGCGTGAGCGTTACCCAACCTTGAATTTCTTAGTTAAAGAGAATGGCACCTTACGACGAGGGATTTTCCGGTCACGTGAGGATGGCGCCTTAGGCTGGTAAGGTTCCTTCTCTCTAGAAGAGGAAGCATCTTCCGCGACAGGTTCCTGCTATTGTGAACCGTCCAATTAAGAAAATCCAAAATATCAAATCCTTGTTGTTTCTTTACATAGGGTGAGGCCAGGGACCCCCACCCCGCCTAGGGCACTCGCTATGGATGAAATATTCCATGTACACTTGTCTTGAACGAATTTGTTTGCCAAATTTGTGTCGCTGATAACCCTTTGAGTAGTCTTCCGTTTGGAAGACATGGCCAATAAAGCTACAAGGGGTTCAAATTCATAGGTCTCCCTAGCTGTTTCCGGATGTTAGTAGTTAGGCTTCTTATGGGGTGGGAGGGTTAAACTTTCTTTCGCTCGAATAAATTTCAATAAAGCGTTCAAGGGCTTCCCCTTTTTTTTCTCAAGAAAAAAATAAAAATATCCCAGCCCTATTACATTTAGGCCATTAGTTCATCCAATACTTAGACCAAACGCTTGAAGTAATCAATATTTTAGAGCTTCATCCAATAGATAATAATACCACTCCCATTCACATCACGGTTTCAGACCCTAGTACCAACACCATCGAGTCCAAGGTTGAAGATGAGATGGAGAGATAACCTCTTGATAGAGCGAACAAGGCCCACAACCCGGGGATGGCGCATGCGATTCACAATGTCATGGATTCAAGCAAGATGCATACACGTTCTCCATAAAACCCCACAGCTCTCACTATCTTTTCCAATATCAGCATGTGTCACGGAAGATCACCGATCCATACTTGCTCACGGTAAAGCATCAAACATATCCGCACTACGCTGCGCGAATCAGTGAAGGAGGTAGAAATTCTTCTAACATCTCTCTCCCCAGACCTCCACCTGCCGCTGCATCTGCTTCACGTCCTCTTAAGTATCATTGTAGTATACTACAAGAAACTCTCGTATAAATTTGACCTTACTTTCCACTACATAACCGTTTCTACAAGTACGCGTTTTATGCAGTCTATTTCAATGCTTGAGACGCCATAGAATAGTGAAAACAATGTAACAAACGCTTCAGAACCAACAATGTGGGGGGCCGATGCCGACTCCCGAGTTGCTGGGATCCATACCCTAATTTGAACACAAACGTCTGGTCACGTAGCGCTTTTGCATTGACTCTTCAGAAATCCTCGCAGGCTGCCTGGCCACCCCTTCTCGCACGGGCTGCGTTCCCAAAGTGTTCCCAAGTCTTTCGTGGTGCCAGCACGGGCGTTCGAAACGATGGCCACCGTATTTCTACGTCGTATATATCTGCTTTCCCTCTACACCGTATATATTTATCCTCGTGTACGTACCTCTCTGAGCTCTGAACGTTGGCCTAATAAGGGCCAACTTCCATGTGTCGGCCGTCGGCCAAGTTGGCATTAGATGACCAAAAATGACGACTCACTTCCATGCCTTTCTTTTCACCAGTGCCCAGATATCGGCGACATCGGTGAGCACAATACCCGGGAATTTGGCACCAGAGTTCATGGCCGATATCGGTTTTCACCTGTTATACTGGGTTACCATGTCTCTTATACCTGCTGTGAAGGTCACCTTTGTGCACTCATCGGTTGTCAAGTGACTGGCTCAATTGGTTCGAGCCTTGGACAGCCAGGCAGACCTATTGCCCGATTACTTTCGAACCCTATGCACATAAAAGCAACCATCCATGCCAGACGTCGGCCATGCTCCACAGACGTCGGCCAACTTTGGATAACTTGGCCGATTTGGCCGGGACATGGAAGTTGGCCCTAAGCATCCAACATAGCTAATTATCGTATACCTAACATATGTATGTGGGTATGTATGTACGTGGAGGAAGTGGAGACGATACGGGTGGACAAAAGGAGGGGGAGGGTCTGCGGACATTGCCAGGTCACGCTGCGTTGCTTCTCGGATCGATCGCCCGCCATCGCTATACAACGCTCAAGGTGCGTGGGGAGCGGTGGTGCTGTTAGGGGAGAGAGGAAGGGGGAGGGATTTGTGAGGTGAGGGTTGTGAGGAGCAATGGCGGATGCCGTGGGGCTGTCGAGGATAGGTTTGGCGGGGCTGGCAGTGATGGGGCAAAACCTGGCCCTCAACATTGCTGAGAAAGGCTTCCCGATCTCTGTGTACAATCGCACAGCGAGCAAAGTGGATGAGACTGTGGAACGCGCCAAGGAGGAAGGCGATCTGCCGTTGACAGGCTACTACGATGCGAAGGACTTCGTGCAATCCATTCAAAAGCCCCGGGCGGTGATCCTTCTGGTGAAGGCTGGTGCACCTGTGGACCAAACGATCGAGACCTTGTCAAAATTTCTGGAGCCGGGTGATTGCATTGTGGATGGCGGAAATGAGTGGTATGAGAACACCGAGAGGCGCGCTGCCGCTGTCAAAGAGAAAGGTATACTTTATTTGGGGATGGGAGTGTCTGGAGGAGAGGAGGGGGCGCGGCACGGGCCGTCCATGATGCCTGGGGGTACTCCGGAAGCTTACCGGTACATAGAAGAAGTCGTGGAGAAAGTTGCCGCGCAGGTTGACGATGGTCCTTGCGTTACATATGTGGGAGAGGGTGGGGCTGGCAACTTTGTGAAAATGGTGCATAATGGGATTGAGTATGGTGATATGCAGCTGATTTCCGAGGCCTATGATGTGCTCAAGTCGGTTGGCGGCCTGACAAATGATGAATTGCATCAGACTTTCACGGAGTGGAATGAGGGCGAGCTTGAGAGCTTCCTGGTGGAAATCACCGCGGACATTTTTTCAGTGAAGGATGATAAGGGTGATGGTGAACTAGTCGACAAGATCTTGGACAAGACAGGAATGAAGGGAACGGGGAAGTGGACTGTGCAGCAAGCGGCAGAGCTTTCTATCGCAGCGCCTACCATTGCCGCATCCCTGGATTCCCGCTTTCTGTCTGGATTGAAAGAAGAGCGATTGGAGGCCGCCAGGATATTCAAAGAGGCAGGGGTCGGCGACATCTTGGCAGTGAAGAACCTCGACAAGAAGGTGCTGGTGGATGATGTTCGGAAGGCCTTGTATGCCTCGAAGATTTGCAGCTATGCACAGGGGATGAATCTTATCCGGGCCAAGAGCATTGAGAAGGGATGGAACCTGAACCTCGGTGAGCTTGCCCGCATTTGGAAAGGAGGATGCATCATTCGGGCTAAATTTTTGGATCGCATTAAGCAGGCTTATGACCGCAATCCGCAGCTTGCAAGCTTGCTAATTGATCCTGAATTTGCAAAGGAGATGGTGGAGAGGCAAGGGGCATGGAGGCATGTCGTGACCTTGGCCATTGAAGCTGGAGTGAGCACTCCAGGTATGAGTGCCAGTCTTGCATACTTTGATACATATCGTCGGGCTCGTCTCCCTGCTAATCTTGTCCAGGCCCAGCGCGACTACTTTGGGGCTCACACCTATGAGCGTATTGACATGCCCGGGGCGTATCACACAGAGTGGTTCAAAATTGCCAAAAAGTATGTCAATAACAAGGCGAGCGTAAAGGCCTCAACCTAGTAGGTTATTTGCCAATTCTGTGAGGATAGAGTAGTGCTCTTGTTCATTAAAGAGTATTTTTCCCCCAGGTTTATTCATCTCCAAATAGCAATTCCCTTTGGAGCTACCACATAGGATGGGGTGCATGCCCTTCAATAAAGTGGAAACAAACTCCATTGATATGAGCATGTGGGACTTCTACAATTTCAACAGATTTTTGCTGTTAGAACTCTCTGGACATGGTCCCAATCTTTGAAACAAATTCATTTAAGTGGCCTTTCTAAGTTTGTGTGTACTGGCTCATGGCCTCAATTTCTGGCTGATTTGCTGAAACTGGAGAGCAGATACAATAGACTTGTTTTTGTGAAGCCCTTTGTTCCGGAGGAGTGAGTTTGGAGGGTTTTTACAATTCCGAGATGGATGATCATTGATTGGATTGTTATTACTAGTGACACAAGTTTTTATCCACATTTCTCTAGGCCAACGGTGTTTGTGCCCCCATTGATCATCAGGGTTGCGTCGCAACTCTTTGCATGGCTCTTGCATGTGCTATTATGTATGCATGTTAATCTGACATTGAAAGAAAAGAATACTTTCAGCCAGCCTGTACAGCTCCTTGTGTTGTACATCTGCATGTGAGCAATTCATTGCATCTACGTCCTGTAGTGATGCAAAGTTCTGCATTAGGCTCACTGAATTAGTGAAGTGGTCGACACCACTTGACGTGGGTGCGAAATCATTCACATTATGTCTGGCGAAATCATTTAGCTCCCTTTTCAGATTCAACAAGTGCAGTTGTGAGTAATTCGGTAAGTGCAAAAATTTCTCTACTAAACATTTATTTACAGAGAGCAACAGTAGCCGTTTGGAAGTAGTTGGGGGCAGAGAGAGAAAAAGAGATGGTCTCTAATGGATTCTTGGTGCATTCAGATGCCATAGCTAAGCCCCCTATTCTAAATCTTTGAAGAGAGACAGAATGTGTTTGCAAGCATGATTCTTACTCCAATGCCATGGCCAGGTCCTCAGTTCTAAATCTGTGGTATCATCTCAATCTCTCCAGCAAGACCACCTGTGCCTGGTGATAATGTAGTATTGACCACTATTCTTGCAGCCGTACAATTCCTCGAAGATTTGGAGCTCTAAGGGGCTATTAGTTGCATCTTACTCTGATTGGAATTCGGCCTTTGGCTAAGACATTGCATTGGACAGAGTGTGATGGCATGGGCATCAGCATATCCTGTGAGTGCTAGATTTGCTTCTACACGGAGACAATCTTCCCCTCTGGAAGAGAGCTTCACCCTTAGAAAACCAAAATCAAACCAAAAATTTAGGTATGACAAGAAGTGCTTTGAGCTCATATCGAGAGCACCCTGTAGAGACTATGAAAATAGGGAGATAGAAGATACAGAAAAGAATTGGCAATGGTGCATCAAGCCGTCTGGACTTGGGAAGGGATGCGCTGTTTTTGTCTATAAACTGCTAGATTTTGTGCCAGTCAGAGCGTGGACAGGACTAATTTGTTAACAGTCATTGTATTGCATACAGTACGAAGTCAGTAATAAGAGTGACTAAGGTTTTCTTCGCTCCTTTGTTTCTTGCTTACTATGAAAATCACCAGGTTGTGTACACCAAATGAAGGGACATGCTGCTCCTGTCATGCCCAGGGTTCCTGATGGGAACATCCTATCATAATAGTATCTGATAATTGTCATTTTCAACAAAAATTGGATTGATGAACCTCCTGTAAAATTGGTAAAAATGTGGGGATTAATCATTAGCTCCCTTTATTTTCATTTTTACTTTATTTACCAAGTTGTAAGGGCCTAAATTGTGACAGGTTTCCCTTAAAAAAGGAAAGGGGGGATGAAACCCTGTTAATCAAATTAAAGCAAGGAAAAATAACCTTGCAGTGCCATAGAGGCTTACAGAGGAAAGGGTGCCTTTGGAGGCGTCAGTATTCACAGTGAAAAATTTACTCCCAAAATGGTATCTACTGTAAAACACTGGATACAGTTTCTGGAAAACTGGAACGTAGTTGGTCCTTCTCACACACCAGCTGAAGGAGTTTTCCACAGCATAAATTTCCAAGTGTAAATTGATACACTCCTGTCATCCCTCAGAAAGAAGCCCCTTTTATGCCTTTTTCAACAAACACTGTTGTAGGTCATACAGGGCTGCCCAAGGAGATACTCAGTCCCCAATTTATATTCAACCCTTTAGCATTTCACTCTCTCTAGGTTTGGGGAGTTTATACTTGTCATTTACCACCTTCCATGGTGCATGGCTGGCCTTAACATCATCATGCAGTCTCATTCCTCAAAGCAGTTGCTTCCTGTCATCGATGGGACCAAGCTGATGTATATTAAGGATCCGTGCCAGCTCCCATGCATTAACACAATTTTTCCCCTACGTTAGCCCTGCCATGCTGCGATGCTTAAATGAATGTTGAATTTTGCAAAGTGCTAGCTGATGTGGCTCAGTAAAAAAGTGATCTTCTAGAGGCAAATGTTTAGTTGTATGATGAGCTGGATTTGGTCATGTTTTCCAGCAAGAGAACCAAGACACCATCGCTTCCACTTGATGTCAAAAAACTGGGACAAGTGGAAGGGTCATTGGGGAGCAGGGGTAACCATCTGCCGCTGCCTTTGTCGAAAATACAACACTGTGAGCAAACTAACAAAGAGAGTGGCTAGTGTTGCATCCCCTCCATCCACTGGAAATGCCCTGAGCCAGTTTCCCATCTTGGGTATTGCCTCTGGCAGGAAATCAAGGAATCTCACCTGCATTCACACCATACCACATACATTGGAGTTGCATGGAGAAGCAGCTGCCCCACAGTTCTGTGCAGACGTGAGAAAAAAAGTGACCTTGTTTCAAATGTGTGGAGGATAAGCAAGGGATGGGATTCATTGAGAGTTTCCTGTGAACGTTGACTACAACTGTATCCTTGAGGGCAGAATCCTGCAGGATACTAACCAGTCACAGAACCAGCCAGTCAAGGCTTTTACTCCACCAGACACAAAACTCGGCACAAAATCGTGAAAGTAGTCATCCAAAGTGGAAACTTTCAAGTTAACAAATAATCAGTAAGGGCTGGCAATCACACTAGGTTAAGGGCTACAGCCAGCCCTCATATCAGCACTGCTATTGTAGCCTACTCAAGAAGACATGTTGCATGTGGTTATGAGAGACATTCAGAGGGAGATTAGTCCAATACTCTAGCAGCAGGAGTTCTTTAGACTGTACAAGGGCGATGTATGGATCAGTTGTGATGCTTTGCCAGTACACAGATGTACTTGCAACATTGACCTGTGGACAACAATCATTCTCCGTTGAGTGCCTTCCCGAGAGAAATTCATAGCCCATGGACGTTTGTTTGTGAAATTAAGCTGGACTACTGCTTGCAAATGTGTGTGTGTGTGAGTGAGTGAGAGAGACAGACCCACTGATGGTTTCCTCTGCAACATTATCATGTCTTCATTAAATGCGGAGGAACTTTGTAATCATATATGCTTCATATTCCAAGTAGCAGAAACTCCTAAGTGTTGAATCAAGAAGACTTACCACAAAGCTGTTGGTGTAATGCTGACGCAGCCAGAGACCTGTAAGAGCTAGAGTGACTGGAAGGAAAGCAGCCGGTTCGCTTTGGAGAGCCTGATCATAGTAGCGCTTAGCAAGATGGAGATCCAAGGGCAAACCTAGCCCACGTTCATACATGTAACCCAGGTTGAACATGGCCTGCGAGTTGCGTTTCTCCTGAGCCCGGAGGTAAGCTTCTGCTGCTCTCTCCAAATCTTGTGAGGCACCCTGTTTATGCCAAGAGAGACCCAAACTTGGATATCAAGTTGGATATAGCTGGATATAGGAACATTTCCACTAATTCCACTAATTAAGTATATTTTCACAGGATACAACAATTACGAAATTAAAAAGCTCCTGATTCCAAGCCTTGATAACCTAGTCCCCGGGGTACCCTGCCCTACTCTAACAAATTCCCAAACCAAGCAACTTCACCCACCCGGCCATAGTAGTAAGCATCTCCGAGGAGCAATGAGGCATGCTCATTGCCTTGCTCAGACGAAAAGCGCCACAGATTATGAGCCCGTTCCTGACGTTCGGTACCAGTGCACACCCCAGAACTACTAAGGCAAATCCCACCATGGTACTTTTCCAGAATCCAGGCAGCATTGCTTTGGCCAACTTCATAGCCAAGCTCGGCCGCGCGCGAATAGAGAAGGAGAGCTTTGCCAATGTTGCCCTTCAGGTAATATTCCAAGGCTTGCCGGAGAAGTGTTCCCCATGGGCCCCTTTCTGTCATTTCCTTGTACAACGTGGCGGCCTGAACCCATTGCCAACACATTAAATGCAAATTTAGTACTATGAGCTCAGAAGAAGTCTTGGGCAGGAGATGGAAAATGGTCAATACCATCTAACCTTAGCCTTAGACATACTGAAAGTGTTGTCATATGGGTCAGGAGTCACATTTTGAAGGTACAAATTAGAGGGTTGACTACTGATGCAAAACATAGCTTAAATGTAACTCCTAAATTGAAGGCCAGGCTGTATAGACTCGAAGGTTACTTCTTCTCCTAGCAAATGGCTCCAAGAACAAAAGCAACGCTTGGTTCCTGTACAAATGTTGCAATTTGGCCTGCCAAAACTGTGGTAAGTCTGAATCTGTCACCACCAGTAACCTCAATTTTGCAACATACTGTTTGCTTGATAAGACGGAGCCTATCCACCTGAGATGAAAATGGGCATTTCCAAAGGTGCAGAGTCCCAATCATGGCAAAGGTCTCTTACTTTGGGACATGACAATTTGGTATCTAGGGTCATCACAAAAGCAAACATACAACAGCGATAAAGCAGACATTTGCAAGGTAAGTGCTCCAATATACCATTGCTGAATCTTTCTTCATGCCTGCAAGGCCTTTGTGTAGCATCTTCGCAAGATGGTAAAGTGCTTTAGGGTGGCCCCTGGCACCTGCCCTCTTAAGGTATTCTCCAGCTGCCACCACGTTCTTCTCTACACCTAATCCTTTCAAATACAGAATGCCCAAATTGTAAAACCCATCGGCATTTTCTGCATTAGCAGCCTGTTCGAAGAGTTCCTTGGCCTGCGAACCACCCAACCACCATTCAACTTGGAGTTAGGATATCATGTATATAGCATAGATGCTGTAAAAGTATATGATGACACCAGCCAGAGCTGGATACCTCCTTGACAGTCAGGCTGCTGCCTGGGTAAGAAGTGATGACAATTCAACAGCAACTTACAGTGCAACCAGGCAGAATTTATTGTCCCATTCTCCCCTTAAGACAAAAACGTCCCTCTGACCGTCCATGGATGGCAATCTCCAAGACAGGACTTCGTGAATTGGAACCCAGGAACAGCTACAGTGTGGCATGGCCCTAACCACTGGGTTATGTAATTGAAGATGCAGCAATTTAAGGCATGCAGTCCATCTCTGTCTCATCCCATCTTTACCAACTTTGAAAGTCTCGAGGCTGAGCCAAAAGCCCAGGCCCTCCTGAGGCCTAGTTTTTGGGCAAATCACACACAGCAGATTGATGCTTGTGTGAAGGGATTTCTAGAGGATATCTGGAAAACCCGGATTAATTCTATATATGAAGGTAAGTCTTACTACCAACGTCAGCCCCTGACAGAGGTAGGTTCTGTCCCTTTTGTACCCGCTCAAACTGGGCGCGGGGTCAATGGCCACAAGGCTACGGCAAACAACGTCTTATGAGTACAATCTGTCTCATCCCATCCTGACTGGCATTATAACTCACCAGCTCCAATGGAGCCAGTGAATTGCCAATAGGAAGGTTGCCACAGCCTGATAACTATACTGCTTTATCAGTGGGCATCTGGAGGTTCCACATATGACAAAATTTAAGAGTTGGGAACTAAAAATATGCAGCACAAAGAGCAGAGAGAGGGGGAGACCAAGAAAGGACTTTCCAAAAGTCGTAATGATGGTCATCAACATGAAAGGCACACCTTTGTATAATTCTTGCCTTCCACGCCTTGTCCCTTAACGTAGAGATAACCAATCCCATTAAGGGCCGAGAATTGGTTCTTGTAGGCAGCAGCCTTAAACCACTCCAGAGCCTTGGAGTAGTTTCGCTCAACGCCATAGCCATGCACATACATCTCTCCTAACAACTCCATTGGCTGCACTTCATTCTTCTCGGCTGCTTTCAGCAACCAGGAAAGGGCCTTGCTGTGATCACGCCGAACCCCTCGCAACCCGAAGTAGTAGAACACTCCCAATTGGTACATTGCACGTGGGTGTCCCTTGTGGGCCTGAAATTCCCCAAAACTCATATGTGATAGTAAGGTTTTCAAGATCCTTGGAATAGAGCTGTAACCATGCCAAATGTTCAGCATACCCTCCAGGAGTTAACTTAATTGGATGACTGTAGGATGGAGGGTTACAAGTCCCACTCATCACTTCAAATCCTCAAGAAGGAAGCGCGATATTGTGGATATTCCGAACTGCGAATCCCAAAAATTTGAAGCTCAAATGGACAGTCCCTCTTGCAATGCTCAAAACGTGACCGTGGGCACCATGGTTCACTGCTTGCACACATTGGACATTATGCCTCCAAGATCCACATATAGCACCCCCTAACCCTCGGTCCACCAAAAGAAAAGAAACATGGTGGCCCAAGCAAGTATTAACAACATGTAACCCTGACTGTGTGGACCTGGAAGTACACTGACAATTTCTGTACTACATGATTGGAATCTACCTTGTACTCCAGAAACTGGAAGTCGTCGTCCTCTTCTCCACGAAATTTTTTCAAAACCTCCTTGCTCTCCTCAAGTCCATAATTCAAGCGCACATGCTCCATGACAGAGGCCTCTTTTGAACTTAAGAAGCCAGCCATGGTGTTTGCAGCAAGCTCTGCATACAATATGATTGCTTCCTTGTACATCTGTACACCATACTATTATAAATTGGAAATCTGCAGGTCAAGAAATAGAAAGACACACAAATTCCTTCCAGGAATTTCATCATTTACTTACGTATGGTACCAGTGAAGCTACTCTCCCTATCTCGCATAAGCGTTCATAAGTTTCCTCCTTCCTCTATATTACGCAGCCCCCAGAAAAGCGAATTATGATTAAGGTGAAGATGTAGACCTGCTGTCGATAGTAGCTGTAGGCCAGGGCCATCTTCGACTGATAATTGCCCCCTTCTGCAGCAAAATGGTGCAATAGGAATGCCTTTGAAGAACTCCTCTCCATGCCACATCCAGTCCCATGCAAGAATGCAAGAGTTGATTGTGCATGAGCATTTCCATGCTCTGCTTCAGATAGAAGATGTCCAACTGCTTCCTTCATCATGTCTGGATCTTCCTCATTTACAGCCTCAACCATTTTTCGAACACCTATTACATACTGTACACAGACAAGGGAAGTTCCAGCACACATTAGCAATTCTGGAAATCCCAGACGAAGAGATTAGCAACAAGTAACCTGATTAAACCCTTGCTAGGGTTGGAGAAAAAGCTAATTAGTAATGTGCTCCACAACCTTCAAAAAAGGATCAACGAACAAAGGTTTCAACTGACAAGGGCTCACATCATAACCTTTTTGTTCATTGACTGATTATCAACTAGAGAGGAAGAAGGGTTGCAACTTCAGGAGGCCGTCAAAATATGAGGTTTCCTTACCATGATCATATGAGGGTCTAGTCAATGATTATTGCAACATTAAGTTAACACCTGTAGGCCGAACAACCTTCAGACAGCAGCACTCTGCCATACATTTGCATGCATGCCTGAATCTACAGTACAGGAGAACTGTATCTTTGTAGCTCAGCGGTCTACTGAAAGGACCCCTCTCAGCCCAGGGTCCACTTGAACGAGCTGCTGTGAAGATTGCGGCACGATCTTGCAATTCATGGCCCCAATGCATTGACGGTGAGATCCTGATAAACAACAAAACCAGAATTACCGTACCTCTCCGCTGCGCGAATCCGCCATCGATAGTTGATCAAGGATATGACTCCATGATCCCGGATCAAGGTCTTCGTCGGTCTGGTGTGATTCTTCGGCATCCCCAAAGTAGTCGTCGTATTCAAAGCTCAAGTCCGGGGCGTCCACCAGCTCCTCTGAGCTTTCAAGCACGATGGATTCTTCGCCGAGCCCATCGCGGTCCTCGATATTGTACTCGTCCCCTATCAAGAACATATGCTTGGCGCTTTTTTCTTTAGGAGCTGCTGCTGCTGACATTACAGGGATGCATCCTAACAGTAGAACCAGCAGAGTGAAAAGCATCGCGTTCACAGGCTGCCAATGTCTTGGGCATATGGTCCGCATTTCGCCCTCTTCAGAAACCCCTTCACGACTCCGATTGCGAATTCACAAAACACCTAATAACACATGGAGTGGAATTGAACAGACAGACACCTTCCCAGATCCCACTACTGCTCACAAGCGACCATCCAACCTACCAACAAAGAGTGGGACTGCACAGGTCATAATATATGACACGACTTCCCCACAGACACCAGCCTTCTTGGTACTATGGACTCGCTCGATTCCCAAACCGAAACATAGAAATTATTTGTCGAGCCCACCAGAACTCAGACAACTTCCAGTCTGTTAAGCTCAATTTCCCTCCCGTCTTGGCTGGATTGCTCAAGATCTTCGTCAACTCGCTTGGTATGAATCCCTGGCCTCACCACCGAATCCAAGGTCAGACCTTTCCCACTTCACTTCACAACAAAGTGTGCGAGAAGAAGGAAGCTATTTTCCTTTTTTCATATATATATATTTTAATGGGATGAAGCCCCATCATTTTATTTTCATTTTTCATTTAAAAAAAAAAGAGAACAGGGAACAGTGGCCCTGATAAATTTTATTGATAGGGTAAGGAAAAAATAACCTTTACAAAGAGCCATGAAGGCAGAGGAATGAGGTACCACTCCGGACAGATTGGGTGAAAATGGACATATTAAATAAGTTTAGGTATTATCATCATATATTAATTCCAGTTGGGAAAATTAACAAGGATGGGGAGGATTGTGAAAAGAGTCCGATGGGAGAGAGAGAGAGTGTGTGTGTGTGTATATGATAAGGGACGGGAGAATACGTTGGCGAGTCCGCCACACTTCAGTCTCCGAGATTGTGTGATTGCACCAGCAGAAAACCAACAAGTCATATCGCCAATGGAAGCACGTCATGAAATGAGCGTGTGATGATGACTTTTATGTAATTTCAAAGAAGATGCGGTCGCTCCTTGGTAGTTCTTTTTATAATTTTTGTTTTTTTAAGAGAAATGGTGCCGGCTGAACCTTTGCACTAGACATAGGATGGGAGTTGGATGCCCCTGGTCACCCGGTGCGTCCGCGGTCAAATTTTCACCCCTATCTAATCCTCCGCTTATGGCCTTCCAAGGTCTATGCTCGGATGTTCCTAGTGCCATGCTCCCAGTCCCTGCTCCCTCTACTCTCTACTCCCATGTGTTACATATCCCAAGTTACTGCTCCCCCGCTCCTTTGTGTTACTTCTCCAAGTCTTGCTCCATGTTCTTGCTCCCCCTAAAAGGAACACGGACCAGGACCAGAATTTGGGAAATTGGGATCCGCCTCAAATTTTCTTGGAGATGCAAAAATGTTATTGTAACTTCTTAAGACTTCTTTTGTAGCTTCACTGATGATCTTGCCTGTGTTTGGAAGGACATACTTCCCTCCTGTTGGCAGGGACAACGAGCAAGCCTCTTCGGTCTCCCCAGAATTTGACAAATCTGATATCAATTGGAGGCACATCAGACCTGCATCGGCAACGAGGCTCCACTTCCATAGATAGATAGTGTCATGTTTAATCCCATCTTCATCTAATGTCCCTCTTCTACGACCTCTTCTCTCCCTCCCTACTTCTCTATCGCCATTCCGTCCCAGTTCCACGCTACGCTAGACACCTAGGGTTGCACTTGTCGCACTAAGCCGTTATGGCCGACTCCTTATGGATGGGAGATTAGTTCCATTAGGATCCCCTCTTTCCATATAAAAAGGGTGATGCCAATGATGCCTATTGATAGATAGGAGGCTCTATCGCTAGCTTATTTTTTCGCTAGGCGAAGTTTGGTTCTTCGCTACATGAATTGTAGCTTCATCGTTATTACTATTGCGAGAATCCGGCATGGTCTCCATGCGAAAAGCCTTATGGCAGCCTTCGGGCAGACAAGGGTTTTAATTTTTTCCCCTTCAATAATCTTCTGAATAAAGTTTTGCCAGGGTCTCTATTAAAATTTTAAAAAAAAACAAAAAAAAACTATTCAATAAATACTTGAACCACACACTCCTTGAGGTTTGGTCCTCGTACCTCATAATTATGAATTAATGTTAAACAGATCTTATAAAAAAAATGCTTCAAATAAATTTTATTAATATTTATCTTAAAAATCAATTAAACTATTATTTTTATTATACAGAGAAAATATTTCGGTTAGAGCTGATGTAGCTAAGAGCCATCTCATTTTGATTCACAACTAAATGGACAAGAATGTTTGATCCAGAGCCTATATGCCAATCTATATGCTAACTTATAGGCTTGAGTGTTTGGAGTTGGAGGTGAAATTTTGAGTGTTAAATTATACTTGGCAACTTCTTCTGCTGATCATACCCAATTAAAGAAGCTAGATGGTCAAAATTATACATGGAATTTTTAGGTGAATTTCATTCTCCATCTGTGGGAAATAACATCAGGAGAAGTGGTTGCCCGACAGTTGCACCATTCAAGTGCAATCTAAAAATGGAGAGATCATAGCCGCATGGATCACTAAGAAACAATTTTTTGTGAAGAAAGATATATTATAGGACCTATGTTGTTGAATGTTGTTGAATGTGGTTGATTCCTTTATTCACCGTGTGACACGTGCCAAAACTGCAAAAAGAAGCATGGACCAATCTATGTGTCAGTTTTGAGAAGAAGCACCAACGATCAGTAGCTCAGTTGCTAAGTGCACTAAGTGCCACCCAGATGATTCTGGGATCAAATCCTGCTACTTGACGGGTGTGGTACGCTCTTCTCCCCCCTTCCCTACGCAGGTGTCGCATTGGAAAGCCCTCACGGCGAGGTTATTGTGAAAGAGGTTATTTTCTCCTCTCACTATCAAGGGGCCTGATTTGTGAGTTGTCACTCCCAGGTGTTTCCATTTTTATTTTTATTTTAACAAAAAAAAACATGTAGTCAATTGGCTCTAGAGTTGTATAATTCAAAAGTAGAGGGAAAAAAATCATGTCAAGAACACATTGATAAACTTGAAACGATTGGTGATCATCATTGGTCCTCCAGTTTTACATTTATTAGACTTCTTGAAAATTTGTTACGTTCATATTAGGGCGCTACCACATGACGAGCGGCAGTGTGATGAAACTCGATTAGATGATTGGTGGATGCATCACAAACTGACACCCTCACCTACTACACGGAAGGAATGACAATGAATATGACATGGTGCGTATGTGGAGATTCCCCGCAGAAGTCGGATTTCCAGGGATGGAAATCCGAAATGTTCTGGGGTTTCTTTGTCGTGATCTGCTCATTCCCGCCCCATAGAGCTCATCTGCCCGTTCATCTCTAGTTCGATCTTTTCCTCGTCACTCCCTGTCTCCCGTACTAGAGTACCATGGAATTGCAAAATAGTGCGTCTAGTGAGAATCCAAATGTGGTTGACCTTGACAATATTGCTGCAAGCACTCATAGTGCAAGGACAAATATGCCACCATGGAGTGCTCTCAATTGTGGACGAAGTGCTAGTGGCAGTGGTAGGATGTCTGTAGCACCATTTCTATTTGTTGTGGTCCTGACATGCACCCAAGATCTTTCATGAGTCAATTTTTTGAGTCGTGCTCCATCACCATCAACTGTCTAAATGACTCCATTCTGCGGCATCTGTTGCTTGTAAGAAACTTGGTGGTAGGAGAGTTCGAAGATGTGAAGCTCTCTCTAAGAAGGCTCGAGAGAACATTGCCAAAGTTTCATCCTGTGGCGCAAATTTCCTGAAAAAGGTTGACACCGGTAACGGATTGGGTCGGGTTTACACGATCAGAACTCCGAACTCCTTGAAGCGAATCATGACTAATGATATTTGTATTGGGTTGGAGCTATCGTGTACTTGTGAAGCTTTTGATCAGCATACAGAGAAAGCCAAGAATGATACCTTCCCTGCAAGCACATTTTCTTTTGTCATGCTTGTCATTTTGGGTGGTGAAACCGAGTATAACCCTTTGATGCATTATCCAACACTTAGTAAGGCTGAACTCGCCAGCCTACTTAGTAAGGAGAGATGAGGACTTCAGGTTCTTTTAGACATACTATTATTTGTTTCATTTCATACGGTTTAGAGGCAAGTACTATTCGATGTGGACCACAAATCTTCATTTTCAGTTTACCTCCGTCAGTTGAATCCAGACCTATTTTTCATTTCCATTCTCATCCGCTTGCCTATTGTACTGACAATAATATCGTAGAACCATCGTTAAAGAGAATTCATTTAGAAATCACTTTTGTATCTGCCATAAACATCTAACAACCATCATCGGAAAAAAGTTAGGTCGTTCCAAATAATTTGCGCGATAAGGTCCTGCTCCCACCGATATTTTCTTCCTCAGCATAGTGATTTACGATTTCGCCATCAAGAAAACATTACTTTCCTAGACCCATGGTTTTCCTCAGTACGTATCTGTCGGTCATGGACGACACCTTCGCTTACCATAGGTGCCAACAAAAACTACCATAAATCCCATGACTTTCGTCAGAAATACGTTTGCTCCTCATTCTGTCCTAGACTTGATTTTTAATCCACCTTCGTCAATCAAAGGTGGTCACTCTAAAAAAATGTTGGTTCTTTATTTTATTTTTATTTTTAAATGTTGGGCCTTTTTCTCACTGACCGAGGTTAACTGATTTCTCATCTTTGGGTTTAGGGTTGAGAACATCTCACTGGCCAAGATTGATTGATTTCTCCTATTTGGGTTTAGGGTTTAAGCCTTGACAAGCCCTGGTCGCGCGCGGCCAAGGTGCAAGTTGTGGTGTAGGTTGGGCTCAACGAACCGCCTACCCGACTGCGGTAAATGCAGGGGTCCGTGACAGCTATGGATGGATCTAAACAGTCTAACTTCCTACCAGCAAAGCAAAGCAAAGCTTAACAACTCCACTTCACAGGGCGATTTGCATTTCCTAGTCTTACGTTTTGTTTATGGGTTTTCTACGTCTTTAATTGTAATTGCCTTCCAAGTCTTTGTTTATTACTAGTTCCTACATGCTTGGACTCCCAACACGCTTATAGCCGGGACGAACCTTCAAATCCCTTCACAAAACGAATCTCGAACCCATGGAGATATGGATCATCTATCTCCCGCCCAATGCCCCCCCCCCAATTCCCAAGGTGGATTAGTTTCCTACCTCCTAGGAAGGAACCGGATCCGCTTTCCCAAGTCAGTCTCCCCTGCTTAGTACGATCCAAGTTTCAACCTCAAAGGTCAGTCCATCGGGTGAATGATAACAATTCAAATCTCTAGATAATTCCCGAGATCGAATAAAACAATGGCCATTCCTTGACCCAAGCCCCCCCAAGCGGCTGGGTATATGCCTTCAAATATCATCGGCGGAAGGGGGCAATACCTCCATCAAAACTTCTGTTTTTAAATTAAGGGGGTCCGGATAAAATCCATTATTAAAGATGAATTACCCAGCTGAATAATAAAAAAACAAATAATTAAAACCTTCCTACAAATGCATGAAATTCGTAGAAATAGAGAATCATCGTAGGATTATGGAGCTAACTAAATTACCCTCAAGGTACCAGGGGAACGCCCTTTGTGTCGGGAGCATTGGGGAACCACTCTCCACTTGGGAGCGCCCCTAAATTCCTATACCAAACCAATCAATAGCGCATTAGCAACTTAAACAATCACCGAGCCAGGATGAATGAAATCTGTCACCCATCAGTTTCTCATCTGATTGCCGCCCTGGTGTGTAAACAATGATTAAACATTCAGTGGGTCTGGGGTCCATTCCCTGCGCCTCTTCCACCTACTTCCAATATAATCTGATTAATTTATGCAAGCAACCAGCCTAGAACGAAGTTGGAATATGTCATCTTCTACCATGTGAAACCCCTAACAAGGATTCTCTCCTCCCTGTCTCTAGGCTCTCTCTATCTGCCTGTGGAATCCACCCGTGAGTCGTGCTTTCACAAGCCCCGAGATACATATCAAACTGATGGCCTCAATAGGGCCTATCCAATGGTACCAACCATTTCTTATCTTTTGCTAAAACACGCCTTCATTCCCATGCAAGAAGAACACCATGAATATTGCACAGGAAATCAAAGGCATAAGGAGAAAACCCCCCTTAAAATACTCGTACCAGGGACCAACAGTCCCTGATTGGGTCCGTCGTAATATCCAGCGGTTAAAACCGATACCCCGTAGCCAGCACTAGGTGGCGCTACGTGACTAGTCCGCCGCCGGCGCGGGTCCAGTGGGTAATAGCAGGCTCCGTCGTCTCTGCCGCTCGTGTCGTATCTGCGTGGGCCCAGCTATGGCGCTTGGTGCTGCTACGCAGTGTACCATCAACCCGTACTTTGCTCTAGGGGTCAACTCCCCCACGGGGGAAGACCGCGCCACCCGTGTTAGATGCGCCTTTCCATGGCGATTCTAGGCAACCTCCTTGGTTGACCTCTAGCCTAGAGGCGCCGGCACTTTAGTGCTGGGCTCTGCCTTTTTTGGCAGTTCTCTACAAAATAGCTTAACTACTTATAAAGCTAGTTAGCACTGCCTTCCATGGTCCTCTATGGCCAGGGGGCTTATGAACATAGATATGAACTTAATAATATGGAAATTTTGGCGATAGCTTCGCCGTCTCATGCAATATGGCCATTGTCACTAAACTAGAAAGGGAAATTTGACAAGAGCTTCGTCACTTCATACAAGCTCGCCCTCTCCTTAAACATAATAATGGACATCTACTCTCACTTCCATGACATAATTGGGTTAGATTCCTAAGGCCTTGTCTCTTGGGGCTTCACACCTGTGCTCTTCACACATGCACATAGAGATGCACACACATCCTCTTTGAAAGATGATTAGTTTTTATGGATTTCTAGCAAGCAATGCTATAAGGTCCCTTCTTGGAACAAGCTTGAACAACAAATGAAACAAATGAATTCAAAGGTCAAGATAATATGGTAAGTTATCCTCTGAAACAAGTGGTGCTTGGGATGCATTAAATCGCTCGGTAGAATGGTATTCAAATCTGGTCCTCCTCCGACACTCCTACTCGTCCTCAAGTCTCCACGGAACGCTTCCTCTACTTCTTGCCTCAAATGGCCACAAGGCCTTGAGCTAGGACTATCCTGCTCTCACTATGCTTGCTTCTACTACTAGAGAGCCACAAGCTCAACCCTCTAGGATCTAGCTCCCTCAAGCTCAAAAGTAACTACACAAGCAAGAGGCCAAAGCAAAGAAATGAGACTAGATGAAGATCAAGAAGAGTCTGCTCTTCTTTTATTGTGTTTTTGGGGCCTCTCTTAAACTATTATTTCCTACATGAGTCTATAATTTAAAAATGATAGAACACCATAAAATAATAACCACGGATGGAAAACCTTGGTGTTAATGATAAATCTGGTTTTTCATCCAGCCAATGGATGACCAGTTGGCGCTAGGTTGTCTTCTCATCCATCCAGCTTGCAGGTCGAATTTCCAATTTTCATCCATTGGATGAACTAGAATTCCATTTAATCGTCTTTCGCAACTGCCTCCGGCTTGACAATTTGATGTCATCTTTCATCACCTCCAAAAATCCCCAAACTTGGTGACAAATTATAATTAGATGCCTTGTAGCTGCCTGTAAATTCTGAAGGGAATCGGGGAAGAAAAGCCACACCTTTGGTTGGTTTCCATGGTTTCGCCATATAGACAGTCTGCCGCTTCCTGATACTGGTGGTGCTCCCAGGGGGTCTTTGGCCCTGCCACTGGGTCACAGATCTTCTTGAGTTCCCTTCTACGTACTTTGCATTGCTGAGGAGTTTAAAACTTTGCCGGGAAGCTCCTTCACCCGTTGTTTGCTCCGATGCAGCACTTGTTTTGTCGCGATATTTCATCGCTATACAGATTGTTTCCTCCAATTGCCAAGACTCCTCCTTGCGTGCTCCTACTGGACTTGAAAGGCGGGATAATATAGAGATCGCAATCCGGGACTGGAACAGTCGTCATGTATTGTTTCGAACATGTGCATGTTGTCGTTATTGGTACCGAATTGGCAGCCTAACTCGCTGTCAATGCAGCTCCCTACGGTCATTTTGACGCCATAGCTTCTCCATGGTCGTCTCAGACATGATCTAAATTCCTACATGCTTTACTAGCAATTCCCAGATAACTTGCAAACTGCCCTGCTTTGGCAGTATAATGCCTAAACTGCCTGTCTTAAGATAAAAAACGATCTGAAAAGAAATTTGTACCAATATATGCATCTACAGGCCTCAGGGGAGTACAACGCATGATGAGGTCTCACTGGCCGAGATTGACTATTTTTCCTCTTTGGATTTAGGGTTAGGCCTTGTGGGAGTGGAACGCTTGAAGAGGTCTCACTGGTCGAGATTGACAAATTTCTCATCTCCCCGTGTAGGGTTAGGCCTCGGGGGAGTAGAGTGCATGAGGCAGCGCCTGAGGAGTATTTAAGGACCCCGTTCTTCCTTCTCTCTCATTTTCACCAGCACTCTCTCTCGCTCTTTCTTTCGTTCTCTCTCTTCTCTTCTCTCTCGCATTTTGTCTCTCGCGCTCTCTTGTTTTCTTCTCTTTCGCTTTCTCTCCTCTTCTCTCTCGCTCTCTGTTGCCGTCTCTCTCTCGTTCTCTTCTCTTTTCTCTCGCGCGGTTGGTTTTATTTCCCCACGGTACCATGAGCAGATGTGCGGATGGTTCAAAGCCCTCCTCGAAAAGGCGCCGCGTGGGGCCTGTTGGTGGGTTTCCCTTTGCCGACATCATCCGCGATTTGGAGCGGATCACTTCTCGAGCAAAGCGCCACATTTACTCAAGCGCAGATTCAGGCGGATGCCGTCCTCACTGCTCGTCTGCAAGAGGAAGACAGTGAGAGGATGGCCAATGAGCTGGATGCCAGTCTACACGACGGGGAGGATATGGACCATTTGGTTGTTGTTGTCCCTGTTGATGGGGGGGCAGATGGGCTCCTTACGTACGAGCGCTTGAGCGCTCTGGACAATGACGTTCATCGTCGTGGCCTTTCAGAGGAAATCCTCTTGAATTTTCCGGCTGCAGTCTATCTTGAGGAATCTGATACGGAGGATGTATGCTCAATCTGCCTGGAGGATCTCTCTTCTGGAGACGAAATCCGGATTCTCTCCTTCTCCGGACACTTTTTCCATATGGCGTGCATCGACAACTGGTTAAAAATGAAAGGCTACATGCCCTTTCTGCAATGATGTAATCTAGGATGAAATCCTTGGAAAATGTAAAAGTTCTGTTTCTTCAATAAAGACTTTTTTATTTTCATCCAGACCGTTTTAATTATTTAATCTGGATGATCATGGACAACATATCCTGGACTTGATTTGTAATCCACCTTCGTCAACCAAAGGTGTTATGTCTAAATAGCGTTAGGCCTCTTCAGTCTATGCTAACCTTTGGCGACTAAAGATGGCGACAACCAAAACGTGTATTCAAGATTTTAAGTTTTCAATTCCTCTCTTCAACTTTGAGTAAACACTAGTTCTATTGTAAGTTTACTCAGAGAACCCCTCTCTTCTAACATTGTCTATCTCTAAAATGCTTTCACATCTCTATTTTTCCCTCCACCTTCGGCATCCAACTAGCATCCAATGGGCCCATTTCCTTCATTTATATGACATTTTGTATCATTCCCTTTCATTAACCCAATCTCAATTTTGCAGGCAGCCCGTGAAAAACATATTTATGGACACGCCGTTTGTAAATAAGACACGTCACTCTGATGACTGATGACCGATTAGTGGTGGTTGATAGAATAGCAAGGCCCGTTGGACTCCTGCTGAGCTTCGGGACACCGCCAAAATCAAGGACAATTAGGGGCTCAAAGAACTAGGAACTCCAGAGATGTCATTGTCTCAGCAATTCAAGAAAACTGGATCTCGACAAATCTTTCAGTATTTCCCATGAACACTTTATATCATAGATGGGCTCTTTTTTATTCTAACCCAACTGTTTTGTTGGTTCTTGAAGTCTCCCCTAGTACAATGTCTATGGATAATGTATTTGATGTTTTTGAAACCGGCAAATTGAGTCTCTCTAGTCTCACAAGATCTTTTTTGTGTTTGCAAATGCGGTCTCAAGCAAGGTCGACCCACTGCCTCCACTCATTTGCAGGTGTCATGTATGGGTAATATCCACTGAATTATCATGCCATCACAGTTTGCTTCCCTTGCTCGATTTGGAGATGTTGTTCCTTTCTTCAGCTGTTTTTCGAAGCTTGGCTACTTGCTTTACTGGATAGATCCTTGCAGAATGTTAAACGGTCCAGGGGGGGGCCTTCCGGAATCCATTGGACATTTTCTTTTCAGCTATATTTTTGCAAAGGTAATTTGGGCCGGAGCAAGGGCCAAGCTTCTATCGCATCTGGTGACCAGTAAATGCTTGATGTGTGGCCACTCATCTCTTCAAGGTAAGAAAAAAATGGGCACGGCTGCCAGGTCTGGGCCAATCTTTGCTCTTGTACTCTGTGGCACTTATGGAATGTTAGATAGTTCTCGACTATATTCTAACCCTCCCCCCTTTGTGGCAGCAACTCTTCAACGCATCTATTGTGATCTACTAGAAGACAAGCTTGCTTTTTCAATTTTTGGATGATGGGCCCAATTCTCTGGTCTAATTCGGAGAGGTTCACCCCAAAGGGGAACCCAATGAGCTTGGTGCATTCACCGTCTTTGAGCCAGCGGAGGCCTAAGTGTTGTCCCCACGTGGGGTCACCGCCAATGGCAGATGTCCCAATTGACGTTGAAACTAGACGCCATGCAGAAAATTTGCAGCGGATCTGTGGCCCGAGCCAGGTTGTTTGGGTTGGAGGAATACGGTTCAAACCTGGAGATCCATGCCGAGCAGAAGGAAGCCAAACTCAAAATCCAAGCAGGGATAAACTGGTCAACAAAGGGAGAAAAGATGTCAGAATATTTTTTTGATAAACTTCCATGCTACCGACTCTCATTTTTTTTTCCTTTTTTCTTGCCACTCTCCCCCTTCATTTAAATAACTCGACACAGTCAGTAGGTGCCATTTGGCAGCAAGAGATTGGATGGATTACGTTAGTCGACGCGTGTCCAAATGCGAGGATGCACAATTCCGTGACAAGTAGTAAAGGTATGTTAGGGCACGTATCACCGCGCGACGTATCCCTACGCCCAACTCTACACCGTATAAACACATCATACCATAAGTTTAGTTTGAGCAAAGAGTGAGGACGCTGCTGCATTGCATCTTCATCTTCATCTCGCAGCTTGCCTTCACTGTCATTTCCAAGACTTGGGTATTTGTGGGTTTTCTCCAAGCTTTTGTCACAACTACTTGAGAGGGGAAGAAGTGGAAATTTGAAGGAGATTCTGCGAGATTGGTGCAGAGAAGATTGAGGAGCAGAAGGTGAGGTAGGATGGCGAGTAGCGGAAAGGGTGATCGGATCACTGTGACGACATTGCTGGACAAGGCAGCGGCAGAGCATGCCAAGAACCCAGCACTCATAGCATCGGGGGGCTCAACGCTGAGCCATGAGGAGCTCAAGTCCGCCATACTTAAAGCTGCTGTCGAGCTTCGCCGCGCGGGTGTGAAGCCTGGGCATCTCGTGTCGCTTGCATTTCCTAATTCTCTTGAGGTAAGTGGTAATATGGGTGGGAATTCTGACAGGGCACCTCGGATCCGAGAGCCCAATTGGTGGAGGGTTTTTGATTGGGATGCACTTCGCCGATCAGAGTGTTTACGATGCTAGATTTGAGGGGATGAGAGCTGGTCTGCTGGGGTTTTGTTGACTGGAAGATGTAAAGATTGTCCGGAATTGGGAAAAGAACGCCTCAAGCAGTAGGGTACATTTGTAATCCATCGGTGCTTTGACTGGGTTCTTGATGTATGGGTCGTCATTCCCAAGAGAGACGATCTTGCTCAATCCCTGGAGAAATTCCTTGAAGAATCTTCTCTGGTGGTGTTAAAGGAAATTTGTTTGGCAGTTTGTGGTGGTGTTTTTAGCGGTCGCGAGAGTGCGGGCAGTGGCAGCTCCCCTAAATTCAGCCTACACGGACGATGAGTTTAAGTTTTTCTTGGAGGATGCTGGTTCAACGCTGCTTTTGGTGCCTTCTGAGAGCGGAAATTCGCCAGCTGAGGCAGCTGCCGCACAGCTCAAGCTGCCAGTTGCTGGAGTGCACTGGGAGAAAGACAGCTCTGGCAGTGGGAATGTCAGCTTGGTGCCCAAGGCCCGCCTCAAACTGTCTCCGGTGCTTGAGGTGAGAATCATTTGAACCAACCTTAGAGCAGGACCATCTGGAGTAGAGGGGGAGAGAACCTTTCGGTGGTGTCTTGAGCCTCAAGCGGGTGGAAAATGGTACAAAAGTCCACCCGCTTGAGGCTCACATCTTCTCCACACATCTTTCCATGTTCCTTTCCAAGAAGGAGCTCCATGATGGTTTCTCCATTTATGGGACCAGTTAGTGTTCATCATAAGAGCCGGCCTGAGCAGCAAGTAATCGAGTTTGACAGAGTAGACAGAAAAAGGGTCATGTTTCTTGTTCATCCCTAACCATTTCCCTGGATCAAAGCAGGTTTGATGTCATTCTGAGCAGCTTAAGGTGGTCCAGGAAGTTTTCAATTATTTTGTATTGTGTGCTTAGGCCAAAGCCTCATTACAAGGTTAAAAAATCTAGGCTTTTGGCTACTACAGAGTGATTTCTGGCACTCAAATTTACTAAGAATGTTCTGCATCATACTGTTGCTGTCAGGATTTGGCTGGATCTGAGCCTGAGGGAGAAGATGAAGCTCTCTTTCTCCACACCTCTGGGACAACAAGCCGGCCGAAAGGGGTACCTCTTACGCAGGCAAACCTGGCATCCTCAATTCAGCATATTGTGGCCACGTACGAGCTGGGCCCAACTGATAGATCACTTGTTGTGATGCCTTTGTTCCATGTGCATGGTCTAATGGCTGGACTGCTTTCATCACTCGCCGCTGGGGGGACAGCTATTCTTCCATCTACTGGACGATTCTCAGCTTCAACTTTCTGGAAGGATATAAAAAATAATGGGGCTACTTGGTACACTGCAGTCCCAACAATTCACCAAATTTTACTTAAGTTACATAAGAGCAACCCTGAGCAAGAGTACCCAAAATTGCGATTCATACGAAGCTGTAGCTCTAGTTTGGCACCAGCAGTCCTTGCTGATCTGGAGAAGTCCTTTCATTCTCCTGTACTGGAAGCTTATGCCATGACAGAAGCAAGCCATCAAATGACATCAAATCCCCTTCCACAGCATGGCCCTCACAAACCTGGCACTGTTGGGAAGGCCACGGGCATTGAGCTTGGTGTCTTGAACGATGATGGAGAGCTCCAGAAACCTGGGAAGGAGGGTGAGGTCTGCATTCAAGGGCCCAATGTCACCACAGGCTACCGGAACAATCCTGATGCGAATAAGTCGGCCTATGCGTTTGGGTGGTTTCACACCGGTGACCGTGGTTTTGTCGATGAGGAAGGCTATCTCACCTTGACAGGTCGCATCAAAGAGCTCATCAATCGTGGAGGTGCGTGGATTATTTCTAACATCAATCAAAATTAACTTCCAAGGTTGAATCTTGCTCCACCCTTTGATCATGAATGGCTGTAGTTCAGAGCTGAAAGCTACAAAGTGGGATCAGTAAGGGTACCTGGAGAAGTCTGGGACTGGCCCCTAAGCCTTGTGTATATGATGTTTGTTACATGTGCCCACACAGGTGAAAAGATCTCTCCTCTGGAAGTTGATGCTGTGCTGCTTTCTCATCCATCAATCTCTGAGGCAGTTGCCTTCGCTGCTCCAGATGAGCATTTTGGTGAAGAGGTAAACCATCCCACTTTTCCACCAGAAACTTGCAGGATAAAATGAGGTGCTGTCCCTCATTCCTTCATTCGGAAATGCAGGGAGATCTTTGGCACAAAAAGAGATATATTGGAGGTAGGCAGTCATTTTGTAGTCCTCAATATCACCTAATTTTTAGGGAATATTACTGTCTGGAGCAGGTCAATGCGGGAATTGTACTCAACAAGGGAGCTGTAGCAGATGAGAAAGATATCATTAAGCACTGCAAGAAGAACTTGGCACCCTTCAAGATACCCAAGCGTTTTTTCTTTGTTGACAAGCTGCCACGCACAGCGACGGGCAAGATCCAGCGCCGGATTGTTGCGGAACATTTCCTCAAGCCCAAGAACGAGGGTACCTCAGGTTAGCAGCCATCAGCAGGACATTCATCTCATTGGCTTGGAAGTGTAGATTAGTGGGCCATTGTGGGTTTACTGTAGTTTGTCTTTTAGGGGCTCAAGTTGGGTGCATACCCAGTAGAGGGAGTCTCCCTCATATTGTACTGTCTCTTCCGGCACTGCAATAAAATCCAGGCTGTGCTGTAACATTGCAAGTTGCTCAGATGCCCCTGTCTCTGTTCTCATGGAAGTTAGGCTTGGTTATCTTTTGTGTACAGGCATTTCACTCTGACAGACAGTTGTATTCAATAGACTGCGCATTGTGGCGTTCTGCCTGCACCTCCTGTGCTCAGTGTGGTAGGTAGGGGAGAGAGAAGAGAGAGACAGAAAGAGACAAGGAAAAATGAAATGAAATGGTGCTTTATAACGTCCGCGGAAAGCTCATAGAGCTTATGGGACAAAATGGAAGAACATGAGAGAGGAACAAATCCAGAAACCACAATTAATGTTCTAGCGAGTCTAAGGGTGAAGGCCTCGTGCAAGTAGGCTGCCAAGCATTTTTTATCCTCATAGTGAAAGACGTCAGTGAGAGTTTGGGTTCCACTGAATAAACAGTGGAATCTCCCACGGATCTCGTAGTATAGAGGGCAGTAGAAGAAGAAGTGTTCTTCAGTTTCAATTTCCTTGCTGCGCCCTATGCAAGCTGGACATAGGCGGTCCTCCCGTTGCAGGTTATCCCATCTGCCAGTCTCTATCCGTGAAGAAATTAAGAAATGAAGAAATTACAACAGCAGGAGGCTGAGAGAGAGACAGAAAGAGACAAGGAAAAACGAAGAAATTACAGCAGCAGGAGGCTGAGAGAGAGACAGAGAATGTATTCATAAGACTATGTTTGCCGTAGCCTTGTGGCCATTGAGCGGCCATTGAGCCCGTGGCCAGTTTGAGCAGGACACAAAGGGACAGAAACTACCGTCGTCAGGGGCTGACGCCGGTAGTATTGCTTACCTTGGAACAGACAATTGATCTGAGTTTTCCAGACATACTCTAGAAATCCCTTTACACAAGCATCAATCTGCTGTGTGTGGTTTGCCCAATAACTAGGCCCCAAAAGGGCCTGGGCTTTTGGCTCAGCCTCGAGCCTGTCAAAGTTCGTAAATAGAGGTACAGGCACAATTCCCTTGATGGATTTGAAGAGGACATCTCTCTGGTGAGAGTACCCAGGACAATGAATCAGGATATTGTCTTCAGGTTGCCCAGGCAACGGGCATTTCCTCCCTTTCCTCTCTGCTTCTGTTTCCTGTTCAAAGGTAGGCTCACCGCCCTGAGTTTAAATTTCAGTCTAGTGCCGAGGGTGGGTAACACCTTTGAGGTCATCCATGATGGCCTCTCCCATGTCACAGACTGGAAATAAGTTCAGGGAAGTTTTCTGCCTAACTTCATTGGATGAGAGGAACCAATGGATGTGAATGTTTGTGTTTGGGATAAAATATCACAGAAAAGCACACAGCCTTTCATTTCCAGCAAACCTTGGCAAATGTATGTTCAAAACCAAAATAGCATCCCTTATTTCAGTTGTGCAATTGAACTAAATTAGGCGTGAGTTCCCAAGCACTCTCGTTGAGCCAACCAAAGACTCGATTGCTGTCCTAAAAATGACAATTGGGTGTGCAAGTAACAGAAAAACACA
Organism: Takakia lepidozioides; assembly: GCA_030704615.1. Taxonomy (NCBI): domain Eukaryota; kingdom Viridiplantae; phylum Streptophyta; class Takakiopsida; order Takakiales; family Takakiaceae; genus Takakia; species Takakia lepidozioides. The sequence goes on from CM060731.1 coordinate 64,558,623, forward strand.
CTCAGCCTTTCATTTCCAGCAATGTTCAAAACCTTGCTGAACCCCAAATAGTGTCCCTTATTTTAGTTGTGCAAATGAACTCAATTAGGTGTGAGTTCCCAAGCACTCTCCCTGAGCCAACCAAAGACTCTATTGCTGTCCTGAAAATGACAATTGGGTGTGCATTTTATAGCAAGTGAGAACTAAAGATATGAGGCATCAAAGCAGATTTCCACCAGCTCATTGGCAACCTCCGGCATAGCGAATGATGGGGCAGGGTGGAACGGGTTTTTATTGATTTTCCAAAAATGTTTCGGACTGAGGCTTTTCGAGACCGGCAGGGCTGTTGTACCACTGACCCTTTCCAGCTACTAGACAGAGAATTGTGACCATAGTATAAAAAGAGGCTGGCATACCAGGTCTGGTGCACCAAAGCCAGCACAGCGAATCAGCAGCCAGTCCATTATAGCGTTAGTGCCAATGGCAGCCATACTGATATGAAAGGTGGCCGGTCATCGCCTAGCTCTAGCATAGAACACCCACATCAACACATCCTGTGCAAGGTAAAACGTTGATCCTAGAGCATCTACGGTTACAGATTTTCCATCTGCAGTACGTTATAAAGTACCATTTCATTTCATTTCATCTTAGGTCTTGTGCATGATCAAAACCATGTAGACATCTATCATAGATAACCTTTTTACTGATTTCTGTTGCCGTCCATCTATGATAACAGGAAGCACAAGCTAACGAGGTACTCTAAACCCCAAGCACAGACTGTACAAGCAATTGATATCAATCCCAAGCTCGGTCTTTGGAGGAGCTCTGAAATGAGCTGCCCTTTCTACATTAACACAATTATGCACAGACATTGAGTTCTGCTATGCAGGGTCCAAACGTTTTGAGAGTGTTCTCCTATTCAGTGTCAGTCATATTGCAACTATACCTTTGTGCCTAATGATGGATAGATGAGACATTGCTGCACGCCTGTTTTTTAATCTGCTATTGTGGAGGGCTTGAAGCCATCCCCATAATCCTATCATCAGATCATACGCTAGGGTCGGTGATTGCTGGCCCGGCTGTTTTGTGAGTAACAGATCAACACACCGAGGTACCATATACCAATCATCCGGGTGGTTATAACCATCAAGACCTGCAAAGAAATGACTGCGCATGTGGTCAGGACTTCTGGTAATCCACTTCCACCCCAGGGTGGGGATGTCCAACTCCCACAAACAAATGTCTAAGGGGTTTCGAGGGTCCCAAGGCCCAACACCCCCAACCAGCAGTATGCGAGCTTGAATCTCCACAAAGACTGAAAATGGTCTGAAAGTTAAAGCGCAAAATACGTGGCATCGGTATAGGCACCTTCCTCCAAACAACCACTCACAATGTCATAGGCCAGCAATACCACGGGGCACTCCATTCCAACATCCCCCCATCAGCAGTGTGCGAGCGTCAGTCTTCACAAGGATTGAATATCTCAATCTAGGAGTTGGCATGCCAATAGGCACCTTCCTCCACACACCATTAACAATGTCATATGCCAGGAATACTCCGCCAAACTTCTCTCCAGGTTCAAAAGCCAGGCCATACAGAACATTGCCGCATCTCACAACACTAAAATTACACTTGGGAAAAGCTGTTGGTGTGTTTCCAGTTTCCCTCCAAGACTTGGAGACAGAGTCGTACACCAGCGTCCTATAAGGTCTGACCTCGCACAAGTCATAGCCTACCACAATCAGCGCGTACGTCTTGGTGGATTTATCCACAACCAATTCGATGAAAACGTAACCCATTCGGCGAGTTGGTGCAATATTCAGGGCAGGCAGTTGTCTGCAGGTCTTCGACAGAGGGTTGCACACAGTGAAGATAGCCTGCCAGGGAAAGCAGCCACTGGGAAGATATTCATCGCTTACAGATAAAATACAAAGCAGACCTCCATCTGCAGCCACACCAAGGTGAATAATGCGTTCCGGCGCCCCACTATCGAATATCAATGAACCCAGGTGATTGGCAAGGAAAGGCATGGCACAAGATTGCCAGTAACAATTTGTACGATCGTACACTCTGATAAGATTTGGCATCGTGGAATCAACAGCAGTGAAATATCTCGCGAAATCTATATCATCCTCAAGCTGAGTGATGCTAGAGAAAAGCTCCAAAAAACCTGGAGAAGAGGGCAGAGCACTCCAGCGCTTGCACGCCAACCGTAAGCCGCAAAGGCGTGGATACGGTAAGCATGCTAGCACCATGTCCAATAATTCGGAAGGGAGTCTACTTCACAACTGCTCGTCCATCGCCCCTGCCGGTAGACACAAGGATGCAGGAGCCTTCATCGAAAGCGGCTCGCCGTGAAGGCGTTGCTTGACATTTCGCTGCGCCCCATCAGAAGCTGATCCCACAGCGGCCGGACGCTGCCCAACATCACTACCGCCGAGCACCATGCGTACCAAATGGAATCTGAGTGGATCAAGTTATTGACACTTGAAGACTTGAAGGCAGAAGTACAGAAAATACTTGTTGTGGGAGGCTGTAAATCTTCAATTGTAAAGGCAAGAGTTGTTGTGGGCGGCTATAAATCTTCTTTCAATGCAATTGCAAAGGCAAGAGCTGGTGGGACGAAGAAGGCAGCTAAGGCAGGCACAGTGGAAGAGACGAGAGAGCGCCTCACAACACGAGAGAGAAACACAAGACGATCAGACTCGGGGCTTTTATACTCTGACTCGCAAAAGTCTGTGAAAAGACATCACAACAATATTTTTAGACATCCCATACGTACATCCATACATGTCAGTTGGCAGCGATCGCGGGTGGATCCCTCTTTTGTTATTTTTAGAGAAAGGGGACTGATGGTAAAAGTAACTGACACAACTCCTTCGTGCTCTCCTCCCTTAGATACGTATACTCGCTTCTTTCCAACTCGAACTGCATGGCAGCACCATCTTCTTACGTAGTTTTCCTACATCTAGTTTATTAGGATACAAACACTGACCAAGTTGATCGACAGTTTCTCTCACAGCAAGATATCAAGATTCAATCCAGAGAGAGGCGCTTCAAACAACCTCATCAAAAGCATGACTTTGCTCATCTCACCGATGAAGAGAACACTTTTCAGGCTTATTGTGTAGCGCATGCGCCAGTCTCTGAGTTCGGATAGTAGCCTACTCCCAGCAGTTTGCTATACGAGTACTCTGCTTTGGTGGGTTGCCCCTTTCAAAATAGCCGAGTGGACTATCAAGCTAGAGTTTCCCACTGACACAACGGGCTCGCTTCCTGAACAAGGAGTTGACAAGAATTCACTCTAGTTCAAGACTATTTGGTACAGCAGGTGACATACGTCATCCTCCATGAAGTTTGATGTAAACAAGCCTTAAACGGCAATGGGCTCTCTTTCTCTTGCTCTGGCAAAGCAGAAGAGGAAGGTGAGAGTAAGGGGCATGACTCAGCACAACACACCAATCGGAGCCTTGACACGGTGTAAGGCCCTTTGACCACATTTTCTCCATTGACCTGAACATGTTGCAAGTCTCTCCGATAGACAAACCATCCATAAGAACATAAGACAAATAGAAATCTTTTACATTTTGCGGTCAAAGTTGCTTTCCACTGGCCCGCGTTAGAGACTAGTCTAAGTACAGGCGCACTGTGACACGAAGCTCTTTGAGCATGTCCACTGCTGTGGAGCCTCTGAATTTGTCACTCATGGCAACTTTGTGGAACCAGAAACACGCCTTGGCTATGGCGACCACCCCATCTCCCTCCACCTCCTTGCACTCGGTAATGCATAGGCTCCGCAGCATCTGACACTCGCTAAAATGCTCCAGCCCTGTGTCTGTTATACGTGTGCCCGCCAAGTTGAGATCAGCGAGATGCCTGCAATTCTGTGCTAGCACCTCGAGCCCTTCATCTGTGACCCAGGAGCAATCGTCAAGGTCGAGCGACTGAACAGCTGAGAATTGGGCAATGGCCCACATATTCCGTATGGCCTCACAATGCTCCATGCCCAAATGTTTCAACCCGGGCGCCCCACTGGCTATGGCAGCCAATGCCGAGTCATCCACACGAGTACGGCTCAAGTCCAAAAACTGCAAGTTCATGCACCCCGCAATCCTGGAATAGCCGATTGCAGAAGGGCCACAGCAGTTTTTCAGATCTAAATACCTCAACCCTTTATTCCCATCCATCAGCATTTGCAACTCAATATCCCGAACACCCACGCTGCCGTAACGTAAAGAGAAATGTCTCAAGGCAAGCCCACCCAACCCAACCTGCGCCGGTCCCTGTGCAAAGAACCTAAAATTACTAAGAGTCAGATGTACCAAGGACTTGCAGTGCGCAATGCACAGCAATGCTGCCTCTGATATCCCGTTCAGATGGAGTTTTTGAAGCTTAGGACACTTCAGTAAAATCCCTATCACGGCCTCATCACTCAATGGACGTCCTCCAGTGCAGACAAGCTCGACCAAGTTCCCGTTTGCTGATGCTATGGAGAGCACGACCTCATCCATACTCTCCTTGTGATACGGTTCAAAAGCTATAGAAAACAGGGAAGTACACCCCACAAGCTCTCCCAAGTTTGGAGCTCCGCCCGTCAAAACAATCTCCTGTAATGACACCCAGTGGCTAGAGACCGCAAGGCCATGTCAATGTTGACCCAGCCCAATTCTAAGGCTACTTTACGCAAACCTGCACATTTTGCGCCTATAATCACCAACCCCTCTGGAGAAAAGGGAATGTCTATCAAAGTGATCTCCTCTAGACACAAGCACCGCGTGATTGCTTCCAATGCCTTATCTGTGAGGCTTTGGCACCTTTCCAGGTGTAAAATTCGCAAAAACTGGCATCCTTCCACCAGGGACAGAATGCCCTTAGCTGACAGCCGATTAATGCACGTCAAGCTTATGCTCTCCAGCTTTACACAGTTTCTTGCGAACGCCTCCAGCCCTTCGTTTGTCATCTTCTTCTGAGCTTTGTCCACGTGCCCAATTTTCAGGGATCGCAACTCGGTAAAGGTCGACGCAGCCAGAATCAGATCCAAGTCGCGGAGTTATTTAGTGTACTTGGTGAGATCGAGATGCATGACAGGCCTGAACTTTGTGAGAAATTGTGAAGTGAACGATGCTCGGGACCGCATTAGCAATTCTCGCGAGCGCAGCGTTAGCTTGTGCACACTCCTTATGGCCGCCTCACTCCGCAGCTTGTTTCCCAGCCCTGCTGCGTGCCAATCCACACCGTCGTCCAATCTCTGTGCGATTTGCTCCACCAAGCCCACATCCCTCAGAGCCACGTCCATGCTGCTCTCAGCAGATTCGTTCCCTCTTGTGAGAATCCGTGCCCACCGTAGCCTCCATCACCAACTGGGTCGTGTGCATGCGGAAGATTTGTAGAGGACAATCTATGCGTGTATAACTCATCATGTCTCTTCTGATTGCAGTTATTAGGTTGGGCGGCTGTAATCAATGCTAATTGCACTGATTATCAGTGCTCTTTAGGCTCAGCCGGCACGCATTAAGGGCTTACCTCATTCCTCTTATCTTCCCTAGTGGATCCTCTTTTGTTCTTTTTAGAGGAAGGAGATTGATGGTAAAAGTAGTGCTTACCTCATTCCTCTTATCTTCCCTAATGGATCCTCTTTTGTTCTTTTTAGAGGAAGGAGATTGATGGTAAAAGTAGTGCTTATCTCGTTCCTCTTATCTTCCCTAGTGGATCCTCTTTTGTTCTTTTTAGAGAAAGGAGATTGATGGTAAAAGTAACTTACACAACTCCTTCGTGCTCTCCTTCCTTATGACACATATACTCGCTTCTTTCCAAGTCGAACAGCATGGCAGCACCATTTCTTACGTAGTTTTCTAGACCTTTATATATAGTTCGATACAAACACTGATCAACTTGTTCGACAGTTTCTCTCACAGCAAGAAATCAAGATGAAATCCAGAGAGACGCGCTTCGAACTACCTCGGTATGCACATGGGCGGAGCTCGATCACCAGCATGGAGGTTATCTCACCCACGAAGAAAACACTTTCCAGGCTTACTATTGTGTAGCCAGTCTCTGTCCAATAAGGATGCCGATCTCTTTCTAAAGTTTGCCGGAGAAATACGAGTACCCTGCTTTGGTAGGTTTCCCTTCTCAAAATAACCGAGTGCACAATCAAGAGTTTCGGAGTGACACAACGGGCTCGCTTCCTGAACAAGGAGTTGACACATAATTCACCATAGAAGACTCCATTTGGTACGGCAGGTGTACTTCATCCTCCAACAAGTTTTTGTGTAAACAAAGTAAGAAATTCGGTAGACAAACTATCCAAAAGAACATAAAACAAATAGAAATCTTTTACATTTTGAGGTCAGAGTTAGTCTAGCAGGTGCACTGTGACACGAAGCTGTTTGAGCATGCCTACTGCAGTGGATCCTCTGAAGTTGTTACTCATGACAACTTTGTGGAACCAGAAACACGCCTTGGCTATAACGACCACCCCATCTCCCTTCACCTCCTTGCACTTGGTAATGCGTAGGCTCCGCAGCATCTGACACTCGCTCAAATGCTTCAGCCCTGTGTCTGTTATACGTGTGCACCCCAAGTTCAGATCAGTGAGATGCCTGCAATTCTGTGCTAGCACCTCGAGCCCTTCATTTGTGACGCAGGAGCATGCTTCAAGGTCGAGCGACTGGACAGCTGAGAATTGGGCAATGGCCCACATATTCCGTATGCGCTCACAATGGCCCAACCAAATGTTTCAACCAGGGCACCCCACTGGCTATGGCAGTCAATGCCGACTCATCCACACGAGTACCGCTCAAGTCCAAAGACTGCAAGTTCATGCACCCCGCAATCCTGGAATAGCCGATTATAGAGCAGTTTCGGAGAACTAAATACCTCAACCCTTTATTCCCATCCATCAGCATTTGCAAGTCAATATCCCAAACATTCCCGGCATGATATAAAGAAAAATGTGTTAAGGAAAAATGTCTCAAGGCAAGCCCACCCAACCCAACCTGCGCAGGACCGTGTCCGGAGAACCTAAAATGACCAAGAGTCAGATGTACCAAGGACTTGCAGTGCACAATGCACAGCAATGCTGCCTCTGATATCCCGTCCAGATGAAGTTTTTGAAGCTTAGGACACTTCAGTAAAATCCCTATCACAGCCTCATCACTCAATGGACGTCCTCCAGTGCAGACAAGCTCGACCAAGTTCCCGTTTGCCGATGCTATGGAGAGCACGGCCTCATCGATATTCTCAAAGTAATTAGACGTAAAAAAAGCTATAGAAAGCAGGGAAGTACACTCCACAAGCTCTCCCAAGTTTGGAGATTCGCCCGTCAAAACAATCTCCTGCAATTGAAGACACCCAGTGGCTAGAGACCGCAAGGCCATGTCAATGTTGACCAAGCCCAGGTCTAAGGCTACTTTACGCAAACCTGCACATTTTGCGCCTATAATCACCAACCCATCTGGAGAAAAGGGAATGTCTATCAAAGTGATCTCCTCTAGACACAAGCACCGCGTGATTGCTTCCAATGCCTTATCTGTGAGGATTTGGCACCTTTCCAGGTGTAAAATTCGCAAAAACTGGCATCCTTCCACCAGGGACAGAATGCCCTGAGCTGACAGCCGATTAATGCACGTCAAGCTTACGCTCTCCAGCTTTACACAGTTCCTTGCGAACGCCTCCAGCCCTTTGTTCGTCATCTTCTTCTGAGCTTTGTCCATGTGCCCAACTTTCAGGGATCGCAACTCAGGAAAGGTCGACGCAGCCAGAATCAGATCCAAGTCGTGCAGCTGGTTAGTGCACTGGGAGAGATCAAGACGCATGACATGCCTGAACTTTGTGAGGAAATGTGACGGTAACGATGCTCGGGACCGCTTTAACAACTCTCGCGAGCGCAGCGTTAGCTTGTGCACACTCCTTATAGCCGCCTCATTCCACAGCTTGTTTACCAGCCCTGCTGCGTGCCTATCGCCGTCGTCCAATCTCTGCAGGATTTGCTCCACCAAGCCCACATCCCTCAGAGCCACGTCCATGCTGCTCTCAGCAGATCGTTCCCTCTTGTGAGAATCCGTGCCCACCATCGACTCCATCACCGCCCCTCCTGTATCAAAATAACTAGGTCGTGTGCATGTAGAGGACAATCTACGCGTGTAGAACTCATCATGTTTGGAGCACCTTATTCTGTTTCAGAGCACTTTTGTTGTAGTGATTAGGACGAGCGAAAACAGTACCTACAAGGGTGTTGTACAGTCGATCGTTACCCCGTTCATCCGCAGGTCGTTTAGAGAAGACATCCGAATGCGAATCGCTGGGAGCACTTGAACAGAATGGGCTGGGACACATCTTCCAAAAAAACGAAGACTGGGAAAGGGGAGGCGCAGAGAGATTTAGCACATACAGGGTGGTGTCTCCAATGAGGCGGAAGTTAAAGGTGCTTTGCAATGTCACTGAGACACACCACAACCAAGGTAAAACGATACTTCAGACCCATATTTGAAGATTTTGGGGAGGGTCATTTGTAAGTGAAATGGTGTGGTGTGGGCTCCCATGGGGTTGCAGAAATCTGGATGGAGTACAGCTATATGCCTGAATTGGCAATAACGGAGAAGTCACCAAATGCATACAGCTGAATTGTATCGGATATAATCTCACAATTGCCATGCACCTTCAATCAAACTTGCTTTGCAGAAGTCTCAGTACAAACCCAGCTTCTGGGCCTCCTAGAAAAACAAGTGGGGCGTAAAAAGACAGAATTCCAAAAGCACTTCCCAAACCAACTGAGACAAATTCTGCTGTCCACATAGAAAACCATTCTGTAAGCAGCACAAGTGACTGGCCATACACAACCCTTGTCATGGCTGCAGAATATGCCCCACAACCGGCCAGCAACAGCACTGGCTTTTTCCACTGCATTCGCAATCCTGAAAGAAACGGCAACACAAGAAAGGCCAAGTTGATGAACCGCCTTAAGCATGGAAAGCATTATGCACGTCTCTTTTCTTGAAAGCCAACTTGGTTTCGAGCAAGTCTGCTAGCAACCCTGCTAGGACATGGGGTGTAAAATGAGGCGAAAGGGGTCCCTGCATGCAGTACAATAGCTCTTGAAGAACATTTTATCATGATGCCTTGAATGTGCCCTTGGATAAGGGGGAAAAAGCTACCTCCAAGTCTGGTTGAGAGTTGCAACAGAAGGGCAACTGCTGAGGCAATATTCACAACCATTGTTGCCAACACCTGCTTTTGGCAAACCACTACATCAGTCCTAAAATGTACAATGTAATTCATCTTCCAGTCTGCACATAAGCTAAACAAAAGCATCCAGCATACTAGGATCAGATATGACAGAAAAACACACTCAGCGTTTCATTTCCAGCAAACCTTGGCAATTCTATGTTCAAAACCTTGCTGCACCCAAAATAGTGTCCCTTATTTCAGTCGAGTTAGGTGTGAGTTCCCAAGCACTCTCCTTGAGCCAACCAAACACTCTATTGCTGTCCTAAAAATGACAATTGGGTGTGCATTTTATAGCAAGTGAGAACTAAAGACATGAGGCATCAAAGCAGATTTACACCAGCTCATTGGCAACCTACCGAGGCTTTTCGAGACCGGCAGGGCTGTTGTACCACTGACCCTTTCTAGCTACTAGACAGAGAATTGTGACCATAGTATAAAAAGAGGTTGGCATACCAGGCCTGGTGCACCAAAGCCAGCACAGCGAACCAGCAGCCAGTCCATTATAGCATTAGTGCCAATGGCAGCCATGCTGATATGAAAAGGTGGCCGGCCATCGCCTAGAGCATAGAACACCCGCACCAACACATCCCGTGCAAGGTAGAACGTGGATCCTAGAGCATCTACGGTTACACATTTTCATCTTAGATCTTGTGCATGACAAAAGCCAAGCACGCCCACGAGTCCTCCATTTGCAATAAGGTTAGATAGCTACAATGCATTGATCACTTCCATGGCAAAAGAAAATGCTCAAGCAACCTGGATTTATATTCGAGATTTTGACAAAGCATTGATAGCACACACAATTCAAATAGTCTTGAGAATAGTGGCATAAGCTGCAAGAGCGTAAGAACTTACAGTAAATTAGGACAGAAGAAACTAAACCAGACGCACGAGCATCGAATGCATGACGCTGGAATACAACACGAACAACTGGCTCTGCTAATGGCACCATAACTGCTGTCAGTGGTAGTGTCACTGCCTGTCAAAAATCATGAGGATGATCACATCAGAAATCCAGTGGGAGGCAATAAACACACCTCCACATCAACATTAGCCTCCATTAACAATGTTTACCATTCATTCATCTATTTGGACTTCACCTTGGCACCATGTAATCCCTACGTAAAAGATGTGAAGGAGTCGAATGAACCCAGTTACCATGGACAAAAGAAGTCCTTGTTGCACAAGCTCTTGGAGCGCAGGCCATTGAGAAGGCTGCCATAAACACATGTTGCTGTCAACCCTTTCGCTTGATTGCGCACTTAGCAACCGCTCTGTCCATGTTGACTAGAGCCGCTTTCAAAAGCATCTCTTCTAAGACTCCTGATGGATGCTCTAGGACTACAATGTAATCCTTAAAATAAAGTCAATCAGGTACATTTGTTCTTTATCACTATTCAGCGTGATAAAGATGGCTCAAGACACAGACCCTTCAGAAATAATAGCACATCTATGGCTGTTTCAAACATACTAGTGGTAGACAAACTATAGGAACAAATCATACCTGTGATACACGTGAAAACATGGGCAGCAGCGGTAGTAGGATGGAGCTGGAGAGAATCCCCAAGGGCGCCATTACTAACAGGTTTGCATCTGCCCGAACACACCCGGCGAGGATCATTTCTAATCTGGAAACCACATCAAAATTTGCACTACTTTGTTGACTCCTTGCAGGAGAAGACTACACATCAGTGCCAAAACCAGTTTTACCTGTTGTACCTTCCCCAAGTAATACCTCCTTTAATTGTATCATAAGTTTCTGGATGAAATTAGATCTCTATTTACAACGAGGAGCCATTACACGACTAGCTGCTTGTTTGAAACTACGTCTCTGGATACAGTCTGCAGAAAATCAACTCAAGGAATCCTCCAAGAGAGGGCTGTTGGTAGCATCATGGTGGCAGAAAATGCCCAAGAAAGGAACTACTTACATCCAAGGGCAGCAGCAGCACCAGGAATGAAGGAAGCAAAATAGAGATCTGTGTAGGTGGCAATTTGTAGCATGCCGGATCCCACCGCTGCTGGCACCATCACTGCCATGACCTGCCAACGTTTGCTTTCCCTTCAATTTCTTTCTGAACAATCTACTGAAGGTACCCTTGGTGGACCTCATCTACTATCAAGTAGTGGGGTTACATGATGTCTATGGCCAGGAGTTAGTTTACTACAAAGTGGGAGTCAAACTGTAATCGTGGTCAATTTCAAAATATAATCATCGTATCGACAGTCGTTACCTCAAGCAGCAGCTTTCAAAAAACAAATGTCATGACGACGTCCTCTTTGGTAACTTGGATTGTAATGCAATCACTGCCAAAAGATGTTTGTTGTTGGAGGTGGCTGAACCAGCTGTGACTACTACAGAGGGTGGAAGAGGTCCATTCTTTGTGGGGGTATGAATGTAGCGACATCCCTGTCACCTCTAAATTGCAGAAATACATGATTATATGGGATTGGAGGTTAGAGGAAAATTGAGCTGACCTCACCCACACCTTCATCTTGAAAGGGATTGGCCCATCTGATCCGCAATAGACCAGATCCTGCTTGGCGCTGTGCCATTGCCTAATTTCCTCCCCATCCCCATGTGAGTAGTCTGTGTATTGGGGTCAGTCCTTTCTGAAGAGTTTCCAGCGACACACTACTTGCCTGATCTCATTCCTTATGCTAATGAATTGACAGGATAATATCAAACTCTCTCGCCTGAATGTCTTCAAGTGGTTAACTCAAAATTCGCTCCAAGTGCCCAGAATGGGTTGCTTAACGCAGAGAATGTCATGCAAGATCTTTTAGGTAGCACAAAGATGCCTTCATGTCTGCAGGGTATCTTTCATCCCATTTGGATTCATGGCCATTCAGGCAGGTAAAGAACCTCACAAAGCACTCTCCAATGGCCAAAGATCTTATTGGAGCCCCAATAGATTGCTTCAGAGCCAAAACGGTGACTAGGAGAGTACAGCCAATAGCATTCTTCCTGTGAGTAGGGGCTACACCTGAACCCACCACTGCAAAAAAGCTCCTGCTGTTGCTCCAACTGCAATAGTGGTGCCTCCTGCCCATTAAAATCACCCACCTTCAGCTTACAGCATACAGTAACTGCAGTACCGATGACTTCTACTGATAAAAACATAATTTTTGCTCGAAGTAAGGTGATTCTCTCCTAGTTAATATTCTAGACATGCAGGAAATTTACACAATGCATTCCTAGAAAGACACACCACCACCATCTCAGGTGAATCGACCTGTATAGTATAGCAGTCCTTCCCCCTACCGTTTCCCTGCAGGGCATTTCTATTTTCTTCTTTCTTTTACCTTGATGATGTTCTCTCTTTTTCCAATGATTTTATTCTTGAGCTTTGTTTGCTATACATTACTCTCTTTGGTCGTTTGTGGACGTCGTAGTTCTCTCTGGTCCTCCTGTGGATGTAACTGTTGAAATAACCATCTGCTTTGTGTTACAAATGGTCTCTTGCAAATGCTGGCACTGTGACAACATGCATCTGGCTTCCCCATTGGGCCAGTATTTGCACACATGGGGCTTACCAATGCCCAAGGGGATCACAACTCAATCCACTCTATGAAGGTGTCTTTAAAACATAATAGGCAGAGAAAAATACCAGCCATGAAGTTTTGAGAGGCAGAAGCACTCGAGCCAAACCGCACCATATGTACTGCAAGCTGCAATCAATCCTCCATGCTAAGCATTACAGACCTCATATTTACCTCCATATGCAAGTTGCTGGAATTGGGGATATTGACAGTTTGTGAGTGTCTATCAAATCTGCAACAACTACACAATACAACCATAGAAACTCCAACAGAATGTGAAGTAGGGTGGCCATTCTGGGGTAGAGAGCAAGCCTCTTACCGCGGCAAGGACGGCAATGCTCGACAAAGCTGGGCTCAGTGAAGGGACTCCATATATACCATTAGCACTGCATCCATACATTCTCCATCAAGACTTGGTACAATCACAGGAGAACGTGAATTAAAAGACCAGAGATAAGGGGAAATAGTAAGTGCACTCACCTGAGGCTTCCAAAACCGATGCCAATGAGGGCTGCAAGCATCACACATGGTGCCATGACTTTCAGCTGCATTCAACAGAACAGTTTGGGCAACACAATCAAGTTAGAAGAGTGACTATAATATATACGTGTCCATAAGAGAAACACTTATACCCTGCTGCCTAGAGTTACTACTGCAAGAGGAACTGTAATTTGGATAATCCAGCGTATAAGAAGGTACCTGTAGGATGGCAATTTGTCTTGAGAGAACTCCATCAGCCACTGTTGAGACTAAGAGCCTGGCCTACATCATGCTTCGCATGCCATGTTAGCTTGGAACAAATAGCTCAATCCAACTATGCTATGGAGGGGTGTGCTTGAGAAAGAAAGAAAAAAAAAAGTTTACATGGGAGAATCAGAGAAAAACATCAACTCAGACAACCACCACCCTTTCAATTCAGCTTTTAGTGAGAAGTTTAACATTGGACAAGCAAATGGAGTCAACGAGGAGCATACCCAGGGGCCAGAGAATCTAGGAGAGGAGCAGCCATCACAATGATCCCAATGCTCAAGCCTGCACACACCTGTTCAAGTTGGGAACACATGAGGTAACCTGTTCTAAGGTGGTTTTGTCAATCACCTCCTTCTTTGGCTTGGGTTTTTCTTCTTCATCAGAATCATCTTCTTCCAGTCTCTTTGGAATCCTTGTTTCTGCTTTGGTGAAATCCTAGTTCCAACTTCTTTGCAGTGGTCACTGCCTCAGCCAAGTTGTTGTTGGGCATGACTGTAACTATGGTTACATACTCAGCAAGGAGTCCATTTATGAACCATGACTTCTGTAAGTCATCCGCTGGTGCTTGGGGTAGTTTTCTGATCAGAGTCTTCATTCTCTCAGGTAGTGAACTACCAATTCTTTCTTCATCTGTCTCAGATTCTGTAATCTTGAGGAAGACATTTTTTGGTGCTTGAACCTCACTAAGTCCATTTGAGGACACCCTATACTATTAAAAAAAGAGGGCACAATTTTACTCTTCCCCTATGCAGCAAGGAAAGATGCAAAAGACACTTCAGACATTGGCAGTTTGAAATGCTCAACTTGAAACTAATAGATGAATCAAACTAAACCAGCCTATAAGAGCAGGAACCAGCCAAACTGACAGACAATCGTAAGTACAATCCAAGCTCGAGAGAGCCAACAGATCATTACCAAGCCAGCAATTGTGGACACACTTTCCACCAGCCTTTGCCCCTCCTCTTTAGGACGCTTACTGCATTACATAAAAAAAGGTCAACATGAAGAGCACCAATACTTCATAGCAAGCTGCTGACTGCATTGAGGCATCTAGCAACATTTATCACCCTAGAGTATATGTTAGGCACCACATGCACCTCAGAACCGCCTACCATGAGACAGGCCAGGAAGTTAAGTGTATTGCAGTGTCCTCATTTGAACTTCCAGGTACATATACCTTCAGCATGTTGGCATGTACACTCACTACCAGCTACATCTCAATGAGCATCATTTAATGATACCTTAGAGCAGCAGCCATTGCTGAATGAAATGGCCCATTGATTCCTGCACCATCAATGCATGAAAGCAAGTCCATCGTTATTACTCACAAAATTGGAATGCATGACCAAAACCAACAGTATCAGGATCGGCAAATTTGCGAAATGATTGTAACCAGGATTTTAAAAACCATTTCCTCCAGATATACTTCTGAATTTGTACCGTTGCAGACACTTACCACCTAGCATTGCAAGGAAGAATCCTGGAATGATTGAAGCGTAGCTGCAAATCACACACTGAAGTGAGAAGACATTACAAATGCCATACAAGTAACATGTGATGACGCAGGTCTTTGAATGTTGTGTTGCAACTCCAGGTCATATGGTGAACAGAAAGTGAGAAATGTTGACATTTCCCACTTCCTATCTATTTGCATGAGAAACTCCGAGCAAAGTTCGCAGTTTCTGACCTGCTCTCTCTTGAAAAAAATTGCAGACGAAAAATCTAGAACTGAATTGGTACATGAAGACAAACGGAGGGTCTGCAGGATATTATACAGCCCATTTCTTCTTCTCTCGTGTAGTTCTGTTTTGGCTTCATATAAGAGGTATTAAATTTGTTTTTTAATTCTATCGCTCTCACGGTACAATGATACAGTCATATCCACACTCAAATAATGTGTTAGGAAACGCATTCACATCATCAACATCATCTCAAGTGTAGCAGAATTCTCAGCAGATTTACTTGAAGGCATTGACAACTGGACCAACTCCAAAAACCGCTGCTAAGGCAGTCTCTCGCGCCACTCCCTGCAATAACAGCATCTGACCTCAGTGAAATGTACAGATTCTGGATGCAGAACGTCATGATCCCACACACGTTTTGTATAGCATTGTAACTAATGCAAATGCTGATAGTATCTTAAAGGCACATGGGTCTAGACATCTAACAGTGCCCAGAACCACAGTATTATCATAAGGGTGCAACCAAAGAAAGCATGAATACACTGACCATCAATTTGCTGACCGTTGTCGCTGCCCCAATTGCGCCAGCGACTTCTAATAAACGCTCTGTCCCTCAAACCCCCTTGCAGAAGACTATTCAGCAAACTTTCTCCAACTGTCATTCTGCGTGTTCAGTGGCATGCAGAGCTGATATAACGTCCACACGGGCCGAGGGCCTGGGACAAAGTAGAGAAAGAAGAAAAACCCCACCAACAGAACTGGAATTTTTCTTAATTTCTTTCTCTGTTCTTTAGTTTCTGTGGTCCTAGAATTTTCCTTGTCCCCCCTTGAACCTGAATAGAGGTCATAGACATCTTAGTGACATTCTTTCTCCCGCCTCCCCCATAGTGTATATAAATAGAGTCCAGCAGTGTTCGAGTCACCTGTGGGTTTCGAACATCTGAATATCAGCCCGTAAATCCAACACTCAATTCTACAGAAAACTACACCCGCATCCAGACTCCATCTCCGTACAGTTCCAGATTCAACTTGAAAGTGAATCTTGGCAAGTGAGCTCAAAATGCTAATTCCCTTCGAGCCCTGTCATAACTTCGACTACTCTCACTTATACCAAAAGAGAACTTCTTCGAAAAATATATGAGGAGTCCTCCTAGAACGGAGTAACTGACAATATCGACCCTAGGTCAATCCCACGCAAACAGTTTAGAGACCCCAGAATACACAAAGAGTTACATGTCTATACCTCTCTTCGCAGGCTGGGGAGGCGTCATAGCGAACACTTGCAAGGATCTGGGGCCCGGCTTTGCCAAGATGGACACCCATTTGCGCTCCATACTCTGACTTTTCAATCTGCAGCAGGACTTCAAGCCTCCCACCAAGTCAGCGCAAGGAGCAGACAGGGCCTTGGGTATGGCCTCTACCTGCGCACACAGCAGAGCACCAGTGCAGCCTGCCATGCCCGACTGCAAGAAGCTGCAAGATCATTTGGGTCACGGGAGAAAGTCTGTCTTGCTTCAACTCATTTTCAAATTCAAACGTACAGGCATTGCTCACTATCCCGTGAGCGCAAGCGTGAGCAAAGTGGTCCTCGGGGTCCTCACTGATCCTGCTCGCCTATAGGCCCTGTTACAGGTATAGGCTATGAACCTCTTCACGGAGATAGGAGCCATATGATATGCCAGTTACTTTTACCTTTCTCTAAAGATAACGAAAGAGGATCAAAGGGATCGCTGCCACCTGGCATGTATGGATGAATGTATGGGATGTCTAGAAATATCGTTCGTTGTGATGTCTTTTCACAAACTTTTGCGAGTCACGGTATAAAAGCCCCGAGTCTGGTCGTCTTGTGTTTCTCTCTCGTGTTGTGAGGCGCTCTCTCGTCTCTTCCACTGTGCCTGCCTTAGCTGCCTTCTTCGTCCCACCAGCTCTTGCCTTTGCAAAGAAGATTTATATTCGCCTACAACTACTCTTGCCTTTACAATTGCATTGAGAGAAGATTTATAGCCGCTTACAACAAGTATTCTCTACTTCTGCTTTATTTCTGCCTTCAAGTCTTCAAGTGTCAATAACTTGATCTAGTCAGTTTCCATTTGGTACTGATGGTGCTCGGCGGTACTGATGTTGGGCAACGGCCGGGGTCCGCTTCTGATGGGGCGCAGCGAAATGTCAAGCAACGCATTCACGGTGAGCCGCTTTCGATGAAGGCTCCTGCATCCCTGTGTCGACCGGCAGGGGCGATGGACGAGCAGTTGTGCAAGCGCTGGAGTGCTCTGCCCCTTGTCCAGGTTTTTTGGAGCTTTGCTCTAGCATCACTCAGCTTGAGGATGATATGGATTTCGCGAGGTATTTCATTGCTGTTGATTCTGGAACGATGTCAAATCTTATCAGAGGTATGATCGTATAACTTGTAAGTGGCAATCTTGTGGCATGCCGTTCCTTGCCAATCACTTGGATTCCTTGATATTCGATAGTGTGCAGGAACGCGTTCACGAGTCACCTTGGTGTGGCTGCAGATGGAGGTCTGCTTTGTGTTTTATCTGTAAGCGATGGATACCAGTGGCTGCTTTCCCCAGGCTATCTTCACTGTGTAACCCTTTGTTGAAGACCTGCAGACAACTGCCTGCCCTCAATATTTCACCAACTCTCCGAATGGGTTACGCTTTCATCGAATTGGTTGTGCATAAATTCACCAAGACGTACAAGCTGATTGTGGTAGGCCCTTATAGGACGCTGGTGTACGACTCTGTCTCCAAATCTTGGAGGGAAACTGGAAACACACCAACAGCTTTTCCCAAGTGTAATTTTAGTACTGTGAGATGCGGCAATGTTCTGTATGGCCTGGCTTTTGAACCTGGAGTGAAGTTTGGCGGAGTATTGCTGGCATATGACATTGTGAGTGGTGTGTGGAGGAAGGTGCCCATTGGGATGCCAACTCCCAGGTTGAGATATTCAATCCTTGTGAAGACTGACGATCGCACACTGCTTGGGGGTGTTGGAATGGAGTTCCCCGTGGTATTGCTGGCATATGACATTGTGAGTGGTGTTTGGAGGAAGGTGCCTATACCGATGCCAAGTCTTACGCAAGCCTTGACTTTCAGACCATTTTCAGTCATTGTGGAGATCCACGCTCGCATACTGCTGGTTGGGGGTGTTGGGCCTTGGGACCCTCGAAGCCCCTTAGATATTTGGTTGTGGGAGTTGGACATCCCCACCCTGGGGTGGAAGTGGGTTACCAGAAGTCCTGACCACATGCGCGGTCATTTGTTTGCAGGTCTTGATGGTCATAACTACCTCGGTGTGTTGATCTGTTACTCACGAAACAGCCAGGTCAGCAGTCACCGACCCTAGCGTCTGATCTGATGATAGGATTATGGGGATGGGTTCAAGCCCTCCAAAATAGCAGATTCAAAGACAGGCCTACAATGTCTAGTCTATCCATCAGTCTTAGTTTAGGCACGAAAGTATAGTTGAAATCTGCAATATGACTGACACTGAATAGGAGAACACTGTCAAAACGTTTGGTCTGCATAGCAGAACTCAAGGTCTGTGAATAATTGCGCTAATGTAGAAAGGGCAGCTCATTTCAGACACTAGTCGGAAATGTATGTGCACCTTCAGAAAAGGGAAATGTAAAACCCATCTGTCCTTTGAACCCTCTAAGCGGAAGAGGGGTAGTTTCTGAGATCTCGTTCCTGCATCTGTTTTCCTGTTTTACTCCTGGTTACTGGGCAGTGTCCCCTTTCTCGAGAGGTTATCCTCAATTTTACTACATTTGGCCTCTCTGGGGCCTTCTTGGACCTAAGTTTAAAAAAAAACATTAAGCTGGTTATCAATGGTGTGAGTCCTGACAACTCCTGTAACAAGGAAACAAACAAAATTTCTTTTTTCAGTGCGCAAGAACCTTTATTTCACATGCAAGAAAGATCAACCAAGGAGCAACCAAGCTCCAAGTTCCAACTGTGTTGTTTGAGATGGTGTACAATTCTATGTTTCACTACTTCGAACAATTTGGGAAACCCACCAAAGGTTCTGAGTCAATATGAGTCAGACTGAAGCGAAGTTTATACTACAGGAGAAAACAGGAGACAGTGAAAAAGAAAAAGTTTTGATTCTTTCAATGCAACATAGATGTAATCAAGGAGGAGTTTGGCTGTGTATGCGGAATGTGCATGTAAATTAGTTGCAGGACAATGAATACTTACTATGTCCGTTGGGGATGTTTATTTTATCACACTAGGTACAGCAAAGAGACAGATGTAGGCATGGAGTGTGACTGGGTTCCAGTGTCTGAAGCTGTGTTGTGGGGGCACACTGGGTTGGTCCGGACAATTCTCATTGACAATAACATGATACTTAGGTAATCTATGACTCAATTAGAAGCAGGTGGGATACATTAAAAGATCAAAGTAGGAAGGAAGTAGTGATAGGAGGTTGTTTTGGTAGGGAGGGGGCTCTGAGAGGAGGTGGTGTAGAGCAAAGGAAGCTGCAGAAGTAGTTTTGTTGACTGAGATTAGATTTGTCCTATGTGGGCTCGGTATGCTGTTGGTTGGTGCTGCAATTATGGGACCCAGTGCAGCCTGCAACTGAAGAAGAGGACAGGAATGCTCATGAAAGTGCAGGAAAGAGAGAGTTTAGGCATATGGGAGACATCCAGTTTTTCAAGGGTAAGTCCTCCTTGTGTTCCACATCAAGACCTTTCATGTGGGCATATTGTCTCTTTTGAAGAGAAGCTAGAGACATAAAGAGAGTCATTAACAGTTAAGAGTGGCAAAAAGAACTACACTCAATAGGATCTCAGAAATATCTCATTAGACAGGAAAGGGTCCAAATGCTTGAAAGTCTCTGGATTGCACCAATTACAATATAGAATTGGAATATGTCTGTCTGGCAGGGGATGTGCTTGCCACAGCAGTTGGTGGACGCCTTTACTGTGCAACTGCAGATGGGTAAGTCAGCCCATGAACTAATGTGTGCCATACTCTCTTTCTCTCTCTCTCTGACAATGTTTCTGAAAATGTTTCACAACGTCTGCAATTCAGTTCACCAACATTGAAAGTCTCTAGGCTGAGCCTGAAGCCCTTGCTGGGCACCTCACACACGGCAGATTGATGCTTGTGTAAGGGGCTTTCTAGAGGATATCTGGAAAGCCCGAACTAATTGGTTCTACCATGCTAGCCCCTCACAAAGGTAGTGTCTGTTCCCTTCTGTTCCACCCAAACTGGCATGGGGTCTATGGCCACAAGGCTATGGCAAACAACCTCTTAAGTACATGGCTCTCTCTCAAAGAAGGCTTTAGCTGTGAGCATTGGATACATAACCGACCACTAAGGCATTACCTCTATCACAATGCGGTTGTCCAGGAATGGATGAACAACAGAGAAGTAGTTAGCAGCTTATGAGGCACTTTGCCTTTGTACCCTGTTGGTGGCTCCAGTTGTTTTTGGGTTGCTATGGCTCTATAATTTGGTTAATAGTGGTTTTACTGTGTTGCTGTACTGTGTCCCTTGGACTCTTTCTCTCATATATGATTTTACTATGTTTTCTCTGGTCCATGACTTAGGAAGGTCTTCAATTTGTCATAGGAATGAAGTCTTTTGAGTTTCTATGGCAGGATGCTACACATGTGGCTTCTTGCACCAAGTAGGGACAAAATGGTAGCTAGCAGTTTTAAGAAGATGGCATGTATCCAAGCCCATGAGGGCATCTCAAACAGCTAGCAATCTTTTCCTTCTTAGAAGCACCTTTCATGAATTAGATGGACTTGTCAATAATTAAAGATTTTCGCCCAAGGTTACTGTGCAAATTAGGTCACTAAAAACTGAATTCTAAACCTCACCCATATTCTATAAAAGTTACAGTTTGTAGTAACATATATCTAAGCTGAAAACTAACCTGTGGAGCTGGAAAAACTGTACTAGTGAAAATGTGGGTCTATATCCTGTGTGTTCTGGCGCCCACTGAAGTAAGTGTGCAGGTTATCGATTACTTACATTGCACATAAATCAAGCAAGTAAAGCTCAGGGTACCTCCTCAGCTGTGGCACCAAATAGAGAGCAACAGAGGAGCAGCACTATTTGATTCCGCTTCTCCGCGCTGGCATCTTTGCTCAAGGTCCTCAGTGTGCACAATCCCTCTTTGAACTCAACTTTTCTAGGCTGGAATTCAGTTATAGTGGGGATAATACGACCAGTGCCACAGGCAGACAAAGGACACATGTTTTGAACCCGAGTAGTTGTAGACGGCTCTGGATGGAGAGTTCGTGTTACTAGGCTTTCCTGTGCCTGCGCTGGCAGCGCCTTGTGGACTGCAACCAGCACTGGAAACGAAATGTATCTGCAACATGACCAGCCCCTTTCCCATCCCTTGATACTGTTGAAGAGCGACCAAGAAAGGAGGAATCAGAAGAGCGGCGTATCCAGCTTGCACTCCACCATCTCCCTCCCCGACTTCCCGCACATGGAAGGATTTTTCAACGATTTTTAGGGTTTCCATGTACAGACCACGAAATACAAAGCAGGGCTGGAATAGTAAAAGGGAAGTGGATGGCGAGCAAAGAAGGTTCGAGTATCAGAGGCTCAAGGCCGAGGCTCTCTTCCAGAAAAGATCTTGCTTACGAAATGTGAGCTCACTCCTTTTTTGGGGAAATTCGTAACGCAGGGCAAGGAACACGTGCGGTGCTTCACTGGTTCATACCTTACCCTACACGTCTCTCGTCCCTGCAAGCTCGGTGTTAGGATCACACGAACACATTAGAGAGGTTTTGTGGGTGGGCAAGATGGAGGAGGAGATTTGGAGCAGGCTCCCTTTCGAGTTAGTGATGGTAGTGTTGGCCTGTTTGCCGTATCGAAGTCTGGCCCGCTTCAAGTCGGTTTGCAAGTTGTGGAACTCCCTCCCATCCACTGCTTCTTTCCAACAACTTTGTCAGCACCTCCCTCTTCACCAAGACTCCTATATCTTGTTTTCAGGAGGAGATGTTCTTACGTTGTATGCGCCCACAACTCGACGGTGGCACAGGATCGGCCTCAAACTCCCATTCCCCGAGGATAATTTTCTATTCAGAGTTAGTGCTGCAGATGGAGGCTTGTTTTGCATAACGGAGGATGGCGACGATGACGTATCATGCAGTGTGTACAATCCTCTGTTGAACAGTTCCAGACAATTGCCACAATTGCCTGCCCGGCCTGACGATTCAACACATTTCTACGTGGAAAGAGTAAATATGATTGTGGATAGATTCAGCAACACCTACAAGGTCCTTGCGATTTCAATCGATGACGAGGGAGGACTTTGGAGAACGCACATCTATGACTCAACTTGCGAGTGTTGGACCGAGACTGGAAACCTGTCCTCAGTAACCGATGTTCCGTATTATTGTAGAGGAAGTGTGATATGTGGCCCTACTCTCTTTGCTCTATTTGATGGACGAGACTACATTTTGATGGCTTGTGACATTGGCAGCCGTGTGTGGACTAAAGTGACTGTACGGATGCCTGACTTCGGTAAAGGTGGTTTGTGTCGACTTGTAGAGAGTGAGGGGGGCCTGTTGCTGGTTGGGCCGCTTCGACATCAAATTCAGCTCTCACCATCACTCTGTGTGTGGGAGTTCAACGTTTCTACAACGGGTGCAGAGTGGCTGGAGATTGCAAGGACTGATGAGATTGCAGGAATTACTAGGCTGGTCGACATGGACGCCTTTCAAGTGGTGAGCCATGACAATCTCTTATTCATATGGAGCAGACTCCAGGAAGCAGTTGTGATATATGACATGAAGCAACACACATGGACCTCCACGGGATTTCCACTTGATCTACAAGTGAGGGCCCTGCGAGACCCTCGCTTTAATTGTTTGGTTGGCGGTCTTAGTTTTGGTGCAAAAGTCTAGACAAGCTTCTGTTTTGTTTTGGAACATCCAATTCCATTGGAGACTTGTATGGCTTCTTTTTTCCCTTACCTTGTTGGGCTGCCATGCGCCATGTGCTTGTTGCCCGTGTTTACTTTGAAAGAGTTTTAATATTTCAAAAGTTGTGGCGGGGCAAGATTAGAATATGCAGCCTGCATATTGATGTGATGAAGTTGGTTGTCCCTTATGTGCTCATAACTCTTGAGAGCCTCCTAACCAGTTTCGAGCATTTAGTATACTGGCATCATTGCACTCTATGCAACTACATCTCGTTTAGTCAGTCTGTCCAACACTTCTTTCACACTTCCACAATGTCTTATTAGCTATTCACCAAGGAGCTTTGAACCATGGAGATACTATGTGTAGTACCCTTGCCATCTCTACTGAAGGAAGGACAAAAGACATGTGGAACAACAACAAAAATGCTTGAATGCAGCATAAATTGAGTGGAGCCATAACGATGAGCTGGTTTTCCTCTTAGCCCATGTGTGTGCTTGTACCTGAAAGGAAACTACATCAAGGCACTGTGCATTAGGTCAGCTTATTGAACATAACGAAAGGTTAGATGAGGTTGGTTTTCTATGATCACCATGGAGCTTGGGTACACAAATCTGAGAATGTACAGTGACAGTTAATGTAGGCTTGAACATAATTTTCAGCACAATCGTTTCCCTGTTAGATGTGCCTCCCTGCAATTCCGAGAACAAACCACGAAGCCAAGAATTTTTCACCAAAGTGAATGACAGATACCTTCTCTTGCCTCTGCCACAGGGTTCAACAACTAGTCATGCACTCAAGCCGCTGGAGTAGACACCCCCATGATGGAGGTGCATGCTTTCCATGAAAAGGCTTACAGAAGTGTTTGGATGTTACTTCAGCACTACAAATTCGCCCTCTTCCTTTTGTCTGTCCAAAATGGGCCTGGGGTCTGCCACAAGACTGAGAAAAGTAGGATCGCAAGAACCAGGGCAATCAGGACAGTAATAGTGGTGGAGGTTATGATAAGTTAGTGAGGGCACAGAAGACATCCTGAACACAACTGGCATGAACAATTATGCCATTCAAGCAAAGGAGATAAACACTAGTTTTTTGTGCAGTTTGAAGTACCAATGAATACCTCCAGATCTCCTAACCACATCAGATCGGGTACCAGATGATTGCTGTCCATAGTCTCGTTGAAGTTGGTAGGGATGCTGGATGTACTCTATTAAACATCTCCATGTTTTTTCAATCAAACTACCAAACTATCACCATTTGAACCAGACTAGAGGCAGAAACCCATCGGTCAATCTCAGCAACTACTAAGAAAAGCTCTCTTCTCTCCACTCAATTAGAGTTAGGGTAGCAGTAGATTGCCAATGTCCACTGCTCCTCTTTGTCCCTATTCCTTCAGGCAGCTGTATGTCGTGCCTATGTACATGAAAAATGGTCCTTGTCTTCACCTAGAAATTGCTCACTGTCTCAGCCTCCCATGTTCTAGAACGTTTTCTGAACATGATTTCACTCCAACTTGCCTCAAATTCCCCAACATTCGTCTCTCTGTTGTTCCACTCTCCTGTCCTCTAGGAAGCCTATTGCCATTGGGTGGACTTAATACGGGAGTACATTAATGTCTCTGTGACTAAATGCCGGCCTTGTGACCTCGTGTCTTTGTTTGTTTTGACCTGAAGCGCTTGCTCCAGGTAAGGTAGTGCATTGGATTTAGTTGGAAAGCTTGGGGCCTTTCCCTCTTTAGAACATGCCTACACGGGCCATTCCCTGCAACTCCCTGGTGTGTGATCTCTGAATGGTAACAAGCGGACCCCTACCGCTTGGGGGCAGCCCCTCCGCCCAAATTGGGCAGTCGTATGCTCTGTCTAGCATACTCGGCACTTGGGCTAGGGTTGGTCCTTGTGCTTAAACTTATGGCCTATGAAAACAATCATTACATTACCTACTGTCAACAGCAACACTCCCCAGGGGGAATTGGTTACTTATGCCAAATCTAGGACTTCATGTGTAGTTTTTGGGGTGAATCCCAGGATGGACTCTAGCTTAGGCTAGGATTTCATGGCCAATGGCTCCATCTCGAGACTTGATAACAGGGGTACTTTGAAGGTTGCAATGCCCAAAAATGCTTCTAATAGAGTCTCACATCAACTCAATCTCAAAGAAGTTCGTCCCTTGACTGGCTGGAGGGCGGTTTTAGACATTGGTGAGTCAATGGGGCGCCCTAGGAAGACAACCAAGGGCAGGGACTTCAACTTGAGAGTTTCTAATCGGTTTGATGCTCTGGACGAGGTTGAATCCAAGCAGCCTGACGGACAATCTGCCCATAAGTGTACGGAATCTAAACGTCGTGTATCTGAAGGATTTGGTACTCTGAACGGTTTACCAATCCTCAAAGTTTACACAAGACGTGCAAAATCCATACATGGGGTAATTGTCACTAAGCAGTCAGACGGACAACTTGTCCCTAAGTGTGCGGAGTCTGAACGTCATGTAACTGAAGGATTTGGTACTCTGAATGGTTTACCAATTCTCAAAGTTTACACAAGACGAGCAAAATCTACACACGGGGTAACTGTCCCCCCTTTGCAGAACGGTTGGCATCCAGGAGCAATCTTAAGTTACCTAGACGACAAACAATTCACATGCAAAGGGCTGGCTTGCGGCTAGCCACTTTCAACTTCTCAGGGCTGACTAACCAAAGGAAACAACTCGAAGTGGGACAAGTTCATCGGACTAATGATATTCATATCTGTGCTGGGCAAGAAACATGGGAAACGTCGGATAAACTGGTTGGAGATGTCAATGGTTATAAATGGGCAGGTAAGATGTGTACTCTCAAGGCAGCCTCTGCCAAACGCGGTCAAAAAGGGGTTGGATTCTTTGTCCGTGATTTCTTGTTTGACAATTGTGAAATTATCAACAAGGGTTTGAGGTACAAGCATAGTAAAGCTGAAACTGAAGGGCGGCATGAGTACGAAGGACCTCTTTGTGGGTTGTGTTTACATGCCCACAAAGGGGACCCTTAGTGCTGACGCAGACAAAGCCTTCGAAGATGTAAAGCTAGACTGTGCTTCGTTCCTTGCCAAAGGTCAGGTGATTTTATTGGGTGACTTCAATGCCCGGGTGGGTAAAGGTCTCCATCAGGATGATATCATTGGGCCTTTTGGTGAGGACGAGCTGAACTCTAATGGCAGACGGTTAATTAACTGTCTGAAAGAGCTTCAGCTTCTGGCCTTGAACAATAGGGCAAAAGGTGACCAAGTGCAGTGGACTCATGAGAAAGCCCAAACTGGGAACGTTCCATTGTGGATTAAATCATAATGGACAAAGATTTGTTTCCCCAGAAAGCCAATGTGTTGATCGACAGAACTGATATTGGTACCTCTGACCACTTCCTGGTTTGGACTGAGATCAAAAGGTGTTTTCCCAACACCAAGTGATCTGTGAACGGTCGATTCGGAAGTCATAGAAAAATTCCAAAGTGAAGAGGTTAAGGCTGAGTATGTCCAGGCCTTGCAAGAGGCTCTCCCTCATTTTGTCCACTTGCTCCAAGACCTTCTCTCGCTCTGGCAATGCAAGAAATGAAGTTGAAAGAGCAGTGGATTCTTGGGAGGGTTTCGTCTCCTCTGTGGCTGACAAGATCATTGGGAGGAAACTAGTAGAGCTGTTAATTGGTGGACCAATGAGATTAAACTCAAGATAGTTGAGAGACGAGTCCTCTGTAAAGAGTTCTGCAATTTGAATACCAACAAAGAATTGTGGGCTAGGTACTACCAGATCTGCAAAGATATCAATCAGCTTGAAGGTCTCAGAAGAAATTATAGTTGGACAAACTATACAGTGAAATAAACTCAATTTGACCCTTCAACATTTATACAAGCCAAAAAATTGTCAGCAAGTACAAGCGCTGAGGACTACTAAGGGTGCAGTGGTGACTTCAACGGTTGACATCGTTGAAACCCACTACAGGTCTAACAGTGAGGGGTCCTCAGAAGAATGGAAGCACACAGTTGGAAAAACTGTTCCTATGATTCAAGACAGCCCTGATGAATTGTAGTACAATGCTCCCATTAGTTCTGAGATTGTGGCTGCACATTTTCAGAAAGTTGTTCAAATTGGCAAGCGCAAAGTGCTGGGTCTCACTAAATTTTTCCACTGCAGAGGGATCAACTCTGAGGTTAAAAAAACCATGCTTTGTCGCGTTATTAGACCTGCCTTGGAGTACGCATCTGCAATATGGATCGATAACCCCAAGTCTCTAGAATCCATTCGTGGGGGTGCTTAAGGAGTGCATGTCAGCATGCTCCAAAACAGCCAATGTGGCTGTTTGGGGTGAGTTTGGCATCCCTTCCTTAAGCTCCCGACGAGATGAATTCAAGGTCAGATGGTGGGGTCAGTTGCAACACATGTCCAACACCAGATACCCTAAGTTAATCGACTCTATATCTTGGAAACAGGACCGCCCTGTCAAACAGGCTAAGTCCTGGCAGAAGAGAGTAGAAGAGATTCTCAAGGATCTGAATCTGGACCCGCAAGTCTTGACCTTGCTGGACAAATCTGACTTAGAGACTGTAGTGTCCAAAGCCATGTCTGTTACTAGAAAATTGTCTGATGCAAATGAAGTTAGGCAGAAAACTTCCCTGAACCTGTTTCCAGTCTGTGACATGGGGGAGGATATCATGGATGACCTCAAGGGTCTACCCACTCTCGGCGCCAGACTGAAATTTAATCTCAGGGCAGGAAGCCTACCTTTGAACAGTAAACAGAAGCAGAGAGGAAAGGGAGAGTGCAATTGCCCATTGTGTGGGCAACCCGAAGACAATATTCATTTTCTGATTCACTGTCCGGGGTACTCTCACCAGAGAGATGCTCTCCTCCAATCTATCAAGAGAATTGTGCCTGTACCTCTGTTTACCAACTTTGAAAGTCTCGAGGCTGAGCCAAAAGCCCAGGCCCTTCTGAGGCCTAGTTTTTGGGCAAATCACACACAGTGGATTGATGCTTGTGTGAAGGGATTTCGAGAGGATATCTGGAAAACCCGAATCAATTCTATTTATAAAGGGGTGTCTTACTACCAATGTCAGCCCCTGACAGAGGTAGGTTCTGTCCCTTTGGTTTCCGCTCAAACTGGGCGCGGGGTCAATGGCCACAAGGCTACGGCAAACAACGTCCTATGAGTACATTCTTTCCGTTGTTCCAGACAAACGGCTTGGAACCCATGTTGAGTTGCAGATGGAGCGTCAGACGTTGGATGTGAGAGAGGATCTTCACAAAAGCCCTGCTGATTTGAGGATTTTGTGGGTGTCAAAGATCCTTTACTGGTCTGGGTGCATGCCCGAGCAAGGTGCCCAAATCCTTTGCATTTTTGACAATGATTTGGAGGTACATCGTATGCGACAGGTTGCTCAAGGAAGCCCTCGTCCGTATACAAGGATATCCACAAAGCCAGGATGAGTATGCGAAAAGAAGTTTGAAGTCTTTCGAGAATTTGAAGTCTTTCGAGAATTCACAGTCTTTCCTGCACTTTGTGGAACGATTGCACAACTGTGAACCTTCAATGAAATTTTGAAAGGATCCACAATTTTACTGTGCGATGTGTAATTTATCAAACCTCATTCATTGCTGGTGAGAATGGCCCTCAAACATGGGTACAGATGTTCTAGCCTATGGACAGAACAGAAACCTTGGGATGGATTCCGTTTCCTAGAATGTGAGATTCACTGTACCTGTTCTTACTTCCTCCACTTTTCTCCCCTTATCCACTCAGTGGCAGGCCCCACACAGTTGATTTAAGAGAATTGAAATGCACACACAAATGAGCAATTCATCTAGAAAGGAAGATGTGATATTTTGAACATCGAAGTCACACAAAACACAGCATCAATCTAGATTGAGTGCAGGAGAGCGGCACTGGTCAAACACCCATGTCCTTGGTCTTGAATGCAACCAGTGGTAGGGATAGTGTCAACAGGAGAGATATTTGCAACTTCTTGGTAAGATATCTGTCCAATTACCCACAGAGGAATCTGAGGCAATGGCAGCCCGCATGGAAAGGTCTGAAGCAGGAAGCAACCATTGTGCCAGTAGCTTTATCCGCCCTTGTCTGCAGCTCCCTTCCATCCCCGCAAGCTGAACTCCCACCGATCCCGTTCCTACATTTGGATCATATTTATCAAAGGATCCAACATTGTGAAGGCTGTTAAAATGCTCCACTGCCTTCTTGTGAATGCTTGATGAAACTACTTGCCTACTTGAGCATCTATGATAGCCCTCGAAGCTTCCGTAGGTACAATGCCAAAACAGGGTGAGAAGAAGGCCGTGTACCTTTTGTGCACATTACATTCTATTTGGTAGCCTTCTCATTGTGCAGGTGTGATAAGGAAAGAGTTGGCAACAGCTGAGACAGGTAGACGGGTGCGAAAGTTCATATGTGATTCAGCGGATGAGAGCGATGCAGACATGGAGGACGACGACCCAACGGAGGTGAGATGGTCGGTTCCGCAAGGGGAAGATGGGATTTTCGAAAGCCTGGCCAAAATCGTCAGTTTGTGTGACAAAACTTCTATCACCTCTGACATGAAATCTGGAAGACATCAAGCAAAGACAAACATCCAACTGAAGTTCTATTGGAATCTGGAGATCATGTAGTTGATTTGATATGCTCCTGAAGGACTCAGCTGTAACCTCTCGAGAAAACTGAACACCTTCTAACGTGAAGCTCCAAGCGAGCTCCAAAACAGACACACCAAGTCAAGATCCTACTACCCAGATAAAATCCTTGGCAACCAAATGGCTTCAACACCACACACTACAGAGGTACTACGGAGTTTGACGAATGATTTCCGCAGATAAATAGACAAGCCTGGGAAAAAGATTTTCTGATTATTCCACTCCCTATGCCTGTCGGTTTGAAGTCACCAACAGACCTGCTGTTTCAAAAATGGAATGAAAGTCCACCACGAATGGATGTGGAGTTTGACAGTATCGTTTTACCTTGGTTGTAGTGTCTCAGTGACATTGCAAAGCACCTTTAACTTCCGCCTCTGAACCTACACTGCAGCATGCTTCGCCGAAGATGCAATTAAAGCAGCTGTGAAAGATTATCAGGCCAAGAAGGCAAAGAGGGCAGACGGGTCCAAACCCCATGATAGAATTGCTGCAGCAGCAGCCTGAATCTGCAACTTCCCAGAGTTTATAGTTTATGTACATTTACTAGACGGCATTCCTCTCATGCAGAGAAAATGGAAAATAACAACAGAAGTGAAGAACCATTTGTGGGATTTAGCCTTCGTAGTTGTTTGAGAGAAGGAAAATTTTCACCTAGCCATTACCTACTTTAGTGTCACAGTCACACCCATCAGTGGTTGTCATCACACTTTCGTCAAAAGGGTTTCAATTCTCCTACCCTGATCAACTGCTGATCTAGTGCCCATTCCTCAGGAGTCGGACATTACGGACCTAAACGCGATGGTGGCCACGCGGGCTGCGGAGCGAAATTGCCGATGTCCTCACTGTGTAGAACCAACGCCCATCGCCCATCGAAGACCTACCCTTGTTCGACTTTGAGACGGGGTTACATGTTGAAGTCAGTCTAAATGCCCACTAGTGCATTGAGCTGTATGCAAGGTGCATTGGATGCCGTGCATAAAATGTGTGAGTTGGCCCAAGCTTCAAGATTTCCCTTTTCCAAAGCTTCCGTTGAAGTGACACAACAAGCATCGATTATGATGGTGTAATCCAACTCGAGCGAGTAAAGCTCAGGGTACCTGTGCCATCAAATAGAGCAACAGAGAAGCTGCACCGCTTCTCTGCGCTGGCATCTTTGCTCAAAGTCCTCAGTGTGCACAATCCCTCTTTGAACTCAACTTTTCTAGGCTGGAATTCAGTTATAGTGGGGATAATACGACCAGTGCCACAGGCAGACAAAGGACATATGTTTTGAACCCGAGTAGTTGTAGACGGCTCTGGATGGAGAGTTCGTGTTACTAGGCTTTCCCGTGCCTGCGCTGGCAGCGCCTTATGGACTGCAACCAGCACTGGAAACGAAATGTATCTGCAACATGACCAGCCCCTTTTCCATCCCTTGATACTGTTGCATACCGACCAAGAAAGGAGGAATCACAAGAGCGGCATATCCAGCTTGCACTCTGCCGTCTCCGATTTCTCGCACATGGAAGGATTTTTCAAGCAATTTTAGGGTTTCTATGTATAGACCACAAAATACAAAGCAGGGCTGGAATAGTAAAAGGGAAGTGGGTGGCGAGCAAAGAAGGTCCGAGTATCAGAGGCTCAAGGCTGAGGCTCTCTTCCAGAAAAGATCTTGCTTATGAAATGTGAGCTCACTCCTTTTTTGGGGAAATTCGTAACGCAGGGCAAGGACACGAATGACATTCAAAAGTTGGAACAGGATTTTTGCCATGGGTACATAGAGGGTCAATCTGTTTTTTACGTTTCCTTGACGGACTCCGGTGGCAGAGAGGTGTTGGTGGACGAGTCCATTGTTGGAGGCTGGGATCCTATCTAGCGACAGATAAACGAGGAGTTCGAATCTATCATTTGCAAGAGGCTCGTCACCCAGCCTTTCTCAGGCAAGATGTTTCATGTCTGGGATGGCAACCACCGATTGCTTGCCTAGAGGAACATGATCGAGAGATATCATAGCACCGAGGATGAGTGGCACTACTCTGTGGCCTCAATGGTGTTGGATCCCAAGGGAAACGTCACTGCACTATTGACGGCAATGCATGACGTTAACAAGTAAGTGTCTTCTTCCCCTTTTATTGTTTGACATTTTTCCATGTCTATCTGTTCGCTTTTAGCACTCACTGATTACATACCACTGTATGTGACAGGGGAACTGATCCTAGCCTCTGACACTCATCACAACTCTTACAATACTTGTGTACATCCTTGAACAAAGTAGGCCACCAGTAACCTGCAAGTAGTATCTTTCTACTGGTAGTCTCTTCTCCAAAATGACCTTCAGCCACTCATTTATGAACTTCCTCCAAAACTTTATTTACTTCATGGTGGTACAAGCATCGTTTAAGTACTCCATCAGGTCCTAGCTTATACATTCTGCCCCCTACCATAGTATAAGGTAAAGCCTTGATAGCGATTCTCTTCCTCTGCTCCTTTCCATAACTAGGTGGGCACTGACTATGAGTAAGGTGGTATCTGATTGGCCACTGCCAATCTAACCAGTCATCTGCACTTCCCTGCACCTCCACTGCAAACAAACTCGCATCAGGTAGTTGGTCGTCTACTCCTGTAGCGGCAGCCTGTGCCTACAATAAGATGCCACAGCCAATAGCTGTCCAATGGTAATCTCCGCTTTGGACTGGCATATTACTTCAGCCAAAGTCCCTTCATTACTTTACATTTCTGCAACTTCTTTCTTCCTTTCATCCTCACTCACTTCCTCTTCTCTTTCAGAATCAGATGAATCTGCCATAGGAATATCAGTACTCTTCTGCATTTCCCTTATGGTATCTGCCACTTCCTTGTGCAGTTCCTTCTCATCTCTCTAAGCCTCATCATCTTCAGGCACATCACTGCCATCTTCTTTATCATCACCTTCCTCATCTACTGGAGGTATTAATTTAGCTTTGCTTATGGTTACTATCATTGTACTTACTTCTGGTACAACACATGGCCTAACCATATGAACTGCCACCACCGGCCTCTCATTCACAAGAGCTCTCATCTCATTCTGGTGTCTGATCCAGAACGGACAGGCTGCCTTGCGATGTCTTGCCTGATTACAATGGTAACACATTTCTTCCCCATTAGGTCCTCGCCCTTGGTCTGTTCTGGGATTGTTTCTGTAATCCTAATTCCCTGGCTAGTAATTCCCCCTTGGATTACCCTGATAGTTGCCTCTGGAATTTCCTTAGTAATTCCCTCTTGGATTACCTCTCATTTTCATGCCATTGTTATAACCACCAGGCCTACCATAGTGGTCGTGATCACTGTTTCTTCTTGGCTGGGGTTGCACTTGATGCACCCTTACTTGCCTAGGTTCTCTTGCAGCTGTCCTTCTGTTGTAGTAACAATTCTCAGTAGAATGGTTATCCATTTTACAGATAGTACAGTGTTTCTCCTTCATGTGGCATTCAGTGGTGGTATGGCCTTCATTCTGGCATTTTGCACACCAAACACCCTTCCTCCAATATGTTGCAGCCTCCGTAACATACTTCTTTAAGATTTCTTCTAATCTTTTCTCATAGTTTCTTCAACTTTTCCTTCCTCTTACTCTTCCTCTTCCTCTTAAGCTCTTGCTCTTCTTCCTCATCTGACTCATCCTCAGAGTCCTCATCATCCATTTTCTCTCTCCTGAGCATTCCCAATTGCTCAATTCTGTTCGCTGTTTCAAATGCCTCATCCACTGTATTATGGGGTAACATATCCACTTTCTTTTGCAACTCTGGTCTTAGTCCACTCACAAACCAAGTCTTCTGTAAACCTGGTGCTGGTACAGCAGCCAACTTTTTCATCATCAATTCCATCTTTTCCATATACTCTTCAACAGTTTCATGCTTCTTTTGCTTTAACTGTTGTAAACTTCCATATACTTCATCCTCAGTTTTACTTGTCCTGAACCTATTTCGGAATGTCGTATTCAAGCCATTCCAGGTTAGGAAATGATAATTAGGGAATCTTGCATACCATTCACTTGCTTTCTTTATAAATGAACAAGGAAACAGTCTCATCTTGGCATCATCGTCATTCTCATTGTTCTTGAGTGTGCAAATAAGGTGGATGTGGAGGCCAACCTTAAGTTGCAGAAAGAGTTGGAGGAAACTCAATTTGCTCTACAGCTTGCGAAGGAAAACCTGATTGAAGCAAGTCTGGAGCAGGAGAAGTTGCATAAAATACACAAACAACAGCTATACCAATTGCAGGTGAAGCATGAGGGAAAATTGCAGGAAGTGAAGTTGCTTCATACAGAGTTGGAGGCAGTTCATTAGAAAATGACCATCCAATGTGCCACACTAACAACTACTCTGGAGCTGACTGCATTAGAAGTTAAGAATCAAGCTGAGAGATGTTTAATGGTGGAGGCTGAGTCAGTGGAGCAGACGAAATTCATTGCTGACTTGAGGGCTATTATCCGTTGCAATGATAATACTTTTCAACAGTATAGTCAGGTTAAAGCTCAGAAGGACAGGTACATCCTTGAGTTGCAGCAAACACTCACAGAATTACGTGCTTTTCCACAATTCAAGTAGTTGTACAGAAGCTCATGGCTTAAGAGACATGGGGGAGTGTCGGAGCTTTCGGTGACTAACAAGGCTTGGAAGGAAGCCAATAATCTGTCTGCTGTCTATGCAGCTCTGGTTGAACCTCATGTGAAGTGCATGAAGAGTTTATAGCAGCAGTTGCAAACATATAGACTCAAGGAGGAGTAGAATCTCAGTGGTGCTACACAGGACTTGGTAGATAATCATTTTTTGCAAAAATGGGTAACACAAGGGCCAGTGAAAGGGAAGACACCAAGAAAGCTCACCCAAGATGAGATGAATGATCTCAGGCTACAAGTGCAGAACATTGCCACAACCACTATAGATAATGTCTATAGTCGGATAGTTGAGTTGCAGGACGATGTAGAGGGGCTGCAGACTCAAGTGGATGACTTGAGCTCCAACGTTGACAAAAGAGCCTTTGTTCCTGAGGAAGAGCTCATGGCTACTTATCTGCACGCCAGGACTCTGATTTTCCAATCTTCATCACAGGAGGTGCAAGACTTGCCAACAACAGGAGGGACAGTGGCGCCAATATCACAGCAACCACAGCAGATCGACAATGTTGATACCATGGCACTGCAACAATCTGAGGTTTGGGGGGATGCTTCTTTTACCCCACCTAAGACTTCTGCTGCACTTGAGTACAATCGGGCTATGATTATGCCCTTCAACCAAATTCCCATTGTTATGGATTTGGCTTGGAAAGAATTCAGTCCTCCAGAGTCTTTGACACACTATTACCAGATCATGCGCATTTGGTTGCCGGTGGCAACTCGGACTAAGGTTCTTCCGAATAACCGACCCATTGAGGATCACCATTTTGCACGGTACTGGTCTAAGGCAGGCACCATGCTGAAGGGATTAATTGTCTTCCAGATTGTTCATGGGTACAATATCTACACCAAGACCAAGGAGGTATCTAGTTTGGTCATGGGTTGTGGACTATACTATGCTGCTTGTTTCATTTCACGCTATCACGTTGAGCAGCAAAAGATGCAGACTTATTCCAAGTCTGAGGATCATTGGATGATACCTTCAGTTCCATCCCATACATATCTGTATGATATGAGGATCATGTTGCAGAAGGATCCCCAACTTCGTTCTTGGTTCAATTTTGCTTTGGACAACTTGGCCAAAGAAAACTTGGATCTTGACCACATTTTTTCTAAGGGACATGAAGCCAGGAAATGGTTACACTGTTCTAATGTCATTGGCACACCCCTCACTATATAGACAATGAGCTGCGGGAGTATACTAATTTTGCCCGCAAGAGATTGATACAAGTTTTAAAGTTTCAGCTTCCAGACATGGTGGGCCAACACCGTATGCCACGCAGGATTCCTGAGAAGCCACTTAAGGTCCGGGCACCGAAAGGCCATAGGGGGGAAGATGATTTTGATACTACTGGTACTACTACTCTGCTACTACTGGATCTATAGAGGAACCTTTTGACATGGCTGAGGACTATGCAATATAAATGGCAGAGAAGAAACGACAGGGATCTCCTATGCCTGAGAAGTTACCTCCTTATCAGCCAAAGGAAGGGCAGTCATTTCCATTTGGTGGGCAGTCATCTCCACCAGCCAACGACAGGGCTCGGGCTCGCACATAGAGCCCTCCACGGGACTCTCACCGACAGAAGGGTCCTCGTTCACAAAGGTTTGCTGATCCTAAACAGTAAACCGTGAGGACACGGCTTTTTGAGAGGGGGAGGGTGTTAGAGGGCTACTTGGGACTTAGACGTTTTTACGGGTTCTGTGGGGTACCCTTAATTTTTGCGCAGACTTATGAATGGTAGACTGAGACCAACAGGAGTCTTAGGGGTGGCAGACGCAGGCTTTAGGGGGGGTAGACAACTTGTCACAGTCTATCACATCCAGACACAGTCTGACACAGCCCAACACAACTTCGCATAGCCAGTCACAGCCCGACACAGCTTCGCACAGCCAGTCACAGCCCGACACAACTTTACACAGCTAGTCACAGCTCGGCACAGCTTGACACAGCCTGTCACAGTGTACATGGGGAACAATTATCATTGACAGGGAACGACTGTGTGGGAACGACATCTGCAGATGAAACGTGTTACTTCAGGGGTGACGGTTAGTTAGTTAGGTGGTTAGAACAGTTTGCGGGTAGATTAGGCAGGGCGGCAACAGGAAGATGATCGCTTCTGGAGGAGGGCGACTTGTTCAAAAAAAAGGAAACGTAACGGAGAGCGGAAACAGTGAAGAAGAGATGATGACTTGATTGAGCCTTAATTCATGCAAGCTGTAAAATTATACAATAGGGTAGATTAGGGACACCATGGCATATGCATGATACATGATTGATCTTAATCCGATATTGAATCGATACAAACATACTGTGTAGAGAGACATGAGAAAAGTTATGGAATGAATGCATGATTAATTGGAACATAGTAGATACTGAAGCAATCTGATGCTTCAGTATATACGGTAAGGTAAATTGATAACATGAAGGCAAGAAGGAATACAAATAGGAAGCACAACCATGATACACTAGCTGTAGGTCATGATTGATTGTTCTGAGCGGGCTGAGTGCTTAGAGATATCCAACTCTTCTATCTTGGAGTTTCCACCTCGGATAGCGAAGGGATGGGTGAGTAAAAGCCGACCATACTGGGGAACTGGGTCATGAATAAGATGTGACAGGCATCTGGTGGGATCATGGTGGTTGGAGAATTAAAGAATTTGATGTGAATCGAATTCCCTGTGGAACTGAGAAGGAAAGATTGTCCAAACAATTCTTTCAGAGGTTCTTGGAATTGTCAAACGGTTGTAAAGAAAACATTCTTAAGAGAGTGCATGATGCTGACCCTGAGTGGGGTTTGGAGAAAGAAGTGATAAAGATTTATCAGGTGGCCTGTAGCACGTTGGTTATCAACACTGGTTTATGTGATAGCATTGCTATCCATTAAGCGAGTAGAGTTTGAAGGCTGGGAGGAAAGGAAGGTGAATGTTTATACTCATATGCATGTGGAGCTTGTACTGGTAAAGAATTGGATTCCAAAGGATATTTTGTGGATCAAACTCACACCAAGAACAACTTTTCAGACTTGTTTGTTATATGGTTATATGGTAACGGAGACTTCTAGTATAGCCAAGGGTGCATTGAAGCTTGAAAGAAACCCAGGCATACACGAGAGATACTACAGAAGAGAGTTTGGTTATTGCCACATTAAAGAAATGAAAGACATGGGACATGAGTGATGAAAGAGAAGCTAGACTCCAGAGATATTCAGCAAAAAAAGAAAGTTATCTGAAAGCTAATTATCCATATCTTTGGGAGAGAGGAATAGACATAGGGGAATCATCTGGACCTCTCACACCATCAGAGAGTACATCACCCATACCGGAAGAACTAGAGTTGGATGCCACTCCTTCTTTTTCTTTGCAAGAAAGATTAAGAGAATTGGTACAAGAAGAAGATCAACCACGAGGTGAAAGATACATCCCTGGATAAAAGATTTGACAAAAATCTTTGATAAGAGTTGGCATGGAACACCAAAAGCAGGAACTCCAGTTTCTAAAACAGAAGATGAAGAAGGAGGAGAGGATGTGGTAGAGCCAACGGAGAGTTCAAACTCTCCAACACCATTGTAATTGAGTTACATGAGTGAAGAAGAAGAAACCCAAGGGCAAAACTTGGAAGATGAAAACAGAGAGAAGAAATTGGAAGATGAAGAGTATGAAGAAGTAGACCCAACAGCTGAGGTTGAGACTACAACCAGGACATCCCAACCCATTGGACCTGGATCAAGTGGAGCACTTGGATCACAGGCTAACGAAGGTGTCGGCTCAGGGGGATCAAGCGAGCAGCCTGGATCTGGCTCTGGGGGGACAGGGAGTGTGGAAAGTAGTGCAACTGGAGCTGGGAATACTGTGAATATAGTGAGGCCAGTAGCAAGGAGTGCTCAGGGACCAGCACTTGGTGGAAGTTCCACCACAACTACCACAGGTCCTCAAGAACCAGCACCAGCAAGGGGGCCAGCACCTATCAGTGGGCAGGGGGTAGGGCCACAGATGGCGTTACAACCAACACGGGCAAAACCACATTTTCCAATATATTCAGGAAAGGGGATTCTGATGTACACATGAACGAAGGTCACCCTTCTCAATTTCTGCCACTACTTGCTCTGTAGTGGGGATGTCCAACCTTTCTCCTTCCACAGTAACAGACAACATGTATAATCTGAGTTACCTTTGGGGCAACCGGGTCAACTGGCTGTGGTGGCTGTGGTGGCTGTGGTACTGAGGTAACTTCTTCCTCCCTATCCAAAGGCCGTGCTTCCAGCAATAACAGCCCCTTGTGCTGCTGCTCCTCATCCTGCACAAGAGCTATGGAAAACATCATCTTGTGGTTTCCTTGTAGCTAGTGGATCTGCCACTACAGTCGCATCCCGCTTCTGTCTCTTGGACTGGTGTTGCCCCTCCAATCCCCCTTCACCTTGTGAAGAGCCCTGCTCCTCAACTACAGTTGTGGCTGTCTCAAACACTCCCATCACCTTGCGTTCTCGCGCATCAAGTAAACAAGAGTCAAAGATAAGGCCAGACACAACGATCGAGGATTTAGCAGTAGTTTTTTGTAACCGCTTCATCTCCTCTACCAGACCATTGTACATCATCTCCGCCCAAGCTACATCCTCTCCTCTCAAGGCTTTCAGTACCTCCTCCGTGAAAGATTTGCTAAGATACTATTGGTTCTATTTCATGGCAAACAGAACGTTCAGTATTTTGCCAACTTCCCTTAACCCTGGATACTCGACCTTGGTGCAGGTGTATCCCTGGGTCCTGAAGAAACTCATTTCTTGGAATAGATCCCCTATTTGCAATCTTGCCTTGTGCTCATCCACGTTCACATTACCAGATGGCAATTCAAACAGTTGTTGCAAGTACTGCGGAGTAACCTCTATATCCACTCCCTTCACATGGGTAACTCCTGTCTGAGGCTCAAAGTTCTGAATGAATTGGATCATCAACCCCCGATGATGCAAAGACCACTCTTTCCGTAGCAACCTTTCCAATCGCAGCTCCTTCAGCAGCTGCACTGCCTGTGGCGTAGCAATTGTCTGCTTTTGTAAAATCGTGGTGCTCTTCACTCTGAGATCCTCCATCCCCCTAATTCTCTTCATCCCGGACAAACAAGAAGGCCTTGTTTGGAATAGCTGTAGGAAAGCTTGCAGGGCGAAAAACATGAAAGTATGGTTGGCACATAATGAAACGGGTAAATGAGTGTAAGCCTATGGGGCTTGCAAATAGTGAGTGAGAGAGAATGTACTTTCAACCCGTCCGTCCTTGCGCCACTGCGTAAGAAGCAGAGCTAGCGTATAGTCTGTGATATCCGCCATAGCTATAAAGCTATAGCTTTGATTGCCCCTCCCGTCGAGACGCTGGTTATCCGGAGCAACCCCTACTCTTCCGCTCATAATTTTTTTAATTTCTTGTTCTTGTTTCTTGAATGGAACCACTTGCATAAAATTCACGTTCCTGATTGGTCATTGCCTCAATGGGTAATTTCTCAATTTTACCCTCATATGTTCACATTCCAAGTTGGAATGCCCACTAGGACTGCACATGTGGCAAAGGTCCCCCTTTGCCGGACGCATAAAGGGTTCCGTTACCTGCCCTCTGGATGCATTAATGGGCCCGTAATTAGTTTCGGCTGACGTACCGAGTAGGTACTTTGACGGCCCTGTTTGTCTTCTTGCATGATGGTGCCCGCTATTGCAGTACATGCAATGCGGAGCGCTTTGCCCCTTAGGGCACGTGTTTGATTTCAAACACTCTCCCGTCTCCCTCTGTCCGCGTGGCACATTTTCCGAGTTTGACTTCCAAACTGCCTTTACACTCACCGGCCACTTCCCTGACGTTAACCGCGTCCACCTGTCACTGACCTTATGGACTGTGCAACCTGTGTGGGCTGTGTTGGGCTGTGACAGGCTGTGTCAAGCTGTGGTGAGCTGTGATATGTTGTGTTAAATTGTGGTGGGCTGTGATATGCTGTGTTAAACTGTGGTGGGCTGTGATATCTGTGTGTACACCCGTGTTCTCTACTATGACCATACACATTCGGCTTTACGACAAGTGCTTCATGCTCCGTTGGTGTTACCGGTGTAATTTGTGTTTGCATCCGTGTTTCAAGATGCAAATCATGCTGCAATGGTTTATCATGGATACCACTGTATGCCTTCAACTTATTGGCATTGACTCTACCAAGTATCTCTTTGTTAATGGTTTGTAACATGGCTGTATTGTTATCATACATCTTCTGTATGACATAAGGCCCGTTCCATGGTGACTTAAGCTTAGAAGCTTTAATCTTTCCCTTCTTTTGCAACCACAGTACCAAATCACCCGTCTTAAAAGTCTTCAATTTACCTTCATCAAACTGATCCTTCCTCTTCATCTGAATTCTGGTCATGTTATCTGCTGCATCAGCACGTACTTCTTCCACATGATATAATTCATGTTTCCTTACTTTAATTGAATCCTCCAATTTCATTCTCCTTCCCCATTCAGTTCTCATGGTAGGTAATAAGAATTCCACTGGAAGTAAAGCTTCCATACCATAAACTAATTGGAATGGTGTATACTTAGTGGTGACTTTATATGAAGTCTTGTATGACCACAAAGCTATCAACAGCTTCGTATCCCAGTCTGTTCTGTTTGCATTGACTATCTTAGCCAAGATAGTGCATAGTATTTTGTTGGTGGCCTCTGCCTGCCCATTGCCCTGTGGGTAATAGGTTGTACTCTTCATGTGCACAATCATGAACTCTTTAGTCAATAGTTCTATGGTCTCATTAATGAAATAACTTCCCTGGTCACTGATAAATTCCAGGGGACAGCCAAATCTTGTGAGTATGTTCTCATATAGGAATCTTGCTGTGGACTTAGTTGTGTTGTCCCTCAGAGCCTTAGCTTCTACCCACTTTGTAGTATAATCAATGGTTGTGATTATATACTTGTTCTGTGTATTCCTGGCTGGTGGGTTAATTGGTCCAACAAAGTCTAGTCCCCATTTCTGAAATGGTTCAGTAGGCATCATATGATGCAAAGCCATCTTCTCAGATCTTTGCAAAGGTCCTAGCCTACAGTTTGCAGGTAGAATAGGCAGAGTAGCAACAGGGACGGACGCTTCTTGGGGATCACGACTTGGTCATCGGGGAGGAGAAGGACGATCTGGAGCTGAGGGATGAATAGCGCAGTGGAGGAGGATAAACGAACTGTTGATGCTTGATTCATGCAAGCTATAGAGTTGTACTGTAGAGCAGATTAGAGACACTATGGCTTCGGCCTGATACTTGATAGATATTAATCTGATACATATTCCATGCTCACAATGTGTAGAGAGACCTGAGTGAAGCTGTGGAATGAATGGATGAGTGATTGGAACGTGGTAGATTGCTGAAGCAATCTGATACTTAAACATAGACAGTAAGGTAACTTGCTAATATGAATGTGAGAATGAATACATATAGGAAGTACCCCCATGATACACTAGCTGTAGGTCATGACCGGTTGTTCTGAGCGGGCTGAGTGCTTAGAGATATCCAACTTTTCTATCTTGGAGTTTCCACCTCGGATAGCGAAGGGATGGGTGAGTAAAAGCCGCTCGACAGCAACCATTGCTCTATATCTCACCTTTTACCCGCTCACTACTTCTGACTTTTCTCTCTCTACGAGGAATGCTGCAGCGGGGTAAGGTGAAAATGACAAAAGGTTTAAGGTTAGAATCCCCGTGCGGGAAGTCGTTGTGCTCCATGCAGGGAGCATCAGTATACTGCAGATTGTTTGATACAACAAGCATTTATTTTTTCGAGATATGCTTGAGCGGACACATATTTACTCTGTGATTAAAAAAAACAAATGATGATCGACAGTGTGCATTGAACAAGAGTGCATATATTAGCCAACCCATTGTTCCCATTCATGCACTTGTGGTTCTTCACTTGGTGAAGAAGAAAAGAAACTCGCAACACGTGATTAGTAACGAAGATTTATGAAATCTTCTACTTGGTCATAGCTTTCATAGCTTATGCCATATCAAACGAATTCTAATTCTACAAGGTGGGTTAAATTACTGCACTCTATGTGCCCCGCATCCCAAGGTCTGTCCTTGTGGATTCCAATAACTACCCGAAAATTCATTCTGGAGAACAAACCACCTCTTTAATGCAATTGCGTTGCCCCGCATCCCAAGATCTACCCTTGAAACTCCAAGAAAGGGTGTCAATAACCTACTTGGGTAAGAGCCCTACTGACTTCTTCCCATTGGAGAAGTTTCATTGGATTATTGCAACTTAGTTGCCCCGCACTCCATCTCGTTGTGGAGCTCCAATAACCAATGAGTCAATGGATAGGAAATACCAACATTTCTTTCTGACAAACCGGGACAAAATCCTAAAGATCTCTCCCTTAGTGGGGGAACTTTCCTTAACGTATCTCGTTGCTGTCGGGTCATCACTGCGTAGCTACCTTTTCCGGGGCTAGCTGTCGCTGTTGGAGTGGCTTCCGGCTCATTTGCAATCCAATTTACTTGGTGCCGCGTCTCCCGAGGGCGCGATGTATGATTGGGTTGTACGTTGGTCTGCTCTTGTTGAGGCGCCACCGAGGTAGACGCTTGATGTCCTCCCTGCACCCTTACATCCTGAGGGGGAGACCACGTGTTAGAAGAACCGTGGGCTATCTGAGCCGCAGGATTTGAA
This sequence comes from Takakia lepidozioides, assembly GCA_030704615.1. Classification (NCBI taxonomy): domain Eukaryota; kingdom Viridiplantae; phylum Streptophyta; class Takakiopsida; order Takakiales; family Takakiaceae; genus Takakia; species Takakia lepidozioides. The sequence continues at coordinate 64,601,673 of CM060731.1, forward strand.
TAAGTTGCTCGGGCAGCCTGTCCCTGAGCGGCATTGCCCCCAGAGTATGACGGACCTGCCTGATCCGGCCTAGGTCGTTGTGCTATCTGCGTTGGGGCAGCAAAATACATGTTATGCTGTTGCGGTAGAGGGTTGGATGGTTCAGTGGCATACTGATCCGGGAATGGGGCTCATTGCCCTTCCAAATTCCTCTCTACTTGCTGGATGGTGGCAGGGGCTGGTCGGTCCACCTGCCTCCGGGGACATCTCTCCAAGGGATGGCCTCTTTGGCCGCAATGCAAACATACTATATTACTCCAACAGTCTTCTGTTGGGTGAGTGGTTCTGCCACATTTTTTACAACCTTTCCTGGATTGACTGAATTGTCGTTTTGATCTATCCTGATAAGTCGGGTTTTGGCTTACTTGCCTCTCCCGAGTGGGATAAGGACAATGTTGAGCAGCATGCCCGGGACTGTCGCAGTTGGAGCACCATACCTTTGCCGGGTTGGGGCCGGATTCTCCTACTGGAGCAGCATTTCGATACCCCACGTAGCTGGTGATCTGCTGGCCGATGGAGCTCATGCGATCGCCCATTGTTTCGATGGTTTTGATGAGAGATGTGACTTGCGCCTCCGAATGGCCCACCCGTGAATCAAACTGCCCAGTGGAATCTGCATACGAGTTTAGTAGGGGAAGCATTCGTATACTGTGGCACGGTCGGTGCTACTGCTGGTGTAGGGGACGTCGCCGGGGCATATGGCCGTGCTCCTACTACATATGACGGCGTATAGTGTAGAGCGGGTTGGATCACCGCTAATGGCATCGGCTCCTGCGTGGGCTCGATCGTAATGTATGATGGAAGTGCAAAGTTAGGCATCTTGGCCCGTTGTACCTGGCGATGCATGTTGTCGAACTCCTTGCCGGCTTGTATGGCATCTACCAGTGTTGCAGGTCTTTGTTGCAAAACATGAAAGTGAGTGGTCTCTCGTAATCCACTCAGAAAACAATCCTTCAGTACCCCATCACCTAGGGGGGTTAAAGGGTTTTGGAGTCGCATCAACTCCCGAAATTGCATTTCAAAGTCCGCTACCTCCTCTGTGGGGCCTTGGCGGATCCTGGCCAGTGCCATCAAGACACTGGTGAATTGGTGGACCGCTTGAAAATGATCTAAAAATGCGTCCCGAATCTACTGTCAAGTTACGAATATACCTAGCGCCTGTTGCCAATACCAAGTGGACGCCCTACCCCTCATGGTCGTGGGAAACCATATCAACCCATAGGCATCGTTTAACGCTTGGTTAGAATAGCAACACTGAATAAAGTTTTCACATGATACTCTGGGTTTTCATGTGCTTCCCCGGAAAACCAAGGCAAATGCCTGGGTAACGTTAACGGGGGCAGGCCTGCTGGGACCACAATAGGTACCTCAGGAGGTCCTGGAACATGTGCCATAACTGATACTAACGACGGCGAAGGGCTCCTTGACCTGGCCGGTGGTGTATAAGGGGGACTAGATACAGGGGAAACCACTCGTGAACACTCGATCTCTGAAGAGCTGTCAGTGTTCTCTCCTTCCCACTCTATCTTACCCAAACTTCTAGTTTCTGAGTCTGATTGTGGACTCAATGTTGGGTGTTTCCCTAGCAGTTGATCTCTGACGGCTTCTCGAGCCAGTCTCCTTTGCAACCTAGTATCAAAGGATATGCTATCCAAGCTTGGGAGTGTGGCTCTTGATCCTGAGCTAGACATACACTCAATGTTGTGCTGATGAGGATTCTCCTACCTCAGCCTGTACTAAATGACCTATATTACCTTGAACAACCATGTCAAGAGTAAACGAGGTCAGAATTAAATACCTTCCATGGAACCTTGGCGATGGAGGCACGTCAATGTGCAACTTCACGTGATTTACCCAGTCTTCGGGTGGTCGGGGCACGTTGCAGTACCTACACTCATCCAACCTGCGCATAATGGGATGCCAGGAGCCGACATACGCGGCAATGAGTGAAGAAGTCTACCTGCCACCGTAGATGTGCCACAAAAGAAGATCTGGGGTGCAATGCTCCTAGATAAATTCCAGGGCATGAACAATACGCCCAGTTGAGCCTGTCATTACACCAATAGAAATGCTCTGGTGCATTTGCTTCGAGAGTTGCTCACACCAAACCCTTTCGTTAATCCACCGCTAATCGCTCGATGTAAGCTTCTATGATAAGTCGAATCTCTGGCTCATGTTGCCAAAATCTGCTGCGAATCCTTTTGACCCTAGCTTCAAAAATCATACCCACCTTAGAAGTTCATGCAGAAAAGATTTTTATCACTGCAGGACACGAGGTGGATGACACTGGTAAATTCCAAAGCATTACATTGCTTGTGCCGATTGGCAGACATGTTTAAAAAATGAAAGCATACTTTGCAGCTGCGAGATCTCTACCGATCTTCGAAGGCAGGTTACCTAGACTGCTGCTGTCTCTTCCTCGTCTATTTCCACTAGTGACTTTGGTACTGAGGTACAAGGAGAGCTGCTAACCGAGGAAATAACATGCACTAACCTTTAATGGAATGAGAGGAAGGAAACTTGTGGGAAATTCCCGTGCAAAGTAAAATGGCGGCGGTCGTTCTGGATCCGCAATGACGCCTTTGGGAGCCGCTAAAGGACATCCTTCAATCCAAGTGATGTCGTGTATGGTGGGCGCCACGTCCAATTGCCCGTTGGTGATCAATTTAATGATTAGTGCTGCCTCATTCTCACTTCGACTGCTGTAAAATCTGGGTGGACAAATGTAGGTGATAGTAGTGCTCAGGTGAGGTAGGCGTTCCTCTACCTCCAAATAATCTTCTAACCCACACCCAAACAGCCAACACATCCAGTCAAATGGAAGATCAATAAAACTCTTTTTGCTCAAATAGGAGGTGGCCTCCCCAGACCTTCGAATAGTGGGAAGAGGACGATGGAAATCGATGCCTTCATCCGCGATGGTGCGACACAAAGGGCAACACCCTAAATACGCCACTTGCCAGGCGAGATGTGCCTCTAGCGAGGATTGCACATTGAGATTCCCTAAGAAGGGAGGTTGGCAGTACCCGGGCCAACGTTATATTAAACCTGAAAAAAGAAGAGATGGGGGCAGTGAGAGCCTTGTCCCCCAATGGCCGAAATCCAGTACCCTCGGTACTCTTCAGCGATGTCCAGTATGCGGCCGCGCATCAACCTGCAAACTACGATTGCATCTTCGGTTCGCACTTTGCCGGATCGGGTGCCGGAAATAACACGGTAAAGACCCACCACGCGTGCCTCAAAGGACAAGTAAAAACGATGGGCTTCCATATGATCGGGAAAACTCTTTGAAGAAGCAGTTCCTCCAAGCAGTGGCCTTCCACTGTCTCAAGTAATCATCCATAGTGTCATTGGGCACGACCATCGTAATTTTGTAATCATGAAGCTGTTTCTCCAGCACCTTGTTTGCACGAGCTTCAATTTGCAGGGAGACATATGCCTGGGTTAGAGTCCATGCTTGGGAAGATATTTCCAAAATTTCAAGCAAAGAAAGTCCGAAAGAATACCTTGCTCCAGTAGGTGGCTTTTGTGCAGCCATGTATCGAAAACTTGGTCGCTGAAGGGTTTGATGTGCCCAGTGTTCTCATCTCTTTCATCCCTAGGGAAGCAGTATGTATCCTTTACAGTTGGGTCGGAATTCCAAATCTCCAACCATTTCACTTTCTGGTCTGCTTCCACCGCTGCAGCTGACAACTGGTGAAGCTTCTTCAGGGATGCCTCGGCGTGAGCCTGGTCACGTGAGCGCGTGAGCGCGACTGCGCTCACGCCACGTCACCTTGCGCAAATGCCACGTCACGGGTCTCAGTCCACGTCATCACACGTGGAGGCCGAGTCACCACGCACCCAGAAAGAAGTGGAGTGTATTCCCGCGGATTGGCACCCTTTACCGCGGAAACAAGCTGGACGACATAATAAAAGGCATTGAATAAATGATGGATGAATGTACAGTTGGATGATAAACAGATGGATGAGTTTGAAAAATCTATGTAGATGGATGAATGACGGATGGATAAGAGTAAAATGGATGAATGTATAATGGATGTTGAGCAATGACAAAAATTCATGACAGGAAGATGCATGACCAAATCTTTTGACGAATGCACAAAGTATATGAAATGAGTGTGGAAGGTTTGTGGGGTGGATTAAAGAGTACAGAGGATGAATGTACAATGGATGTTGTACAAAGGAAGCTTTCATGAATGGAGCACGCATGAATACAGTGTAGATGAATGCACAATGGATATGAGAAGAGTCAGGAAGGTTTGTGAGATGGATTCATACATATAGCAATTTAAACGAAAGTTGATTCTGTGATTATTATTTGTTCTAAAGGAACAACTACGGTAGAGTAAGGGGATTCAACGTTTCCAGATAATATGAAAATGAATATTAAAAGAATACAGTTCAGTCTGACTCAGAGTCAGTACAATGTATCCCCTCTTCCTCTGCATCTAAGTCTAAGTATTTTAGAACACCGGATCCACGCGGAATACACCTACGGCTGGCCACTAAAAAGTCAGGGGATAGGGACTCGGACGCGTGAAGTGCCATTGCTTCGGCATAAACAGGGAGCAGAAAATTGGAAAGGGGGCTGTCGAAAACAGACTCGCCAGAAATGACTGTATCTCCTGAAGATCCACCGCTGGCTTTCCTGAAAGACAGCCTGAAAAAGTTATTACTGTAACTTTGATGTTATCGAGAAATTGAGTATGACTCCCAAAGAGGGTTTAGCACTTACTCACATGAAAAGTCGTTGTCGACCTGCTTATCTTCGGGATCGTCATCATTTCGAATATGAATCCGATCAGTCTGTGTGCCTGAAGTGGAGCCAGACAAAAGGGGGAGGAGCACTGTGTTGTAGAGGTCAGAATCACCCTCCATACCAAAAAGGCTTCTTCCGCCTGCCTTGCATGCGTGGTAAGTTGCTCCTGCACCAGACAGGAGAACATAAACAGTTTGGAGGAGGGGATTTAAGCAGATGAAACTGTTGAAAGGAAACCAATTCGGAAGGGAGAAAACGAACCTGTGGACACAGAAAGATCGACAACCCGTGCAGAGCGGTGGCTGCATGACTCCAGCAGTATTTGCATGAATGCTGGTGACTTTTCCTTTGCACCTCTCCAGGGAGTGCCATCTGGTCTCTTCAGAGTCTGACTGGACTGCATGAAGTTGTACAAAATGTCATCGACATGGGGCTCATAGGGGGGGTTGACGAAACAACCCTGGTCAGAAATCTCAAAGCTGCGGATGGAGGATGGTGTCTTTGATGTGCGAATCCTCCGCAGGCAGATCGCCTCGAACATCCTCGTCTGCCAAAGATAGCAGGTTAGTGTGGTAAACACAATCTAAAGTGGAAGTGTGTACATCGGCTATTCAGAACTCTGACACCAAAAAACCATGAATCGTTGATGATCGGTGTCGATCATAAAACATTCTACTAGAGTGGAGCTGCAGAGAAAATTGAAACTCATGATCAAAGCATAAGCAGAAGGCAGACGGCATACCAGCTGACCAGGGAAACCGCCTTTCACAAGGTAGAGGCTGTTCACACAATTCCATGTGCGCAAAACTTCAAACCCTGAAGACTTGAGGTATGATGCCAATGCCCGACGACTATCATTGTCACATGACTGAAAAAGCAGAAGTGTCCCTGCATCAGAGAGGAAATTGTTACAGAACCCGAATACCCAACTCCAGTAGTTGTCCTTGAATTTGTTCCACCCTGGCGTCTTGCCCTTTGGAAGAACTTCTGGCACAGCCTGGCCATCCGGGATGTCGAGAATGACAATGTCGGCCGCATAAGTTTTCTGCACACCGCACACGAAGGTGGGACCTGTGCTCACCTGCAACAGACATGTTTTTTATAAGAACGATGGCAAGAATGTTTTCAAAGAACGAGACTGAAATACTGCCAACGAAACATTCAGAGAAAAAGGAAAGAAAATGGAATTCTCACCAGATTGAGGAATGAGATTATATTGTCCCAGGTAGGGGATGGCACCCCAGTGTATCCTCTCTTTCGACTCTGCATCATCGAAAGCCAACCCTCATTAACAATTTTCATCTCTCCTGCTGAATCAGAACGGGAAGGGTGTGGCTTGGCATCGAACACGCACTGAAGAGTGCGGGTATATCTTCCAGCAGTAAAGTCCTGCCCACTCTCCATCTCCTTTTCATTCTCCTTCCCCTTGTCCTTTTCCTTCTCTTTGGACTTGTCTTTGTCCTTTGGCTTTGCTGGTGAGATGGCTATGACATCAACAGCCTTGTCTTTTGGTTTGCGGCCCGCCTTCTTTCCCTTCTGCGGCGTTCCCTGAGCATCAGGCTCCTTGGCAGCCAAGGTTGCTATGTTTCGTTGATACTCTTCGTCAGTCAAAGGCGCCAGCATCTCAGCGTTATTGTTCAAGTATTTCATATGCTGTTCTTGAAAGGTCGTGTGCTCAGGTGGGCAGTCAAGGTACCACCCACAGTCTCTGAAGTGAGAAGGACTCCAGTCCTTCAATATCCCTGCAGTATACATGGTTGGATCGTTTGCAGGGTCCGACCACATGTCAAGATAGTCGGGAATTCCGCTCAGGTGATTTCCTTCCATAAGCACATATTTCGTGTACCTGAAAAAAGGAGATGAATCCCAACCCACAAAAGCGCTCAGTGAGTAAGATGCAAGTAGAACAGAAAGAATAAAACATGGATTGAAATGGCTCTGACAACTGCTCCAAGGACCTTTCAGGACCACACTACTGCTCCAGATATGAATGTCGTCAACGCCATTCAGAACATTCCATTCCATGACACTGTAAATACATCCTAATCCAGGTGAATGCAAATAAGCGATTAGAAATGACACAGACATAGAAGTGAATGTCGTCAACGACATTCAAGAATGAAGCCAAATTATTACTGAAATGAAGCAAAATCACAGGATGGAAATAAAAAAATTGAGTAAGGAACCATCCAGGAAAACTCAATGCACATTCATAACGAACCTATCACTGAGGACCTCACAACATCACTGTATGTGAATGGCGTCAACGCCATTCACAAAAATACAAAAAAAAAACCAATTACTTAGCTCCCCAATCCATGAATATTGAATTTGTCGTTTTTTAATAATACAGACACAGCTGTGAATGTCGTTAACGACATTCACTTTGGATTTCTTAAAACAGAGCTTATGAAGCCTCCATATTCATCGCAAGAGGAAAAAACAATGCAGAACAACTGAATGTCTGCATTGACATTCAGCAAAATGAAGTGATCAACCCTCATTGTATCCTCTATGGACATTACAAAAATTTAAATAACCTTGAGGACCGCACAACAACTCCGTATGTGAATGTCGTCAACGCCATTCAAGGACATTATCAATTCTAATCAGGGACAATATAATTGCACCCTTAGATCCTAACCAGGTGAATTCATATACTCGCTTAAGAATGACTCAGACAAAGAAGTGAATGTCGTCAACGACATTCAATCTGGATCTAAGATTGCAATCCATATGAAGCCACAATTTTTCCCAAAAAAACAGTAGAGTTTCAAGTATGACATTTCACCTGTACACAACTCGCATCATGGCCCACTCTCCTCCAACCTGACTGTCAAAGTCGTTGGACCGTAAAATGTTACCATCTTTGGAGAACTCCCGGAAAAAACAGTATCTCCAGGTGAGACCTCTCCACTTCCTTATGTATGCCTCCAATGACATTTGGGGAGGGGAAACAATCGCAATGTTCAGGTCCTTCAAAGTCTGATCCAGCACAATGACGGCGCGCTTTTCGAGCTGCAAATAGAATATTTGTCAGAATTGCAAAAAAGAAACACATCACATACTTGAAGATAAGAAACAGCATGTTCGAATACACACCTGACTCCAAAATGTAGCCTTGTGGAGCCAGTTATCAAACACCAAATCACTGATTCCTTCCACCTTTGTGCCAGGCTGTATGGTGCTCTTTGGGAACTGATTCAAGTCCTTTACTGTTTGATCTGAGTTCCATATCTCCAGCCACCTTATTTTTGTTTGTGGGTCGACCATCGATATGGCCAGCCGGTGCAATTTCTCCTGCTGCATCTCCGGATGCACATGCTTGTCATAGTGTGTTTTGATCTGCTGAAGGAACTCAGGACCAAGTCCAGGATCTACTATTCTAAGCTGCTTTCCGAAGGCTGACATCAATTTGGTTCTTCGCATCTCAAACTCCTTCTTTATTGCAGCTTCCACACCCTTTGATGTCCTTAGTTCCTCTGGTGTAGTGCGGTAATATTCGGATTTTCCCTTCTCAGCTGCCTCTGCCAGTTCTTGCTGCATTCATTCAAGTAGTGATTAGCTCCGAAGGGACTCTAAACATGTATTCGAAAAGTAAACAGATTACAGACTCGGGCTTACCGCATACATGTACTCCAGAAACGCCTCTCGTGTCAAAGAATACCAAGTGCCTGCAGCTCTTCCTGTTTCGCACTTCTTGATGATATTGGGTGGTAGTACTGTCCGAAAATCATCCAGCTTCATCAGACCAATCCTCTGAATTCGGAATAGTGTGTGAACCAAGCTTGTTGTCACATGCGATTTCTCTGTCGATCTGCAAAAACATTGAAAACATTGCATTCCTTAACACTGTTTTTTGAGGATCAACAAGACACTACAGAGGGAATCAAATCTCCTGGATGACTTACTTGTTCACGTCGTGCATAGCTGTAAGAAGCCTAGCGATGTCGTTTCCTGGATCCAAAACCATTGCCTCCACAGCAACATGCTTGTCTTTGTCTTTCGAATGGTGTTTCTGAATGTATCCCATCCATGCCAGCAATCGGTGGTTGCCGTCCCAGACGTAGAACATGTGGTTGCAAAATTGCTGGGTGTTCTTTCCCATCATGAGGCCCAGCTCGAACTCCTCATTGGCATCTTTCCAGCACTCATCCCAGTTATCACTGATCTCTGGAGAAACTAATGTGCTTTTCCCATTTATATCCGTCAGTGACACATAAAAAACTTGTGCACCAAGTCTATATCCATGCACAAAATCACTCTCCAATTTTGTTATGTCATGGGAAAGAGGTGGACGCACAACAGGCATTGATATCATCCGGCACAGAGGTATGTCCAGACGCCCTCCAGATACGAGCATGTCCCTTATAACCTCCTGAGAGTTTACCTTCTGGAATGACATGAGTTCTTTCACCTTGTCAAGGTAGTGCACTTCGGATTCATCTGCTTCATCTGTATTCTCTGAGCTTTTTGCGGACTCGTCCCCATCTCCAGATCCTTTCCCCTCTGATCCTAGGCTTCGACCTCACAGTTTTCTGCACGATGCCATTCAGTTCTGACTAAGTCATTTGCAAATAGTGAATGGCGGTAACGACAATCACTCTGTATCAAGGAAACTCACCATGAATGGTGTGAAAGAATTCAGCACAATCTACACATGCAAAGCCGAGACTGCCGTATTCAAAACAAAAGTGAGAGCGATAGCGAACGGCGTTAACGACAATCACAAAAGATAACAACCTGCCGGATCGGTGTTGTGAATGACATATATGTGCAACTGATTGGCGGCAACGACATTCAGTATAGTTTAGGGAGAATAGTAAGTGCAGACTCTCTCTTCAAACACATAGGTACATAAATCTCATGAGCAGAATCGAATGGCGTTAACGACGCTCGCGATTCAGTAGTTCCTGCTAAAGAATGGAAGAGGAAGGACTCCTTGAAAGGCAATCACATAGACTATATGATAAAACTTACTGGCACCTTCTTAGGTTTTGAACTTTGATCCCCTTCTGCAGCTTTCCTCTTCCCTCTCACATCTGCTGGAGTTTCTGTCTGCGCAAGGGTTTCTTGACCTTCTTCAGGTTCGGCGTTCCGCGTGCTTCCACCTTCTTCAGTGTCCCTGCGATTCATCTCTGCCTCCACAGGCTGGCGCACTCTTATCGCCGACTGTGTCGCAGCCGCTGCCTCAGTCTCCGTCTGCTCTTGTGAATCAGTCTCCGCGTTCACCTGCTGCCTTGGCCCTGTGTTCTCCAACAAACGACGCCTCGTCATTTTCTCTCTTGCTCTGCGTCTCTCTCTAAGGGAAGTAAAATAAAGAGACTTTCTTCTCTTTCGTATTCTAGAAGGAACCCTCTCCAGCTTGACTACCACTCTCCCTCTAAGCGCGAAAAGTAGAAAAACGCAGTGACTCCCGATTTCTTGCGGGATTGCCTGTGTTCTTGCGTGTCTCTAGAAGCATCGGATTCCCTCCCGCGTGACCGTTACACATAGTCGTTTCGATATTAGTGCACATGCCAGCAATTGGTGTACAGCTGTTCGTATTCAGTTATGGATGTCTGACGTGTGCCGCCCAAAACAAAACGGCGTGTTCTAAATTATAACTGGTTCAATATTTAAAAAGAACAGCGAATCCCAGAAATTGATGCGCAGTCTTAAACAAATAAATATAAATGAACGAGAGTTTGATGACAAATTTGGAATATCATACACGGTCATCCTTGTTATCCAAACCCCACATTCGTTGCACATTTGGAACTTTCCAGGTGCGCATGATCATTGGTAGTAGTATATAGATACATTTACTTAATCTGCAATCCCATTCTCGGATCCTGTGGCATGCTTCCAGGAAGTCGGCTTTGTTATTGGGTTTATTGATGAGGTTCTGATTAACGGTTTAACAGTTGCCGACACTGCCCCTATGGATTCTCTGACCACTGGGCCCACAAGAAAAGTAATTAAAATGGACGGCTGCATATCTGGAATGAATAACAGAATATGCACAGTCGTTATCTGAGCTTCCTCCGCCATATGCTCTGCTCATTCTTCAACTGTGTTCTGGAGACAGCAGTAAACCGATTTACACTAGATCTGCGATAGCAAGGTACAAACATACTCGAGGAAGGAAGATGGCTTCCTCTGAAGCGGAGTTCTTCTCAGACGACAAACCAGTGCCGTTCTCCCAGGAAGTCCTTGACAATGGATTTGCAATTGTTCTGGAACATGTCTTGGCTACCCGTTTTCAGCTGCAGAATGGCTCCATCTTTTTGGAGAAAGAGGTTTACGATCTGAAAGGGAAGTTGGTGAAATATTCTTTCCAAAACCGTGATGAGACGGCTCATATCAGCCAGTGGAGAGTGCGTCCTGGTCGATACAGAGTACTTGGAGAGCCTCGGCGAAAGTCCCTTGGGTCATATGTGACGCCCGGGACTGCTGCTTCGGTCGTTGAAGACAAGAGGGAGGTGGTGGTGAAAAAAGAACAGACGTCCTCCACTCCAATCGTTGAGCTTTCGGATTCTTCCGATGATGACATAAGTGAAATTCCAAATCCAGTCCTTCCTACTGTGGTTGCAGAAGCTGATGAAGAAGAGATTTGTAGTGTCATTCCAAAATTGCGGGCGATGGGAGGAATGGCTGGATTCAAAAGCGAGTTGCGGGGAATTGATTGGGAATCTTTGAAGCAGGTGCCTGTGAAGTTCTTGCCGGAGACTTTTGATGGCGATATCCTATTCGAGCTGCCTCCTCCTCCGCGAGTTGGAGGTGTAACAATCATGATGCATGGAATGGACAAGAAACACGACGGGCACCCGTGGTGCAGAACAAAAACATCCAATATTCAGAATGATGACAAGCTTGTTTTCAGGAGGACAGTTTGCAATGGACACCTTAGGTGTGATAATTTGAATTGCAGACACTTTCTTCAGTCTGGAGTTCATAATCAAAGCGAATGGGAGGGTCTGGCGGAGAATCCATTTCAGCCTGGGACTGCCCCTCCACCGGCAAACACTTTCGTCTGCAAATTCTGCAAACTTGTGCCATCCTGCTTGGCGCTCTGCGGAGCAAGAATGTACTATGTTGTCCACCGTTTGAATACAATGACGAGAGCTTGTGTGCATTTTGGATTCCATAACCATCCTGTCTCGAAGGGGGATTACAGGGAGAGTGTTGAGACAGTATCGAGGTTGATCAAACAGGAGTTCGGGAGAAACCCATCCGCAACAACATCTGCAATTGCTCTTGGCGCAAGCAAGTCCTTCTTGGAAAGCCATATTTTGAGTGAAGGAGATTCTGTGGGGACTAAACTTGACGGTGCAGCATTGGACCTGGTCATGGATCATTTCTCCACTTTAAGTTCACCTAACATTCGGCATCAGATCAATGCATTGAGAATGGGCTCTGGGATCAGAGGCTACATAGACAATATTTTGGAATTGAAACGACTGAGCAAGTACGATTACATCCAGGACAATGTATTCCCAGGTCAAGGTGCCATCAAAGTTTTTCTTTTCAAAATGTCGACTGTTGGGGAGGGCAGTGGGGTTAGCCTCGTGAAGCGGATGCAGAAGACTGGGGACTTGCAGAACTGTTTTCTTATGTTTGATCATGTGAAACGAGTGAAGGATTGGACGACAATGGCTTGTCATGTCTACGATCCAGTGTACCAACGAGTTATGACAATTGCAGTTTGTGACATGCAATCCGAGGATACGGAATCCCAGAAGCTCATGTGGAATTCCCTGATACGTGTCATGGGCTGCCATCTCCAAATTTCGCAGGTTTCATGGCGGATAGTGCTCAAGCAAATTTCAATGCTATTCGTATTGTCTTCGGATCGGGCGACCCAAAAGTGCCTATGCCAGGAAGAGAGCGTACATGTCTATTCCATTGGACACAATCTCTGGAAAAACATACAAAGTCGGACATCAAACCAGAGATGCAGACTCAGCACCGTAAATTGTGCAAAGAGTACAAAGATGCTAGAACAATGAAGGAGGCGGACACTTTGTTCCAGACAATTCGTGCCTGGTGGTTCTCTTCTGGAGCTGCATCACTTGAGAGTATGAGAGCATTGGAAGATTGGCTGGCGTTTTGGCACTTCCGGTATAGACAGTGGGGAGCAGCCATGACAATGGTACGAGGCTTCTATTTCATGCTTTATTCATACATTTGCTTTCCATATTTTTGTTGCTTTCTTTATGTTGTTTCCTGTGCACTATTCTGAAGTGTGGTTATCCTCTTTGCAGAACATGTCCATTGAGGAAATGGCAGACATGCCATCTTGCAATTTGGCAGAAACTGTGCACAATGCATGGTTGCAGCAGTCTGGGAAAAGAGGTCGGGATTTGTATGTGGCAACAACAGATGATTTGATACGTGCCTTGCAACAACAAACCCGATACCGTGATTTCTTACGAGGTGGGGTTGGTGGCAAGGGTCCGGACAAATCGGAGTTGATGTTGCGTGCTGCAAACAGATCTGGGGATCCAATCAAGATAGCACGGGCGGTGAGCATGTATGCCCAGGGAACGCCACTTGTTTCTAGAGTTCCACATCTTGAAGGGGAGGAGAGATTCGGCTCCTGTAAGAGAAATTGAACACTCCACCTGGTTCGGATTCAGATTCCCACAGGGCAGACCGTGATAACTTCTCGAAGCCTCGTGTTCCCCTGCATGACAGCTCCATGTCCGGAACCTCCATTGTGGAGGAACCTCCAACACGACGGCAAGCTCCAGCATCAAACCGTGCCACTGAAATGGTGCAGGAGAGAAACAACCCCCTTGATGTGCTTGAGTCCGCATGCCCCGACCACGTTTGGCACATAGAACGCACAAGTGTCGGGTCTCGTGTGAAATGTACAGCGATCAGGGCAACTAATTTCGAGAAGTGCACTTCATCTATATCCAGAGGTGGTGCCCGAACTCCTGCTCCGACTTTCACGGGCTTGATGCGTCCATACGGTCAACCAGAAGCCAAGAACCACAAGTTCTGGTTCTGCGCAGATGATTGTGCCAGATGTGTGCATGGAACTGTGCGTCCTTCCGTAGTGATGAAGCCATCTCCTCCAACCGTTTGGCCCGTGAAGGTGGGAACACATCTCAGCTTTCAGGAGATTGAAATGCTGGAGGAGGCAGGTTTTTCCCTTGCGAGACAACCCCAACTCCATGCATGTGCTACTACTCCTGCGTCCTCCCGGGTCCCCCCGGCAAATCCTGACTTGTGGCCAACCAAACGAGATGGAAAGCTCGTTCGGCGTTTCCCTCCAACCGCTGAACACTTTGGCAAAGTGGAGTCCGCAAGAATGCTCCAAGCTCGTGTTGGAAGCACCACGGAAGTACCCGATCCAGGATATGGTCGGGTATTCACAATCATCACTTCCACATCTGCTGTTCATGACAGGACCTACGACATCACGGTTTCCAATTTCCCCAATTGCACATGTCCTGATTTTGTGAATATGCTATCAACCAGTTTGGGCAAGAGAGGTAAATTCATACCCTGCAAACATTTGTATTTCATATTTTTGAGGAGGATGGTTTGCGATCCCAAACGTGACAACTTCATTCACCAGGCCACTATGAGTTTCAACGAGGTCGATACTCTTTTGCAGCGGGATACAACACATGGGTAGCATGAACTATGTAATGTGGTATGTGGATGACCATGATTTGAAATGTGTAATTCACATCAATTCGTCGGCTGTGCAATGATATGGCCTCCAACTATACGGAGTGAGGTCTGAGTGACAACTTTTAGGTAGTGCACATTTGTCATTGCACCGTTCGAAGTCTACATGTCTTGCTGTCGCTATGCACTACAATCATCTTTTGAAGATGATCATAACTCTCATTGTTATTTGAGGAGGGAGGAAGTCTTCTCGTGGCAGCCTTTATGGCGCACACTTTGTGAGGATATTTTGTCGTCTTCGTAATTGTAAAAGTGAAACAAACATTTGTAATTGCACAATGTTGGATGCTGCAATTGTAGGCCTCAACGCTCGTCTTGATTCTATTTAGGCAAGATTCCCTGCATTAATTCCACGGTCATAGGACCATCCACGGTTATAGGCGGCGCATGTTAATGCTGACGTGGCAGTTGACGGACAGTGCCACGTCATCATTTACCGCCACATCAGCATGCTGACATGACGCTCACGCCACGTCAGCATGTGTGCAGGCTCACGCCACGTCAGCTGGCGTGAGCGTACGCTCACGCCACGTCACTCCTGCGTGAGCGTACGCTCGCGCACTCACGTGCAACGCTCACGCCATTGCGTCGTTGAAGCTTCTTCGTGTCATCTCCGGTTTCGTGTTATTGTTCCAGTGGATCCTCACTTGGTTTAGGAACTCGGGACCAAAATCAGGGTCAGCTATTCTCAGCTGCTTCATGAAAGCGCTCATGAGCTTCTTTCGGGTATCATTCATCGTAAATTTCATGGCTTCCGCACTCCCTTGGACGTTCTCATACCCTCCGGGTTTTTCAAATAGTACTCTGCTTTTCCTCTCTCTCTCCAGCTTTAGCTATTTCTTGCTGCAAAACGTAATCTGGAATGAGATCACATATTACTAACAATCACAATAGAAAATGGAAGGCCCGAGTGATGGAACTAACCGTGTACATGTGTTCCATGAATGCTTCCCTCGTCAGCTTGTACCAGGTGTCTGACGTTTTTGATGTCAAGCATTTCTTGAAGGACTCCGCACTCACAATGCTCTTGAATGAATTGTGCATCTGGCCGATATTCTGGATCCTGAATAGGGTGTGAAGCAGGTTCGTTGTCACATGTGCTTCGCTGGTTCATACCTTACCCTACACGTCTCTCGTCCCTGCAAGCTCGGTGTTAGGATCACACGAACACATTAGAGAGGTTTTGTGGGTGGGCAAGATGGAGGAGGAGATTTGGAGCAGGCTCCTTTTCGAGTTAGTGATGGTAGTGTTGGCTTGTTTGCCGTATCGAAGTCCGGCCCGCTTCAAGTCAGTGTGCAAGTTGTGGAACTCCCTCCCATCCACTGCTAGTTTCCAACAACTCTGTCAGCACCTCCCTCTTCACCAAGACTCCTATCTCTTGTTTTCAAGAAGAGATGTTCTTACGTTGTATGCGCCCACAACTCGACGGTGGCACAATATCGACCTCAATTCCCATTCCACAATTTTCGATTCGGAGTTGGTGCTGCAGATGGAAGCTTATTTTGCATATTGGAGGATGGCGAGGATGACATATCATTGAGAGTGTACAATCCTCTGTTGAACACTTCCAGACAATTGCCACAATTGCCTACCCGGCCTCACGATTCAACACATTTCTACGTGCAAAGAGTAAATATGATTGTGGATAGATGCAGCAACACCTACAAGGTCCTTGCGATGTCAACCAATGACGAGGGAGGACTTTGGAGAACGCACATCTATGACTCAACTTGCGAGTGTTGGACCGAGACTGGAAACATGTCCTCAGTAACCCCGATGTTCCGTATTGTGGAGGAGGTGTGATATGTGGCCCTACTCTCTTTGCTCTGTTTTATGGCCGAGACTACATTTTGATGGCTTGTGACATTGGCAGCCGTGTGTGGACTAAAGTTGCTGTACGGATGCCTTACTTTGGTAGAGGTGGTTGGTGTCAACTTGTAGAGAGTGAGGGGGGCCTCTTGCTGGTTGGGCCGCCACGCCATCAAATTCACCTCTCACCATTACTCTGTGTGTGGGAGTTCAAAGGCATTACCTCTAAGGCATTACCTCTATCACAATGCGGTTGTCCAGGAATGGATGAACAACAGAGAAGTGGTTAGCAGCTTATGAGGCACTTTGCCTTTGTACCCTGTTGGTGGCTCCAGTTGTTTTTGGGTAACCAGTGCCACAGGCAGACAAAGGACACATGTTTTGAACCCGAGTAGTTGTAGACGGCTCTTCTGGCAGCGCCTTGTGGACTGCAACCAGCACTGGAAACGAAATGTATCTGCAACATGACCAGCCCCTTTTCCATCCCTTGATACTGTTGAAGAGCGGCGTATCCAGCTTGCACTCTGCCATCTCCCTCCCCGACTTCCCGCACATGGAAGGATTTTTCAACGATTTTTAGGGTTTCCATGTACAGACCACGAAATACAAAGCAGGGCTGGAAATAGTATTAGGGAAGTGGATGGCGAGCAAAGAAGGTTCGAGTATCAGAGGCTCAAGGCCGAGGCTCTCTTCCAGAAAAAATCCTGCTTACGAAATGTAAGCTCACTCCTTTTTTGGGGAAATTCGTAACGCAGGGCAAGAAACACGTGCGGTGCTTCACTGGTTCATACCTTACCCTACACGTCTCTCGTCCCTGCAAGCTCGGTGTTAGGATCACACGAACACATTAGAGAGGTTTTGTGGGTGGGCAAGATGGAGGAGGAGATTTGGAGCAGGCTCCCTTTCGAGTTAGTGATGGTAGTGTTGGCCTGTTTGCCGTATCGAAGTCTGGCCCGCTTCAAGTCGGTGTGCAAGTTGTGGAACTCCCTCCCATCCACTGCTAGTTTCCAACAACTCTGTCAGCACCTCCCTCTTCACCAAGACTCCTATCTCTTGTTTTCAGGAAGAGATGTTCTTACGTTGTATGCGCCCACAACTCGACGGTGGCACAGTATCGGCCTCAAACTCCCATTCCCCGAGGATAATTTTCTATTCAGAGTTAGTGCTGCAGATGGAGGCTTATTTTGCATAACGGAGGATGACGACGATGACGTATCATGCAGCGTGTACAATCCTCTGTTGAACAGTTCCAGACAATTGCCACAATTGCCTGTCCGGCCTGACGATTCAACACATTTCTACGTGGAAAGAGTAAATATGATTGTGGATAGATGCAGCAACACCTACAAGGTCCTTGCGATTTCAATCGATGACGAGGGAGGACTTTGGAGAACGCACATCTATGACTCAACTTGCGAGTGTTGGACCGAGACTGGAACCTCAGTAACCGATGTTCCGTATCATTGTAGAGAAAGTGTGATATGTGGCCCTACTCTCTTTGCTCTATTTGATGGACGAGACTACATTTTGATGGCTTGTGACATTGGCAGCCGTGTGTGGACTAAAGTTGCTGTACGGATGCCTGACTTTGGTAGAGGTGGTTTGTGTCGACTTGTAGAGAGTGAGGGGGGCCTGTTGCTGGTTGGGCTGCTTCGCCATCAAATTCAGCTCTCACCATCACTCTGTGTGTGGGAGTTCAAAGTTTCTACAACGGGTGCAGAGTGGCTGGAGATTGCAAGGACTGATGAGATTGCAGGAATTACTAGGCTGGTTGACATGCTCACCTTTCAAGTGGTGAGCCATGACAATCTCTTATTCATATGGAGCAGATTCCAGGAAGCAGTTGTGATATATGACATGAAGCAACACACATGGACCTCCACGGGATTTCCACTTGATCTACAAGTGAGGGCCCTGCAAGACCCTCGCTTTAATTGTTTGGTTGGCGGTCTTAGTTTTGGTGCAAAAGTCTAGACAAGCTTTTGTTTTGTTTTGGAACATGTTCCAATTCCATTGGAGACTTGTATGGCTTCTTTTTTCCCTTTCCGTGTTGGGCTGCCATGCGCCATGTGCTTGTTGCCCGTGTTTACTTTGAAAGAGTTTTAATATTTCAAAAGTTGTGGTGGGGCAAGATTAGAATATGCAGCCTGCATATTGATGTGATGAAGTTGGTTGTCCCTTATGTGCTCATAACTCTTGAAAGCCTCCTAACCAGTTTCGAGCATTTAGTATACTGGAATCATTGCACTCTATGCAACTACATCTCGTTTAGTCAGTCTGTCCAACACTTCTTTCACACTTCCACAATATCTTATTAGCTATTCACCAAGGAGCTTGGAACCATGGAGATACTATGTTGCCATCTCTACTGAAGGAAGGACAAAAGACATGTGGAACAACAACAAAAATGCTTGAATGCAGCATAAATTGAGTGGAGCCATAACGATGAGCTGGTTTTCCTCTTAGCCCATGTGTGTGCTTGTATCTGAAAGGAAACTACATCAAGGCACTGTGCATTAGGTCAGCTTATTGATGCGCCGCTCTTCAATAATAATGGATCTGAGCCGCCATTATATGCTGATGAAGATAAGCACCTGTTTGTCTGGGAAAAGAGAGTTCAACCTATGAACTCGAACAGAGACAAGTTTGCTGGGTCAGGAAGAAAGCTCAACCTATTTGCGTCCGTTGAGAAAAGACAAAATTACACTAACTACTGACCGATAAGGATGTGCCCAATGCTCTATTGGCAGTGCAGATCGGTCCTTTGTTGCTGGCACGCTCGGGAGACGACACCTCTGCAGAAGTGTCAGAGCTACTGAATGTTTTAGAAGTGTGCACTACTTGGATTCGGTAGCATGTTTGGATCCCTCTCACATTTTCTTTTGATCTCATGCACTTGCGGGTCTCACCTGCAAATTCTTTCTCCCGCACGGTTCCAAACATAGAAACGGACTGATAGACCTGCGATCTGAGCTGATTTGACAACTTGCTTCACGTCACAGGGGCTGATTGTTTGTGGTGGAATCGGAAAACTCCCTGCCAAAATCAAGTCAGCTTGTGTGGTGTATCGCCAGCTCTCTTTCTTCTTACCTATCTCTCTCGCGCACATCAAATTTGGTCAAGGTTCTACCAATGTGTGTTCTATGTGATGATTTTGGCAGGAGCTATTGTCACAGTCAGTCCAATTTTCTTACGAAGAGCTGAGGTGGGTAGTGTGTGTATGTGAGGTAAGGTGCATGGAACTGGTATCCCAGAAATTGTTTCACCGCTGTCATTGTCCTTACCGTAATCCCAGTGGGTGACACTCCTGTTTCTCTCTCTCTCATGAATTGAGCTATCGAAACTTCCCGTTTATGCTTGAATGATGTCATTGGTCCTTGAATGTTGGGGGAGAAGGAAAGAGATAAAGAAAGAAATGAACAAGTTTAGTAAAGTTGACAGGAAGCACGCTGAACCGAATTGTATCACAGACAAAGCAGCACTAGAAAACTAGGCCCACAATGGCGGGGGGAGAGAGAGACAGAATGTACTCATAAGACGTTGTTTGCCGTAGCCTTGTGGCCATTGAGAGAGTGAGAGAGAGAGAGAGAGAGAGAGAGACAGATTGTACTCATAAGACGTTGTTTGCCGTAGCCTTGTGGCCATTGACCCCGCGCCCAGTTTGAGCGGGAACAAAAGGGACAGAACCTACCTCTGTCAGGGGCTGACGTTGGTAGTAAGACTTACCTCCATATAAAGAATTAATCCGGGTTTTCCAGATCTCCTCTAGAAATCCCTTCACACAAGCATCAATCTGCTGTGTGTGATTTGCCCAAAAACTAGGCCTCAGGAGGGCCTGGGCTTTTGGCTCAGCCTCGAGACTTTCAAAGTTGGTAAACAGGGGTACAGGCACAATTCCCTTAATAGATTTGAAGAGAGCGTCTCTTTGGTGAGAGAACCCCGGACAGTGTATCAGAAAATGAATACTGTCTTCAGATTGCCCACACAACGGGCAATTGCACTCTCCCTTTCCTCTCTGCTTCTGTTTGCTGTTCAAAGGTAGGCTTCCTGCCCTGAGTTTAAATTTCAGTCTAGTGCCGAGAGTGGGTAGACCCTTGAGGTCATCCAAGATGTCCTCCCCCATGTCACAGACTGGAAACAAGTTCAGGGAAGTTTTCTGCCTAACTTCATTTTCATCAGACAATCTCATGGCAACAGACATGGCTGAGGACACTACAGCCTCTAAGTCAGATTTATCCAGCAGGGTCAAGACTTGCGGATCCAGGTCCAGGTCCTTGAGGATCTTTTCTACTCTCTTCTGCCAGGACTTAGCCTGTTTGACAGGGCGTTCCTGTTTCCAAGATATAGAGTCGATTAATTTAGGATATCTGGTGTTGGGCATATGTTGCAGCTGACCCCACCATCTGACCTTGAATTCATCTCGTCGGGAGCTTAAGGACGGAATGCCAAACTCACCCCGAACAGCCACATTGGCTGTTTTGGAGCATGCTGACATACACTCCTTAAGCACCCCCACTTGAATGGATTCTAGAGACTTAGCCTGGTTGGAGTTATCAACCCATATAGCAGATCCGTACTCCAAGGCAGGTCTAATAACGCGACAAAGCATCGTTTTCTTAACCTCAGAGTTGACCCCTCTGCAGTGGAAAAATTTAGTGAGCCCCAGAGCTTTGCCCTTGCCAGTTTGAACAACTTTCCGGATATGTGCATCCCGATTACAATTGGAGGAGAACTCAACGCCCAGGTAAGTGTAGGAAGGGAGGACCGGGATCTCTTGGCTACCCCACTGCCACTTAAGATCACTTCCTCCCTCTCCTCTGTCGTTGAATGCTACCACTGCACATTTGCTGACATTAGCCTCTAGCCCCCAAAGATCAAAGTATCTCTTCGCGCAATCAATCAACTCCTGGAGATTGGTTGGAGTCTCCCCTATGCCTGCGAAGTCATCCGCAAACATAAGGGCTGGTATGGTGGTATCACCCACCCTTAACCCAAATCCCTCACTTTCCACATCCTCGAGGAGTTGATTGATGAAAACATTGAAGAGCAGAGGGGAGAGAGTACATCCTTGAGCTACACCTTGGTCTATGTCAAAGAAGTTGGACTTCTGTCCGTTAACAGTGACACAGCTTTTGGTGTGAGCATACAAGTTGTGGACAACTCTCCACATCTTTCCCTTGATCCCACAAGACCAGAGGCGGAACCATAGGCCATCCCTCCACACTGTGTCATAAGCCTTTTTGACATCCAGGAAAAAGACATAAGTGGGTTTCCCTTCTTTTTTCCTTCCCTGGATAATCTGGCTTAGAGTGAAGATATGATCCACACAGCCCCCGTTTCGCCGAAAGCCAGCTTGGCCTTCGTGGAAACAACCTCTGGACTCCAGATCAACCTCGAGACGAGTACTTATAACTCTGCAGAATGTCTTGCCAACAGCATTGAGGAGCGTGATGCCACGGTAGTTCCCCGGTTCTTCTCTGTCACCCTTCTTGTATAGATTGACAATGACCCCCTGTCGCCAGCGAAAGGGGATCATTTCAGTCTTCCAGATAAGGTTAAAGAGGAGAACTAGGGCCTCTATCATTGGATCGCCACCGTGCTTGATAAGCTCGTTGACAATACCATCAGGTCCACCAGCTTTATATCCATTTAAATGTTCAATTGCTTCCACAATCTCAGAAGAACTAATGGGAGCATTATAAGCCATTGAAATATACTCCAGTTCATCAGGGCTGTTTTGAATCATAGGAACAGTTTTTCCAACTGTGTCCCTCCATTCAGCAGAAGACCCCTCACTGTTAGACCTAGAAGTTCTGCCAAGGATACTGTAGTGAGTTTCAAAGGTTTTGACAATGTCAACCGATGAAGTCACCACTGCACCTTTAGTAGTCTTCAGCGCTTGTACTTGCTGACCGTTTTCGGTTTGTACAAACGTTGAAGGGCCAACCAGAATTTCTTGTCATTACCACCATGGTGGTTTGAGTTTATTTCACTGTATAACTTGTCCCAGTATAATTTCTTCTGAGACCTAACAAGCTGATTGATATCTTTACGGAGCTGGTAGTACCTCGCCCACAATTCTCTGTTGGTTTCCAAATTGCAGCACTCTTTATAGAGGGCTCGTCTCTCAGCTATCTTGAGTTTAATCTCATTAGTCCACCAATTAACTGCTCTACCGCAGACAATTAGTTTCCTCCCAATGATCTTGTCAGCCACGGAGGAAACGAAACTCTCCCAAGAGTCCACTGCTCTTTCGACTTCATTTCTTGCGTTAACAGAGCGTGACTGAAGTTCTTGGAGCGATTGGACAAAATGAGGGAGAGCCTCTTGCAAGGCCTGGACGTACTCAACCTTGACCTCCTCATTGTGGAATTTTTCTATGCGCCACTTCCGAATCGAACGTTTCACAGATCTCTTGGTGGTGGGAAAACACCTTTTGATCTCAGTCCAAACCAGGAAGTGGTCAGAGGTACCAATATCAGTTCTGTCGATCAACACATTGGCACACTGGGGGAACAAAATTTTGTCCATTATGATATAGTCCACAATGGAACGTTCCCCAGTTTGGGGTTTCTCACGAGTCCACTGCACTTGGTCACCTCTTGTCCTGTTATTCAAGGTCAAAAGCTGAAGCTCTTCTAGACAGTTAATTAACCGTCTGCCATTAGAATTCAGCTCGTCCTCACCAAAAGGTCCAATGATATCGTCCTGATGGATCCCTTTGCCCACCCGGGCATTGAAGTCCCCCAATAGTACCACCTGACCTTTGGCAAGGAACGAAGCACAGTCCAGCTTTACATCTTCGAAGGCCTTGTCTGCGTCAGTACTAAGGGTCCCCTCTGTGGGCATGTAAACACAACCAACAAAGAGGTCCTTTGTACTCATGCCGCCCTTCAAATTCAGTTTTAGCCAGATACTATGCTCGTACCTCAAACCCTTGTTGATAATTTCACAATTATCAAACAAGAAATCACAGAGACAGAGACAGAGACAGAGAACGGACGTTGGCGATGATCCCTTGTGGACCAGTTCCCAGTGGTGTTTGACCTCTCGTTGCACGTCAGCTATGGGGATCGGGGTGTTTTGTGATCTGCCATTCATATCGCACTAGAAAGCATGAGGTTGACCTCATCACGTGACACATGTAGCTGTGCCGTGTCCCTGTTAAGAGAAAATGCAGAACTGCTCTTCCACACATCTGTCTTGCAATGCATGTGTGTATATGTGAGGATGTACTCATAAGACGTTGTTTGCCGTAGCCTTGTGGCCTTAGACCCCGCGCCCAGTTTGGGCGGAACGAAAGGGAACAGACACTCCCTTTGTAAGGGGCTCACACCGGTAGTGGGACTCACCAATTTAAGACAATTAGTTCTGGCTTTCCAGATATCCTCTAGAAAGCCCTTCACATAAGTATCAACCTGCTGTGTGTGTGCTTTAGGCTCAGCCTCCTTTTCCTCTCTGCATCCGTATGGATCAAGTGCAGCTCGAATATACAGAACATATTTTCTTAGTGCAGGGTAAATTGCTGTCGTTCATGTTCTTGTGACTGACTCATTTCTGTGCAGGTTTGTCAGAAGACAGTGCCTGCGCGAAGAGAGGATAGACAGAGCTATGAAGCAAAGGATGTTGGTGACCGGGGCATCAAGTGGGGTGGGTAAGGCCACAGCTGTCCAGCTTGCACGGTATGGTAACACTCTATACATCACTGGGCGGGATGGAAAAACGGCTGAGTGAATCTGCAGATCAATGCACGGGTGAGTCCATCTACCACCTGTTCTCTCTCTTTAGGCACTGTGTTTGAAAGACTTCCATTATGCAAATGTTTAGAAGGGATGGTAGGTGGCCACCCCTTTCCCTTTCCGTAATTTCTCCTTCCTCTACTACAGTACACTGGTAGCCCATTCAGATGGGCCGAACAATTGTTTCTACAATTAACAGTCGATTCAACCATCTTGTCATCCACTATATCCATTCTCAATGCCAGAGTCTGTCAATGCCAGGAACTAAATAACTCCCAAGCACAGTAACTGGATATTTGCACCTGTTTGAGATTACTAGGGAATTTTGGGTTGAGTGGAACCCCACAACAGCTGCCGAATGGGTTGGTATCAGGTTCCTTAACTGTTTGATTTCCTCCCAAAAGACTACATCAGTACACAGACCTCAAGGAGATGAAATATTACTGGCTGCATGACAGATGACCATGATAGCCTAAATATCTTGTAGACTAACTGTTTTACTTCCTATTCAAGGAAAGCAAAACCCAAGGCTGTTTCTCAGTGGAATCAGCTTACCTACACATGGGTTCAAAACAAGCTACACAAATTAACAGACCTCCTGGGGGTTCAATTTGGCATACATTGTTTGTGACAGCCCTCTGTGTGAGTGTTGATTATAAGGAACCAGAAAAATTGGCAATGAAAGCTGCTAATGTTTCGGTGTTGTGCACAGGAGCCCAGAAAGTGTACAAAGGGTTGGGTGATGTGGCAGAAGAGGCTGACGTGGAATGACTGTATTTGGAGGCAGTCGAAAAGCTGGGGGTCATTGATGTTGCGGTGCTGAATGCAGGGGTAGCCCGCCATGGAAAACTGGAGACAGTCTCTATTGAAGATTTTGATTTGCAGTTCAACACCAATGTGCGTGGCATGTTTCTATGGCTCAAGCATATTATACCCCATATGAAGGTCTGTGACATTTACGTGGGTGATGTGGTTTAAAACAAAATGCCTTACAATGATGCCCTACCTTGCTGTCATGATCCACTGGCTAAACCCCATTCATTAGAATTATATGCCATCCACACCAAGGACACCCCTTGTAAGTTTGGCCTGATCTGAATGTGACGTGGTGGAAACTGAAGGTGGTGGGAATCCGTCTGCAGTGTATTAGATGGATGATTGGAGAGGAGCAGAAAAAGAACAAAGTCTCTATTTTCATTAGAAGTCTCTAGGGAGAATGGAAGAGAATGTAATCATGCCGTTCCCTGCGAACGTTGGCTTGCAATAGCCGTACGGCCAAACTAATCGTCTAGGGTGTTCTGGTGCTTGCGCTGACAACCTGTTGGGATTATGGTCATCTCTTCCCCCTGCCCAAAAGCTTGGGAGTTCCGAGTTAGTACCACCAGATTTGAATATGGAGGGTTTGGGTTTGATATTTGAGTTGCAACCCCAAGGATGGCATGTGCTGTGTCCTTTAACCAGATTCTTCTCTGAACCCATGCCTGAATTGAAGATTGATTGCTTGCTGGGTGTCATTGTAAGCTTTGCTAATTAAGGTGGGATTTCCCTGAAATAGGTGGTTTGACTTTGTGACAATTGCGTTTCAGGAAAGGGGATCGGGACAGATAGTGGTGATAAGCAGCATTTTAGGTGAGACTTCATGTGCTGGCAAGAGCATCTACAGTGCCACTAAATTTGCAGTTCAGGCCATGATTGAAGGGCTTCGACAAGAGCTTCAGGGTACGGGTGTGAAAGCTGCCACAGTTCTTCCTGGAAAAATCTCAACACCATGGTTAGTGAGATTTCCTTTCTATTGGAAGAGTGGAAAAGGATTTGTTTTCATTTTAGCATTGTAGAGAGACTCAGTGGGTTTTATCTAGGTGTGTTCCCTGCTTTCTCTCTCTCCAGTCCCTTTTTTATGCTGTACGACTGGCAGTGAACCATCTGGGTAAGAGGGCCTACAGTATCGATACTGTAATCAACCTCGTGCTTCTAGTATGACGCCCTTTAAGAGCTCTCAATCCCCTGTAATCCATTGATGTTATTTTTGTTCTACGACTACTGCAGATTTGGGCTGCTTTCAGGACCTGGTGCTTTTAAACCCCATGTCTGGCTCGGCAGGTTTTCGCATCATGCAATGACTACACCCTCCACCCATGAATTTCAGTCTCTTTCTCTCTCATGAGGTTATCCACGGCCATGAGACTATGAGAAGCACAGTGTAATGAAAACATCTCTTTGAACCTCTATGTTTGGGTGGGAGTGGTGTGCAAAACAGATGGGATGGCCCAGCAGGCAAAGGCCAGTCAATTCCAACCAATGCGCTTTCTGCTGATGATGTAGCTTCCGCCATTCTTTCAATTGTATATCAGGTAAGCGGTGTCTCCCCCTCCTCTCTCTCTCTCTCCCTGTTATTAGGCCTGCCTTGGAGTATGCATCTGCAGTATGGGTTGATAACTCCAACCGGGCTAAGTCTCTAGAATCCATTCCAGTGGGGTGCTTAAGGAGTGCATGCTCCAAAACAGCCAACGTGGCTGTTCGGGGTGAGTTTGGCATCCCTTCCTTAAGCTCCCGACGAGATGAATTCAAGGTCAGATGGTGGGTTCAGCTGCAACATATGTCTAATATCAGAAATCCTAAGTTAATCGACTCTATATCGTGGAAGCGGGATTACAGGCTAAGTCCTGGCAGAAGAGAGTAGAAGAGATTCTCAAGGATCTGAATCTAAGCACGCAAGTCTTGACCCCTGCTGGATAATCTGACTTAAGGCTGTAGTGTCCAAAGCCATCTCTGCTGCCAGGAAATTGTCTGATGAAAATGAAGTTAGGCAGAAAACTTCCCTGAACTTGTTTCCAGTCTGTGACATGGGAGAGGCCACCATGGATGACCTTAAGGGTTTACCCACCCTCAGCACTAGACTGAAATTTGAACTCAGGGCGGGAAGCCTACCTTTGAACAGCAAACAGATGCAGAGAGGAAAGAGGGATTGCAATTGCCCGTTGTGTGGGCAACCTGAAGACAATATTCATTTTCTGATTTATTTTCAAATCCATCAAGGGAATTGTGCCTGAACCTCTGTTTACCAACTTTGAAAGTCTTGAGGCTGAGCCAAAAGCCCAGGCCCTTTTGGGGCCTAGTTATTGGGCAAACCACAGACAGCAGATTGATGCTTGTGTGAAGGGATTTCTAGAGGATATCTGAAAAACTTGGATTAATTGTCTGTTCCAAGGTAAGTCATAGTACCGGCTTCAGCCCCTGACAAAGGTAGTTTCTGTCCGCTCAAACTGAGCACGAGGTCAGTGGCCACAAGGCTACGGCAAACAACATCTCATGAGTACATTCTCTCTCCCTGGTGGGTGCAAACCCCACAAAAGGCTCTGGGATGGTTAGTTTCCTGCGGGGTCCATGGCCATTAGGCTAGTCCTTTCTCTTTTCTCTCTCTTTCTCTTTTTCTCTCTTTTCTTGCTTTCCTTTTGTCCCATAAGCTCTTTGAGCTTTCTGCGGATGTTATAAAGTTCCATTTCATCTCATTTCTCTCAAGCAATAGTTCTTATTCTTGGCTTTGTTTTTGTTTCCTCTCTCGTGTTTTCTTCCATTTTGTCCCATAAGCTCTATGAGCTTTCCGCGGACATTATAAAGCACCATTTCATTTCATTTCTCATCAAGGATGTGGGCTCTCTGTTTTTTGGTTGTGGAGGCTGGTTGGTTGGGGCTGCACTGTTGTATTCTTTCTTTTCTGTCCCATAAGCTCTTTCAGCATTGTGGATGCCATGAATTTTTCCTTCTCTCTCTATCTCTCTAATCCGGTTTTGACTTGTCCACTAGGTTTGCTCTTAGTTTTTCCTCTCAACTCTCTTTAGCAGATGTCTTATGAGTACATTCTCTCTTTCTCTTTAACTTCCCCTCTAATCTCTTTGGGCTTTTGTGGGTGTCTCAAAAGTTATTTTCCTTTCTACTACTACTCTCCCTAACATTTGCTTTTCTGTGTTACGTTCCTTTTTCTCTACAATCATGTCTTGAAATAAAATGGTCCATGTTATTGAATAGCTAACATCTTTATTTGATGATTGGCAGAGCCCCACAACTGACATCGACAGGATTGTACTTTTACCTGCAAAACCAAAATCTTAAGCTTCCTTGGATGTTTGATTTGAGGGTTGGAATGATGAGTCAGTTACAGTTTTCCTGCCTTCGGCACTCAGCAAAATGCTGTTCAACTTGTGGTGAAATACAGCAGCTCATTATCAACAGCGACTCTCCTGTGGGGGATTGAATGAAGTATTTGCAAAAATACTTGGATATTCTTTCATGGCGGTTTATATATTGTGTTGCACTACCAAGTGTTTCCACTGAATGTGAGGCTAATGGTCTCAAGGCCATTGTGTACATATCCTTATCTCATGATCGGAAAGAACTGCATTTTTTCCCATATACAACAGTGGATATGTACAAATGAGAATTGTGTATAGTTGAGCATTGAGAGAAAACTAGATCAAACAGCTTAAAAAAATTGGAGATGAAATGTAATTAACTAATGCACCTTGGTCATTTGTTTCACCAGGAATCTTCACATGTACAAATTTCAAACCCCATCATGGAATTGTTTAAATTAGCAAGCAGCCCATAAAACCACCACATGCCTAACAAAATTTGAGATGTACTTCATGGCTGTGTTGCAATCACCGACCTAAGGTTGTTGATAACAGGATAGGCATTTTGGTGAATGTACTGATGAGCCACTTGCAATGGCCAGTCTCTTGCTATGGTGGCAAAGAGAAAGTTCCTTCTGCTCCTCTTCCAAATCATGCAATACAAACCTCTTGTCAGCCAGCCTTCTTCATCTGCCCAGAAAATCTCTTCAACTCAGAATGGATTTCTTCAATTTGAGGATGCAATTTGGGGATGCAAAAAATGTGTGCTGGACTTGGTTCCTTTCTGACACCTCTCTCTCCTGTCATTTCTCTCACCTTAACTTCATCTTACATGCCAGCTGCAGCATAGATGTTTGATAGCACATGATTTCCAGCATCCTGTGGATGCCCATCAAGAATGTGTTTTGCCACGCGTTCTGTGACCTCCACATCCCCATGAATTTTGCAGGCACCAAGTAAGGTATTCCACATCCCAGTATGTGGTTGGATTGTCACTTTGTTGATGAAGTCCTCTGCCTCTTTCAATCGCCCCGCACGGCCAAGAAGGTCCACCATGCAGTTGAAATGCTCCACCATAGGACTTAGGCCATGATCTTGCTTCATTGAAACAAAGTAGTGATGGCCTTCATCCACAAGGCCCACATGGCTACATGTAGAGAGAAGGGATATAAAGGTGACATCATCCGGCTTGAAGCCCTCCTGTTGCATTCGTTCAAATAGTTGCAGGGCCTCCCTACCATAACCATGATGAGCATATCCTGCAATCATGGCATTCCATGAGACCACATCTCGTTTACCCATAGTGTCAAACACTTGGCATGCATTCATTACACTCCCACATTTGGCATACATGTCAACAAGGCTATTCTCCAGAATGATGTCTGCCATAATTCCACTTTTGATGATATCAGCATGCACCTGCTTGCCCTTTTCCAGGGCCCCTAAGCTGGCACATGCATTGAGAACACAGGTGAACGTAACACTGTCGGGGATCACCCCTTCCAGTTGCATTTGCTCATAGACACTGCAAGCCTCCCTACCACACCCATTTTGTGCATACCCAGTGATCATGGCGTTCCAAGAGACCACATCTCGTTCAGCCATATTGTCAAACACTTGACGTGCATCCTTCATGCTCCCACATTTGGCATACATGTCAACAAGAGTATTGTCCAAATTAATGCAGGACACAATTCCACTTTTAGTGATGTCAGCATGGACCTCTTTGCTTTTTTCGAGGGCACCTAGACTGGCACACGCATTCAGAATGGAAGTGAACGTGAACATGTCAGGAGTAATCCCTTCCCGCTGCATTTGCTCATAGACCTCCAAAGCCTCCCTACCACACCCATGCTGAGCATATCCTGCCATCATTGCGTTCCATGAGACCACATCTCGTTCAGCCATGTTGTCAAACACTTGACGCGCATCCTTCACACTCCCACATTTTGTATACATGTCAACAAGGCTATTCTCCATAATGATATCTGGCACAATGCCACTTTTCCTGATGTCGGTATGCACCTGCTTGCCCATTTTCAATGATCCTAGGCTAGCACACGCATTGACAACGCAAGTGAACATGACCCTGTCAGGTGCCACCCTCTCCCTTTGCATTTGCTTATAGATCTTGAATGCTTCCCGATCACACCGATGCTGAGCATACCCCGTCAGCATTGCACTCCATGAGATAACATTCCGTTCAGCCATTTGGTCAAAAACTTGACGTGCATCGTTCATGCTTCCACACTTGGCATACATGTTAACAAGAGCATTCTCCAAATTTATGTATGATTTGATTCCAGATAGTATGATGTCAGCATGCACCTCTTTGCCCTTTCCCAAGGCTCGTAGGGTCGCGCATGCGTTGAGAATGCAAATAAATGTTACCCGGTTGGGTGTCACCCCATCTCGTGACATTTGCTCATACATCTTGAAAGCCTCTCTAACACACTCATGCTGAGCATATCCTGCTATCATTGCACTCCATGAGACCACATCTCGTTTAGCCATATTGTCGAACACTTGCTGTGCATCCTTCATGCTCCCACATTTGGCATACATGTCCACAAGAGTATTCTCCAAATTAATGTACGATGCAAGCCCAGACTTAATGATGTCAGCATGGACCTCTTTGCCCTTTTCTAGGGCTCCTAAGGTGGTACAAGCATTTAGAACACAAATGAACGTGATTCTGTCAGGCATCACCCCTTCACGTGCCATCTGCTCATAGATCTTGACAGCCTCCCTACCAACCCCATGCTGAGCATATCCTGCGATCATCACACTCCATGAGACCACATCTCGTCTGGCCATATTGTCAAATATTTGACGTGCATCCATAATACTCCCACATTTGGCATACATGTCAACAAGTGTATTATCCAGAATGATATCTGGTGCAATTCCAGCTTTGATAATGTCGGCGTGGACTGCTTTGCCCTTTTCCAGGGCCTCTAAGCTGGTACAAGCATTGAGAACAGAAGTGAATGTGACCCTGTCGGGTACCACTCCTTCCTTTTGCATTTGCTCATAGATCTTCAAAGCCTCCTCCGCATGCCCAGTCTTGGCATATCCTGTCATCATTGTAGTCCATGTAAACAAATCTCGTTCAGGCATTTTGTCAAATACTTCCCGTGCATCCACCATGCTGCCACACTTCGCATACATGTTGACAAGGGTTTTGAGTAGAAAGGGGTTTGGCGGGAATCCATTTTGAATAATGTGAGCGTGCACCTGTTTTCCCTTTGCTAGGTCCTTCCTGTTGATGCAGTCCCGCAAGAGATCGACAAAAGTTGTTGAGACCCGAATACTTTGTCGGTTTAAAACGTGCAGTGCCTCTTTCAGTTGTCCTGCCTTACCTACTATCCTCACATCCCCACAACTGCCAGAAGGGCTATTGTTAATTCCCTCTCTTGGGTTTCTACCAAAAGCAGTGGTGTTAAATCGACCGCCAATCTGATGTCCAATGATCAACTGTGCTGCCTGATTCGTCCCTGTCATTCTGCACGACTCAAAGTCTGGTTGACAATCTTACACCCAAATTCAAATATTGGACCTCAAAGATCCTTGATACTTCAAAACATAAGACAAGGAGAAATTTAAGCTGTACCAATTCTATAGACTTCAGTTGGAACCCTTATTACCATCATCAGCATCAAAACTATACACAAAGTATCCTGGGTCTGCAGCTCCACTGCTTACATCGACATTAGAGCGATCACCAGGTTGTGCTCGACCTTGTATCATGACAGGTAGCTGGGCTTCCACCGAAGGCGGGTTCGACCAACTCTCAATCCAACGGAGCTCCTTTGTGCAATCGTAGTCTGGCGATCTTGGACTTCCCTGTGAAAACCACGAGTGGGGCAGCTGAGCAACCAGTGCTTCAACCACAGTCAAAAACACCGAATCTCCCAAGCAACAGCATTGAAAAACCTGCTTCCATGCCAAGTTAACAAGGAAGGACAACCTCCTGACTGCTCAAGTGAGATTCAGTTTCATGCAATTGTCAATTACCAAAGTCGATACCCATTCACATTCCAGCTCCAGATCCTCGCCTGTTACCCTGCTGCGTGAGGAGAGGTTTGCTTGTTCACCGCGGAGAGAAGAAAAGGCCATGAGCATGGCCTTCCCCTGTGCGCTCATCAGCAGATCAAGGGGACTTCCCTGTTGTGTCTCAAAAGCATCAAGAACCCAAACCTACGTAGGTGATGGCCCATAGTGTTTTCGTTCATCTATGCTATGTAGTCTAGAGATAGCGTCCTGCACTATTACCTATCTCGTGTTGAAAGATCACCCACTTGTAAGTATGAGGTCTTGTATAGTCATCTCTTGTGTGTTTTACATAAAGCTTTACAGATCCAAAGACTTGTATGGAAATGTGTCCTCAAAGTCAGCACCCACAAATCTGTTTAAGATGATGAAACCCTGTAAGACTTTATTTACAACATGTACAATGGGTGAACGTGCATATGATGTGAAGTTCCCAAAAAAGGTGGGGAGGAATAAGAAACAAGAGAAGAAAACAAAAAGTTGTAGTAAGCTACTCAGCTAGAGAAAAAAACAAAAGCTATAGTAAGCTACTCAACCAGCGACGAAAACAGAAGCTATAGTAAACTACTGAAGCAGAGCGACCCTCCCAGCCAACAGCCTGGAGGAGATCAGGCAAGGAGATAGGCAAAGTGTCAGGCAGAGGCGGAAGACGAGATGACGCGGAGCTAGCCACATCAGCTCGATGCAAAATAGAGATGGTTTGTGCTCTCTACAAAGCAACTAAAACACGTTGTCGATAGTAGGCGACAAGGACGGAGGCATGTGGGATGCCAGTGGACCCGCTCTTGGCTGCATGATGTGCACATGTCCGCAGGAAATCGCCGAAGTGCCGGTGCAATGAGCCAAATATTTCGACCGCCAGTGGAAGAAATGTGTCGGTGGGGTGACGATCGCTGTAGTCGCGCTCCTTGGCCTGGGCTGCTACAGTGGCTGCCGTGCCTGGAATGGTAGCTGCGCGAGATAGCAGATCCGCTCGAGTGGGGTCGGCGAGAACGACATCTGCTAAGGTACGCAAACCATCTCTAGATAGGACGATGTCAACACGGCGGCGTATAGAGTGGGACGTGAGCGTGGGTCGTAGATGTGGTTGCTCACGCAGTACATGATACCCTGCCTCCCGAGCAATAGATGTCACCACATCGCGAACCATATCATGAGACGCAGTGCGCTCACCACCACATGGACAGCAGAGGAGATGGATGGCAAGGTCATCGATGGGCTGAAGACAGACGCAGCGCTGAAGGCCCAATGCCGAAGGATAAGGCAAACCGAGTCGAAGGCGGAGCGCAGTAGTGAAAATAGGGGATGAGAGGCGAAAATGTGCGATAGTGGGTCGTGTTGTCAACCATGCCCCTGCTCCGGGTCCTGCGCATGATAGAAGTCGGGCTCGATGTAACTCAGAAGAAGCACTTGAGAGCATGCCGAAAAATGAATGACGGTGCACGCACTCGGAAATGGACTCCTGAAGATGGTCGAGGCCTTGAGCAACCAACTGCTCAAATGGTGGTAGACATGCTCGCGCCGGTGCCGGAAGAAGATTTCGTGCAGAGCGGAGATGCTGCTGGAAGGATAAAATGTCACTGTCGACATGTGCAATGGCGTCCATAAGGATGGGACGATAGTCACAGAGAAATCGTGAAGCGAGGGCTGGCGCCACCAATGCCCAACTGCCGAGGAAAGCTGACGGGGCAGTAGTGACAGTGGACAAAAGACCCACACCACCGGAAGAGACGGGCAAGGTGGCTTGCTGTCGTGGCAAAAGTCCCTGAGCACCCTCCAGAGCTCCTGGTCCTAACAATCTCCCGAAGATAGTTATCATGGTAGTATCAAACCCAGATAAGAGGTATAGGAAATTTGGGCTGGGTGGAACAGTGCGCAAGAGATATGAGGGATGCTGAAGAAAACATTTGGTCAAGATTCCATATGCTACTTGTACATCTCCGAGCCTAGGAAGGAGATCGGCGTGGGTGGCATCCTGGTGGAGTGCATCTTCCAAGAAGGACGTTGTGAACTGGGTGGTGCCAAAAGGGACTCCCAGGATTCTGATGCCATTGGGCGGAGCAATGAAGTGAGCAGGGAGGACAAAATCTGCAGGGAGACCGGACGCAGACCACACCGCACATTTGCGAGGTTGCACTGAAAGGCCCACGGCAGAGAGTTGGGTGACAAAATGATAGTAAGCTGAAAGTACCTGTGAGGCAGGGCCTACAATGTGCGTGTCGTCTGCCACCGACGGAAAAAGACAAGATGAGTGAACTTGTGCAGAAGCCATGAGGGCGCGGACATGAGCCATGACAAACAATGGTCCTCCTAAAGGGTCGCCTTGGCGGGTCCCAACCTCGGACTGAATGATGGAGCACTCACCTAGGCGAGAATGATGACTGTAGTATAGGGGAGTGGTGGATGCATAGAATAATCGAACAAACGGAATGAGCTGGTGGAAATCTCCTCCGGCTGAACGGAGCTCCTGAAAGATAGCCGCTCGTGACACAGTGTTGAAAGCATTGGTGACGTCGACCTGGAGAACCACCCAATCCGGCTGAAGATCAAGAGCTGCACGAATCCCCTGAACCACCGCCTCGCAACCGCCTGGAGTGGCGACCCCGAACTGGTGCGGAAAGAGGTGTCCGGAGAAGGCATCTCGAAACTGAAGACAAAGTGAGCGGCTGACAAGGCGGTAAAAAACCTCTCCAACTGCGATATGGCGGATGCCAGTACCTGAGGGTTTGCTCATAGCCAACAATCTGGAGGCCCCAAGGAGACGGGCCACTGGGGCAGGGATACGGCCAGCAACAATAAAGGAGCAAATCTGAAATAGCTGAGAGAAGCCACTAGCAGAGTCCTGTGGAGAGAAACAGTCGCGTAAGTGCTCATACAGGAGACTGGAAGGACCTGCCGCTGCAAGATGGGGACTGCGCGTGAAGACCGCCTGAGTGAAGACCTCCTCATCTAGCTTGAGATCCTGGTCTGGCTCAAAGTCCTCAACAAAAAGTGGTAGAATATCCTGAGTTGATGGGTGAAGGGCTTCGAGGGCAGTGACAGTATCCGGTGATGGAGGCGCCAATGAGGAAGGTGCTAAAGCCTTGGCCGCGCGTGAGTACTCGCCAACGCGGCCTAACATGAGACTATGACAAAGTCGCCTGTGGGCCGATGAGGGTGGCTACGTAGAGGAAGCGGGAGGGGCGCGTGCCGCAAGGGCTGGTGCCCGTAATTGATGCTCATCTTGCAGACTCTCCCAATCTCCAGATAAAAAATGGCGAAGACGGATGCGCGTCTCTCTGTGCCTTGACCACAAGGGGGCAAAACCAAACACCACTGAGGAAATAACAAGAAAAGATACCATGTTGGTATATCATCAGGATCACGAGCCAGCCTGTCTAAGGGTAGACGGAGTGCCAGTTGGACCTCATGACGTAGTGCCCACCGGAATTTTTGTATAAAGACGAGGCCTTGGCAGTCCTAGCTGAAATGCGCCAGAACATCTAGCGCTGAAAGCCAATGCCAAGCAGAGGCAGGAGGTGGCGCGTGCAAGACATTGGGCTGAAATGGAGAAGTACCATTTGTGTGGGACTGATGAAGAGCCGCACACGTGCGCTGGTATCGCGCAAGCCCTCTGATGCGCACAAAAAGACGACCGCAAGCTGGGCATAGGGTACGGTCTGATGGGAGAGGCACCTGCTGTTGGGGTAAGAGTGATGGGGTCGGCAATGCAGGCTGCACAACTGGAAAAGAAGGCACGTGAAGAGGCTCATGACCAAGAAGAGTTGGGCTGCCTTGAAGCCGCTGCCGAGAATGGGATGGAGAACCTGGAGAAGAAGTGACTCGTGTGTGACCTCGAACCCTACCTGAGAGGCGCAGCGGGGGAGGGCCCAACAGACACTGTGGGAGTTCTTCGGTCGGTGGGGCGCCAATGGAAGAACCTGGAATCAGCGGTGGAGAAGACCGTTGTGAAGATGACGACTCTTCTTGAACTTGGTGTCTGGAGCTTGGACTCTGGTGCGCATCAGGAACATGTGAGCTAGGGGTAGGGGTACGTTGGCGTTGGGGTCTTCCAAGAGGAGCAAGTCTTCCAGTAGGAGCAGTTGCGGCTGTGTTCAACACCTCTCGTTGCTCTAGGGAGCGAACTCCCAGGGATGGTGGAGTGGGCAGCATGGATGCCTCGGCGTGAGCCTGGTCACGTGAGCGCAACTGCGCTCACGGCACGTCACCTTGCGTCAATGCCACATCACGGGGCTCACTCCACGTCATCACACTTGAAGACTGCGTCACCACGCGCCCAGGAAAAAGTGGAGTGTATTCCCGCGGATTGGCACCCTTTACCGCGGAAACAAGCTAGACGACATAATAAAAGGCAGTGGTCATTCCCACCTGAAAGCAACAGATGAATAAAAGATGGATGAATGTACAATTGGATGATAAACATATGGATGAGTGTGAAAAATGAATGTAGATGGATGAATGAGGGATGGATAAGAGTCAAATGGATGAATGTATAATGGATGTTGAACAATGGAAAACATTCATGACAGAAAGATGCATGACTAAGACTTTAGACGAATGCACAACGTATATGACATGAGTGTGGTAAGTTTGTGGGGTGGATTAAAGAGTACAGAGGATGAATGTACAATGGATGTTGAACAAAGGAAAACATTCATGAATGGAGCACGCATGAATACACTGTAGATGAAAGCACAATGGATATGACAAGAGTGAGGGAGGTTTGTGAGATGGATTCATACATATTGCAAATATAAATGGTAGTTGATTCTTTGATTATTTTTCTTTCCAAAGGAACAACAACGGTGGAGGAAGGGGATTCAAAGTTTTCCAAAGAGGATGAAACAGAATATTAAAAGAACATAGTTCAGTCTGACTCAGAGTCAGTACAATGTATCCCCGCTTCCTCTGCATCTAAGTCTAAGTATTTAAGAACTCCGGATCTACGCTGGCTACACCTACGGCCGGGCAGTAAAAATTCAGGGGATAGGGACTCGGCCACGTGAAGTGCCATAGCTTCGGCATAATCAGGAAGCAAAAAATTGGAAAGGGGGCTGTCGAAAACAGACTCGCCACAAATGAGTGTATCTACCGAAGATCCACCGCTGCCTTTCCTGAAAGACAGCCTGAAAAAGTTATTACTGTAACTTTGATGTTATTGATAAATTGAGTATGGCTCCCAAAGTGGGTTTAACACTTACTCACATGAAAAGTCGTTGTCAACCTGCTTATCTTCGGGATCGTCATCATTTCAAATTTGAATCCGATCAGTCTGTGTGCCTGAAGTGGAGCCAGACAAAAGGGGGAGGAGCACTGTGTTGTAGAGGTCATAATCACCCTCCATGCCAAAAAGGCTTCTTCCGCCTGCCTTGCATGCATGGTAAGTTGCTC
This sequence comes from Takakia lepidozioides, assembly GCA_030704615.1. Taxonomy (NCBI): domain Eukaryota; kingdom Viridiplantae; phylum Streptophyta; class Takakiopsida; order Takakiales; family Takakiaceae; genus Takakia; species Takakia lepidozioides. The sequence continues at coordinate 64,639,283 of CM060731.1, forward strand.
CTACACCAGACATGAGGACATGAACAGTTTGGTGGGGGGATTTAACACTAGAAGCATTCTTGTCTTTTCCGATTCGACTGCATGTCCGCGACCACTCCGGGAACCACTTGGTAGTAAACGGGACTACTGGAGAGTCGAAACAGACAATGTGGGCCCACGAGGGCATTTCAGACGGCGGACAGAAGTAGGGTCAACGACTCCGGAGTCGTTGCAGAATTCCGGGCTATTTTACGAATTGCGTAAATACATAAAATTTGAAAAAGCCAAAACTACAAGTGGTTGTAATTACTGCACATGCGACTACAAATTTTCTTTCCTAATTCGATTAATGGAATAAAGATATTTATTCATTAAAGTGAATATGTAGTCGACTCAACAACTCCATGAACCACTGCGCATTCATTGTACCCATGACTCGGCAGCACATTTGCTGATGTGGCTTTCACAAAAAGAGGTAAACAAAATGTGGCCTTGGGGGAATAGATATTTTAATACGTGCTGCCTCCACCTGGCAGAGACAAGGATGCAAGTGCTGCGTCGGACATGGCGGGACGTGGGAATGGAAATCCTGACACGGTAAGGCCTTCGTATACTGTGAGCGTGCGTAGTGGCTTCTCATAACGGTGTGACATCGGGGTCTTGGTCATTCATCATTTACAGAATGTGCTGGATGGAGGCACGATGGAGCGCGCATATGAGCATGCTCTTCTGGCATCAATTCCCAAGTATCCACGCAAGGTGAGGCTGCTGAATTGGGTTTTTGCCCGTCTAGTTTTCTGACAGCATGCTCGAAACGTTCATAGTGCCATTGAGTGGCATCGCAATAATTTGATGTGTAGCTGCTTTTCGATTTCACAAGTTATGCAAAAGGCGTCACAGAAGAAGATCGCAAAGACGTCAAGACTGAAGAATATGCCCTTTGGTTGTGAACTACAATCATATCATGCCAAACCCCATTTTGCCCAAGCAGATGAGGGAGACATTCTACATTTGCGAGTGGGACTTAATTCCTCTAAACCCAGCTTGAAGGCAGTTGTGACACCAGAGAAACTGGAAACTACCTCCAAGAAAGTTGAAACTCGCAAGATAGTCATGTATTCGTCTCATTATCTCCAACTGGGATTCCGAGTTATCATCCGACCCTTTACATGTGCGCTGGAATGGAGTATAATTCTGGTTTAGGCAGTTATTGCCACCAGACGTTCGCTTCTCCAATTTTTACATTTAAGGATGTGTCTGTGTTTATGGCACTTTTTCTCCCAAGGAGGCCTGAGTACCCCCCTGTACTTGCAAGAATTTGATGTATAGCTGCTTTTCCCTTTCATAAATTATGAAGAAGCAGTCACAGAAGAAGATCGCAAAGAGGTCAAGGCTGAAAGCGTTCATTAAGGTTGTGAATTACAATCATGTAATGCCAAACCAGCGGCGGCAGATGGTGTCATGAGACATTCTGCAATTTGCGCATAGGTGGACTTAATTTTGAGGTTGACTTGAAGGCAGTTGTGACACCAGTGAAACTGGAAACTACAGGTTAGATGATGGCGTGCTGCATCGCGACATAAACCTGCATTTGACATTCAAGCTTAGGATTCATGCAATTTGGTGCTAGTCAGGCCTGCACAATTCCAGAGCACAAGTGGGAGCCCATCCGAGGGATGGGGACCTCGTAAGTGCTTCTTCATTTTGTACTCACCTTGTTTTTGCATCGCACTTGTGCTACAAGGGGCAGAGCCATTCATTTGGCTGGAGGTTCAATTCCTCTACAAGTGAGCTATTCTCGTGTCACTACAATCAGTTAGATGTGTTTGTGGTGGTTGCTGGATTTGCGGCTCTGGGGTGTCTTGCCAAGTGCTTGCAGGGATCAACGTTAATGTGGACGTGGCAGTACATGTAGCAAAAAACTCATTCGCTGGTGAAGAAGACCATGTTGCAACATATGTCATGCTATTGCTTCGATAGTGCTGTTGTTGGGCAGGTGGGAGAATGCAACAACGGTGAGAAGGAAAGCAAGGGAAGCACAAAAAGGTGTCATTCGGTCGTGCTCCTTTGGAGACACCCCCCATTCCACTGGTCTTTGTTCCTGGAAAGCATGCAGCTGGGCCAGAAAATGCATGCACACATTCACGTCTACTTCCCGTACATGAAGACGATCCTCTCCTCACATGTCAGAAACAATATTGGCAGAACAAAAAAAGGTTTGTTCACAAGACAATACGGACCACATACCGGGACATTATCGATACTATTAACTGTCTCGCCCTTGCACGCTTGCAGGACTGTACAAAATGGGTTCTAAGGACAGTAAGAGTCCTTAGCATAGCTCTCGTCTATGAGCTGCTGGCTTAATGGACACTGAGATTCAGCTGGGCTCACTATCTATATCCAAATAATCTTCCCCTTCACTACCCACATCTGCAATTTGCCTTGCGGTAATTACCAACCCTGGAATGTCTTCCTCATTAAAGGTAACTGCTCCTTCCAAAGAGACTGGTTCGGCCGTATCTGGTAGATTTCGTGGTTCCCTCAGACCCTCATGGTCGGCATTCTCCCCTAGGTCCAGATCATGGACGTCGGCCACGACTCGTTTGGCCCGGGGGTCCTTGTGAAGAACCACCTTCCATCCCGGCGCATGGGTGTCATCTGAAAAGAAAACTTGCTCAACTTGCGATGGGAAGATGAATGGCTCTCTTCATCTTGTGGTAGCATTTTTCTGAAATCAGCAAGGAGGAACCCGTACTCATCCCGTTTCATGGTGGCATTCTCTCCTACCATATTGGCTTTTACCCAAGAACAACGGAATAGAATTGGCTTCACAAGACCATAGTCTAGTTTAAGGATCTCTTTGATCACTCCTACATATTGCACATGGCATGAAATTGGATTCTGATCTCGTGCACAACTCCTACTCTCTTGTTCAAAAAATGATGCCACTCCGCTGTCATAAGTCTTCAGGAGGCTGGTGTTGGCATCGTCCACTCTATAGTGATTGCCATATGCTTTCATTGACCGGTACGAAGTGGCAATCAGCCTTGGGGGAATGACAGACTCACCATGCCCTCATCTGGGTCCTCGTTCTCTGATGCGTACACTGCAATTGCAGATCTGACCCACACTGTAAAGGGCTGCAGCTCATCCATTGTTGTGGGGTACTCCACCGGGGACCTGCGCCTACGACTGCCCCTCTGCCATGCTTTTGCAAATGCACTCCGTTCCGTTTTCAGGCGGACCTTCTCCGCTGCGTACTTTCTGGCCGAAACCAAATAGAAGCTGCAACTCAGTCCCCCTGACCAACACCGTGTTGTACATGCATGCCACATGCAGAGTGTGTGTCCTTTCAAGCACACTGTAGTGATGCAGCCTACTTCATAATCACTTGCAAGCAACAACCAAGATCTACGAAACACCCTCTGTAGTCGTCTGAAGCACCCTGTTAGTACACGATCCCACTCCCATAGTGGCCGGAATGACTTGTGACAATATATATGTAATTCCAGCATACAAAGACCATTAAGAATAGCATAGGAGGGATGTAAGTTGGAACCCACTGTCTCCATGGTGTCATGGTTGTTGTGTTGTTCAGCACATAATCATGTGCCACATCCCGAAGGCACGGGCTCATGGCACGCTTTGTTCCACCACCTTCTAGGACCTCGCCTACAACTCCTTCTTCCTCATTCTCGTCCCACATCCGTCGTTGTATTGCATCAAATGAAGACATATACTCTGTCATGAAGCCCAGGGCTTCGTCGCGGATGTAGCCCTCCGCCATACTCCCCTCTGGCCGTGCCATGTTGCGTACATACCCCTTCAGATCCTTCATGTACCTCTCCATGGGGTACATCCACCGGCTGGCTACGGGCCCACACACATGCAACTCCTCTACAAGATGCACTAGCAAGTACGTCATGACGTCAAAGAATGATGGAGGGAATTCTTTCTCCAGCAAACATAGGGTCATAGCCACATCCTCATGCAACGATGTAATGTCCCTCGGATCCCCACACCTTCGCACAAATCTTCCTAAATACTCGACTTACACGCATTATGGCTGTTCGAGGACCTGGCGCCATCGTACCCCGAATGCACACTGGCAAAATCTGTTGCATCATCACGTGTAGATCATGTGACTTCATCCCCGACCATTTCTTGTTTATGGCATGCTTTTGGAAAGCACCCGAGAATCCGGTTGGCACTTTCATGGCTCCCAATGTCTTCAAAAAATCCTCTTGCTCTGATTTGGTCAGGACGTATGATGCTGCTGGCATGAGCACTTTGCCTGGTCTATTTGGATCAGGCCTTAGCCACAGATGTGACCGTATCCCTTCAATCTCCATGTCATTTCGTACGTTTATCGTATCTTTCTCCCCAAAGATAGTCTTCAGAATGTTCTCGCAGAAGTTCTTCTCACAATGCATGGGGTCCAGGAGGTACCGCTGCAAGAGGTTCTGAAATGCCAAATGTCCTCCCATGACACCAAGTTCTATGGGCAAAAAAAGTAGAATATGTGGCAGAAGTTGTCCATGTTACTACATTATGCTTTCAACAACTCCACGATCCTCTCCACAGTGAGGTGTACGACTTCAACATCTACTGCATAGTAGTTACACTGACTTAGGAGTTGGTGGAAGGACTCCTGACAGTAAAGGTTTTTCCAGGAAGCACTATGTGAAAGAAAGTGAGTGAATGGGGGGGGGGATTCATGCACCTTCCAGTATGGCAAATCCCAAAGGATTGTCCGGCGCTTCACCCCGTGCTCCATGGCTGGATCTGCACTACTTCCGTCTCTCCCTCCAATCTCCATGAACGCCTCTTTCTCTTTTGCAAATTGCAATGTCTCCTCCGGTGTGGTGCCATTCTCTTTTCAACACATCCATTGAAGTGCCTTCTTGCTCATCGGTAGGGGTGGTTTCTTGCAAGGTAACGTCGATGCCCCATGTATATTGTCTTCCGTAGTGGCTTTGAGTGCCGTGAATCCACATAGGGCCCACAAATGGGGCACTCTTTGTAGCCCTTCGTCTTGCAACCCGCAACAAGGCCATATGCGGGGAAATTGTGGATTGACCACATGAGTATGGCACGGAGGGTGAAACTCCGTTGCCCTACTGGTTTCAAAATGTCGTAAGCTTCAACTCCAATCCATAGTTCCTGTAGCTCTTCAATCAATGGTTGCAAATACACATCTATGTTTGCATTTGTCACGGACTCCTTGCCTGGAATCAAGAGAGACAACATAACAAAGAATTTCTTTGTTGTCAACCATGGTGGCAGGTTGTATGCCACCAACTGCACGGGCCATGTGGACCATGTGCAACTCTTTGATCCGTATGGGTTTACTCCATCCGTAGATACAGCCAATCGCACATTGCGTGGGTCCTCGGCGAAATCGGGCCAAGTTGCATTTATATGCTTCCATGCAAGGGAATCTGGGACATGCCTTACCAAACCATCGTTTGAGGCATTCCTGGAATGCCAAGTCATGAGCTCACTAATGGTCTTGCATTTGTACATTCGTAATAGACGGGGGATAAGGGGAAAGTGCCTCAACACCTTCGCTGGCTGTTGTAACCTGCCCACATCATGGTATCGGGCTGCACCGCATTTGGGGCACTCCATAGCATCCTTGTACTCTCTTCTGAAAAGTACATGTCCTTTTGGACATGCATGTATTTTCACGTAGTTGAGGCCGAGCTTCCCAATCATTTGGTTGGCCATGTGACAGCTTTTTGGCATTTCATTTGGTTGTGGAAGCAAGTTCAGCTGAAGCAAAGAGAACAACTCGTCCACAAAATGGTCTGAGACACCGTGGGTTGTGCACAGGTTCATCAACAGCATGGTGGCAGCAAGCTTTGTGGATTTGCATCCCTCGTACAGTGGCACACATGCTTCTTCTAGTGTCATGTGTGCAAAATTCAATTCTCCATCTCCACCTCCTTCCACGCCTTCTCCCACGTGAATGCCTTCATTTCCTGCGTCATCACCATCCCCAGTTGTCGCAGCGCCGTCCCCCTCTTCAGCATCGTCCATGATGTGGAATGCTTCCTGCAACATTCGAATAATCTCCACCCCTCCGTCCATGCCTGGTTCATGTCCTACGCCCATGACATAGTCCTCGTCTGGCCTGTCTGTATGGCTCCCTCGGGGGTGTGCATTGTCCAATTGTGCCCACTCCTCATCGTCTTCATCTGCAGGTCCATCTCCAATCCACACCCAAAATGCTTCATGTCTTTTGTGGTGAAGGAGATGTGTGCGCACACCGTCCTCAGATCTACTTGTAGTGCCCAAACAACGTTCACATGGGCATGGCATCCTTTAAAGCCCAAGGGCTCGGGCACGTGCCACTTCTCTTTCCCACAACCTGTCATCTCGGGTGTTCTGTCTACAGGGGTAATTAATTGGAAGTCCTCCGCATGGGCGAGGGGAACTCATTTTTGTTGGGGAGCCTCTTCAATGCTGTTTGTGCACGCCGTTGCAGGGGGCCGGATTCTCCTTTGCAGAGATTCCTCAATTTGGCTCTGCCACTCCCATTTCACTACCGTCAATTCCCTGTCAAGTTAAATAAGCACAGTGTGAAAACAACTAGAATAAAGCTAGTTATTTGTATTTAACACTTGGATTTAGGTCAAGTGTTAAATCAGGTGTCAAGTTTAGTTTGACACCTGAACCGTCTTATCTTCACGAGAGCGGCAGTCGCGCAGCTCATCTCTCTCGAGTTGAGCCTGCGCGACCGAGCTCCTTCATCGTTTAGGACTGAGTGTGCTCATGATGGGAGTGTAAGGTTGTCGTGGGGTGGAGTCCCCACAGCTTGGGGTGCCCCTGGCTCGACTTTTATTTTAAAGAGTGATAGCGATGGATTTCATGTTGTTTCTGGTGTGAACAGTGTGTCTCTTAGCTTGTTCTATCACTCGAGAGAGATCAGCTCTTACCTGTGAGTGCAAAGTAGGAGTTGAGGGTTAGCACTTGTATGATTACCTGTGTGAGAGTAGTGCTTAGTTTAAGAAGCTTAAATATATATATATATATATATGCAGGTTTCGATCAGCGTTGGTTCTGGCATAAGGCCGTCGGGCAGGACGGAGCTACACTGCATGGAAGCAGGCTTCGTTTTGGTCAGTGAGGAGATATCATGGAGTGGCAGCGATTGGCCGTTGGGAAACTAACCAAATGCGAGACTTAAAGGGGTACCTGTGATCGAGCAGATGGGTAGAACTTCCGTGCCTGGAGATGGCCGGGCTGCTCGCCTTAGTTCGATGTGCACAGACCAGAAGCGGTCAGGAAAGGCAGCGGAAGAGCAGGTGGAGCTGGTGTAGTGGAGCCAGTTGAAGGAGGAGCTGTCAATCCGCCCTCTCCAGTAAATGCAGCGCCAGCAGGTAGAGCACGGCGCAACGAGCTGGTTGAAGGTGAAGGCCCCGAGAGAAAAAGCCTAGCAGCAAAGCGGTGGAGAACGGGGAGCCCATTGCTGGCATATCATCAACACTGCAAAACCAGGAGTCTCACAAATCTTCATGCTACTTGTGATTGTGGCTGGGAAAGCTACTTTCACCTGGTCGATTATCTGCATAAGCAACCAGCTTCCTGACAAAAAGGGTTGTTGGGGGCATTGTTGATTTCGGGGAGTGCAAGGTGCAAAGTCGTTTTTAAGTGCTTCAGGTTTGTACAAAGCCAAGTAGCTGTTGCTACCTTGCACCTTGGTTCCACCATTTTGAGGTGGAAACTGGTGGAAAGTCGAATGGTGGTTCACAACCCAGCGTGCAACTCAGCACATTGCCCGAGTCCAAGTTTGTCACCATATATCTGACACTGCTCCTCCGTCCCGCCAATGGTTCTGATTGTTGAAAGGTAAGTTCTTCCTTTAAGACCAAGTCCTCACAAGTCCTCCTGACTTGGTGCAAGATTGTGGCGATACAGGTCAAGGGAGCTCCAGCTCTACTTGTCTCATCATTGAACACTTCCAACTGATCACTTGCCTCTACTGTCATTTCGGCGTCAAGGGTACTTACTTCTGCACAGGTGCTGGTCCTGGGAGTCTTAGTGCGAGATACCACATTCATTTAATTGATGCAGGAATATGAGCTCTATCAGCTTCTGAACTCCAGACTTTCCTGATTATCCCTTTGTCTGGTGTATGGGATGAACCCGTCTGAAAACACCAACGATCAGCAAGGTGACCCGAACTGGGCAACAGAGAACTGGGACAACCCAGGTGCAGTTGGTGGCCTTGACCAGACCTCAAGGCCGTACTCATCCAACCGGTTAGAGTGGAGCTGTGATGGTATTCATAGTATTCATGCAGCTGCCTTGGTGGGGACAGTGAATGCAAGACTGGCAGCTCAACTGGGCATTGGGATCGTAATTCAGTAGCAGGCTGATTGGAGTTAAAGAGGTTTGGTCATGCCAGTGTCCGAGCAGCCAGTGAATCTTGGGTCAAATTTTTGAAGGTACGTTGCATTGCAGTAGGCAGTGTTCCAAGGATTATGAAACCCCAAGCGAGCAGCATGTGCAGAGCAGTGCACGGGCGAATTGAAGCCAACGCCCTACCTTTAGAATTCTATTTGCGATCTGCCAGAGAAAGACAGCCAGCTTTGCAGAATGTTTGATTGAGGGCCGCAGTGCATAGCGAGGCCAGTGATTTGAATGCCGCTGAAATCTGTCACGGAAATGACCTGTTTGGCTGAGCATGTAACCAAGTGTCGGACAATGGAGGCAACGGCCCTTGCTGGAGGATGCATATCCAAGATGCAGGGATGGTCTGGATGATGCTGGCATAACCTGCATTTCCTCTGGCTGCTCCTACAATCTGGTTTATGTGCCCCTGGCACTATAGTGCTGAGCCCGATCAGATATTTCCGATCTGGTGCTTTCCGGGGTTGCATTGTAAGTGTTCCTGCTTTTGTTGGGAATATTGGTGCAAAGGATTAAGGCTCAGCATAGCTACGGATCTCGACTGGAGGAGAGCCAGTCACTGCGAACCAGGGAACAAGAAACCAGGGAACAGGGAACCGAGACAAGTATTGAAAATAGAGTTTTTCTTGTATTTGTTTTGTCTTATATAAAATAAAATAAATAAATAAATAAAGAAAAAAAAAAGGTGTTATGTTTAAAGAGCCTGGTTGGTCATATCTTTGTCAAATGAGCTCCGTTTGACTCAGTTCTTGAGGGAATAGCTGCAGGAAGGGGAAATCTACCTATCTAAACCAAGTTTCTGTTTTTGGGACTCTGCTAAAAATCTATGGAATTTTTAGAGTGTGAGTGTGCCGTGAAAGATCCACAATTCTGTTTCTAGAACCAATTCTGGTCTATTTGAGAGACAAATCTGTGGATGTCCTCCTTGTATGGCTGGGGGAAATGATGACGTAATTGAAGGGCAGGTCTCTTCTCTTAGCCTGTGCACACAAGGGGACAAGATTTATGTTTCCCAAGGAACTCAGACTGATTTGAGTGGAGAACAGTTGGACGAGTTGATTCCATACTGGGAGTCAGGCATTAGCAGTAGACAACAGACTGCTGTAGTTGGCATTGAGGGCCTCAATATCGCCTTGGACAGTCAGAACTCTGTTAGAGCCAGCAGTTCTGCAGCTGTAGGTGAAACACCAAAGTGGGTGAAAGCTAGGCTTGGAACACAACCAAAGACAGCCCCGGGGACCAAGGTGTTCAGCCACAAGGCCGTGGTGTACTGGAGCAGAGGAGCAGGAGCTACACAAGTTTGTGCAATCAGACATGGTTGCAGCCGGATACGCTCTGCACAGGGCAACCACGAGCGGGGGTTCATTAGCAATGACATGTTTGTTGTGCGTGAAGGAGATGCAGTCATTCCCAATGAGGACACCCACAACCGTCTCAAAGCTTTCGAGTTGAGAGACTATCAGACCCTACCTTTGTTTTCTTTAGTGTTCAGTGAGCGGGAGATAGGGGAGTATTGCTTTGTCTCTACCTGGCAGAAAGAGGAGGAGGGTTGGTTAGAGCGAGCTACTGTAGCTTGGGACAAGGTTAGTGGCAGGTTTCTGGACATAGATATACCTCCTACACCTTACCATCATGCAGAGCGAGGCACTTTGAGAGAAGTCTGGCAGTTGATAGCATAGATCAGGATTAGATCTTGCTTGGTCGGCCTTCTATTCTTCCCCTCCATCTCTGTACTATTTTCATTACCTTGTACTTGTAGTTGCCAAAGCCTCTCTTGGTGGAGGCCAGTCAGTCCGGGGTTTTGGGCTGGGCTATTCTGCAGGATCAGCATTGCAGCTGGATTTTGGTGTGGGGGTGTTGATGTTTTGATTTCTTGTGTTTGGATCCCCCCCAACACCTGCATGCTTGACTGTGCGCCATGTTGGTTTTGTGTGGGCGCTTGCTTTCATAGGGATTAGGCCGGATTTGATCACCGGTCAATCCTACAGTATGCTGTCGGTGGTGAGGCTGGAGTGATGACCAGCAAGACCACCAGTGTTTCTTCTATGGTGAGGCTGGGTTGATGACCAGCCAACCATAGGAGTTCTTGCGGTGGATGCAGGTGCAGGTGCCCTGAGCCATTGGGATATGACCCTTAAACTGCAACAGGTGCCCACCCGTGTCACTATTAGATTAGTACTAGAGCCTTATAGTGTCACGTGGAGGAGGTGCACATTGTGAGTGTCATTACGGAGTTACCCAAGGGTTTTGAGGGGAGTATGGCTACAGGCAGTAACAGTGAGAGTGGGTTCACAAGACGAGGTATTCGGTTCAGACCACCTTCACCGCCACCCTCAATTACTGTAGAGTCAGACACAGACTCGGAGGCTTCATCAACAGGTGTGCACTTTCATTCGCCATTGTTGTGGGACAACATGGAGGAGATGTATGGAGCTACCAAGGGGCCTCGTAGGTACTCTGGAGTTGTGGGCACAATCGAGTTGGATGACTTTATCCAGGAGTTCGACAGCTGGTGTGATTTGCAGCAGATGCGCAATCCACAGCTATTCACCCCATTCATGGCGTGGAAGGGACTGTTCCAGCATTTGGAAGGCCCGCCTATGGACGATTACCACGAGTTCAGGCGAGGACATGAAGCAGAGATTGAGGAGTGGAGGATGTATTGGTCACCTGACTACGTCTCCATTACTCGAGGCACGACGCGACCAGTAGCTGCATCAGTACCAATAGCTCCCACTGCCAGCACTAGTAGTGGAGCAAGTAGTGCTGGTACTTCTGCAGGTGGTACCAGTTCAAAAGGTGCTACTACTCCTCCTGCCACGACTACAACACATGTGCCTAGATTCAACCCGGTGGTGGAGTTCTTCCAGGAGTTGCGGAGGAACTACCAAGGTGTACGGACAGAGAAGCTGCGAAGTTTGCAAGACCAGTGAGAGCTTGCGAGAGGCGTACACTCGTATGAGGCGCTTGATAAGTGTGACCCAAGGGGTTACTGAAGCTCAGGCAATCCAGTTTTGGTATGGAATTCTGGACAAGGAGCTCAAGAGAAGGGTGCGAGATGCAACCCTGTTACAAGCAGCCCAACCCACATTAGCAGATGTGTTTCTGCTGGCTGAGCGGATTGAGCTCAACATGGTGGAGGAGCGAGTTGTTACAATTGGATTTGGCAAGGACATGCCTGCACGGGGCACAGCTGTCAGCCCACAGGCACAAGGGACTGCCCAACAGCGTGGTCAGGGGGGCAAGGTTGCCCAACCAAGTTCCATGGAGCTTACAGGGGACCTCAGGTGCAGAGGCCCGTGGCATCTTTTGCAGGCCAACAGCAACCAGGGGTGATATGTTGGACATGTGGAGGACCCCATGTCAAGAGAGATTGCCCAGAGAGTGGCAGAAGGCCGGCACAAGCACAGCCTGCACAGTTGCAGTGTGGGCATTGTGGCAAGTATGGGCATGGAATGCCCAGTGTTATGACTTGCATCCTGAGTTGCGCCCAGGCCAGTTCCAAGGGAACAATGGTGGCCGGGGGCGAGGTGGACCAGCCCAGAGAGGACGAGTTGGTCGGGCACGAGGTGCAGGCCAAGGGCAAGCTCAACATGGCCAAGGACGCGGAGGTCAGGGTGTTGATCAAGGCATGGCCAACCGGCTTCAGCAGCTAGAGCAGAGGCTCGCTGCCATGGCTATAGCTCAGGCGGTACCGGCTCCCAGGCGGGATGGTCCACCTCCTGCTCCTGAGGGAGGAGATATGGGAGGCATGGGATTTATGTGCGGAGCAGCACTACCACTAGAGCAGGTGGAGTCTGCTGCAGCCGTGACTCGAGGAGCAGCACGAGTTCCTGAGCCACGAGGTGCAGAGGTGGAATTGGATCCACAGCGTGGGGAGGCAAGCCGTCAGGCGAGGCTTCCTCAGTCATTCACATTGGCGGAGACTGTGTCGACGCCATCCATGGCACCTAGTTCTCGCCCGACTGTTACCGAGGCGGAGGTTACTATGCCATTGGGGAGAGCTACACGTGCAGCACTGACTCATGCTGCCAAGGCTAGTGCGGCCGGTGTGTTATTGGGGGCAGCCACCTCTGTGTGTCAGGCCCCACTGTTCTCGGCAACAATGATTGCGACGCCGGGGGTAAGACCAGCTGCAGTGTTCAGACTAGCAGCAACACTCTGTGAGAGTGGGGAGGTCACTTCATCTTCTGCGGAGTTAGTGGAAGTGTAGTGGCAGAGGGATCCTCGGATTTGAGGGTCAAGACTGCCACGGCTGCGCCCTGGCAAGCTGCAGCTGCCAGGTTGACGGAGCTGCCAGCTAGGCCAGCCTTTGAGCGCGCCATGGTGACACCTGGAGTTGTCTTGTTAGACAACCAGGGAGGCATTTTCACTTTGAGTGGACCGGCAGGCAAGAAGTACCGGCCACTTCGGGTCTTGTTGGACTCGGGAGCTCAGCCACTGATGTTGGGCAGAGCTGCTATTGCAGGTTTGGGCCTCATGGAGGCGGATATGGAGCCTTGTCCTTTCCAGATACAGACATCTCTGGGAGGATCAGAGCAGGCGTGGGGCATGACACGGCATCAGTTGGCCATTAGACTGTAGCCAGATCATCCTAGAGATGGCTCAGTGTTGCGAGCCAAGGCCATTGTGACAGACGCGGTCTCTTACGATGTCCTCGTTGGTGGGGCAGTGTTATACCCCATGGGCTTCACCCTGGACTTTGGGAGGAGTCAGCATCCTACAGGCCTGGATGGCAGTCAGGGGATGGTCGCCGTGCACAGCTCCCTGTGACATTCATTGGGGTATTGCAGTTGCCCAGCGGGGCAAGATGCCAACACTAGCCGCCTTCACAGCTGCAGTTAGTTGGCCTGGAGAGTTGCTGGAAGGCAATGCCCATGCAGAGGATGTGCCACCTCCAGCAGAGCAGGATGACATGCATGGTACGGCGGAGTTGCCTGCCATGGTTGCTCACACTCCATTGTGGGGTACGAGCAAGGATTTGCAGCAAACTGCTGATAGACGGGTGCAACAAGCTTGGGTAGAAGCTTTTGTACCGTCAGGAGAGGAGGAGAGTGTGGTGATTGCACCAGGGAACCTCAGTTGTCGCCATTGGACACCACACCTCTTGTGTGGCAGCGGCCGGATGAAGGCATATGCCTTCTGGACTTGTTTGGCGGGATCAGCACTGGATTGGCTGCAGTGCTGCAGGCAGGTGTACGAGTTCGACGTTACCTGTATGTGGAGAGGGATGAGACTGCACGACGCGTCTCACTGCGCCATGTTGCTCAGATTGCAGCAGTACCCTGAGTTGTTGCCGGTGTCTGCAGTTCGTGGATATCAACAGGCCTTGCCAGCAGACATTGCGTTGCTGGGGGCGCAGGATTTGG